>OU466861.1:36273757-37523757 GCA_911865555.2 Thlaspi arvense | reverse complement strand
AGGATGATGAAAATTAAAAATGATAATAATTTAGTTGAGGTTTATTCGTGGGCTGAAATTTTCAAAGAGTACTTGCGAGCTGATAATCTTTCTGAATTATTATAAAATACAGAGGTTGGTTGCGGGTCTTGTCTCGCCTTCAGAAATGATTAATGTATACATTGACAATTACAGGATTTTCTGGAGAGACGATGACAAGCTGGAGGAATATCGAGTTTGTCAGAAGCCGAGATATCAAAAAATTACTGGGAGAATTCGGTATGTGGTATCTACCAATCAGTGAAAGATTAAAGTGGTTATACCACTCAGAAAGGACGGCGTCGGCAATGAGATAGCATGCACAATATTCCACAGAGGATGGAGAGGTTACACATCCTTCTGATGCAAAGGCGTGGAAGTACATTCGGACGGTATATTCAGATATTGCTAGTGAGTATAGGAATGTCTATCTTGGTTTATGCACATATGGATTTACTTCATTTGCTATATCTGGGAGACAATATTCTCTACAGGTTGTTGTCTTGACACCATACAATCTTCCTCCGGATATGTGCATGCTAAGAGAGTTTTTGTTCATGAGTATCCTAGTTCCTGGTCCCAAGCATCCAAAGCATGCACTTGATGTATTCTTACAACCTTTGATTCATGAGTTGAAATAGTTACAGTATTCGGGTGCTCGCACATTTAACAACTCGCAGAAACAGAACTTCAACATGCAGGCAGTGTTATTGTGGACTATCAGTGACTTTCCAGCGTACGTAATGTTGTTAGGCTGGACTACGCATGTAAGATTGTCTTGTCTATATTGTCTGGATAGGAGCCTTTAACTTAAAAATTGAAAGAAAGCCATGTTGGTTTTATTGTCATCGTAGATTTCTTCCGTTGAGTCATACATACCGGAGAAACAAGAGGTTGTTTAGGAGAAACAATGTTGTTCGTTTCCCTCCCCCCCCTGTTTATCGTTCAGACAATGATTTGTATGAACAAATTGAATACTATGGTGCTCAGGAAAATTGTAAAATGGGGGTCAATTGGCATAGCATTGTTCCTCCTAAACAATCTCTTGTTGCTTCGGTATGTATGACGGATATATTGTATCTCATAATTAGCACAAAAAGAGTATATATGGGAGCTTTTTTATTGGCAAATCTCTTTTTACGACACATTTGATGTGATGCATATCGAGAAAAAAAAATCAACAACATTGTGAGTACAATATTGAATATCAAGGGAAGGAGCAAAGAAAAATTGAGATCAAGGTGGGACTTGCCTGAAGTATGCTCAAGACCCGAGTTGCATACTACAAGAGAGGGAAAATTACTTGTTCCAAACTTTCGATTGTCCGGAGAGGCGAAGCATGCATTATTGGAGTGGGTCGATTCTGATGTAAATTTTACAGATGGATATGTGTCTAAATTCTCAAGAAGTTTCGAGCAAGGCCAAAAATGCTCAGGCATGAAGAGTCATGATTGCAATGTATTCATGCAGCGACTGCTACCCTTTGCATTAACGGAGCTCCTGCCGAAACAAAGCCGCAAATCTATTTCAGGTATAATGAGAACATAAATAATGTTTTTGTTTTAAGTAATGAAGAATTTAAATGTTCTCTTTCTGTAACTTATCAACATATATATATCTGGATTAAGTTGTAGGCATCAGAGCATTTTTACATTGACTGAGTACAGCATCAGCGAGCTAGTACAGCATCATGTGTTGCTTTGTAACTTAGAAATTTTTTTCCCTGCTTCATTTTTTGATGTCATGGAACATCTCCTAATCCGTCTACCACATGATGAAGCGCTAAACGGCCTGTGCAATTTTGATGGATGTTTACGTTTGAGCGATTCATGGGACATCTTAAAAAGAAGGCTAAAAATCTTAATAATGTGGAGGAATCGATTGTCACAGGAATTTTGACGCAGAAAACTTCTCACTTCATGTTATACTACTTCAGCCCGACAGTGCGAACAAAAAAGACCGCCACCAAACGATGCGATGATGGAGGGGTACCACCGACTTATCTTGTTGACCTGCCAGCTATGTTTCCCCAAATAGGCAGGCTTGCTGGAAACGTCAAATAAGTTTGGTGGGAGAATAATGATCATTGTCATGCGGGTCACAATTACATATTACAGAACTGTGAGTATGTACAGCCATTTGAGAAAGATAAGATAATTACTTACTACGTTCTTTACTTAAATCATTTTCTAATTCACCATTTGCTTGATTGGAGTAATGAGTACTTTAGCTTATTCGACTCTCAGGTTCGAGAACACTATCCTTGCTTAGAAGAAAAAGAGTATGAGAAGTTGAGCGAAAGTGATTTTGCTAGGTGGCTAAAGTACTATGTAAGAGCTACACACATATTTTTTGATATTTCTTAGGAAGTTTAAGAAATTTTATAAAATTATATATATATATATATAATTTACCTTAATGTCTTAATTTGTTAAGGTTAAGCAATGTTCGACAGAACTGTGTCTACTATGGTTGCATGAACTTGTTGAGGAATCTATAGCAAGGATCATTTCTGATCTGATGTATGGCACCTATGGATACACATTTCATACGTATAATTATGGATCGAAGAGGTCAACCACAAATTATGGAATCCATGTCAAAGGTGAAACTGACTTTTACGACAAATTGCAGGACACAATAGAACTCACGTATCTAGGAACAGTCAACTTGAGATGCATTTTATTCAAATATGACTGGTATGATCCAAGTGCTCGTGGGGTTCGTGTGAACAACTTAGAAGTGATTGATGTTAATGCAAACAGACATTTTTTAAAGTTCAAACCTTTTTGTCTAGCCTTGCAAGCGGAGCAAGCATGTTTTATTTTGTGTCCTCAGATTAAGGTCAAGTGTGAAAGATGGTTAACAGTGATAAACATGAATCTGTGTGGCCACAGTATCGCACAAAATGATAACCCAATGTAAGCTAAAAGAGTAGAAGCAATATCCATCCCAATCGCTAAAACAAAAGATATCCTACATATTTATCTACATAACAGAGAGATTAAAGACATAATCTATGATTCAACAGAAGGCATAGGATTAGATGAGTTCGATGAGACCTATGGAGCAGAAGACAGTGATGAGAAAATTTCAGACGACGATCAATCTGAATAAACATCTTTTCATATTGATAGGGCTCAGGTTTTACTCAAATAAAACTACTGCAAGTGCACAGCAAAAGCAGTTGTAGTACAAGGGGTATCGAATCCCAAGAGAGTAATGTAAACTATACTATCGAATGTAGGTTCGGATTAAGCTAAGCAGGATGTAATGTATGTATTGCGAATGATTAAGTAAAAGTAAGCAAGCGATTTTGTAAGATGATCTAAGTTTGAGAAGACAAAAAGCACTAAGCCAGGACAATTCGCAGGTTGAATCCAAGAATGAAGAATGCATGAAATCAGGAATGATTAAAAACCGTTTTAAACATGAATCACTGATGTATAACTAATCAATTCTCATTGCAGAAGTTATCTATGCCTAAATCACAGAGTTTCAAATCTCTTTGCAAACCCTAACAATCTAAGCATGCAAGAATTATCAGATTCAATTGTTCACAAAACTCCTAAGCCAAATCTCTTTGCACTAAGTTGTTTCGCTCATCAAATACTAGTTCAGGTTATCAATAATGCTCTCACATATATTTAACAACCTATAATTTTCGGATTCCTAGATGATGTGTTTCAGAAATTCGATTTTAAAGCAAGTAGAGATGAAAAACCAAAAGATATTCCTAGTAGCTAGCAATTATACAAACTTTTCATCAACCTTTGAAAAAGCCATAACTTAACTAGCAGATTACTCAGACATGATTATGGAATCACAAAACATAACTGAATAAAATTGCATTAAGAGAAAGAGTAAAAGAATAAGGGGGTTCGAAATCTTCTCAAAAAAGAGTACAGGATTTGTCTCCCCAAAAAGCTCTGAATAGATCTCTATCTAAGATCTCTGAATTCTCAAAAACTAAGATCAAAACCAACAATGGCTGAAAAACATAATAAATAGAAGCTAAACACGATTTGGGGTCTTCTTGCAAATAATAGAACTTCTGGGCCAATTCTGCAAATAATGCTCCATCTTTTAATAAACAGACACGACCTCCTTCCTTGGTGGGTGACGAGCGTCACCAAAGGTGGTGACGAGTGTCACCTATATGGATACTTTTCTTCCCGAGTTAGATACTTCATGGCTTCAACTTGCAATGCTCCAAAAAGGTTCAATATTTCTAATTATGCTCCAGATATGATATAACCTGCAAAGACTCTTCTAGGACTCTAAAAAGACCACAAAGACTCAATAAAAAGGACTTATATCATGGTTAAAAACCATAAAAACCATGATATATCAACTCCCCCAGACTTAGCTTTTGCTTGCCCTCAAGCAAACATCAGACAAAGAATAAGGGCGAGGTTTGAAAACAAGAAACAATCAGTCAATGATCAGGAACACCACACTGGTTTGAACTTTCGAATCCACATACCACAGAGTCAACACAAGATCAAATATCAATCTAATCATCACAAGCTTAGCAAATCTCTCATGTCCAGTCCAAATCCCTTCAAGAAATCCGAAATTTCTACTGCTAACTCCTTATTTTTTATCTAAGTGTGAATTCTCATCAATGGTTCTATCATCTCAATCACTTTACAGATTCCTTGCCCTTCCTAACAACTGAACAAACCAATCTCAACACAGCTCTCCTATTTTCTCTTCCATTGATCTTTTCCTTTGGATATTTTCGATTTTTCACTTCTTTTTCTCAACTTTTATAGTCTAAGATATGGTGCTACTCAATACTTATGAGGAGACAGGTTCTTGAGTGTTTTCATTACTGTTGTTCCTTGTGAGGAGACAGGGTCATGAATGCACCATTCTTAGGACTTAAACTTTTAAAACTACATCAGGGAAGATCAAAGAGAGACTGTATCTTAACCTTATTGTCAGTGCTGAAAGAGAGAATCAAGATCAATAAGAATCAAGCCCAAGACAAGAAGTTTAAATTTCATTAAGGTGAAGCTAACATCAAATTTTCCAGATTCTCTAAGAACATAAACCTTCATTGCTAGACTGATCTACCTATGAATTTCAACTTAGTAAGACTTGCAATCAACTACTGTGGTAATGGTTCTTATAAGCAAAAACGTCTTATGGTTAGTTCCAAGAAAAACTGACAATTTCAGAATTTTTACTCTATAAAAACAGGTTTTTGACTCAACTTTAAGACTCTATAAACATGACACAAAGCACACAACATCAGTAACCACCTCCCCCAGACTTAAACAACACTGTCCCTAGTGTTATTAAGCCAAGAGATGGTCAGAAAATTGAATGAGAAGTCATTGAACCAAGGCGAAAAAGTGTTACCTCGCAGGGGTCGGATGACGAGCATCACCAGTCTGGTGACGAGCGTCACCACGACCTGTATTGCACAATCATCAAGTTAGATGGTTATTAACGTTATGTTGTCTTGTGTACTCTAAAGTTAGACTATTAGAGCACTTAAACACACAATTAATAAGATCCAAACATAGCAATAAGAACCTGGTTCAACAATCTCACAAAACATCATCAAAGAAACTGACAACTGACTCAAAGAAAACATTAAAAAATGACTCAAGAGAAATAAAAATAAAAGAGAAAAAGAAACAAGTAACCAGCTAATAGAGCCTCAGTCCTCATCCTCGCAAGGCTCAATGGTGTAATGGGGGCGGACACAACCACATTTGCTAAGTGTAGGAACAGCATCGCAAAGTCCCTCAAAGTTGTCAATGACATACTCCTGAAAAGCAACCATATACATAGGTGTCTGTGGTCGTGGTGGGCGCCTAAAAGTAGTGGAGGAGGTAGTCTGGCGTTTAGATGGTCCAGCATCAGCAGCAGCTGCAGTAGAAGCAGAGGCGCCAGCTGTAGCATCTCTAGCAGGGCGCAGAGCTAAAAGGCGCAGCAGAGTCCGATCTGGCATGAAGAACAGCTGGCATGGGACTCCCTGAATTGTAGTGAGGGCTCTCTGTGGCAACCGAATGCCAACATACTCTCCAGAAGTAGTAGTAAAAGTCCAGACAACGCCAATCTTGAGCCAAGTGACATGGCGCAGATACTGGTCATCTATGAGTGATCTAGCACTGAGCAGACTGCAGGGAGTGACATCGATCTAGAAATGATGGAAGATAGGTGTCAGAGTGCTGCCAACACTCTCGGTCTTCTCCCCTGGACTGGTGAACGGTTTGGTCTTCAAGGAGACCAAATGCTCAGCGAACACAGCGCCCAAGTTGGCGCGAATCATGCTATCGATAGGGATCACATCATCAAGCATCTCATAGAGTCCGTAGTAGAGGAGAATCAGCTCACTAACCCGTGTCTTGCTAGGCGCAGACTTGCACAGTATGGTATGGCCAAAAAGGCGCAGAATGTACCTCAAAACAGGATGTCGAACCTCTGTCTGCGTGCTAGTCTTGCTGTCATAGACTCCATTCCCGAACTTGGACCAGAATATCCGCATGTGAGCCCACTGAGAGGGAAGGAGAACGCATGTGGGGTGGTCAGAGAAGCTATAAATCCCACAAAGCTCCATCAGACTGATCCTGTAACGAACCCCGCGGACCAGGAATGTCAATGTGCCTTCCTGCGCACACTTCGCCAGCTCATTCGCGTAGTAGACGCGAGCAGTAGAGAGAAACTGGCGGTCCAAATCTGGATACAGATCATACTGCTGGAATGGCATAGTGCCCATCCCGATCCTCTCTAGAATCTCTGAAACCTCCTCGAAGATGCCGATCTTCTGCATAACAGTAGGATCTGCGAATCGAGTAGGGATAATCTTCACTCCCAGCCACACATTGTAGAACAGCGTGTCATACCCATCCCACTCCTCCTGGATATCACGGAATATGCAAGTGTCCCATGATATTTCTTGCCTTGGAGCCCCTGCCCAAGCCACTCCTGAAGCTATTTTTCGATCTTCTCGCTTGGGCCATGGAGGCCTGCAAACCGGGTAATGACTGAAGGAATCCGTAGAGCCTGATGCAGTGCTGGAAGACGAGCCTTGTCTTGGTGATTTCTCCTGTCTAGGCATCTAAAAAATTCAAGTTCAAAATCGACCAAAAACATCACCTAAATTAGCAAATTTTTCAAAATTCGAAAAATCAATCAATCAAGGTGAAATAAGTGATGGCGATGGACTACAACACTACCAGGAACACAATTCAAGCATCTGTTCAACCCAAATCACCCAAAATTTCCAGATTTTTGCAATGTTCATCATGAACTCAAAAATTTCAAAACTTGCAAAACAATCGATTAAAGCTCACAAAGATGGTTCCATTCCTCTCATACAACCTAATTAACCATGATTCAACAGTTAAATCAAGCTAATCAAGTCAAAAATCGGATTTTACCAAACCTATGGTGGACTGAAAATTGTGGATTCCGATCACATACCTTGCAGATCTTAAAAACCAAGTGGATATTCAGAAAGAGGAGCAAAATCCGCACGGATTAGGCTTTTGAATCACTCTATTTGGTTTAGAAAATCAAAAGTTGCAGATTATGTGATTTTTGTCTATGTATTCGTTATTTCAGATGTGAGCACGAGGAAGAAGAAGAAAAAAATAAACACCCATGCTCGACTTCTACGAGTGACGAGCATCACCTTGAGGGTGACGAGCGTTACCACCATTTTTTTTTAACTGAATAAAATTAGCCAAAAGCACGAAAATAAAAACTAAGTACCAAAATTTACAACTTACCAGTGGGTTGCCTCCCACTAAGCGCTTGTTTGAAGTCATTAGCTTGACTTTTGTTGGCTGTTTAGACAGCTGGTGTATCATCCAGAGACACAATATGTCCTGCTGGAATCTCGGCTTGTGCCCAATATTGCTTCACCCTTTGTCCATTGACAGTGAACTCCTCTCCTTTGGAGTTAATCAGGACAATTGCACCATGTGGGCGAGCTTCTTTGACAGTGAAAGGACCTGACCATCGAGAACGCAGTTTACCAGGAAAAAAGCTGTAAACGAGAGTTGTAAAGTAATACCTGGTCATTGGGCTCGAAATGTCTGGAGATGATCTTTTTATCATGATATGCCTTTGTCCTCTCCTTGTATAACTTGGAGTTTTCATAGGCCAGATATCTGATTTCATCCAGTTCATTGAGCTGAATCAAGCGCCTCTCTGCAGCAGGCTTCAGATCAAAGTTCAGCTTCTTGATGGCCCATTCTGCTTTGAACTCCAACTCTATAGGTAGATGGCACGCCTTGCCATAGAGAAGATGGAATGGTGTAGTCTCAAGTGGCGTTTTGTATGCTGTCCTGTAAGCCTATAATGCATCATCCAGTTTTGCAGACCAATCTTTCATTGTCTTTCCAACTGTCTTTTCCAGAATCTGCTTGATCTGCCTGTTGGAAACCTCAACTTGTCTACTGGTTGGGGGTGATAGGGCGTGGCCACTCTGTGTTGTACACCATACTTCTTCAGTAGCTTGTCAAAAACCTTATTGACAAGATGAAAACCACCATCACTTATGACAATCTGCGGGACACCAAATCTGGGAAAATAATGGTCTTAAACAGCTTCAAAACCACTACAGCATCATTAGTAGGAGGAGCCAACGCCTCTACCCACTTAGATACATAATCAACAGCAACCAGAATGTATCTATTCCCATAAGATGAGGGAAAAGGTCCCATGAAGTCAATACCCCAACAATCAAAGACTTCTACTTCCAGAATGAAGTTCTGTGGCATTTCATGTCTCCGGCTGATTTTTTCTCTTCTCTGACAAGTATCACAGCTTGTAATGAAGGCCTGGGCGTCCCTGAGCATAGTAAGCCACCAAAAACCAGCTTGTAGAACCTTGGAGTCTGTTTTGAATGTGGCAAAGTGTCCAGCATACTCTAATCCATGACAGTGAAAGAGGACGTCATGCACTTCTTCTTCTGCTATGCATCTCCTGTAGATCCCATCAGCATAATGCTTGTAGAGGTACGGTTCATCCCAATAGAATCTCCTAAGTTCTCTTAAGAACTTCTTCTTAGCATAGCCCTTGAAGTCATGTGGTTTATCCTCCGCAGCAAGGTAGTTGCCAATATCAGCATACCAGGGCCTCTTTGGATCATTCAAAGCATAAACAGGCTCTTCAAAAGCCATCCCCAAGCTTGCACAATTCGTAGCAAAGTGCAGAGATTGGTGACGAGCATCACCAGTATTGGTTACGAGCGTCACCTCATTCGTATAACTTTGTCGCGATTGTACTGGGTTGGTGATGAGTGTCACCTTCCTGGTGTCACTCGTCACTCCCCTGCAGTTTCGTGAAAACTGCAGGTTTTCAACACTTTCATCCTGTTCTCTTGTTTCTACCAAGTATACATTCTCTTCAGGCAAGAAATCATTGATTGGGACACTGTCTTCGACCTGAATCTTGGATAGATGATCAGCAATACCATTCTCAACACCTTTCTTCTCCTTCACTTCCATGTCAAACTCCAGAAGAAGCAGGATCCACCTCAACAACCTTGGCTTTGCATCCTTCTTCTGCATCAAATACTTCAGTACTGAATGGTCAGTATGGACCACGACCTTGGAGCTAACAAGGTATTGCCTGAATTTTTCAAATGCAAAGACAACAGCCAACAATTCTTTCTCAGTTGTTGCATAGTTCTTCTGAGCATCATCCAAACTCCTACTTGCATAGTAAATGGCGTGGAGCTTCTTGTCTATTCTCTGTCCCAGCACTGCTCTAACTGAAAAATCGTTGGCATCACACATCACCTCAAAAGGTAAGTCCCAATCTGGAGGCTGCACAATAGGAGCTGTAACCAAAGCTTGCTTGATCTGTTCAAAGGTAGATTTGAACTCTTCTGTGAACTCAAACTTCACATATTTGTAAAGGAGAGCAGTAAGGGGGCGTGCTTGATAACAGGTTTTTTTATAATATAAGCATGAGGTTATCAAAACTCAAGCAACACACAGTTGTAGTATAGCAAGAGGTATGAATCCATTCCTAGGGAGCAGGAAGAGCAATGAGAATGCAAGGATCTAGTGAATCTAAGCGAATATGATAAATGATTGGTAAAATCTAGAAACACTAAATGCAACGATCTAATGCAATGCAAAACAATTCTAAAATCCCTGGAAGAGGGTTAACTACCACGAGGAACAAGCAAAAGATGAAAAATGCAAAGCTACTAAAAACTAAAAATCGACCAGTGAATCGACCACAGGATCGAGCAGAATGGATTGATCTAACAACCAACTTAAGCGAAATGACTTATGATGAACAAGGGTGCAACTAAATGACAAGCAAATGATGAACATAGGTTTAAAACACTAAAAGAGAGGGTTTAGGGTCGAGGGTCATTTTCAAGAGTATCAAAGATTTAAGCTTCGGTTTGAAAACGTTTAGATCTACTCTTTTAAGAGGTTTCTCTAAGCCTTTAAAACAAAACAAGAACCATCCATGACATGTGGTATGGTTCACTTCCTCCATCTCTTCTCCAAACCCATGGCGTTTGGTGGAAAAAGAGATCGAAGAGCAAGGAGAACAGATTTCAAACAATGACCTAACTAATCCCCTAAACAACCATGGCGTATGGGAAAGGATGGATTAGCCTCTAGGATCTAGTTTTCCAGGACATCTGGATTCTGTCAAGGTAAGACATCCTTTGGTTTATAGAGACCTTTTCCAAGGCTCTCTAGGCCTTAAGATCCCAAGATCCTAGAAGAGAAGGTATGAAGAACAAGAAAACACGAAGCTTTAAACCCTTTCAACCCTTTTGAATCACCTTGACCCCAAAACCCAAAACGACTACTCACTACACATGTTTAAGATCAAAGCAAAAGCGATAAACGATAAGCTAAGCATGATTAACAAAGGATTAAAGAAAAAATTGCTTGATATTCCAAGATTCAAAGGTTCAAAACCAAAAAAGCTTAAACAGTTCTACAATGGCGAATCGCCTAACTTTCAGTGAAAAAGGAAAAGACAGAATGAAGATAAGATAAAGGTGATGGCTGCTTTTGCCAAAAATGGCTAAACCGTTAGCTGGTCCCCCCCTCGCTAAAAGACAGCTGCACGGATAAGGTTCGTCTAGGATCGACTCGGGTCACTCGATCTCTGGCTCGATCTTCGTCTTGGATCGGATGGCTTTGGTCGATCTTTGAGTCGATCCTGTGATGATCGGGTTGGAAGCTCGATCTGGTTCTCAATCTGCATGGCATCATTCACGTCCATACTCCAGATCGATCTCCTCTCTCGATCTTGGTCTCGATCCTTCCTCTTGAATCGACTTGGGGCACTCGATCTTCTGGTCGATCTCATCTAGATCGACCTGCCTTGCTTGATCTGCTACTCGATCTCGGGTCCTTAGCATGCACGTCTGAGTTCTCCAAGTGTCCATGAGCTTCCTCACGAGCCTTAGCATGTCCATGAATCCTCAACAGCTCCAAAGTGTCCAAAAACAACCTGAATATGATGCATAATGCAAGAAACATGCGAATGCTAATGCAAAAGTGCTCTAGGACCCTAAATGGTGCAAACTGGCCTATAATGCAAGATGAATGCATGAGAAACTATCCTAAATGCATGCAAAATATACAAAATATATAGTAATATTAACTCCCCCAAACTTGCCTTTTGCTTGCCCTCAAGCAAACAAAATTCAAGAAGGAAAAGAGGTTTGAAAGTGGAAGCTCAAAACGAAAGATGTCAATGGAGAAATCGATTCAACGCCCAAGTTATAAGTTCTAAGATGCAAAGAGGTTGTTCTACTTTAAAAACTTTAGCCATACCCATCAAAGCAAACAATGAACCCTAGCTTAGTCTACACAAGCATTCAAATCAACCAACTCCCTAACATTCATTAAGTGTTAACCAATGGATCAAGTTGTGCACATCAAGCAAAAGCATTTGGTCAAAGGGGTAAGGTCACAAGATGAAAATGATCTCGTTTTAAGAAGGGTTTTAAAAATCAGGGGATCACTCATTGAAAGAATCCTATCTTTGGCAAAATGCTAAAGGTAAAGGCACACCTATGAATGCAAGTTAAAGCTCCCTTCTACCCATTTTACCCAAGATGATCCTAGAAGCTTCTAAAACCCAAAGTTAACCCCTAAATCTACCCTTTCCCAAAGCGCTTGATCATCTTCACTCTTCACAATGGGGGAAACTTCTCTTGGCTTTGCCGTGTGGTTGACTTCTTCTTTTTGAACTTTTCTCTTCATTGTTGATTGTTTGGCGCCTCTTTCATTACCTTTGGTGGATAGCATGGTCAGATTTTTCCTTTCGGTTGACCTCTTCTTAGCTTTGTTGCTGCTGGTACCTTTCTTTTCCTTAACACTTAGAGCATTTTATCTATTTTACTTAACCACAATTAACTCGTTCCCCCTTTGTTACTAACCCCATACTTCTTTTTTCTTTTTGAAAACATATAAACATGAAACTCTTAAGCCACTCAAATGACCCTTTTCCCAAACTCCTAACCTAGTACCAAGCTCTAAATGCAAGCTGGTGTCTACAAGGGAGCTTCTCCTTGCCAGCCCTATTCCTAACACTTTTTGCTAAGATAAAATTGAAAATAATGCAATGAAAAGCCTCACTGCTCACGCAAAAGTGTTTGGGTTTGAAAGAAGGTTTGGTTTAAGGCGTGGTTAACTGTCCCATTATGATGAGGATCAGCTACTTAGATTAACAAGAGTGGTAAGAAAGGAAGAAGATAATCCAAGTATGTATAAGGGTAAGCCATGCAATCGCTTTCAATGCACAAACAAGATAATTCAATGTCAAGATTAAGGTTCAAATAAGATGGAGTTGGCATCAAATCAAAGCGAGTTTCAACATAAGACTAGAGGATCAATTGCAAGTAATCAAGGTATGGTGCAGCCTTAACTTCAAACTCACTAGATGCAATCAAACGACAAACAACTTAGACAATGAAAACAATTCAAACATTGACAACTTAACAAGTGTTTATCATTTACTCCCTACTCCCTATGCAAATGCAACAACCTAAATGATTTTTTAAAAATTCTAGACTCAACCCTAAAATATTCTACAATGCAAGTGCAACTACATGAATTTTTTTTGAAAATCTATAAAAATTTTACCAATTTTTTTGTTCTTTTCTATGCCTTAGGATGTATGCAAGACTCAAAGGATGATAACAAAAAATAAGAAGAAAGAAAACATGTCAAACACACCACACACTCCCCCAAACTTGAATGACACCGTCTCGGTGGCAAACAAATCCAAGCGAGTTCAAAACACAAAGCAAAAACAAAGAAAACGTGCGTGGTATATACAAGGGATGGTTGTTGGTACCTCGGAGCTAAGAAGTGATGGAGCTTGAGGTTGCTCCAGACCTCTTGCTCTTTGTGGGAGTCTCGTGAGCTACTCCCTTGCCCTTATCCAAGCTAGCTTGCTCATGAACCGAGTGGCGCGCAGGTTGGATTGTTGCTTGGGGCTCACGGATCTCAATGCCTCCTGTGGATCTCCTTCTCTTCTCGGGCTGCTCGACCTCTTCGCTTGAAGGTGAACCAGGTGAGTTCTTCTTAAGCTTCTTGATCTTTTGAGCAAGCTTCTTGATCATCTTGCTCTGACACTTGTTCACCTTCCTTTTCACCTCCACAACAGAAGCAAGAAACTTCTCCACCTTTGTTCTCGGCTCAAAGTCAAGCTTTGGAAGAGTGAAGCTCTCGGGCATCTCGACATCTGATGTGGGGGACTCTAACCGTGGGCGAAGGGCTAGTGCTGGAGCGGCTGTTCCTCCTAGAGGTGCAAAGCACTCCTCTACACTTGGCAAGAACTCTACATTGCTATCTCCTTGCAGCTCGGTTTCCTCCTTATTCGGTAAGATGCAAACCCGCTTCTCATTGTCGGAGTCAATGAACAAGTAGGCGTAGAAACCCTCGGCTCGCGTGCGTCCCAAGCTGTCCGTGTTTCTCATGTATATCTCGTCCATGTAGGCTCTCTCCACGATGGGTACAAAGTCAACAAGTGGCACTCAGGCTTGCACAAACATAGGCGTGAGGAAGCCTCCAATCAAAGCTGAACTTGCCTTGCATTGCAAGGCATATGCCTTGTACTTCACCAAGGAGGTGGCTAAGATGCACCCATAGTTCACGTCGTTGCCGAGCTCATCCTCCATTGGCTCGTCATTCTCCTTAGGATCACAAAGCAGATGCTTAACGCCTTGGAACAGGAAGCAAAGCTCGGTCTTGGTGACTGTGGGAGCTACGGACCGTCCACTGAAGGTGTTAGCAATCAGCTTGAGCGTGTATCTTAGCACTGGACTCCTCACTCTCATGATCTTCGCCGTGTTCGCCTTGTAATCATCATTGCTTATGATGTCCCACAGGTTGTTAGCTTGAGTGAAAGAGGGGAACTTCACTTGTTTAGTATCAGCCTTCAAACCGTAGGCTTGGCAAAGCTCCTGGATCGAGAGATGATATGCTTGACGCCTGGTCTTAAAGCTGATGTGGCCTTGGGAAGGAGTAGGAAGACTTGGATTCTCGTACGTGAACTCCATGGTGGCAAGGAAATCGATTGTTGCCTCGAGATAGGTTGGGCAGTCCATCCTTGACAAGCACCGGAGTCCAATGTTCTTCAAAAGCTGATCAAAGTCTCCCAGGATCTCCATCTTAGCCAACAGACCTCTATCCGCAAACTTAGTGGGATCGAACCTCAGCCTTTCCAGCCGTTTCTTGGCTTGCTTCTCCTCTTTAGACCATCTGATCCTCTCCTGAACCACATTTTGAGCCTCTCCCTCTTGTGCTGTCTCTTCTCTCATTCTTTTGGGGGCCATAGTACCTGAAACACAATTCTCAAGCAAGAGAATGAGCAAAGGCGATGAATATTGAGAGAAAGACTAGGCAAGAAAGAAAAACTTATAACTCATATCCTAGATTTTTGGGGGATTTATAAAAATTCTAGCAAGATAATAGAGAGAGAATCTAGAGATAGGATCAAATCTAGAATTTTTCCTAATATCTAGCTAGTTTTTAAAAAATCGTCAAACCCCCTAACATCTAGTATTCAAGCAAAGCAATAAAAAGGAATTTTTCTAAAAGATTTTGAACAATGATTCGAAAATACCTTTGCAGAGATTGAAAACAGATGTTGTTAGCCTTTAGGAAAAGAAAATCACACTCTCTCTTGCTCAGGAAACTCGAAACACAAAAGATGAGAGAGTGTGTTTTTGCTTGAAAATATAAAGGCCAACAAAAATAAAAAACTATGGGTAAAACTAGTGGTTTTCTGACAAAAATGTGGTCAAGGCACATCTTTCATGGTCAAAGATTTCTGCCTTGACCACAATTTAAATTTAAAAATATGAGGGAAAAGAGATAAGAGAGAAAAAAAATTGTTACCTCGGCACGAGATCGAGTCCATTTGGTCGATCTAGGACTCAGTCTCATGCCCATGTTGGCTAGGATCGAGAGGTTTGATCAATCAGGGACTCGATTCAAATTGCATCGAGTCTTAGATCGATTGTACCCTCTCGTTCCTTGACTTTTGGTCAACTAGGCTGTACTCCTTGGATTGAGCCACATGATCGAGTGGCAGATCGAGTAGACTATTCGATCTATCTTTGAGAATCGAGTGACTCGGCCGATCTACACCTCGTTTGCTTTTCAAGCTAAACATATAGGGTGTTCATCCTCTCGTGATCGACTGTTCCACTCGATCTGTCTACTCGATCTTGTCTAGATCAACTGACTCCTCTCGATTCACTAGCTCGATCTAGTAAAGATCGAGCCAGGATTAGTCGATCTAGCACTCGATCTCTAGCCTATACTTAACCTTTCTCGCCACTTTTGGACTCCAAGATCACACCTAACAATCTCTTATCCATTCACCTACACACTTAAACATTAAAAGCATAAAACTGAAGTAGAAATAAAGCAAACATATGTACAAAATAGACATAGGAATGCCTCCCAAGTGCTCTTTCTTTAACGTCTTTAGCTAGACTTGACTTGGTTTAGGCCTGAGGGGGGTCTTGGAGAAGCACGGAGGTGCTCTCCTTGCTGCAATCACTCGCCAGGTAGGGCTTAAATCTGTGCCCATTGACCGTCAAAGCATTACCGCTCTTGCCCACCAATGTAACCGCTCCGTAGGGTAGAACCTCTTTGATCTCAAACGGTCCACTCCACCTTGACTTGAGCTTCCCTGGGAATAACTTCAACCTCGAGTTGTAGAGTAGCACCAAACTGCCTTCCCTCAACTCCTTGTGAACCATCTTTTTGTCATGAACAGCCTTAGTCCACTCCTTGTAGATCTTAGAGCTGTCGTATGCATCCAGCTGTAGCTCATCAAGCTCATATAGCTGAATCAACCGCTTCTCCTGAGCTGTCTTGAGGTTGTAATTGAGCTGCTTCACTGCCTATAGTGCCCTATGCTCCAACTCAACAGGAAGGTGACACGCTTTACCGTATAGAAGAGTGAAAGGAGTAGTACCAATGGGGGTCTTGAAAGCGGTTCGGTAAGCCCACAAAGCATCCTCTAGCTTAACCGCCCAATCCTTCCGAGTAGTCCTAACTATCCTCTCGAGTATAGCCTTGATCTGCCTGTTACAGACTTCTACTTGCCCACTAGTTTGAGGACGATAAGGCGTAGCTACTTTTTGCTTCACGCCATACTTCCGTAAGAGACTTTCAAACACCTTGTTGATGAAGTGGCTTCCACCGTCACTGATTACTACTTTGGGGACTCCAAACCGTGGGAATATGATGGTCTTGAAAAGCTTGATCACCACTCTTGCATCGTTTGTTGGAGAAGCTATAGCCTCAACCCACTTAGACACATAATCAACCGCCACTAAGATAAACTTATTGCTGTAAGAAGATAGGAACAGTCCCATGAAATCTATCCCCCATGCGTCAAAGACATCAACCTCAAAGATAGGAACCTGAGGCATCTCGTTTCTCTTTGTGATGTTCCCTGCCCGTTGACAAGCTTCACAAGCCTTAACAAACTCGTGAGCGTCCTTGAAGATAGATGGCCACCAGAAACCCGCTTGTAACACCTTTGTAGCAGTCTTGAAAGAAGCGAAATGACCACCATATGAAGAGTCGTGACAATGTAGAAGTATGTCCTTAGCTTCTTCCATTGTTACAAACCTCCTATACAAGCTGTCCACGCCCCTCTTGTACAAGTATGGCTCGTCCCAAAAGTAGTGGGAGACATCTCTCATAAACTTCTTCTTGTGGTAATGATCTAGGTGAGAAGGCTCCTCTCCACAAGCTAAGTAGTTTACTATATCAGCATACCAAGGCAAGTCTTCTTCCTTGAAACTCAAGACCTCTTCAAACTTGTCTTCAAGCTTCTCACATACCGCCATGGTGATCATCATGAGATGCTCTTCAGGAAGTGAATCATCAAGTGGCAAAGCTTCATTGACTCTCATCCTTGAGAGATGATCAGAAACACCATTCTCTATCCCCTTCTTGTCTTTTATCTCCATATCAAAACTCTTGTAGAAGGAGAATCCACCTTAGAAGCCTCGATTTAGTGTCTTTCTTGGAATAAATGTACCTCAAAGCTGTGTGATCTGTATAGACAACAACCTTAGAGCCTACGAGGTATGATCTGAACTTCTCAAAAGCAAACACAACGGCCAGCAACTCCTTCTCGGTGGTAGCATATCTGACTTGCGTGTCATCTAAGGTACGGCTGGCATAGTAGATTACATGCAACCACTTGTCTTTCCTCTGACCAAGAACAGCTCCCACGGCGTAGTCGCTCGCGTCACACATGATCTCGAGTGGTAGAGTCCAGTCCGGTGCTTGTACTATTAGTGCATGTACAAGAGCTTCCTTGATGGTCACAAAAGCATGAAGACAATCCTCATCAAACACAAAGTCAGCTTCCTTGCATAACAACCGTGTGAGGGGCCTTGCTATCTTGGAGAAATCCTTTATGAATCTCCTGTAGAAGCCTGCGTGGCCTAAGAAACTCCTTACTCCCTTCACATTAACCGGTGGCTCAAGACTCATCATGACCTCAACCTTGGCTTTGTCAACCTCTATGCCCTTCTCTGATATCTTGTGGCCAAGTACAATCCCTTCTTTCACCATGAAGTGACACTTCTCCCAGTTGAGCACCAAGTTTGTCTCCTCACATCGCTTTAATACCTTGCAAAGATTCAACAAACAAGCAGAAAAGGACGCACCATAGACCGAGAAGTCATCCATAAACACTTCTACCATCTCTTCTATAAGATCAGAGAAGATCGACATCATACACTGCTGAAACATAGCCGGTGCGTTATACAACCCGAATGGCATCCTTCGATATGCGAAGGTGCCATAAGGGCATGTAAAGGTCGTCTTCTCTTGATCGTTTGGATGGATTGGTATTTGAAAGAAACCACTATAACCATCAAGAAAGCAATAATAAGGATGATTAGCAAGTCTCTCAAGAATTTGATCAATAAAAGGTAAAGGAAAATGATCCTTTATAATAGCAGAATTAAGCTTCCTATAGTCTATACACATACGGTGACCAGTTATGGTCCTAGTAGGAATCAATTCATCTTTATCATTCTTAATGACCGTGATCTCTCCTTCTTAGGCACCACGTGTACAGGAGAAACCCACGTGTTGTCACTTATGTGATAGATCACGTCAGCCTCTAACAACTTAAGAATCTCCTTCTTAACTACTTCTTTCAAATTCGGGTTTAAACGCCTTTGATGTTCAATAGAAGAAGAGTTCTCATTATCTAAGTGAATCCTATGAGTGCAAAGCATTGGTGAAAGACCCTTGATGTCACTCAGAGAGTACCCAATGGCCTTCCTATACTTTCTCAGCTCATTGAGGAGCGAGTGCAACTCATCATCACTTAAGTTTTCATTCACAATCACGGGGTAGGTATCATTAAGCCCTAAGAAAGCATACCTTAGCCCTTTTGGGAGCTGCTTTAGGTCCACCTTTGGGGCTAGCAGCTCGCTCCAGTCCTCCTTGTGGCTCGTGTTGACGTTCCCATCCTCAGTAGCCTCCTTAGAACCCGAGACATGAGCCTTTAGACTGCCTTCTTGAACCGTTGTCTCCTCTGTGATTGAGTCATCCAGTCGATCTTGCACTCGTTCTTGTCTGGACTGAATAACTTCACTCGATTCACCGACTCGATTTGATTGGGATCGAGTAAGAGATCGAGTCTCCGTCTCGTTCCCTGAGCTGATCGATTGGCTTCTCTCGATCTTCCCATCGATTGTTTTGCTGGATCAACCAGTGTCCTCGATCTTCTTGTCGATTGCTGTCCTGGATCGAGTGATCTTCTCGATTGCCTGATCGATCTCTAGACATCCGCCTTCATCTTCTATCACAACTTTTCTAGAGTCAAGGAGATTAACGTACTCCTATGTCCTCTGATCCAAGAAACCGTACTCTCCTCCCTCCTTAGTCAATGCCAGCTTCAAGTGATCCTCTTGTGCAAGCTCTTCTAACAATTCATCCGCCAAGGCATCTGATAGGGTCAGGTTTTACCCAAATAAAACTACTGCAAGTGCACAGCAAAAGCAGATGTAGTATAAGGGGTTATCGAATCCCAAGGGAGTATGTAAACCACACTAGCGATTATAGATTCAGATCAAGCTAAGCGATAAATAATGAATGTAATGCAAAACAGTAGAATAAATGCAAAAGGGCGTTTTTATGCTTGTTCTTAAAGTTCAGAAGGCTAAAGGCGCTAAGTCAGGACAGTTCGCAGGTTGAATCTGAGAGTGTAGAATGCATGCAATCAGGAATGAATTAAAACCGTCTTGAACATGAATTGCGAAGATATAACTAATCAATTCTCATTGCAGAAGCTATCTATGTCTAAATCACAGAGTTTCAAATCTCTTTGCAAACCCTAACAACCTAAACATGCAGTAATGATCAGGTTCAATTGTTCACAAAACTCCTAAGCCAAATCTCTTTGTACTAGGGCGTTTTGCTCATCTAATACTAGTTCAGGTGATTAATAATGCTCTCACATCTATCAAAAACCTAGGGTTTCAAAATCCAGATGATGTGTCTAAGAAATCGATATGAATGCAAGCACAGATGAAGAACCAATGAATTTCCTAGAAGTTTTTAGCAATTCTACAAACTCTTCTTCAACCTTTGAAAAGCCCTAACTTAACTAACAAACTACTCAGACATGGTGATTTGAGAAAGCATCATGAAAAGAATAGATTGCATAAAAGAAATAAGAAATAGAAATAAAGGAGTTCAAAATCTGCTCTGAAGGAGTCTGATTTGTCTCTCCAAAAGCTCTGCTACAAATCTCCCTCTCAAGCTCTCTAAAATAATAAGATACAAGATATCTGCCAAAAGAATGGCTGAAAAACCTAATATACAAGCTAAAACACGATCTGGGGCCTTTTTACAAAAACTAGAACTTCTGGGCCAAAACTGCAATTTCTTCTCAATCTTTTAAAAACAGGCCACGACCTCCTTCCTTGGTGGGTGACGAGCGTCACCAGCTTGGTGACGAGCGTCACCATATGGCATACTTTCTTCTTCGAGCTAGGTACTTCGTGGCTTCAACTCAGAATGCTCCAAAAGGTTCCAAAATCTCCAATTATGCTCCAGACATGCTTTAACCTGCAAAGACTCTTCTAGGACTCTAAAAATACCAAAAAGACTCAATAAAAAGGACTTATATCATGGTTAAAAACCATAAAAACTATGATATATCAACTCCCCCAGACTTAGCTTTTGCTTGCCCTCAAGCAAACATCAGATAAAGTACAGGGTCGAGGTTTGAAAACAAGAAACAGTCAGTCAGTCATCAGGAACACCACACTAGTTAGAGCTTTCGAATCCACATACCACATAGTCAACACAAGATCAAATTTCAGTCTAATCATCACAAGCTTAGCAAATCTCTCAAGTCCAGTCCAAATCCCTTCAAGAAATCCGAAATTCCTACTGTTAACTCCTTATTTTTTTATCTAAGTGTGAAATCTCATCAAAGCTCTATCATCTTAATCACTTTACAGTTTCTTTTCCCTTCCTAACAACTGAACAAATCAATCTCAACACAGCTCTCCTATTTTCTCTTCCCTTAATCTTTTTCCTTAGGATATTTTCGATTTTTCACTTCTTTTTTTTCTCAACTTTTACAGTCTAAGATATGGTGCTACTCAATACTTGTGTTCCTTGTGAGGAGACAGGTTCTTGAGTGAGTTCACTACTGTTGTTCCTTGTGAGGAGACAGGGTCATGAATGCATCATTCTTTAGACTTAATCTTTTTTTTAAAACTACATCAGGGAAAATCAAAGAGAGACTGTATTTTAACCTTATTGTCAGTGCTTAAAGAGAGAATCAAGATCAATAAGAATCAATCACCAAGACAAGAAATTTAAAGTTCATTAAGGTGGAGCTAACAGCAAATTTTCCAGATTCTCTAAGAACCTAAACCTTCATTGCTAGACTGATCTACCTATGACTTTCAACTTAGTAAGACTTGTAATCAACTACTGTGGCAATGGTTCTTATCAGCAAAAACGTCCTATGGCTAGTTCCAAGAAAATCTAACAGTTTCAAATTTTTGACTCTAGAAAAACAGGTTTTTTACTCTACTTTAAGACTCTATAAACATGACACAAAGCACACAACGTCAGTAACCACCTCCCCCAGACTTAAACAACACTGTCCCCAGTGTTATTAAGCCAAGAGTTGGTCAAAATGAAGCATGAGAAGTTGTAGAACCAAGGTGGAAAGTGGTACCTCGCGAAGGACCTGGTGACGAGCGTCACTACTCTGAAACTTCAGAAATCGTCATGTTGGGTGTTGTAATGTAACGCCATCATGTGTAGTCCAAAGTAAGACTGTAAGAGCACTAAAAACACACATCAAAACATCCAAACAAAGCATAATCCATGATCCAACAAGTTCACAAGACATCATCCAAGCAAACTGAACAAAGTGACTCTTTTTGTTTTTTTTTCGATTTTTCTCATGTTTTTAGGGTTTTTTTTTAGCTATGTAATAGAAAACTAAACTAATATATGAAAAAGAAAACTTACTAGTGGGTTGCCTCCCACTAAGTGCTTGTTTAAAGTCAGTAGCTCGACTTTGAATGCTGCTCAGACAGCTGGTGGAACAGAAGGTGGCATTGAATGCCTTGGAGAAGAATGTCTCCTCATCCATGGTGGTTTATAAGCAGTAGATGCATGGATTCTTCCAAGGAAGTGAGGAACATCAGCAGGGTGGGTCATGAGTGTGGGTGGGATACTTCTTTTTCTTGCAGAATCATCAAAAGAAACACCAAGCATTCTTTGCTTAGTTGCAGGTTTCTGGGTTGTGGAATGGTGAATTTTCGGATTGGCAACATATGATGGACTTGTAGCTGTAAAATCACGTTGCTGCTTTGTGTTCAGGTTGGTGACGAGCGTCACCAGGTCAGTGACGGTCGTCACTGACCCTGCAGTTCGAGTTTCTGCAGTTTTCCTGCAATTCAGCTCTGCAAGTGTTGCTTCCATCACATACACGTCTTCCTCCAGCAACTTGGCATTCATTAGAACCTCTTTTTCAAGCCCAGTCATGAAGATATGATCCTCACTGCAATCCTCAAACCCAACAGCTTCTGCAGAAGTTTCAGATATTAGCTCTTCAACAGCCATCTTGCTCACTTGCCCACTTATATCTGATTCATTGACACACTCAGCAATAATGTTTTCTGAATGTCCATGACAGTCTCTTTATCTCTAGAAGTTCTTACAGAAAAGGTCTGACCATCAATGGTAGAACTACCTCTTAACTTATCCATGTCAAAGTTCATGACAACATCACCAAGATCAAGCTCAATGTTCCCCTTTCTAACATCAATGATGGCTCCAGCAGTAGCCAAGAATGGTCTTCCCAGAATAAGAGGGTCTTTAGGTTCTTCAGCATATTTCAGAACCACAAAATCTGTAGGAATTATGCAGCCTTCAATGTTAACATGAACATTCTCTAACATGCCTTCTGGGGTCCTTATGGATCGATCTGCTAGGATGAGAGAGATCCCAGCTGGCTTGAAATCAGTCATTCCAAGTCTAGCAGCAACAGAGAAAGGCATCAAGTTAATACTTGACCCTAGATCACATAGAGAGTGTGGAAAACGTCCTGCAGATATTGAGCAATCAAGCACAAAGGTCCCTGGATCAGATAGCTTCTCTGGAACTCTGCTTTGAGTGATGGTATTGACTTGTTCAGAAACAGTCACCTTCTTCTTCTTCTTTGGAACTGTGCCTAAGAGAATTGCACTGATGTCTCTGGTAAGCAATGCTCCTTCCTCAAGACTTACACCATTCACAACCATTCTCTTCACATACCTTCTTAGAGCTGGTGAAAGCTTGACTGCATCAACAAGAGGGATCTCAAGCATCAGCTTGTCTATCATAGCTTTACATCTGGCTTCTTCTATCTCCTGTTTAGACTTCCTAGGATGCTTGGGGAATGGTGTTTTGGGTATATAGACACGTTCCTGGTCATAATTTGCAGTTACAGGCGAAGCAGCTTCGTTCTGGGGTGGGTGACGACCGTCACCAGGGGGGTGACGCTCGTCACTCACCTGTGACAACCCCCGATTCTCTTCTATGTTGGTGACGAGCGTCACTCCTCCTTGGTGACGCTCGTCACTCACCTCTGAGACAGAAAAATTTTCATCTTCAGACTCCATGAGTTGCACGATCTGTTCTGCACTCAACCTCTTTTTCTGCACTGTTTTAAGCTCCTTTTCATTCCTGACTGTGATGGCATTAACCTGATGCTTGGGATTGATATCAGTCCTTCCAGGAAGGAATCCCTCTTGCCTTTGAACAGCTCCTGCAGTTTGAGCAACCTGCACATCAAGCTTCTTCATGTGAGAGTTCAGACTCTCAATTTTTCCATTCAGGTCTTGATACAGCGAATCTAGCTTGCCATTGAAGTTCACTGTCATCTTCTGCTATCCTTCAAGTACCTGCTCCAGCATAGCTTCCATTTTATTGTCTTGTGGAGGTGCAGTTTGGTAGGAAGAAGAACCATAATTCCTGCTGTTTTGGTAAGGTTTCTCAACTTCAGTCTTCTGGAATGGGGGCTTAGGAGTGTAACCAGGCGTGCTCTGTCCTCCTGTAAAGGTACTCTGCTGATTATTGCTGTTGTAGCCTCTGTTCCATTGCTGATTTCCAAACCTTTGGCTCTGAAAACCCCCTCCATTGATGAAATTAACATTTTTCTGCTCAAATTCTTCAGGATTTTCGAAACTCTCCACTTCTGCAGCGAATTGGACTGACTTCTTTCCCACCAAAAGGCTGTGCATGCTGTCTAACTTAGCCTTAACTTCAGCTATTTGGTTTCCATCATTCAAACCAGACTGCTGCTTTCTCTGAAAATCTGCATTCTTAGTGCTGTTACTGCAGGCCAAGTTTTCAATCAATCTTACAGCTTCTTCTGGTCTGTTGGTGTTGAAGTTTCCTGCACTTGCTGCATCCAGCGCCATCTGGTACTTCCAGTCAATGCCTCTGAAAAAGATCCCAAGTAATTGCACCTGACTGAAACCATGATGAGGGCAGTCCCTTTGATAAGACTTGAACCTGATCCAAGAAGCCTTGAAAGCTTCAGTAGGGCCTTGTGTAAATGATGCAATTTTCGTCCTCATGTCCTCTGATCTTGCATCATCATAGAAGTTATTTAGAAAGGCATTCTTGGTGTCTTCCCAAGTGGTCAATGAAGCAGGTTCCAGTTGCTTCAGCCAATATGCAGTTTCTCCTCCAAGAGAGTAAGGAAAAAGCTTGCAGAACAGGAAATCATTGCTGACTCCAGTAGCTTTGACACTTGAAGCCAGATCCTCAAACCTCTCAATGTGATCCATAGGATGCTCATGAGGTAAACCATGGAAGGGATGCTGTCCAACCAGCTGATAGTAGACAGGTTTGACCTCAAAATCGTTCCTCTGGAAGGCAGGAGGTCGGATTGCAGCTCTGTTGGCATAGAACTGATCAGGTCTGTTGTAATCACCTAGAGTCCTCTGAACAAAACGCCCAGCAGCGTTATTGACAGCAGCAGGGACTCCCACGTTCTCAGCCACTTGCTGAACCTGCTGTTCAACAATGACATTCCCCTCTTGATCAATTCTCTGCCCCTCTTCGTTCCTCCTATTTCCTTCCCTGTCAACCAAGTGACCTTCTGCATCTTCAACCAAGATCAGTGGAGCGACCATTGCAGATTGCTTCTTAGCTTTCCTGTTAGTTCTCTCCAACCTAGCAAGCTCGTCGATGCTTAAAGTCACAAGCTCCTTCTCTTTGTTGCTTCTGGTTCTGCGATTAGGCATACACCTGAAACAGGAACAAAGAAAAGTAGCTGAAAATCAGTAAAGAAATAAAAACTTAGACAAAATCCTAATACTAAAAATCGATAGGCAGCTATTACTCCCCGGCAACGGCGCCAAAAACTTGATAGGGTCAGGTTTTACCCAAATAAAACTACTGCAAGTGCACAACAAAAGCAGATGTAGTATAAGGGGTTATCGAATCCCAAGGGAGTATGTAAACCACACTAGCGATTATAGATTCAGATCAAGCTAAGCGATAAATAATGAATGTAATGCAAAACAGTAGAATAAATGCAAAAGGGCGTTTTTATGCTTGTTCTTAAAGTTCAGAAGGCTAAAGGCGCTAAGTCAGGACAGTTTGCAGGTTGAATCTGAGAGTGTAGAATGCATGCAATCAGGAATGAATTAAAACCGTCTTGAACATGAATCGCGAAGATATAACTAATCAATTCTCATTGCAGAAGCTATCTATGTCTAAATCACAGAGTTTCAAATCTCTTTGCAAACCCTAACAACCTAAACATGCAGTAATGATCAGGTTCAATTGTTCACAAAACTCCTAAGCCAAATCTCTTTGTACTAGGGCGTTTTGCTCATCTAATACTAGTTCAGGTGATTAATAATGCTCTCACATCTATCAAAAACCTAGGGTTTCGAAATCTAGATGATGTGTCTAAGAAATCGATATGAATGCAAGCACAGATGAAGAACCAATGAATTTCTTAGAAGTTTTTAGCAATTCTACAAACTCTTCTTCAACCTTTGAAAAGCCCTAACTTAACTAACAAACTACTTAGACATGGTGATTTGAGAAAACATCATGAAAAGAATAGATAGCATAAAAGAAATAAGAAGTAGAAATAAAGGAGTTCAAAATCTGCTCTGAAGGAGTCTGATTTGTCTCTCCAAAAGCTCTGCTACAAATCTCCCTCTCAAGCTCTCTAAAATAATAAGATACAAGATATCTGCCAAAAGAATGGCTGAAAAACCTAATATACAAGCTAAAACACGATCTGGGGCCTTTTTGCAAAAACTGGAACTTCTGGGCCAAAACTGCAATTTCTTCTCAATCTTTTAAAAACAGGCCACGACCTCCTTCCTTGGTGGGTGACGAGCGTCACCAGCTTGGTGACGAGCGTCACCATATGGCATACTTTCTTCTTCGAGCTAGGTACTTCGTGGCTTCAACTCAGAATGCTCCAAAAGGTTCCAAAATCTCCAATTATGCTCCAGACATGCTTTAACCTGCAAAGACTCTTCTAGGACTCTAAAAATACCAAAAAGACTCAATAAAAAGGACTTATATCATGGTTAAAAACCATAAAAACCATGATATATCAGCATCCAAGGTTTCTATGTAGAATGCTTGTCCTTCTATGGTCGACTTCTTCAAGACCTCATTGATGTCAAAATCCAGCTTTATGTCTTTGCCAAGGTGTAGGGCTATCTTCCCATTCTTGACATCAATGATGGCTCCGACGGTTGCAAGGAATGGTCTTCCTAGTATAAGCGGATCTTTAGGCTCTTCATCCATCTCAAGCACAACAAAGTCAGTTGGTACATTGACATCGCTTATTCTCACTAGAAGATCTTCTAGCAAACCCACTGGAAGTCTCACGCTTCTATCTGCTAACACAAGGGAGATCCTACACTCCTTGAATCGTGTAAAACCAAGCTTCTTTGCTATAGAATGGGGCATGAGATTGATACTTGCACCAAGATCACATAAACAGCTCTTAAACTTTAACGGACCCAAAGCACAAGGAATGGTGAAGGATCCTGGATCTCCTAGCTTCTTAGGAACAATCTCCTTGTGAATGATGGCACTACACTCTTCACTAAGCACCAAGACTTCTTTACTCTCCTTGTTCTTCTTTGTAAGAGTGTCTTTGAAGAACTTAGCACACTTCGACATCATAGCTAGGCAATCCACGAGATGAAGCTTGATCTCTACATCCCTTAGATGCTTCTCAAACAAGAGTCTATGCTTCTCTATAAGCTGTTTCTTGAAGCGGCCAGGAAAAGGAAGCTTAGGCACATACGGCAGAGGCACATAAACATCTTTCTCTTTAGTAGCTCGCTCCACTTTCTTCTCTACGGCTACCTCTTTACCCTTTCTTGGTCTCTCAAGCCATACATTATCAAAGTTGATCTCCTCATCAGCTGAAAGCTTATCCTCCCCCTCTTGAACCACAATGTCCTCATTGGTCTTAGGGGCAACTCGCGGTGGAAGTTCTTTGCCACTCCTTAGTGTAATGGCATTGGCGTTTTCCTTGGGATTCTGCTCACACTTACCCGGTAAGTTGCTCTGACCGCTTCTAGTAGCTTTTCCCTTCTCTAACTGCTTGATCTTATTGTTCAGGTTTGTTATCTGAGTTGAGACGTCAGTGAGAGAGGAGTCTAGGCAGTTGTTCATCTCGGCAAACTTCTGATTAGTTGAAGCTTGACCTTGAAACAACTGCTGGAACATAGCTTGGACCGGATCTTGTTGTTGTGGTTGCATTTGTTGTTGTTGAGGAACAAAGCCGGGAGGAAACATAGGATTGTAACCTTTGTTGCCTTGCTGCTGCTGCTGACCCTGGAAGTTCCCTTGCCTCTGCCCTTGAAAGCCACTATTCGCTTGAAGACCCTTGTTGTAAGGAACAAACGGCTTTGCTTGCTGAAGGGGAAGGGGGGGTGGGGGGTACACTTGGTCTTTAGGGTTTTCAACATTTGTGCTTCGGTAAGAGAGATTGTTGTTGGCTTGGTACCCTTGTGAATAACCTTGAGGCTTGTTGTAATTCTGACCAGCAATCCAGTTAGCTTCTTCTTGGCTCAAGTCTAACTCTTCCAAGACCTCTTCTTGTTCACCCACAAAGTGTACATGCTTCTGGTTTGCAAGCACTAACTTGTCAATCTTCTCATGCAATGACTTAAGCTCTTTCTTGTGAGACTCTAGCTCGGAACCTCTTGGTGCTCGGTCGTAGTCTTCAGCTTAGTTACCGTCACTCAATGCCAAGTTCTCAATTAGCTCCATGCCCTCTTAAACTTCTTGACCAAGGAAATTGCCTTTGCTTGCCGTGTCAAGTAGCATACGGATCTTTGGCAATGCTCCATGGTAGATTGTGCTTAGAAGAGTCTCTTCACTGAAGCCATGGTGAGGACACTAAATGGCATAGTCTTTGAATCTCTCCATGGCTTCATTGAATGTCTCATTCTGCCTTTGAGTGAAGCCGCTGATCTCACTTCTCAACCTTGCTGTTCTTGTGCTAGAGAAGAACTTTGAGAGGAAAGGCTTCTTACACTCAGCCCAAGAGGTAATGGTGCCTTGTGGAAGTGTCTTCTCCCAATGTCTAGCCTTGTCTCCGAGAGAAAATGGAAAGAGACGCAGCTTGAAAGCATCTTCGGATATGCCATTAATCTTGATCATCCTACAAACTTGCTCAAAGTTGTCAAGATGCTCCAAGGGGTCTTCCATTGCCAGCACATGGAACTTGCTATCCTGAACCATAGAGATGAATCCTGGCTTTATCTCGAAGTTGTTGTTCTGAATCGGTGGAGGAGTGATCCCAAAACGATTATGATGCATATTAGGAGCATCTCCAGCACCAATGATCCATGGGGGTCTAGCCGTGTGGATGGGGTTTCCATTGCCCCTTCCTACAGCACCGTGAGCTGGTGGAGGTCCTTCAGGATGTTCTTGCTCAGCCATTGTTGCAAAGTCTACTGAACCGGCCTGAACAATCTCCTCAAAAGCTCTAGCTTGCTCTCTAACTCTTCTTGATCTTGCGTGCCCAAGTTGATGAATATTGTCTAGGGGTGTAAGTAAGTTGTTGTCACCCTTAGAACGCAGATTCATGTACCTGAAAGACACAAATTTGAAGGCAGAGAGATTAGTAACCAAAATGAAAACAAAGGCTTAGTATTTACTAAACCCCAAATCTTAATGCTTCCTAGCAACCCTAAGATGGCAACGGCGCCATTTGATAATAGGTTTTTTATAATGCAAACAGGAGGTTATCAAAAGTCAAGCAATACATAGTTGTAGTATAGCAAGAGGTATCAATCCATTCCAAGAGAGCAGGAAGTGCAATGAGAATGCAAGGATCTAGTGAATCTAAGCGAATATGATAAATGATTGGTAAAATCTAGGAAAACAAAATGCAACGATCTAATGCAATGCAAAACAATTTTAAAATCCCTGGAAGAAGGTTAACTACCACGAGGAACAAGCAAAAGATGAAAAATGCAAAGCTACTAAAAACTAAAAATCGACCAGTGAATCGACCACAGGATCGAGCACTGGATCGAGCAGAATGGATCGATCTAACAACCAACTTAACGAAATGACTTATGATGAACAATGGTGCAACTAAATGAAAAGCGAATGATAAACAGAGGTTTAAAACACTAAAAGAGAGGGTTTAGGATCGAGGGTCATATTCAAGAGTATCAAAGATTTAAGCTTTGGTTTGAAAACGTTTAGATCTACTATTTTAAGAGGTTTCTCTAAGCCTTGAAAACAAAACAAGAACCATTCATGGCGTGTGGTATGGTTCACTTCCTCAATCTCTTCTCCAAACCCATGGCATTTGGTGGAAAAAAAGATCGAAGAACAAGGAGAACAGATTTCAAACAATGACCTAACTAATCCCCTAAACAACCATGGCGTATGGAAAAGGAAGGATTAGCCTCTAGGATCTGGTTTTCCAGGACATCTGAATCCTGTCAAGGTAAGACAGCCTTTGGTTCATAGAGACCTTTTCCAAGGCTCTCTAGGCCTTAAGATCCCAAGATCCTAGAAGAGAAGGTATGAAGAACAAGAAAACACGAAGCTTTAAACCCTTTCAACCCTTTTGAATCACCTCGACCCCAAAACCCGAAACGACTACTCACTACACATGTTTAAGATCGAAGCAATAGCGATAAACGATAAGCTAAGCATGATTAACAAATGATTAAAGAAAAACTTGCTTGATATTCCAAGATTCAAAGGTTCAAAAACGAAAAAAGCTTAAACAGTTCTACAATGGCGAATCGCCTAACTTCCAGTGAAAAAGGAAAAGACAGAATGAAGATAAGATAAAGGTGATGGCTGCTTTTGCCAAAAATGGCTAAACCGTTAGCTGGTCCCCCCCCCCCCCCCTCGCTAACCGCCAAAGACAGCTGGACGGATAAGGTTCGTCTGGGATCGACTCGGGTCACTCGATCTCTGGCTCGATCTTCGTCTTGGATCGGATGGCTTTGGTCGATCTTTGAGTCGATCCTGTGATGATCGGGTTGGAAGCTCGATCTGGTTCTCGATCTGCATGGCGTCATTCACGTCTGTACTCTAGATTGATCTCCTCTCTCGATATTGGTCTCGATCCTTCCTCTTGAATCGACTTGGTGCCAGCCTCGCAAGTCTCTCCAGCATCTGATTGATGAAAGGCAGAGGAAAATTATATTTCCTTGTTGATGCATTCAGTTTCCTGTAATCAATGCACATCCTGTGTGCTGTCACAGTCCTGGTTGGAATCAGCTCATCCTTGTCATTCTTCACCACTGTGACACATCCTTTCTTAGGCACCACGTGCACTGGACTCACCCAAGCACTGTCTGATATAGGATAGATGATACCAGCCTGCAACAACTTCATGATCTCTTTCTTGACCACATCCTGCAAATTCGGATTCAGCCTCCTCTGGTGCTCAACTGATGATTTCGACTCATCCTCCAAGTGTATCCTATGCATGCACATGTCTGAGAGATCCCTGAAATATCATCAAGAGAATAGCCAAGAGCTTTGCGAAATTTTCACAGCTTACTTAGCAAAAGGGTGAGCTCTGCATTGTTCAATGAAGCATTAACAATAACAGGATAGGTGGAGTTTTCTCCAAGAAATGCGTACCTTAGCCCTGCAGGGAGCTGTTTAAGCTCAACCTTTGGTGCTTTTGCTGCAGACCAATCACCCATTGTAGCATCTTTCGCAGATGTGGAGACAAGCTCATCCTGTGCAACCAGTTGCATCACTTGTGCAGTAGCATCCATCATCTTTGTGTAGCCTATTGCAGCAGCATCCAAATGCTCATACTCTGCTGTAGAAGTGGTCAACGCCCTCTCCAATGGGTCCTAAGAACTCATCTCATGGATGATCTGATCAGCAATGTTTGTGAGAACATCCACATAAAAAGTCTGTCCATCTATGGTTGGCCTCTTCATCAGCTTGTCCATTTCGAATTTCATCACTAAATCACCAACAGTCAGCTCTATTATACCCTTCCCGACATCAATGATAGCTCCTACAGGAGACAAGAAGGGTCTGCCAAGAATCAAGGGATCTTTGGGTTCTTCTCCAAATTCCAGAACCAAAAAATCAGTAGGAATCATACAGTCTCCTACTTTGATAGGAACATCCTCTATCACCCCTTCAGGAACTCTGACTGATCTATCAGCTAGGACAAGAGATATCTTTGTAGCCTTAAAATCGGTCATCCCCAACCTCTTGGCAACAGAATGAGGCATGAGGTTCACACTAGAACCAAGATCACACAATGACCTCTCAAACTTGTCATTGAAGATTGTGCAGTCTAAAAAAAAGCATATTGGGTCTGAAAGCTTCTCTGGAACTCTGTTCTGAATCACTGCATTGACCTGCTCGTTGATCATCATAGCCCTGGCCTCTAAACTCAAGTTATTGGTCACCATCCTCTTCACATACCTCCTTATAACAAGAGTGATCCTTACAGCATCAATCAATGGGATCTCAATAACCAATTTCTCCATGATAGCCTTGCATTTAGCATCTTCAAGCTCCTGCTTAGACTTCTTAGGATGCTTAGGATAGGGTATCTTGGGCTTATACACTGTCTCCTTGGCATTATCTGAAGTCTTAGACGAAACTGCAGTATGTGGCAACGGGTTACGAGCGTCGCTAGGATGGTGACGAGCGTCACTTGCTTTGGATGAGTCGGGATTGATTGCTCGATTTGGGTGACGAGCGTCACTCTCCTGGTGACGGTCATCACCAATTTGTGAAGAAGGGTTGTCGGGGTTGTGCTCAAGGGGTGACGATCGACACCCATCATTGGTGACGAGCGTCACCCGTGGTTCTTCAGCAGAAATTTCTTCATCTTCATATTCTTCAATACCCACGAAATTTCTTTGAGCTTATATCCTTCTGCAACACTGGTTGCAGGTTCTTTCCACTCCTCAATGTGATGGCATTCACATGGTGTTTGGGATTAGCATCAGTTCTTCCTGGAAGAAATCCTTCTTGCCTCTGAACAGCTCCTGTAGTTTGGGCAACTTGAACATCAAGTTTCTTCATATGAGAGTTCAGACTCTCAATTTTCCCATTTAAATCCTGACAGAGCGAATCTATCTTGCTATTGAAGTCCACTGTAAGCTTCTGTTGTCCTTCCAAGATCTGTTCCAGCATTGTTTCCATCTTGTTCCCTTGTGGAGGTGCAGGTTGGTAGGAAGAAGAACCATAGTTCCTGCTGTAATTTTCATTGTTTAGGAATGGCTTCTGGTACTCTGTCTTCTGGAATGGGGGCTTAGGTGTGTAACCAGGCGTGCTCTGACCTCCTGTAAAGGTACGCTTCTGATTGCTGTTGTTGTAGCCTTTGTTCCACTGCTGATTCCCATACCTTTGACCCTGAAAACCGCCAGAATTGATGAAATTTACATCCTCCTGTTCAACCTCCTCTGGAACTTCGAAAGTTTCCACTTCTGCAGCAAAGTGAACTGACTTCTTTCCCACCAAAAGGCTGTGCATACTGTCCAGCTTAGCCTTAACTTCAGCAATATGATTTCCATCATCCACACCAGCTTGTTTCATCCTCTGAAAGTCTGCATTTTTAGTGCTGTTGCTGCAGACCAAATTCTCAATCAGTCTGATCACCTCCTCTGGTCTGTTAGTGTTGAAATTTCCTGCACTTGCTGCATCCAATGCCATCTGATACTTCCAGTTAATGCCTCTGAAGAAGATCCCAAGTAATTGCACCTGACTGAAGCCATGATGAGGACAGTCCCTTTGATAAGACTTGAACCTGATCCAAGAAGCCTTAAAAGCTTCAGTAGGACCTTGTGTAAAGGATGCAATTTTGGTCCTCATGTCTTCAGACCTTGCATCATCATAGAAGTTATTCAGAAAGGCATTCTTAGTGTCTTCCCAAGTGGTCAATGAAGCAGGTTCCAGTTGCTTCAGTCAATATGCAGCTTCTCCTTCAAGAGAGTAAGGGAAAAGCTTGCAGAACAGAAAGTCATTGCTAACACCATTAGCTTTGACACTGGAAACTAAGTCCTCAAACCTTTCAATGTGATCCATATGATGCTCATGATGTAAGCCATGGAATGGATGCTGGCCAACCAGCTGATAGTAGACAGGTTTAACCTCAAAATCGTTTCTCTGGAAGGCAGGAGGGCGGATTGCAGCTCTGTTGGCATATAACTGATCAGGTCTGTTGTAGTCACCTAGAGTCCTCTGAACAAAACGACCAGCAGCGTTATTTGCAGAAACAGGGACTCTAACGTTCTCATATACTTTTTGAACCTGCTGTTCAACAATGACATTCCCCTCTTGATCAATCTTCTGCCCCTCTTCGTTCCTCCTGTTTCCTTCTTTGTCAACCAAGTGACCTTCTGCATCTTCAACCAAGATAAGTGGAGCGACCATTGTAGATTGCTTCTTAGCTTTTCTGTTAGTTCTCTCCAACCTAGCTAGTTCGTCGATGCTCAAAGTCACAAGCTCTATATCCTTGTTGCTTCTGGTACTGCGATTAGGCATACACCTAAAACCAGCACAAAGAAAAGAAACTGAACGTCAGTAAACAAATTAAAGCTTAGACAAAATCCTAATACTAAAAGTCGATAGGCAGCTATTACTCCCTGGCAATGGCACCAAAAATTTGATAGGGGTCAGGTTTTACCCAAATAAAACTACTGCAAGTGCACAGCAAAAGCAGTTGTAGTGCAAGGGGTATCGAATCCCAAGAGAGTAATGTAAACTACACTATCGAATGTAGGTTCGGATTAAGCTAAGCAGGATGTAATGTATGTATTGCGAATGATTAAATAAAAGTAAGCAAATGATTTTGTAAGATGATCTAAGTTTCAGAAGACTAAAAGCGCTAAGTCAGGACAGTTCGCAGGTTGAATCCAAGAATGTAGAATGCATGAAATCAGGAATGATTAAGAACCGTTTTAAACATGAATCAATGATGTATAACTAATCAATTCTCATTGCAGAAGTTATTTATGCCTAAATTACAAAGTTTCAAATCTCTTTGCAAACCCTAACAACCTAAGCATGCAGGAATGATCAGATTCAATTGTTCACAAAACTCCTAAGCCAAATCTCTTTGCACTAAGTTGTTTTGCTCATCAAATACTAGTTCAGTTTATCAATAATGCTCTCACATATATTTAACAACCTATGATTTTCGGATTTCTAGATGATGTGTCTCAGAAATTCGATTTTAAAGCAAGCAGAGATGAAAAACCAAAAGATATTCCTAACAGGTAGCAATTCTACAAATTCTTCATCAACCTTTGAAAAATCCCTAACTTAACTAGCAGATTACTCAGACATGATTATGGAATCACAAAACATAACTGAATAAAATTGCATTAAGAGAAAGAGTAAAAGAATAAGGGGGTTCAAAATCTTCTCAAAAGAGTACAAGATTTGTTTCCCAAAAAAACTCTGAATAGATCTCTCTCTAAGCTCTCTGAATTCTCAAAAACTAAGATCAAAGCCAAGAATGGCTGAAAAACCTAATAAATAGAGGCTAAACACGATCTGGGATCTTCTTGCAAATAATGGAACTTCTGGGCTAATTCTGCAAGTAATGCTCCATCTTTTAATAAACAGCCACGACCTCCTTCCTTGGTGGGTGACGAGCGTCACCAAAGGTGGTGACGAGCGTCACCTATATGGATATTTTTCTTCCCGAGTTGGATACTTCGTGGCTTCAACTTGCAATGCTCCAAAAATCTTCAATATCTCCAATTATGCTCCAGACATGCTATAACCTGCAAAGACTCTTCTAGGACTCTAAAAAGACTAAAACGACTCAATAAAAATGACTTATATCATGGTTAAAAACTATAACAACCATGATATATCACATATACTAGTATCTTCAATTATTTTTGGAATTTTTTTAATATAAGGTTTATGAAACAAACTTTTGAACTCACTAATGTTTTGAATGTACAATGTTTGTAACAGATCCTTTTATTCGTGGGAGCAACATATTGAAATGCAACACTTATAGTACAACCTTAAAGTGTAGTGGTATAAACATTTCATTTCACAAAAGTAATGTATAGACCGTTTAAGGGTTTGGGTCTAAGGTTTAATTAGGGTCTAGGGTTTAGAGTTAAAGATTTACAAAACAAAACTTTTTAACTCACTAAAGTTCTAATGTATAATGTTTGTAACAGATCCTTTTATTCGTATACTCATATTTCATATCGCATGAGCAACATATTAAAATGAAACACTTATAGTGCAACCTTAAAGTGTAGTGATATATAATGAATATGCTAAATATGAGAGTTATGATAGGGTCTAAGTTTTATCCAATTATATTTCTACTGCAAGTGCACAACAATGCAGTTGTAGCACAAATGGTTATCGAATCCCAAGGGAGTAAGCAACTACACTATATAATTTAGATTCAGATTAAGCTAAGCAGTAATGAGTGAATGTAATGCGAAATAACAAAGTAATTAGAAGCATGCGATTTTATTGATTGATCTAAAGTTTAGAAAGCTAAAAACGTTAAACTAGGACAATTCGCAGGTTGAATCCGAGAATGTAAAATGCATGCAATCAGGAAATGATTAAAACCGTCTAGAACTTGAAACACAATGATATAACTAATCAATTCTCATTGTAGAAGTTATCTATGCCTAAATCACAGAATTTCAAATCTCTTTGCAAATTCTAACAAATCAAGCAAGCATTAATAATAAGGTTTGATGGTTCACAAAACTCCTAAGCCAAATCTCTTTGCAAATAGTAGTTTTGCTCATCTAATACTAGTTCAGGTGATTAACAATGTTCTCACATCTATTAAACAACCTAGGGTTCAATTTTCAAGATGATCAGTACTAAAAATCGATATGAATGCAAGTATAAACGAAGCGTTTGAAATATTCTTTAAAAGAGTACAAGATTTATCTCCCTCAAAGCTCTTAAATCTCTCTCAAAAGCTCTCTAGAAAATAAGATACAAGCCAAAGAATGGCTGAAAAACCTAATATACAAGCTAAAACACGAATAAGGCCTTTTTGCAAATAGTAGAACTTCTAGGCCAAAAGTGCAATTTTTTCTCCATCTTTTAATAAAACCGCGTGACCCTTCCTCAGATGTGGGTGACGAGCGTCACCCTTGGTTGGTTGATATATCATGGTTTTTGCTGATTTTTGACCATGATATAAGTCTTGTTTATAGAGTCTTTTTGGTATTTTTCGAGTCCTTCAGAGTCTTTGCAGGTCTAGGTACAAATGGAGCATAATTGTGGATTTTGGAACTTTTTGGAGCTATACTGAAGTTGATGCTGAAAGGACCAAGTCAGAGGGCATTAAGGAGCAGGGTGTCGATCGACACCCACTACTTGGTGTCGATCGACACCGGTCGTGGTCGCGAAGAAGCATAAAAACTCATTGGAAGAAATTGCAACTTGGTCCAGAAGTTTCCCACTATTTGCACTTTTGCCCCAGTTCGTGTTTAGACTTGTTTTTAGGTTTTCTAAGCTATTGTTAGGCATCTATCTTGTTATCATTGAGATGAGAAAGATTAGATTGAGAGCTTTTGGGAGACAAATCCATATTCTGTAGAGAAGAATTTCGAACCCCTTCATCTTTTACTCTATTTTCTTAATGCAATTTTATTCAGTCATGATTTGTGTTTCACTTACTATGTCTGAGTAATCTGCTAGTTAGGTTTTGGGTTATTCAAAGGTTGATAATAAATTGTTAGAACTACAAAACTGGAAGGAGAAATCATTTGGTTCTTCATCTAGATTGCTTTAACATTGGTTTTAAGATTGATCACCTAGATATCAGATCTTAGGTTGTTTAATAGATGTGGACACATTGTTAATCACCAGAACTATCTTAGATGAGCAAAATAACTAGTTGCAAAGAAATTTGGATTAGTGATTTTGTGAACATATCGAACCTGATCTATAATGCATGTTTAAGTTGTTAGAATTTGCAAAGGAATTTGGAATTCTAGAATCTGATCATAGTTAATCTCTGCGACGAAAGTCGATTGGTTTTATACTAGTATTTCGAGTTCTAGAACGGTTTTAATAAATATTCCTTTCAGTCCGTAGTCTGCGATTTATGTCAACCTGCGAAGTTCCCATTGCCCAGCTTCTTGTCTTCATTGATTTTAAGAACCTACAATCCGCCCCTGACATCATTGCTTTCGTTGTTATTTTAATTTCATTACATTATTGACTGCTTAGCTTTATTTGAATCTAAAATCTGTTGAGTGATAGCCTTAAGTCCTTGTGGATTCGATCCCTAAGCACTACAGTGATCTCTTAATTTGAGAGAGTAGCTCTAAGGGTTAATATGAGCATATCATTGGTGACGATCATCACCAGTGCAGAGTAACGCCTTCTGAGTTGCTTCATTTGGGAAGGATTCTTGCTTTGATCCAAAATTCTCCTAAACCTCCAGTTGTGCTCCAATCATGCTATAACCTGTAAAGACTCTACTAGAACTCTAAAAAGACCAAAAAACTCAAAAAAGAACTTATATCATGGTTAAAAACCATGAAAACCATGATATATCAACTCCCTTAGACTTAGCTTTTGCTTGCCCTCAAGTAAATATAAGACTAAGAACATAGTCGAAGTTTGAAAACAGAAACAGTCAGCTAACCTTAGGAACACCACATTGATCAATACTTTCGAATCCACATACCACAGAGCCAATACAAGATCATATTTCAGCATACTTATCACAACCTTAGCAATCTCTCAAATCCAGCCCAAGCTCCTTCAAGAAATCCAGAATCTCTACTGCTAACTCCTTTATTTATATAAGCGTGATATCTCTCAATGATTTATCAATTCAATCACTTGTAGATTCCTTCCCTTCTTAAACACTGAACAAGTCAATCTCAGTACAGCTCTCCTATTTTCTTTTTCATTGATCTATATTCTTTTGATTTTTGATTTTTCAACTTTCTTTTCTCATTTTTTACAGCCTAAGAACTGATGCTACTCAATACTTGTGTTCCTTGTGAGGAGACAGGTTCATGAGTGTTCACTACCTTTGTTCCTTATGAGGAGACAGGTTCGTGTGCACCATTCTATATACTTAAATTCTTAAAAGATGTATCAGGGAAGATTAAAGAGAGACTGTACCTAAAAATTATTGACAATGTTGAAAGAGAGAATCAAGATCAATGAATATCAAGCTCCTAGATGAGAAGTTAAAAGTTCATTAAGGTGGAGTCAATAATAAATTTTCCAGATTCTCCAAGAACCTAAACCTTGTTTGCTAGACTGATCTACCTATGACTTTCAACTTAGTAAGACTTGTAATCAACATCTGTGGCAATGGTTCTTATAAGCATCAATGTTTTATGGTTAGTTCCAAGAAAAACTGACAGTTTCAAAATTTTAACTCAATAAAACAGGTTTTTGATTCAACTAAAAGACTCTCAAAACAAGACACAATGTACACAACGTTAGTAGCCACCTCCTCCAGACTTAAACAACACTGTCCCTAGTGTTATTAAGCCTAGAGTTGGTCAAGAGGAAGTAAGAGAACACACTGAACTGAGTTTGAAAGTGGTACTTCACAAAGGAGTTGCTGACGAGCGTCACTCAGCATGGGTAACGATCGTCACCGTGTTTGAAACTCCGGTATCGACAGTTAGATGTTCCAAACGTAATGTTATCATGTGTATTCCATAGTTAGACTGTTAGAGCACTCAAACACACATTAAAAACATCCAAATAAAGCATAACTCATAGTTCAAGAAGTGCATAAAACATCATCAAAGCAACTTACAAACTGACTCAAAATAAAACATAAGAATGACTCAAGTGAATGAAAAATAAAACAGGGAAAAAGAAATAAGTAACCATGATAGTGGAGGAACTAGTCCTCATCCTCAGAGTCAGCTTCATGAGGTGTGTCAGGGCGAATGCAACAACAGTTGCTGACAGTAGCGACGGCGTTCCAGAGCCCATCGAAGCTCTGAATGTCATACTCCTGAAAAGCTTGCATATCCATCGGGGTCGGAGGAGAACAGGACGCTGAACACTCGAAATGTCTAGAGAGGGCATTGCCTAGCGTCATGATGGTCCAACCTGATCCGCAGCAATAGATAAAGAAGCGCCAACAGAAGCTTCTCGGTTGCATCGTGTGGGCACAAGTGGTCGCAGCAGAGTCGGGTCAGGCATAAATCGCAGCTGACGGGGATTGTTCTGGATCGTAGTAAGCTCCTGGTTGGGCAACTGCACGCCCAGATACTCCCCATGAGTAGTAAAGCTCCAGATCAGCGTGAGCTTAAGCCAAATGGTGTGCCCCATAAGAGCTCGCACAGTGACAATCCTGCAAGTGTCAATTTGGAAGTGCTGAAAGATAGGCGTGAGAACGCTGCCGGCGCTCTCCGTCTTGGCTCCTGGGCTCGTGAATGGCTTGGTCTTCAGAGAGACCAAGTAGGGGTGGGCACTTCGGTTTTCGGTTTGCTTTCGGTTCGGTTTCTTCAGTTTTACGGTTTATCGATTTTACAAAAATTCAAACCATATAAAAGCCATATGTATTTCGGTTTGGTATGGTTTAGTTTTCTACGGTTTGGTTTAGTATGGTTTGATTTCGGTTTTTTTGAAATTAGACTATTACAAAATTTGATTCAATCTAATGAAAATAATAATAATAGATATGAGTAAAATAAAAAAATAAGTTCAAAAAATAGAATCTAAATTATAAAAATTCATAAATAAGAACAAATTTCAAAGCAAAGAAATAAACAAATTATCAAATCTTTTATAATCAATAATTATAAAACAATAAATAGAGCTAAATAAAAATTAAATACCTATAAGCTTGGAACCAGAACTAGAAGACCTGAATGTGACGAAAAAAGAGTTAATCACTTTTTTATTATTAAAAATTAAGGTTTACTTTATTATTTATATGTAGATATTTTTTTATAAATAATATATTTTAAATTTATGAGTTTAGTTAGTAAATTATAAAGATAATTAAGTCCAATAATAAAATATGTACCTAAACTAGATTAATAAAATAGTTTTTAGATACTAGAAAAATATAAATTATTTAAAATTTAGTTTAAAACCGAAAAAACTTTTCGGTTTGACGGTTTTTAACCAAACCAAACCTAAACCAAAGTTATACAAAAATAATGGTCAAATGGATTTTTAGGTTTAACCATAACCAAACCATATCACTTTTTTCGGTTCGGTATGGTTTGGTTTTTTCGGTTATGGTTTTTGTGCCCACCCCTAAGACCAAGTGCTCTGCAAACAGCACGCCAAAGTTGGCGCGAACCATGCTCTCCATCATGATCTCATTATCAAGCATTGCAAAGAATCCGTAATACAGCAGAACGAGCTCACTCACGCGCATCTTACTCAATGCAGACTTAAAAAGAATGGATTTGCCAAGAAGGCGCATAATGTAGTGTGCCACAGGGTGCCTGACATCAGCCTATATGCTCATCTTGGACTCATAAGTCCCATTTCTGAACTTGGACCAAAAGGTCTACATATAGGTCCGCTGAGAAGGCGTGATCACTCCTGTGGGGTGCTGATCGAACCCGTAAATCGCATAGAGCTTGAGAAGACTGATCCTCTAGCGAATCCTTCTGATTAGGAACATGAGAGTGCCCTGCTGTGCGGTCCGAGCCAGCTCGTTCTCGTAGTAAATGCGAACTGTGGCAAGGAACTGGCGGACTAGGTCAGGGAAGAGATCATACAGTCTAGCCGCCATGGTACTCATGCCAAACCTCCTCAGAACCCCCATAACTTCTTCCTTAATGCCCTTCTGCTGCATCACCTTCTTATCTGCAAATCTGGTTGGCAGAATCTTCACATCCAGCCACGCATTGTAGAACAGCATGTCATACTCGTCCCAGCCCTCCTGTATATCGTGGAAGATGCATGCATCCTTTGTTATCTTCTCCTTCGGGGTTCCCTCCCAAGCTATTCCCGAGGCAATCTTCTTGCCCTCTCTCTTGGGCTAGGGTGGCAAGCACGGTGGTCATGTGACTTCTGGTTGTGTAGAACCTGATGCTTCACTTGTGGATATGTAAAAGATCGTTGTCTCCTCTCTCTTGGAGGCATCTGCAAATCCAAATCAAAATCAACCAAAAATCCACCAAAATTAGGCCAATTTTGAAAATTTTGAAAATCAGTGATTCATGGTGAAACAAGCATCAACATTCGTTCTCAACACTACCAGTAACACAATTCAATCCCACATTCAACCCAAAACATCCAAAATTTCCATATTTTTGCAAATGTAATCACCAATTCTAAAATTTCAAAAAATTGCAAATCAACCCATAAAATCACATGGGGATGGTAGCATTGATCTAATACAACTTATATAACAATGATTCAATAGTTAAATCAAGCTAAACAGGTCGAAACTTGTTTTTTACCAAATCTATGGCGGACTGAAAATTAGATATTTCGAACACATACCTTGCTGATCTTGAAAACAAGTGATATATTATGAAAGATGGTCAAAATCCGCACGAATTAGCTTGAATTACTCGATTTGGTTCACAAAATCAAAAATTATGATTTGATGCTCTTATGTGTTTGTCGGTTCTAAAAAATATTATGTAGGGAAGAAGAAGAAGAGAGTTAAAATCGCATCTGGTCTTTGGGCAGGTGACGAGCATCACCTAACAATGGGTGCCCAATTTTTTTTATTTTTTATTTTTTAATTAGTTATACACACGAAAATAATTCTAATTACAGGAAAAAAAACGTACCAGTGAGTTGCCTCCCACCAAGCGCTTGTTTTAAGTCTTCAGCTCGACTTAGAATGCTGTTAAGACAGCGGATGCATCATCCAGAGACACAATGTGGCTTGCTGGAATCTCGGCTTACGCCCAGTAATGTTTCACCCTTTGGCCATTCACAGTGAACTCCTCTCCTTTGGAGTTTATCAGGACAATGGCGTTATGTGGTCTGGCCGCTTTGACAGTGAAAGAACCTGACCAACGAGAACGAAGCTTACCAGGAAATAACTGTAGACGAGAGTTATAGAGAAGTACCTGGTCATTGGGCTCGAAATGTCTGGAGATGATCTTCTTATCATGATATGCCTTAGTCCACTCCTTGTATAAATTGGAGTTTCCATAGGCCAGATATCTGAGTTCATCCAGTTCATTGAGCTGTATCAAGCGCCTCTCTGCAGCAGGCTTCAAATCAAAGTTCAGCTTCTTGATAGTCCATTCTGTTTTGTGCTCAAATTCCACTGGAAGATGGCACACCTAGACATATAGTAAGTGGAATGGTGTTGTCCCAAGTGGCGTCTTGTAGGCAGTTCTGTAAGCCCACAGCGCATCGTCCCATTTTGCAGCCCAGTCCTTCTTTGGCTCTAGTATCTGCTTGATCTGTCTGCTAAAGACTTCAACTTGTCCAGTGGTCTGGGGATGATAGGGCGTGGCTACACGGTGCTGAACATCATACTTCTTCAACAACTTGTCAAAGACCTTGTTAACATAGTGAGAACCACCATCATTTATAATAATTCGCGGCACACCAAATCTTGGAAAGATAATGGTCTTAAATAGCTTCAGAGCCACTATAGAATCACTGGTGGGAGTAGCCAACGCCTCCACCCACTTGGATACATAATCCACAGCAACCAGAATGTATTTGTTCCCACATGATGAAGGAAAAAGACCTATGAAGTTAATGCCCCAGCAATCAAAGACTTCAACTTCAAGGATGAAGTTATGTGGCTTCTCATGTCTTCTGCTAATATTTCCTCTCCTTTGACAGGTATCACATCTGGATATGAAGGCATGTGCATCCTGGAACATAGTAGGCCACAGAAGTCGGCTGGAAGAACCTTGGAGACTGTTCTGAATGTAGCAAAGTGTCCAGCATACTCATAGCCATGACAGTGAAACAAGACGTCTGGAACATCAGCTTCTGCTATGCATCGCTTGTAAATCCCATCTGCACAATGCATGTAAAGATATGGCTCATCCCAGTAAAATTTCCTAAGTTCTCTCAAGAACTTCTTTTTAACATAGCTCTTGAAATCATTTGGTTCATCTTCTGCAGCTAAGTAGTTGGCAAAATCAGCATACCAGGGTCTTTTGAGATCAGTGACAGCATAAACTTGCTCTTGAAAAGCAGTTCCTAAGCTAGCAAAAATCGTTGCCAACATCTGTGTAGGGTGACGAGCGTCACCAAGGGGGGTGGCGATTGTCACTGGTGTTGTTTCGTGACTCCTTCGCGATGCTTCAGATGAGGTGACGAGCGTCACCCTCCTGGTGTCGCTCGTCACTGAATCTTTAGCATGATAGGATCGCAGGTTTTCAATACTTCCTTCCTGCATTCTGATTTCTAGCAAGTATACATTCTCTCCAGGTAGGAAATCATTGATTGGGACGTCATCTTCTATCTTAGTCCTTGAGAGATGATCAGCTACTCTATTCTCAACTCCTTTCTTGTCTCTAACCTCAATGTCAAACTCTTGGAGAAGCAGAATACATCTCAACAGCCTTGGCTTTGCATCCTTCTTCTGCATCAAGTACTTCAGTGCAGAATGATCTGTATGGACCAGGACCTTGGAGCCTTCAAAGTACTGGCAAAATTTCTCAAAGACAAATACCACAGCCAGCAATTCCTTCTCAGTAATAGCATAGTTCTTATGAGCTTCATCCAATGTTCTGTTGGCATAGTAGATGGCGTGTAGCTTCTTGTCTTTCCTTTGTCCCAGCACAGCTAATAGCATGCTATATTAAAGCATTTTAGGCTGCATTTCATGCATCTTTTCCTTTGTTTTTGCATTATAGTTTAGCATTGTATTCTCATTTGCACTTAGAATTAACTTTGCATTCATTTAGTTTAGGAATGCATACATTTGCATACATGTGCATGTTTGTGGTGATTTTCAGGTGTTTTTGGAAGTTCTTAAAGTTGGGGAGGAGATGACGAAGGAGATGCCAAAGAAGGAATTTTGCAAACTCTGTGTCCATATCAAGGTCCACCATCGAGCAGAACATCCATGAAGCATGGGACGAGGAAGAAGGATTTGACCAAGGACTCCGAGACTGCACCAGGGTAGTGCACATAGCTGAGCATGCCGTACAAGCTGATACGAAGAGACAGGGCATATCGAGGTCCAACATCGAGCAGAACATTCGATGTGAGCTATTCTGCATCGAGCTGGCCACATCGAGCATAACACCTACCCGTGCACCCCGATGCGTCAACGCCGAGAGTTGACCAAGCTTATTCTAATTTATGTTAAACCTTATCTTTTTGGCTTATTTAAGCTAAACCTTATCTTTATTAGCACTTATCTTCTTCTTGACCCTATTTTCGACATTGTGAGAAACCACAAAGAGATTCACATGGGATTTTGATCAAGATCACTCTTTTAATAAATTTTTGCACTTCCTTTGTTATTTTCCTTCTATTTTTTGCTTAATCATGTTTGATCTATCATTTGTGCTTGTTTTTGTTGATTCCATGATGTGTTGTGAGTAGTTTTGATATGGTTTGAGGTTAGAACAGATTTGGTGATGATTGGTTGATAACTAAGGGAGTTTTGGTTTGATTCATGGATAGATCACTTAGCTTAGTTGTTCTTAGTGCTTAGTAACTCTTCTAGGGTGAAACTGATCTTAGGTGTTTGCTGCATCACAAGTGTTTATTTAAATGCCTGAAAAAACTTTGTTAGGAACATTCTCCTATATGATTATATTGGCGTTTAGGTAGCATGTTTGGTCTATAAGAGTCTTGTGTTTTCATGCTGGTTTTGCACAAATACGCCATCACAAATGGGTTTGACATATGCTTAATTTATACATCTCTGTTTTGTTTCTAGATTGATTGATTTAGTGGCTTGATCATGTTCTTTGCTTGTTATTAATCTTGAATACCCTAGGTTTGATACTAAGTAATCCACAAGTAATCATTGCTCTAGCCTTGAACCTGCACCTTATTGTTCTTTACATTTGATCATCTTGTGTTCTGTTTCCCTCTGTTTTTAGTTACTTGCTTTTGTTCCATTTCTTGCCTTGCATCTTAAGTTATTGCACCTAGCTTTCATTTTGGTTTTTGCACTTCCATTGCTTTGTTTACCTTAGTCATGTTGCATTTAGATCATTTCATTGTTAGTTGTTGTTGTATTTTGTTTCTTTGCATTTCTTTGCTTACTTTAGTCTTGTTAGTATTGCTTTTCACTTTTGCATTTCATCTTTGATCACTTAGGTTTTTAGAATCATCCTTCTTTTATCATACATGGTTAAGCTTAGTTAGTTACTTGCATCTCTTTTATTCTAGCTCCTAGTTGGATTGATAAAACCTCTTCTATACTACATCTGATTATAGAGGGATTGAGTTTAGACTTGCAAAAGTCCTTCTTCAATTTGGCGACATTTCCATTCTAGGATTATTAGATAATTGAGTTTAGGTTCTTGCTTAGACTTAACCACATTTTACTTTACTAATCGCTTTACCTTCTTTGCTCTGTTTTCTCAGGTACAATGGCTGTTCAACATCATCACCAACCTGGTTATCAAGCTCAGTTCAGAAAGGATGAAGCACCAGTTCAGAGGTTACATAGGCCAGTGCCTCAGATTGCTAGAAGAGCACAGCACATTGTATCTCATGATGCTCCTTACCTTCATACTAGACGCAGATGTATACTTCCTCCACCATCTCAAGAGCATCACTTTGAGATCAAGAGTAGTGTGATTGCAATGGTACAAGCCAACCACTTTACTGGCACATCTATGGAGGATCCGCTTGATCACTTGGATAGCTTCAAGAGTCTTTGCAGTTTACAAAGGATCAGTTGTATCACAGAAGATGGTTTCAAACTGAGGTTATTTCTTTTCTCTCTTGGTGATCATGCACATTTATGGGAGAGATCTTTGCCTTGTGGATCAGTATGTTCTTAGGATGATTGCAAAAGAGTGTTTCTTGAAAACTTTTACTCTTATACCAGGACAGCTACGCTAAGGTAAAACATCTCAGGGTTCAAACAATCACAAGATGAGCCATTCTGTTCAGCATGGGAAATATTTCAAGGTTACACATTGCGCTGCCCTCATCACGGTTTCTTAACAGAGTCATTACTCAGCACATTCTACAGAGGAGTGTCCCCACGGTTCAAGATGTTGTTAGACACACCTAGTAACACACTTCTTGGGTACAAATGCTGAGGATGGTTTGCAGTTGATTGAAAACCTAGTCTTGAGTAATGGTGACTATGTGGATGAACAAGAGGGACAACTACAAGAAGAATACTGAAAACTCACTTCACCAAACGAAGCAGGATATATTAGCACTAAGTATTAAACGAGACTTGTTGATTGAGCAATCTATAGGTCAATCATTAAAGCCTAAGGAGAAGACATCAGCACTTGGACATGCTTACAACTTAGAAGCTAAAGCCTACTATGTGTGCAACAAGAGATTGTTCATCACGAGCCTTACGAGGATCTACACTATGACAACTATAATGCTTACAATCCTCATGTGAACACAAGGAAGAGTGTTCCATCTTGGGTGTTCCCATTCCACAACACCACAGCTTTACACCTTCTCATCAAGCACTTTTGGAGAGTATGTATGCCACATAGTATGCACCTCAGGATCAAGTAGCCGCTTCACCAGTTCAGGATGTCCCTAGTCCTTCACCAACATCACCATTTACACCTGATCCAGCTACAGCTAGACTGCTTGAGCAGTTACTTACCGCGCACACACATAGTACAATGGAGATGAAAGCTGCACATAATATGGAGATGCTAGCTATTCAAAATAACCTACTGCAGGAGTTTGAAAAAGTTCATGATGAGCTTGCTACGCTTAAAACCAACAAGGTCTCCTCGCCTACAGCGCCACAACAACCGCCTCCAGCTGTGCAAGCAATAACTATTAGCAGTGGTAAACAGCTACAAGGTCCTGCAGTACTAAAACCTCTCCATGTGGACACCGAGAAGCAAAAGGGGGGGGGGGGGGGGGGGGGGGGGGGGGGGGGATGTCTCTTAAGACTCATGAAGAAGAAACCGAAGCTGAAGCAGAGATGGAAAGGAAAGCTGAGGCAGAGCGTGTGAGAAAAGGAAAACAAGTGGTTGATGAAGCACAAAGAGAAGTCATGCAGCCTACAAGGAAGGAACCTGTCATTGTTCCTCCTCCTTACAAGACACCACTCCCCTTTCCAGGAAGGATCAAGAAAAAACTAGTGGAGAAGTACATGCAACTTTTTGAGAAGCAGATGGAAAATGTGGAGATAACCATGCCAATGCTTGATGCATTCTTGCTGGTGCCTCAATATCAGAAGTTCCTAAAGGGTGCAATTATAAATAAGGAGAATGAGATGCAAGTAATGGTTGTTCTCACTCATGAGGTTAGGGCCATCATACAGCAGCTTCCTCCACCAAAGAAGCTAGGAGATCCTGGAAGTTTCACTTTACCATGCTCCATTCAACAACTGTTTGTGTGATCTTGGAGAAAGTGTAAGTCTGATGCCTCTTACTACTGCCAAGCGCCTAGGATTCACAAGTTTTAGACCAAGCATGATAACTCTTGTGCTCGCTGACCGCTCTGTTAGGCATCCCATTGGACTGCTTGAGAACCTTCATGTCCGAGTTGGGAGTACTGAAGTCCCTACTGATTTTGTTGTTTTGGAGCTTGATGCTGATCTTAAGGATCCTTTAATACTTGGGAGACCCTTCCTTGCCACCACTGGAGCAGTTATAGATGTCAGTCATAAAGAAACCGAAGATAGAAGGGCAGATCCTTAGCATGGACATCATGGAAGACTTGAGAACTGAAGTAATGGAAGAGCTGCACACAAAGGATCATCTGATCACAACATTAACAAAAGCATCAGGAGAGTATGGGTTTTTGAGCAAAGAAACAGCAGAATATGAGCAGCTATTGAAGGAAGCTAAGTTAGACGCTCACCATGCGCCCTTTATCAAGGTAAGGAGGGAAGTTATGAGTTCAGTGAGTCAAGAAGCCAATGGAGCTAAGGATAGCAAACCAGGAGCAGATCTTGGAGATGGAGACTGGAGCGAGCTAAAGGCACCCAAGCTAGACCTCAAACCACTTCCCAAAGGGCTAAGGTATATATTTCTTGGACTTAAAGAAACCTATCCTGTGATAGTCAATGAACACTTCAGTGATTATGAAACCTGTGCTCTTGTTAAAGAGTTGAGGAAGTTTAGGAGAGCCATTGGGTATTCACTTGATGATATCAAGGGCATATCTCCTAATCTTTGCTCTCACATGATTCATCTAGTGGCTTGATCAGGTTCTTTGCTTGTTATTAATCTTGACTACCCTAGGTTTGATACTAAGTAATCCAAGTCATCATTTCTCTAGCCTTGAACCTGCACCTTATTGACAGGCTTAAAGTTTCACCAAAATAAAACTATCGCAAGTGCACAGCAAAGCAGATGTAGTATAAAGAGTATCGAAATCCCAAGAGACTTATGGATGCCACACAACAGATTCTAGATTTGAATTAAGCTAAGAGAATGGCAAGTAAACTAAAAGAAATGTAATGCAAATAAACTACTACAAGTGCACAGCAAAGCAGATTCGAATAAATGTAATGCAAATAAACTAAAAGAAAGCAGCAGATGATCGTTTTGAAGGTTTTAAATTCAATGAGACAAAACGCTAGGTTTTGGAAAATTTTGCAGGTTGAAATTGCAGAAGGAAAGCTGTCGGGATAATTATTAAGTACCGTTCTAGAACTCAAAATACAAATATAAAATCAATCAACTCTCGCTGCAGAGATTTTTTATGTTTAAATCCTAGAATTCTAAATCTCTTTGCAAATTCAAACAATTCAGACAAGCAATAAGTTCACGTTTGATCTTTTCACAAAATTCCTAAATCAAATCTCTTTGCAGATAATAATTTTGCTCATCTAAGATTAGTTCAGCCAATTAACAATACTTTCGCATCTATTAATCAACATAATATCATATTCTAGGTCGCGAAGCTAGAATAAGCAATAAACACAAATCTAGATGAAGAACTAACAGATTAATCCCAACAGTAGTTAAATTCTAGCAATTCATAACCTTTAAAAAACCCAAAACCTAACTAACAAACTACTCAGACATGCTGAATGAAAAAAAAACATCATGAATAGAATATATTGCATAAAAGAAATAAGGAATATAGATAAAGGAGTTCAAAATCTGCTCTGAAGGAGTCTGATATGTCTCTAAAAGCTCTGATATAAATTTCTTTCTTTTTCTTTCTAGAAAATAAGATACAAACCAAATAATGGCTGAAAAACCTAAAATATAGGCCAAAAACGAACTAGGGCACTTTGTAAATAAGTAAAACTTCTGGGCAAAAACTGCAATTCTTCTTTCATCTTTTAATAAACTCGCGATTGCTCCTCAGAAGGGTGATGAGCATCACCCGTTCAGTGGTGACGATCATCACCAATGCATAATCACATCTCTTTGTTGCTCAAGTGGGGAAGAACTCTGTTTTGCTCCAGGATGCTCTAGGATCTCCAATTATGGTCCAAACACGCATCAACCTGTAAAGACTCTAATAGGACTCTAAAAATACCAAAAAAACTCAATACAGAGGAATTATATCATGGTTAAAAACTTCACTAATGCATAATCACATCTCTTTGTTGCTCAAGTGGGGAAGAACTCTGTTTTGCTCCAGGATGCTCTAGGATCTCCAATTATGGTCCAAACACGCATCAACCTGTAAAGACTCTAATAGGACTCTAAAAATACCAAAAAAACTCAATACAGAGGAATTATATCATGGTTAAAAACTACAAAAAGTATGATATATCACTTATTGTTCTTTACATTTGATCATCTTGTGTTCTGTTTTTTTTTTTCTGTTTTTAATTGCTTGCTTTTGTTCTATTTCTTGCCTTGCATCTCAAGTTATTGCACTTAGCTTTCATTTTGGTTCTTGCACTTCCACTGCTTTGTTTAGCTTAGTCTTGTTGTATTTAGATCATTTCCTTGTTAGTTGCTGTTGCATTTAGTTTCTTTGCATTGCATTGCTTGCTTTAGTCTTGTTAGTATTGCTTTTCACATTTGCATTTCATCTTTGATCACTTTGGTTATTAGAATAATTCTTCTTTTATCATATATGGTTAAGCTTAGTTAGTTTCTTGCATCTCTTTTATTCTAGCTCCTAGTTGGATTGATAAAACCTCTTCTATACTATATCTGATTAGAGAGGGATTGAGTTAAGACTTGCAAAAGTCTTTCTTCAACAACTCCAACTGCAAAGTCCGTGGCATCACACATCACCATAAGAGGCAAATCCCAGTCTGGAGGTTGTACAATAGGAGCTGTCACCAAAGCTTGTTTGATCTGTTCAAAAGCAGTCTGTAATTTTGCAGAGAATTCAAACTTCACATCTTTGCAGAGAAGAGCAGTAAGAGGTCTTGCAATTTTGATGAAGTCTTTGATGAATCTTCTGTAGAACCCAACATGACCCAGAAAACTCCTCACTGCCTTGACATAACCAGGCACCTGCAGACTTGTCATGACACCAATTTTTTCCCTGTCCACTTCTATGCCATCTCCAGAGACTATATGGCTAAGAACAATGCCATCTTTCACCATAAAATGGCACTTCTCCCAATTCAGAACTAAGTGTTTCTCTTGACATCTCTGCAGAACAGAACATAAGTTTTCCAGGCAGCCTTTATAATAAGACACATAAACTGAAAAGTCATTTATACAGACCTCCATAAATCTCTCAATCATATCTCTGAAGATCGACATCATGCATCGCTGGAAAGCCGCATGAGCATTACACAGTCCAAAGAGCATTCTGCGATATGCAAATGTGTCATAAGGACAGGTAAAGGTGGTCTTCTCCTGGTCATCTGGATGGATAGTATCTGAAAGAAGTTTGAGTATCCATTTATGAAGCAGTAATATTGGTGATTTACCAGCCTCTATAGCATCTGATCGATGAAGGGTAGAGGAAAGTGATCTTTCCTGGTGGCTGCATTCAGCTTCCTGAAGTCTATGCACATCTTGTGTCCAGTACTGTTCTTGTAGGAATCAGCTCATCCTTGTCATTCTTTACCATTGTGACTCCTCCTTTCTTAGGAACCACATACTGACTCAGGCGCTGTCAGATGTGAGATAGATGATCCCAGCTTCCAAAAGCTTCATGATCTCCTTCTTGACAACATCCTTCAAATTCGGATTCAGCCTCCAATGATGCTCAATTGATGACTTCGACTCATCCTCTAAGTGTATCTTGTGCATGCACAAGTCTGGAAAAATACCTGATATATCATCAAGAGAATAGCCAAAAGTTTATCGAAATCTGCACAGTTTACTTAGGAAAAGGGTGAGCTCTGCATTGTTCAATGAAGCATTAACAATAACAGGATATGTGGAGTTCTCTCCAACGAAAGCGTACCTTAGCCCTGCATGGAGCTGTTTGAGCTCAACTTTTGGTATTTTGTGGCACTCCAGTCTCCCATTGTTGCAGCTTTCGTGGAGGTGCTGACTAGCTCCTCTTGTGCAACCAGTTGCATGACATGTGCAGTAGTATCCATCATCTTGGAATACCCAGTAGCAGCTGCATCCAGATGCTCAGCTTCTGCTGTAGAAGTGGTCATTGCCCTCTTAAAGGTACCCTCTGGATTCATCTCTTGGAAGATCTGCTCAGCAACGTTAGTGAGAACATCTACATAGAATGTCTGTCCATCTATGGTTGGCCTCTTCATCAGCTTGTCCATTTCGAAATTCATCACCAAGTCACAAAAATTCAGCTCTATTCTTCCCTTCCTGACATCTATGATGGCTCCAGCAGTGGCCAGAAAAGGTCTGCCAAGAATCAAAGGATCTTTGGGTTCTTCTCCATACTCTAGAACCACAAAGTCAGTGGGATTCATACAAATACAATCTTCCACTTTGATAGGCATATCCACAATCACACCATCATGGACTTTTACTGATCTATCAGCTAGGACAAGAGTTATCCTAGTAGCTTTATAATCGGTCATTCCCAAGCTCTTGGCAACAGAATGTGGCATCAGGTTCACACTAGAACCAAGATCACACAGTAATCTTTCAAACCTGTCTGAAAAGATGGTGCAGTCTAAAACAAAACTTCTAGGGTCTGAAAGCTTCTCAGGTACTCTATTCTGAATCACTGTACCGACCTGTTCATTGATCATCATGGCTCCCTGTTCCAGACTCAAGTTGTTGGTGACCATTCTCTTCACATATCTCCTAATCACAAGAGTAATCCTCACAGCATCAATGAAAGGGATCTCAATCACCAGTTTGTCCATGATAGCTTTGCATTTGTCATCTTCAAGCTCCTGTTTAGACTTCTTAAGATGCTTAGGATAGGGTATCTTAGGCTTATACACCTTCTCCTTGCCATTATCTGCAGTTTCATGCCAAACAGCTTTTGTTCAGGGTTGGTGACGAGCGTCACCCTCCTGGTGAGGATCATAACTGATAGGTGACGAGTCCTGGGTGACGACTCCTCTCGTCACCACTCCGTCAAACCGTATATTTTTGCCTTTTAATATTGGTGACGAACGACACCCATCAGGGGTGACGATCGTCACTCCGTCGTTCTCAGCAGGAATTTCATCATTTTCAACTTCATCAAGTTCCACGATTTCCTTTGCACTCAAACCCTTCTTCGTGACTAGTTAAAAGTTTCTTCCACTCCTCAGTGTGATGGCATTCACTTGGTGCTTGAGATTGATATCAGTCCTTCTAGGAAGGAATCCTTCTTGCCTTTGAACAGCTCCTGCAGTTTGAGCAACCTGAACATCCAGCTTCTTCATATGAGAGTTCAAACTCTCAATCTTTCCATTCAAGTCTTGGGACAGCGAATCCATCTTCCCATTGAAGTCCACAGTCATCTTCTGTTGTCCTTCTAGGATTTGTTCCAACAAAGCTTCCATCTTGTTGTCTTGTGCAGGTGCAGTTTGATAGAAAGAAAAACCATAGTTCCTGTTGAAGTTGCTGTTGTTCTGGTCTTGTTTTTGAAACTCAATCTTCTGGAACTGTGGCTTTGGAGCATAACCAGAAGAATTCTGGTTTCCTGTGAAGGTACTCTTCTGAATATTATCATTGTAACCTATGTTCCATTGCTGATTCCCAAACCATTGATTCTGAAAACCCCCACCATTGATGAAATTAACATCCTCTTGCTCAAATTCTTCAAGATTTTCCAAAGTCTCCACCTTTGCAGCAAGTTGGACTGATTTCTTTCCCACCAGAAGGCTGTACATACTGTCTAACTTGGCCTTGACCTCAGAAATTTGGTTTCCATCATTCATTCCAGCTTGCTTCAGTCTTTGAAAATCAGCATTCTTGGTGCTGTTACTGGATGCCAGCTTCTCAATAAGCACATATGCATCTTCTGGAAGGTTTGCGTTAAAGTTGCCACTGCTGGCAGCATCCAGCGCCATCTGGTATTTCCAATCCAATCCTCTGAAGAAGATTCCCAGCAACTGAACCTCACTGAACCCATGGTGTGGACAATCTCTTTGGTATGCCATGCCAAGCAGCCTTGAAAGCTTCAGTAGGTCCTTGAGAAAAGGTAAAGATTTTCGTCCTCAGCTCTTCAGACCTTGCATCATCATAGAAAGTGTTCAGAAATGTGTTCTTGTTGTCCTCCCAAGTGGTCAGCGAACCTCCTGGAAGCTGCTTCGACCAATATGATTTATCTCTCCCAAGTGAGTAAAGAGCTTACAGAAGAGGTAATCATTGGACACACCATTGTACTTTATACTTGTCACGAAGTCCTCAAACCTCTCAATATGATCCATGGGATGTTCATGAGGAAGACCATGAAAAGGGTGCTGAGCCACAAGTGTGTAGTAATCTGGCTGCAGCTCAAAGTCATTCTTCTGAAAAGGGGGTGGGCGGATTGCAGCTTTGTTGGCGTAGAACTGATCAGGCCTGTTATAGTCACCAAGTGTTCTTCCACGCCCATCAGCGTTCAATGCAGCAGGTGGCTGCGTCTGATTAACAGCTTGTTAAACAGGCTGTTCAACTATAACATCACCATTCTGATCAAGTCTCTGCCCCACTTCGTTCCTCCTGTTCCCATCTCTGTCAACCAAGTGACCTTCTGCATCAGTGATCAAGACAATCGGATTGACCATTGTAGATTGCTTCTTAGCTTTCCTGATGGTCTTTTCCAGTTTACTCATTCTCTTTGTTGCTTCTAGTATTGCGATTATACATACACCTGAAACAAACACAAAGAAAAGTTGCAAAAAGTTAGTAAATTAAATTAAACTTAGTCAAAATCCTAATACTAAAAATCTATAGGCAGCTATTTCTCCCCGGCAGCGGCGCCAAAAACTTGATAGGGTCTAAGTTTTACCTAATTATATTACTATTGCAAGTGCACAACAATGCAGCTGTAGCACAAAGGGTTATCGAATCCCAAGGGAGTAAGCTACTACACTATATAATTTAGATTCAGATTAAGCTAAGCAGTAATGAGTGAATGTAATGCGAAATAACAAAGTAATTAAAAGCATGTGATTTTATTGATAGTTCAGAAAGCTAAAAATGCTAAGCTAAGATGATTCGCAGGTTGAATCCGATAATGTAGAATGCATGCAATCAAGGAATGATTAAAACCGTCTAGAACTTGAAACACAATGATATAACTAATCAATTCTCATTGCAGAAAATATCTATGCCTAAATCACAGAATTTCAATTCTCTTTGCAAATTCTAACAAATCAAGCAAGCATTTATAATCATGTTCGATTGTTCACAAAACTTCTAAGCCAAATCTCTTTGCAAATAGTAGTTTTGCTCATTTAATCAGGTGATTAACAATGTTCTCACATCTATTAAACAACATAGAGTTCGATTTTCAAGATGATAAATTCTAAAAATCGATATGAATGCAAGTATAAATGAAGAACCAATAGATTTCCCTAACAGTTTAGCAATTCTACAAACTCTTCATCAACCTTTAAGCCATCCTAACCTAACTGGCAGATTACTCAGACATGAAGATGATAACACAAATCATAACTGAAATAAACTGCATTAAAAAGATAAGAAGAGAGAAACAAGGGTTCGAAATCTTCTCTAAAAGAGTACATGATTTGTTTCCCTCAAAGCTCTGAATAAATCTCTCTCAAAAGCTCTTTAGAAAATCAGATACAAGCCAAAGAATGGCTGAAGAACCTAATGTACAAGCTAAAACACGAATGGGGCATTTTTGCAAATAGTAGAACTTCTGGGTCAAAAGTGCAATTTCTTCTCCATCTTTTACTAAAACCGTGTGACCCTTCCTCAGATGTGGGTGACAAGCGTCACCTCTGGTTGGTGACGATCGTCACCAGTGCAGAGTAACGCCTTCTGAGCTGCTTCATTCGGGAAGGATTCTTGCTTTGATCCAAAATGCTCTAAAACCTCCAGTTATGCTCCAATCATACTAATAACCTGTAAAGACTCTACTATGATTCTAAAAAGACCAAAAAGACTCAATAAAAAAACTTATATCATGGTTAAAAAGCATAAAAACTATGATATATCCAGTTATATGATAATCGGTATATAAAGTTATAAATTATATGAAAATGCATATTTAAGTATTTACTATTAAATTATAATAGAATCAAACTGCATGCATTTGTTTATCTATTTTGGAAAATATAAGATATTCATATTTCAGACTGATTTGCGACGTGCTATCATAGAGCCGTTGTAATTTGTAACGAACTTACAACAGGCACTCACAAACACGTCGTAGGTTCCTCGCATTTTAAAACTTGTTCTACAATTACCTTACGTAGCCCAAGCCCAAATTTTTTAATATACGATGGATTTGCTATGCATATTCCATGGGCATCGCTAACTCCTCACAATGTCTAATTATTTTAATTGTTTTCGTCAAAAGTTCACAAACTTTCAAAATATTTAGACCAAAAAAATTAAATATTTATGAACATTGCTACGAATTTGCGTGGCGCCGTCCTATAATAGTTGCAATAGGAGTCGCAAAATTTTATTGGACCGCCCTATTCTGATAAATGTGCAACGACACCTTATAATAAATCAAAAAGTTCGTCTTCCTCTACGAACACCTTGTGAATTCAGCCTCTTGAGCTCTCTCTCCCTCCGTCGTGGCAGCCGCTTACTCTCTCCATCCGCTGCCGCCACTGCTCTCTCACTCCACTGTTCTCTCACTCCACCGCAGCTCTCTCTCTCTCTCTCTCTCTCTCTCTCTCTCTCTCTCTCTCTCTCTCTCTCTCTCTCTCTCTCTCTCTCTCTCTTTCTCTCTCTCTCCACCGCAGCTCTTTTTCTCCCTCCGCCTCTCGGCTCTGTCTCCCTCTCTCTCCCTCTGCTGCCGCAGATTTGTCTCCCTCTCTCCCTCCGCCATCGCGGATCTGTCTCCCTCTCTCTCCTCTTCCAAATGAACATTTGATAATTTTTAGTATTGTAATTTTAGGTTGTTAGAATTTAGGTGGTTAGATTGTTAGAATAAGATTGAGAATTTTCGTAAGATTTTTTGAATTGTTAGATTTGAAATTTGTGTGAAATTATTGTGTGAAATTAGTGGTGAAAATTATTGTGAATAGTTAGAATAATGTGAAATATTTTGGTGAAAGTATTGTGAATTATTAAATTTGAAATTTAGGATACCTTAAATTTGTTTTAATTTTTGCTATTTGATTTCAGTTATTTTGGATGTTAGGATTTTGTAAATTTTTACAATTATTTTGGTTGTTAGTTTTTGTAAAATGTTAATATACAATTTTAGGATTTTTTGAAATTAGTTAATTTATATTGGTATATTAAAAAAATATTTTTGCTTTTTACAATTTTTAATATTTACATTTATTTTTGAATATTTTTTAATTTTCTGTTTGACTTTATATTAATACTTTTTCATATGAATTTGTTTTTCAAATGGCAGAAAATATTTATTATCAGTTTGCTTCTTGGTCTCGAATTACTAATGGTGGTTCCAGCTCGCAGATGACTTTCAGTGTTATTCTTTAAATGCAATTCGCTCTAGTTGCATCTATTTACATTTATTTTTCAGTTGTGCTCCAATCGTGCTATAATCTGTAAACTCAATAAATAGAACTTATATCATTGTTAAAAACAATAAAAACCATGTTCTACCATTACTCTACGTAGCACAAGCCCAAAATTTTTAATATATGATGGATTTGCTATGCATATTCTATGGGCAGTCACTAACTCCTCGCAATGTTCTATTACTTTAATTGTTTTTGTCAAAAGTTCACAAACTTATAAAATATTTAACATTGCTACGGATTTATGTTGCGCCGTCCTAAAATAGTCGAAATAGGAGGCGTGAAATTTTATTGGACCGCCCTATTGCGACAAATGTGCGACGACACCTTATACTAAATCCAAAAGTTCGTCTTCCTCTGTGAACACCTTGTGAATTCAGCCTCTTGAGCTCTCTCTCCCTCTGTCGTAGCAGCCGCTTACTCTCTCCATCTGCCGCCGATACTATGCTCTCACTCCACCGCAGCTTACTCTCTCTCTCTCTCTCTCTCACTCTCTCTCCACTGCAGCTCTTTTTCTCCCTCTGTCTTGCGGCTCTGTCTCGCTCTCTCTCCCTCTACCGCCGCCGATGTGTCTCCCTCTCTCCCTCCGCCAATGCGGATCTGTCTCCCTCTCTTTCCTCTTCCAAAGGTACATTTGATAATTGTTAGTATTGTAGTTTTAAGTTGTTAGAATTTAGGTGGTTAGATTGTTAGATTAAGATTGAGAATTTTCGTAAGATTTTTTGAATTGTTAGATTTGAAAGTTGTAAAATTATTGTGTGAAACTAGTGGTAAAGAATATTGTGAATAGTTAGAAAAATGTGGAATATTTTGGTGAAATTATTGTGAATTATTAGATTTGAAATTTAGGATACTTTGAATTTGTTTTAATTTTTGCTATTTGATTTCAGTTATTTAGGATGTTAGGATTTTTTAAATTTTTATTTGTAAAATGTAAATATACAATTTTAGGATTTGTTGAAATTAGTTAATTTATATTGGTATATTTAAATATTTATTTTTACTTTTTTGCAATTTTTAATATTTACATTTATTTTTGGATATTTTAAAATTTTCTGTTTGACTTTTTATTAATACTTTTTCATATGAATTTTTTTTCAAATGGCAGAAAATACTTATTATCAGTTTGCCTTTCTGTCTCGATTCACTCATAGTGGTTCCAACTCGCAAACGACTTCCAGTGCTATTCCTGAGATGCAATCTGCTCCAGTTGCACCGAAAGATGAACAAGCTCTTGACTTGCATGTTCGATATCTTTTGTAGAGTCCCGATCATGATAGAATACTGCGCCTCGTACCAGACCGTGAGCCTGGTAAATTATGGTATACCTTTTTTAACATTTTTTATATTACAATTTATTATATTTTATATAAAATATAAATTTTTAGGTTTGATGACGATAGTTACTTGGGTGGCTCGAACTGTGATATCTATAATAGAGATCTCAATGAAGCTAGTGTTAATTATAACCTCACTTCAGATGCCACCGTCAAATGGTGATATGAACAATTTTTGGTAAGTTTTAAAAAAAATTTGTTTAAATAAAATTATTATAGTTTTCTATGTTTCAAACTAATTTTAAATATTTTTTAGATATTGAGTTACTTTTTTCGTAGCAAAATTATCTTTGGGAGTGAAGCATCAATGAGGAAGTTCGAAAAAAAAAATTGAGGAAACAGATGACCGATCAGATTGAATGGTAGAAATTGAATTGGAACAAATAGTAGATGATGCGAGGCCCACTTGGCTTTATCCAAAAGTCTGGAGGGTCTTATTTGGTATTGGTTAGATCGTGCAAACATTATGGGTAATATCAATTGTCGCAATGCTCAATACAGTGATCATGACGGATCACATATTTCTAAGCATCTTTCTGGTCAGACTTCGTTCACAGCCCGAGTTTAAAAAATAGTAAGTTTTTTTATTACTTCTTTATTTTTAATACTATTTATTAGACTGGACGGACTGGAACAGATATTCCGGACTTGCTGGCTGTACTCGAGGAGACAAAACGCAAGCCGGATGGATTTTTTGTCGATGAACATTCAGAAAAGCTCTATAATGACGTCACCTTGAAGATGTCGGAGATGATTCAGGATAATCCAAATGATCCAGAGAGTATGACAATTGGAGGACTTACTCTAGCTGAGAAGAATATGATATATATTGAGGTAAGTTTTTGGGTGTTTTATAAATTTAGATGTTTTATTTTTATTTTTATTTGTATTTTTTAGCATTTTATTTTATTTCTTAAGTTGCTCTCTGTAAAAAAAAAAGAATATTTTGACAATCTCATATTGACTTTTCAACTGTATTTTTTTCTTTGTCATCCTGATCCGAGACGGAGGCTTTGAAGACTATTACTCAGTCTCAGTCCCGTTTGATTGAGACTCAATCTGAGAAGATGCATAGCTACGATATGATGTTTGATTACTTTGCCGACAAAGACCTAAAATCTGCGGAGTTATCTATGTCTTTCATTTTAATTTACTTGTTTTGTAATGAATTGAACTTTTAATTTTGTAATGCATCTGCTTATTTTTAGTCATAACTTCATTTTAGTTATAATTTCATTTTAATTTACATTTTAATTATAATTATAGTTTAATTAAAAATTATTTATCAATTAAAAAATTATAATTGGGATGCTTTTAAATTTTAAACTGCAACGGATTTGTGATGATGCTTTTGCAGAGTTTGCGAAGCTTTTACATTTTAAACTGCGAAGGATTTGCGACGACACTTACATAGAGTTTGCAATGACTCTTTGAGAGTTGTGTTTACTTGCTTTATTTATTGCTTATGGTTATGTTTCAACTAATGGTTTTTTGTTTGGTGATCACTTAGGTTCTTAGCTTAAGACCCATATTTTATTTGCTTGGTTTAGCTCACTGAATTTCATGTCTTGACTTCTTCACCGAGTTTTCTCCAATTATCAAGTGTGACAAGGATGTGTTCCCGTACCAATGGACCTAAGTATGAAAAAAATTTATATGACCCAAAACCATAAGGTTTTCTCATTAAAGTGAAGTCTACTCGTACTCTTTTATTTGGATCCTTGGCGATGTCTTTCATCTTTGTTGGTCCTTTCTGTCTCTTATGCTTAGGTTCAACTACACGATCATGATCTTCAGATAATTCAATCTTACCTTCATGCTCATCCTCATATAGTCGTTTATCAGACACTTCATCAATTTCTTCTTAGTGCTCTGGTTCCGCTCATCTTGTAGTTGGACTTGTGGTTGTACAGGTTGTGGTTTCACATGACCCACATATTATACATATCATTCTTTTTCAGTTTTCTTCCTTAATGTTTCTTTGGACGTCCCATTTTAATTCACCTGAAAAAAATGACACAACAAAGAGTTATAACAATACAATGACTAAAGACAATATATCAAAACAAAACAAGCACACAATGATCAATCACACATCAGATAAAGGCAACAAGTAATGAAAATGATCAAGAAGCTACATCTCACACATATATGCCTTCACAATCAGGACGGGCATTTTCAGTATCCCCCAAGTCAACATTTGATGACAATGGTCCAATGTCTGTGTTTCCTTTTTGAAAATCTTCCTTACTGTATCTTTTTGAAGGATCTCTTATAACAAGATACAAACTTGATAACTCGTTTTCCATTGAGTAAAACACTTGCTTTGCTTGAAAGACTAATATGTATGGATCCCTTAAAAAAGAGGATTGACTATGATTCAGGTTAACAAGTGTGAAAGCATATTCTACCCTCACTCCATTACTCCTTACTGTCTATTGACACCGGAATAGAAGAACATAGAAAACATTATAATCAAACAATATAATATCACTTACTCTGCCATAGTATGATACCAAATTAGCCAATTTTAAAGTGACTATTGCATTAGATCTACATATTGTCGTAGCCTTAGAGAAAAGCCCACTATTCTAACTTTTCCTATCAACTAATCTTGTATGAAACCATTGCCAATTCACTATATAACCTGTATACGACCATGCAGAACTATGTGGACCATATGCCAACCGCTTAAATGTTTCTTTATGTCTGGTAGAATCAAGAGGTATCTAACAAAGTAAAAAAAACAGGTCAGACACAGAAAATTCTGAGTGTGCATACCATAACAGAAAATTCAAAGAAGATATCATTAGCCTGTTCTTTTAGCCAATATGCAAAATTCTGAGCATGCATACTCCATAATGTTGATGCATCACGTCTACATCTTCTATTTGAGTCTTGTAGATGCTGAAGGTGCTCACTTGTACGAGATTAAAAAAAAATTAACCAGGCTACTAAATATATAAAAATGATAAATAAACTACAAAACTGTAAAACTTACTCCACATAATAATCGATGACAGCCATGTTTTGGATGACAGCAAGATTGGATATTTTATTTTCCATTTCAGAAAAAGTAATTGAAGTGTCAAATAATATTTGATGACCATCTAAGATATAGTTATTTTCATACTCAGTGTTTCTATCTAGTTTTTCTTGAACACTTGTTATCTTTTTCAAAACTGGATGCATTCTTCAGCAAGATATGACTCAGCAATACACTCGTCTGGTCTTGCAGGATTTCTCACAAAATTCTTTCAGAATTTTTCTATATCTAAAAAGTGTGAAAACAGACAGATTAGCAAAAAAAATAGTCAATTTAAAAACAGTCAAACATTTGATACATGCTATGCCTCTCAGATGGGTACATTCATGTAAAATGGACTAGTCCACCAAGCCGGGCTTTCCTTCCTAGATGTACCATCAAATGCACCATGATATCAAAGAAACTTAGAGGGAAAAATCATTCAAACATGCAGAGAGTTTTAACAATCTCAGCTTCCATTACGAGAATCTGTTCCCTATCAATTACTCGCTGACACTAGTGGTTGCGGAATGCGCATAAATGTACAATTGCTACACTAGGAACTTTAGGTAATAAACCTCTTAAGTGCAATCCGAAGAAGTTATTGCATTAACATGTGATAATCGTGTTATTTCATACCTGTGACCTTACAGTCATCTAATGGTAACCTCTTCATATGTTTGAAAAATATTCATATGGGCGTTTGAAGTCAAATAGTGGCCGATAAAAAGTTTCTTCTCTGTCTTGGACAAAGACCAAGGTGCTGCGGGAAGGTATGCTCTTTTTCCTTGGGTGTTAGGGTGTAAATCTTTCCTAATACCAAGCTCCTCCAGATCTTTACGAGCTTGAATACCATCCTTTTATTTCCCACAATGTAACAATGTAGATACAACACTTGCAGCCACATTTCTCTCTATATGCATTACATCTAAATTATGCCTTACCAGGAGTTCCTAACCAACACACATACAATAAGAAAAACCAAAGTTAAAAAATAGCATAATTGACAAAATATGAAAAAAAAAAAAAAATCATGTGACAGATGAACATACCTCCCATAAAGTAGCTTGCAAAAGATTAACCTTTTCTTCTATTTTGGTAACTCCTCCTCATCTATGTTTACTTCTTCCTCTTCCCCTTCCTCTGATTCACTAGATAAATCCTCACCATCAGAGGCTAATCCAGTGCAATCAGTCTTTATTCTCTTACTTGCAGATCGTTTCAAATTTCCAAAGTTATTTTTGAAAATTTTCAGGTTTTGAGAAATTTCATGACCAGTTAATATTCTTACTTTTCTCCCTTGTCGTGTTTTTCAATCAACCCAGGACTTCTTTTCCCTAAAACCATGTGTTGGTGGCAGACCTTTTATATGGCATATGTAGACATGTTTTCTGCTGAACTTCAATCATATATTATCTATATTTTTCGCATAAAGGACAGTCCACTTTACCATATACTTTGCAGCCTGCAATATTCCCATAAGCAGGGTACTCACTAATCGTCCAAAGCAGCATTGCCTTAAGAGTAGAAATAGATTTACTAAAGGCATCATATGTTAACTCTCCATTGTTCCACAGATGGTTTAGATCATCTATGAGGGATTCTAAGTAGACATCAATACTATTACCAGGCTGTTGTAGACCGGGAATCAACAATGTAAGCATGATGTTCTCCTTTTTCATGCATTATTCAGGAGGCAAATTATAGTTCACTAACAAAACATGCCAGCAACTATATATGGTATTCTTCACGTTGAATGAATTAAATCCATCCGTGGAAAGTGCAAGCCTCTTGTTCCTTACTTCAGATGCAAAGGAAGGGTATTTGTCATTCATCTGATCATATGTGACTGAATCCACAAAGTGACAGAGTCTTCCTTCGGTGATGTTGTTACTAAAATGCCACCTTAAATCCTTAACTATTTTCTCAGACCTTCACATTTTCTTCAGCCGTGAGATTATTGGAAAGTACCATAATACTTTCTGTGGGACACATTTCTTTATTTCACCAGTGTGCATGTTAATCTTCTATTTTGAAGCCTTGCATTTTGGACAATTCTAGAGCTCCTTATAGTTCTTTCTAAATATGCAACAGTCGTTAACACATGCATGAATCTTCTCGTAACCCATATTAAAAGATTTCAATAATTTCTGCACCTTGTACAGTGATGTGTGTACCACATTATCCTCAGGTAACATTTACAGCAATGTCTCTAGCAGATCATTGAAGCTCTTGTCAGATCAGCCATTATGTGTCTTAAGTCTGAACAGTGACACAATAGCTGACAAGTTGCTATGGTGTACACAACTTGGATATAATGGTGTTTCAACATCTGCAAGCTTTGCAAGGAACTCATCTTTTTTCTTATTAAAACCCTCGGCAATCTCAGCCAACCAAGTCAGCCTTACTAGCAAACTCTTCATCCAAAAATTCAGCAGCTTCATATAACCCAAAAATCTCATCATTTTAGTGACTTGATTTGCTTTCACCTTCAACTTCTGAGTTCAATTCTCTTTGATGATACCAATCAGACCGCATCATATAAGCCTCGTCCATTCCCTTTGTAACAAGATGATCAACTATAACACTGCCTGAGTGACGATCTATATTACGACAGTCAATGCAAGGACATACAATCATATCAACGTCTCCCAAAGCCGCAGCCACAACCCGTACAAAATTTGAAACCCCTCTCTTATAAGCAGGATCAGCTCTTCATTGCAGAATTAAAGGAAAAAAAGAACAAGTAAAGTCTCCAAACCCCTACTGAAACCTAACCTATACAATTATATTTCATCTTAATTAAAACCTTTCGTACCATAAGCACCAAACCAGAGTTAATGAGAGGTTTTTCCACAAAATCACTCAATATTCGGAACAAATAACAAATAAGTCAATCTCAGATAATAAGTCAATGTAACAATCTCATTAATTTAATCTCAGACCAGATCAGTACTCTATGTCAAACACATATCAGCATGTTTAAAGCACAAAACCATAAAAACAACAACAACATTAAACCAAATGTCAAGACATTAATCAACAGCCATAATAATGTAGAAAGATGCTATAAACATGTCGTGTGATAAGTGCCAAAGAAAAGCTTCAAATTCCCATTATTGCACTTGGCAACACTTGCAAAAGAAAATTACATAATGAGTAGAAGGTTATGCACGAACGTGAAGCACCGATAGTTATATATCTAGTTTGATGAGTTTGACAAAACGAAGTAACTGAATATAACATATGCATAGAAACGATGCAATGCTTAGAACAAACTAACTAAATAGAACAAACGAACTGAATTGAACAGATGAAGCTATAATCCAAAAATCAGAACACATCAATAAGCAGGTTTTCACTACTTAAGCAATCAACCCACTACTAATCAGTTGCAGTATAGCAAATGGTCTTTTATCAATTCAAGTAATTAAGATGATCAAAGAGAATACATGATATTCTTGTAAGCTAAGCCAAGCAAAGATAGTTGGTTTTAAAAGTCTAACACCCTAAAGAGTCACCAAACTGAAACAGGAGAATAGTTCATGTGAAACACAAACATAAATAGTTAATTAACTCAAGTAAATACAACTTTCAACTAGCAAAAATAGTGTAAAAATCAAAGCAAAACAGAGTAAATGCACGGGAGATTCAACATTGAACAAGCAGGGTTCATAGATGGGATAATTGGTCCAAGACAATCCTAAGCTTCAGATGTGATGTTCAAATAATCAACAAATACATGATCCTTTAGCATAGTACTCAATTTATATAAATCAATCCAATCTCTTGACAATGATTTCTTTGTTCACATCCTAATCAAGATCTAATTCTCATTAGTGAAAAGCAATGTGATCAAGCATAAAGAAACAGTTCTATAAAGCCAAGATGCTCCCTAGTCATTCATTCTCATGTGTAAGGTTCAGACACTTCATGAAACACTTTTGATGCAAGACAAAGCCTATTTTCCAAATCTAAGTGATCAACAAGTATTAAGAACACCTAGAAATAAAGGATCTAACATTATCTATCCCTAATTAACACATCTTAGGCTTTGGATCATCTTAGATCTATCCCATATACAAACACAGAATTTAACTACGCACTACACATTATGAAGACGGCAAAAACTTGAGAGAGAAGGTAATAAAACATGAACTCAAGCAATAGAAAAAGAAGATGAAAAGAAAAGTGCAAGACTTGATTAAAATGCAATGGTTTGCTTATAAATCCAAAAAACTCACAAAAGCTAAGAACTAAAGAGAATAATGATAAGAGATATTGTTTAGATCATAAAAATCCTTCTTGATAAATAATATAAAGTTTGCTTTATATAGTCAAAGGATTAGGTTCTGGACAAACTTCTAGTTAAAGATATTGACCAAAGTCAAAGTCTGGGCCGAAGGTGATCATATCGGCCACCTCGCCAGTGCAGTCGTCATTGTGAATTCGCACCGAGGTGTAGTCGCCGGTTTTATTCGCCGGTGTGATCCCATGAAACTGCTGGTTCCTCTTCAGCGAGGTGTATTCGTCGATGTGAGTCGCTGATGTGAGTTCATAAAACTTTTGGCCATCTTGCAGCGAGGTGATGTAGCCAATACATTCTCTGGTGTGGTCTGCTTCTTTTCTTAGCTTTCCTTAGGCTCTCCTCCATGCATCCACTCAAACTACATTTGAAAGTAAGCCTTCTTAGCCTTCATAGTACCTAGATAACACTTCCAAATGCAACAAAATATGCAATGCATATCTAGACACAAGCTGACTCCAATATGAATGCAAAGGAGACCTAAAATGTGAGTTTATGCATGACAAAGATTCAACAACATATGATTATGTATACCTAAATGCTGTGAATATGTAAGCTATCACACATGCATCACAAGTTTGAGATAACAGATGAAGCTAAAATCTAAAAAATCTGAATTTTGAAAGAAAAATTATTCATTCTATTTATCCAGCTACGCCTTAATCAACTCTCACAAACATTAATGTGATAAAATTGTTCTAAAATGTTGTTTAGATTCATGACAGCTTGAAGGACATAAACGAGGATAAATAAAAAAGAAAAGAAAAGTAAAAGTAAACAGACATGCCTTCGATTTGACCTCAATATCGGCAGAGATGGGCGAAATTATGGGCAGTGAAAGGGCCAGTGGTCGCGAAAACCTTCAACGGCGGAGACGGCGAGTTTAATTGGTAGCTGCAGGGAGAAGTGATCTTTGGGTCTACAAGAGTAATCGTTGACCTGGTTCTGTCTTAGGGTTTTTCGAGAAAGAGGGAAAATAAAATTTCGGCTAAGTATTGATGCAAAAAAAAAGGAAATTTGGGCTAAGCGTTTGGTGGAATAACTGATTTTAGCTTCCTGCTTAGTAAAATTATGTCTTAGCGTTTATCAAATGCTAATATTATAAACAAAATTACAAACTCATCTTCAAAAACAGTATAAAAAAATGTGATATTACATTGTGATATCAATGTGGACTTTCTTTGTAGTGTCTTAACATAATGTGATGGTGACTATGGTGAAAGTGACTGTGGATAGTGATGATGCTGGCAATGATAGGAATGGTGTCAAAAACTATTGTGACAGCGATAAATATGATAATTGATATATCATGGTGTTTGCTGGTTTTTGACCATGATATAAGTCTTGTTTATAGAGTCTTTTTGGTATTTTTCGAGTCCTATAGAGTCTTTGCAGGTCTAGGTACAAATGGAGCATAATTGTGGATTTTGGAACCTTTTGGAGCTATACTGAAGTTGATGCTGAAAGGACCAAGTCGAAGGGCATTAAGGAGCAGGGTGTCGATCGACACCCACTACTTGGTGTCGATCGACACCGGTCGTGGTTGCGAAGAAGCATAAAAATTCATTGGAAAAAATTGCAACTTGGCCCAGAAGTTTCCCACTATTTGCACTTTTGCCCCAGTTCGTGTTTAGGCTTGTATTTAGGTTTTCTAAGCCATTGTTAGGCAGACAATTCTGATTATCATTGAGACTAAGAGAGAGATTAGATTGAGAGCTTTTGGAGAGACAAATCCATACTCTATAGAGAAGAATTTCGAACCCCTTCATCTTTTACTCTATTTTCTTAATGCAATTTTATTCAGTCATGATTTGTGTTTCACTTGCTATGTCTGAGTAACCTGCTAGTTAGGTTTCGGGTTATTCAAAGGTTGACAATGAATTGTTAGAACTACCAAACTGGAAGGATAAATCATTTGGTTCTTCATCTAGATTGCTTTAACACTGGTTTTAAGATTGATCACTTAGAAATCAGATCTTAATTTGTTTAATAGATGTGGAAACATTGTTAATCTCCAGAACTATCTTAGATGAGCAAAATAACTAGTTGCAAAGGAATTTGGATTAGTGATTTTGTAATTATAAGAAAGAAAATATCAAGGGAAGAGAAAATAGGAGAACTATGTTGAGACTGCTTTGTTCAGTTGTTTAGGAAGAGAAAAGAATCTATAAGTGATAGAGATGATAAAACCTTGATGAGACATCACTTAGATAGAAATAAAGAGCTTAGCAATAGAGATTTTGTGAACATATCGAACCTGATCTATAATGCATGTTTAGGTTGTTAGAATTTGCAAAGGAATTTGGAATTTTAGAATCTGATCATAGTTAATCTCTGCGACGGAAGTCGATTGGTTTTACATTAGTGTTTCGAGTTCTAGAACGGTTTTAATAAATATTCCTTTCAGTCTGTAGTCTGTGATTTATGTCAACCTTCGAATTTCCCATTACCTAGCGTCTTCTCTTCATTGATTTTAAGAACCTATAATCCGCCCCTGACATCATTGCTTTCGTTGTTATTTTAATTTCATTTCATTATTGATTGCTTAGCTTTATTTGAATCTAAAACTTGTTGAGTGATAACCTTAAGTCCTTGTGGATTCGATCCCTAAGTACTACAGTGATCTCTTAATTTGAGAGAGTAGCTCTAAGGGTTAATTTGAGCATATCAAATTTTGGCGCTGTTGCCGGGGACTTAAATATTACTTTCAGATTTTTAGTTTTAGAATTTTGACTAAGCCTTTATTTCCTGTTTACTAACTTTGTTCCTTTCTCTGCTGTCTGTTTCAGGTGCATGCATAATCGCAGTACCAGGAGCAACAAGGACAAGCAACTCGTGACTTTAGGCATCGAAGAACTCGCTAAGTTAGAAAGAACCATCAGGAAAGCCAAGAAGCAGGATAAAATGGTTGGACCAACTGTTTTGAGGACAGATGCTGAGGGTCATTTAGTTGACAGAGAAGGGAATAGAAGGAATGAAGATGGTCAGAGGATAGATGAGGATGGCGTTGTGATTGAGGAACAGGATGTGCAACCTGTTGTGCGAAATGTACAACAACAAGCTGCTGGGAATGCTGCTAGGCGTTTTCCACAGAGGACCCTGGGAGATTACAACATGCCTGATCAGTTCTATGCAAATAGAGCTGCAATCCGTCCACCTGCCTTTCAGAGGAATGACTTTGAGCTGAAACCTAGTTACTATCAGCTTGTAGGTCAACATCCTTTCCATGGGCTTCCACATGAACACCCAATGGACCACATTGAGAAGTTTGAAGACCTGGCTTCAAGTGTTAAAGCCAATGGAGTCACCAATGACTTCCTATTCTGCAAGCTTTTCCCTCACTCTTTGGAAGGAGATGCAGCACATTGGCTCAAACAGTTGGAACCTGCTTCTTTGACTACATGGGAGGACACTAAATCTGCTTTCCTCAACAACTTCTATGATGATGCAAGGTCAGAAGAGTTGAGGAGAAATATCGCCACATTCTCCCAAGGTCCAACAGAAGCTTTTAAAGCAGCATGGGTGAGATTTAAGCTGTACCAAAGGGACTGCCCACATCATGGGTTTAATGAAGTACAGCTGCTGGGAATCTTCTTCAGAGGTGTTGATTGGAAATACCAGATGGCTCTGGATGCAGCAAGCAATGGGAACTTCAACACAAGAGTCCCAGCTGACGCCATCAACTGATAGAGAACCTAGCTTCCAGCAACAGCACAAAGAATGCTGATTTTGAGAGACAGAAAAACGCTGGGGGTGCAGGAAATAATCAGTTTGTTGCTGAGATGAAGGCCAAGCTGGATTCTGTGCACAACCTCCTGGTGGGGAAGAAGTCTGTTCAGTTTGCTGCTGAAGTTGAGACATTTGAGCCAGCTGAGGAGTTTGAAGAAGAAGATGTCAACTACATCAATGGAGCTGGTTTCCAAGGTCAGAGATACAACAATCAGCAGGGAAACAGAGGATTCAGTGGGAACATGTAGAGGAGCAACTTCATAGGGAATCAGAACTCTACTGGCTACACTCCCAAGCCTCAGTTTCAGAAGACTGAATACCAGAAGCCTTATCAGAACAGAAACTTCAACAGGAACTATGGTTCCTCATCTTATCAGCCTGCACCAGCACCATCAGCTTCAAGCAAAATGGAAGCCATGCTTGAGAAGTTGCTAGAAGGTCAGCAGAAGATTACAGTTGACTTCAATGGCAAGATTGACGCCCTGTATCAAGATTTGAATGGGAAAATCAAAGCTCTGAACACTCATGTGAAGACTTTGGATACTCAAGTGGCTCAAACTGTTGGGGCTATGAAAAGGCAGGATGGATTCCTTCCAGGAAGGACAAACACCAACCCAAGACACTCTGTTAATGCCATCACGCTGAGGAGTGGAAAGAATCTGCAACCAGTGCAGAAGAAGGGCTTTAGTGCAGAAAATTTCGAGCAATTGCAGGAGTTTGAAGATGAGTATTTCGAAAATTTTGAAGGGTGTTGATTGACAACAACCCCTCAGTGTCGATCGACACCAGCAGAAATTCGCGACTCCTCGACTCGAGGCGAACAGATATCGACCGAGGTCGACAAGCAGCTCGACACCCGATCGACACCACTCTCAGGAGCCAGTGTCGATCGACACCCACCCCATGGTGTTGATCGACGCCCACCACAGAAGCAAACTCCGAGTTCTCAGACTCCAGAAAGTGCAGAAGAAAGGGTCTATAAGCCAAAGGTGCCTTATCCAAAGAACCATAAGAAGTCTAAACAGGAACTGGAGGATGCTAGGATTAAAGCTATCATGGATAAGCTTGTGGTGGAGATCCCTTTGATAGATGCCATAAGGACTACTCCTGTGATAAAGAGGTATGTGAAAAGGATGATGACCAAGAATCTGGGGCTGGAGCAAGGAACAATGCTGATTTCAGAACAAGTGAGTACAGTGATTTATAATAAGATACCAGAGAAGCTGACTGATCCTGGGAGCTTTATTCTGGATTGCACCATCTTTTCTGAAAGGTTTGAGAGGTCATTATGTGATCTGGGGTCAAGTGTCAACCTGATGCCTCATTCAGTTGCTGTCAGTTTGGGTATGACTGATTTCCAGCCAACCAAAATATCTCTTATCTTAGCAGATAGGTCTGTAAGGATTCCTGAAGGCATTTTAGAAGATGTACCAGTCAAAGTGGGAGATTATGTGATTCCCACAGACTTTGTGGTTCTGGCTTATGGCGAAGAACCAAAGGATCCTTTGATTTTGGGAAGGCCATTTCTGGCTACTGTAGGAGCCATTATTGATGTCAGAAAAAGGGAGAATTGCTTTGAATGTGGGCGATTTGGTGATGCATTTTGACATGGACAAGTTGATGCAGAGGCCAACAATAGATGGTCACACATTCTATGTAGACTCCCTCACCAGTCTTGCAGAAGAGATCTTCCAAGAGATGCATCCTGCAGACCCTTTGGAGAGGGCATTGACAGTTTCTGCAGAATCAACAGAGCATCTAGACAACATTGCTGCTCGCTATGTCAGGATGATGGATGCAAATGAGCAGGTCATGCAGCTGGTTGCACAACATGAGCTTGTTGGGACATCTGTAAAATGAGAAGAATGAGCTGATCCCCACAAGGACCATCACTGGGCACAGGATTTGTATTGACTACAGGAAGCTCAACGCTGCTACAAGGAAGGATCATTTTCTACTGCCATTCATTGACCAGATGCTGGAGAGATTAGCGAATCACTCCTACTACTGCTTCCTGGATGGCTACTCTGGCTTCTTTCAGATCCCCATCCACCCAGATGACCAGGAGAAGACTACATTTACTTGTCCGTATGGTACATTTGCATATCGCAGAATGCCATTTCGACTTTTTAATGCTCCTGCTACATTCCAGAGGTGCATGCTGTCCATCTTCACTGACATGATTGAGAAGTATATGGAGGTCTTCATGGATGACTTCTCAGTGTATGGATCATCCTTTAAAGACTGCCTTGACAACCTCTGTCAAGTGCTTGCAAGGTGTGAAGAGAAGCATCTAGTTCTGAATTGGGAAAAGTGCCATTTTATGGTCAGAGATGGGATTGTGCTTGGGCATCGAGTTTCTGGAGAAGGTATTGAGGTAGACAGAGCCAAGATCGAAGTGATGACCAGCTTACAACCACCAGATTGTGTGAAGTCAGTCAGGAGCTTTCTAGGACATGCTGGATTTTACAGGAGGTTCATTAAGGATTTCTGTAAAATTGCAAGACCACTCACAGCTCTACTTTGCAAGGATGTGAAGTTTGAATTTACTGAAGAGTGTCATTCAGCATTCCAGCAAATCAAGCAGGCATTAGTGAGTGCCCCTATTGTGCAGCCTCCTGATTGGGATCTACCATTTGAGGTGATGTGTGATGCTTCAGACTTTGCAGTGGGCACTGTATTGGGTCAGAGAAAGGATAAAAAGCTTCATGCAATCTACTATGCAAGCAGAACACTGGATGATGCTCAAAAGAACTATGCAACTACAGAGAAAGAATTGTTGTCTGTAGTATTTGTATTTAAGAAGTTCAGACAGTACTTGGTTGGGTCTAAGGTAATTGTGCACACTGATCATTCTGCTCTCAAGTTCTTGATGCAGAAGTAAGATGCAAAACGAAGACTGCTAAGATGGATTTTGCTGCTGCAAGAATTTGACATTGAGATATGGGACAAGAAACGGGTTGAGAATGGAGTAGCAGACCATCTCTCCAGAATTAGAATTGAAGACAACGTCCCCATTGATGATTTCCTGCCAGAGGAGAACATATGTCTCATTGAGGCAAGATTGCAGACTTTAGATGCAGATGAACCGCAGTTTTCTCAAACTGCAGACAGGGTGTCGATCGACACCCACCACTTGGTGTCGATCGACACCAATCTCGACGCGAGTCATAATCGAGCAGGATCGACATCGCCCTCGTCACCAAGTCGACACAGACTTGGTGTCGATCGAACCCCAACTGGTGTCGATCGACACCAGTCTCAAACTGCAGTACTGCTTCAGCAAATCCTGCGTGATGTTTTCTCTCAGCCTATCTTCACAGTTGCAACCTCTTCTAGGCCTTGGTATGCTGATATTGCCAACTACTTAGCTGCAAATGAGGTTCCTGACACTCTCAAAGGATATGAGAAGAAGAAATTCATGAGGGAACTAAGGAGATATTACTGGGATGAGCCATACTTGTACAAACACTGCTCAGATGGAATCTACAGAAGATGTCTTGCAGAAGCTGAAGTTCAGAATCCTATTCCACTGTCATGGTTCTGAGTATGCAGGACATTTTGCTACTTTCAAGACTGTCTCCAAGGTTCTACAAGCAGGTTTCTGGTGGCCTTCAATGTTCAAGGATGCTCAAACATTCTTTTCACAGTGTGATGTCTGCAAAAGGAGGGAAAAGATCAGTAAAAGACATGAGATGCCACAAAACTTCATACTTGAAGTTGAAGTCTTTGACTGCTGGGGTATTGATTTCATGGGACCCTTTCCTTCATCTTATGGGAACAAGTACATCCTGGTTGCAGTGGATTATGTCTCCAAATGGGTGAAAGCAATAGACAGTCCACACAATGATGCTGTAGTGGTCCTGAAACTGTTCAAAACCATCATTTTTCCTAGGTTTAGAGTGCCACGGATTGTGATCAGTGATGGTGGGAAACACTTTATTAATAGAGTGTTTGAGAAGCTGCTGCAAAAGTATGGAGTTCATCACAAGGTTGCTACACCTTATCACCCTCAGACAAGTGGTCAGGTTGAAGTTTCCAACAGACAAATCAAGGAAATCCTGGAGAAAACAGTAGAGAAGACAAGAAAGGACTGGTCTGCCAAGTTAGATGATGCACTTTAGGCCTACAGGACAGCATTCAAGACACCACTTGGCGCCACACCATTCCATCTGCTTTATGGGAAAGCATGTCACCTTCCAGTGGAGCTTGAACAAAAAGCAAATTGGGCCATCAAGAAGATGAACTTTGACTGGAAATCTGCAGCAGAGAGGCGCCAGATACAGCTCAATGAGTTAGATGAAATCAGGTATCATGCATATGAGAACTCAAAGTTGTACAAGGAGAGGACTAAAGCATACCATGACAAGAAGATCCTCGTCAGACATTTTGAACCAAATGACAAGGTACTTTTGTATAACTCACGTTTACAATTATTTCCTGGAAAATTGCGTTCTCGTTGGTCAGGTCCTTTCACAGTCAAGGAAGCCAGACCATATGGTGCAGTTGTTCTATCAGCTCCAGAGGGCAGGGAGTTTGTTGTCAATGGGCAAAGGGTGAAACACTACTGGGCGTAAACCGCGATTCCCGAAGGATAGATTGTACCTTTGGCAGCTGCACCCACAGCCTGATCCTGAGGACAGTCAAGCTAATGACGTTAAATGAGCGCTTGGTGGGAGGCAACCCACTGTTAAGTGTACATACTTAGTCTAATTTTCGACTTTTACTAACTTATTTTCGTGGCATTGTTTTTTCTTTAAAAAAAAAAAAAAAAAAACGTACAGGGTGTCGAGGCGAGCACATGTCGACCACGGTCGACACCCTGGTCGACACTGACCAGTGTCGATCGACACCCTCATTAATCAGGTAAGTTCCAATAAAACCCCGGCTTCATCTCCTTCCTCTTCACTTTTTATGAAAACCAAAAACCTCAAATTCTTCTCCAAATCAAAACTTCCTTGTTTGTTGACGGATTTGAGTGATTCAAAAACCTAACTAGGGTGAATTCTTGTGCTCTTTCTGAATATCCAACCCATTCATCTGATCTGCAAGGTATGACACTTGAAATTCCACTTTTTCCGTTCGATCCCAAGGTTTGAAACTTCCGATTTGACCTGTTTTAGCTTGATTTAGGACTTGAATCATGCTTCTCTAGGTTCTATAGGAGGAATTCGACCTTGCCCTTTAGTTATTATAGCTTGTTTTGCAAAATTTTGAAATTTTCGGATTGATGATTAATTTTGCAAAAATAGATTCGAATTTGGGGTTTTAGACTGAAATTGTTTGTGATTAGTGATCACTAAGTTGCTGGTTAGGTTCGCCCTTGATAATATAGGCCAGATTTTGAATTTTCTAATTTTTGAAGTTTGGCCTGATTTTCGAAATTTCTGCGTTTTCTTGGTTTTCTGAGTGCAGATGGCTCCACAAAACAGCAAGAGATCACGCACTGAGACCGGAGAATCCTCCAACCCAGCACCTGCTATACCAGCTCTTCCTTCATGGCCTCGGAAAGAGAGGTTGAGGATCCCGATGGAGAGGGTTTGGGAGGATACTCCGGCGAAGGAGGTGGCAAAACGCGATTGCATCTTCTGGGACATCAGTGAGGAGTGGGACGATTATGACACATTGTTCTATAATACCAGGCTCAAGATGGACTTTGCGCCTACACGGTTCGCAGATGAGGCTACACTTCACTGCCTCGGGCTCAAGGAGGAGGCTCTGCGAGTGCTGCAGAAGATTGGTCTGGCCACCATAGCGACCAAGCAGTACGAGCTATACCCAGAGTTAGTGCGATAGTTCATTGCCACGGCGAGGGTGTATTACACCAATGACATCGTGAGGAGAGCAGATGATGGCACTCTCACATTCCTCATCAGAGGCGTCAGGTACAGGATCATATTCCCTAAGCTTTGTACCATCTTCGGGTTCGATCCAGAGCGCACTAGCGTCTCCCTCCCGACGTCGTTTCCTGACCTGCAGAGTTTTTGGTTCCATTTCGGGAATGGGATGTATGATTCCTAGAGGTCTACTTAGACTGATGTGCGCCATCCGTTGCTGTGCTACCTGGTCCGCTTTTTCTCCACTACTCTCCTGTACAAGTCTGAGCCTAGGAAGATGAGAGTTTCTGAGCTGACTCTCCTGTATTACGGCATTGAGGATGTGTTGACAGAGGAGTATCCAGTTGACAATGATGTCAACATGGGAGCCATTTTTGCCCATCACTTGGCTTCGCTGAAGACCAAGGCGTTCACTGGAGCTCGGGGCAAGCCCGAGAGTATTGGCAGTCTCCTCACTCCCATCTTCCACTACTGCCGTATCGACACTTCGACTTGCAGAGTTGTGTCTGAGCGCCACCTCATCGACATGGATTACTTGAGGAGGACACACTGGATCATAGGAGATGAGCCGCTATGGAGCTTCGTTAGTCACACTGGTCAGCGATGCCTTATTCCGCTACCACAGACTGCTCTCACTACACTGTAGACAGACTCCCTCAGCTTCCAGCCTGATGCTACATTGCTACGATCCACGCCAGCTACTAGGCGCCAAAGAGGATCTTCTTGAGCTGCTGCTTCTGCTGCTGAGGATGCCCCTGTTGAGGGCCTTGCTGGAGGTTCCTCTCGTCGAGCATCCCTACCACGGACGCTGCCTCCACCGACTGGTCGACATGAGCTTCCACCGACTCCCGACATTCCGATGGAGCAGGCTACTTTTCAGCGTTATGTTGTGCAGAGTATTCAGGCATTGTGGAACACCGTCTCGGTGATTTCCAACTGCGGTTGTGTTCGCCCACACTTACCTGATACTGAGGATGAGGATTAGTTCCTCTAGCTATCCTGGTTACTTTTTCTTTTCACTTAGTTATTTTTCATTTTCTTTTGAGTCAGTTTTTATGTCTTTGTCTTGAGTCAGTTTGTCAGCTTTGATTGTGTTTTGAAATTTGTTTGAACTGATGAGATTATGGATTATGTTGTTGCTTTTAATTGTTTGCTTGAGTGTTCTTAACAGTCTTGACTTGGGAGAACTTCAGCTAACAATCTAACTTGCAACAAATACACATGTTTGGGTCATCCCATTCTGTTTTCGGACAGGGTGTCGATCGACACCAACCATGTGGTGTCGATCGACACCACGCACAGTCACAGGTACCACTTTCTCATCTCTGTACAAACTGTTTCTTTGCCTCTTTTTACCAACTCCTTACTTGATAACACTGGGGACAGTGTTGTTCAAGTCTGGGGGAGGTCGTTGCTGACATTGTGTACATTGTTTTGTATTTATAGAGTCTCAAAGTTGAGTCAAAACCTGTTTTATTGAGTCAAAATTTTTGAAATTGTCAGTTTTTCTTGGAACAAACCATAAAACATTGATGCTTATAAGAACCATTGCCACAGTTGTTGATTACAAGTCTTACTAAGTTGAAAGTCATAGGTAGATCAGTCTAGCAATGAAGGTTTAGGTTCTTAGCGAATCTGGAAAATTTTCTGTTAGCTCCACTTAAATGAACTTAAAAACTTCTTGTCTTGGTGCTTGATTCTCTTTGATCTTGATTCTCTCTTCTAACACTGACAAGTATTTTAAAACACAGTTTCTCTTTGATTTTCCCTGATAGAGCTTTAAAAGTTTAAGTCAAAAGAATGGTGCATTCATGACCATGTCTCCTCACAAGGAACAACAGTAATGAACACATTCAAGAACTTGTCTCCTCACAAGTAACACAAGTATTGAGTAGCACCAATTCTTAGACTGTAAAAGAATAAGAAATAACTGAAAAATAAAAAAATTATAAGAAAGAAAAGATCAAGGGAAAAGAAAATAGGAGAACTGTGTTGAGACTGCTTTGTTCAGTTGTTTAGGAAAGGAAAAAAATCTATAAGTGATAGAGATGATAAAACATTGATGAGACATCACTTAGATAGAAATAAGAAGCTTAGCAGTAGAGATTTCGGATTTCTTGAAAGAGCTTGAACTGGATTTGAAAGATTTGCTAAGCCTGTGATGATTAGACAGAAATTTGATCTTGTGTTGACCCTGTGGTATGTGGATTCGAAAGTGTTAATCAATGTGGTGTTCCTGATGTCTGACTGAATTTTTCTGTGCTTTCAAACCTCTACTCTAGGCTGTGTCTGATGTTTGCTTGAGGGCAAGCAAAAGATAAGTCTGGGGGCGTTGATATATCATGGTTTTTGCTGGTTTTTGACCATGATATAAGTCTTGTTTATAGAGTCTTTTTGGTATTTTCGAGTCCTATAGAGTCTTTGCAGGTCTAGGTACAAATAGAGCATAATTGTGGATTTTGGAACCTTTTGGAGCTATACTGAAGTTGATGCTAAAAGGACCAAGTCGGAGGGCATTAAGGAGCAGGGTGTCGATCGACACCCACTACTTGGTGTCGATCGACACCGGTCGTGGTCGCGAAGAAGCATAAAAATTCATTGGAAGAAATTACAACTTGGCCCAGAAGTTTCTCACTATTTGCATTTTTGCCCCAGTTCGTGTTTACACTTGTATTTAGGTTTTCTAAGCCATTTTTAGGCAGACAATTCTGATTATCATTGAGACTAAGAGAGAGATTAGATTGAGAGCTTTTGGAGAGACAAATCCATACTCTGTAGAGAAGAATTTCGAACCCCTTCATCTTTTACTCTATTTTCTTAATGCAATTTTATTCAGTCATGATTTGTGTTTCACTTGCTATGTCTGAGTAATCTGCTAGTTAGGTTTAGGGTTATTCAAAGGTTGATAATGAATTGAAGACTACAAAACTGGAGGGATAAATCATTTGGTTCTTCATTTAGATTGCTTTAACAATGGTTTTAAGATTGATCACCTAGAAATCAGATCTTAGGATGTTTAATGGATGTGGAAACATTGTTAATCACCAGAACTATCTTAGATGAGCAAAATAACTAGTTGCAAAGGAATTTGGATTAGTGATTTTGTGAACATATCGAACCTGATCTATAATGCATGTTTAGGTTGTTAGAATTTGCAAAGGAATTTGGAATTCTATAATCTGATCATAGTTGATCTCTACGACGGAAGTCGATTGGTTTTACACTAATGTTTTGAGTTCTAGAACGGTTTTAATAAATATTCCTTTCAGTCTGTAGTCTGTCATTTATGTCAACCTGCGAATTTCCCATTGCCTAGCGTCTTGTCTTCATTGATTTTAAGAACCTACAATCCGCCCCTGACATCATTGCTTTCGTTGTTATTTTAATTTCATTTCATTATTGATTGCTTAGCTTTATTTGAATCTAAAATCTGTTGAGTGATATCCTTAAGTCCTTGTGGATTCGATCCCTAAGTACTACAGTGATCTCTTAATTTGAGAGAGTAACTCTAAGAGTTAATTTGAGCATATCAATAATGATGACGGTTACAATGGTGAAAGGTGATACAAATTCCAAACTTTATTCTCTGTTCTTAAGAAAGAGAGAGAGCAAAAGGATAAGAAAAATGGATAATGGAGAATCCTTAAGGTTATTAGGTTTAGCTATTTATAGGGAAGGCTGTAACACCTCCGATTCGATCTATACCCAAGGCCAAACCGCAGATGTCAGAAAGCTGAGGTTCACTCGATAAGTCAGCTCATCTTAGAACGAATCCAAGCATAAGGCCGTCTCGTTAAGTTAGCTCGAACCCTCTCGACCAAGGCCTAAGACTTTTCAACCGTACCCCAATCTTGAGTTGTGTTAATTCGGACTAGACTAATATCATTAAGCAAGCCCAAGTTTGTAAACAAGTACTTATTATTATAACGTAACATTCTCAAAATACGTTTTTACAAACTCATATAATGTTGCAGCGGAGGGTAAACCCAAAAAGACATTTAGTGCATACTTTATCTTACAATCGTGTTTTACAAAAGCCAAACGCAAATCTACTCTGGTGTCCTAACGTTCCGCTCCGCTTATTATGGCCACTTACGGGTTACCGGTAGGAAAGAAGTGAGGGTGAGTAATCTAATATTACCCAGTGAGTCCAGGACCCTTTAACAATATAAACCCCAAAATCCACAAGAAAATCCCCTAAGCAACAAGCAAGCAAACAATCACGCAATAGCCGAAGCAACGCAAAATAAATAGCCAAAGCATGCAACCCTAAATCTATATGCAAGCGCTAAACTATATGCAAACATGCCACCACTTCCGCACCATGCCGCGTTCTCACAACACACACACACTACCACACACCACACTCGCTGGACACAGAGATCTCTAAGTGGGTCGGCCAGTTCTCCTTCACGAACACCCTGCACTTGACTAACACAAAGACAAGTCATGCCGGAACATCACTACTATGAACACTCTGCACTTGGCTATCACAAAGACGAGCCAAGCCGGAACATCGCTATACCTTGGGAGCTCTTCGGTCGGTTCACATCTCGGTGGGGTTTCCATCCGAGAGCCACCAAGTGAGTTCACATCCCAGGCGGGACAAACATGCCTCCTCGCTGGTTTCCTGTTATCCCGTCAAATAGTACTTGGCCATAGGCTTGCAAGACCCGTCCATCTCCGAGTCTTCCCATCTAGCAGTCCATTCGCTAACCATGGGAAGCGGAGAACTCCGACCGCACTGTCACTAAGTCATGAAGGATAACACGCCACCAACATGACTCTACAGTATAATGGATCACACACCATTATACTTCACATTGTGTTGATCCACACTTGATCAAACGCCAACACACCTCCACACAACCTCTGAGACGTTAGCGCCCTAGAGTGACGGCAAAGCCAGAACTCCTCTAGTCCCAACTCTCGTTAACGGTTACAAGCCTCACACGCTTGAACCTCGCTCATGGACGTTCATTACAACTCCGCCTACGTGACTTTTCAGCCATGCAACAGGTTTTATCATAAGCCATACACTCGCTCTTTCGATGAAGGAACATGCAAGTGGATCTGAGATCCGGCAGTTCTTACACCCTTCTCACCACTCGGTAAGGATGATAAAATGTCCCACGGACATGCATCAAACCGTTACCTCACTCAACGGGTTCCGCAGCACTCAGATCTAACACATTCGACGCTGAACCTGTACAAAAACGTTAGTATACACTCGGATCCACACTGATCCGAGCTTCCCTGCATCACATGTTAGTCACACACATACACACAAGCATAGAGCCTACTCTACCAAGGCTAGTGTTGTGCTACAATGCAGATCCGAGATCCACACTGCACCACGAACAGCAACCGCGATAGTCCACCACTACCGGGAGTCACCAGATCTGACGAAATCCTCCACACAGTCCTCAGATCTAGGCACTCACGACATCACAACACTCAGATCTAAGACTTAACACTCAGCTCTCTCTCTCTCAAAACGCAGATCCGACACTTCACTCTAAAAACCGACACTAAACTCTCTTCTTTTCTCTCTCGGAATCACTCTCTTTTCTTCTCTCTTTCTTTCTCTCTCACACACACACTAGCACGCCTAAGGTAGCAACAAATGGGGTGGGTTAAGGATCCTTTTATAGAGTTTTTCCACCAATGAGGTATTAACACCACACCTTCTCTCCTTCAACCAACCATAAAATGCCAACACTCCTTCTAATCATTTTTATCTCTTCTCCATCAATGGGAATTAAGCATATGATAAGTATGACTCATTCTTGCCTCCTTTATTCCTGAAGTAATGAAGTAAATATGTCTCTGTCCTGCGTTTACTATGTTCGACTTTATTCTGGATCTCAAGTGCGTCTATCGACTTCCTCTGAGATTTTGACAGTTTCCTTTAGCAGATAGGCTCCTCTTAGGCTTAGTAGAAGTTGCCTAAATTTCTGAGTAGATAGGTCTATGACCGAGTTGGTTTTTCCTCTGCTTAACCCATTTCGCGGCTCGCAAGCATCTACCGGATTGCTCGGTGTTTAGAGAACTCGGTAGAATTTTTCTTGGAGAAATTCTTCTTCCACGGTCTTCAATAAAGTCTCGGCTATCTCCTTGCAAAGTCCCATAATTTGTAAAATTGTACCACTTTATTCCTGAAGTAATGAAGTAAATATGTCTCTGTCCTGCGTTTACTATGTTTGACTTTATTCTGGATCTCAAGTGCGTCTATCGACTTCTTCTGAGATTTTGACAGTTTCCTTTAGCAGATAGGCTCCTCTTAGGCTTAGTAGAAGTTGCCTAAATTTCCGAGTAGATAGGTCTATGACCGAGTTGGTTTTTCCTCTGCTTAACCCATTTCGCGGCTCGCAAGCATCTACCGGATTGCTCGGTTTTTAGAGAACTCGGTAGAATTTTTCTTGGAGAAATTCTTCTTCCACGGTCTTCAATAAAGTCTCGGCTATCTCCTTGCAAAGTCCCATAATTTGTAAAATTGTACCAAGAGGTTGCCCTTTATTCCTGAAGTAATGAAGTAAATATGTCTCTGTCCTGCGTTTACTATGTTCGATTTTATTCTGGATCTCAAGTGCGTCTATCGACTTCCTCTGAGATTTTGACAGTTTCCTTTAGCAGATAGGCTCCTCTTAGGCTTAGTAGAAGTTGCCTAAATTTCCGAGTAGATAGGTCTATGACCAAGTTGGTTTTTCTTCTGCTTAACCCATTTCGCGGCTCGCAAGCATCTACCGGATTGCTCGGTTTTTAGAGAACTCGGTAGAATTTTTCTTAGAGAAATTCTTCGTCCACGGTCTTCAATAAAGTCTTGGCTATCTCCTTGCAAAGTCCCATAATTTGTAAAATTGTACCAAGAGGTTGCCTTGACTGAAAACTATATCCGGGTCATTTAGCTCTTTGACAGGGTTATTACATTCCCCCCCCCCCCCCCCCCCCCCCCCCCCCCCCCCCCCCCCCCCCCCCCCCCCCCTCTTAATAGAATTCGTCCTCCAATTCTTAAGCTTGGGGTGGTTCTCTCTGCTCCATTGCTGCATTCCACTTGAAGAACTCCGGGTACTTCTCCTTGAATCGCTGCTCATCCTCCCATGTAACTACCATTCGGTTCTGCCTTCCCCAGAAGACTTGTATTTGAGGAATCTCTCTGTTTTTGATCTTCGTATCCTTCTGAGTCCTATCTTGAGAGGTCCTTCAGGATAGCTCAAATCCATTTGTAGTTCTTCAATCCTCTCAGGCTTGATTGCTTCCAGGTCTCTGATAGGGCTTAAGTTTTACCCAAATAAAACTACTGTAAATGCACAGCAAAGCAGTTGTAGTATAAGGGGTTATCGAATCCCAAGAGAGTAACTAAACTACACTAATTATTTTAGATTCGGACTGGGCTACGCAGTAGATAATAAATGTAATGCGAAATAGTTAAAACAATGAAATCAAGCGATATTTAATTGATCTAAGACTCATAAAACTAAAAGCACTAAGTCAGGACAATTCGCAGGTTGAATCCAAGAATGTAGAATGCATGAAATCAGGAATTATTAAGAACAGTCTTGAACATGAATCACAAAAATATATCTAATCAATTATCATTGCAGAAGTTAACTATGTCTAAATCACAGAGTTTTAAATCTCTTTGCAAACTCTAACAACCTAAACATGCAGTAATCATCAGGTTCAGTTGTTCATAAAATTCTTAAGCCAAATCTCTTTGAACTAAGTTGTTTTGCTCATATAATGCTAGATCAAGTTATCAATAATGCTCGTGATCTATTAAACAACCTAGCTTTTGAATTTCCAGATGATGTGTCTAAGAAAATCGGTTTTAAAGCAAGCATAGATGAAGAACCAACACATATTCCTAACAGGTAGCGATTTCTACAAACTCATCATCAACCATTGAAAAGCTCTAACTTAACTAGCAGATTACTCATACATGATCATGGAATCACAAAGCATAGCTGAATAAAATTGCATTAAAGAGAAAGAGTAAAAGTTAAAGGGGTTCGAAAACTTCTCAAAAGAGTACATGATCTGTCTTTCCAAAAAGCTCTGAATAAATCTGTCTCTAAAGCTCTCTGAATTCTAAAATCTAAGATAAAAGTCAACAATGGCTGAAAACCTAATATATAGAAGCTAAAACACGAGCTGGAGCCTTTTTGCAAATACTGGAAACTTCTGGGCTAATTCTGCAAATAATCCTCCATCTTTTAAAAACAAGCCACGATCCTTCCCATCTACGGGTGACGAGCAGCACCCTTGAGTGGTGACGAGCGTCACCCAACTCTGTATTCGCCTTCCAAGTTGCATACTTTGTGGCTGCATCTTGCAATGCTCCAAAAAGCTCCATAATATCCAATTGTGCTCCAGTTGTGCTATAACCTGCAAAGACTCTACTAGGACTCTAGAAAGACCAAAAAGACTCAATAAAAAGGACTTATATCATGGTTAAAAACCATAAAAACTATGATATATCAACTCCCCCAGACATAGTTTTTGCTTGCCCTCAAGCAAACATCAGACAAAGAACAGGGTCGAGGTTTGAAAACAGAAACAGTCAGCTAAACATCAGGAACACCACATTGATTAACACTTTCGAACCCACACAACACAAAGCCAACACAAGATCAAATTTCAGTTTAATCATCGCAGGGTTAGCAAATCTCTCAAATCCAGTTCAAGCTCCTTCAAGAAATCCGAAATTTTTGCTGCTAACTCCTTATATCTATCTAAGTGTGATATCTCATCAAGGTTTTATCATCTCAACCACTTACAGATTCCTTTCCCTTCCTAAACATCTGAACAAAGCAATCTCAACACAGCTCTCCTATTTTCTCTTCCCTTGATCTTTTTCTTTCTGATTTTTTCGATTTTTCCAACTTCCTTTCTCATTTTTTTACATTTTAAGATATGGTGCTACTCAATACTTGTGTTCCCTGTGAGGAGACAGGTTCATGAGTGGTGTTCATTACTGTTGTTCCTTGTAAATAGACAGGGTCATGATGCACCATTCTTTTGACTTAAACTCTTAAAAGTTGTATCAGGGAAGATCAAAGAGAGACTATATCTAAACTTTATTGTCAGTTCTGAAAGAGAGAACCAAGATCAATGAGAATCAATCCCCAAGACAAGAAGTTTAAAGTTCATTAAGGTGGATCTAACAGCAAATTTTCCAGATTCTCTAAGAACCTAAAACTTCATTGCTAGACTGATCGACCTACGACTTTCAACTTAGTAAGACTTATAATCAACTACTGTGGTAATGGTTCTTATAAGCATCAACATTATGTGATTAGTTCCAAGAAAAATTGACAGTTTCAAAGTTTTGACTCTATAAAACAGGTTTTTGACTCAACTTTAAGACTTTAAAAATCAAACACAATATACACAACGTCAGTAACCACCTCCCCCAGACTTAAACAACACTGTCCCCAGTGTTATTAAGCCAAGAGTTGGTCAAAAAGAAGCAAGTGAATGTGTAGAACCAAGTGTGAAAAGTGGTACCTCGCGAAGGGACGGGTGACGATCATCACCTCTAGTGGTGACGATCGTCACCATGTCTGATATTCCAGAATCGTCTTGTTGGATGTGTTAATGCAATGCCATCATGTGTACTCTGAATTCAAACTGTTAGAGCACTCAAAACACGCATCAAAAACATCCAAACAAAGCATAACCCATAGTTCAACAAGTTCACAAAACATTATCAAAGCAAACTGAACAAACTGACTCTTTTTTTTTGCTTTTCTCATGTTTTTGGGTTTTTTCTATTTTATGTAAACGAAAACTAGACAAGGCATATGAAAAAGAAAACTTACCAGTGGATTGCCTCTCACCAAGCGCTTGTTTAGATTCATTAGCTCGACTTTGAATGCTGCTCAGTCAGCTGATGGGATCACAAGGTGGCAGTGAATGCCTTGGAGAAGAATGTCTCCTCATCCATGGTGGTTTATAAGCAGCAGATGTATGAACTCTTCCAAGGAAGTGAGGATCATCAGCAGATGTCACTGACCCAGCAGTTCGAGTTTCTGCAACTTTTTTGCAATTCAGCTCTGTAATTCTTGCTTCCATCACAAACTCGTCTTCCTCCAGCCACTTTCATTAATTGGAGCCTCTGTTTCGAACCTAGACTTGAAGATATGATCTTCACTCCAATCCTCAAATCCAACAACTTTGGCAGAAGTGTCAGAGATTGCTCCTTGAACAGCGAGCTTGTTCACTTGCCCACAAGTATCTGATTTATTGACATACCCAGCAGTAATGTCTTCTGGGTGCTCCATGACTGGCTCTACATCTCTGGAAGTACTTACAGAAAAATTCTGGCCATCAATGGTATAACTCCCTCTTAACTTATTCATGTCAAAATTAATGACAACATCACCAAGATCAAGCTCTATGTTCCCCTTTTTCACATTAATGATGGCGCCAGCAGTAGCCAAGAATGATCGTCCCAGAATAAGAGGATATTTAGGTTCTTCAGCATATTTCAAAACCATAAAATCTATGGGAATCATGCAGCCTTCAATGTTAACAGGAACATCCTCTAAGATGCCTTCTGAGTTCTTATGGATCGGTCAGCTAAGATAAGAGAGATCTCAGCTGGATTGAAATCAGTCATTCCAAGTTTAGCAGCAACAGAGGAAGGCCTCAAGTTAATGCTTGACCCTAGATCACATAGATAATGGGGAAAACATCCTGTTGAGATTGAGCAATCATGCACAAAGTTTCATGGATCAGGTAGCTTCTCTGGAACTCTGCTTTGAATGATGGCGCTGACTTGTTCAGAAACAGTCACCTTCTTCTTCTTCTTTGGAACTGTGCTTAAGAGAATTGCATTGATGTCTCTGGTAAGCAATACTCCTTCCTCAGGACTTACACCATTCACCACCATCCTCTTTACATATCTTTTTAGAACTGGTGAAAGCTTGACTGCATCAACAAGAGATTGAGCAATCATGCACAAAGTTTCATGGATCAGGTAGCTTCTCTGGAACTCTGCTTTGAATGATGGTGCTGACTTGTTCAGAAACAGTCACCTTCTTCTTCTTCTTTGGAACTGTGCTTAAGAGAATTGCATTGATGTCTCTGGTAAGCAATACTCCTTCCTCAGGACTTACACCATTCACCACCATCCTCTTTACATATTTTCTTAGAACTGGTGAAAGCTTGACTGCATCAACAAGAAGGATCTTAAGCACCAGCTTGTCTATCATAGCTTTGCATCTGGCTTCTAATATCTCCTGTTTATACTTCCTAGGGAACTTGGGGAATGGTATCTTGGGTTTATAAGCATGTTCCTTGCCATTATCTGCAGTTACATGTGAAACAGGATCGTTCTGGGGCGGGTGACGATCGTTGCCAGGGGGTGACAATTGTCACTGATCTGGGACGAAATTGTGTCGGGACCCTTCTCAATGGGTGACGAGCGACACCCCTCAAGGGTGACAATCGTCACTCGTTGTTTCTCAGCAGAAATTTCATCATCTTCAAACCCTTTAAGTCCCACGAATTCCTCTGCATTCAACCTCTTTTATGCACTGTTTGAAGCTCTCTTTCATTCCTGAGTGTAATGGCATTGACATGATGCCTTGGATTAGTGTCAGTCTTTGCAGGAAGAAATCCTTCTTGCCTTTGAACAGCTCTTGCAGTTTGAGCAACTTAAACATCCAGCTTCTTCATGTGAGAGTTCAGAGTCTCAATTTTCCAATTTAGGTCCTGATACAGCGAATCCAATGATAACAGGCTTTTGCAGTGCAATGATATATCAAAGCTCAAATGCAACACGGAGATGTAGTATAGTATGCAAAGCAAAACTATTTTAAAAATACTAGAAACGAGTGAACTACCACGAGGACCAAACAGAATGATTAAAATGCAAAGCTATGAATTTATAAAAATTGACTAGTGGATCGACCACTAGATCGAACAACGACGATCGATCTCGTCTAAAAGTTCAACTGAAACGAAAGTAATGACCACGATGCAAACAGATAGCAAGCGAATTGTTAACAGAGATGTAAGAATACTAAGAAAGAGGGTCTAGGGTTGAGATTCATGTTCAAGGGTTTCAAAGGTTCAAGCTTGGTTTGAAAACTTTAGATCTACTCACTTTGTGAGATTCCCTAAGCCTTGAAAACAAAACAAGATCCATCCATGGCGTGTGGTATGGATCACTCCTTCATTCTCTCCTCCAGACCCATGGCGTTTGGCGGAAAAGGAGATTGAAGGGCATAGAACTCAGATTTCAAACACACGGCTTAACTAGTCCCCTAAACTACCATGGCATTTGGGAAAGGTAGACTAGCCTCTAGGATTCGACTTTCAAGGACCTCTGGATCCTGTCAAGGTAAGAGGTCCCTTTGATCATAAAGATCTTGGCGTGAGAGTCTCTAAGCCTCAAGAACTCGATATCCTAGAAGAGAAAGCCATGAAGAACAAGAAAACACCAAACTTGAAAACCTTTTCGACCCCTTTGAATCCTCTCAACCCCAAAACCCGATGAAACTACTCACTACACATAAAGTAAACCGAGCAAAGCATAAAGGATGAACTCATAGGCATGAAAAACGATTACTTAAAGCTTACAACGATTCAATATTCAAGAACAAAGCTTCGATGTCTAACAATGGCGAAATTGCCTTCGAACAGAGAGAAAAACTGTAAAAAAGATAAAGTGAAAGCGTGTGTGAGAAAAAGCATGATCGCCGCCTTCCCGAAATAGGCCAAACAGCTCGATGGTCCCCCCCTCGCTAGCGGCCAAAAATGGTTAAAATGCACTGAGATCGACCTCGAGATCGAGCATCTCGCTCGATCATCTTCGGACATCGTGACTTCAGCTCGATATGTGTCTCGATCTTCTTCGGTGGATCGAGTGCTTCATTCGATCTTGGAGTCGATCATTGGAGGATCGAGTGGTGGACTCGATCCGACTCTCACTCTACATGGCGTCATTCACGTCCGTACTCCTTGATCGATCGCTTCACTCGATCTCTGTCTCGATCAGTTCCCTTGGATCGGATGGACTGCTCGATCTTCTGGTCTATCTCATCTAGATCGACCAGCCATGTTCGATCCGCTTCTCGATCTCTGAACCTTAGCAAGCATTCCTGAATTCTCCAATTTCCCACGAACCTCCTCACGAGCCTTAGCACGTCCATGAATCCTCCAAGACTCCAAAGTAGCCGAAACCAACCCGAATGCGATGCAAAATGCAAGAAACATGCATAAGCTGGTGCAAGAATGCTATAGGACCTAAAGTGATGCAAACTAGCCTAAAGTGCAATGCAAATGCATGAGAAACTAACTTATATGTATGCAAAATACATGAAATATGCAGCAATATCAACTCCTCCAAACTTGCCTTTTGTTTGCCCTCAAGCAAACAAAATTCAAGAAGGGAGAGAGGTTTTAAAACGAACAAGGGTTTAAGCTTCTTGCAAATGTGTCTCTCAAATGAATCAATCTCAACGTCCTATTTACTAGTTCTAAAATGCAATGCACACACTCATATTCCAAAGAACTTAGCCATACTCATTACACAATGAATTTCAAATCATGACTCTCTTAATCCAAACAATCAAAGAAACTCATCCTTTAACATTCATTAACGACCGAACCATGAATCAAACTTATGCACTTTAAGGCAAAACACATTTGGCTGAGGGTGGAGGCTATGAGCATAGAATGATCTCATTTTAAAGAGGGTTTCACAATGCAATGGGTTTCTCTCAGGAATGGTATGAACTTTATGCATAATGCTAAAGGTAAAGGCAATTGATGCATACATGATTAGATTCTCATCTACCCTTGTACACTAACAATGATCCTAAAACCCCTCTCATTTTCTTTTTCTTTTTAGCTCACTCTCCCTCCTAGAGACTACCCATATTAAGCTCAAACCCAAAATAAAAACAGAAAACATCTTTACTCTTTTGGTTAGTGAAAAGGCTTGAAAATATTTTAGCTCCTTAATTTTTCTTATTGATAGCTCTCTTAATATTTTTCTTTCTTTTTTTTTATTTTGGCACTTAGGCTCTTTTTTTTTTTTTTTCATTTGAGAGAGCTATCTTCTGAAATCCTTGGAGCATTATACATTTTGAAAACACAGCCTTTCACTTAAAACCTTTTGTTCACTTCAAATATCAAACTCTTTTGAAACCGAAAGCATATAAACATGAAAGTAATCCCATCAAACCCCCAAACTTATCCTACGCCTACATCTAGCTTCAAAAATGCAAAGCTAGCAATCATATGAGAACCTAATCATGTCGCCTAAACGTAACACGTTATGCTAAGTTCAAACCGAAAAGAGGCCTCACAAAGATGTCACACAAGAAAGCTTGGCTTGAAAGAAAGGTAAGGATGATGGTGGGAGTTCTACTTAGGCTCACAAAGAGTGGTATAAGGAGGAAGAGAGCCTAAATATTTTTAAGATCCATGTGTTCATTTTCAAATGCATAAGAATGATATTTAAAAATTCAGATTAGGGTTCTCACTTATTAAGACAAGTTTCAAATCATGAATGTTCAATTCAAGTCACGAAACATTAAAACAAGTAATCCAAGCATGGTAAGGACTTACTTTCAAAGTGTGAGCAAAGCATTAGAGAACTAATAACTAGGGCATTGAAACAATTCATGAGTTTAAAACACCTTTTTAAGAAAACTTTAACCCCTTATGCTAATGTAAACAACCTAGATGCTTAAAAATTCTAGACTCAGTCCTAAAATGCTTAACAATGTGAATGCAACTACATGAATGTTTTTGAAAATTTTTAAAAATTTTACCAATTTTTTCTTTTTCTTTTCTATGCCTTAGATGCATGCAAGACTCAAGGGATGCAAAGATAAAATAAGAGCAAAATAAACATGTCAAACCACACACATACTCCCCCAAACTTGAATGACATCATCCCGGTGGTAAACAGGTCTGAGAGAGCTCAAAACACAAAGCAAAAAAAAAATCAAGAAAACATGAACGGTATGTACAATGGAAGGTTGTTGGTACCTCGGGTCTAGCCTCGGCTGGAACTTGAGGATGTTCCAGACGAGCTAGATATTATGGCTTTGCCTTTGGAGGCTGGCTCTTGGAGAGAGAGACGCGCCGGCTGAATGTTGCTGCCTTGAGTCTCACGGATGACAACTCCACCGGTTGAAAGTCTCCTCTTCTCGGGTTGTTGGACCTCCTCACTCGCAGCCTGCTTTGGTGAACCTCCTTGAAGCGCCTTGACCTTCCTGGCGAGCTTCTTGATGACTTTGCTCTGCCACTTGTTGATCTTTCTTTGCATCTCCACAACAGAAGCAAATAACTTTTCTGTCGTGGTCCGCGGCTCAAACTCAAGCTTAGGGAGGACGAAGGCTTCGGGCATCTCATCATCCGTGGCTGGAGACTCCGATCTAGGGCGAGTAGCTTGCTGAACTGTTGCCGCGGCTCCTAGAGGAGCAAAGCACTCCTATATGCTTGGGAGAAACTCGATGTTCCCAATGCCCAACAGCTTGGTCTCGGTTTGGTTTGACAAGATGCACGCCCTCTTCTCATTCTCCTCATCAACGAACAAGTACTCAAAGAAGCCCTTGGCTGGCGTACGTCCCAAGCTATCAGTGTTCCTAGGTATGTCTCGTCTATGAAGGCTCTATCCGGAACGGGAGTGAAGTTCTGAAGCGGTACGCTGGCTTGCACGAACAAGGGTGTGAGGAAACCGCCAATGAGTGACGAGCTTGCCTTGCATCTCAAGGCATACGCCTTGTATTTGACCAATGAAGCGGCAAGGATGCACCCGTAGTTCACATCATCTCCGAGCTGGTCCTCCAATGGCTCCTCGTTCTCATCCGGATCACAAAGGAGATTCTTAAGGCCTTGGAACAAAAAGCAAAGCTCCGTCTTGGTTACCGTGGGGGCTACGGACCGACCACTAAAGGTGTTGGCCATCAGATTCAAGGTGTAACGTAGCACCGGGTTCCTCACTCTCTTTATCTTCGCGGTATTCGCCTTGTAGCATTGGCTATAAGGTCCCAAAAGTCGTTTGCTTGAGTGAAGGAGGGGAACTCCACTTTCGTGGCAGCTGCATCGAGGCCGTAAGCTTGGCAAAGCTCGGGGATTGAGAGACTGAAGGCTTGGCGTTTTATCTTGAAGGAGAGGCGGCCTTGAGAAGGAATTGGGATGCTAGGATTCTCGTACGCAAACTCCAAAGTGGCAAGGAAGTCGATTGTGCATGAGAAACTAACTTATATGTATGCAAAATACATGAAATATGCAGCAATATCATCCAACTTGCCATTGAAGTTCACTGTCATCTTCTGCTGTCCTTTAAGTATCTGCTCCAGCATAGCTTCCATCTTATTGTCTTGTGGAGGTGTAGATTGGTAGGAAGAAGAACCATAGTTCATGTTGAAGTTGTTGTTGTTGTGAAAAGGTTTCTGGAACTCAGTCTTCTGAAACTGGGGCTTCGGTGTGTAACCAGTTGCATTCTGATTATTTCCATTGATACTACTGTTCCATTGCTGATTCTCAAACCTTTGACCCTGAAATCCTCCCGCATTGATGAAATTCACATTTTCTTGCTCAATCTCCTCTAGATTTTCGAAAGTCTCTACCTCTGCAGCAAAGTGGACTTGACTGAAACCATGATGAGGATAGGCCCTTTGATAAGACTTGAATCTCAGCCAAGAAGCGTTAAAAGCTTCAGTATGACCTTGGGAGAATGATGCAATTTTCGTCCTCAGGTCCTCTGATCTAGCATCATCATAGAAATTGTTCAGAAAAGCATTCTTGGTGCTCTCCCAAGTGGTCAGCGAACCAGGCTCCAGTTGCTTCAGCCAATAAGCAGCATCTCCTCTAAGTGAGTAAGGGAACAGCTTGCAGAACAGAAAGTCATAGCTAACTCCATTAGCTTTGACACTTGAAGCCAAATCCTCAAACCTCTCAATATGATCCATTGGATGATCATGAGGTAAGACATGGAAAGGATGCTGTCCAACCAGCTGATAATAAGCAGGCTTGAGTTCAAAATCATTCCTCTGGAAAGCAGGAGGGCGGATTGCAGCTCTGTTGGCATAGAACTGGTCGGGTCTGTTGTAATCTCCTATAGTCCTCTGAACAAAGCGCCCAGCAGCGTTATTAGCAACAACAGCAGCATTGTTAGCAGCAACAAGAGCTCCAGCGTCTTGTGCCACTTGTTGAACCGCCTGTTCAACTATGACATTGCCATCCTGATTCAATCTTTGCCCTTTTTCTTTCCTCCTGTTTCCATCTCTATCAACCAAGTGACCTTCTGCATCTTCAACCAAGATCAGTGGAGCAATCATTGTAGACTGTTACTTAGTTTTCCTGATGGTCCTCTCCAACTTAGCAAGTTTGTCGATGCTCAAAGTCACAAGCTCCTTCTCTTTATTGCTTCTGGTACTGCGATTACGCATACACCTGAAACCAGCACAAAAAAATGTAGCAGAAAGTTAGGAATCAAATTAAAACTTAGACAAAATCCTAATACTAAAAACCGATAGGCAGCTTACTCCCCGGCAACGGCGCCAAAAACTTGATAAGGCTCAGGTTTTACCCAAATAAAACTACTGCAAGTGCACAGCAAAGCAGTTGTAGTATAAGGGGTTATCAAATCCCAAGGGAGTAAGTAAACTACCACTAACAATTATAGATTCAGACTAGGCTAAGCAGTAGATAACAAATGTAATATGAAATAGTTAAAACAATGAAAGCAAGCGAAATTTGATTGATCTAAGACTCAGAAAACTAAAAGCGCTAAGTCAGGACAATTTGCAGGTTGAATCCGAGAATGTAAAATGCATGAAATCAGGAATGATTAAGAACCGTCTTGAATATGAATCGAAAATATATAACTAATCAATTCTCATTACAGAAGTTAACTATGTCTAAATTTCAGAGTTTCAAATCTTTTTGCAAAACCTAAAAACATAAACATGCAGTAATGATGAGGTTCAATTGTTCACAAAACTCTTAAGCCAAGTCTCTTTGCACTAAGTTGTTTTGCTCATCTAATGCTAGATCAGGTTATCAATAATGCTCTCACATCTATTAAACAACCTAGGTTTCGAATTTCCAGATGATGTGTTTAAGAAAATCGGTTTTAAAGTAAGCACAGATGAAGAACCAACAGATATTCCTAACAAGTAGCGTTTCTACAAACGCATCATCGACCCTTGAAAAGTCCTAACTTAACTAGCTGATTACTCATATATGATCATGGAATCACAGAGCATAGCTGAATAAAACTGCATTAAAGAGAAAGAGTAAAAGTTAAAGGGGTTCGAAATCTTCTCAAAAGAGTACAGGATTTGTCTCCCCAAAAAGCTCTGAATAAATCTCTCTCTAAAGTTTTCTGAATTCTAAAATCCAAGATAAAAGCCAATAATGGCTGAAAACTTAATATATAAAAGCTAAAACACGAGCTGGGGGCCTTTTTGCAAATACTGGAAACTTCTAGGCTAATTCTGCAAATAATCCTCCATCTTTTAAAAACAAGCCACGATCCTTCCCATCTACGGTAACGAGCATCACCCAACTCTGTATTCGCCTTCCGAGTTGCATATTTCGTGGCTGCATCTTGCAATGCTCCAAAAATCTCCATAATCTCCAATTGTGCTCTAGTTGTGCTATAATCTGCAAAGACTCTACTAGGACTCTAAAAGGACCAAAAAGACTCAATAAAAAGGACTTATATCATGGTTAAAAACAGAAAAAACCATGATATATCAGTCTCGAATATGCTTTCGTAACATTGACACATGAAAAACCGGGTGCAGATTCATGTCCGATGGTAACTCCAATCTATATGCTACTTCTCCCACTCTTCCTTTGATCTGATATGGCCCAATATATCACACTGCCAGTTTGCCTACTTTCCTGAATCTATCTTTTCCCTTCTGTGCGGATACTTTCAGATATACCCAGTCTCCAACTTCGAATGTTACTTCCCGTCGTCCTTGATCAGCATATTTCTTCTGGCGTTCTTGAGCCTTCCTCATGTTTTTTCGAACAACTTGCAATCTTTCTATTGTCTCGTCCACTATTGGAGGCCCAAACACTCTTCTTTCTCCCATTTCTGTCCAGCATAGAGGGGTTCAGCATGGTCTTCCATACAGAGCTTCGTATGGCGATATGCCAATACTTGCGTGATAGATGTTGTTTTAAGAGAACTCGATCAAAGGCAAGTAGTCTTCCCAAACGCCTCCCCAATCCAAGATACACAATCTTAGCAAGTCTTCTAACATTCGGATCGTCCTTTCGTTCTGCCCATCTGTTGAACAAAGACTTTTGGGTCACTAAGTTCAATCCCTCTCTAATCAGATGTAGTATAGATGAAGGTTCATCAATCCATCTAGGAGCTAGAATAAAATAGATGCAAGGAACTAACTAAGCTTAACCGTAGTATGAGAAAGGAAGATGATTCTAACAACCTAAGTGGACAAAGATGAAATGCAAAATTGAAAGGCAATACTAACAAGACTAAAGCAAGCAATGCAATGTAAAGAAACTAAATGCAACAGGAACTAACAAGGCAATGAACTAAATGCAACAGGACTAAGATTAGCAAAGCAATAGAAGTACAAGAACCAAAATAAATGCTAAATGCAATAACTTGAAATAAAAGGCACGGAATGGAACAAAAGCAAGCAACTAAAAACAGAGGGAAAACAGAACACAAAATGATGAAAAGCAAGAACAATGAGGCGATGGTTCAAGACTATAGCAGTGATGACTTGGGGATTACTTAGTATCAAACCTAGGGTGGTCAAGACTAATAACAAGCAAAGAACATGATCAAGTCACTAAATCAATCAATCCGCATCAAGAGCAGAAATAAAAGTTAAGCACATGTCAGACCTACTTGTGATGGCGTATGCAAAACCAGCCCGCAACAAGAACAGAGAGTCTAAGTTAAGCACATGTCAGACCCACTTGTGATGGCGTTTCTGTGCAAAACCAGCATGAAAACACAAGGCTCTTACATACCAAACATGTTACCTAAACGCCAATATAATCTTTTGGTTAACTCTCGGCATTGACTTGTGGTGCAAGGGAAGGTGTTATGCTCGATGTAGTCAGCTCGATATCGAGGTGGGTTCTCAGTGTTCTCCTCGATGCTACACCTTGATATGCCATGTGTGTTCGTATTGGCCTGTACGGCATGCCTAGCTCGGTGCAGTCTCAGAGTCCTCGGTCAAATCCTTCTTCCTCGTCCCGCGCTTCAAATCGAGAAAGCTTCGCAGATGTTCTGCTCGATGCTGGACCTTGATATGGATACAGAGTTTGCAAAGCTGCTTCTTTGGCATCTCCCCCGAACATGAGTTGTTTCCATTTCCTTCCCAACTCCAAAACTCTCCAAGAACACCTGAAAACCACCACAAGCATGCACATGTATGCAAATGTATGCAAACCTAAGGTAAATACATGCTATATTGATCCTAAGTGCCAATGATGCTAAAATGTTAATCTATAATGCAAAAACAGAGGAAAAGATGCATGAAATGCAACCTAAAATGGTCTAAAATAGCAAGCTATCAACACCTCCACACTTAGTCTTTGCTTGCCCTCAAGTAAATATAAGATTAAACATGGTGATGAGGTTTTAAAATGGAAACTCATTTCATTAAAATGCTAACAATATATCAAAATGATGTCCATGTTTCTAGTGCTAGAATGCAAATGATGTAACTGTACTCTACAAACTTAGCCAAGCTTATCACAATGAAAATCATTCTCAAGTTATCAATCTACACAAGCCCTCAAATCACTTGGCCCTTTTAACATTCATTGAACAAGTAACCAATGGATCAAGTTTGTGCAAATCAAGTGAGAGCATTTGGTTCAAGGGACATGGTTATGAGATAAAAATGATCTCATATCAATGGCTCAAAGAAACAGAGGATCTCTCATATGAAATGAATCTATCTTAGGCAAAATGCTAAAGGTAAAAGCACATTTATGCATGCAAGTGAAAACTCTCTTCTACCCTTTTCCCAAAGATGATCCTAATTAAGTCTAAGTCCCAAGATATTCCCCTAAATCTGACCTTTTCCAAAGCTCTTTTGATCTTTTCTTCTTGAATTGTGGGGGACTTCTTCTTATTTTGTTTGTGTGGCTGACTTCTTTTAGAAATTGCTCTTCTTTGTTGTATAGACGCCAATTTTTATCACCTTTTTGGTAGATTTCTTGTCTGATTTTTCTCCTTATGGATGACATTTGAAAGCTTGTTGTTGCTGGCGCCTCTTCTTCTTTGTAACTTAGAGCTTCCTTCTTTTTCACTTAACCAAAAGATACAATCATCTTCCCACAATATCATTCTCTTCTTGAAACCATTCCCACTCTTCCTCTCTTCTCAAAAGATACAAACATTTAAAGCTTAAACCACTTATCTCTACCCTTTCCCAAAACTCCTAACCTAGTATCAAGCTCAAAATGCAAGCTGATGTATACAAGAGAGCTTCTCCTTGCCAGCATTATTCCTAACACTTTTTGCCAAGATAAGTTCGAAAATGATGATGCAAGGCCTCATAAACTCTCACAATAGTGTCAGGGTTTAGAAGGAAGGATATGTTCAAGGTATGGTTAATTGTCTCTTAATGATGAGGATCAGCTACTTGGATCAACAAGAGTGGTGAAAAGGAAGAAGATGATCCAAGTATGTGTATTGGTAGCCATTCAATCACTATCAATGCACAAACAAGATTATTCAAAGTTCAAATTAAGATTCCACTTATATAAAGGTCAAGATCAAATCAAGCTAGCTTCAAATTCAAACAAGAGTTCCAAAATCATAAATTCAAAGAGTGGTTCACCCTTATTTCAAGTGCTTCATCAAATGCATCAAAGGACTAAGAACAAGGGCATCATTTTCATAAACCACTAGCATTTTCAAAGATTCACTAACATTGCACCCATTTTAAACAAGCAAGCTACAACCTAAGTGAATGCATGAAGTCTAAATCCTATATGAATGCACATGAACACTCTGTTTTCAAGAGATCAATTTTCAAAAAATATCAAATTTTTAGTGATTTTCAATGCCTTAAGTGAAATGCATGGTTGCTAAGCTATATGTAAATGCAAATGTGATATGAAGGCAGAATATTAATCCAAGCAGACCCTCCCCCACACTTAGGATACATAGTCTACTGTGTATTATAAATGCAAAAGGAGGCAATATCATAATATCATCAATGAAATGGAAATATAAAGGTAGAAAGAGTGAAGGATGAAGAAAGTGTGTACTTGTATTGGTTGTTAGAGGGGTGGAGGATTGGACAATCATTAGTCGCGGTGGTTGATGGTGTCCAAATGATCGAGGCGTCCTTGCAGTTTTGGAGTTTTGAAGAGCAGTTGTCCATATCGAGGTGGGCTCTGGGTGTTCTGCGCGATGCTGCACCTTGATGTGATCACCCTCGGGCATCTTGCTTGGTGTACGGTACTCGCTCTTCGGTGTACGGACAATAGTTTCAGGGGCGATGCATCGAGCAGAGTTCTGGAGGTTTTGCTCGATACAACACATCGGTGCAATCCCCATCGTGCAATCTGCTCGACGTACGGACTCATTCGTCCTCGAGATGAACTGCATCGGGCAGGTTTTGCATAGGTTTTTCTCGATATGACACCTCGATGCAGAAACAGAGTTGAAATCCCTTGGTTCTCTACTTTGTTTGACCAATCTAATCACCCTTTCACATCCTGAAAATACTTAACAAACAGATCAAAAGCAAAAGGAAAGCATATTTACATAGATAGTTATGGGTGTACCTCCCAAGTGTGCTTTGTTTAAAGTCTCTTAGCTTGACCTCCTTTGCTTTGCTAGGTGGGCACATCAAAGAGACTAAGATCAGTCTACATTGACAAAACCTCTGAGGCTAGATATGGTTTGACTTTGTGTCCATTGACTGTGAATTCCTTTCCTTTAGTATCCAGAAATGTGATTGCTCCATAGGGAAGACCTTCTTTAATTCTATATAGCCCATTCCATCTTGAATTGAATTTTCCAGAAAAGAGCCTCAACCTTGAGTTGTAGAGAAGAACCAAGTCACCTGATCTGAACTCCTTGTGGACTAGCTTCTTCTCATGGAAAGCTTTGGTCCTCTCTTTGTAAATCTTTGAATTCTCATAGGACTCCAACATAATCTAACTAGCTCATGAAGTTGCATAAGTCTCCTTTCTTAGGCGCTTTTAATGTCATAGTTGAGCAGTTTGATTTCCCATTGAGCTTTATACTCAATCTCTACTGGAAGGTGACATGCCTTTCCATACAGCAAGCTGAAAGGTGATCTCCCTATTGGTGTCTTGAATGCAGTCCTATAAGCCCAAAGTGCATCATCAAGCTTGGCAGACCAGTCTTTCCTTGTGATCTCCACTGTCTTCTCTAGGATGGCTTTGATTTCTCTGTTTGAGACCTCAACTTGACCACTGGTTTGTGGATGATAAGGCATTGCCACTTTGTGTTTGACTTCATGCTTCTTCAGAAGATTATCAAAGACTTTGTTAATGAAGTGACTTCCACCATCACTTATCACCACTCTATGCACACCAAATCTTGGAAAGATTACAGTCTTGAAGAGCTTCACAACAATGAAGGAATCATTCGTTGGACTTACAACAGCTTCGACCCATTTGGAGACATAATAAACTGCCATTAAGATGAACTTGTTGCCATATGATTGATATATCATGGTTTTTATTGTTTTTAACCATGATATAAGTTCTTTTTATTGAGTCTTTTTGGTCTTTTTAGAGTCTTAGAAGAGTTTTTGCAGGTTATAGCATGTCTGGAGCATAATTGGAGATTTTGGAACCTTTTGGAGCATTCTGAGTGGAAGCCACGAAGTACCAAGCTCGAAGAGGAAAGTATGCATATGGGTGACGCTCGTCACCAAGCTGGTGATGCTCGTCACCCACCAAGGAAGGAGGTCGTGGCTTGTTTTTAAAAGATTGGGAAGAAATTGCAGTTTTGGCCCAAAAGTTCCAGTATTTGTAAAAAGACCCCAGATCGTGTTTTAGCTTGTATATTAGGTTTTTCAGCCATTCTTTTGGCATATATCTTGTATCTTATTATTTTTGAGAGCTTTAGAGAGAGATTTGTAGAAGAGCTTTTGGAGAGACAAATCAGACTCCTTCAGAGCAGATTTTCAACTCCTTTATTTCTACTTCTTATTTCTTTTATGCAATCTATTCTTTTCATGATGTTTTCTCAAATCACCATGTCTGAGTAGTTTGTTAGTTAAGTTAGGGCTTTTCAAAGGTTGAAGAAGAGTTTGTAGAATTGCTAAAAACTTCTAGGAAATTCATTGGTTCTTCATCTGTGCTTGCATTCATATCGATTTCTTAGACACATCATCTGGATTTCGAAACCTTAGGTTTTTGATAGATGTGAGAGCATTATTAATCACCTGAACTAGTATTAGATGAGCAAAACGCCCTAGTACAAAGAGATTTGGCTTAGGAGTTTTGTGAACAATTGAACCTGATCATTACTGCATGTTTAGGTTGTTAGGGTTTGCAAAGAGATTTGAAACTCTGCGATTTAGACATAGATAGCTTCTGCAATGAGAATTGATTAGTTATATCTTTGCGATTCATGTTCAAGACGGTTTTAATTCATTCCTGATTGCATGCATTCTACACTCTCGGATTCAACCTGCGAACTGTCCTGACTTAGCGCCTTTAGCCTTCTGAACTTTAAGAACAAGCATAAAAATGCCCTCTTGCATTTATTTTACTGTTTTGCATTACATTCATTATTTATCGCTTAGCTTAATCTGAATCTATAATCGCTAGTGTGGTTTACATACTCCCTTGGGATTCGATAACCCCTTGTACTACAACTGCTTTTGCTGTGCACTTGCAGTAGTTTTATTTGGGTAAAACCTGACCCTATCAATGATGAAGGGAAAGGTCTCATGAAATCAATTCCCCATACATCAAAGATCTTCGTTTCAATGATTGGATTCTGAGGCATCTCATCCCTCTTGCTTATGTTCCCCTTCCTTTGACATGCTTCACGCCTCCTGATGAACTCATAGGTATCTCCGAAGATGCTAGGCCACCAGAATCCTGCTTGAAGTATTTTTATAGCTGTCTTGCATGTCGCGAAATGGCCTCCATAAGCAGACCCATGGCAGTGGAAAATGATGTCTTGTGCTTCTTCTTCTGCTACACATCACCTAAACAGTCCATCTGATCCTTTCTTGTACAAGTATGGATCATCCCAATATAGTTGAGATAAGTCTTTGAAGAACTTAGCCTCGTGATAAGGCTTTTGGAAGATGGGGAGATGGTCTGAAACCAGATAGTTCACGAAATCTGAGTACCAAGGCAGGTTCCTGTCTTGCAAAGCGGCTGCTTCAGTCCAGCTCTTCAGCACTTCGTAAGCCATGAGTTGCTCTTCAGGAAGAGAGTCATCTATAGGAACAAGATCTTCAATCCTCATTCTTGATAAGTGATCAGCCACTCCATTTTCTATTCCCTTCTTGTCAAGTATCTTGAGATCAAACTCTTGAAGCAGAAGTATCCATCTGAGCAGGCGTGGCTTCGTATTCTTATTGCCATAAATGTAGCAAAGTGCTGCATGATCCGTGTAGACTATGACCTTAGAGCCGACCAGGTAGCTTCTGAACTTCTCAAATGTGAACACAACTGCTAGCAGCTCCTTCTCTGTCGTAGCATACCGAGTCTGTGTATCATCCAGAGTGCGACTTGTGTAGTATATAACATGTAGTTTCTTGTCCACTCTCTGACCTAGCACAGCTCCAAGTGCATAATCACTGGCATCGCACATTATCTCAAATGGCAAACTCCAGTCAGGTGCTTGAACAATCGGAGCACTCATAAGCTTTGATGGTCAGAAAAGCTTGCATGCAGTCATCATCGAAGATGAACTCTGTCTCCTTACACAACAGTCTGGTGAGGGGCCTTGCTATCTTAGAGAAATATTTAATGAATCTTCTGTAGAAGCCTGCGTGTCCCAAGAAACTTCTAATGCCTTTCACTGATGTTGGTGGAGCTAGATGCATCATTACTTCTATCTTGGCCTTGTCCACCTCTATTCCTTTCTCCGAGATCTTGTGCCCCAAAACGATCCCCTCATTAACCATGAAATGGCATTTTTCTCAGTTCAGCACCAACCCTGTATCTTCACATATCTTTAAAACCTGACAAAGATTAGACAAGCAGACGCCGAAGGAAGATCCATAGACACTGAAGTCATCCATGAATACTTCCACCATTTCTTCAAGCAAGTCAGAAAATAGAGGTAACACATCTTTGAAAAGTCGTTGGGCATTACACAGTCCAAATAGCATTCTTCTATAAGCAAAAATGTCATAAGGACATGTGAAGGTCCTGATCGTTAGGGTGAATTAGGATTTGGAAGAAACCACTATAGCCATCTAAAAAGCAGTAATAAGGATGATTTGCCAATCTTTCCAGTATCTGATCAATGAAAGGTAAAGGATAGTGATCTTTCCTAGAAGCAGAATTCGGTTTTCTATAGTCAATACACATCATATGTCCTGTTATAGTTCTAGTTAGGATAAGCTCATATTTTTCATTCTTAACAACCGTGATTCCTCCTTTCTTAGGCACAACATTGACTGGTGAGACCCATGTGTTGTCTGAGATAGGGTAAATCATGCCTGCATCAAGGAGCTTTAAGATTTCTTTCTTTACAACTTCCTTAAGGTTTGGGTTTAATCTCCTTTGGGGTTCAATGGAATTTTTTGTCTCGTCCTCTAGACGAATCATGTGAGTGCAAAGATTAGGAGATATGCCTTTGATATCATCAAGTGAATACCCAATGGCTTTCCTAAACTTCCTCAGCTCTTTAACAAGAGCACAGGTTTCATCATCACTGAGGTTATCATTGACAATCACAGGATAGGTATCTTTTGGTCCAAGGAATACATACCTTAGCCCCTTGGGAAGTGGTTTAAGGTCCAGCTTGTATGCCTTTAGCTCGCTCCAGTCTCCTTCTCCAAGATCTGCTCCTGGTTCGCTAACCTTAGCTTCATTGGCTTCTTGGCTTACTGAATTCACAACTTCTCTCCTTAACTTGACAAAGGGCTCATGGTGAATAGCTGGCTTGGCTTCTTTCAACAGCTGCTCATATATTACTGCTTCCTCACTCAAATACCCATACTTTCCTGGTGTTTTGGTTAAAGCCGTGCTTAGATGATCTTTTGTATGCAGCTCTTCCATCAGCTCAATGCTCAAGTCATCCATGATATCCACGCTGGAGATCTGCCCTTCAATCTTGGGTTTCTTCATGACTTCGTTTATGTCATACTTAAGCACCATATCTTTTCCTAAATGCAGCTCAATGTTGCCTCTTTTGACGTCTATGACTGCTCCAGAGGTGGCAAGGAAAGGTCTTCCAGGTATCAAGGGGTCTTTCGGATCAGCATCAAGCTCCAAAACAACGAAGTCAGTAGGGATTTCAGTGCTCCCAACTCGGACAGGAAGGTCTTCAAGCAGTCCAATGGGATGTCTGACAGAGCGGTCGGCAAGCACAAGAGTTATCCTACTTGGCCTAAAATTCGTGAGTCCCAGGCGTTTGGCAGTAGTAAGAGGCATCAAGCTCACACTAGCTCCAAGATCACACAAGCAGTTATTGAATGTGAGAAGCCCAATGGAACAGGGTAGAGTGAAACTTCGAGGATCCCCTAGCTTCTTTGGTTGAGGAAGCTGATGTATGATAGAACTGATCTCATGAGTGAGAACAATCATTCCTTGCATCTCATTCTGCTTGTTTGCAAGTGCATCCTTCAAGAACTTCTGATATTGAGGCACCAGCAAGAATGCATCAAGCATGGGCATGGTTATTTCCACATTTTCTATTTACTTCTCAAAAAGTTGTATGTACTTCTTTGCCAATTGCTTCTTGATTCTTCCTGGATAGGGGAGTGGTGGCTTGTAAGGAGGAGGAACAAAGACATGTTCCTTGTGCAGGCCGTATAGCTGCTCTTGGTGCTTCATCAACCACTTATTTTCCTTTCCTTACACGCTCTGCCTCAGCTTTTCTTTCCTTCTCTGATTCAGCTTCAGGCTCTTCTTCATGAGTTTCAAGAGATACCCCCCCCCCCCCCCCCCCCCCCCTTTGCTTCTCAATGTCTACATGGAGATGTGTTGGTGTTACAAGTCCTTGTAGCTGTTTACCAATCCTAGTGGTGATTGCCTGCACCGCTGGTGGTGGTTGTTGTTGAGCTGTAATAGAGGAGGCCTGATTGGCTTTAAGCATAGCAAGTTCATCACTAACTCTCTCAAACTTCTGCAGTAGGTTTTGTTGGATAGTCAGCATCTCCATTTTATGGGCAGCCTTCATCTCCATTGCACTCTTCTGATTAGCAAGCATCTCTAGTTGATGTGCCGCCTGCATCTCCATTGTATTCTTTGTATGAGCGGCAAGTAACTGCTCAAGCAGTCTAGCTGTGTTTGTATCAGGCGTAGATGGTGTAGATGAAGTGTTAGGGATATCCAGAACCTGTGCAGCGGCCACTTGATGTTGAGGATCAAACTATGTTGCATACAGACGCTCTTGGTGTTCTTCATAGGAAGGTGTAGACCTGTGGTTTTGTTGTATGGGAATACCAAGCTGATTGTATAGTGGAGCGCTCTCCCTTGTGTGCGCTTGAGTATTGTAAGCGTTATAGCTGTCATAGCTTGCATCGTGGTAAGGCTTATGATGAACATTCTCTTGTTGATGCATATAGTAGGCTTCAGCTTCTAAGTTGTAAGCATGTCCAAGAGTTGATGTCTTCGCTGATGCTTTTGGTGGGTGATGTAGAGATTGCTCAAGCAACAAATCTAGCTTAGTATTTAGTGTTAACATATCCAGCTTCATTTGTGGATTTGAGGATTCAGTATTCTTCTTGTAACTGTCCTCTTGCTCATCCACATAGTCGCCATAACTCAAGGCAAGGTTTTCAATCAGCTGTAAACCATCTTCAACAGTTATACCCAGGAAGTGACCGTTGCTAGCCGTGTCTAACAGGATCTTGAACCGTGGTGACACTTCTCTGTAGAATGTGCTGAGCAATGACTCTGTGGAGAAACCATGATGAGAGCAGCGCAGAGTGTAACCTTGAAATCTTTCCCATGCTGAACAGAATGGCTCATCTTGTGACTGTTTGAACCCGGAGATGTTCTGCCTTAGCATAGCTGTCCTGGTAGAAGAGTAAAACTTTGCAAGAAACACTCTTTTGCAATCATCCCAAGAACATATTGATCCACAAGGCAATGATCTTTCCCACAAATGTGCACGTTCACCAAGAGAGAAAGGAAATAACCTCAGTTTGAAACCATCTTCTGTGATGCCATTGATTTTTTGTAGACTGCAAAGACTCTCAAAGCCATTCAAGTGATCAAGCGTATCCTCCATAGATGTGCCATTGAAGCAGTTTGCTTGTACCATTGCTATCAAGCTGCTTTTAATTTCAAAATGATGCTCTTAAGATTGTGCAGGAAGAATACCTATGTGTCTAGTGTGAAGGTAAGGAGCATCATGAGAACCTATGTGTTGTGCTCTTCTAGCAATCTGAGGCACTGACGTATGTAACCTCTGAACTGGTGCTTCATCTTCTCTGAACTGAGCTTGATGAGCATGTCTATGATGTTGTTGATCAGCCATTATACCTGAGAAAACAGAGCCAGAAATGTAAAGTGATTAGTAAACTAAAAGGTGATTAAGTCTAAGCAAGAACCTAAACTCAATTATCTAACAATCCTAGAACCGCAATGGCGCCAAACTGAAGAAGGACTTTTGGGTCACTAAATTCAATCCTCTCTAGTCAGATGTAGTATAGATGAGGTTTATCAATCCATCTAGGAGCTAGAATAAAAGAGATGCAAGGAACTAACTAAGCTTAACCATAGTATGATAAAGGAAGATGATTCTAACAACCTAAGTGGACAAAGATGAAATGCAAAAGTGAAAGGCAATACTAACAAGACTGAAGCAAGCAATGCAATGTAAAGAAACTAAATGCAACAGGAACTAACAAGGCAATGAACTAAATGCAACAGGACTAAGATAAGCAAAGCAATAGAAGTGCAAGAACCAAAATAAGTGCTAGATGCAATAACTTGAAATGCAAGGCAAGGAGTGGAACAAAAACAAGCAACTAAAAACAGAGGAAAAACAGAACCCAAAATGATGAAAGCAAGAACAATGAAGCGCTGGTTCAAGGCTAGAGCAGTGATGACTTAGGGATTACTTAGTATCAAACCTAGGGTGGTCAAGACTGATAACAAGAAAAGAACATGATCAAGCCACTAAATCAATCAATACGCATCAAGAGCAGAAATAAAATTTAAGCACATGTCAGACCCACTTGTGATGGCGTATCTGTGCAAAGCCAGCCCGCAACAAGAACAAAGATGTCTATAACCTGCAAAGACTCTACTAGGACTCTAAAAAGACCAAAATAAACTCAATAAAAATGACTTATATCATGGTTGAAAACCATAAACACCATGATACATCAGTCTTGAATATGCTTTCGTAGCATTGACACATGAAAAACCGGGTGCAGATTCATGTCCGATGGCAACTCCAATCTATATGCTACTTCGCCCACTCTTCCTTTGATCTGATATGGCCCAATATATCGCACTGCCATTTTGCCTACTTTCCCGAATCTATCTTTTCTCTTCTGTGCGGATACTTTCAGATATACCCAGTCTTCAACTTCAACTGTTACTTCCCGTCGTCCTTGATCAGCATATTTCTTCTGGCGTTCTTGAGCCTTCCTCATGTTTTTTCGAACAACTTGCAATCTTTCCATTATCTCGTCCACTATTAAAGGCCTAAGCACTCTTCTTTCTCCCATTTTTTGTCCAGCATAGAGGGGTTCAGCATGGTCTTCCATACAGAGCTTCGTATGGCGACATGCTAATACTTGCGTGATAGATGTTGTTGTAATAGGACTCGATCGAAGGCAAGTAGTCTTCCTAAACGCCTCCCTAATCCAAGATACACAATCTTAGCAAGTCTTCCAACGTTCGGATCGTCCTTTCGTTCTGCCCGTCTGTTGAAGAAAGACTTTTGGGTCACTAAATTCAATCCCTCTCTAATCAGATGTAGTATAGATGAGGTTTATCAATCCATCTAGGAGCTAGAATAAAAGAGATGCAAAGAACTAACTAAGCTTAACGGTAGTATGATAAAGGAAGATGATTCTAATAACCTAAGTGGACAAAGATGAAATGCAAAATTGAAAGGCAATACTAACAAGACTAAAGCAAGCAATGCAATGTAAAGAAACTAAATGCAACAGGAACTAACAAGGCAATGAACTAAATGCAACAGGACTAAGATAAGCAAAGCAATAGAAGTGCAAGAACCAAAATAAATACTAAATGCAATAACTTGAAATGCAAGGCAATGAATGGAACAAAAGCAAGCAACTAAAAACAGAGGAAAAACAAAACACAAAATGATGAAAAGCAAGAACAATGAGGCGCTGGTTCAAGACTAGAGCAGTGGTGACTTGGGGATTACTTAGTATCAAACCTAGGGTGGTCAAGACTGATAACAAGCAAAGAACATGATCAAGCCACTAAATCAATCAATCCGCATCAAGAGCAGAACTAAAGTTAAGCACATGTCAGACCCACTGATAGGGTTCAGGTTTTACCCAAATAAAACTACTGCAAGTGCACAGCAAAAGCAGTTGTAGTACAAGGGGTTATCGAATCCCAAGGGAGTAAGTAAACTACACTAAAGAGTTCAGGTTCGGATTAAGCTAAGCGATAAATAATGAATGTAATGCAAAACAGTAAAATAAATGCAAGAGGGCGTTTTTATGCTTGTTCTTAAAGTTCAGAAGGCTAAAGGCGCTAAGTCAGGACAGTTCGCAGGTTGAATCTGAGAGTGTAGAATGCATGCAATCAGGAATGAATTAAAACCGTCTTGAACATGAATCGCAAAGATATAACTAATCAATTCTCATTTCAGAAGCTATCTATGTCTAAATCACAGAGTTTCAAATCTCTTTGCAAATCCTAACAACCTAAACATGCAGTAATGATCAGGTTCAATTGTTCACAAAACTCCTATGCCAAATCTCTTTGTACTAGGGCGTTTTGCTCATCTAATACTAGTTCAGGTGATTAATAATGCTCTCACATCTATCAAACAACCTAGGGTTTCGAAATCCAGATGATGTGTCTAAGAAATCGATATGAATGCAAGCACAGATGAAGAACCAATGAATTTCCTAGAAGTTTTTAGCAATTCTACAAACTCTTCTTCAACCTTTGAAAAGCCCTAACTTAACTAACAAACTACTCAGACATGTTGATTTGAGAAAACATCATGAAAAGAAAAGATTGCATAAAAGAAATAAGAACTAGAAATAAAGGAGTTCGAAATCTGCTCTGAAGGAGTCTGATTTGTCTCTCCAAAAGCTCTGCTACAAATCTCTCTCTAAAGCTCTCCAAAATAATAAGATACAAGATATATGCCAAAAGAATGGCTGAAAAACCTAATATACAAGCTAAAACACGATCTGGGATCTTTTTGCAAATACTGGAACTTCTGTGCCAAAACTGCAATTTCTTCCCAATCTTTTAAAAACAGGCCACGACCTCCTTCCTTGGTGGGTGACGAGCGTCACCAGCTTGGTGACGAGCGTCACCATATGGCATACTTTCTTCTTCGAGCTAGGTACTTCGTGGCTTCAACTCAGAATGCTCCAAAAGGCTCCAATATCTCCAGTTATGCTCCAGACATGCTATAACCTGCAAAGACTCTTTTAGGACTCTAAAAAGACCAAAAAGACTCAATAAAAAGGACTTATATCATGGTTAAAAACCATAAAAACCATGATATATCAACTCCCCCAGACTTAGCTTTTGCTTGCCCTCAAGCAAACATCAGATAGAGTACAGGGTCGTGGTTTGAAAACAAGAAACAGTCAGTTAGTCATCAGAAACATCACACTAGTTAAAACTTTCGAATCCACATACCACAGAGTCAACACAAGATCAAATTTCTACCTAATCATCACAAGCTTAGTAAATCTCTCAAGTCCAGTCTAAATCCCTTCAAGAAATCCGAAATTTCTACTGTTAACTCCTTATTTTTATCTAAGTGTGAAGTCTCATCAAGGCTCTATCATCTTAATCACTTTACAGATTCTTTTCCCTTTCTAACAACTGAACAAATCAATCTCAACACAGCTCTCCTATTTTCTCTTCCCTTAATCTTTTTCCTTAGGATATTTTCGATTTTTCACTTCTTTTTCTCAACTTTTACAGTCTAAGATATGGTGCTACTCAATACTTGTGTTCCTTGTGAGGAGACAGGTTCTTGAGTGAGTTCACTACTGTTGTTCATTGTGAGGAGACAGGGTCATGAATGCACCATTCTTTAGACTTAATCTTTTTTTAAAAACTACATCAGGAAAAATCAAAGAGAGACTGTATTTTAACCTTATTGTCAGTGCTTAAAGAGAGAATCAAGATCAATAAGAATCAATCACCAAGACAAGAAATTTAAAGTTCATTAAGGTGGAGCTAACAGCAAATTTTCCAGATTCTCTAAGAACCTAAACCTTCATTGCTATACTGATCTACCTATGACTTTCAACTTAGTGAGACTTGTAATCAACTACTGTGGCAATGGTTCTTATCAGCAAAAACGTCCTATGGCTAGTTCCAAGAAAAACTAACAGTTTCAAAAATTTTGACTCTAGAAAAACAGATTTTTGACTCAACTTTAAGACTCTATAAACATGACACAAAGCACACAACGTCAGTAACCACATCCCCCAAACTTAAACAACACTGTCCCCAGTGTTATTAAGCCAAGAGTTGGTCAAAATGAAGCATGAGAACGTGTAAAACCAAGGTGGAAAAGTGGTACCTCGCAAAGGACCTGGTGACGAGCGTCACCAGAGATGGTGACGAGCGTCACCATCTCTGATACTTCAGAAATCGACATGTTGGATGTTTAAATGTTATGCCATCATGTGTACTCCGAAGTCAAACTGTAAGAGCACTCAAAACACACATCAAAACATCCAAACAAAGCATAGTCCATGGTCCAACAAGTTCACAAGATATAATCCAAGCAAACTGAACAAAGTGACTCTTCTTCTTTTTTTGTTTTTTTTTTTGATTTTTCTCATGTTTTTGGGTTTTTTTTAGCTATGTAGTAGAAAACTAAACTAATATATGAAAAAAAGAAAACTTACCAGTGGGTTGCCTCCCACTAAGCGCTTGTTTAAAGTCATTAGCTCGACTTTGAATGCTGCTCAGACAGCTGGTGGAGCAGAGGGTGGCAGTGAATGCCTTGGAGAAGAATGTCTCCTCATCCATGGTGGTTTGTAAGCAGTAGATGTATGAACACTTCCAAGGAAGTGAGGAACATCAGCAGAGTGGGTCGTGACTGTGGGTGGGACATTTCGTTTTCCTGCAGAATCATCAAAAGAAACACCAAGCTTTCTTTGCTTAGTTGCAGGTTTCTGGGTTGTGGACTGTTGAATTTTCGGATTGGCAACATATGATGGACTTGTAGCTGTAAAATCACGTTGCTGCTTTGTGTTCAGGTAGGTGACAAGCGTCACCAGGTCAGTGACGCTCGTCACGGACTCTACAGTTCGCGTTTCTGCAGTTTTTCCTGCAATTCAGCTCTGCAAGTGTTGCTTCCATCACAAACACGTCTTCCTCCAGCAATTTGGCATTCATTGGAACCTCTTTTTCAAGCCTAGTCATGAAGATATGATCCTCACTGCAATCCTCAAACCCAACAGCTTCTGCAGAAGTTTCAGATATTGGCTCTTCAACAGCCATCTTGCTCACTTGCCTACTAATATCTGATTCATTGACACACTCAGAAATAGTGTCTTCTGAATGCTCCATGACAGTCTCTTCATCTCTAGAAGTTCTTACAGAAAAGGTCTGACCATCAATGGTAGAACTCCCTCTTAACTTATCCATGTCAAAGTTCATGACAACATCACCAAGATCAAGCTCAATGTTTCCCCTTCTAACATCAATGATAGCTCCAGCAGTAGCCAAGAATGGTCTTCCCAGAATAAGAGGATCTTTAGGTTCTTCAGTATATTTCAGAACCACAAAATCTGTAGGAATTATGCAGCCTTCAATGTTAACATGAACATTCTCTAACATGCCTTCTGGGGTCCTTATGGATCGATCTGCTAGGATGAGAGAGATCCCAGCTGGTTTGAAATCAGTCATTCCAAGTCTAGCAGCAACAGAGAAAGGCATCAAGTTAATACTTGACCCTAGATCACATAGAGAGTGGGGAAAACGTCCTGCAGATATTGAGCAATCAAGCACAAAGGTCCCTGGATCAGATAGCTTCTCTGGAACTCTGCTTTGAGTGATGGTATTGACTTGTTCAGAAACAGTCACCTTCTTCTTCTTCTTTGGAACTGTGCCTAAGAGAATTGCACTGATGTCTCTGGTAAGCAATGCTCCTTCCTCAGGACTTACACCATTCACAACCATTCTCTTTACATACCTTCTTAGAGCTGGTGAAAGCTTGACTGCATCAACAAGAGGGATCTCAAGCATCAGCTTGTCTATCATAGCTTTACATCTGGCTTCTTCTATCTCCTGTTTAGACTTCCTAGGATGCTTGGGGAATGGTGTTTTGGGTTTATAGACACGTTCCTGGTCATAATTTGCAGTTACAGGCGAAGCAGCTTCGTTCTGGGGTGGGTGACGACCGTCACCAGGGGGGTGACGACCGTCACCAGGGGGGTGACGACCGTCACCAGGGGGGTGACGCTCGTCACTCACCTGTGACAACCCCCGATTCTCTTCTATGTTGGTGACGAGCGTCACTCCTCCTTGGTGACGCTCGTCACTCACCTCTGAGACAAAAAAAATTTCATCTTCAGACTCCATGAGTTGCACGATCTGTTCTGCACTCAACCTCTTTTTCTGCACTATTTTAAGCTCCTTTTCATTCCTGACTGTGATGGCATTAACCTGATGCTTGGGATTGATATCAGTCCTTCCAGGAAGGAATCCCTCTTGCCTTTGAACAGCTCCTGCAGTTTGAGCAACCTGCACATCAAGCTTCTTCATATGAGAGTTCAGACTCTCAATTTTTCCATTCAGGTCTTGATACAGCGAATCTAGTTTGCCATTGAAGTTCACTGTCATCTTCTGCTGTCCTTCAAGTACCTGCTCCAGCATAGCTTCCATTTTATTGTCTTGTGGAGGTGCAGTTTGGTAGGAAGAAGAACCATAATTCCTGCTGTTTTGGTAAGGTTTCTCAACTTCAGTCTTCTGGAATGGGGGCTTAGGAGTGTAACCAGGCGTGCTCTGTCCTCCTGTAAAGGTACTCTGCTGATTATTGCTGTTGTAGCCTCTGATCCATTGCTGATTTCCAAACCTTTGTCCCTGAAAACCCCCTCCATTGATGAAATTAACATCTTTCTGCTCAAATTCTTCAGGATTTTCGAAACTCTCCACTTCTGCAGCGAATTGGACTGACTTCTTTCCCACCAAAAGGCTGTGCATGCTGTCTAACTTAGCCTTAACTTCAGCTATTTGGTTTCCATCATTCAAACCAGCCTGCTGCTTTCTCTGAAAATCTGCATTCTTAGTGCTGTTACTGCAGGCCAAGTTTTCAATCAATCTTACAGCTTCTTCTGGTCTGTTGGTGTTGAAGTTTCCTGCACTTGCTGCATCCAGCGCCATCTGATATTTCCAGTCAATGCCTCTGAAAAAGATCCCAAGTAATTGCACCTGACTGAAACCATGATGAGAGCAGTCCCTTTGATAAGACTTGAACCTGATCCAAGAAGCCTTGAAAGCTTCAGTAGGGCCTTGTGTAAATGATGCAATTTTCGTCATCATGTCTTATGATCTGGCATCATCATAGAAATTGTTCAGAAAGGCATTCTTGGTGTCCTCCCAAGTAGTTAATGAAGCAGGTTCCAGTTGCTTCAGCCAATATGCAGCTTCTCCTTCAAGAGAGTAAGGAAAAAGCTTGTAGAACAGGAAATCATTGCTGACTCCAGTAGCTTTGACACTTGAAGCCAAGTCCTCAAATCTCTCTATGTGATCCATATGATGCTCATGAGGTAAACCATGGAAGGGATGCTGACCAACCAGCTGATAGTAGACTGGTTTAACCTCAAAATCGTTCCTCTGGAAGGCAGGAGGTCGGATTGCAGCTCTGTTGGCATAGAACTGATCAGGTCTGTTGTAATCACCTAGAGTCCTCTGAACAAAACGCCCAGCAGCGTTATTGACAGCAGCAGGGACTCCCACGTTCTCAGCCACTTGCTGAACCTGCTGTTCAACAATGACATTCCCCTCTTGATCAATTCTCTGCCCCTCTTCGTTCCTCCTGTTTCCTTCCCTGTCAACTAAGTGACCTTCTGCATCTTCAACCAAGATAAGTGGAGCGACCATTGTAGATTGCTTCTTAGCTTTCCTGTTAGTTCTCTCCAACCTAGCAAGCTCGTCGATGCTCAAAGTCACAAGCTCCTTCTCTTTGTTGCTTCTAGTTCTGCGATTAGGCATACACCTGAAACAGGAACAAAGAAAAGTAGCTGAAAATCAGTAAAGAAATAAAAACTTAGACAAAATCCTAATACTAAAAATCGATAGGCAGCTATTACTCCCCGGCAACGGCGCCAAAAACTTGATAGGGTTCAGGTTTTACCCAAATAAAACTACTGCAAGTGCACAGCAAAAGCAGTTGTAGTACAAGGGGTTATCGAATCCCAAGGGAGTAAGTAAACTACACTAAAGAGTTCAGGTTCGGATTAAGCTAAGCGATAAATAATGAATGTAATGCAAAACAGTAAAATAAATGCAAGAGGGCGTTTTTATGCTTGTTCTTAAAGTTCAGAAGGCTAAAGGCGCTAAGTCAGGACAGTTCGCAGGTTGAATCTGAGAGTGTAGAATGCATGCAATCAGGAATGAATTAAAACCGTCTTGAACATGAATCGCAAAGATATAACTAATCAATTCTCATTGCAGAAGCTATCTATGTCTAAATCACAGAGTTTCAAATCTCTTTGCAAACCCTAACAACCTAAACATGCAGTAATGATCAGGTTCAATTGTTCACAAAACTCCTAAGCCAAAACTCTTTGTACTAGGGCGTTTTGCTCATCTAATACTAGTTCAGGTGATTAATAATGCTCTCACATCTATCAAACAACCTAGGGTTCGAAATCCAGATGATGTGTCTAAGAAATCGATATGAATGCAAGCACAGATGAAGAACCAATGAATTTCCTAGAAGTTTTTAGCAATTCTACAAACTCTTCTTCAACCTTTGAAAAGCCCTAACTTAACTAACAAAACTACTCAGACATGGTGATTTGAGAAAACATCATGAAAAGAATAGATTGCATAAAAGAAATAAGAACTAGAAATAAAGGAGTTCGAAATCTGCTCTGAAGGAGTCTGATTTGTCTCTCCAAAAGCTCTGCTACAAATCTCTCTCTAAAGCTCTCCAAAATAATAAGATACAAGATATATGCCAAAAGAATGGCTGAAAAACCTAATATACAAGCTAAAACACGATCTGGGATCTTTTTGCAAATACTGGAACTTCTGGGCCAAAACTGCAATTTCTTCCCAATCTTTTAAAAACAGGCCACGACCTCCTTCCTTGGTGGGTGACGAGCGTCACCAGCTTGGTGACGAGCGTCACCATATGGCATACTTTCTTCTTCGAGCTAGGTACTTCGTGGCTTCAACTCAGAATGCTCCAAAAGGCTCCAATATCTCTAGTTATGCTCCAGACATGCTATAACCTGCAAAGACTCTTCTAGGACTCTAAAAAGACCAAAAAGACTCAATAAAAAGGACTTATATCATCGTTAAAAACCATAAAAACCATGATATATCAACTCCCCCAGACTTAGCTTTTGCTTGCCCTCAAGCAAACATCAGATAGAGTACAGGGTCGTGGTTTGAAAACAAGAAACAGTCAGTTAGTCATCAGAAACACCACACTAGTTAAAGCTTTCGAATCCACATACCACAGAGTCAACACAAGATCAAATTTCTACCTAATCATCACAAGCTTAGTAAATCTCTCAAGTCCAGTCTAAATCCCTTCAAGAAATCCGAAATTTCTACTGTTAACTCCTTATTTTTATCTAAGTGTGAAGTCTCATCAAGGCTCTATCATCTTAATCACTTTACAGATTCTTTTCCCTTTCTAACAACTGAACAAATCAATCTCAACACAGCTCTCCTATTTTCTCTTCCCTTAATCTTTTTCCTTAGGATATTTTCGATTTTTCACTTCTTTTTCTCAACTTTTACAGTCTAAGATATGGTGCTACTCAATACTTGTGTTCCTTGTGAGGAGACAGGTTCTTGAGTGAGTTCACTACTGTTGTTCATTGTGAGGAGACAGGGTCATGAATGCACCATTCTTTAGACTTAATCTTTTTTAAAAAACTACATCAGGAAAAATCAAAGAGAGACTGTATTTTAACCTTATTGTCAGTGCTTAAAGAGAGAATCAAGATCAATAAGAATCAATCACCAAGACAAGAAATTTAAAGTTCATTAAGGTGGAGCTAACAGCAAATTTTCCAGATTCTCTAAGAACCTAAACCTTCATTGCTATACTGATCTACCTATGACTTTCAACTTAGTGAGACTTGTAATCAACTACTGTGGCAATGGTTCTTATCAGCAAAAACGTCCTATGGCTAGTTCCAAGAAAAACTAACAGTTTCAAAAATTTTGACTCTAGAAAAACAGATTTTTGACTCAACTTTAAGACTCTATAAACATGACACAAAGCACACAACGTCAGTAACCACCTCTCCCAGACTTAAACAACACTGTCCCCAGTGTTATTAAGCCAAGAGTTGGTCAAAATGAAGCATGAGAACGTGTAAAACCAAGGTGGAAAAGTGGTACCTCGCAAAGGACCTGGTGACGAGCGTCACCAGATTGGTGACGAGCGTCACCATCTCTGATACTTCAGAAATCGACATGTTGGATGTTTAAATGTTATGCCATCATGTGTACTCCGAAGTCAAACTGTAAGAGCACTCAAAACACACATCAAAACATCCAAACAAAGCATAGTCCATGGTCCAACAAGTTCACAAGATATAATCCAAGCAAACTGAACAAAGTGACTCTTCTTCTTTTTTTGTTTTTTTTTTTGATTTTTCTCATGTTTTTGGGTTTTTTTTAGCTATGTAGTAGAAAACTAAACTAATATATGAAAAAGAAAACTTACCAGTGGGTTGCCTCCCACTAAGCGCTTGTTTAAAGTCATTAGCTCGACTTTGAATGCTGCTCAGACAGCTGGTGGAGCAGAGGGTGGCAGTGAATGCCTTGGAGAAGAATGTCTCCTCATCCATGGTGGTTTGTAAGCAGTAGATGTATGAACACTTCCAAGGAAGTGAGGAACATCAGCAGAGTGGGTCGTGACTGTGGGTGGGACATTTCGTTTTCCTGCAGAATCATCAAAAGAAACACCAAGCTTTCTTTGCTTAGTTGCAGGTTTCTGGGTTGTGGACTGTTGAATTTTCGGATTGGCAACATATGATGGACTTGTAGCTGTAAAATCACGTTGCTGCTTTGTGTTCAGGTAGGTGACAAGCGTCACCAGGTCAGTGACGCTCGTCACGGACTCTACAGTTCGCGTTTCTGCAGTTTTCCTGCAATTCAGCTCTGCAAGTGTTGCTTCCATCACAAACACGTCTTCCTCCAGCAATTTGGCATTCATTGGAACCTCTTTTTCAAGCCTAGTCATGAAGATATGATCCTCACTGCAATCCTCAAACCCAACAGCTTCTGCAGAAGTTTCAGATATTGGCTCTTCAACAGCCATCTTGCTCACTTGCCTACTAATATCTGATTCATTGACACACTCAGAAATAGTGTCTTCTGAATGCTCCATGACAGTCTCTTCATCTCTAGAAGTTCTTACAGAAAAGGTCTGACCATCAATGGTAGAACTCCCTCTTAACTTATCCATGTCAAAGTTCATGACAACATCACCAAGATCAAGCTCAATGTTTCCCCTTCTAACATCAATGATAGCTCCAGCAGTAGCCAAGAATGGTCTTCCCAGAATAAGAGGATCTTTAGGTTCTTCAGCATATTTCAGAACCACAAAATCTGTAGGAATTATGCAGCCTTCAATGTTAACATGAACATTCTCTAACATGCCTTCTGGGGTCCTTATGGATCGATCTGCTAGGATGAGAGAGATCCCAGCTGGTTTGAAATCAGTCATTCCAAGTCTAGCAGCAACAGAGAAAGGCATCAAGTTAATACTTGACCCTAGATCACATAGAGAGTGGGGAAAACGTCCTGCAGATATTGAGCAATCAAGCACAAAGGTCCCTGGATCAGATAGCTTCTCTGGAACTCTGCTTTGAGTGATGGTATTGACTTGTTCAGAAACAGTCACCTTCTTCTTCTTCTTTGGAACTGTGCCTAAGAGAATTGCACTGATGTCTCTGGTAAGCAATGCTCCTTCCTCAGGACTTACACCATTCACAACCATTCTCTTTACATACCTTCTTAGAGCTGGTGAAAGCTTGACTGCATCAACAAGAGGGATCTCAAGCATCAGCTTGTCTATCATAGCTTTACATCTGGCTTCTTCTATCTCCTGTTTAGACTTCCTAGGATGCTTGGGGAATGGTGTTTTGGGTTTATAGACACGTTCCTGGTCATAATTTGCAGTTACAGGCGAAGCAGCTTCGTTCTGGGGTGGGTGACGACCGTCACCAGGGGGGTGACGACCGTCACCAGGGGGGGTGACGACCGTCACCAGGGGGGTGACGCTCGTCACTCACCTGTGACAACCCCCGATTCTTTTCTATGTTGGTGACGAGCGTCACTCCTCCTTGGTGACGCTCGTCACTCACCTCTGAGACAGAAAAAATTTCATCTTCAGACTCCATGAGTTGCACGATCTGTTCTGCACTCAACCTCTTTTTCTGCACTGTTTTAAGCTCCTTTTCATTCCTGACTGTGATGGCATTAACCTGATGCTTGGGATTGATATCAGTCCTTCCAGGAAGGAATCCCTCTTGCCTTTGAACAGCTCCTGCAGTTTGAGCAACCTGCACATCAAGCTTCTTCATATGAGAGTTCAGACTCTCAATTTTTCCATTCAGGTCTTGATACAGCGAATCTAGTTTGCCATTGAAGTTCACTGTCATCTTCTGCTGTCCTTCAAGTACCTGCTCCAGCATAGCTTCCATTTTATTGTCTTGTGGAGGTGCAGTTTGGTAGGAAGAAGAACCATAATTCCTGCTGTTTTGGTAAGGTTTCTCAACTTCAGTCTTCTGGAATGGGGGCTTAGGAGTGTAACCAGGCGTGCTCTGTCCTCCTGTAAAGGTACTCTGCTGATTATTGCTGTTGTAGCCTCTGATCCATTGCTGATTTCCAAACCTTTGTCCCTGAAAACCCCCTCCATTGATGAAATTAACATCTTTCTGCTCAAATTCTTCAGGATTTTCGAAAAACTCTCCACTTCTGCAGCGAATTGGACTGACTTCTTTCCCACCAAAAGGCTGTGCATGCTGTCTAACTTAGCCTTAACTTCAGCTATTTGGTTTCCATCATTCAAACCAGCCTGCTGCTTTCTCTGAAAATCTGCATTCTTAGTGCTGTTACTGCAGGCCAAGTTTTCAATCAATCTTACAGCTTCTTCTGGTCTGTTGGTGTTGAAGTTTCCTGCACTTGCTGCATCCAGCGCCATCTGATATTTCCAGTCAATGCCTCTGAAAAAGATCCCAAGTAATTGCACCTGACTGAAACCATGATGAGGGCAGTCCCTTTGATAAGACTTGAACCTGATCCAAGAAGCCTTGAAAGCTTCAGTAGGGCCTTGTGTAAATGATGCAATTTTCGTCCTCATGTCTTATGATCTGGCATCATCATAGAAATTGTTCAGAAAGGCATTCTTGGTGTCCTCCCAAGTAGTTAATGAAGCAGGTTCCAGTTGCTTCAGCCAATATGCAGCTTCTCCTTCAAGAGAGTAAGGAAAAAGCTTGTAGAACAGGAAATCATTGCTGACTCCAGTAGCTTTGACACTTGAAGCCAAGTCCTCAAATCTCTCTATGTGATCCATATGATGCTCATGAGGTAAACCATGGAAGGGATGCTGACCAACCAGCTGATAGTAGACTGGTTTAACCTCAAAATCGTTCCTCTGGAAGGCAGGAGGTCGGATTGCAGCTCTGTTGGCATAGAACTGATCAGGTCTGTTGTAATCACCTAGAGTCCTCTGAACAAAACGCCCAGCAGCGTTATTGACAGCAGCAGGGACTCCCACGTTCTCAGCCACTTGCTGAACCTGCTGTTCAACAATGACATTCCCCTCTTGATCAATTCTCTGCCCCTTTTCGTTCCTCCTGTTTCCTTCCCTGTCAACTAAGTGACCTTCTGCATCTTCAACCAAGATAAGTGGAGCGACCATTGTAGATTGCTTCTTAGCTTTCCTGTTAGTTCTCTCCAACCTAGCAAGCTCGTCGATGCTCAAAGTCACAAGCTCCTTCTCTTTGTTGCTTCTAGTTCTGCGATTAGGCATACATCTGAAACAGGAACAAAGAAAAGTAGCTGAAAATCAGTAAAGAAATAAAAACTTAGACAAAATCCTAATACTAAAAATCGATAGGCAGCTATTACTCCCCGGCAACGGCGCCAAAAACTTGATAGGGTTCAGGTTTTACCCAAATAAAACTACTGCAAGTGCACAGCAAAAGCAGTTGTAGTACAAGGGGTTATCGAATCCCAAGGGAGTAAGTAAACTACACTAAAGAGTTCAGGTTCGGATTAAGGTAAGCGATAAATAATGAATGTAATGCAAAACAGTAAAATAAATGCAAGAGGGCGTTTTTATGCTTGTTCTTAAAGTTCAGAAGGCTAAAGGCGCTAAGTCAGGACAGTTCGCAGGTTGAATCTGAGAGTGTAGAATGCATGCAATCAGGAATGAATTAAAACCGTCTTGAACATGAATCGCAAAGATATAACTAATCAATTCTCATTGCAGAAGCTATCTATGTCTAAATCACAGAGTTTCAAATCTCTTTGCAAACCCTAACAACCTAAACATGCAGTAATGATCAGGTTCAATTGTTCACAAAACTCCTAAGCCAAAACTCTTTGTACTAGGGCGTTTTGCTCATCTAATACTAGTTCAGGTGATTAATAATGCTCTCACATCTATCAAACAACCTAGGGTTTCGAAATCCAGATGATGTGTCTAAGAAATCGATATGAATGCAAGCACAGATGAAGAACCAATGAATTTCCTAGAAGTTTTTAGCAATTCTACAAACTCTTCTTCAACCTTTGAAAAGCCCTAACTTAACTAACAAACTACTCAGACATGGTGATTTGAGAAAACATCATGAAAAGAATAGATTGCATAAAAGAAATAAGAACTAGAAATAAAGGAGTTCGAAATCTGCTCTGAAGGAGTCTGATTTGTCTCTCCAAAAGCTCTGCTACAAATCTCTCTCTAAAGCTCTCCAAAATAATAAGATACAAGATATATGCCAAAAAAATGGCTGAAAAACCTAATATACAAGCTAAAACACGATCTGGGGTCTTTTTGCAAATACTAGAACTTCTGGGCCAAAACTGTAATTTCTTCCCAATCTTTTAAAAACAGGCCACGACCTCCTTCCTTGGTGGGTGACGAGCGTCACCAGCTTGGTGACGAGCGTCACCATATGGCATACTTTCTTCTTCGAGCTAGGTACTTCGTGGCTTCAACTCATAATGCTCCAAAAGGCTCCAATATCTCCAGTTATGCTCCAGACATGCTATAACCTGCAAAGACTCTTCTAGGACTCTAAAAAGACCAAAAAGACTCAATAAAAAAGACTTATATCATGGTTAAAAACCATAAAAACCATGATATATCACCCACTTGTGATGGCGTATCTGTGCACAACCAGCCCGCAACAAGAACAGAGATGTCTAAGTTAAGCACATGTCAGACCCACTTGTGATGGCGCTTATGTGCAAAACAATCATGAAAACACAAGGCTCTTATAGACCAAACATGCTACCTAAACGCCAATATAGTCATCTAGGAGAATGTTCCTAACAAAGTTCTTTCAGGCATTTAAACAAACACCTGTAATCAGTTTCACCCTAAAAGAGTTACTAACCACTAAGGACAACTACGCTAAGTGATCTAAGCATTAATCAAACCAAAACACCCTAAGCTATAAGCCAATCATCTCCAAATCTGCTCCAACCTCAAACCATATGAAACTACTCATAACACATAGCAAAATCAACAGAAATAAGCAGAGATGATAAATTAAACATGATTAAACAAGAACTAGAAGAAAAATGACAAAGGAAGTACAAAAATTTATTAGAAGAGTGATCTTGATCTAAATCCCATAAAAAATCTCTTTGTGGTTTCCTACAAGGTCAAAAATAGGATAAAGAAGAAGATAAGTGCTAAAAAGATAAGGTTTAGGTTAAATAGGCTATGCAAATGTATGCAATCCTAAGCTAAATGCATGCTATGTTGATTCTAAGTGCCAATAGTGCTAAAATTCTAATCTATAATGCAAAAACAGAGGAAAAGATGCATGAAATGCAGTCTAAAATGGTCTAAAATAGCAAGCTATCATTTGTTTCCGGATGAAAAGCTGTACTGATATGCAGCTCGGTTCCCAATGCACCTTGCAATGCTCTCCAAAACGCTGCTGTAAACCTCGGTCTCGGTCCAACCCTATATTCATCGGTACACCATGCAGTCTCACGATCTGGTTCAAGTATAGGATCGCCAATGTTTCCACCTTGTCGGAGTCTCTAATCGCCAGTAAGTGTGTAGCCTTTGTTAATCGGTCCACAATCACCCACATGGCATTGTTCATTCTTCCCCTTGAAATAGGTAATCCCACTATGAAGTCCATGGAGATTGAGTCCCTTTTCCATTGTGGTATCGGGAGACTTTGCTATTGGCGCCGCTCTTTTATAGTGAACGGGTTCTTCCTTGGCAGGGTTTAACTTTGTTAACGGCTCGAACACATCTGCATACTCTCGAACTATCGGGATATCCTCCATCCTTAACTCCTTGTCCTCATCCTCCTCAACCACCTGAATGGCAACTAAATACGCCTCCCCGTATTCCAGTTGCGTTACTACCCTTGCGGCTGCTACTAAAGATACTATCGCACTAGGTCTAATCACATAGTATGTTATATCGGGTTTCTGGCTCTCCCTAAGGGTCACTCTCCCTTTTTCACAATCTAACTGGGCCTTATAACTAGACAGCCAATCCATCCCGAGGATCACCTCGAAATGACCTAGGGGCATTAATAACAGGTTTGCCTTAACGGTTCTATCCTTAACCTCTATGGGTACTCCTATGACCATACTTGCTGCACTAAGGGTTTCATTTCTGGGAGTTAACACGGAAACACTCATGGGTAACAAACTATTAAACTATCGACTGGGCGCAACATACCGGATTACCTAAGTTGGCTTTTGCGACACCTTTGACTCGATAAAACATTGAAAACAGGCTTGTCCTGTGAGCATGATCCTAAAACCATGCTCTGATACCACCATTTGTAACACCCCCGATTCGATCTATACCCAAGGCTGAACTGCAGATGTCACAAAGGCGAGATTCACTCGATAAGTCAGCCCGTCTTAGAACCAATCCAAGCACAAGGCCGTCTCGTCAAGTTAACTCGAACCCTCTCGACCAAGGCCTAAGGCTTTTCAACCCATACCTGAATCTTGAGTTGTGTTAGTCTGGACTAGACTAATATCATTAAGCAACCCCAAATTTGTAAAAACGTACTTATTATTAATATCGTAACATTCTCAAAATACGTTCTTACAAACATATATAATGCTGCAGTGGAGGATAAACCCAAAAAGGCATTTAGTGCATACTTTATCTTATAACCGAGTTTTACAAAAGCCAAACGCAAATCTACTTCGGTGTCCTAACGTTCCGCTCCGCTTGCTATGGCCACTTACGGGTTACCTATAGGAAGGAAGTGAAGGTGAGTAATCTAATATTACTCAGTGAGTCCAGGACCCTCTAACACAATAAACCCCAAAATCCCCAAGAAAAACCCCCAAGCAACAAGCAAGCAAACAATCATGCAATAGCCGAAGCAACGCAAAATAAATAGCCAAAGCATGCAATCCTAAATCTATATGCAATCGCTAAACTATATGCAAATGTGCCGCCACTTCCGCACCACACCGCGTTCTCACAACGCACACACACTACCACACACCACACTCGCGTGGACACAAAGATCTCAAAGTGGGTCGGCCAATTCCCCTCTCACAACGCACACACACTACTACACACCGCACTCGCGTGGACACAGAGATCTCTAAGTGGGTCGTCCAGTTCCCCTCTGCGAACACCCTGCACTTGACTATCACAAAGACAAGTCAATCTGGAGCATCACTACTACAAACACCCTGTACTTGGCTATCACAAAGACGAGCCAAGCTGGAACATCGCTATATCCTGGGAACTCCTCGGTCAGTTCACATCTCAGTGGGGTTTCCATCCGAGAGCCGCCAAGTGATTTCACATCGCTGGCGGGACAACCATGACTCATCGCTGGTTTCCCACTATCCTGTCAGATAGTACTCGGCGATAGGCTTACAAGGCTCGTCCATCTCCGAGTCTTCCCATCTAGTAGTCCATTGGCTAACCATGTGGAGTGGGGAACTCCGACCACACCTCACTAAGTCATGAAGAATAACATACCACCAACATGACTCCGCAGTATAATGGATCACACAGCATTATACTTCACACCGTGTTGATCCACACTTGACCAAACGCCAACACATCTCCACATAACCTCCGAGACGTTTGCGCCCTAGAGTGACGGCAATGCCAGAACTCCTCTAGTCCCAACTCTCGTTAACGGTTACAAGCCTCACACACTTGAACCTCGCTCATGCGCATTCATTACAACTCCGCGTACGTGACTTTTCAACCACGCAACGGGTTTTATCATAAACCATACACTCATTCATTCGATGAAGGAAAATGCAAGTGGATCTGAGATTCGGCAATCCTTACACCCTTCTCACCACTCGGTAAGGATGATAACCTGTCCCACGGACATGCATTAAACCATTACCTCATCCAACGGGTTCCGCAACACTCAGATCTAACACATCCGAGGTTGAACCTGTACAAAAACGTTAGTATACACTCGGATCCACACTGATCCGAGCTTCTTTGCATCACACGTTAGTCACACACATACACACAAGCATAGAGCCTACTCTACCGAGGCTAGTGTTGTGCTATAATGCAGATCCGAGATCCACACTGCATCACGAACAGCAACCGCGATAGTCCACCACTACCGGGATCACTAGATCTGACGAAATCCTCTACACAATCCTCAGATCTAGGCGCTCATGACATCACAACACTCAGATCTAAGACTTAACACTCAGCTCTCTCACTCAAAACGCAGATCCGACACTTCACTCTCAAAACCAACACTAATCTCTCTTCTTTTCTCTCTCAGACTCACTCTCTTTTCATCTCTCTTTCTTTCTCTCTCACACACACACACTAGCACGCCTAAGGTAGCAAAAAATGGGGGGTGGGTTGAGGGTTAAGGGTCCTTTTATAGAGTTTTTCCACCAATGAGGTGTTAACACCACACCTTCTCTCCTTCAACCAATCATAAAACACCAACACTCCTTCTAATCATTCTTATCTCTCTTCCACCAATGGGAATTAATCATGTGCTAAATATGACTCATTCTTGCCTTCCTTATTCCCGAAGTAATGAAGTAAATCTGTCTCTGTCCCGCGTTTACTCTGTTCGGCTTTATTCTGGATCTCAAGTGCGTCTATCGACTTCCTCCTGGATTTTTAAGATTTCCTTTAGCAGATAGGCTCCTTTTAGGAGTTGCCCAAATTCCCGAGTTGATAGGTTTATGACCGAGTTGGTTTTTCCTCTGCTTAACCCATTTCACGGCTCGGAAGCATCTATCGGATTGCTCGATTTTTAGAGAACTCGGAAGAATTTTTTCTTGGAGAAATTCTTCTTCCACAGTCTTTAGTAAGGTCTTGGCTATCTCCATGCAAAGTCCCATAATTTTTAAAATTGTACTAAGGGGTTGCCTTGACTGAAAACTCTATCTGGGTCGTTTAGCTCTTGGATAGGGTTATTACAAAGACCCTTAAAATGAGCTTGGTCAACAAAATAGGAAAAAGTCAAAGATTGGTCAAAGTCTTGGTCAACACTCGGATAATTCACACCGAGCAAAATAGAAGGTGGTTTTCCACGGTGCAGTTGCTCGGTGTGTGTGGAAGGTGCTGGGTCAGACACTTGGCACGGTAGACTCCTTGGTCTTGGCTCACTTCAGGACACATCGGGCAGTTCCTGGGTGGTTCTATATGGTGCATTTCCACGGTATGTCATGTGTCTTCTAATATCAGACTCGGGTGACCGGACCTCCACGGTGTATCTGCTCGGTGCAGCTGCTTGAAATGGCCCAAAAACGTCTAGATCATTGCTTTCAGCTTGGCTCCTCTTCTCCACTTCAACCACCATTCTTCTCAAGTCCTATTATTGGCATGCAGTCCTAATCCTAATACACACAAAGTCTAATATAAATGCAAATACGACACTTTAAACTATAAAATAGATAAAATGAAGTGAAAACTTATATTAAATGAAGCATGAAATGATGTAAATATGCAAGGTATCGTCAATCTTGTGCTATCAGGCCAATAACTAAAACTTTGTTTTACAATGCTGGACGTAAATAATCCTAAAAAATCATTAAAAAATAACGTCACAAAGAGAGGAGCATTAACCTCAAAACCCTAACACCAACCGCAAGTCCTTGTCAAAAAAAGCAGAAGAAGTAGAAAAGAATGAGCGAGAAAGTTACAAATTTTTACTGAGAAATTTTTTGAAACCTTCATTTTTTCGAAGATCCAAAATTCTTAATTTACGAGTCGCTGCATATTAAGGGTCTTCTAAAGAGTATATGAGATTTGACTTTTCAACTTTGTCTAAATTAATCAACACAATAATAATCCATAAGTCTCTCTATGGCTTAACACATCAGCATTTTCAAGCTTTTACGAGATGACACTTCAGCAAAAAAAAACACCAATAAAAACATTTCATTAATACAAGTCATCAATATATTTTAATTTTTAAATTTAAACCCATTAAAAACCCAAATATTTTTTATTGTTAATTTTAGTTTTATTTTTTGGTCAAGTCCAAGCCCAAATAATAAATAACAGCAAATAAAAAAAATTGTTTTATTTTATTGCCAAACCCAAATAATAAATAACGACAAATAATAAAATTAAATCTTTGTTTTATATTTTTGCCAAACCGAAAATCAAATAATAAATAACAGCAAAAAAAATTAAAATTTCTACATATGTGTTTGCTTGATAGATACGTATATGATTGAAGAAAGTGTAGACTCATCATCAACTATGGTTCCATAACAACAATGCAAAAAGCGTTATGTTATAAGAAGCTCACACATCAGCAAAAATTTGAACCAATAAAAACATAACAATAATACATATTATTAACACACTAATAAAATCAATTTACTATTTTGCTGACCCATTAAAAAGCCCAAAGTTTACAAAAAAAAATGGAAGGCGAAAGCAAATGAGGAGAAACTCAGACCACCACAGCTTGGAGATTCGCGTTTCCACTGGTTACCGAGAACAAATTTTCTTGGGTTTGGCAGAAATAGAGAATTTCTTGGTTTTGGTAGAAAAATGTGATTTTCGATTTTGGTAGGAAAACATAGTTTCTCGGTTATGTCAGAAAAAGCGAATTCTCGGGTTTGGCAGAAAAATGTGAATTTTTGGTTTTGGTGAGAAATAAAAAATTTGATTTTGACAAAAAAACGCCAGGGAAATGCAACTTTTCAATTTTGACGAAAAATACGATTTCTCGGTTTTGATAGAAAATACAATTTTTCGGCTTTTGATGGATAATGCAATTTCTTAATTTTTGCGGAAAATTATAATTTGACAATTTTGGCAGAAAATGCAACTTTTTCGGGTTAATAGAAAAGCAAAATTTCTCGATTTTGGCAGGAATAAACAATTTTTAGTTTTGATAAAAAATGCAAATTTTCAGTTTTTGACATATAATTTGATTTTTTGGTTTTCGAGGGAAAATATGATTTCTTAGTTTTTGCGGGAAATGCAATTTCTCATGAGATAATACAATTTTTGGTTTTCGCGGAAAATTGTAGTTTATCAGTTTTGGTAGGAAGACGTGATTCTTGATTTGATGAGAAAATTTTGTTTTCTTGTTTTGGTGGGAATAGACGATTTTTGCGAAAAAATATCTTTTTGGTTTTGACGGGAAAATACTATTTTTTTGTTTTTGCAGGAAGATGAAATTTTTTGGTTTTAGTGAAAAAACTTGATTTCTCTGTTTTGACAGGAAAACACAGGTTCTAGTGGGAAAATGTGATTTTTTGGTTTTTGAGGGAAAATGTGATTTCTTTGTTTTGGTAAGAAAATGAAATTTCAGGTTTGACGAGAAAATGAATTTTTTTGGTTTTGGTGGGAATAGACGATTTCTCAGTTTTGTGGGAAAATATTTTTTTTATTTTGTCAGAAAATACAATTCTTAACTTCAACTAAACTGATATTTCAACAGTTCAAATAGAACTTTCTATTTAGTTCTAAAGTAATAGTAATGATTTTGATATGAATGTTATTGATTCTAGTTTGGTAGTTTTAGAAACATATGTCTATAATAAATATTTGATAAACAAATAAATTTTATAGTTTTAAATAATCATATTAATTAATATTTTTTAAATGGCAATTTGCTTTATATAATTTCAAAAGAGGATCAAGTAGCAATTTAGTAGAGAAAATAAATTACATTTACCATTAGCATGAAGGTACTTAAAAATGTATTGTTTTATTCTTACATATACATTTATAGATAGTTAACTAAACAAATTTGATAGTAGATTAAAATTTTCAAAAATTAAAAAATTAATGATATATAATGTTTATTCAGATTTAAAACATATAAATACATAACTTAAGCTAATAAAAAATAAATATAATACTCATTTACATTATAGAAATAATTTTATTATATTAAAAATATATACAAATCTAGAAAAATATTCTGCAGCGTAGCGCGAGTAAATACCTAGTTATACCAATGAAAGATAAATTAAAAAAGGTTTATTGGTTACAAAAAGAAAAAAATCTCTCAAATGCACATAATCTAAGTTTTTGTTCCATATATACACTAACACTCTAAAAAATTCATTTCATAACATTTTGTACCATATTAATCTTAGTTAGACAAAATATTAGTTAATAAAAAGAGAAGAAAATTAATGTAGAAACAAATGTATCAATGGCCAAGACTGATATGAAATCGAATTATTTGTTTTGTTTAGGATCACTTTTCTCATTTGATTGTGATTTGTGATTGTGGATCTCTTAGATTTTTGAGGTTTTTTTATGGGAAAATGATTTCGGGATTTAAAGCTCAAACTCATATAATGATAGATAGATCTGATATAATTAGGTGAAAAACTCAAAAAAACCGAGCTAAAACAACAACAATGGTGAAAAAAAAAAGAAATCGGCGGAAATTAGGGTTTGGATATTGCAAATATATTTTTGTTTTTGAAAATCTAAATAGAGAAAAAAATTAGCCAAACAAATTAGATAAAATGAGATAATGTGAGTTATTGTTTTTATTTTTCTTATAGTTTATTGAAACACTATTATCATAAATAGTTTTATTTTATTCTTGTAAATTATAAAAATCTTTTATTAATTTACTGAATTTTCCTATTATTAATATGTTATTACATCTACAATAAAATAATTATCAATATTGTTTTTAATATTTTTGAAAATATGCCAAAATCTGTATTTTTAGAATATGCTTTAAGTTTACGCAGTTATTGTTTTTTAATTAAAAAATATTTTGATTTTGATTTGAAACTTGCTCCATAATTTTAGTATTCGAATATTAATAAAATATTACAAAATCGATTCATTAGATATTTTATAGAACTAAATATAATTTAAATAAAATTATATGGTTATTATCATTTACTGTTAATTAATCATGTTTTTTTTAAATTTGATCATGATGCTTTTAAATTTGAAATTAATTTAATCAAAATTTAATTTAATATTAGATTGAACTAAACATATAACAAATAATATATAATTATTCATAAAAATTAGGTTTTAGTTTATTTTCCTATAAACATATGTGTTTGGTTATATTATTGCATAATAATAAGAATTTTATTTTTGTTTTTCAAATAATTTTTTTGCGATTTCTTTTATATTGTGTAAATGTATATAATTTAATTATATTAATTATAATTCTTATTTTCTTATATTGTTACATAATAATAAATATTTGAAAAAAATATTATTTGTTATTTTTCGCAAAAGGTTTAAATTGTATAAATATTTATAATTTAATCTTATACATATATAGTAATTATAATTATAATTTTGTTTTATATAAACTTGGATGTAATTAATTTTAAGATTAATTAAAATTTTCGAAATAACTATTTATAGAAATATTTAAATTATTTAAATGTGTTTGGTAATTAGAGTTAAACTAATCCAAATAATATTTAAAAATTAATGTATTTGGTAATAGGAATATAAGAATTAAATAAAGAAAAATAAAATGAATATTAATTGGTTGTATTAACAAATGACTAAACTACCATTAATGAAATTCTAAGGAAAAGGTTAAAATGCAATGGCATTTCATATAATATAACACATGAAATGTGTTTAAACATTGAAATGATCTTCTTTTAATAGTATGGATAAACTTAGCAATCCACATATTAGATAACACTTACTGGTCATCTGAAGTTCAAAAACAATTTTCTTGGGTTATTTGTAATTAGCTTGAAGATTTTCCATTTGTCAGATTAACAATTTGGTCCAAAAAGTCTAAGAAAATGAAGATCAAGAAATATACAGTCGATAGTATTTCACTAATCATATACTAAACTTTAAATGTTAGAACATGTGAAATAACCTACCATAGAGGATGCTCTGATTATATCTCCCTTCATGAATTTACTTGAAACTGACTAACGACAGAAAAAATCATCATTTGAAAGATTTGCAGAGTTACTCACAAAACCAATGCGATAAACATGATTGGTTTACCTGAATTTTCCAATTTAACTCTTGAATGAATATCTACTCTCCTTGGGTTAGATGCCTTTCATATAGCTTGATATGTTCTTTTTTAACTGAAGTGTAAATATTTGTACCTTGTTAATTAATAACTTATTAACATGAGAGTTTAGTATAAAATTTTTATCTACACAACTTATTAGATTTACCTATATGTCAGACAAAAACATTTCAAGCAATTCTCCTGATGCAAAAGCAAACTGCTTCCATGTGTGCATGATTCTTATGTGAAATCTCCAAATCGATTTGAAAAAATTGAAATTTTTCAGTAAAATGACAGGTACTTTGAAAGCTATATTTGGTACTTGTGGAGGTTATTTGATTGAAAGTATCAAGTATGAATGTTCACTGTTATAATTGTTATGGTATTTATAGAGTTTGTTATATGTTGATTTGGATATGGCTTGCACATTGATGGTGATAGATTTATTATAACTTAGTAGATATTCCCATTTAAATGCAGTTTGAAATCTTAACAAACGCATTTTAGAAGTTTGTATAGTGGAAGATATATTGTATTAGTTCTTTTTAGGCTAGATTCATGAGATATTTTGGTTATTCACAAATCTTATTAGATTTTTTAAGAAGTTAAAATGATTTGAAATATATATATATGATATTAGATAACTATATACTGTTATGTTGTTTAGAGAAGTTTGGGAGATTGTATCTTAATTAATACTAGATGTTTGACCCGCGCGCCCGCGCAGGTATATAATTTTTTGGATATTAGTAATTTTATTTATTTAAATTATGTAACCAAATATTAATTTATGAAATATAGTATTTATCTAAAGTAATGATTTTTATATAGTTTATTTCTTCATAAAGTGGAACTCTATTTGTTCTAATATATTTTGTATGTGTCAACAGTTTATTATTTGTGGATGCGGATTATATAGATATACAAATATTGAAATAGAATTTTGGTATAAACAATTAATGTAAATACGATATGCAATTTAAAATTATTTATTTAAATAGTATGATCAAATATAATTATAGTAATATTATACAGACTTATTATTTAATAATTATTTTATATATGTATAAGGTTTAGTTATTAATATCATAATAAAATTATTCAGAAAGATTGATGAAATAAACATTGGGCCGAAATAATAAAATTGAGTAATATATATAAAAATTCTGGGCTATTTCATTTACGTTTCCCGGCCCAAACACTAAGAAAAATTGATTGCATATCACACCTTCTCGGCCCAACCACTGCGCAGGTCCAACAAATCTAACATTGCCTAACTCTTCGCTTTCCTAAACGAAGCTTTGTCTGAATCGTCCGAAAAACCACCTTATCATCTCAGATCTCTTCTAGATTCTGTTCGAACAATTGACAACACTCGACGATTACTGAAAAAATTGAGTCATCAACTCAATTATCTTCCTCAGGAGATGAAGAAAATTGAAGAATCGCGAGTGAAGAATAAGAAGGAAACGTTCTGAAGGGTCACACAAAAAAGTAAGTTCTACATATGATCGAATTTCATACTATATAAATCGTTCGGTTTTATACAATATACGGATACATCGAGTGTTTTATAAATCGTAGATTTCCAAAATTGATTTTTGTGTTTCGGATTTGAAATTTGAAAACGATGAATAGATCTTCACGAAGTAGTATTTTATTAGAAGATTTCTCCTTGTTTAATAATTGGTTCATCGTCGGCTAATCGGATTTATATATTAACTAAGTAATTTTTATGGAAATTTGATAATCTAACTAAGCTTTTTGCAGGTTTCACCAACATCAAATCGATATTTTGAGAAAGATGAAGAACGAAGATGACTAAATCAAAGGTTTGTCAAAAAATAGTTTTTCTCTATCACCCCAAATGTTGTAAATTTATTTACGGATATAGTTTTTCTCTATCCTATGTTGATTACTTCGTGTCTCTGTGTTTCAAAACATATCATGGTGATGGTGAATGCACGAATCTACGCTGCGATGTCCCAACTGAATTCTACATCAGATAAGTATTCAGAAACAAACTTCTAATTCAGTTATCAAAAATATTTTAATATAATAAGATGTCTAACAGTTAATTTATCATCAATGGATGAATGTAGGTAACACAGAACATTCACAGATTCAGCATTGCAAAAATATACGGGTTTCGGTTCCTACATATATATGAAACTGCTACACGAACGAAGATGAGTATATATTTTGATTCATAATATATACATAACTAAGAAAAACTAAGTTTATATGTTATTCGTTTGACTAATCTCTTTATGTCATTTACAAAGTTTAGGTCTCAAATAACAGATGAGGATTCAGAAATGAGCATTGCGATGTAGAGGCCTTGCATTTTCAGAGGATTCAGAAATAATCATTACATATGTTAGTAAGCTTGTTCAATATTTCTTTCTTATACATGGAAAATTGTCAATCAGCTAACTGAAATTTGTATTCTTATTATAGGTTAAAATTCAGACATCGCAATCAGAACATAAAATTTCAATACTTGGAAACTTGGATACTCTTCAAAATATGTGCATGTGGTGGACATCTCCATTGCAGGTATCCAATCTATCTAGATCTTTATTTCAGTTTATCACAACTTATGATTTTTTTGAATATCAGAAAATAATATCACTAAACCATAAACAAACAACTTAAACAGAAACAGCATAAATTAAACTTAATGTAACGTAATTTTAATCCCCGTAAACATGAAATTGGTCCACACATTGGAATCTTTTCATAATAGTAGAAGACAACCGAATATTATATAAAAGCAGGTTTCTCTCCGATTAAAAATTGAGAAACATAATAAATAAACTTTTATTCTGAATCTTCATCATTCCCATTCCTGAAAGCATTTAAAAGATATATTCTTAGTTAGTCATGAGCATTATATATGGGAAAAGGGAAAAAACATAGATTGAAATTTATACTACTTACAATGCACGCTTGAACCTTCTAGCCTCAGAAATGTCTGGATCAACAAAACTCTTGATACATCTCCAGCATCAACCAACCGAACATTTTCTACACGAAGAGAATTAAATATTAATCACAAAATGATACATTTTAACAACAAAAATTAACATCAAAGTGTATAACACACCTCCAACATTGACCACACGAAAATCACCAAGTACACAAACAATGTTGTTCGAGTTGAAGTTCCACCACTTCTTAGTAATTTCAAGTGCAAGTTTTCCATGAGCAACGCAACTTAGATTTGTCCCTCTGTGATTAGTAAACTTAACTATTAAGAAATATACAACACTATACGCTTCTATGGGATATATAGATAATTAAGATCCTTCAAAGTAAAAGAAATACATACTGTGTGTTCTGGATAGCAAATTCAAGATGACATGTATTGGCAGGACACACAGGGCCAAAATCATTATCTTTTACTTTAACAATATCAGTAAGCATAGATATCCGACCCAAGACATCTGTAAAAAGATAAAAAAAAATTAATCTGTTAAATCATAATAATAAAAAACAAATATCTAACTTACTAAAAAAAACTAAAATACTTACGAACAGGTAGATCACGGTTGAATCTTCCATTGATAACATCATCGAAACTTGTAAATTTCATGTGATGCTCGTCGGTTACATCATACTCTTTTCTCACTTCAGTGTTATCAAGTAGACGAATTTTCCACATGGAATCGACCACACGATTAACTGCATCACTTTCAAAGACCGTAAAATGATGCAACTTAAACCATTTACCAACAGTTAGTTTAGTTCTGTAATAAGGCTGGTTCTGGAGATCATTACATATAGCAGGGATTTTATCACCCTACAAAATTTTATCAAAATGACATTAGACAACCATAAGACTAAAAGAACACTACAGATATTCTAAAAAATGAAATATGAATACCTCTTCATCGACAAAGATGAAGTTTAACACTTCGGTTTCACCCTGAGAGTGGAACTCCCAAGATTTAAATACCATGACACGGATATTCCAGTTAGATCTCCACTGATTTAAATCCTTGACATGTTAAACAAAAGATCCATCTTTAACTGAAATATAAAACTGACGGTTAAAAAGACAGAGAGAATAAGATATAGGTTTCGGGTGGTCATACACTACAGTTAGGAAGGTATATAAATAGAGGACAAAAATTAGGGCTTTCGATAATATCGAAAGGATGCATCTTAAATTCAAAATTTAAAGTCTCACCAAACTAATTATTGAAAAGACGCCAATGATGCCTGTAGATGTATATATATATAATATTAAAATATTCAACATCCATATATGTACCACTTTACGATAAACTCGCCATAAAAATATAAAAAGTATAAATAAAATGATCTTGTTCCTAAATGAAAATAATAACACATCTAAACATATATTCATATATACTTTACCCTTAAATGTATACTAAATCTTATTAACAAAGTTCCTTAAGTTGTTTCATAATTTAAAGAATATATTAGTCATTGTATATCTTATATTTATTTAAAAAATGATTTCTAATATCAGGATACTTTCGACTACATAAACGTGAGTGGGAGGCAAAAAAAAGGGCGCGAATCATATGTCCGGAGAAATCCAAGGTAAACTATCAAAGTACATGTATTTTCCCTGGCTAAGTAGATATAGTTGATGACATATTGGTAGATAATATATTTGATAGCATAAAAAACTCCCAAATTTTAAATGACATGAATTTATTTACATCAAAGGTCATATCAAAATTGTTATAGAATTAAATATGAATCCCAAATAAATTAATATCAAACTTTAGAATAATAAAAGAAACCCATTGAGATCCAAATATAATCCCAAAATAAGTCAACATATTAAATCTAAAGATAAGCTCATATCAAACTTGGTTTGAAATAAAAACAAAACATTTGCATTAAATCTACATATTAAATCTAAATATAAGATAAAAACAAAACAAAAAACTTCTTAGTATTGTTACCTGAGTAAGCTAGATAGAAGATAGCTAAACATAGTATATCAAAGGTCTTGGAAAATCTCTTTGAACACCACATTCATTGTTTTCTTATGTGGCTTTCCGTCTTCATCAATAATTAAAATTTTCAAACCATCCTTAGACGTGACTCTAGAAATCGCCACATAGAGCTGTCCATGAGAAAACACTGGCCTAGGTAAATAAATTCCAACCTTCGATAACGATTGACCTTGGCTCTTATTAATAGTTATAGCAAAAGCAACAACAATTGGCAACTGTCTCCTACGCATCTTGAAGGGTAGTCTAACATCCGAAGGTGTTATCAACAACCTAGGAATAAGAACTTTAGTACCAACTTTTACTCCTGTTATAACTCTAGCTTCAACCATATAATCCGTCATTTGTGTAATCTGCAGTCTCGTGCCATTCATTAATCCACCCATAGGATCGATATTTCTTAACAACATCACAGGACAGCCAATCTTTAGCCTCAAACTATGGTTGGGTAATCCAGAAGCCTTAACAGTGTTTAAATATTCGGGAGTTAAAGCTTCGTTACCAGCAGAGCTTATATCTGTAGGGTCAATTGAATCAGCACTTATGTAGACTCTTTCCTCACCTAAACAAAGTATAACTTTATGTTAGACAAATATTTCATATATAACAAAAAAATTCACTAATAATACACAAAAATAACAAAACAATGTTACTAACCTGACAGCTTATCTAGCATATGATCATTAATACGACAAACATCATCATTGGTAGGACAAAGAATAGCTCTCTCTTGAAAAAATTTAGGATCCTTCTCCTCTTGCAAAGACGAAATGTCTCCATACACCTCTCTACTGATTGCCTCAATAGGATCGCAGGCATCAGTAATGAGAAACTCATCTGGTATTTCTATAAGAGCATCACCATCATTAGGTTCTGAAATTTTTCCATCTCCAACATCTAATATCCAATTAGAGAATTCTTCAAGATCCTTACCCTCTCGAGCAGATAAGTTACCCGCTAACAGACGCATAATCTTGGTGAGTTTCAAAACTTTGCAATGTTTCCAAAGATATGACGAATTAAGAGAAGTCATACATATTTCATCCCTACATGCTCCTTGAATTACGGGAAGAACTTGTCTAAAGTCACCCCCAAATACAAAAACTTTTCCACCAAAAGGTTTATCTTCAGAATTCCCAATAATATCACTAAGGCTTCGGTCTAATGATTCAAAACAGTACCTACTCATCATCGGTGCTTCATCCCAAATAATTAGACTCGCTGCCTTCACTAACTCTGAATGATCTGATTCATGTGTTAATGAGCAAGTCGTGAAATCATCCGGATTAATAGGTATTCCAAACCTATTATGGGCTTTTCTCCCACCTGGTAAAAGAAGGGAAGCGATACCACTGGATGCAACATTAACAACAATATCACCCCTAGATCTGATTCCAGCGGATAAAATTTTCCATATGAATGTTTTACATGTTCCACCAAAACCATAGACAAAGAACACACCCCCCACGTTTCTCAATCACAGCCTGCATAATCTCATCATAAACCTTCTTTTGCTCCTCGGTTAGGAGTAAAACATCTCTATCGTGAATGGCTTTCATTTCATCACGATTGTAACTCCTCTCATCAGTAATCAAAACATTAGAGTCATTAATAGTATCACTAAAACCTTTCGGCATAGTTGGATAGCTTGATAACGAAGTCCCATTACTTCTCATGATCTTTTCAATTTCTTGGAGAGTGAACTTCTGCTTATCGTCGTCATCCAAAATCAACCCTATAATACAATATTAAGTAAAACATTACTTATCCAACAATATTAGATAAACTAAAACAAAATTTATCAAGGAACACGAAAAAGTCAACATTATACCTGGTCTATTCAGAAGTCGTCTCCTATTAAACTCAATGTCTTCAGAAAGTATCTCCCAAGTATGATTCCACACTACTTCCGGCTGTGAAAGACTATCAGATAGAAGCATTACACAAAACACTTGACGTAGGTAAGCTGGACTCGATGAGAAACTTCTTCTTATTAAATCATCAATATACTCTTGGTCATGTTCTAATAAACCCCTCGCATAACACGCTTCCTTGTAGCCCGAATAAAGGACACCATTATATGTTTTCAAATCATCATAACTGGTAGCACCTCTCTTTACATTTAGTAAAACACGAAGGAAATAAGCATCTTCCATCTTACGGGGAATATAATTTATCATTCCAACACTAAAACCCTTATTAACTCTTTTTTTGAACTGTTTCTTCTTTTTATCGTAAGTGTAAAAATTAGGAATTTTCACATACAATTTCCCTCTTGCAAATGAATCCACCTTATTCAGTTCAAACCAAGCTAAGAATATAGTATTCTCGATGAGTTTCCGAGTTACGACCTTTTGAACTTTATCCTTCTTATCGAAATCAACATACTGCATACCAGGAAGATGGAAACCTAGTTTCTCCACCGGTGTAGATCGATAATGTATAGGATACTTAAACAGCCTCCAGGTAGCTTCACAAGCAGAAACATATCTGAAAATAAGGAAATATTAAAAGACTAAGACGCACAATTCCAACATTAATTCTGAACATATATAGAAAACAATGTTAATTTCATACCTGCAATCAAAGAAATCCTTAATTTCGTTTTTAACTGGTGCATCCCTACCATCTCCCGGTGGTTCGACAGCAACAGCAACACGATCTTGACCTTTATTAATGTACTTAAATAAGTACTTAATCGATCCAGCCTGGTTGCACCATTCTACATTTATATAAGCACGATACATCAGAGACAGTCTCTTGTTGTATGGGATAACGTAACGATTATCACACTTAAAACCATTCTTCTCGATAAATATATCTGGTTGCTCACGTCTCCTATATACTGGAAATCCTTCTTTGTTAACCGTAGTTTCCTCAACAAACTCCTTTGGGTATAACTTCGAACATTTACCATTTTCCATGCACGGTGAGTTCCAATTAGCAGCTCCACAAGGACCATGAATCATAGTATCTTTAATGACGTTGTAGAGCTCATATTCTTCTATCGGGTCTGGTATTTCTGCTGAAACTATTTTGTCAATGTCTGAATATTTAGGCAATTTTGATGATGCATCCATGAAAAGCAAAATATGAGCATGCGGTAGACCTCTTTTTTGAAACTCAATAGTGTACATTGCTGAAATAGTAGGTCGGAAAGCATATATTAGAACAAATACAGTTAAAATAATAAAATCATGAAAACACGATAATATAAGTACCACTTACATGAAACGGTTTTTCCCAATAACTTCTTCTTAGTCAAATGATCCATTAGAGAATCAAGCTTCATTTTGAAAACCCTGCAAATAATATCCGGTCTATCTTCAGTTTTTAACTTTCGCTGCTCTAGATACCTCGTGATTTCAGGCCACTTAGGGTTGCATGTAAAGGTGATAAAAAGGTCGGGGTATCCAAAATGTCGACATATAGCCATTGCATCGAGATAGTTATTCTTCATATATCTTGGTCCACCTGTGAAAGACGCTGGTAGAGTGAATTCTTTTCCTTGTTGATCCAAATCAGTGATTCCAGCATTTCCGGACTGCTTGATAGACTGATAACTATCTGGTCGTAATTTAGGCTGATTACATCTTAGATAACGTAACCTATTGGATTCAAAGCATCTACCAAAAACTGCTGAAATAAACGCCTAGAATAGAGTAGAGTATGGCACTCATTCTTCCTTTCCTGTATTCGAAATGCAAAAAATTGCCTCACAGAAAGCTGGTTTTTCTTCTAGACCTTTACTGATTTAGTGTTCCCTTTCTTAATACCAAGCCTATAACCATCCTCACCATATGGGGATATTAATGGATATTGAAGAGCAAGATAACTCACGTGAACCTCAGAAATCCTTTTAAGTCCTCCACATTGGTACTGAAGAACAATATCACGCTTATCCATTCCCAACTGAAAATCTCCAGGAATTAATGCTGCAACTTCAGATACTGTAGGAATATTATAAGTCCGACCATCTGTAAGCCGATCACTAATTATTCTCATATGGAATGTCTCATTAGGATTTGTATCAAATCTCTCTCTAGCGGATCGAAATTTACGAACATAAGGATTTACTTCATCTAGCAATTTGATAAGCATATCAATAAGTTCCTTCTTCAGAGGATCGTTCTTCTTCTCCGTTGAGTTATTCCTGAAGTTTAAAAATAGTATAAGGTATAATAGGTCGAAATATGGCAAGATTTAAATATTAAAAAATTAATTGTGAGGTAACAACGTAACGTATAATAATCATACCTCAAAACATTTGACATGTTATCAACTTCATTTTCTGTGTCGACAATATAAAGCTGTGAGAAAGATGGAGTCTTCTCACCGATAGGTTTTAAACTTCCCATAAGATGATAATTCTCACCTTGCATTACCAACATTTTTGGACCACTGCCTTTCTGAATAGATCGATCAATCTTGCCACCGAGAGAAGTAAACGAAAATACCATATTGGTTGCCCTAGCATTCTTTTGAAAATATCGACTCATTTTATCATTGTCTCTGAATAACTTTTTCAATAGCTCTGGGGGCTCTTTCAGAAATGGCAACTTAACTTGTCCTTGCAAACAACATAGAGTGAATGTAGGATCTCGACAACTCCTTATCTTATTGATGCGTTCACCATACCACATAATAGCCCCACAATGTTGACACTCGTAAGTAGGATCACCTTCATCTAGGTACATTACATGAAACAAATAATAGGTTTAGTGGTACAATTCCATGTTGGTATATATAAGTCGTCCAATCTAAATTTTATAATAACAAACACGTACCAATAGTATTATTGTTTGGAACTTTAGGGTATCGGCTCATATTACGAAAAAAATGTTTCATAAGAGAAGCAACCTGTTTAACTTTGTCATTTTGTTCTCTCAAATATGACACCTTTTCTCTGATCGTGACTGGTTTAGTTGATTCCCCTTCCGAACTGTCATCACTACTACAATCAAATTCGTGTTCATCTTGTTCAACATCTGATAGTAACATGATATTGGCAGTTATAAAAACATATATACTATGTTGATTTAAAGAAAAAAATGAATATAACAAAGTCTTAAAACATTAACAACATACCATTAGACTCAAGCTCTTCTAAAGCAGAATAACATTCCTCATCTGAATATAGTTCTTTCAGGTCATCCGTATCAAAGTCAACAATTTTTGACATACTCTCTTTGGCTAACGACGACGAACTTGAAGCAATACATGATATGTTATTATTATTCAAATCGTTTTGTCCTGTGCAATCTCCAACCCAACTTGTTTGCGTTGAAGTTAATCCAGAAAGATTCTCTTCGATGGCTAATAAAGAAAAAAAAACATATTACTATAACAAAATTTTCAACTGGCATTCTTATTAATTTAACTATAGTAAAATGAAAATACAATAAGTACAACTCACATAGATTGAAGTCAGAAACGCGTTTTTTCTTTACCAATTGAGTTTCACATAATTTATTCAAGTCATTACCTATAACATGAAAAAATGCTACTTAGAATTCTTGGGTGCTACAGTTTATATTAATACATTACTTACATATGCGATATAGTGAAAAAGGACTTACGGAAAGTTTGTCTTCTTTTATTTGAAGGTGTCTCTGCAGTTGCGTTAAGATTAAGCTGTTGGGACTCTCGAAGCCGAATTGAGCCAGGTACATTGGTTATGTCTCTAAGTACTCTACCAAATACTTTAGTAACAGGAATGGAATTGTCTTGAGTTAGTTGTGATGATGGGGAAGGACCAAAATCCTCCGGAGTAAATTCACTCATAACTCACGTTGGTCGAAAAAATAGCCTGGCATGAAACACTTAGTAGTTAACTTTTTCGTTTATGGTTTTCACCCAATGTCTCACTTTCGCAAGAATATGAGGCGGATTAAGTGAGAAAGTAAACAAAAAAAATATGTAGAGAGGTGAATAACCTAAATTTACTACTCTCTGAATATAGAATTTTAAATTAAATATTACACGATATAACATATATACTAATTTACTATTTAACGAAACACTATAAATTTCAATGAACATATGGATATCTCAATATTTAATCGTGCTATTCAGATCGCAATTAGTATATATTCATGAGAAAAAATAGGAAGAATGGATACGTGCAGAGATTTTTGGAATTTAACAGGGTAGTTATACAACATATTCATTTAGATATTATAAGAATCGTAGGATATTAGTAATTCTTTATCTCAAAAAATAATTTTCTAATAGTAAATTTAGTAAAGTTTGAAATATGATAAAATTCAAGAAAGGAATTAGTTCATTTATTCTATAGATTAACAGAAACTAAATTAATTTAAGTTATATTACTATGCACTAAAAATGATTAATAGGAAATTATATAATCTAATATAATATGAAATATTTATATAGACATATACCGTTTCAATAGGATTAAAATAAAAATCGAATAAACTCAGACTTTGCACAAATAAAGTTTGCTCGATAATAATCTTTCATATAATAAATAAAATCATTGTTCACTACCGAAATTATAGCACAAAATTTTTGGAAAACAAACATTAACATTGTTAACATTCACTAACGATAAAATCATTGTTCAATACAGAAATTATAGATCAAAGACTAAGATAACAATAAACTATTAACGCAAATAATGATAAAGTTCATACATAAAAAGCTGAAAAGGGAAAATAAAAGTCTTTAAAATAAAAACTCATAAAGTAGTTCTTCTCAACGATCTTCCTCTACCACAACTTGCATTTTAATCAATATCAATCGGCGGTTGTGGCCTGAAAAATAAGTTCATAAAAAATTGTATTAGTTTGGAACCATAGTACTAAAACCAGTAAATATAATAACAGATTTTTGATAGTTACTTACATATTTTCCTTAAATTTAAAAACCTCGTTAATGTCTAGATTGAAGAAAAATCTCGAAACCCCTCTCCGATCCATCAACTGTGCATTCCCTTTTATAATAAGAAAACAGAAGTAAGGAATATTAGGTTCACATATTTGCCTAACTTTTTTTGAAAACCATATATTAAATCCATGAAAATTTACCCCCAACAGTTCTTGGACGCCAATCAGTTAACACACAAACAGCAAATGCATCATTGAGACAATGCCACTGGTGATAAAAATCCTCAGCTAATTTGCCAAAAGCCACACATTGGAGCGAGTCATCCCTTGAAATAAGTAAATACGTTAGTCATCTCATAAAGGTGTATATTAAAAATGGACAGCTAAATATGACAGTGAGAACTTACTGGTTATTGACGATAGAAAATCTAAGACGACAAATAAACTTAGGATATTCAGCTTCGAACATAGGATCATGAACAAACTCAAGATGCTCAACATCAGTTATTTTCCCAATTACATCTACATATTCAGATAAATAACTAATAAGTATACCATTGATGAAAATTTGAGAATAGGAATAGCTTTAGTATTTACCAACTGGAAGGTTTAGGGGTACACCCAGTATGAAGACATCATCAAATCCTTTGAATGACATGAAGTGTTCTTCAGAGTCGAACCTAGTTCTCTTCACCTCTGTTGTCTCAAGAAAATTAATCTCTCTCTCGGCATCTGTTAGACGATCCATAGTGGGAACATTAACGACAGTAAAATTCACAATTTTCTTCCACTGTCCTTCGTTCATCTTGATATCAAAATATGGAATAAGCCAATCCCAAGTGATAGACGCATGTATTTTTTCACCCTAAATTGGTATGTAGAATATGTGTAAGTTAGTAAATGTATTGCCAATAGAGTGTATAATGATAGATAATGGGTGAATATACAAACGTAGAAGTGAAACTAAGATAATAGATAATAAACATACACGTTCGTCTCCCAACATGAAATGAAGAGACTCTTGACCATTGTGCGAAATGTTTCTCCACTTCCTCAAAACCTTAACACGAATAACCCAGTTCGCTTTCCATGGATGCAAATCAATGATTTTGTCATAGAAAGACATTCTTTAAGAGAATACGAGTAAATAGTTTGATTAAAGGTTTTTTCAACGAAATGTTAACTCTCTAAATTTTTGTGCACTATATATAGAGGGGAAGCATCTAGGTTAGGGGTAAAGAACTAAAATAAAAAGTTTTTACTCATTCGTTAATTTTAACTATGACAGTAATGGAAATGAACGTTGCCCATTAATCAAGAATCGATAGGTTGGAGATGACGTTTCAGTAAAAGAGGCATGGGAAAAGTCCACAAAAATGCATCGGTTCGTTTACTGTCTTTATCTGTTCAGAAACTTTTCAGTAAAATGCTCTTACAAAAGATTGCGATTTGACCCTACAAATACGAATACTTTTGCAGCCATTGGTTGCTTTTCACTGCAAAGATTCTGTATTATTCCAAAGGTGAACATTTACAAATTTACTGGGCTTTTGTAGGATGTATATTACGGAATCGAAATGAAGAAGAAGCCAAAAGCCTAAATGGAGCCCATCATTCTAAGGTAACAATATAAAGGGCTTTTGTTAAAATATTAATCTAACTATAATAAGTTACCCATCTCCTCAAAACTTAGATACTTTTACAATATATATATAATAATAAAATCAGAAACTTTATTAAGACCTTAGATGATAAGTGAATTGTCTGAAATATCAAAACTCAGAAACAGAATCAAAGTAGTACGAACTTAAAACACAGAAAATTATAGAAAACCTTAACAGAGCACATAACAGATATTCTACTCCTCAACTTTTTCAGCAAACACCAACTTCTCGACATTTAGCCCCAACTTGTCCTTCTTGACAATTGTATCTCCTTCAAGTTTAACATTTTTCAAACATGGCTTCTTAGATGTAGAACTCAGGTCAGGTACTTCACCATTATTTTCAGACGAACGCTTAGAAGAAGGAGTCGAATTGAAATATGATGGAGTTTCGGACTCAACAACGGATATCTATAAACAGAACAATATATATTTATGAATTGAATTTTTAATAATCAAAAAGCTTAAATAATGGACACTTACTTCATCACCGGAAACAATGGTAGCAGTGGTAATACAATTACTACCAGGATCAGTCATTTCTTCGTCCTTGATCAAATCCTCAGCATTGCAAACCTTCGAGCACTTGAAATATTCTAAACCACCATAAATATTTTCTCTCTCAACACAAACTTCAAAGACCAAAGATTTCCCAACAATGGCAATTATTTCTGGCGGTAAATCAGTCGGATCTTCCATCTATTAAAAATATCATAAAATATATAAATTTATACAAATTACTCAGCAACTACCACAAAATGACGGAACAAAATTAACGAAACAAACTATACTAATATACTGTAATTTCATAACAAACCTCTTCAAATGATCCATTTAGAAGTTTCGTAGCTGAATGACCAACAACTTCTAAAGCAACAGTGTCCAGAAGCATAAATTTCGAAGACCCAGTGTCGTCAATCACTGTGAGATGCAACTTAAACCAAAAGAAGTTGAAAATAAAATATGATAAGCACCAAACTATAGAAAATAGCCTAATATAGAAAATATAACAATTCAGTACCTCTGCATAAGCGAAGTTTTCTCTTTGTATTAACCAAATATTTCTCTACGTATTAACTTGAAAACATAGATTTACTATAGGTTTGAAATATTTGTAATCTAGCTTATTTTCATATTTTACGAATACCTCGCTTGGACGTTAGATGTGTACTCCTTACACTTAGAACAGTAGAATATAGGTCTAGACATAACTTTTTTCGAGTTAGACTGATGTGATATCGCCTTTTCAACCTTCTTGTGACATTTTCCACACCCAAAATAATACCAAGCTCAATCAGTATCATTACCAGCAATGGTACACAACACTTTAACATGCTCAATCTGTGAAAATGTTATATCCATAAAGATATAAGGATCCTATTAAAAAGTAAACTATAACAATTATGGTTAAGATTATAAACTATCTAACCTCGAGAGAATCCACAATTTCCTTGATTGATCTTTGAGGAAGGAGAGCCCAATTATCCTCCTTTTTCTTAAGAAATCTCTTTTCATCATTAGGTTGAAGTATAGTTAATGCAAGTCCATCCTGCGGTAATCTTCATAGAACGAATAATAAAAACTATCACAACTAAATTTTTAGAAACATATTAGTTGAGAAAAACCACAATTTACTAAAACACTCACTTTTCCTTAAACTCATCAACTTCATGCAATAGAGGGTTTAGAAGCAACAGGGATGTATTGAAGGCGTTTGTGATTTGAAGATCTCCTGCGAAAAATATAAGAGAAGTTGAAACCGGCTATAAACACATAATATGAAAACGGTGCTATATTATCCTTTAAAAATATAACTAACCTCTGAAGAAATTGATTTTTGCAAACCTAATCAGGCAAACAACTTTTCCATATAAGGCTTCATCGCAAGCTGTACGGACTTGTTCAGCATATCTTCCCCATAGACAACATTTCAACCTCTCGTCCCTTATAACAAATAGTAACAGAAATGAACGTAAGAGGATATCAAAAAAGAAAACATAGAAAATCCTCTCGCTGATATCCTTAAGAAGACAATACCAAGTATCTCTTAAGTGAAACTCAATCTTCTTTCTGTCTTTACCATTGACTTGGACAGTATCAATTTCACCAATATCAACGACTTGGCCAATCACATCTGTAATATCAAAAGATTCTAAATGATAACCTTTCCACACTATCAAAACATAGGATAAAATTATGACAGAATCAGTTACCAATCAAGAAGTGAGTTCTTAGATCCCCTCGTAATATCTCCTCGAATGTGGTAAAAGAAAGAAAGTTATCAATGTTCTTTAATTTTGACTTTGTGACAGATGTTCCACTGACGAAAGATATCTTGTATGGATGTTCAGTGGGTCTATACTGCCCAGATGCGGGAGTTAAAGTGAAGTTCTCGATAATTCTCCACTCTCCAACGGGAAGTTCCTTCTGAAGCCTTGGCCAGTAAGTTTTCTTTAACGACGCATGTATTTTGACACCCTGCATTATAAAATATAATTAGACTGGATAGTATTCTATCTCTTGATAAAATTGTGATATATAGCATATGAAAACTTACTGATTCATCTGCTAGAATCATCTCCAGTGTTTCTCCTTGTGGAACAGAGTACTGCTTCCAGGAATGCAAAACCTTAACTTGAACACGCCACCCTGACTTGAACGGTTTCACATCCTTAAGGTACGTAATCATGTTTGAAATTCCCATTGCAGTCGTAGCTTGATTTTTCTGCACTACAAAAATGGTATAAGATAATGCATTTTACGAAAATGATGAACATCTATATATAATCAAAAGAATTAGGTTTTAATCTAATACGTTAGTTAAATATTCTCAACGAATAAAATCATAACTGAAATCAATTAATATCACTTACAGAACAGAATTTATAGGAATAACTAATTAATCAATGATATAATGGATATTCTCGTTACAGATTTTATTCTTAGTTTCCAACAAAGCAGATTTACAGAATTACGTTAAGATTTTCTAACATTAAATAAGATCTAACATTAAATATTTCGTATATACAAATAGTTAAATATATACTGATTGATATAAATATAATCAATTGATTTTCCCTATATGAACATATATAAAATTTCTGAAATATATAACAGTCCATGAATAGAGAGAACATGATGAAGTACATTGTTCCAAAATATAGAAAGATGCTAAATAACAACCATAGAAGCAGTTCAAAATACATATAGTTTGATTAGCATAGAGCCCAACATCGAAAATATGCATGTATCAATTACTCCCCACCATCATCATCTTCGTTGCTTATAGTAACAATACCATCTTCTTCCTGGTTAATACTGCAAGAATTTAGGTTCACATATTTAGTCAAATAACAACTGATATATGACAAAGTTAGGATAATTTAGTTATATCCATACATTATATCCTTGATTTCTTCAACCTCGTCAATCTGAAGATCAAACCACAACCTAGAGATACCTCCATCATCTTTAATAGCTACAAAATTGACATAGAGGGATTAAATATATACTTCACTTCATAAATATTATAAATGCATGAAGACGGATTAAACAAAATATGAATCTGGATATGAATAACTCTGTCAAAAACTTTAGTAAATGTTATAAACAGAACCAACCATCATCATGTACTCGCCAATCACTCAATACACAAATAACTAATCCCCCATCTGTGTAATTTTGGTTCCATTGCTCATAGAATTCAATAGCCATCTTCCCACTTGCAACAAACTCGACTTCATAACCCCTATACGTTATTCAGAAATAGGATTCACAGACGTAGCCTTAAATATTAGTATTAACAACAAAGAATCAACTTAAGACAAAACATTGAAAATAATCATACTCTATGTCTTTGAGACGAAATTGCAATTGGCATATATTTATATCAGTTGAATGAGGAGATGAAACAATCTCGAGTTCTCCAACATGATCAACGATTCTTACAACATCTGCAAATACCATATTTCCATTCAAATACATCCTTATTCACATATAGCGTTAGAAAATGACTATTAGAGAATAAGAATACATACCAACAAGATAGCTCCTATTATCCCAAGTTCCAGGCATTAGATGCTCGAAACTGATGAATCTCATAAAATGATCAATCGAACGTTGGTACGTTTCCATAACCTCGGTATTACTCACAATAATCAAACGCTTCGTAAGTCTAGTTAAGCGGATAGGAGAAGTGACATTTCTAACTACGAAATGTTTGATAATCTTCCATTTTCCCTCATATATCTCGCTATCGAAGCGATCAATGAAAGACACCATCTCCACTGTTGCTTGTATTTTAGTTCCCTATTATAAACATAGATCATTGAATTACACCAGAGATGTATTAAGTTGTTAATCAGTTGAAAAAACATAGCAAATGAAACTTACATATTGATCAACGAAAATGAAATGCAACACAGGGCTACCATGACTAAGTACTCTCCATTTCCTGTAGACCTTCACACAAATTTGCCAATTCGTCTTCCATTCTCCGAGGTTTTGAATGGTAGTAATGGAAGACATTTCTCTCTTACAACACTTAATAACTAAAACCAAAAAAACTTCTCTTATAGAACACTCGTTGTAGGGCTTCCTATTATTTTAATAGATTTGAACTTCTCGATATGTCATATATTGGGAGAAGAAAAAAGCAAAAGTTTTACTTTTGTCATATCAATGAAACTTCAAATCAAGACAGTAACACACCATTCGGTTGGGCTAATCAACGGCAACCATGTAATTTTTATAATTCATATATAAAAAGTTGTATATGTGAACTCTACATCTACAAAACATTTTGGCTTATGGCAAAGAAATATGTCTCGAAATATTGTTAGAAGATGTGTATTGACTGATTTGTTCACCTCTTCTTTGAAATTGTTAATCAGATTCTGTAGGTCCAAAATGTGTCTTTGATACATCTAATCAAACTTAAACTTTGATTGCAGTTATTATATAAAGAACAAATATATGATGCCGTCTGCAACATCTGCATACAGTGACTCTTGCTCATCAAAAGAAGCAACCAAACGATAATCAAATGGTATAGTCCCGGCGATAAATCAATAGGCAACAATCAGTTCAGGTCATTTAATCTGCTATGACCAAAATAACTATAACTTCGAATGGTCTTTTACATGCTTATATTTTATAAAGGTTTTCGTTTTTATGAAACAGATTTCATATAGAGACATGCAGACTCCATTGAATACATTAGACCGAACATACAAACTATGTTTAAAAGGTATATCCCGACAATTGTTCTATCTACACAATAACATCTCGATTACCGCTTTTATAAACATGTTTCATCTGGAAAGCTGATCTCTGATTGTAATTCATCTATACTTCTGCTTCATCTAAATATCAGCTCGCCGAACTGATTATAAAATCCGAAACTTTTTTTAGGGTCAAATCGCCTTGATCGATATCATAATCTCTCTTCATCTGGATTTCTCGATCACACCGATCAAATGCAAGGATCATCGCGAGTGTTCAAAGGTCCGGAGAAAAAATATCCAGATCGACTTTTCTCTTTTCTAATCTTCAAAGATATATGTATATCAATAGATATTTGTGTCGTTATTTTGATATGAAATATGAAAGATTATAATGAATAATATAAGCATGTGAAGATGAATTAGACCAAAAATGTATGCCTAAAATACCCTTAATGAAATTTAGAAGAGAAGTGAAAAAGCAATGGTATTTTTCGTAATATAACACATGAAAGAAGTTTAAACAATGAAGTGAACCTGAATTAATAGTATGGATTTAAAAGGTCATGAGATTTGTGTAGATGATAGTTGGATTTATATAGAACTTAATACATAGATATTTATTAAATATTTTTTATTTTTGTATATTTCTATACTAGAGAGAAGGGTGATTATTGCTCTGCCATTTTCAGAGTGGAGATTTCAGTTTCCTTTATAGACACATAATTTAATAAAATAAACTAGGACTGTGTAATCTGATAAAACCAAACCAATCCGAACCAAACTACAATATATGGTTAGAATTTAGATATATTATATTAACTATTGATGTTACAATTTTAAAACCGTAAGATCAGGATATGATTTGGATATAAATCGATCAAACTGATTAAACCGAAAAAAACCAATTAATTTTAGAATATAATATAATAGTATATAGTATACACTAAGTATATATAAATTATGTAATCTAGAAAATTTAGTGTCTAAATAAATCTTTAATATAAAATAATATATATGATGATGTCAAAAACAAATGTTTTAATGTTTTGATCATTTTTTCTTTGTTTTTTATTCTCTTTTAGAATAAGACATTAGTTTTGTAATTTTTCTATATCTTATATTTATTTTATTGATTATCATTTATAGTTTTTTATTAAAAATACTGAAATCCATATTATACCAGACAAAACTTTTGGTTTCGGTTATAAATCAAATAAACTGAAAACTGAAAATATCAAAACCGAACTAAATCAAAATAAATATGGCTTTAAAATGATAGCTTTTCTACTAAATATAAAACCAAAAAATCGAATCAAAACTGAACTGATATGCAGAATTGCAGATTGCACAGATCTAAAATAAACCAATGATATTACCATATTCAAATTGATCGGTTTGATTTAAGTGATTTAACATATCTACATGTTTAAACGTTTTTGGTGGCTCAAATTAGTAGAACCACTGAGTTGACTTAATAATTTTGAATCTTTGATCGATATTAACTCCAACTATATTGAAATGTCAAACATTTTTAACACATTAATTCAAGAGGCATTTACATAATAAGGCAATTTAGCCAAATTCATTACAAATTAAAGAATATTATAATAAAAAGCACTTTTTCAAAGTATAATTACACAAACGAACACTTTGTGCAACTATGGTACTTTGATCTGTTGAAATGACAATATTGACATTTTTTCTCTTTCTCTCTTCCTTTATTTAACAACCAAAACTAAAATATATACCAAGATTCAATATAGCATAGGTTCATAGTTGAATAAAATAGTATATGCAAGGTTCTTATTTGTGGATGCTTTGAACTGGATGGACAAAACGTATATCTATATGCCATGTGGATTTCTGTATATAGATATATAGTGTATGCACAATATTTAGACATTTATATATTAACTTAGTTTTAGACATATCGAAGCTGAATTTAGTATAACACATGTTCAGTGGTTGTACATGTGGGTACTCACATATGAAATGGTTGAGATGGATGAACACATTTGTGTTTTATCATATATATATATATATATATATATATATATGTATGCCCACAATTACCTTTCTTTACTCTTCCACTAAGCATATTCATGTTATTATATCTACGGATTACCATCTATGCCAATATAACACATACCAAATTCAGGCATTCACTTATATGCTTAGTTTTATACATGTCAAAGTTAAACTTAATACAAGACATGTCTGGTGGTTGTACATATGTATACTCGCATATAGAATGGTTGAAATGAATGAATAAATATGTGTGTTTTATCACCTATATATGCCCACAGTTACCTTTTTCAATTACTCTTCCATTCCTATCTGCGTTGTTATATTCACAGTTTAGCATCCATGCCAATATAATACGTTCCAAATTTAAACATTCATCTTTAAGCTTGGTTTTAGACATGTCAAAGATGAACTTAGTTTTTATACATGTATCTGATGGTTGTACATGTGGATACATGCATATGGAATGATATGAACAAATATGTGTGCTTTGCAAGATATATATGCCCACATTTACCTTTCTCAATTACTCTTCTACTAAGACTATCCATGATATGATCTCCATGGATTATCTTCCATGCCAACATAATAGTACCAAATTCAGATATTCAACTAAGCTTAGTTTCAGGTGGGAACCATATGTTTCAGATGTATGGTTTTTAGTATGTACACATGGATATGTAGCAATGGACATATATATATATATATATATGGATGGTGGTTTGTCTCGGAAATGATTACGAATGTATTCATACCCATCCCATCCACTATTGGCACTTATTCCACCATTCTCACAAATAATTTTACTTTATAGACCCGTTCGCGAAAAATATGAAAAGAAATAAAAAATAACTACAAAAGAGAGAAAAAAAAAAGTGAAAAGAGAGAAGAAAAAATGATGGTTTCATTAAAGGCATAATAGACATAAATATATGTAAAAAGTAAGGAAAAGTACAACTAAAGTACTCTAGTTGGGAAAATTGCTCTTTTTGTAAGTAAAGTGATGAAAGTGCTCTTTTATGTGAATGTCTTTACAAATTAAGCAACTTTGGAGTAGTAAGGCACTTAAGATGATTTGTGTGGCTTGAACTGATTAAAATACTGTTAATGAAAGTTAGGAAATCGAACAACAAGTAAGTATGGACGCTTTTAGAGAACATGATCGTAAATGTCTGGACTGGGAATCGTGGACGGCTTTGGTTTGTGAATCATTCATAAGTTACTTGACAAGACAATTGGATTATCAATCATGGACGAGGTATATGATATAACTGTGGACGGGTTTGAATGGATTAAGTGTGGGTGATTCTGTTCTATTGATGTGAATCTTGTGAACATGAGCATATGATGTGGACGGTAACTATCTACGAACACCCATCCACTGGTAACTATCCACGAACATCCATCCACCAATAATTGTCCATATCTTTCTTGCCATAAAACCTAGTCATGTGGAAGATCAATGGATTCAAAAAAGCCGCTGATTGATTCAATTTCTTTACCAAAAACAAAACTTTGAGAGGATTCCAAAACCCTAGACAGTGATTTTGAGAGCAAAGGATCTATGGTATTCAGATCTGAGCTGGGTCTCGCAGTCGAAGATCTGGGCAATGTCAATGACTTGAATGTGGAGGTATCTCAGCGGAGAATCAAGAAAGCGGAGATTGGGTAGAAAAAAAAGATTTTGAATAGATGATGATCTTTGTTTTTTGTTTAATTGGAGGGAAAATGGGTTTTGTTGGTGAGAGCAATATTGTATGGTCGAGAAAGATTATTGTTAATTTAGATATATGCAAAGCTCCTGAGAATATCTGTGAGAAGGGAAGAGGAAGACAAAGTATCTAACTGAAGAGAAGGAAAGATGAAGAAGAAGCAATCTATTCTAATAAAATAAGAGTTTTTTTTCAGAAGCAGCTCTGATATATTGTCACGTGGCTTCTAAGAAACTGACATGTGTTTTTTTGAAAAAAATTATATGTGTTAAACAAACACAAAAACGAAGCTTCAGTTTTTTTTTATTCTCTCCAAATGATTCTTTTTCATCCAACAAACATAAACATAATTTTTTATAAATATATTTATTGAATTCTCTTTCATCAAATAGACACAAAACAGCTTTACTTGTTTTTTTCTTTTTTTCCAAACAATTTTCTTTGATCTAACAAACTTAAATGAAAATCAAATCACTCAAACAAATCTTATTTAATATAGTAAGATCATGTCACTTTTTCTATTTTTTTTTATCTATACTATATTGCCTTCTATCGATCAAGCACAAAAAAATGCTTAAATTTTTCTTTCTCAAAACGACATTTTTGATCATATTTGCGTGCTTTCTCAGAACAATGACAGTTTTACTTCCCTAATAGGATCAAACCTTATTCTTTTTAAATATTATTATTTTACCAATTTTTTTAATATAAAATATTTAGCAAAATTATTTTTAATAAATAACTCTAATATGCTGGAGATAATTACCCCCAAAGACACTTTAGCAAAGTGCAATTACAATCAAAGGTACATTTTGCTGCTCACATACTTTAGCTATATGTAAAGTCACTAATACCCTTTTGCCTTACACAATTTATTTTCTCTTTGTATCTCTCTTTCCAGAAAATTGCAGTGTAGAGATCGAGAGTTTGGAGCTTCTAAGGATGGCGAATAAACATTTCTTCCAGCCTCTTCTTCCTTGCTTTCACAGCCACTTAGTAATTTTTCACTTTGTGTTTTTTTTTCCATGGTTTTGAAAGTTTCCACTTTTCACATTCATCTTCCTTCTTCCTTTTTTTATTCTCTGTTATTCTCATTTGTTTTAATCTCTTTCCCAATTTAAATCTGGAAATCTCCTCCCTTTATTTGGTTCTCAGATTGAAAACAACAATTAAGATTGTAAAAGCTTGATATTTCTAATTTATATAAGTTAAGAATCTTTGATCTGATCTGGGTTTAAAAATTTCAACACTTCAAAATCATTGTGTTTTTGGTAGATGATTTCATATTTATTTTACTGATTTTTGTGGAATCGATGTAGTAAAAGTAAAATTTAGTTCCCTTTTGTTATGCCATTATTCTTTAGCATTAGATTTTTCATCATAATGTTGAGATTTCTTGTTATAGGATTTTTGATGATTTTTCTAGATCACAGATTATTATAGCACCATAGAAAATTACTGGATTTATGTGGTTAATTTGTGGTGGACAAGACGGTATAGTCAGTTTTTGTGGACTTGTGGATATGTTCAGATAGATAACCTTTCATGGATATGTTCTCAATTCAGAGGCACCCAAATAAAAAGAATCGTCCTTCCTTAAACCACTTCAATGGCCACCATAGATGTCAAGGTAAGGACCCTATCCAACGAAACTATGGACAATAATGAGTTAATTCAGTAGATTGTGCCCACGAGTGTGTTCTTTGATGTGTTCATGTTGTTATGTCCATTATATTATTCCACGGATTGTGTCCTCGTGATTGTATTAAGTGATTTTTATGGACATATTGTGATGGACAAATACTCACGAACGGGGTTTCATGGACATATTGTGGTGGACAAACACTTATGGACGGATTCTTATGGACACAATCCCATGGACACGGCAATTGTACATGTTGATTGTGTCCAAGCGATTGTGTCCATTATAGTATGCACATCATCTGCTCCCTTCAAGTGTGTAATGATTAGGGGAGATGAGCAGAGACGAATGGATTACCCTATTGCTGTCATGTAGTTTATTCTTTGTTTTCTTTGTAGTTTGCAAATTGTAATTGGTTTGAGAATTTGTTTATTTTTATTATTTGTGTATCTCTATACAAATTCACAGATCTGCAATTGAAAATTTTCGATGATAAAAAAAAGTAAGAAATTTATTTCACAAAATCTGAGCTTTAACCAAATATGATGTTTTTGTGGCTATCGGACAAATAATCTCAAGGTAGCAAAATAAAAAAAAAAAATTGAAACTGAGATTACTACTTTGAAAATGCAAGAAACTATTATGTTTGATCTCCAAATTTGATTTGATCATTCTTGAAGAAAAGATTTAGAAGTACGATCTGAACCATTTTGAATGGTGATACTTCATTTTTGAGAATTTTTCATTGTCCATATATAAGTGCCCATGACACTCTGTCCATCATACTCATATCCATATGTTAAAACCATTCTCATACAAAGATATCCAATGTTTTGAGAGCTCAAATATTTTCATTTTAGAATATATAAAAAACTGCATCATGCTTGTTATATTGTGTCCATTATATTTGTATCCACTGTTATTTTTCCATTATATTGTGTCCATGTATGAAAAGATCGATGGGAACCTGTCTACGCCAACATATATCTAACACTTACAAACATATTGATTTTTAAGTGACCAATCCCAATGAAGTTAAATTTTATTAATCCATCCATATCGCTTAATCCACATGTTACCATCCATAGCACTTAATCCACATGTTACCATTGATCACCTTTTGTAATTTCAACATTTTATCCACTAATGTCGAATCAGTAAGTCCCCATTATGATCAGTCCGAAATATGGCAAATTTTGGTGACTTAATTATAGAAGAGCTTACAATTAATCATCATAACTTTCGAATCCAATTAATGTTCTAGGATAATAAAGGAACCGTGAATTGAATATACAGAAGAAAACAGAAATTTGATGTTGAAACATATTAAGAAGAAGAATAAGAAAGAAGAAGAAGAAGAAAAAAAAAAAAAGAAGGCTAAAAAGAAAGAAAGTACAAGAAAGAACAAGCAAGAATAAGGAAGATAAAGGAAGAAGAAAGATAAAAAAGAAGGAAGTGGAAGCTGAGACTACCACACCTTATCAACATTCAAAAATTTTTTAAGAGTTTTGATTGAAAAATATTAATTAAAGATAAAATTAGTATTTTACAACCCCAAAATTTTTAAAATCTCTCAATAGCAATAAGTGTCTTTAAGTGTAAACAAAAATTCATAAATACCTATGAACTTAAATCACTTAGTATACTGTTACATGTTATCTTATAAATTGATGTGTCAATTTATTAATAAAGATAAAATTGTCCTTTTACATGTCCCAAGTATACATGACTTATTTTAATATTAGAGTTTGGCAAAGTGCATTTTACTGTAAAATTCTCTTAATTTAATGATATTTTTTATAAGTAAAAATATTCTTTTAATATTCTTTAAAATGTATTTTTCGTGATAGAGATAACTAAAAAAGAACTTCAATCGTTAATTAAAGACTAAATCAATCGTCTTATTTGAAAAATAAAAAGGCTCCCTTTTTAGAGGTGTACCAAAAGAAAAATCGAACACAAAGCCAGTTAAAACTGATGAGAAAACCAATTTAACCAAACTATATAAATGGGGGAAAAGATGGCCGATAATATTTACTTATTACCCAAAAACATGCTTTTGGTGTTTTTTTCTACAAGAAAGAAAATAGTTTACACAAGGAACTTAGCCAGTAAAATAACTCAGAAACAGCCGATACCTAGAACTCGTTAGCTTTCCTTCGTAATTCGTTTAACTCGTTCTCGATCTCCGAGTCCTTAAAAGGGTATCTTGTGCTTGCTGCGACGGTGCTTCTCCCTGGAGGAAGCTCTCCTTTCTGCTTCATGTCATTACAGAGGATCACTATAAAGAATGTCTATGATACAAACCAGAGTGCAATTGCATGTTAAATGTGGAAGTTTATCTATTTTCGGTAACCAATTACTCGATGAGAAACCAAATCGGTCGTTCCAGGTTTCTCTGATAACTGTGAACCCAGCCATGAGATTATAAACGTATTTACAAACCTTTGAGCTTCCGGACAACTCTTTCTTCAAGTTTGCAAGATCATCATCCACGGATGTTGTTTCAAGCATTTGAAACTGCAAGTCACAAAGAAGAACAAGTTAATGTCAAGATGGTTGTATAAATACAAGTTCTTCTCCTACCACCGAAAAGACAAGTCTCTTTTTCTGCTCAAATGAAACCAATCGAATATACAGTAAAACAGATTGTGCTATCCTCTCAGACATAAAAAAATGTTGGAATGCAAGATTTTACCTCTGAAACCAATTTAAAAGAGAGAGATTTTCCTAATAGAAATACTAAGACAGGAGATCGACAACCAACCTTCCCCTCGAGTTCATCAGTTCCGATCTGAGTAAGTGCATCTGCTTCAGACTCCATAGCCATCACTATCAACCAGTTTATAGATTTTAGACTCTACCAGAATAATCATACATCAAAAAGAAGAATGCAGAGTATCACAGCGAAAATCCCAACTTCAGAGTTCTGATACCAGTAACTCAGAAATCTACTGAGAGAATAAGGGGAATATTACTGCAGCGACTAATATAAATAAAACCTTTCTTGAAAACAGACAAAAAGTTCATGGTTCACAAGAACATAAACAAATTTCTAGAAATAGTTTAAAAAAAAAAAACTTATTCAGTGTCATTTTGTTTTCGATAAATAGTGTCAATTCTCTCTCGTCCCTAAACAAGAAAGGATACGACTACGTTTACCCTTTTCTCTAACGTTGCAGAGCACACACTATATTAGTGTTCCATTGTTTTGCATGAGTTAACTATAACACTAATTTCACACCCACATTTCCCAAAATTTGAAGCACCATTGCTCATGTCACTACATCCCGCAGGGCCAGGTATCAAGTAAACTAGCTTACATCGAAAAAGTACCACATCTTTGGAAAAAGTGGACTCTACTCAGTTTCAAATACCGAAGAGGTAACTATTGTTCTCCCCCTAACTATTGGGCAAACTTCAAATTCAGAAAGGAATAATAAGACTAACAGCTGTCACTGATGCATAGACAAAATTTTAAAAGTTTTGCTAAATTTGGAGAATGAAGAGAGTGTACCTTTCTCCTCCATTTTTTCAAAAGCTGAAAGAGCACCGCTTGTATTCACTGTACCTATCATCTCTTGCACTTTGGTTGCAGTCCTAGCACGAATATAAAAAGAAAAGAGTTGGGAAAATATAAGAAGGATCCAATATGGACAAGTTTCCCATATAAGATGTAAAGAAGGATAATTCCCATATAAGATGTAAAGAAGGATAATCGGGAAATGTTACAAACTTAGCAGTTCGAGCACGTGCAAGTAGCGTATCTTTCTTTGCTTTTGCCTCTTGTATCTTACTCTCCAAGAGCTGCAAAGAAAAGGTGCAACAACAAACATTTTACAGTACTCATTTTTTTTTTTTGGGTCAAACAGATGTCAATTTCCTAAGAACCAAACTTCGTCCTACAATTTCAGAAAAATAAGCATTCTCTGCTACGGATCTTAAACGTTATGTCCGTAAAGATACAATAGTTCCTTAGTCCCTAAAACGAAGTGAAGAGAGATACTTATCATATGAACCTTAGACTGAGACGTCCTAAATTAAAGATGGTCCCTATCTCCAAGCCATACGGATGTAAAGGCGGCATGAAGAAAATAATGTACATGCTTCTTTAATTTGTTGAGTGCACTGGAAAAATATATAGTGAGACAAAATATGTAGATGAAATGGGTAATAACTAACCCTTGTATTTGAAACAAGATTGTCGACAACCCCTTTTTGCTGATCTAGTTGAGTTTTCAGAGCAGTAGCGTTGTCCTGTTAAGATTAAAAAAATAAAAAAATAAATAACTTCAATACCAAAAGTACTAAGACTATAAGATTTTTTGTTTGTAATGCAACTTGTAACAGCTAGACAATGCATGTACTGAAGAGACTTCAAAAATTGTTAGAAAGGTATCAGCAGGTAAAAGATAGAGACAACGTCCCTTCTTGCCTTCAAATCTTCAGCCATTTGCAATAAAAAAAACATAAGCAGAGAAACTGAAAAAAGAGCCATACAGTCTGTTGCTCAAACAACAGCACATCAAACACAATAGTTAACATCCTAATATGTAGAAACACAGAAGGATCATTTTTGGCTGCATCCATAGTGTGAAAAATGTCCAAATTCGTTTATTTTTTTCTGACACTGAAAACACCTTGCGAAAACTAAAAAATAACAAGATATTTGAAAAGAATACATGTAACTATAAATACCGCCAAACTCAGTTCCATCTAAAAATGATTATCAGTTATCACAAGGTCCACAATTCAGAAAACTATTTGAAGTTACTCAGGGAGTCATGAGGCAAAATATTGTATACTTAAACTTGGCAGAAAATCTAGAGATCAGCCTCAAATGGCTCGAAGCGTTAAACAATTAGGTCGAGGCTTCTTTTAATTGTTGGAGTAAGCACACTTGAGATCATAAAACGGATGATAAGAGATTGAAAAGAAATAACCTACAGCAAAAGACTTTCGCCGTTTAAGGGCTTCACGTGCAAGATTTTCATCGCCTTTTGCAAGAGCAAGTTGTGCCCTTTTGTACCTATATAAGGATGTAACATGTAAGAAGAATTAGCCAAGTTAAGAATTTATGTAAGAAAGCAAGGGTCCCCCAGGCTAAAACAGACATACCAATCATCAGAAGATTGCTGTGAAGCTTTATATTTGTTCTCCAACTGCTTCTGTGATGCTAAAACCTTCAGACACATTGAAAATACACAAATTAGCCAATATCCAAAATTATGAACTTTTCAGAAAGAAAAACATCAAAAAAAATTTCAAGAGCAAGAAACATACCTGTGCAGTGGCTTGACGCATCTTGGTCAAATCACTATTCATTTCAATGACAGTTTGTTCCAGGATTTTCTCCGGGTCTTCGAAGGAGCTTATAAGTGCATTTGCATATGACTTCGCTTATTTAAACAAAAAAAAAATCACATTAAAATCTGATTAATGAACTCCAAACGCATTAAAATATACACTCGACTCTCCGATACAGACTCAGCAAGGTTATAAGTACCTTGACCACTCTTGAAAACCGTTCAAATAGATTCATTGTAGCACCATGACCATTGCACTTCAGTCTATTTGCACAAGACAGTCTCAGCTCGTTTACTCTCAAAGCTCCACCTTTCATAGATAAAACAATAATAGAAATCAGCATAACATACTGAAATCATTGATAACGAGACCGTGTCTTGCATTTCAAGTAGAGTCCATTAGTCATCGAGTACAGAGAAAAGGTAAACCACAAAGTTACCCCCAAAGACTATTTCTGAAGCATGATAAACCCTATTTATCTCTTCTATGAGAAAGAGATGACTCTGGAACTGAGAATTTACAGTAGATCAATTAACAAAATCCAACAAATCATACCTATGACTTCAAATTTTACTTTGGGTCCACACTTTTTAGAAGACAAAATCTAAGATAGCTTGCACTATTTCTCTCTGGGTTTCGAAGCAATCGAATAACAACGCGCAAGCTAATCAAATTAAAGAGAAAGCAAATTAAAGAGAAGGCGTAAGGCGCACCGGAGTTTCCGAAGAAGGATGGTCGGAGAGGAAGTACCCTGAGGGAACAAGCGCGATTAGAAGTCGAAGGGGATGAAGAAGCAGTAGGGCGGAGAGAAGGGAATAATCCGGCGACTGGTGAAGCCTTCAGAGCCATTTCAATGGCGGAAGTGAAGAGACGAGAGGTTGCGATAAACCGCGAGGCGATTCTTTTTTGTGTCTATGACGTCCCTTTTCTGCTTCTTCCCCTCTCGGTTCGCTTTTGGTGATTGGACGGATTTGTTTGTGGTGTCGAAGGCAACCGGATGTTGTTGCGATTACTGTCCTATTTTATTTTTTAATTTTATATTAGGTGGTTGATCGGTACATATGTGCAGGTATAATTTTTTTATATACATAGTTAATTATAATATTTTAATATTAATTAATTTTTTTAAATATTGGTATGTTTGTATATATATATATATATATATATATTGTTTTAATATTTTACAAATTTCTTTCTGAAACCAATGTATTTTAAAACTTTTTATATTTATAATGCTTGTAATAATATATAATTATAAATATAAAAGTTATATTAAATAATAATTAAATTCTTATAATATTTTTTAAATATTTTTATAATATGCTTTATTTTTTCTTACACAATCTACGATATGCTTTTTTGCGTCTTACATAATATGAATTTGCAAATATATATATACTATATTTAAGTATATATTTTTTTGATTTATTATAAATTAAACTGAAATAGTTTTTATAATTTTTACTTATTCCTAAGAGCGGATAGATAATTGGTACGCATGTGCGAGCATACCAACCACTTCACTACACTCAGAATAGATAAAAAATTTTAAAAAATATAAATTGTATAATAATTAAAATAAAAATTAGACTGTAATCAATCTTAACAAAATACATGTACGGAAAAGTTCGCATGTGACTTCAACTAATGTACAATTAATATATATGTATGTACGTGTATTTGTAAAAAATTAAAATATGGCTCTTACGTGTTAAAAAGTTTTTAAGTGACTTTGTAAAACAAAGTGCGAGAGATTTACTTTTATATACTTTTATTTTTATTTCTGATTCATATTGTTTCATCTTATTATAATTTATTTTTTCGTTCAATTATTTTTTATTTCATTTATTATCTCAAAATTTTTATATACAATGAAAATAAATTTATATATGCATATGCTATTATTTTTATTTAAAATATAATAAGAGATAAAATGAGATGCTAACATAAGTTATGTATATTTTAGAAAACAACAATAAAAAGATGATAAAAGTTATAGAAAAATATAATGACCTATTAATATTATAAAATAATAATTAGTATATACTTTATTCAATTAGTAAATATCGGTTTGAAAACAAAATTATTTAAAATTATATTTTTTAAAACCATTTCAATAAAAGTTAATTATTTTTTATTTTAACATTTTATTCTTTAAATTATTTTTATCATGATTGTATTTTATTTAAAATTGTATTATTTAATAATTTTTTTATTTAGAACTTGTTTAGATGTTATTAATATATTTTGTAAATTAATAACTTTCCGATATAAAAATATATCATACTTCAAGTATTATTAATAAATAGAATTTTTACTATTCTATTAGATCATTTAGTATTATTTTTTTGTTTTGTCTGAAATTATAATATATATATATATTGTTGAAAAAATTCATAATTATATTTTATGAAATTATGAATATATGTAAAAAATTAAAATTATAATAAATTTTTTTCTGTTAATTTAAATTTGTTAATTTTAGTGTTATAAATATAATTTAGTTTATTTATGTTTTAATTCCACAACTATAATTTTAATTCAACCAATTAAAACATTTCGTTTATTTTAAGAAATTTGACATGTCACATTTACATGTCATCAATTAAAAGCATTAACTTTGGTTGTAGTGTTGACAAATAAACTATTTTCAATAATGTTACTTCTCAAATAATATCTAGTGGATCTTCCAATGTCTGTTTAATAATTAAGGTCTTTTAGGCTAATATCTCTTTTATATAAAAGAAATAGATTTGAAGCTCTCTCAGAGCCGTAGGCAAAACTAATCCCAAGTATAATCAATGACAAGATTGCAAAATAAACACATCATCATTACCTTCACTCTTTCGGAAACGTGATTTAACATAGGTCCAAACAATTTCAATACAAAAAAGCCCATAGAAAGGCAAAAACCTAATTATAAAATCCACTCACGAGACTCTACGGAATCCTTCGTCTTCTCCCTTCTACGGAATCCAACACCTTCAACTTCTAATTAAACACAGAAGATTTATGAAAAATCTGGTTTAATCACCTTCAATAGCACCGGAAATCGAAAAGCCATAGAAAACGTAAACAAAAAGCATAAATAGTATGGCGATAACATATCTTCACAGCAGAAAGAATAAGGGGAAGATGAACATGGCAACTGAAACAGCCTCCAACCATGAAGTACGGTAACTGTAGCAAATCAAATGTATAAGGTTAGAGAATGACGTGTTGTATTTGTTCGAAGACAAACCAGATAAAAGACACTCTATCCCATGTGAATAGCGAGATGATATATATATATCCATATGTTCTTTATCTCTACTATGATAAGAGAGCCCGAATTTACATTGCTTTGTTGTTTGCAGGACTTGATTCGAGTTATGTACAAGGATCGGAGTGGAGGAATAATGGGTGGTGGTGGATCGTCGATATCGGTGGAGCTATTGATAGAAAACGGATCAATGATGCTTTAGACAAACATCTGAAGAAATCTTCACCTTCCACATCTATGATTGATTCCCCTCAACCTCCACTGCACTCTCAGTTTCCCGATCATCGCTCTTTTCGCTCATCTGAAGGTTGTTTTACTTTTAAATCTCTGTCAGTTTCTGTGGTTTTAGTATCTGGAGAAATTAATTTCTGATTTTGGGTATAATTTTACTTTTTGTAGATACACGTTGTATTTCGTGGTTCGGTAATTTGAGAGGGAATGAGTTTTTCTGTGAAGTAGATGAAGATTACATATATGATGATTTCAGTCTTTGTGGATTGAGTGGTCAACTTTCTTACTATGATTATGCACTTGATCTCATATGAGATGTTGAATCATCAAACGGTGATTGTTCAGGTCCATTGCTAAATTAGTTTTATTTTTATGTGATCTTTTGTATAAATTTGGGGAAATGTTTTCCGGAAACTAGGTGATATGTTCACTAAAAAGAAGAACGAGATGGTGCAGTCAGCTGCTGAGATGTTGTACGCTCTTATTCATGTTCGTTACATCCTCAGTACTAAAGAAATGGCTCATATGGTAAGAAAAAAGAGATCTTTAGTTTCTATCTTTTGTTTTCTGATCGATCTTTATACAAACATGGTTATTTTGCAGAACTGAACTCATGTACCCAACACACATAATAGAAAAATGAAAAGGTAAGTACCAATTTATCATAAACATAGTAAATTAGAAAAGCAAGTTATATGTGGCATTTGTTATGTTCTTTTTCCTTAAATCAAAATATGCTCAATCGGTGCAGGAATGTTCAGAATTTGTTGTTCTCAGCGAGTTCAAACTTGGGAAAGTTTGTAGGTAATTACTATTCAGAGGCGGAGTAATGACATATGTAAGGTACAGTTTGTCATGCACAAAGTGGTGGTGAAGATATTTGATTATTTAAAATGATTTTCTGGATAGATGAAATCGAGAAAAATTCATTGTTTCTTCAGGTTAGTATGTCTCACTTATTATGGTCATGTTGTCGGATAGTATTAGTTAAAAAATATATCTATCTTCCTTTTTTTTTGCAAAACATATCTATCTTCCTAAACATCACAGTATGTTTTTCTGTTTGGCACTAGGTAAGCGCTCCTTTCTTTTTAAATTATATCCTCTGAGGCATCATTAATTCTGAGACGTAGAAATACATCGTGTGGGGTATTGTGATAAGCGGATTACGATGGAGAAGAAAGAGGTGGCCCTAGACAATAACAAACTAAAAGCAATAAAACTCGAAGAAGAAAATGAAAAGAAAGTGAAAAAAAAAACTAAAATATATATGAGATGAAGAATAAATGAAATAGTTGAGAAGCGATGGAAATAAGGTATGATCGGGTTCTTAACAAAAATAAATAAAGAATCATCGATTTAGGTGAGGATGAAATGAAGTGAACTGAAAGTAATGGAAAAAATGGAAGGCTGGCGATGATAAAAGGGTGGAAAAGGCTAGGACACCAAAGGATAAGGTAAAGCTCATAACCTTCTTCAGATAATGGAATGAGAGCCAGCATTGAAGAATACTGTTTTCAGATCTCATTTGACTATGAATCATTCTTGCAAGAAAGAAGAGATGATTTCATACAGTTAGATATGAACTGGAATTCAACGAAATTCATCTTTGAGATCTTCTTATTCATTTCAGACAGAATAAAGTTACGCACAAGACAGTCACAATATCCCATCAATGGGAAAGGTACGTAAAACATTAAATACAAACTTACTTCATATCACCATTGAGTTTGCGCTAATACATGTAAGCTTTGGTTTTTTAATCATACAACATGTTCGAAATTTTTATTTAATTAATTGATTTGTAATTTCTATGGATCTAGCTATAGGTAATGTAATCTTTAATCATATGAAGACGCCAAAATATGTTCATCATGAAAAGTATTCTTCGATCAAGGCAAGAGATGTCAAGATATTGAAGTAGATTAATGATCCGCAATGCTTATTCATGTGAGCATATAGAGCTTATTGTAACTTTTGAATTCTAAAGATATCATATGTTTTGTATTATATTTTTAAAGAAATTTGTAAAATGCGATTTTAGGCGACTCACGTACAAATTAAAAATTTGTTATGGTTTAAAATTATAAATTGTCTATTTATTTTATCTTAGGTTGAACAAAAAATGCCTCCTTTTTGTTTTTGAATCCAATTTACTTTCATATGGTATGAATGTCAATCTGCATTGCAATTACCTTTGAACTGGACTATATCTAATATTTTCGATGTTTCCACTTGCTTTGTAAGAGTTTTCCAACTGATTTTTACTAATATCTTCCAGGACTAGGAGCACTTAAGAGTTTCCAGCAATAATACATAAATACTTTAAACTATATGTTCTCATATTAACAATAACACTAATTTTTAAATAATTTAGAATTTCAAAAACATTCAGTAATACTTTCTATGCTTAAATTTCACAATGATCAAATCTTTGACTTCACCAAATCAATTTCATATGTTTATATTTAACCTAAATCCATAATCATATGCAAGCAAAATAGTAAAAAATTTATTACTAAATCCGCGCATTGCACGGGCAACCCCTAGTTCCAAAATTAATAATATAACGATATGAGATACAAATCGTAAAAAATAATTATGGTTTAAAAAAGAATAACAAAATTATCTTTGTCCAGATGAGAAGAAAAACCATTTACTAACTCTTTTGATATGACACCTACACCGTTGTAACTGTTAAAGGAGATCCACACATTTAGTAACCTAACCATAACATCTAATTACTTGCTAATTAAAGAAGAACTCTTAACTCTAATTTGTGTGGCTAATATGTTTTCCCCTCTGTATTAAAAATTGTTGCCTCTGTTAATACTTTATAAATATTGTCTTTTCAGTAGTATCATTGCAAATTTGAGCAGTTTCTCAGTAAATACAGAAGCAACAACCACTGTGGTAAGATTCCTCCATTAAATCAACGTCGGTCAATTTAATTACAAATAGTATGGACTGACTGTTATAGAAAACTATATAAGACTTTTGAGTCATGATACTTCAAGTATTTCGTATACCATGAACTTCCATTGTCTGTTCTACACTATATTTATCACGTAGTAAAAGGAAATCGTTTTGTTTCACAGATGGAAGATCAGGAAAACGTTCATGTTGTTTGTGGGAAGTGGATTCGAGATTCGATTATGAAATGGGTATTTGAGTCCTTATCCACCGAAGGAACGAGTACCATACAGCTACGGATCGGGATGAGTCACTCCGAACTGGTGAACGACGTCAAAGAGAAGCTACAGTTGTCAAACTCTCTTACCAATACCCTGCTTGGTTGGAGATTGATGACGCGGATGGGTCTGAACCGCAGTACATAAAAGAGGACAATGAGGTAGTTGTATTTCTGGAAATGAGGCGAACTATAGAGGAAGTTAATCTATGTATTACACTAAGCCAATGTGTGGACGGAGTAGAAATGGCTGTGTGAGAAACACACTCTCAGCTAACAACTGATAATGCAGCCCAACCAGGTCGTGCAGAACGAGATTCTGACCATGAGGAGCATTGGCACGAGTTTGCCATGTCAGAAACACCTCTCACTTTCCCTGCAACACAGATGTCCCTTGATAGGGTCTAAGTTTTACCTACTTTTAGTATACTGCAAGTGCATACCAATGCAGTTGTAACACAAAAGGTTATCGAATCCCAAGGGAGTAAGTTAACTACACTATAGAGTTCAGCTTCAGATTAAGCTAAGCAGTAAATAATGTATGTAATGCGAAATAACTAAAGTAATGAAAGCAGGTGAAATTTGTTTATTGATCTAAGTTCAGAAAGCTAAAGGCGCTAAGTTAGGATAATTCGTAGGTTGAATCCGAGAATGTAGAATGCATGCAATCATGAATGAATTAAAACCGTCTAGAACTTGAAACACAAGTATATAACTAATCAATTCTCATTGTAGAAGTTATCTATGCCTAAATCACAGAGCTTCAAATCTCTTTGCAAATTCTAACAAGTTAAGCAAGCATTAAAGATCAAGTTTCGATTATTCACAAAACTCCTAAGTCAAATCTCTTTGCAAATAGGCGTTTTGCTCATCTAATACTAGTTCAGGTGATTAACAATGTTCTCACATCTATTAAACAACCTAGGGTTTCAAAATCTAGATGATCAACTCCAGAAATCAATGTGAATGCAAGCACATATGAAGAACCAATGAATTTCCTATCAGATTAGCAATTCTACAAACTCTTCATCAACCATTGAAAAACCCTAACTTAACTAACAAACTACTCAGACATGGTGAATTGAGAAAACATCATGAATAGAATAGGTTGCATAAAAGAAATAAGAAATAAAGATAAAGGAGTTCGAAATCTGCTCTGAATGAGTCTGATTTGTCTCTCCAAAAGCTCTGCTACAAATCTCTCTCTTTGTCTCTCTAAGAAATAAGATCTAAGATAAAAGCCAAAAGAATTGCTAAAAACTTAATATACAGGCTAAATCACGAGCTGGGGCCTTTTTGCAAATAGTGAAACTTCTGGGCTAAAAGTGCAATATCTTCTCCATCTTTTAATACAATGTCGCGATTTTCTTCAGATGAGAGTGACGAGCGTCACCCATAAGTGGTGGCGATCGTCACCAATTGCAGGATAACGGCTTCTGACTTGCTAACTTCGGGGATGGTTCTTGTAATGATCCAAAAAGCTCCAAAACCTCTAACTATGCTTCAGTCATGCTATAACCTGCAAAGACTTTACTAGGACTCTAAAAAGACCAAAAAGACTCAATAAAAAGGATTTATACCCATGGTTAAAAACCATAAAAACCATGATATATCAACTTCCCCAAACTTAGCTGTTGCTTGTCATCAAACAAACATCAGACAAAGAACAGGGCCGAAGTTTGAAAACAGAAACAGTCAGCTAAACATTAGGAACGCCACATTGATCAACACTTTCGAATCCATATACCAGAGAGTCAACACAAGATCAAATTTCAGTCTAATCATCACACGCTTAGCAATCTCTCAAATGCAGTTCAAGCCGCTTCAAGAAATCTGAAATCTCTACTGCTAACTCTTTATATTTATCTAAGTGTGATATCTCATCAAGGATTTATCAACTCAATCACTTATAGATTATTTTCCCTTCCTTAACACTGAACAAATCAATCTCAACACAGCTCTCCTATTTTCTCTTCCCTTGATTTTTTCCTTTATATTTTTCAATTTTTTTCAACTTCTTTTCTCATTTTTTTTACAGTCTAAGATATGATGCTACTCAATACTTGTGTTCCTTGTGAGGAGACAGGTTCTTGAGTGTTCACTACTGTTGTTCCTTGTAAGGAGACATGGTCATGATGCACTATTCAACAGACTAAAACTCTTAAAAGCTGTGTCAGGGAAGATCAAAGAGAGACTGCATCTAAACATTCTTGTCAGTGTTGAAAGAGAGAATCAAGATCAATGAGAATCAAGCCCCAAGATGAGAAGTTTCAAGTTTATTAAGGTGGAGTTAACAGCAAATTTTCCAGATTTTCTAAAAACCTAAACCTTCATAGCTAGACTGATCTACCTATGGCTTTCAACTAAGTATGGCTTGTAATCAACCACTGTGGCAATGGTTCTTATAAGCATCAATGTTTTATGGTTAGTTCCAAAAAAACTGACAGTTTCAAAATTTTGACTCTATAAAACAAGTTTTTGACTCAACTTTAAGACTCTAAAAATAAAACAAAATGTATACAACGTCAGTTGCCACCTCCCCCAGACTTAAACAACACTGTCTCCAGTGTTATTAAGCATAGAGTTGGTCAACATAGAAGAAACAAAACGCAAATAGCATAGTTTGAAAGTGGTATCTGGCGTTGGAAGAGGTGACGAGCGTCACCAATGAATGGTGACGATCGTCACCAGGTGGTGAGATCGAGTCTGCTCAAATGATTCCTTGCTTCTTCCTCTTTTTTTTAATGTTAGAAAACAAAAATAAACTAAAGCATGAAAACTAGAAAACTTACCAGTGGGTTGCCTCCCACCAAGCGCTTGTTTAATGTCATTAGCTCGACTTTGAATGCTGCTCAGGCAGCTGGTGGAACAGAAGGTGGCAGTGAATGCTTTAAAGAAGAATGTCTCCTCATCCATGGTGGTGTATAAGCAGTAGGTGCATGAAATCTTCCAAGAAAGTGAGGAACATCGGTAGGGCGGGTTTGGACTGTGGGTGGAACACTTCTTTTTCCTGCAGAATCATCAAAAGAAACACCAAGCCTTCTACGAGAATCTTGTTGCTTGCATAAGTGTGAAGCATCTTTTGCACCTTTTAAGTTCTTATTGCTGAGACTATGATGTTTTGAATTGGTTCCAGGAAGTGCATACCTTTGCTTTGTTGGAGGTTTTTTGTTTTTGTGGAGTGTTGAATTATTGGTTTGGCAACATAGGATGGACTTGCAGCATAAGGATCAAGTTGCGCCTTTGTGTCCGGATTGGTAACGATCATCACCAAGTGGTCAGTGACGATTGTCACTGATCCTGCAGTTCAGGTTTCTGCAATTTTTTCTGCAGTTTAGCTCTGCAATCCTTGCCTCCATCACAAACTTGTCTTCCTCCAGCAACTTATCATTGATTGGAACCTCTTTTCCGAGCCTAGTCTTAAAGATATGATCTTCAATCTAATCTTCAAACCCAACAACTTTCACAAAAGTTTCAGATATTGCTCCTTGAACAGCCTTCTTGTTCACTTGTCCACTAGTATCTGATTCATTGACATACCCAGCAGTAATGTATTCTAAATGCTCCATAACTGGTTCTTCATCTCTGGAAGTCCTTACAAAATAAGTCTGGCCATTAATGATGGAAATCCCACTTAACTTATCCATATCAAAATTCATGACCATCACCCAAATCAAGCTCTATGTTCCCATTTTTCACATCAATGATGGCGTCACCAGTAGCCAAAAATGATCTTTCCATAATAAGAGGATCTTTAGGTTCTTCAGAATATTTCAAAACCACAAAGTCTGTGGGAATCATGCAGCCTTCAATGTTAATAGGGACATCCACTAAGATACCTTATGGGGTCCTTGTGTATCGATCAGCTAAGATAAGAGAGATCCTAGCTGGCTTGAAATCAGTCATTCTAAGTCTAGCAGCAACAGAGGAAGGCATCAGGTTAATACTTGACCCTAGATCATAAATAGAATGGGGAAACCATCCTGTTGAGATTGAGCAATCAAGCACAAAGTTTCTTGGATCAGGTAGCTTCTCTGGAATTCTGCTTTGAAAATAGCACTGACTTGTTCAAAAACAATCACCTTCTTCTTCTTCTTCTTATTTGGAACTGTACCTAAAAGAATTTCACTAATGTGTCTGGTAAGCAATACTCCTTCCTCAAGACTTACACCATTCACAACCATTCTCTTATCATACCTTCTTAGTGCAGGTGAAAGCTTGACTGCAGCAACAAGGGGAATCTCAACCATCAGCTTGTCTATCATTACCTTGCATCTGGCTTCTTCTATCTCATATTTAGACTTCCTAGGATGCTTGGGGGAAGTATGTCTTGGGTTTATAAACTTGTTCCTTGCCATTATCTATAGTTACAGGTGAAGCAACATCATTCCGGGGTGGGTGACAATCGTCACCAGGGGGGTGACGATCGTCCACTGATATGTGACAAATCCTTTGTGTCGGGTCTTTGTAAAGTGGGTGACGAGCGACATCCCTCCTTGGTGACGCATGTCACTCCCTCTGAGACTGCAAAATTTTCATCTTCAAACTCCATCAGTTGCATGATATGCTCTGCACTCAACATTTTTTTCTGCACTGTTTTAAGCTCATTTTCACTCCTGATTGTGATGGCGTTAACCTGGTGCTTGGGATTGATATCAGTCTTTCCGGGAAGGAATCCCTCTTGCCTTTGAACACCTCCTGCAGTTTGAGCAACCTGAACATCCTGTTTCTTCATATGAGAGTTGAGACTCTCAATTTTTCCATTCATGTCTTGGTACAGTGAATCTAGCTTGCCATTGAAGTCCACTGTCATCTTCTGCTGTCCTTGTAGGATCTGCTCCGGCATAGCTTCCATCTTGTTGTCTTGTGGAGGTGCAGTTTGGTAGGAAGAAGAACCATAATTCATGTTGAAGTTGCTGCTGTTCTGGTAAGGTTTTTTGAAACTCAGTCTTCTGGAACTGAGGCTGTGGCGTGTAAACAGAAGAATTCTGGTTTCCTGTGAAGGTATTCTTTTGATTGTTGTTGTTGTAACCTATGTTCCACTGCTGATTCCCAAACCTTTGACCCTGAAATCCTCCAACATTGATGAAGTTAACATCCTCCTGCTCAATCTCCTCTGGATTTTCGAAAGTCTCTACCTCTGCAGCAAAATTGACTGATTTCTTTGCCACCAGAAGGCGATGCATACTGTCCAGCTTAGCCTTGCCCTCGGCAATCTGGTTCCCATAATTCAAACCAGCTTGTTTCATCCTCTGAAAATCAGCATTCTTGGTGTTGTTACTGCAGGCCAAATTCTCAATCAAAGTGATTGCATCTTCAGGACGGTTTGTGTTGAAGTTTCCACTTCTCGCAGCATCCAATGCCATCTCATACTTCCAATCCACTCCTCTGAAGAAAATTCCAAGCAGCATGATGAGGACAGTCTCTCTGATAGGACTTAAATCTCAACAAGGAAACCTTAAAAGCTTCAGTAGGTCCTTGGGAGAATGAAGAGATTTTTGTTCTCATCTCTTCTGATCTAGCATCATCATAGAAGTTGTTCAGAAAGGCGTTTTTGGTGTCTTCCCAAGTGGTCAGTGATCCAGGCTCTAGTTGCTTCAGCCAATAAGTTGCATATCTTCCAAGAGAGTAAGGGAAAAACTTGCAGGATTGGAAGTCATTGCTGACTCCATTAGCTTTGACACTTGAAGCGAAATCTTCAAACATCTCTATGTGATCCTAGGATGCTCATGTGGTAGGCTATGGAAAGGATGCTGACAATAAGCAGGCTTGAGCTCAAAATCGTTTCTATGTAATGCAGGAGGGCGGATTGTAGCTCTGCTGGTATAAAACTGGTCAGGTCTGTTGTAATCTCCTAGAGTCCTCTGAACAAAACGCCCAGCAACGTTTCCAGTAGCAGCAGCTCCAGCCTCATTCGCCACTTGTTGAACCATATGTTCAACTATGACATTCCCATTCTTATCCAGTCTATGCCCTTCTTCATTCCTCATGTTTCCATCTCTGTCAACAAAGTGACCTTTTGCATCTTCAACAAAGATCAGCGGATTGACCATTGTAGATTGCTTCTTAGCTTTCCTGATGGTCCTTTCCAAAAGTCAAAAGCTCCTTCTCTTTGTTGCTTCTGGTACTGCGATTAGGCATATACCTGAAATCAGCACAAAGAAAAGTAGCAGAAAGTTAGTAAACAAATAAAAACTTGCACAAAATCCTAATACTAAAAATCGATAGGCAGTTACTACTCCCTAGCAACGGCGCCAAAAACTTGATAGGGTCTAAGTTTTACCCACTTTTAGTATACTGCAAGTGCACAGCAATGCAGTTGTAACACAAAAGGTTATCGAATCCCAAGGGAGTAAGTTGACTACACTATAGAGTTCAGGTTCAGATTAAGCTAAGCAGTAAGTAATGTATGTAATGCGAAATAACTAAAGTAATGAACGCAGGCGAAATATGTTTATTGATCTAAGTTCAGAAAGCTAAAGGCGCTAAGTCAAGATAATTCGTAGGTTGAATCTGAGAATGTAGAATGCATGCAATCATGAATGAATTAAAACCGTCTAGAACTAAAAAGACAAGTATATAACTAATCAATTCTCATTGCAGAAGTTATTTATGCTATCACAGAGTTTTAAATCTCTTTGCAAATTCTAATAAGTTAAGCAAGCATTAAAGATCATGTTTCGATTGTTCACAAAACTCTTAAGTCAAATCTCTTTGCAAATAGGCATTTTGCTCATCTAATACTAGTTCAGGTGATTAACAATGTTCTCACATCTATTTAACAACCTAGGGTTTCGAAATCTAGATGATCAACTCCAGAAATCAATGTGAATGCAAGCACAAATGAAGAACCAATGAATTTCCTGTCAGATTAGCAATTGTACAAACTCTTCATCAACCTTTGAAAAACCCTAACTTAACTAACAAACTACTCAGACATGGTGAATTGAGAAAACATCATGAATAGAATAGATTGCATAAAAGAAATAAGAATTAAAGATAAAGGAATTCAAAATCTGCTCCGAAGGAGTCTGATTTGCCTCTCTAAAAGCTCTGCTACAAATCTCACTTTTTGTCTCTCTAGAAAATAAGATCTAAGATAAAAAGCAAAAGAATGGCTAAAAAACCTAATATACAGGCTAAATCACGAGCTGGGGGCCTTTTGGGCCAAAAGTGCAATATTTTCTCCATCTTTTATTACAACGTCGCGATTTTCTTCTGATGAGGGTGACGAGCGTCACGCATAAGTGGTGACGATCGTCACCAATTGCAGGACAACGGCTTCTGACTTGCTAACTTCGGGGATGGTTCTTGTAATGATCCAAAAAGCTCCAAAACCTCCAATTATGCTCCAGTCATGCTATACCCTGCAAAGACTCTACTAGGACTCTAAAAAGACCAAAAGACTCAATAAAAATGACTTATAACCACGGTTAAAAACCATAAAAACCATGATATATTATCTCTTCGTTCGATAAATACTAAGACGCCCCGGAATACTATACTATGTAAAGCGGCTGGTATAAATATTCGAGAAGGAGATATACCAACTCTCGCTCTAAGCCTTCATCGTTCTTCCTGGACGAATAAGGGTAAACGTCTTGTGCCCCCTGACACTGCTGATTCCGACAGTGATGATGCTATCAACACACAAAGGACCTTAACAGATCAACGGTATTTTACTGCTGTCGGGAGGAGGCTATTCTACGATTCAAATGACGAGGAGGAGTCCAACTGTGAGTCCGAAGATGATGAAGCAGCAGACACTGCTCCTGCTGAAGGGACCTTGACATTTATCACTTGGTGAAGGTTTGAGGAGTCTCTACACGTAATGCTCAGCGATCCCGATGCTTTTCGCAAGAGACGCTCCTCCAGTTTTTGATATGGTCGAATGTCAGGGTAAGAATCTCATAACCGAAGTGTTTTTCTTGATATGTACGGCTACTATAGCTGCAAAAGTATGTACGACATATTGTCTGTTGTACTACATTCACCAAATAGTATATTGTTCTGTTCAGTAGAATATTCGAATTTCTCCTGCAATTTGATCCCCATTTGTGACCGACTGCAGGGGTTCATGATGCATTGGTTGATGTACTGTACACAGGTGATAACATATTCATGGGAAGGGTGTTCAAATCGAAGGTCGATTACAAAATCAAAGTAGTTATCCATGATATAAACCAAAATTTCCACTTCCGAACTACAAGAACACCCCCCAAGTTCATGGTCATGAAATGTGTATACCGGAATTGCCCCTAGAGAGTATATGCCGTGAAGTTGGATAAGTCTGGAAATTTCCAAATAAGATCTGCAACACTAAAGCATACTTGTACCATTGACACAAGGCGAAACTACCTTGCGACTACTAAAGTAGTAGGAGAGATAATGCAAAGACAATTCGTTGGCTGTAAAAAAGGACCTTCCCAGCTGGTGTGCGAAAGATTATGCTCGATGATTTTCTTGTTAATGTGTTATACTAGAAATCATGGAGGTCGAGGGAGATAGCAATGGAGAAACATTACGGTTCTATGGCTGGTAGTTATGCGCTAATGCCAGCGTATCTTGGCTCTACTGAAGGCTTCTAACCCAGGTACTCTTTGCTTCCTTCAGATAATGGAAAAATCAGAAGGCGAGTCGAGGTTCAAATACTATTTCTTCGCGTTTGGGGCTTCAATCAATGGGTGTCCTTACATGCGGAAAGTAATTGTCATCGATGGGACAAGTCTAAAAGGACATTATGGTGGTTACCTTGTCTCTGCATCAGCGTAAGATGCAAACTTCCAGATATTCCCCCTAGCATATGGGATAGTGGATAGTGAGAAAGACGATGCATGGAAATGGTTTTTCCAGAAGTTAAGTACATTTGTGTACGATTCGACCAACCTTATCTTTGTATCTGATAGACATTTAAACATATATGCAGGATTATCTAAAGTAAGTCCACTGAATTAGAGTAGATAATATGTATTCTACTCCTCCATTTACGGTATTATATTATTAATTCAATGTATATATTATCGATATAGTATAAATAATTGACATAACTCTCCACTAATGTTGCAGGTGTTTTATATAGCCCATTATGTCGTATATGCAGTACATCTGTGACGTAATGTCCGTGCTTCTTACCAACTAAAGCGTCTTGCAAGTATGGTGAAAGATGCTGCTCGTGCCTACACTGTCAGTGACTTCAATAAAAAATTCATTGATATCCAGGGGTTGAACCCCGGATGTGCGTCTTATGTTGTCGACATCGGTAAGTTTGTATAAACATTCAATAAGTTGTAGCCTATAATTTCTATACTATACTCATATTGTTACGTAATATAGGATTTGACCATTGACCAGAGCACATTTCAAAGGACGCCGATACAACATCATGGACACTAATATCACCGAGTCCTGTAATGCGGTACTTAAAGAGGCCAGAGAATATCCATTGATCTGCATGCTCGAATACATAAGAATGGCCGTCATGTGTTGGTTTGCTCTGAGACGTGCCAGAGCAACAAGGTACAACGAGATAATTACCCCTCATGCGAGAATAAGAGTGGAGAGCTATAAGTGGGTTTGAGTTTCAAGTACAAGCTATAGAGGGTGAGTGTTACTCTGTCAATCTAATGGAGGGCACATGTTCTTGCATGGAGTTCCAAACAGTTGGAATCCCTTGCAGACATGCACTCGCAGGAGCAAATAGTATAGACTTGCAAACAAATGCCCTTGTTGCAGCTGCATACTATGTCGACACATGGAAGCGTGGATTTGAGGGAAAGATTTATCCTGTACCATCGGTTGGAAGTAATGTTATCGGAGGAGCATTTAGTGGCGACCTAATGCCACAGAATGTGCGCCGACCCCCAGGCAGGCCGAAGAAGGTCTGATATATGTCAAGGGGAGAACCAAAGGTTAGTGCTGCTTATTATATCTATTAATTGATACTATACTATATAAATGGTTATCGTAGAATATAACAGATGATTACTTCTGACACTGTCATTCTTATCAAAAGGGGGAATAAATCAGGCAGGAGATGTACTCGTTATCGCCCACCGGGTACAACAAGGCATCTTATCGCAACACAATGTAAGATAATTAGGACAGGCGGGCGTAGGAAGGAGGTCCGAGATTGCAGGTTTTTGGGGACCGGGCTAATAAGCAACTATGCAAGGCGTGTAGGAAAAAGAGGCCAGCAACTATGTTTTGTCTATCATACTGTGTACTAAATATAATGGTATATGCAGGAAATATAATATACCCAAATATTTAGTATGACTTGTAAACGAAAACAGTGGTTACATTTGTGAATACGGTTCAGCTGGCCATGTACATATTGTAAGCCCACAAGACCTTCCTTTGTTGGATATTAATAGGATGCCCTCCTTATGTTTAAACCTGCCACTTCATTTTTACTTTCACAAACACATTACTTCACCTCTTTAGATGATAATCAAAATACTATAGTTATAAAATAGTATGGTACAATGTTAGAAACTGAGTGATTGAAAGTAAACCAAAGGAACTTAGAAGAACTTCATTCACGTTCCAGGTTTACATTATGTAATTCTATAGGCAGAAGATAGTATAGGTGATATAAACACCCTACTAATTAGACAACGTAAACCCAACCAACTGGAACAAATAACCAAGGACCATATACTAAACAGTAACCAAAAGACCCCTGTACACCCTCCCTATCCCCTTACGTATAACATTTGAACAACTACTTAAGTCACTCTTCCGGCGGTCAATGTGTTAGCAGTACAAGTGTAACATAGCTCCTGTGATGAGTGTGTCAGTACTACAAGTGAAACATAGTATACAACACCTAATAAACACACCCGAACATAAAACTAAAATATTAAGTACCACAGTGCCCACTTATAATTACAAACTAAAACCAAGCTACTGCAGCCTATACCCAAACCCCCTTTACCAAATCGTAACCCCCCATATGAATACCGTAGAAACCTAATAAGTAAACTGAATTGATTTAAAAGTAATTGTAGAGTACAACCCATCATATCCTCATCCCTGTGTGTTCCTATCAGCCCTTACCTCCTGCTGGCTTGCTATATTAGAGCATTTTAGGCTGCATTTCATACATCTTTTTCATTGTTTTTGCATTATAGTTTAGCATTTTAGACTCATTTTCACTTATAATCAACATTGCATGCATTTAACTTAGATATGCATATATTTGCATACATATGCATGTTTGTGGTGATTTTCAGGTGATTTTGGAGGTTCTTAGAGTTGGGAAGGAGATGAAAGCAGCTCATGTTCAAAGAGGATGTCAAGAAGGAGCTTTTGCAAAGTCTGGTCCACATTGAGCAAGGATATCGAGCAAAACCCTTGAGAGTGTGCTCGATGTAAGCCAAAGGACTTGAGGAAAAGGATCGGTTCGAGGAGTCCAAGCCTTTAGTCTGCATCGAGGTCCAGCATCGAGCAAGGAAGCCAATACGCGCTGCACGAGCCATATCGGGGTTGTATATCGAGTAGAGCACCGTCCGTACAAACCCGATGCAACATGTCCGCGCATTGACCATCTTATTTTTGTTGACCTTATCTTGTTTTTAGGTTTTTTATGCTTCTTTTGGTTCCCTACAATAAAAGGGAAGCCACAAAACATTACCGTTATCCTATCCTAGTCTTTCTATCAAAAAATTTCACCTTTCATCTTGTTCTTAAACCTAAAAGGGCGATTTGCTCTAGAATCTTTTCCTTTAATAAAGTTTGCACTTTTATGGTTTAATCTTGTCTCTTGATCTTCATTCTAGCACCCTGGTAGTTTAGATTTCTTATCTTTGCATTTTAATCTCATTGATCATGTTTAACTCTAAACAAATGGGATTAAACATGATTAGTGAGTAGTCTACCTTAGATTTAGGGTTCTAAGTAGTAAAAATGGTGATTGAGATGTGATTAAGGGGTGATTAGGCTTGATTAGTTTGTTCTATGTTGTCTCCTTCTCTTGCAAAGTGATTATTGTTCATAAAGCTTGCTCCTTTTCATGGAATATGATGTTGATTGATGCATATGGTTCACTTGATATCTCATTTATATGCATGGTTCGCTTATTTGGCTTGATATATAAGCTTGGTCTATGTTTTCTTTGTTCAGTGACACCAAAGTGATAGTTCACCTTGCTAGATGATTTGCTTAGGGCTAGATAGTGTTGGTTTTGAGATTCTTGTTTGATGGTTGAATAGTATGCATTGAAAGATCTTGCCTTTGTTTGATTCTTCTTCATTTATTAGCACTGTTATGACTTTGCAACTGTGTGCTTAAGTCCATATTCTTGATTGGTGTTTAGCTAACTAGGTCCCTATATGGTTCACAAGATTGATAGGTTCATCTGAATTCTTATTTAAGTGAGAGTTTTTTACTTGCTTAGTACTTCTCTTAGGCTAGAATGGTTCTGATCTTTATGCTCATGATTGAAGAATACGCCATCACAAGTGGGTTTGACACTTCAATCTTATTGAATATGAATTTCTTATTGACGTCAAGCTGATTCGCTTTAGATACCTTGTCTAGGAGTACAACATTGAGAATTGTTTACTTGTGAATGCTTGATGTTTGCCTTTGCTAGAAATCCCATTTATCACTCTTGAAAGCCACTAATCCCATAATTACTTAGAACTTTGAGTCTTGCTTTTTATTAATTATCTTAAGATCATCTTGTTTAGTATTGCTTAAGTTGTCTTTCTCATGTAGTTCTTGCCTAGTTATTGCTTTGAGTTCATTGCTTAGTCTTTGTTTACTTGCATTTGATTTCCTCTTTCTTTTTATTGCATTGTTAGGATGCTAGAATAACTACTTTACAAACAAAATCCTCAATCTCACTTAGCTTACATCATTGTTTGTATCTCAATATCTACAAGTGTGTTTGACACCTCAGACCTTATACTACATCTGATTTGTGGATTATGAATACTTTAAAGTATAACAAGGGCCTCAAAAACCCTTGCTTCACCTCCTCCCCATCCCCTTAAGTATAACATTTGATTAAAAACTTAAGTGACTGCTCCGGCGTTAAGGCTGTCAGTACTACAACTGTAATATATTATAGAATGGTTAATACTTGGTAAACACATAATCCACAAAATGAACCAAACATATTGAGTACTGTATAGACCCCATACAAATGAAAACTAAACCCAAACCACTGCAGCCTATTCCCAAACCCCCTTTACTAAACCGTCACCCCACATATGTATACCATAAAAATATATTCAGTAATGCGAAATCATCATATCCTAGCCCCTTTGAATACGTATCAGCCACGGTTTCATTGTTTTCATATGATATGAGTACTTCTTTTCTGAATTTACATAATATGCCAAGTAAATAGTATAAATAGCAGATGATAATAGTTTCAACATAAGAAACCACGAACGAAACATTCAACAGCCGAAAACAGTATGGTACAATATAACGCATGACAACGTACATAGTAGAGAAAATAAGACAGTAATCAGACAAGAGAGATGGGTTGAAGTAAGTGAATGCCTTGATGGCGTTGTTAGCGGCTGCACAGCGAAGAGCCGACTCTACAATTTTTGAACAGGCACATAGTTGGCCAGTTGCATGCATCTCCAAAAGCGCAATTGCAATCACCCCACTAAGACCTACAACAAAGAAAATGAGCATCAGATATGGAAGTTCATACAATACCATACTTTCAAAGTTCATCGAGGAATGGCAAACCATACCTGTAAACTCACGCAGAATCTCCAAATCCATCCTCTTAAAAGAGAAAGGAGCATTCATAACTAATCTGGCCGCATCAGTTCCACTATGAAGTCTATTATAATGTTGTAGCATTTCTACAAGTGGCTGCATTCGTTGCTCCAACTTGGTGTCCGAAACACATGCAGTGTTGCAGTCCAGAACATATAATGATCAGGTGGTGAGGTCAACTACAATGCCTACCCAATGGGAGCCATCAATTTGAAATGGGAAGTAAAGGACAGTTACGACAATGCACCACCGAGGCCAACTTCCAAGTAGAGTATGGAGCATGGGAGAAAATATGTGCGCTGCTTGGCCTGCTGTAAGAGCAAATATTTCATACTCTGCTGTCAGAGCTGCAATGAATGTAGGCAGGATAATATCCCATTCTACACTCCCTAAATTCTCCCGTCGAAGCTGCACAAACCTTACCAACACATCGACCACCTTCCAAAAAAGAAAACTGTCACTTGTACTCAACTATATCATTTTTATTACAATTGTACAACATGAAATGAAAGTACACATACCATTAGTGAGAGGGGAGATCGAGACTCAAATATCTCCATAAATACTGCACTTGGAATTCCTATATTATTTTCCCCAGCATACGTTTTACATTCAAATAACTGTTATTATAGTATATCTCCAACTTTGATAATTACTATAACATAATTTGAAAACGAACTTACTTTTCCTCACACATCAACTTCAGAAATGTAGAGGAACGAGTTTCAGAAGTTGCCACAAATGGATTGAAACCAGCAATAAGTATAGGGCCATTTGATATGGGTGTTTCAACAATATGAATAGTTTTCGAGGACCCTGGCTTATCAACGAAATCTGTTTTGTTTGCATTCTTTCCCCGGTTTCCCTTTGATTTGTAATCTCTAGGTGTGAACTTCTGAGGCTTTGATTTAGTTCTCCCGTTGAACCTCTTAACAAGAGGAATATGGTCCCTGTTAGTCCCCGGTTGGTCCACAGCAATATCTGCTCCACCCTCCACTGGATTGATAGGAGGACCTCCTACGTTAGCTAGCTGTGCATCAGACTTACCACACTGATAGGGTCAGGTTTTACTCAAATAAAACTACTACAAGTGCATAGCAATAGCAGTTGTAGTGCAAGTGGTATCGAATCCCAAGAGAGTAATGCAGACTACACTATCGAACGTAGGTTCGGATTAAGCTAAGCAAGATATAATGTATGTAATGCGAATGAATAAATAAAAGTAAGCAGATGATTTTGTAAGATGATCTAAGTTTCAGAAGACTAAAAGCGCTAAGTCAGGACAGTTCGCAGGTTGAATCCAAGAATGTAGAATGCATGAAATCAGGAATGATTAAGAACCATTTTAAACATGAATCACTGATGTATAACTAATCAATTCTCATTGCAAAAGTTATCTATGCCTAAATCACAGAGTTTCAAATCTCTTTACAAACCCTAACAACCTAAGCATGCAGGACTGATCAGATTCAATTGTTTACAAAACTCCTAAGCCAAATCTCTTTGCACTAAGTTGCTTTGCTCATCAAATACTAGTTCAAGCTATCAATAATGCTCTCACATATATTTAACAACCTATGATTTTCGGATTTCTAGATGATGTGTCTCAGAAATTCGATTTTAAAGCAAGCAGTGATGAAAAACCAAAAGATATTCCTAACATATAGCAATTCTACAATCTCTTCATCAACCCTTGAAAAGCCCTAACTTAACTAGCAGATTACTCAGACATGATCATGTAATCACAAAACATAACTGAATAAAATTGCATTAAGAGAAAGAGTAAAAGAATAGAGGGGTTCAAAATCTTCTAAAAAGAGTACAGGATTTGTCTCCCCAAAAAGCTCTGAAATAAATCTCTCTCTAAGCTCTCTGAATTCTCAAAAACTAAGATAATCGCCAACAATGGCTGAAAAACCTAATAAATAGAGGCTAAACACGATATGGGATCTTCTTGTAAATAATAGAACTTTTGGGCCAATTCTAGAAATATTGCTCCATCTTTTAATAAACAGCCACGCTCCTTCCTGAATGGGTGACGAGTGTCACCAATGGTGGTGACGAGCGTCACCATACGGCATACTTTCTGCTTCAAGCTTGGTACTTCGTGGCTTCAACTCAGAATGCTCCAAAAGGTTCCAATATCTCCAATTATGCTCCAGACATGCTATAACCTGCAAAGACTCTTCTAGGAATCTAAAAAGACCAAAAAGACTCAATAAAAAGGACTTATATCATGGTTAAAAACCATAAAAACCATGATATATCAACTCCCCCAGACTTAGCTTTTGCTTGCCCTCAAGCAAACATCAGACAAATAATAAGGTCGAGGTTTGAAAACAAGAAACAGTCAGTCAATCATCAGGAACACCACACTGGTTTGAACTATCGAATCCACTTATCACAGAGTCAACACAAGATCAAATTTCAGTCTAATCATCACAAGCTTAGCAAATCTCTCAAGTCCAGTCCAAATCCCTTCAAGAGATCCAAAATTTCTACTGTTAACTCCTTATTTTTTATCTAAGTGTGATGTCTCATCAAGGTTCTATCATCTCAATCACTTTACAGATTCTTTTCCCTTCCTAACAACTGAACAATTCAATCTCAACACAGCTCTCCTATTTTCTCTTCCCTTGATCTCTTCATTTGGATATTTTCGATTTTTCACTTCTTTTTCTCAACTTTTACAGTCTAAGATATGGTGCTACTCAATACTTTTGTTCTTGTGAGGAGACAGGTTCTTGAGTGTGTTCATTATTGTTGTTCCTTGTGAGGAGACAGGATCATGAATGCACCATTCTTTGGACTTAAACTTTTAAAAACTACATCAGGAAAGATCAAAGAGAGACTGTATCTTAACCTTATTATCAATGCTGAAAGAGAGAATCAAGATCAATAAGAATCAAGCACCAAGATAAGAAGTTTAAAGTTCATTAAGGTGGAGCTAACAGCAAATTTTCTAGATTCTCTAAGAACCTAAACCTTCATTGCTAGACTGATCTACCTATGACTTTCAACTTAGTAAGACTTGTAATCAACTATTGTGGCAATGGTTCTTATAAGCAAAAACGTCATATGGTTAGTTCCAAGAAAAACTGACAGTTTCAAAATTTTGACTCTATAAAAAAAAGTTTTTGACTCAACTTTAAGACTCTATAAACATGACACAAAGAACACAATATCAGTAACCACCTCCCCCAGACTTAAACAACACTGTCCCTAGTGTTATTAAGCCAAGAGTTGGTCATAAAAATGAATGAGAAGTCGAAAAACCAAGTCAGAAAAGTGTTACCTCGCGTGGGGTCAGGTGACGAGCGTCACCAGTCTGGTGACGAGCGTCACCACGACCTGTATTGCCTAATTGTCAAGTTAGATGTTAGTTAACGAAGTGTTGTCATGTGTATTCAAAATTTAGACTTTTTGAGCACTCAAACACACAATTAACAACATCCAAACATATCAATAAGAACCTGGTTCAACAATCTCACAAAACATCATCAAAGAAACTGATAACTGACTCAAAGAAAATATAAAAATGACTCAAGAAAAATAAAAATAAAAGAGAAAAAGAAACAAGTAATCAGATAGTAGAGCTGCAGTCCTCATCCTCGCAAGGCTCAGTGGTGTAATGGGGGCGGGCACAACCACAGTTGCTAAGTGTAGCAACAGCATCCCAAAGGCCCTCAAAGCTGTCAATGATATACTCCTGAAAAGCAGTCATATCCATGGGTGTCTGTGGTCGTGGAGGACGCCTGAAAGCAGTAGAGGAGGTACTCTGGCGTGTAGAAGGTCCAGCATCAGCAGCAGCGGCAGTAGAAGCAGAGGCGCCAGCTGTAGCAGCTCTAGCAGGGCGCAGAGCTAAAAGGCGCAGAAGAGTCCGAGCTGGCATGAAGAATAGCTGGCGTGGATCTCCCTGAATCGAAGTGAGGTCCCTCTGTGGCAACTTAATGCCAACATACTCTCCAGAAGTAGTAGTGAAAGTCCAGACAACTCCAATCTTGATCCAAGTTACATGGCGTAGATACTGGTCATCCATAAGTGATATGTCACTGTGCAGACTGCAAGGAGTGACATCAATCTAGAAATAATGGAAGATGAGTGTCAAAAGGCTGCCAACACTCTCGGTCTTCTCCCCTGGACTGGTGAACGGCTTGGTCTTCAAAGAGACCAGATGCTCAGTGAACATAGCGCCCAAGTTGGTGCGAATCATGCTATCAACATGGATCGCATCATCAAGCATCTCATAGAGTCCGTAGTAGAGGAGAATCAGCTCACTAACATGTGTCTTGCTAGGCGCAGACTTGCACATAATGGTATGTCCAAAGAGGCGCAGAATGTACCTCAAGACAGGATGGCGAACCACTGTCTGCGTGCTAGTCTTGCTGTCATAGACTCCATTCCCGAACTTGGACCAGAATGTCCGCATATGAGTCCACTAAGAGGGAAGGAGAATGCCTGTGGGGTGGTCAGAGAAGCCATAGATCTCACAAAGCTCCATCAGACTGATCCGGTATCTAACCCCTCGGATCAGAAATGTCATCGTGCCTTCCTGCGCACGCTTCGCCAGCTCATTCACGTAGTATATGCGAACAGTAGAGAGAAACTGGCGTACTAGATCTGGGTAGAGATCATACTGCTGGAATGGCATAGTGCCCATCCCGATCCTCTCCAGAATCTCTGAAACCTCCTCGAAGATGCCCACTTCTGCAGAACAGTAGGATCTGCGAATCGTGTGGGGACAATCTTCACTCCCAGCCACGCATTGTAGAATAGCGTGTCATACTCATCCCATTCCTCCTGGATATCACGGAATATACAAGTGTCCCGTGATATTTCCTGCTTCGGAGTCCCTGCCCAAGCCACTCTGGAGGCTAATTTTCCGATCTTCTCGCTTGGACCATGGGGGCCTGCAAACCGAGTGTTGACTGAAAGAATCCGTAGACCCTGTTGCAGTGCTTGAAGACGAGCTTTACCTTGGTCGTTTCTCCTGTCTAGGCATCTGAAAATTCAAGTTCAATATCGACCAAAAACATCACCAAAATTAGCAAATTTTTCAAAATTCGAAAAATCAATCAATTAAGGTGAAATAACTGATGGCGATCAACTACAACACTACCAGGAGCACAATTCAACAATCAGTTCAACCCAAATCACCCAAAATTTCCAGATTTTTGCAAATTTCATCATGAACTTGTAAATTCAAAACTTGCAAATCAACCGATAAAAGCTCACATATATGGTTTCATTCCTCTAATACAACCTTAATAACCATGATTCAACAGTTAAATCAAGCTAATCAAGTCAAAAATCGGATTTTACCAAACCTATAGCGGACTGAAAATTGGGGATTCTAAACACATACCTTGCAGAACTTAAAACCGAGTTGAGATTGTGAAAGAGGGCCAAAATCCACATGGATTAGACTTTTGAATCACTCAATTTGGTTTAGAAAATCAAAAGTTATGAATTTCTGAAAATTGCTAAGTGTTCGATGTTTTAACAGTTATGACCGAGGAAGAAGAAGAGAAGAGATAAACGCGTACCTTCGCCTCGGACGGGTGACGAGCGTCACCCGTTTTTTTGTTTGGTCGTGGCTTTTTTTTTTTTTTTTTTTTACTGAATGAAATCTAAATATTAATCCTAAGAACGAAAATAAAAAACTAAGTACAATATTTACAACTTACCAGTGGGTTGCCTCCTACTAAGCGCTTGTTTAAAGTCATTAGTTTGACTTTGGTTGGCTGTTTAGACAGCTGGTGCATCATCCAGAGACACAATGTGTCCTGTTGGAATCTCTTCTTGTGCCCAGTAATGCTTCGCCCTTTGTCCATTGACCGAGAACTCCTCTCCTTTGGAGTTAATCAGGACAATTGCACCATGTGGGCGAGCTTCTTTGACAGTGAAAGGACCTGACCATTGAGAACGCAATTTACCAGGAACAAGCTGTAAACGAGAGTTGTAGAGTAATACCTGGTCATTGGGCTCGAAATGTCTGGAGATGATCTTTTTATCATGATATGTCTTTGTCCTCTCCTTGTATAACATGGAGTTTTCATAGGCCAGATATCTGATCTCATCCAGTTCATTGAGCTGAATCAAACGCCTCTCTGCAGCAGGCTTCAGATCGAAGTTCAGCTTCTTGATGGCCCGTTCTGCTTTGAACTCCAGTTCTACTGGTAGATGGCATGCTTTGTCATAGAGAAGATGGAATGGTGTAGTCTCAAGTGGCGTTTTGTATGCTGTCATGTAAGCCCATAATGCATCATCCAGCTTTGCAGATCAATCTTTCCTTGTCTTCCCAACTGTCTTTTCCAGAATTTGCTTGATCTGCCTGTTGGAAACCTCATCTTACTTTGTGCTGTACACCATACTTCTTCAGTAGCTTGTCAAAAACTTTGTTGACAAAGTGAGAATCACCATCACTTATGACAATCTGCGGGACACCAAATCTGGGGAAGATAATGGTCTTAAATAGCTTCAAAACCACTGCAGCATCATTAGTAGGAGTAGCCAATACCTCTACCCACTTAGATACATAATCAACAGCAACCAGAATTTATCTATTCCCATAAGATGAGGGAAAGGGTCACATGAAGTCAATACCCCAACAATCAAAGACTTCTACTTCCAGAATGAAGTTCTGTGGCATCTCATGTCTCCTGCTGATTTTTCCTCTTCTCTGACTAGTATCACAGCTTGTAATAAAGGCCTGGGCGTCTCTGAACATAGTAGGCCACCAAAATCCAGCTTGCAGAACTTTAGAGACTGTTTTGAATGTGGCAAAGTGTCCAGCATATTCTGATCCATGACAGTGAAAGATGACGTCCTGCACTTCTTCTTCTGCTATGCATCTCCTGTAAATCCCATCAGCACAATGCTCGTAGAGATATGGCTCATCCCAATAGAATCTCATAAGCTCTCTTAAGAACTTCTTCTTAGCATAACCTTTGAAGTCATGTGGTTCATCTTCTGCAGCAAGGTAGTTTGCAATATCAGCGTATCAGGGCCTCTTTGGATCATTCAAAGCATAAATTGGCTCTTCAGAAGCCATCCCCAAGTTTGCACAAATCACAGAAAAGTGCAGAGATTGGTGACGAGCTTCACCAATATTGGTGACGAGCGTCACCTTCTCCGTACAACTTGGTCGCGACTGTTCTGGGTTGGTGACGAGCGTCACCCTCCTGGTGTCGCTCGTCACTCCCCTGCAGTTTCGTGAAAACTGCAGGTTTTCAACACTTTCCTCCTGTTCTCTTGTTTCCACCAAGTAAACATTCTCTTCAGACAAGAAATCATTGATTGGGACACTGTCTTCGACCTGAATCTGGGATAGATGATCAGCAACTCCATTCTCAACCCCTTTCTTGTCCTTCACTTCAATGTCGAACTCCTGAAGAAGTAAAATTCATCTCAACAGTCTTGGCTTTGCATCCTTCTTCTGCATTAGATACTTCAGTGTTGAATGGTCAGTATGAACCACGACCTTGGAGCCAACAAGATACTGCCTGAACTTCTCAAAAGCAAACACAACAGCTAACAATTCCTTCTCAGTTGTTGCATAATTCTTCTGAGCATCATCCAAAGTCCTACTTGCATAGTAAATGGCATGGAGTTTCTTGTCTTTCCTCTGTCCCAGCACTGCTCCAACTGCAAAATCGTTGGCATCACACATTACCTCAAAAGGTAAGTCCCAATCTGGAGGCTGCACAACAGGAGCTGTAACCAAAGCTTCCTTGATCTTTTCAAAGGCAGATTTGCACTCTTTTGTGAACTCAAACTTCACATCTTTGCAGAGGAGAGCAGTAAGGGGCCGTGCTATCTTGCTAAAGTCTTTGATGAATCTTCTGTAGAAGCATGCATGACCCAGAAAACTCTTCACTACTTTGACTGAATCAGGTGCTTGCAAACTTGTCATCACCTCAATTTTCGTCCTATCCACCTCTATACCATCTCCTGAGACTCTGTAACCAAGCACAATACCATCCTGAACCATAAAATGGCACTTCTCCCAGTTCAAAACCAAGTGCTTCTCTTCACATCTCTGTAGAACTGCACACAAATTATCCAAGCAGCTCTTGAAAGAGGACCCATAAACAGAGAAGTCGTCCATGAAAACCTCCGTAAACTTCTCTATCATGTCTGTGAAGATCGACATCATGCATCTCTGGAAGGTTGCAGGAGCATTACACAGCCCAAAAGGCATTCTGCGATATGCAAAAGTGCCATAGGGACAGGTAAAAGTGGTCTTCTCCTGATCATCTGGATGGATGAGGATCTGAAAGAAGCTTGAATACCCATCAAATAAGCAGTAATACTTGTGATTCGCCAGCCTCTCCAGCATCTGATCGATGAAAGGCAGAGGAAAATGATCCTTCCTTGTTGCTGCATTCAGTTTCATGTAGTCAATGCACATCCTGTATCATGTGACAGTCCTGGTTTGAATCAGCTCATCCTTGTCATTCTTCACCACTGTGACACCTCCTTTCTTAGGCACCACGTGCACTGGACTAACCCAAGCACTGTCTGATATAGGATAGATGATACCAGCCTGCAACAACTCATGATCTCTTTCTTGACTACATCCTGCAAATTCGGATTCAGCCTCCTCTGGTGCTCAACTGATGATTTCGACTCATCCTCTAAGTGTATCCTATGCATGCACAAGTCTGGAGAGATACCTGAAATGTCATCAAGAGAGTAGCCAAGAGCTTTGCGAAATTTTCGCAGCTTACTTAGCAAAAGGGTGAGCTTTGCATTGTTCAATGAAGCATTAACAATAACAGGATAGGTGGAGTTTTCTCCAAGAAATGCGTACCTTAGCCCTGCAGGGAGCTGTTTAAGCTCAACTTTTGGTGCTTTTGCTGCAGACTAATCACCCATTGTAGCAGCTTTCGCAAATATGGAGACAAGCTCATCCTGTGCAACCAGTTGCATCACTTGTGCAGTAGCATCCATCATCTTTGTGTAGCCTGTTGCAGCAGCATCTAAATGCTCATACTCTGCTCTAGAAGTGGTCAACGCCCTTTCCAAGGGATCTTCTGAACTCATCTCATGGAAGATCTGATCAGCAATGTTTGTGAGAACATCCACATAAAAAGTCTGTCCATCTATGGTTGGCCTCTTCATCAGCTTGTCCATTTTGAATTTCATCACTAAATCACCTACATTCAGCTATATTCTACCCTTCCTGACATCAATGATAGCTCCTGCAGTAGCCAAGAAGGGTCTGCCAAGAATCAAGGGATCTTTGGGTTCTTCTCCATATTCCAGAACCACAAAATCAGTAGGAATCATATAATCTCCTACTTTGATAAGAACATCCTCTATCACCCCTTCAGGAACTCTGACTGATCTATCAGCTAGGATAAGAGATATCCTTGTAGCCTTAAAATCGGTCATCCCCAAGCTCTTGCCAACAGAATGAGGCATGAGGTTCACACTAGAACCAAGATCACACAATGACCTCTCAAACTTTTCATTGAAGATTGTGCAGTCTAAAACAAAGCTTCCTTGGTCTGAAAGCTTCTCTGGAACTCTGTTCTGAATCACTGCACTGATCTGCTCGTTGATCATCATAGCCCCAGCCTCTAGACTCAAGTTATTGGTCACCATCCTCTTCACATACCTCCTTATAACAAGAATGATCCTTACAGCATCAATCAATGGGATCTCAATAACCAATTTGTCCATGATAGCCTTGCATCTTGCATCTTCAAGCTCCTGCTTAGACTTCTTAGGATGATTATGATAGGGTATCGTGGAATTATCTGAAGTCTTAGGCGAAACTGCAGTATTAGGCGACGGGTGACGAGCGTCACTGGGGTGGTGACGAGCGTCACTCGTCTTGGACGAGTCGGGGTCGATTGCTCGATTTGGGTGATAAGCGTCACCTTCCTGGTGATGGTCGTCACCAGTTTGTGAAGAGTAATGGTCGGGGTTGTGCTCGAGGGGTGACGAGCGACACCATTCATTGGTGACGAGCGTCACTCGTGGTTCTTCAGCAGATATTTCTTCATCTTCATACTCTTCAATACCCACGAAATTCTTTGAGGTTAAATCCTTTTGCAACACCGGTTGCAGGTTCTTTCCACTCCTTAATGTGATGGCATTCACATGGTGTTTTGGATTAGCATCAGTTCTTCCTAGAAGAAATCCTTCTTGGCTCTGAACAGCTCCTGCAGTTTGGGTAACTTGAACATCAAGCTTCTTCATATGAGAGTTCAGACTCTCAATTTTTCCATTCAAATCCTGATAGAGCGAATATATCTTGCCATTGAAGTCCACTGTAAGCTTCTGTTGTCCTTCCAAGATCTTTTCTAGCATTGCTTCCATTTTGTTCCCTTGTGGAGTTGCTGGTTGATAGGAAGAAGAACCATAGTTTCTGTAATTTCCACTGTTCTGGAATGGCTTAAGGTGCTCTGTCTTCTGGAATGGGGGCTTAGGAGTGAAACCAGGCGTGCTATGTCCTCCTGTAAAGGTGTTCTTCTGATTGTTGTTGTTGTATCCTCTGTTCCACTGCTGATTCCCATACCTTTGACCCTGAAAAACCACCAGAATTGATGAAATTTACATCCTCCTGTTCAACCTCCTCTGGAGGTTCGAAAGTTTCCACTTCTGCAGCAAAGTGACCGACTTCTTTCCCACCAAAAGGCTGTGCATATCATCCAGCTTAGCCTTAACTTCAGCAATCTGATTTCCATCAGCCACACCAGCTTGTTTCATCCTCTAAAAGTCTGCATTTTTAGTGCTGTTGTTGCAGACCAAATTCTCAATCAGTCTGATCGCCTCCTCTGGTCTATTGGTGTTGAAGTTTCCTGCACTTGCTGCATCCAGCACCATCTGATACTTCCAGTCAATGCCCCTAAAGAAGATCCCAAGTAATTGCACCTGACTGAAGCCATAATGAGGACAGTCCCTTTGATAAGACTTGAATCTGATCCAAGAAGCCTTAAAAGCTTCAGTATGGCCTTGTGTAAAGGATGCAATTTTCGTCTTCATGTCCTCTGATCTTGCATCATCATAGAAGTTATTCAGAAAGGCATTTTTAGTGTCTTCCCAAGTGGTCAATGAAGCAGGTTACAGTTGCTTCAGCCAATATGCAGCTTCTTCTTCAAAAGATTAAGGGAAAAGCTTGCAGAACAGAGTCATTGCTAACCCCATTAGCTTTGACACTGGAAGCTAAATCCTCAAACCTCTCTATGTGATCTATAGGATGCTCATGAGGTAAGCCATGGAATGGATGCTGGCCAACCAGCTGATAGTAGACAGGTTTAACCTCAAAATCGTTCTTCTGGAAGGCAGGAGGTTGGATTGCAGCTTTGTTGGCATAGAACTGATCAGGTCTATTGTAGTCACCTAGAGTCCTCTGAACAAAACGCCCAGCAGCGTTATTGGCAGCAGCAGGGACTCCCACGTTCTCATCCACTTGTTGAACCTGCTGTTCAGCAATGACATTCCCCTCTTGATCAATCCTCTGCCCTTCTTCGTTCCTCCTATTTCCTTCCCTGTCAACCAAGTGACCTTCTGCATCTTCAACCAAGATAAGTGGAGCGACCATTGTAGATTGCTTCTTAGCTTTCCTGTTAGTTCTCTCCAACCTAGCGAGTTCGTCGATGCTCAAAGTCACAAGCTCCTTCTCTTTGTTGCTTCTGGTACTGCGATTAGACATACACCTGAAACAGGAACAAAGAAAAGTAGCAAAAAGTTAGTAAACAAATTAAAACTTAGACAAAATCCTAATACTAAAAATCGATAGGCAGCTATTACTCACCGGCAACGGCGCCAAAAACTTGATAGGGTCAGGTTTTACCCAAATAAAACTACTGCAAGTGCACAGCAAAAACAGTTGTAGTACAAGGGGTATCGAATCCCAAGAGAGTAATGCAGACTACACTATCGAATGTAGGTTCGGATTAAGCTAAGCAAGATATAATGTATGTAATGCGAATGAATAAATAAAAGTAAGCAGACGATTTTGTAAGATGATCTAAGTTTCAGAAGACTAAAAGCGCTAAGTCAGGACAGTTCGCAGGTTGAATCCAAGAATGTAGAATGCATGAAATCAGGAATGATTAAGAACCGTTTTAAACATGAATCACTGATATATAACTAATCAATTCTCATTGCAAAAGTTATATATGCCTAAATCACAGAGTTTCAAATCTCTTTGCAAACCCTAACAACCTAAGCATGCAGGAATGATCAGATTCAATTGTTTACAAAACTCCTAAGCCAAATCTCCTTGCACTAAGTTGTTTTGCTCATCAATTACTAGTTCAGGTTATCAATAATGCTCTCACATATATTTAACAACCTATGATTTTCGAATTTCTAGATGACGTGCCTCAAAATTTTGATTTTAAAGCAAGCAGAGATGAAAAACCAAAAGATATTCCTAACAGATAGCGATTCTACAATCTCTTCATCAACCCTTGAAAAGCCCTAACTTAACTAGCAGATTACTCAGACATGATCATGGAATCACAAAACATAACTGAATAAAATTGCATTAAGAGAAAGAGTAAAAGAATATAGGGGTTCGAAATATTCTCAAAAGAGTACAGGATTTGTCTCCCCAAAAAGCTCTGAAATAAATCTCTCTCTAAGCTCTCTGAATTCTCAAAAACTAAGATAATCGCCAACAATGGCTGAAAAACCTAATAAATAGAGGCTAAACACGATCTGGGGTCTTCTTGTAAATAATGGAACTTTTGGGCCAATTCTGCAAATATTGCTCCATCTTTTAATAAACAGCCACGCTCCTTCCTTGATGGGTGACGAGCGTCACCAATGGTGGTGACGAGCGTCACCATACGGCATACTTTCTGCTTCAAGCTTGGTACTTCGTGGCTTCAACTCAGAATGCTCCAAAAGGTTCCAATATCTCCAATTATGCTCCAGACATGTTATAACCTGCAAAGACTCTTTCTAGGACTCTAAAAAGACCAAAAAGACTCAATAAAAAGGACTTATATCATGGTTAAAAACCATAAAAACTATGATATATCACACACTCAGTCTTCTGAATATGAGAATAGTACAACTTCTATTTCATTGGCTCCGTTTGGGACACTATTCTATTATGTAGTATAGGAACTCACCTCCACATCGCTGAATTCAGAATGTACGCTTTCCACTACCTTTTTCTTAGCCACCTTTCCTGTCGCCGGAACAGCTTCAACATCTGACCCTTTCACTTCTCCCCCCCCCCCCCCCCCCCCCCCACCCCCCCCGGAGAACCCTTCCTTTTACTGCCTCGAGGATTGATGCTACCATGTGACCTAACTACTGCTTTGCACTTCTCAACCGGGCCATCTGAATGCACATTAATTGTAATGTACACGCATCTCCATATTAGAAAACCAATATACAAAGCACAGTAAACTAACCTTTACCACAATCTCCAGATGTACGAACATGAGCCTTAGCCGACCGGTAGAGGCTCCAGCATAAAAAGACACGGTTCGGTGGACCCTACCGGAGGGCTGTGATTCATTATCCACCTGCGTCTTTATACTCATCATGTTTGTCATAAGAAGCTTCAACTGGGAAATGACAGTATCCAAATGACCTTTAACGCTTACAACATATCCTTCATACACAGCACGAGCCCGCTCTTCAAAATCATCCACCATACCCTGCAGCAAATATTTCATAGTCGATCCTAAAGCCTCCGCACAATGTCCCATACTAGGCATAGCTGATGCAATATTAGGCAAGGGCAGAACGACATTCTTAAAGGTCCTTCTAAATTCTCTCACGGATGTCATCGCAGGGGAGGACTGTCTTGTATTACCGGATTCAGACTCTCAACCATCACTGTCTTCGGGATCTTTCTCCGGAGGATTCAATGCTTCCTCCTCTTTCACCCCTCCGCGCCAAGTGTTATGCTCGAATGGAAAGTCCTCTGTAATCATTGCCAGAATATGGTCGACCCTTTCATCTACTACTTCATCTCAGAAAGGAATATACTCAAATTCAGTTCCAGTCGATGAACCCAGACGAGACCGCACCCTTGCATGTATACGACACCATTATAGTATAAATCCGTATTAAATAAAAACTATATTCTGCATTTAAGATTATTGACCATTTCAATTACATGTCCTAGCAAATCCAAATCGTGGGCTGTTTGAATGTTTATTGACAAACTCCTCTCAACCACGGCCTGGATGACATCTTCAATCAGATTGCCTTCTGTTATTAATGGGTCTACCTTGCCCGACGTAACAAGAAGTTCTAGACAGCAACAAGTCGTGACAAGGACCATCGCATGCGAAAATCCTTGAATGGCAATTGACTCTTGCACCAAATGCTCTGCACTCCTCGTCTTTGAGCTTTTAATAGTCAGACAGAAAGACTCACGTCCCCAGGGGTGTTTAAAAAAAGCATCAATGTCATCAAGCATCTCCATAACAGCTGGCCTAACATTTGTTGCACCACTTGTAGTGCATAATATACCCTCAATCAGAAGAAGCAAACCAAGACGAAAATGAGTCATGCCGTCCTTACTCTTCTTCCCAACAAGCAGTCTCTGCATCAAGAGAACATGAGTAACCCTTTTCTGTTTTCTAAATAGTTCTGTCCAAATTTTCCCACCACTCTCAACAATTGTCTCCTTCTTCTTCGGTTTCTTCTCTGGCGCGGTCCTTCTCTAGCGCTTCCTTGATGGCTCAGCTGGAGCAGCACAATTCAAACCAGTTGCCATTGCAAAATTTTCCAACCCCTACTGTATAGGCTTTCCAGCAAACAACCACCATAGTTCGTACTTCTTCTTTGTCACCAACTGCCTCGATAGTAGGTAATGAACAAACATTACTGAGAAAGTGTGGTGGGCCATCTGCATGACCTTGTTGAACTGGGACTCTGCCAGTAATTTGAGATACTCAGCATCCAGAGCGTCTTTAATCATTTGTATCCATTGAAGATTGAAGTAACTATTCACCCGCTTACACCTAGTAGGTTCATAACCAGACGCAAACAATCTATCCGGTAATCCAAGCTCATCCATCCTGGAGGAATAGAAATCAAATATGTCAAAAAATCAAATATGTCAACCACTTTTGCACTATACTACATATACAATATAGTATAGAGTAAGACTTCATCTTCGCCTTACTATATTAAATGTCGCTTATTCTCCATGTCTGAAAACTATATCAGAAAACTACGAACCATACTGATTATGAAATAGTTAATTACAGGCGAATATGATATCAGTCAGTTGATTCGATTATAAATTAAAAGATTCCCAAAATTGAAACCCCAACAATAACCGCTTAGTACACGTGAATCCATTGGACACTAAGTTCTTATGAATATATACAGTATCAAATCTATGAAAAACTCCGGTCTAAATGGTGAGTTTGAAGATATATGAACAATCATCCGGTTCTTCTCCATAACCTAAGGATTTCTCTTAATTACTAACTAATCGAAACCTCAGAAGATCTACAGTCGGAAATAAAACAGTCATAAAACATAACAGAATCGAGAAGAAACCCAATGATGACGAACACTGCTATTTTGTTTCTTCCGAAATTCACAGATTTAAATTAAATACTAACCAGATCTATAGCATATAAATATCGAATTATCTTTTCCAATCGTCTTGTTTAACGCGCAGATTTCTTATAGACTGTAAACCTTTTCTATATTTCAGTCTCCTTCTTCTTCGCACTTACAGAGAAAATTGAGAAAATGGCACAAGACCCGACAACGTTTTCTGGTTGCCTTTTAAATTTTCTATTTATTATTTTCTTTATTAATTTTTAGGCTGCTACGTGTATAAACACACCCTATATTTTCCGCTCATGCACAAAACCTACTAAAAGACTAGAAACTATTTTTATCATAGACCTATGGAGTCTTTCAGGAATATTACATAAAATATAAAAGATATCATAACCATGGGTTAATATGGTTACAAAACTAATATTGGCTCTCAATATGGTTATTCATCACAGTTTTCCTAATAATTATAAATAATAGAAAAAAAATCATGTCATTTACTAAATAAATAATTTTCTGAATTTGAATTACAGAATAAGTCATTTATGGTAATTACTAATTAGATCACTTTATTTTTTTAAATTATATATGGGTAATTTTTCTATTTGGCATGAAAACAAGTTTATAGGCCGAAAAACAGATACAACCAGTTCTTTATTCTTTAATATATTTTATTAAACGTTTAACAATTTATCTTTCTTTCTAAAAAAAATTTTGAAAAATCTTTTTTTTCTTCTGAAATCTCGACCTCTTGATTTCCTGATGAACAGAGATGAAGAACGCTTCTACTTAACGCAGATGCAGATCGACGACCTCGACGGCGAAGACGACTTCTGTATGGAAATGGCAAGCATGAAGAGGACTCATATTGCGATTCGGCACAGATGCAGATCAAGGCGGAGGATGAGTACGGTAGAGTACGGAGAGGATTCGGATTGCATATTCGCTGTAGATGCATATCGAAGCAGAGGATGAGTACGGTGGAGAAGGAAGAGGATCGTATTGCAAATTCTCCATAGACGCATATCGAGGCAGAGGATGAGTACGATGGAGCATGAAGAGGATTCAGATTAAAGATTCGGATTACAGAATCGAATTGCAGATCGAGGAGGAAGATAAGGTGCAGAAGAATAGACAGCGTAGGATGAGTAAGGTGGAACATGAAGAGGATTACACATAGGTTAATTCGGGTGGTTGAATTATAAGTGATTTAAAAATGGTGATTCCAAGAGTTTGTAGAATGTAATCTCTTTATTGAAAATGTAATCTAACGATTTGAAATTAAAAATGTTACTAACGATTTAGAAGGCATTTAGAGAATGATTCATAAATAGTTTGTGTCTATGAATTGAACTGTTTGTGTAGTGTTTGAAATTATTTTGTTAAAGTTCTAGTACACTTATCTTCGAAAACGACTAATAAAAAGTTGTTATATTGTTATTTGTCTGGTGGGTGGATTCTCGTGGACAGATTATTGATTTTAAGTTATGGATAATCATGGAAAGTATAAGGTTGTATGTGAATGATTTTTATTTATATGCTATGGATGATGAGTTATGTTGGAATAAATATTCTGTGGATGAGTTGAGAAACAGATAAACATATTGTTCATCTCAATAGATGTAGTTTTAAACTCTGATTTGGTAATGTATTAGTCTTGCATAGTTATGAACACGTTTGTGCGGATCCATTTGTGTGGACAAGGTTAAGTGGATATGTTTGTGTTAACATGTTTTATGTGGACATGTTTATGAGCATATTTTCCCCCTTGTGATTTGTGTTGTGAATATGTTTTGATAACTATATTGTTGTGAACAACAATTTAGATAATATCTATTACAAAATTACGAACAAAGTATTGTAGGCTTGTTATGATAGACAAAGATGGACATATACGAAAAAAACAGTTTGTAATATTTTCAAACAGAATCACTAAGCACATGCAAACACCATAAGTTCATCAATCATTTACATAATTATTTAATATAGACATGGACAACATATCATCCACAATTACTGGTTTTGACGGATCAATAAACATATATTTTTAGTTCATACGTAGCATCAGCTATCTCCCCCCAATTGACAATCGTAATGTTTGAAATAGAGAAGCTTACTTGTAAAAGGCATAACTAATTTGTATGGATAATGAACTTTACTTGTAAAAATAATGGCTAATTAGTATGGACAATGAACTGTGGACAATGAAATATGGACAATCAATCTTTTTTCTTTTTTTTTGGTTAAATATGGACAATGAATCTTAATTGTACAAGTCATTACTAACTCGTATAGACAATAAACTGTAGATAATGAACTGTGGATAATGAACAGTAGATAGTGAACCGTAGATAATGTATCTTATATTTTCTACATCAAGTTGTCGTTTTCGAGTGAGCGAGAAGATTTCTTGATACTAATATTTTGAGATTTCTCAGTCAATCTCTCCTCATTATTGTTCTCCATCCTCAACCAGTCACTTGAAACTGACTAATCCAATCAGATAAATTAGATTAAAGAATTCTAATTTCTCCCTCTGTGTTCCTTTATTCTTATGAATTCAGTTAGACATTTGAAGTAAAAAAATTATCAGATGGATGAAGCAGAAAAATCCAGAAATTTAAAAACTGTACAATCTTAATTTCTTGATGCAATCAAATAAAAAAATAAAAAAATTTAAAGTATAAACTTTTAATTCTATAATTTTATTTATAAAGTCACCAAAGTAGTGATGTAGGGAGCGCGATTATTTTCGCAACAGCAAACACTGGCGGAAAAAAGCTTAAAGCTAAAAACTCAAGTTGTGAAAGAACAAGTTCAAACCTCTTCTCGTATCTACTATACATTAAAGTGCAAACATTAGAAACTATTTTGGTGATATGTCAACGTTATAATTTTTTTTAGTTTTTTAAAATGTATTTAAAATTTTTTATGTGTAAGGTATTTAAGTTAATATAGTGAATTAATTGTCAAATGTTTTGTTTTTTAATATATATGTTAAAATTAATTACTAAACATTATCTAAAGTAATAAATGAAATCTTAATAATAAAATTTTAAAACTATTTAATTAAAATAATTAAATAATATATATCAAATTTATATGTAACAAAAGCTAACAATTCACAAAATTGAATATGAATACTAGATAAAAAAGGATAATAAGATCTTTTCTCGTATCTAAAGTAACCTAAATCCCAATAAAGTGACTTTTGATGTAAAATTCTCCTTGTAGGGGGTGCTTAATTCTGATTAACCGAACTAATTTTGATTATATAAAGTTGGATACATCAAAATTAGTAATTTATATTATCGTGACATGCTGTGAATCATTCGATTCAGATTTTGACATGTGTTGCGATTAAAATTAAAAATAAATATAAATTTAGAAAATATCACTGTTGTTAAAAAAAGAAAAATAAAATACAACCACTACAATATCTAAAATAAAATAATAATAATATATTTCATTTAAGAAAAAAAATCTTAAAAAAAAAATCCTAAAAAAAAATATTAGTCACATCTTTATAGATATATTAAATCTTTCATAATTTTACTATGCTGATTTTTTCTCTTATAATTCTCTTATACTTGACATAAAAAATAAGATGAGAAACTGATGAATCGATGTAAAACAATCAGATTTTCGGAAGCAAAATAAAGGAGAAAGCCGATTTTCCTTTGTAATATGTAGCAAATTTTATATGTTAGTAATTGACATGATCGTGACACATGTCAAGTTTTTCGATTAAGATTTTGAAACGTGTTACGATTAAACTAATATTAAAACATAAATTATTAAAATAAAGAAAATATAACAACTACAATATCTAAAAAGGAAGATACTGAAAAAACTATATATTTCAACTAAAAAGGGAAAAACAGTTTAAAAAAACAAGTAAAGACGAATCTTAAAAGAATAAGAGAATTATTACTCATATCTTTATAAATACATAAAAACATTTATAATTTTTCTACGCTGATTCTTTAAACTCGAACTAATTAGATAAGATGAAAAACTAATGAAGCGAAAAAAAGTCAATCAGAATTGTAAAAGCAAAATAAAGGTGAAAGCCAATTTTGCTCTAATACTATTTTACCAAATCAGATTCTCGATTAGAATTTGTTAGAGAAAAAATGTATTTGTGAAAAATATAAAAGTAAATACGGAATTAAAAAAAAAACCAGTTTCTTAAATCAGTTTTATTATAAGCCGTTTTGAGAAAATTATTTATAAATTTTAAAACCAGTTATCTATAAACCAGTTATCTATAAACAGAAAATCCCAAAAACTCATAAAATCTATCTGAAACGGAATCGAAGTCCGATTGAACACACCCCTTCGTGATATATTTTGTTGTTGTTAGTCAAACTTGCAAAACTCTCTGTTGAGTTACAGAAAACAAAACTCAATCGCCGGCGACAATGTCAAAGCTCACACTTTTCTTCTTTCTTTCATCTCTCATCTTCTCCTCATCACTTGCTTTTCAATCAGACGAGCTCCTCGTTGACGATAATGAGTTTGGTCTCGAAAGAGCGAAACCCCAATCCACCGAACTATACACCTCTTCTTCTTCTTCTTCTTCTCCGCAGCAGCAACAGACTTCGACTATCCGGAGAAGGTACTCGGATCCAGATTTGGATTCGAAAGTCCAATTTACTCTCGAACATGCCTTCGGAGACTCTGATTTCTCCATCGCCGGCACTTTCTCAGCTCGTCTCAAGACTTGGAGCCATGGCGGAAAGGTCCTGCTTCTTCTCTGGATCCTTTTCCTCTACTCTTTCTTTTTGGAAGTTTCTAATTTGGTTTTTCAATCGCATAGCTTGAGATTCAGTTTATTGACTTCTTAGGATTTTCTATTGCATCTAGTCATGTAAATCTTTGATCTTTGTGGATGCAGACATTAACGAAGCTGAGGTTCTCAAGGAATGGTTTTTCTGAAGAAGAAAAAGATACATTCAAAGTAAAAGATTCTCTCAAGTTGTTTTTTTTCCTCCAATTTTCACCTAGAAGTTGATAAATGTATTTGATTTTGATGGAACCCATTTGTAGAATCTGCTGAAAGGAGATGACTTTTATAGGATTAGAGTCCCATCTAATGTGATCATCCCACCAGGGAAAGAGTTTGTGATTGCATCAGTGAGAGCTGTAAGTGAATTGTCAACATTTTATTTTAATTTGATTTGTGATATTATTTGATTGTTTGCTATTGCTTTCTCAGGAGTGGTTCTGTAGTTTACTGGCTTTGTTTTCTTTACGCTTTATAAAAGACATGTTCTTTGTAACAATGGTGTCTGCTGTTGAATTAAAGATTAGTACATCCAGTTTCACTCATTGAACTCCTACTAAATTACTGTTTTCTAGTAAAGTCTACCCATCTCTACTCTTTCGAGATAAGAGATCTTGTTTGTATAATTGGTTCTGAATGAAATGACTAGTAGTTCTCTAAATCACATCCAAATTTCTTTCTAGGCCAGACTAAAAAAGACAACCTAGAATCACTAGGATTTGTTGAAGTCACAGTCTTTTTATAAATTTGGTTTCCTTCATTTCGTTTCTCGCTTTTCCGTCAGGTTATGTGTGTGATTTTAAAACAATTTACATGTTTGATTACAGAGATGTCTACCACGGGATGGCTTGGATGAGCATTTCCTTATACACATGGTTAAAAAACGTTTCTGAGCTCAAAATTTGGCTTGCATCCTATCACTCTATCTACTCTGTGAATGACAAATACTGGGACAATGAATATGAATTTCAAAATATGTACTGGCTTCGCTTGCAGGAAGGTGCCAACATCTTGGCAGTTAGTTATGGTTCTCTTGGGGCATGTCAATATCCTCGACAGTTCAAACTTGTAAGTGAAGACTACTATCCATCTTTATCTTTTTATTTCAAACTTTAACCGAGATAGTCAAGACATGGATTTATCCTCCTTTGTCTTTGGTCTAAATTCTGATGTACTGATAAGTTATGAATGCAGACGATGTCATTGAATCATAATGCCATTTTTTTCTTGGATTCAACATATTCTTACTACCCTATTGCACCTTCTTTAATTTCTCCATTTCTTCACTATGTCTAAGCGTTCGGTTATATGTTAATAGATCCGCAAACACAATTCATGAGGAAATACCTTAAAAATATAAGAAATGTGGGAATTATAGTCCTAGGATCATTGTAAACATTCCACAATTGTAGAAAGTTCTTGTCCCAAGTGAAATCTGAAACCCTGAATTTATGAAAGAAGAAGGTTACATGTTTGTTTAATATCTATATACGACCTAATTTTTCTTCGTTTTTTCGCTTAATGTAGCCAGAAAAATGGTCGTTCAACTCCCACACAATTCTGAAGAGTAGTGAGCAAGCACCAAGGTAGAACAATTATTGTTTTTTTTTTAATCTAATAGCTTAACTTTTACACGAATTTGCACATCTATATTTTACTTGTGTGCATTGTTGTGCACTTGCAGTGATAGCTAGGGTTCAAACTATATCAGTGACTAGTTTTCTTCTTAGTCTCATTCATCCTTACCTCACTGTTCCACAGAACTCCAATATTCACTGAGGAGATTCAAGGCGGTGAAAATGCAGAGGGCGAAGTTGAACCACCACCAGAGAGATCATTCTGGGCGAAATATGTGAGTATAATACAATAAAGATCTTTTGATGGATTCTTTATGTCTTAGATCTTGATGTTAAAATTTCTTTATGATACTCCAGTGGATGTACTTGATACCGTTGGGACTCGTAGTGATGAACGCCGTGACACAAGCAACAAACATGGCTGAGGAACAAACAGGTGGGCAAGCAGGAGGCTCACAAGTGCAGCAATCTGCCAGGAGAAGATGATTTTCACTTTTACTTAACGCAAAGCAATCTCAAAGGGACCCTAGATCAAGTAATGCTTGGGACGAAACCAATATTAGATGCTGTGGTTTCGGGTATGGGGATTACGGGCGCAGAACCTCATAGTAATTAAAAAAAAAACAAAAAAACAAAATCAATCTCAAAGACAGAGCAAGTCGCAGTTTCTATGAGCAAAGGTAGAGCAAGTAGCAATTTCTTTGACTAAGTTTCTTTTTCACCGACATGTTCTTACAATTTTATGATCTTATGTGAATACATTTATATATGAGTATTTGAAATGAGTTATAAGATTGTTTTTACGTATGTGGTTGTTATTAGCTTATGTTGTTGCAGTTGCATGCAATTGGTAAGATATGAAGATTCAACAGTTCTCATCTCTTAGCACTGTCTCCATTTAAACCATCTTTTTTTCATCATTTGTTTTTATGTAACCTTTAATTTTAATCCTCGATCGGTTTTGTTTGTATGCAAGAAGTGGGAAATCAAATTTTTTTGAACTTGATATCCTCTTTCGACTTGACGATTCATGATAATTTTAACATTGAGAATCTTATAATGTCTTGTTTTTATCACTTTTAACTAAGTTGCTTGTCAACTTGAATCTTATTTTCTTTACCATTTGTAAAATTGTGTTTAGGTAGATCGTTAATGTTCTTATTGTTTTGAAAAAATTGTTTTATTATTGTGTGTAAAAACATTGAAAATAAAATATTCTAAAACAGAGTATAGATTAGTTTATTGTTGGACTAATGCTAGTTTATTTGGTTTAAATAACCTTATGTCACTTGTATATAAAATATTTTATTTTTCATATCTTTTATTATATGAATTAATATAAGTTTTTTTTATTTTGGGTTTAGATATTATATTCTTCATTTTGCAGATAATATTTCTATTTTTATTATAACAAGGATGAAAGGGTTTAGATATTCTATTTTCAGTTATTAGTTTATCGATTTTAAATAAAATAAATCATCTATTATTAAATAATTAAAAATGTTTATTTCAAGTTTATAATATTTTATAAAAATTTCTCCTAAAATTAGAGATAAATTCTCAAAATATTTTAAATTTGGTTTTAAAAAGCAAGAAGATTTTTTTTTTAATAACATGGAAACTAGTTTTCATTATTAATCTACTATACACGTTCAAAACTTTTATTCATAACATTTTTCATTAATCAAGTGATTTTTTGCCCACAATTTCATAAAATTGGTTTTTGTTGTAAACTTAATGCTTTATAAAGAAAAGCAAAGAAGAGTTTAAGATCTTTTAAATTTCGGAGAGAAAGAGAGAAAGATGAACATAAGAACTTCATTTTTTTCTTCTTCTGAACTTATGATTTTACAAAGAATGAAGTTACCTATTTATAGGAAAAACCTTACTTCATAGTGAAGTAAGGTAATTTATAAAGACAAAACATATAGATAAGCATTATCCAAAACATATGGATAAGCATTATCTAAAACTTATGGATAAACATTATCCTTTAATATGATGTATAAAGATAAAAGGAAATGGATAATCACTATCCATTTAACACTCTCCCTTGATTATCCATCACTAATGATGTAATATGTACTGCATCGTTAAAAATCTTATCATAGAAAAACCCGTGTGGGATAAAACCATGACAGGGAAAAGAGTGCAGTAGCGCTCCTCTTCGAAATGGCGCATGAGTATCCATCGCTGTGAAGTTGCGTGCTGCCTCGTTAAAAATATTTCCATGGAAAAACCCAATGGGATAAAAACCATGATAAAGGGAAAAAGAGTACAGCAAAAGCAAACTCCCCCTGGAAAAGATGGATCTCATCCTCTCTTCACAAATCTCGTAGATGCCGCATTCCGATGTTGTGAACATGTTTTCTGAATATTGTAGTGGGAAGTGCCTTCGTAAATAGATCAGCTGCGTTGTCGCATGAACGAACATATTGAATATCCACTTCTTGATTTTTCTCGAGCTCCTTTGTGTAAGAGAAAAATCTTGGAGGGATATGCTTCGTTCGATCACTTTTGATATAACCTTCCTTAAGTTGACCAACGCATGCAGCATTATCTTCAAACACTTTTGTTGGTTCTTTGTCTGTGATTATTCCGCTTGCTTCTTGTATGTGATGAGCTATCGACCGAAGCCATACACATTTTCTGCATGCTTCATGAAGCGCAATAATCTCCGCATAGTTTGAAGAAGTCGCGACCAAAGTTTGCTTTTGAGATCGCCAAGAGATCGCAGTTCCACCAAATGTGAAAACATATCCAGTTTGCGACCGAGCTTTATGCGGATCAGACAGATATCCTGCATCTGCAAAACCAACTAGACCAACCTTGGGGTTTCTAGAATAATATAATCCAAATTCAATCAAACCTTGAAGATAACAGAATATATGCTTTATTCCATTCCATTGCCGGCGCGTCGGTGATGAACTATACCGTGCAAGTAAGTTAGTAGCAAATGCTATATCTGGTCTAGTACAATTTGCAAGATACATAAGGGCACCGATAGCGCTCTCAACCTAATTATTTGGGTAATGAATTTAGCGAAAGCCGTATTTCGTGTGGTCAATAGACACACATGTGACCATCTACTAGATGCGTCAATCAAAACCATGAAATACTTAAACGGCCCGCATTGTGGGTGGATCGGCCCACATATATCACCATGTATTCTTTCTAAAAATTCTGGTGATTCATTCCCAACTTTGGCTGGTGATGACCGAGTTACGAGTTTTCCTTGAGAACAAGCATTACATAAAAACTCGCCCATTTGTAATATTTTTCCGTTTTTCAACGGATGGCCATTAGAATTTTGCACAATCTTTTTCATCATGACTGAACCAGGATGGCCTAACCTTTCATGCCAAACTTTAAATGTACTAGTAAACTTCTGGTTTACTGTAATATATGATCCAATCATACTTATTTTTGTGCAATATAATCCAGAGGATAACATTTTCAATTCTTCCAATATATGTTTCCTCTCTGATGTAATGCAAAGATATTCAATGTCATTCTTATTCATAGTCTCTATATGATATCCATTTCCGCGGATATCTTTGAAACTTAATAAGTTTCTGTAAGACTTTGGGGAATATAATGCCTCATTTATCTCAAACTTTGTTCCCCTTGGCATTGAAAAACTGACTCTTCCGGAGCCCATAATAATTTTTGCATTACCAGATATCGTATTCACGCTTTCAGCGGAATCACTTATTTTGAGACTGGAGAAATACTTTTTATCTTTAATAATCGTGTGCGTTGTAGCACTGTCTGCCAGACATATTTCTCCATCCATAGTCTCAAATTCTGGCATTTTCTGAATTTAAAATATTCATAAAAGATGTATTAATAAATATTAAACACATACCTGGCAATATAGCTTATGGTACAATAGGACCTACAACAAAACATTTAAAAACAGAAACATATAATACATCAAAACCATTAAGCTTTTGTCTTTCAACGTCCCAACCATCATCCTTTTCTTTCATTAAATTTGTCCATCACACTTACTGTAAGTGGATTACTCAACATTCTCCCCTAGGAGTGGAGTTAATTTAGATGGACAAAACTGATGGTTTCTCATCACGAGTTTATTATATTATTAAGCTACCAGGAGGATTTATATCAACTCCGAGCTTTGGGTGAATTCTCTCGCCTGGAGATTCAACCACTTATTTTCCAAGATCTTCAGGATCTTTACTCGTGATGGATCATTTAAACCATCATGGATATGGTGGCGTAAAAAGATCATGATATTTGCCTTATTTCATCGAATATCGTTTCCGACATATCGATAGTGCTCAAGAGATCATTTCTCTTTATATGCAACTTTGCACCTACCGCCCAAGACATATAATTCTTTCCACACAAGTCAAGGGTGGCGATCTCGAGCTTTGACAAATTATTACTCAATAACAAAAGCTTAATTTGTTAGATTAAAAATTTGAGCATAGTAACGGCATAATAAAGGACAATAATTAAAAGCAATATGAGGAGGCAGAGCCTACCATACAATTGCTGATTGCATAAATAAATAAATAAACAAATATGGGAAGTTTTAATCACCCACACAATAAATAAATTAATTAATTAAATGAATAAACAAATAAATAAAGATGGGGGTTTTAATCTCCCACTCAATGATCCGAGGAGACATAGTCTACCATGTGATCATTTAGATCGTGAAGGCATAGCCTACCATAACGATCTGCTCGGAGGAGGCAGAGCCTACCATCCCGGCATAATAAACAATATAATTATTTGATCGTGGAGGCAGCGCCTACCATAACGATCAGCTCGGAGGAGGCAGCGCCTACCATCCCGGCATATATAAACGGAGAAGGCAGAGCCTATCTTTCCGTAAATAATAATATTCAAAATAAATTGAACATAAATGAATCTTACCTCTCTGGTATAGATCTAACTCCCAGATATAGATCAAGAGACGTTCGTGCTGATAACGTGTTGTAAACTTAATGCTTTATAAAGAAAAACAAAGAAGAGTTTAAGATCTTTTAAACTTCAGAGAGAAAGAGAGAAAGATGAACATAAGAACTTCATTTCTTTCTTCTTCTGAACTTATGATTTTACAAAGAATGAAGTTACCTATTTATAGGAAAGACCTTACTTCATAGTGAAGTAAGGTAATTTATAAAGACAAAACATATAGATAAGCATTATCCAAAACATATTGATAAGCATTATCTAAAACTTATGGATAAACATTATCATTTAATATGATGTATAAAGACAAAAGCAAATGGATAATCACTATCTATTTAACAGTTTTCCATTTTTGGGTATATTGACTTTTTTTTTTTTGGTTTAAAGGTATATTGACTTATGTTTGTTAGAAATATCTTGTTGATCTCTCTCTTTCAGCGATGACTATCAATTTTCTTCCCTGACCTTCATAAAATTTTTCCTCCTGATTTTGTTCACTATGTTGGAGTTCCAGTTCATGATTTCACTACCCAAGCTTCCGTTCACAGTTCCAATCTCGAGGCCATAGTTTGCAATTCGGATTTAGAAGCCTCCGTTTGCTATTCTGATCTCAAAATTGGTTTATCCGGTAAGTGTTCCATTTAGAAATTTAAACCAACCGAGTAATTAAATAAAATGCACGAACAAAAATAAATACAACTAATCTGACACTGGTTAGTAAAAAAATAGTCTTAATACTAAAAAATTATGAACCAAACCATCAAGTTTAATATGTTAACCAATCAAAATTACATGGTTAATAATTACACCGAATACTAGACCATGTTCGTTTTTTTATCCAGATGCAAATACTTAAATATTGTTCGTTTGTGTTATGAACTATTATGTGATGTCCATTATAATTCCATAAGGCTCACCTTCTAGAAGGTTCTAGAGTTACTTGTAAGCTAGGTTTTACTTTGTCACAATCCTCTCTTTGTACTCCTACATAAAGGACCACTTATTCATTGGAATAACATAACACAAATTCCTTCAATCTTTTTTCTCTATTCACAACACGTTATCAGCACGAAACTCTAGCTGTCTGAGCTAAGAAGTATACAAATTTGCTTCTTAGAATTTATTTATTTCAACTTCAAATCATGTTTATTATCAACTCATGGTTTGTAAGAATGGATCATTAATCAGTATTATGATAGTTTTCTGCAGAGATTCAAATCGTATGTTTATTTATTTTTTATTTTTTTACAAGATCAATATTATGATAAATTCTTTTGAAGAGATTTACATAATCAATATTATGATGAATTCTCTTGTACAAATTCAACTTATATGTTTATTGTTCCTTAAAATCATATATTGCTTATATTATTTATGCACATGATTTGCATGAAATTTGTTAAATTGAATCTTATTCATTAAAATGAATATTGCCTCATATTGTTTCTGCACATATTCATTAAATCGAATATTTTCCATATTGTTTTTGCACAGAATCGTTTTTACACGAACTTTGCATGGATTTTATTATGTCATTATTCGAATCTAGATTTCTGTTTTAAAATCTGCACTAGTTTCTATTTTCAATATTAACTCGGAGTTTGCACATATATGATTATCTGAATTTTGCACTGGCAGTTTATCTTGAATTCATTAGAATTTCACGAGATTTGCATATATATCCTGATTTTTGCACAAAATTATTGCATCAGGCTTGTATGTTCTCACGAGATTTGCACTGTTGTATCAAAATTTGTTTATTCTCATGATCACAAAATTTGCATATATTTTATTATATAATCTCTTTTGATAATTTATTGATTGAGTTATTTTATGGCATATTATCTTTATTTAAATTATATATATAAGTCATATCTTATATATAATTATTATTTTCTGTCTTCATATCTTTGATTAGCTTAAGATTAAGTATTTGATTATAGAGCAATCTAAAGAAAAAGCATATCACCAAAATGTGATATGACCTAATTTATTATAGATGATTGCATCTAAGACCACATGACTTGAAGTCTCAAATGAAGATAATATAAGTGATACAAAGATGCTAGAAAATATTAAATAAATATTTTTGTCCTGCAGACATAATAACATTAAAGATATTTTGAGAAGTATTTTAAAATTATTTATTCTCTTTTAAGCTTTTTAAAAAAATTCAAATTGTCATTTGAAGTGATAATAGAGATGGTACATGCCACTGATTTAGTTGGTTTAATATGCTTTTGTTTATATATATCTAGTTGTATAATAGTTATTTTTCTACCATTATTTGTATGAATACTTTGTATTTGATTATAAAAGATCCCTAAGTTCTTTACATAAATCTAAGGAAAAGTATAATCACTATAATGAGATATTACCTAAAGCTCATTATGAGTCTTTACATATAAGATAATAAGACTTGAAGTCTGTAAATAATTCTTATTATGGTGAAGATTATGTGAAGAGAATATTACTAATCTAGAGATGCTAGAAGACATACTCTAATCCTTAGACAAACAATATTGTCTTGTAGACAATATGAAATGAAGTTAAAGAACTATTTTGAAAAGATAAATGAGTTACTGATAAAAAGTCATAAATTATATCTAATTAGTTATGATCCATTCCTTGAAGAGAGTGTGACATTATATAGTGGGATAGAAAAGAATCATGTTAATAAAATTAGCCAAGGAACTGGCTTAAGAAGTGGTCATGAATGTGAATATGAAATGGATATGATCAAGGTCTAGATCAAAAGTTTTATTTCAAGAACTCAAATTCTTACAAGAAGTGAGAAAATAAAGATGGTATAAACAAGAGGTAAATTTCTTGTCTAAAGATGAAATAAACCAGTGTGAGTACAAGATCTGGTAATATATGGATTATTGAAAGCTCCAGAAGAATATATATATTTACCAGTAGGAATGCAATTATTGATGCATTATATCTCCCAAATCTCAAAAGTTTAAAGAACTAAAGATATAAGACATTATCCAAGTTGGATATGTTATTGATTTTAGATTGGTATTCAATTCAAAATAGATGAACCTGAAGTGTCATCATCTCGAAGGGGAGAATTGATGAATCCCACAATCCATAGTAAGTAAAACATCTAAAAAATTATGTTCAAAGTCAAAATGATCTTGAAGAATTATTTAAGGTAATTTTAATAGATTTCAAAGTTAATCAAGTTAAGACAATAAAGAAGGAAAATTTGAATACCTTCAAATCTAGAGAATTACTAAATGCAGTAGAAGTATTTTGGAGAAATTACATACACTCTCTAATAGATTCACTACAAGAATAATGTAACATAGCTACAAATTTTGTTACAGAACAAAATTGTAGCTTCATTTTGTTACAATTTGCGACATTTTGTTACGATGTAAAATTATTATTAATTTGTAGCAAATTTATAATTATTTGTATCGAATTAGCTACGATTTGCGATGTCAATTTAGTTGTTGCAAAATTGTTTCAAAAAGCTTCAAAAAATGTAATAATAATAGTAACAAAAATGTTTGTAACAAATTTGTAAGTTTCTTTATAAAAATAGAAATTGATAGGAAAATAGTAGGAAAAAGTTAAATATTATTGGTTAGTAAGTGGTAGGAATTAATTTTCGTAAAAAAATCAATGAGTAACTTTTTTACCATTTTCCTACCACTTACTTACCAATAATATTTAACTTTTTCTACTATTTTCCTACCAATTTTTATTTTTAGTTGTTGCAAAATTGTTTCAAAAAGCTTCAAAAATGTAACAAAAATAGTAACAAAAATGTTTGTAACAAATTTGTAACTTTCTTTATAAAAATAGAAATTGGTAGGAAAATAGTAGAAAAAGGTTAAATATTATTGGTAAGTAAGTGGTAGGAATTAATTTACGTAAAAAATCAATGAGTAACTTTTTTACCATTTTCCTACCACTTACTTACCAATAATATTTAACTTTTTCTTACTATTTTCTTACCACTTACTTACTAATAATATTTAACTTTTTCCTACCAATTTCCTACCACTATTTTGACACATTTTCCTACAATTTTATTTCGTTGGAAATTTCCTACGAGATATCTACCACATTCGATTTTAAATTCCAAAACTTAAATCTTAAATTATATACTCAAACCCTTAAATATTATATTTAAACATAAAACATATTTAAAAATTATAAAAATATAATTTTTCATTGGTTAATCATATACTTTAAACCTTAATCTTTAAATATCTAAACATATATTAAGTCATAATTCAACTATCCTATTAAACTACTTCTTCAAACCCTTATATCTAAACTTGTATATACAAAAAATGCAACCCTTATAAAAAATTATACATTTTTTTCATTGCTTAGCATAATCTTTGTCCAAACTTTGTATAAAATTTACATATTCTCAAACACTTAACAAATTTTCAAATATATCAAAATTTTAATATCCACACTTATAAAAGATTTCAGAAATATTTAAATCTAATCATTTTCTAAATCACAAATTTTAAATTCTAAATCATAAACCCAAAATTCCAAATCCTAAAACTTAAATCTCAAATTCCAAATTATGAATTCAAACCCTTAAATTTTACACTCAAACATAAAATCTAAATCCAAAATATAAAATGTAATTTTTTTAACTAATAAAATTAATTATGAATGAAACATGCCATTAAATTATTTTGAAAATAATATTTTAAAATAAAAATGTTATTACAAACATAATATTTAAACTTTTAAATTGCTGATAAAAATGATAGTTTTTCATTGGTTAATCACTAGATATGAGGATCACACTTCCTTTTATTCTCAATCATCGATAAAACTAAATCTAATGGCCTAAATTTTTTCAGTCTTTGTAAATCTTATCACTTTCTCCTCTACTTTCTAGACCTCTTCTTCTACTCAGCGTCTCTCCTTCTTCAGGTTTTCTTCTTTCCACTCTGTCTCCTTCATCTTCCTCTTCTTCTTCTCCTTCCTCGTTTTCTTCAGGTCGACCGCCAATGTTCCTCTTCCGTGCCACAGATCTACCGCCTTCAATACACCGTAAGTCTTCTCTTCTCCTTCTTCCTTTCGTTCTTTTCTTCTCCTTTATCTTCTTTAGATCTAACTTTTTTTTTGTTTGTTCAGATCCGTCACCGTCATCGTTCCATTACCGATGGAGGACGGAGGCGAGGAGTGTAAAATAACCGGCGGAGGCGAGGCGTGGATGGACGACGGAGGCAAGGCGTGGATGGAGGACGGAGGCGAGGAGTGGAGCAGCCGTGGAGGACTCGCCGATGCCGGAAACAGATTTCGAAGTGGGCGGCGCTGAATGATAATAGATTAGGTTAATTTTTTTGGTGTTGTTCCCGGTTAAACCGGTTGGTTTGATCTGATTTCAGTTTTGTAAATTTTATTTATGTCTCGGTTTGGATTATTAATATAATATTATTAAAAATATCGATTGTTTTTATTTAATTTAATTGTGTATTGTTTTGTTTTTAGCAAAATATGAATTTTATATAAAAAATAGTTTAATTTATTTTTTTTATTCTTGTTTTCAAAAGCCACGATATAGTCACACTATTTTCGTAACTGTGTTACCATAACTAATTCGTGGCTACATTTGTTACGGAATAAATGTAACACATTTAAAGTAAATTGTTACAGTTTTTATCTGTTGTTAATTTGAAGCTATTTTGAACACAATATTTGCTACAACTACATAGTTACTAATTGTAGCAAAAATGAAATTTGCTACAAAATTTTATTCATAGCTACAGATTTTTCTGTAACTATGTTTGATATTTCTTTTGTAGTGATTGTAATATATAAAAATTGTATAATGGAGATAAATGTTATATAGTAAACTAGAAGTTTAAAGAATAAGCTGGTTAGACCATTCTGGTTCAAAAAATATACAGAAATAATTAATAGGTTTATAGATATTTATTGAAGAACTTGAAGATTTTTCTTAATGATTTAATCATATGACAAATATTGTATTATGATTTTCACTAGCTAAAATAGATTTGAAATCTATATCATTTCCTAGAAAGTTTACAAGGAAAAGTTTGTGGTTAAGTAATTTATTATATTGAATATCTGCAACTTGAAGTTTGCTTGACCCCTTGGCAATGTTAGTGAATTCACGTCTTAAGCCTTTGATGATAAAATCATAAAGATAAATATTGAACATCCAATAGTAAATGTTCATACACAAAATCTAGAAATATTAATTCGCATAAAGCCAACAAGTAATCAAAGTTCTCCCATCAAATCTGGTTTTGGGTCAGAAACCAAATATTTTCCATCTAAATGATTTGGAGGTGTAGTATATATCCACATTGCTCCACCACAACGTTATAAGATGGATCCTCAAACGAGGTTGAGAATATATGTTGGATATAAATCTCCATTGATAAATAAGTATGTAGAGTCCATCCATGAAGGATTTATATTAGGCTCGATTTGTAGACTGTCATTTTAATATGTCAGTAATTCCAATATCAGGGGGAGAAAAGAAACAGCTGGAAAAGATAAGTTGGAATGAACTATCATTGATCCTCGGACTAAAGAATGTGAATGAAAGTCCAAAAGATAATTCATTTACAACGTTTAATAAATCAGTTGCCAGAAACATTTACTGATCCAAATAGAGTGACAAGATCACATACCAGCTATAAAGGCTCCAATAAAATTTAATGTTCCAGAAGGACAATATCAAGCTGCTAAAAAGTTTAAAGAACGCATGAAGCGTGATAGACTCATTGGTTCCAAACATAAATATCCTCAAAAAAGGAGCAGAATTGACAATGGTCAGACTGAGGAGATAGATTTTTGAATGATCTCAAGAAGAGACATTAAACATGACAAGAAAGAAAGTCAGGTACCTGAGACAACTCAACAAATTATGTCATGTGTAGTATAAAGTGGAACCGAAAAACAAATCGACGTCGTAAATATTTTTGCATGCAATATAGCAGTTGATATGATAAATAAGAAAGAGGATCACAAAATCTATTGCAAAGTGTACACAGAGAAATGATTGGCCAAATTATAAAGAAGCAATAGTCATATAGTTAAAATCTCTTGAAAATAGATGAGCATTTGGACCAGTTGTCCATACATTTAATGGTGTAAAACCAGTGGGATATAAAAAAGACTTTATATGAAAGAATGATATATGTAAAATTAAATATGAAGAGACAAACTCTTATGTGGTGAATGCAACTACTTTCAAGTTCCTTATCAGTCTGGCAATAAGAGAAGAACTTTACTTATACTACCCACTGGATAATGATACTTCAATAAAAATCCCAGAAGGATACAAATTCCCGAAGGGTTAGGATTGTCAAAATTATGTTCCTGAAGATTCTAATTATTCGATCGAATTAAGACAAAAACGTTTTATGTGGTATGAGTGAATATTATAAGGTTAACCAATGTACCCATATTTATTTACCAAAATATTATGGATCAAGAAGATCATAGATTTGAATATAATCAAATCTCTTGAAGAGTTATCCCAAATTGTAATTTGGAAGAAAAATCTTTGGAAAAGATGACATTGTCTTCAAGTGTTCCAAATTGAGATATTTAAGTGATAGAGATACTATCTCAAATGATCCTTGAAGAATTTACATAAAGAATGCTCACAATATTTTGATCCTGGATAATACTTAAATTGCTAGTTGAGCAATGTATTTATCTATTTCATGATTGAAAGATATGATTTAGTATAACAAGAAAGAAAGCTAAAATAGTAAAGAAGAGCATGAATAACATCTTATGTATAAGTATGTACCATACAACTTTAGAATGTTGTAAGTTAAATGAAGCTTAGACTTGAAGTTCAAAAGATCAAGAAATAGTTGTTTATATGAAAAAGTTGTTATGGACAAGAACTCCAGTAACCTAACAGATTATAAGATAATCATATGAGTTTATTCATTAAGCTTATACTTATAATGATTGCCAAAAGATGGTATATGATTGGAATGCATCTCCTGAAGAAGATACTTCCAAGGGGGGAGAAATATGATGATGTGTGCGGTTGTACTCTTTTTTCTTATCATGGTTTTTTATCCCATTGGGTTTTTCCATGAAAGGTTTAAATGAAGCAACAAAGAATACACAAATGATAGACATCTAAAGAGAAATATAAAGATGAAACTTTACCATCCCTCCAAAGTATTTGTAATACTTTAATAAGATCAAGTAATGAGAATGATCAAGACGAATCATTATCAAGAGTCATGCATTGTGGAAGAATGGTGACGTATGTATCCTACAAATTCATTCAAGTGAAGATTCGACAGACAGATTTACCAAAGCGTTACTTTCAAGAAGTTATCTCATCATATTAGATTGCGTCATCTCAAAGATATCAAGTGATGTAGTCATGAGGGGGATTTAATGCGCATTGCACTCTTTTTTCTTTAGCTATGGTTTTTTCCACTGGGTTTTCCTAGCAAGGTTTTTAACGAGGCAGCATCCTACGCGCTTTAAAGAATAATTTGTATAATGAAAATCAAGGGGGAGTGTTATGAACTATTATGTGATGTCAATTATAAGCCCATAAGGCCCACCTTCTAGAAGGTTCTAGAGTTACTTGTAAGCTAGGTTTTACTTTGTCACCAAGTAAAACCGTCTCTTTGTACTCCTATATAAATGACCACTTATTCATTGGAATAACACAACACAAATTCCTTCAATCTCTTCTCTTTATTCACAACAGTTTGAACATTTTTAAACCAGCGTCTAGATATTACATCTGGATGCAAAATAAAAAATATCTTAAAAATCTGGATATTTGAGATGTTAGAAAAAGTAGGTTCTAGATGCGGCATTTGCATCTCAAAAACCAAAAGACCAAAATATTCTTTAATATAATACAAAAAATGCAACTACACTTATATTTATTACTTTACTAGATGATGGTCCACGCATGGCGCGGACAATGAATATTTATTAAATTTATTTTGTCAACACAATCAGAAGCTAAATTTAGCTATGAGAAATCATAGAAGTCTAAGATAGTTATAACGAAAATAAGTGATCATTCAAACAACATATATCATGCTAGCGTTTGTTTTTGAAGTAGCACTATTAGCTATCAGATGATATCTTTTTAAACATGAAAAGTAATTAACACAGAGATTTTATAAGAGTTGCGTAAATTGAACCCTTACTAATCCTATTTTATTCAAGAATATTTAAGCATAATAGTTACAAGAACAGTTGATCATTATCACACGATCTAAATATTTATTTGCAAAAACGAATTCTTATCTTACAACATATATGACAACTCATATGCCTCTTGAAGATCATGATTGAACAAAACTCTTGAGACACCGAGATGATCAGTAACACGATATTCCTCTACAAAAAGTTGATACTCACTCAAAAGCCAAAGATCAATGATAATTCTAAGATAATAGCATAATTGTCATACCATTGCATACAACGACACGCCAGTCACTTAGCACACAAATGACCAATTGTTATGTACTATAACACCACCTATTGTTGAATACAATGGCCAATTTTCCGTGTGCAAAACACTTGATCATCCTATCACTAAAACTATGTTAGGCTGAATTGTTCCGTACTAAAACCATAACATTTCTTAATTAAAAATCCCAATCTGAATCAAAGAAAGAGAAAAAATGCAAGCAAAAACGTACTTGATCATCAAGTAGTATGAAGTGAAGAACATCACCAGCGTCTGGTACCAATTCAAGCCATCTTTTATGAACCATAAATCTGATAGTCCAATCCGTTCTCGAAGAACACAACTGACTAATTTTAGTAATTCTGGCAATTTTTAGGATTTTAGAGAACAGGCGAAAATCGTTAAAGATATTACTACTTTTCAAGAAGCAATACCTTTCCTGCAAACTGAACTCACGACCATCAGCAGCCATAAGCCTGGAAGCTCTATCACCAAAACGAAACGATGAAACCTAATCAACTATCCTCTCTTGCAAGCTACCTGCGGCACAACGAAAACTCAAAAGTCAAAATCAAAACAGCAAGAAACAAAACATAATGCATGAAACAAAAACAAAACCCTAAAATATGACATACACGTCAATAACCAAAAAATAAAACCGATGCAGTTGTTTAGATGAATGGGATATATGCAAGTATATATAGCTACTAAAATTCTAGGGTTTTCATTTTGTAATATAGTTTTGAGAGTCCATTGGATACAAATTTCAAAAAACCCATCTCATACATCATATTAGAACCGGTTTAAGAATTTAAATTACTATAATCGTTTTCTAAATACGAACCAAACAAAACCAGTAGATTTAAAATCCGAATATTTCCACCAAGGGCAGAAGGCACTAACCCCTCTGAGAGGAGCTGTGGTGCGTTTCTCACTTCGCAAATAATATATTAGATTGCTATAATCGTAAAATAAAAAGAGTAAAATCATAATTACCATTAAAATCCTAAATACAATTTTCAAGCCAAAACTGCAAGATAGTATTTTTAATCGTAAAACACTAAATTATGTTTTCTCACCAAAATCGTAAAATAAAGTTTTTTTGCCAAAACCGGAAAATCGTGTTTTTCGCCAAATCCGTATAATTGAGTTTTCCAGCCAAAACCAACAAAATTGAGTTTTCCTGACAAAACCGAATTTTCTCGCCAAAACCAGAAAATCGAGTTTTCCGTCAAAACCGAAAAATCAAGTTTTCCCGCCAAAACAAGAAAATCATGTTTTTCCATCAAAACCGGAAAATCGAGTTTTCCCGATAAAACTAGAAAATCAAGTTTTCATTCAAAACTGGAAAATCGAGTTTTTCCGCCAAACGCGCAAAACCGAGTTTTCCCGTCAAACGCGTAAAACAGAGTTTTCCCGCCAAAACCATAAAATCAGGGTTTCCCGCCAAAACTAGAAAATCAAGATTTCCGTGAAAACCATAAAACCAGGTTTTCCCGCCAAAACCGTAAGATCAGGTTTTTCCGCCAAAACCGGAAAATCGAGTTTTCCCGCTAAAACCAATCAAGTTTTTCCATCAAAAGCGGAAAATTGAGTTTTTCCGCCAAAACCGTAAAATCATGTTTTTCCCACCAAAACCGAAAAATTGGCTTTTCCCACCAAAACAAAAAAAATCGAGCTTTTTCGTCAAAACGGTAAAATCATGTTTTTCCGTCAAAACTGAAAAATTGAGTTTTTCCGTCAAAACCAGAAAATCAAGTTTTTCCGCCAAAATTATGTTTTTTTGCTGAACCATGTTTTTCAGTGAAAACTGCAAAACCGAATTTTTCTGCTAAAACTGTAAACTGGTATTTTTCCGCTAAAACTATAAAATTCTTATTTGTTTACATTGCAAAATTGAGATTTTTTGCCAAAATAAATCATTTTAAAATTAATAAATTGAAAATATATCCTTTTGGTCATTTGAGATATTTTGCATTCAGATTTTTTTATAAATACATAAACAATTAATGGTGCATTCAAATGTTATATCCAAATGCAAAATCTAGTTTTAAAAACGAATAATATCTAAATGTGGCATCTGAAAATTGTATCTAGATGCTGAATCTAAATACAACATCTAGATCCAGAAACAAAGAGGACCTAGATTAGGATTTCTGACAAACACGTAATCGGCTCATTTTAAGTGTACCATACATATCAGCAAACACATCGAATCAAAATAAAACTTGTGTTAGCTAAGTCAATTAATACGGGGGCAATAACAACACATCACAGCTGAGAGTTATTGTGGAGACAACATATCAACAAATCACTACATAATTATATATGATGAATAACATTTTTTTTAGAATTAGTGTTTTAACTTGTGTTTTTCTAAACTGAAAGTAATCTTTATTTTTTAATTAAAATATATCTTTTTATATTCTTTTGTTTTTTTTTTTTTTTTTTTTTTTTTGTCATCTTATATTATCATTAAGAAGTTGAGTTTACAATGTCGTAATGAAGCATAGTGTTAATACATAATGAGATTGAATTATGAAAATAGAAACTATTGTCTTCTGGAATTTTATTCTTTGATAGGATGTCTGTTAATGTGTTGGATTCTCTTGGTACCCATTGATATTTGACTTCTGCAAATTGTTTGTCCACCATTTGATATCATGTATCCAATTGTGAGAATGGAAGTTTAATACTTTTCCATTGATAATGTCTACGAGCTTTTGACAGTCCCCTTCGAAGATGATCTATGTAAATCATCTACTCCAGCAGTGTTGCATAGTTGCCAATAGTGCTTGTCATTCGCTTTCAAAAGCGTTAAGTGGTTGTTTTCTTCTTAATTGCCTTGCACCATGGAAGTTTCCGTTTGCATCACGAACAATCCAGCCAGCTTGTGCTTCAGTGTGTTCATTATAGAACGATCCATCGTAGTTACATTTGATCCAATCGCTCTCTGGTCTCTTCCACTTGTGATTATCACTTTGCCTGTTTGCGTATGGTTGTCGTTGTTGTTGTCTAGTTGATGTGGCGTGAGTAGAGATCATGCCTTCTGGTGAATTTGATTTACCATCTCTTCCCATTCATTATAATCCCTTTTCGCATATTGAACTACTTTGAGCCAATGTAAAGAGATATTTTGAAAAAAGGAAACGATTTCGACTCTTCCATATGTGCCATAATATCCAAATTGGTAGCTCACCAAAATGTTCCCAAGGATTTGCGCTTGTGGGATAACATTGTTGTAGATGTATGTCTATGGTTGTTGTGCTATTACACAGTTGATACGGTCGAAATCCAACTGCTCTCCATATTGCTTGAGCATAGGGACAATCAAAAAACAAATGTTTGTCTGATTCTTCTTCAATCGGTTGCAGAGTGGATTGTGTCGGATATGACGTCGCCAAAGATTACCTCCAGTAGCTAAAAATTGCGAAGAGAGTCTCCATAGGAAATGCTTGAGTTTTGGTGGAATCTTGCATTTCCATATAGATTTTTGAAGTTGTACATTACCTTGTAGGGGTTGGACTATAGTTGAGTTTGGTAGATGTGTTGCCAACCAATAACCCGATTTGACTGTATAGATACCTGTTTCATTGTAAGCTCATCCTAACAGATCATGTTCTCCTTTAGCTGATATTCATATACTCAGAACGTTGTTTACATCCTCTTCTTGTGCATGTATTGTTGAGTAGTGAACTCACCGTACTCTCCATATCAATTTGTGGTCGTTGTCGTGGGCATGGTGATCTTGGAAGGTTTACTTGTAACCACGGGTCTCGCCATGTCTTTATTAGGTTACTTTTACCAATTATAAAGGTGAGTCCTTTAGTTAGTAAATCTCTACCGTGCAGCAGTGAATTCCAAACATAAGAGCCATGCTTTCTCTTTCTGCCATTCAGGATGTTATCTTCCTTGAAGTATTTGAGATACTAATCCAGTTAGATTTTGTAATATTCTCCAAACCTGCTTTGCTAGTAATGCTTTGTTAAAGCCTTCTAAATCTCTGAATCCCAATCCTCCTTCTCTTTTTGGTATGCTGATCCGTTTCCATGCATACCAATGCATGCCTGTTTGGTCGTTTCCTTTGCCCCACCAGCATTTGGAGAGAATTGAGTTGATTCCATCCGTAATATATTTTGGTAGATGGAATACATTCATGGAATATACCAGCATTGCACTTGCTACTGATTTTAATAGTGTCTCTTTTCCTCTTTCAGAGAGAAATTGTTTATTCCACCCTTTAGTCTTGTTCATGACTTTCTCTTTGATATATTGAAATATTTCTCCTTTCTTGCCACCAAATTTCTCAGGAAGTCCTAAATATTTTCCTCCACCTCCGTCGTTGTGTATACCAAGTAGTTGTCTCATCTGTCTTTTAATAGTGGGTCATACTCTGCTTCCAAAAGTGATAGCTGATTTGTTTAGATTAATGGCTTGTCCCGATGCTGATTCGTAGAAGTTTAGAATTTTCTTTAATGCCTTTCCTGATTTCAGGTTTGTGAGTGTAAAAAAGAGTGAGTCATCCGCGAACAGAAGATGACTAATAGCTGGGGACATGTTACTGATTTTGATACCCTGTAGACTTCTTTTGGCTGGAGCTCTATTCACTAAATGAATTAGAACCTCTGCACTGAGTATAAAAAGCTTATGAGAGAGTGGATCCCCTTGACGTAAACCTCGTGTTGGTTGTATAAATCCTTCTGCCGATCCATTGATTAAGATTGAATAACTAACACTTGAAACGCAAGTCATAATCCACTTGATCCATTGCTCTGTGAATCCAAACTTTTGAAGTGTTTTGGATAGAAATGTCCACTTCATATGGTTATAAGCTTTGGTTATGTCTGTTTTGAGCGCCATGTAGGATAATGATTGTCTTTTCTTGACTTTTAAGCTGTGGTAAATCTCGTGTGCAATAATGATGTTATCAGTGATTACTCTTTCTGGTATAAAGGCGGCTTGGTTTTCAAATACCAGAGATGTGAGGTGTGGCTTCAGTCTGTTTACTAAGATCTTTGATATAATCTTGTAAAAGACGTTACATAATGCAATTGGTCGGAAGTCCGCCATTGTTGATGGAGTTGTATTCTTTGGGATAAGACATAGATTTGTGTGATTATGAGTATGATCCCAAGAACCAGTTGTAAAGAAAGCTTAAACTTCAGACACGATGGTATCTTTTATTTCTGCCCAAAAGGATTGATAGAATTCCGCTGAATATCCATCCGGACCTGGAGCTCGATGGGATCCTATACTGAAAACTGCAGTTTTTATTTCATCCAGTGTTACGCTTCGAATAAGATCAGCATTCATTTCCTCGGTGACTCGTTGGTGGAAACCGCGAAAGGTTTCTCCAAAGTATCTGGTATTATCCGTATTGGTTGAGAAGAGTGTTGTGAAATATTGTTCTGCAATTGCTGCTAGTTCCTTCTTCGTACATTGCACAACCTCGTGGTTATCAAGTAAGGATGAAATGTGATTACGAGCTCTCCTTGTTTTCGTTGTTGTATGAAAAAAATGTGTATTTCTATCGCCCTCTTGTAGCCATTTGATTCTGCTTTTCAATTTCCAATATCGTTCTTCCTCTAGATACGCCTGATGAAGTTGCTGTTTTAAATCGTTTCGTTCTCGTAATGTTAGATGTCCCGTGGATATAGCAGTATCTTGCGGAGTATAGCTATTTTCTCAGCTGCATTTGTACGGTTCCTCTTTTTCCAGCGAGATATGTATCTTCTGCAGTTTTGCGAACGTTCTTTTATAGATAAGGCGTTGTTGTTGCAGGCCTCTGTTGGTCCCCAACCTGTGATTATTGTTTCTCGGAATCCTTCATATTGTAAAAAAACCTCCATCATATTTGAAATAGCCTCTTCTATCCTCTGTGCTGTCCGTTATGAAAGTGATTAAAGGCCGGTGGTATGATTCTGCAATCTCAAGGAACTCTGTCTCAGAAGCTGGATATTGTAATAACCAGTTACTTTTAGCCTTTGATCTATCTAAACAACATGCTACATGATGATCCCCTCTTTTGCCATACCAAGAGAATTTATTTCTTATAGCTCGTATATCTGAGAAATCACAATGTTTATCATGTTTCTAAAGTCCAGGAAAGTGGATTCCGGTCTCTTTCTTTCCCCTATCTTCTCTTTGTTACTTAAAATTTCATTCATATCGCCCATTACTATCCATGGTGAGCCCATTGATGCAATATGTTCTAATCTTTCCCATGTCTGTGTTCGAAATCTAGCATTTGGATGACCATAAATCAAAGAAAAGAAAAAAGTCATTCCATTACTAGAATTTCAGTATCTACAATGTTTGGACAAAGGGAAAGAAAAGACATATGAACTGATTGCTTCCAATATAAGGCTAAACCACCACTTAGACCTATAGGCGGAACAGTACGATAATTAAGAAAACCTATTTGTGCTCCAATATCTTGGATGTAATCATCCTGCTGCTTTGTTTCTGAAAGGCAAATGATGTCCGAGAGATATTTCTGGTTTATCTCCTTAAGGCGTTGAACTGTCAGGCCATTACCTAAGCTTTGACAGTTCCATCAGGCTGTCCTCATGGTGTATGTGGTGGTTCAGGGTCCACCGCACCTTTATCAGTTGCATTCGTAGCTTCTGCAGCCATAGCACCACTCCCTTCTCCGCGTTCAGTCCTCTTAGAGAAGTAATTGCCAGCACTTTCTCCATTATCAATGAACTTTCTCTTTGTGTTCCTATTTGCTATTCTGGCTTCTACCGAGTTATCACTGTAAGAGTTTCTGATTACCTCAGGGTCATATTCATCGCGAAGCGCCATTGAGTTGAATGCTCCTCCGCCTCGGTATATTCCTCCCTAGAGATATGAGTCTTCTTCCAGGTTGTCTTCGGCGTCCATGTCAATTCCTCCTGAGCGAATAATCCCCTCGTGCTCTGTTTCATGGTTTGCATCATCTGGCTCAATATTGTTCATGCGCTCATCAAGGGCTTCGCCATCCATTGCATCATCGGTGAGCTCTTCAATGATCACTCCATGTGGCCGTAGTCCCTGGTTCTCTTGGTTATCTGGCATCGGCTCCTCATCACTGTCTTCGTTATTATGACCATTAATGTCATCAGGATCCTGTCCTCCATTCTGAATGAGACAATTTCCAGAGTCGTGGGTTAACATTCCACATACTTCACAAAATACTCGGAGCCTCTCATAAGTGAATTGCAGCATCGTGTTAACTCCAGGAGAGAATTGAAAGTTTCTCTGAAATCACAAAGGATTATGGATATCCCAGTCGATGCAAACTCTGAAAAACTCCACTATGGCTGCCATATCTGGGTTGAATTCCACTTCGAGGAACATTCCAATGGCTCTGTCGATGTGCGCTATGACGTCATGGCTTAGGTATTGGAACAGTATACCTCGGATTTGGATCCAGAAGGGGGTACAGTGCATCTCATCCGGGTTTGTTCGTGGTGTCCAGCATTGGAGCACTAACATCCTGTCAGCGTAAGCCCACGGTCCTCGTCGGAGAACCCATTCAAATGCTTCCTCTGAGGCAAAAACAAATTGAAATCTCCGTCCTTCAATGATTCTTCCGTGTGCGTGTCCCATCACTCCCAAAATCCTGGGTAGATTAGCCACAATTGCTCGGAGATTTTGTCTTCGGGGCATCACCGGACGCCCAATAATAACGAAACGGTTCGCTGCCATCGCTTGATTGACAATCTCTGAAGGAAGCACAAACGGTCGATCCTCGGCTCCAATGTTGATGTCTCTTATCGCCCGACGTAAGTTATCGGCCATGTCGATCTGAAAGTTGCTTTTATTGCTCTGGTTGGGTGGTAAAGTGTTTAGATCTTGATTGGTGTGGTGTTTGGACGGAATCGCAAATCTCCTTAAATATTCTTTGCAGGATTTAACTGCTTGCTGTAAACTGTCATCACGATAAATCGCCTTTCCGACATCGAAAAGTTGTAGAACCGTCTTCTTGATAAAGATGAATAATAACCGTAATAAAATCGCCCTTTTTCGCCTTTTTCTTCATCTATCTATCACATATATAGGAATCTAACAAAAACAGATTTCTTTCTTTTGTTTTTTATTTATTTTTAGGATTAGTATTTTAGTTTATATTTTCATAAATTAAAGTTAATCTTATTTACATTTATTATCTTAATTTTCTGTTTTCTTAATTGATATATATCCTTCTGTTTAATTTTGATTTTATTTTTTTTTACTTAATTCAAATATATGTTTTTTTTTGTTTTTATTTTTTTTGTAATTCAAATATTTTTTTAACTGTAATACATGTCAAAATTTTATTGATTCAAATCACTATGTCACGATAGCGTAATTTAGTAACTTCAACACATCATATCATTGTATGTTAGTATACCTATTTGGACATAAATTACGAGATACATACGCGTTTGTCCGGATGTGAAGAGCTGCGTCTCCAGGTTTTGTTCTCTGGGGGATAAGCGACATACGGCTCCAGGACGGAAGTCAGATGGGTCCTGTGGACATAGGCAAACGAGTGAGTCGGACCTCCAAGTGGACCGAAAGGGAGTTTTTATGGATTGATTACCCCGTCCGAAGATCGTGCTACTCCTCTGATATTTAGTGAAAGATGGTGTACAGGAGTGAATCGTGAGAAGAGTGGAGTATGAGCTTTGTCTGCATGGGCATAAAGTAGAGGATAGAGATGAAGAGAATACTTATCTCTCTAGACATCACCATCGGGAATGGTGAGCGTTCTCTTCTGGGTTCATTGTGTCGTGGAGCTCGGAGCGAGCCCCAGCGAGGCGGAGATCGGAGGTTTTTCCCTCCTCCTCCTCCTTATGTTTTGGTGGTGGTGGTCGTCCTTCCTCGGATTTAAAATCAGATCTCGAGTAAGGAGATCGGCTTTCTCTCTCTCTCTCTCTCTAGTCGGGCGTCCTCTGTCTCTTTTGGCTCTGAGCCTCCTTTTATGCATCTCCTAACTCATATTGGAGCAGACGACTTAGTACATCACACCTGTTTTATTAAGTACGCCACCTCACCTGCCCGAAAACAATTTGTTAAGCAGTTGGTGGCATACCAATAAAAAAGGCAGCATTTTAGTAAGATTCAATGTCTACATATCACTTTGATATTGGCCGTGATAAAAATAAACCCAACAATACTTTATTTGTTTTTTTAATTTACTTTTACTTAATAAAAAAATATTTATTATTATATTACTTTTTAACTCAGTTTTGATATTTTTAAGTTATTTTAATTTTTTTACATGAATTATCTAATTTTGTTTTTAAATTCTTTTTACGAATTTATAAATATTTCTATTAAAAGCACTGATTTTGGGATATATAAAATTTTATATAATAAAATAAATCCTAATTAAAACTTATTTCTACATTATATTCCTTTTTATGGTTTAATAAATTAGGTAAATATTAAAAAATTGCAATTTTTCTTCTTTTTTTTACTAATCTAAGCATTGGTTTTAAAAAAAAAGCATTGATTTTGAAATATATAAAATAAAAAAAAGAATTTTAGCTGTTTTCTTCAAAATTATAAAACATCAAATTTGGCAATTTGCTAAATCCGCCTTTGAAAAAACACGTCTCTGAGTTTTCTTGGCCGTTTACTCTCTCTTTCCTTTGTCTGAATATGAAGAAAGATCACCTGAATTTAATATATTTATTCAAATAATCCAGAAAAACATATTTTCCCTAGAGAAATCTGGATGTGGTAGCGATGAAATCGAGGAGAAATTTGTGCACTGCGGTGGCAGTTTTCATAATTGTGATCGAATTGGTTTCAGGCAATTTCGTGTTTAAGGTACAACACAAGTTCGCAGGGAAAGAAAAGAAGCTTGCTCATTTCAAGTCTCACGACACACGCCGCCACTCTCGGATTCTTGCGTCCGTTGATCTCCCTCTCGGAGGAGACAGCCGCGTAGACTCTGTCGGGTTTTGTTCTTACCCTCTCTCGTTTATAGCTGTTTTCGAAAACGATTTGTGTTAGAATGTCCCACATTTTGTAACTGACATAATATATATAATAATCATAGATCTCTCAGCTATATTTACTATATTGGTTTTCAGTGGAAATCCAATGATTTTTAAAATGGTTGTAATGGCGGATTTGTGTTAGAATAATATAGTAGATAATGATCATAGATCTATCTGCTATTTACTAATTGATTTTGATCGAGTTGCGAGCCCATGGTTTTTCAAATGGTTGTAATCGCGATTTTTTTTTGTTTTGTTGTTACTAATTTGTTTTGTGTTGAAAGTCCACGATTCTTAAAATTGTTTTCGTAGATATTTGCTTTGTTGATACGACATGGTTTATGTATGAAATGAAAGCATCTGGGAAGACAAAGAGCAAGTTTAGGTACTTATGAAGTTACATTTGGTTGAATGTGTTTCAGTTTATACTTCACTAGAATCAAGCTGGGGTCGCCACCAAAGGAATATCATGTTCAAGTTGATACAGGAAGTGATATCCTATGGATCAACTGCGTTCCCTGCCAAAAATGTCCCTCGAAAACTAATCTGGGTGTAATACGCTCTTCTTCTCTTGCTTCATTTTCTTGATAACTATTGTTCTCCATTTCTCCTCTTGGATCATCTCTTTCTTTCTTTCTTTTTTGCCAATGCAGTTCAGTTTATCATTGTATGACGCGAAAGCTTCTTCGACTTCTAAGAAGGTTGGCTGCGAAGATGAATTTTGTTCTTTCATATCGAATTCAGATAGTTGTCAACCCACTATCGGATGTAGTTATCACATTGTGTATGCGGACGAAAGCACAAGTGAGGGGAGCTTTATAAGGGACAACTTAACACTCGAACAAGTTACCGGAGATCTTAAAACCGGACCACTTGGGCAAGAAGTGGTATTCGGGTGAGAGCTTTAACACCTTGCTTCTTTGTTACCTTATCATTTGCAAGAAACGCACTCTTGTGTGTCTTGTTGACAATAGAACGTATTTGTATGTATGTGTTACATCCATATCATTGCTATTCATGATCCTGCTAAAATGTACTGAGTTCTTGTTAGTGATGTGAACTTTTAAGTCTTCTTGTATTTTCTCATAAGGACTTCTCTTTGAGACAGGTGTGGTAGTGATCAATCTGGACAACTTGGGAAATCTGAGTCAGCGGTTGATGGTGTTATGGGATTTGGACAAGCAAATACCTCTGTGCTTTCACAACTAGCTGCCACAGGGGACGTGAAAAGAGTCTTTTCGCATTGCTTGGATAATGTGAAAGGAGGTGGGATTTTCGCGGTTGGTGTTGTGGATTCTCCAACTGTTAAAACGACCCCTATGGTACCTAATCAGTACGTGATGTCTCCTCTAGTCATTTCTTGTTTTTTTTTCAATGAAGGAGCTAAAATAGAAGAATGTGCATATAAAGTTTATCCTTTCGATTGAATAACTTTCTTGATGATTTTTTTTTCCTCATGATCGTTTCTAATTAACGAGATGGTTTGGTTTTTGAAATCTTTAGTGAATCTAAAGGCTTAAGACATGTTTATATCGATTAGAGTGTTGAATTATGAATCTTGTGATTGCATATAAAGTTTATCATGACTCCTGTAATTTTTTTTCAATCAAGAAGCTAGAGTAGGAGAATGTGCATATAAAGTTAATCATTGTAATTGAATAGCTTTCTTGATTATTTTTTGTTGTCTGGTATGTCCTCATGACCGTTTCTAATGAGATGGTTTGATTTTGGACACCTTTAGTGCATCGAAAGGCTTAAGACATGTTTATATCTATTAGACTGTTGAATAATGAATCTTGTAATTGCATATAAAGTTTATCATGACTCATGTATTTTTTTTTTAAAAAAATCAAGAACCTAGAGTAGGAGAATGTTCATATAAAGTTTATCATTATTATTGAATAGCTTTCTTGGTGATTTTTTTTGTCTGGTATGTCTTCATGATCGTTTCTAATGAGATGGTTTGATTTTAGAAACCTTTAGTGCATCTAACGGCTTAAGACATGTCTATATCTAGTAAGGGTGTTCTTGAATCATGACTCCTGTAATTTCATATAAAGTTTATCATGAATCTTGTAATATTTTTTTCCAATCAAGAAGCTAGAGTAGGAGAATTTGCATATAAAACTTTATCCTTTTAAATGAGTAGCTTTCTTGATGATTTTTTTTGTCTGGTAAGTCGTCATGATAGTTTCTGATGAGATGGTTTGATTTTAAAAATCTTTAGTGCACCTTAAAGGTTAAGACATGTTTTATATCTATAAGGGATGTTCTTATTGAATTATGAATCTTGTAATAACGTGCAGTGTTGAAAATTTTGTAGGATGCATTATAATGTTATGTTGATGGATATGGATGTCGATGGTGTTCCTCTTGACCTTCCACCAAGTATTGTCAGGAACGGAGGAACAATTATTGACAGTGGTACAACTTTGGCTTATTTACCACAGGCTCTTTACGATTCCTTAATAGAAACGGTAACTTTCTCTGCTCTTAGTATTATTTATTTTCTAATGTAATTCACACAACCATGACATGAGTTTTTACTGTGTAGATCACTGCTCGTCGACCTGTTAAACTACACATAGTAGAAGAAACTTTCCAGTGTTTCAGCTTCAGTAAAGAGTAAGACGTCATGAATCTTTTATCCTGCTTCTTCATTCTTTTAAATACCAATTAATCAATGGCTTGTATACATATATGTGTGTGTTATATCTTAAATGTTAAACTCTTCTTGCTTGAACTCGCAGTGTAGATCAGGCCTTTCCACCAGTAAATTTTCAATTTGAGGACTCTCTCAAACTAACCGTTTATCCGCATGATTATCTTTTTTCACTTGAGGTAAATATAGTTAATAGACAGTATAATTGTGCTTCCAGATTCCAACAACATTGTTACACTTTTTGTGAAGTTTGAATAGGATCTTTCTACTCATACCAAATGTTCTCGATTTTTCGTCAAAGTTTGATTCGAATGTTCAGAAATAAAAAATGTAACTCTTTTTTTCTCCATTTGCCAACAGAAAGACATGTACTGCTTCGGTTGGCAAGTTGGTGGAATGTCAACTGAAGATAGATCAGAAGTGATTCTCTTGGGAGGTAAAGTTCAAAATTTATCATTCTTTCGATACTCACTAGTCACTACTGAAAATAAACAACACAAATCCTACGTTATTCGAACATAATTTTTTGGGATAATTTTTGAAATTATCTACTTAGTAATTTTTTTTACAAAACATGACCCTTCCTAAAATGACCCGGTCTACTAGTGTGTTTTTAATAGAACATTAGTTTGCCAGTAATTTGCATTAGTCTACATTCACTTGTAAGACCAATCAGTCTGCCAGTCTGATATTTAAAAAAACCATAAAATAGAAATTATTTTCATAATTTTTTTTCAATAGAGTACCTGTTTTACATTTTTTTTTTCATTTTAGGTTATTTTGGAGCATTTCCTCTAACTTTTTTTTTTTAAAATTACTATGCAGTTATTCCACTAGTGGTTTGAATATTTATTTTCAAATCACTATTATCATAAATATTCTAAATATAAAAACTTTACTGCCTTTTGGTGAAATTTTTTAGTTAAAAATACATAGATTCAAATCACATAGTTTTAAAATAAGATTGCAAAAAGTGTAAACAACACAGCATACTAATTTTTTTAATTCACCAAAATCTTCAAAAAATCATTAAAACTCAAATTCGTTCAATACCTTACGGCAACAATGTGTGTTGGTTTTGGTCTGATGCTTACAATATAACTAGCTTAATCACGGACTTGTCATTTTGTAGATATGGTGCTATCGAACAAGTTAGTAGTATACGATCTGGAGAATGAGGTGATTGGATGGGCAGATCATAACTGTAAGTTTTCTCTAGAACCCAAAAAAGATAGCAAACCAAACTCACTCTTCATACTTTTTTTGTTCATACAAACAAATGCATTCTTGTTTCAAAGGTTCATCAAGCATCAAAGTAAAAGGCGGATCAGGTGGAGTTTACTCGGTCGGAGGAGACAATCTCTCATCGGCACCATCTTTATTGATCATCGGAAAGCTTCTTACAATTTTGTTAACATTCATCGCAGTGGCTTTTACTTCATTAGCATAGCTCACATATTTTTTGTGTGCGTTGTGATAGATGCTGAAAGAAAATGAAATGATGTTCTCAACATACGCACTCACACAAACTTTCTCATTTTCTTGTTTCAGTTTTTATACAGATCATATACAACAATATATAGACATTTACATTATATCTTTATAGAGAGGGACAATTAGAGTGTGTTCTTCAAGAACTGTACAACAAAGTAGACAATAGCAAGAAACAGTGCAATCTGATATACATCTCTCTCCAAGCTGTCATCTCTTTGGAAATACTGCATCATTGCAACATTTCTCTTAGTTTACTTAGACAGGTTCAAGCAAGAACTATGAAATACTGTTAGTGCTAGTGAAAACTAACCTTAGTTGGATCGCTTGGATCCCTATATATCTCTGTATCTTCTTTTCGAGTGTTGAAACTAGCGGTTATGTCTTTGGTGGTATCGACCAAGTCCTTAGCGGATTCAGAAGCAGCAAAGATGCGCCGGGATGTCCAGAAATAGGCTTGAGCAATAGGGGAGGATGAAGATGAGTCCCAAGACTCTTCATGCTCAATTACTTGGCCACTAATCTGGTTAAGAGTAAACTCAGATTTGACTTTGATTATCAGATCTCCACTTAGAGCAGCAAGAAAAGATTTTGGTTTTCCTTTGACTGTCCATCTAATACGCAAGACACTTGTTGATAACATTACCATCTCCTGTATTGTCTACAAATAGAGGCCATAATCACATTTCTTGTAACCAAAATGATTAGAAAATGCAAAAAAAAAAAATATTAAAGGCTGAGATAGGTTCTCACCACTGTGGGATTCTCTAACTCTTTAGTTATCCACATTGGTCTTTTGTACTTCTCACGACCTGTAAAACTTCTAATCGTATCCTGCAATCACTATCAATCACCATGTATTTACTTATTGCCAAAGAAAATTTCTGAAAATCACAGGAGAGATAATGAAATTTAAAACTAACAAGTGTTGTAATGCCTTTTGAGTTTTGACTAACAAATTTAAATGGTTTTTCATCATGAAACAAAGTCTTTTTGATTCTCTTTACGATCTCATAACTATCTCAGTCTAGTTATGAACTTCAAACGGTTTCATCCGTACTCAAAACAGGTAAGAAGTCTGATGATTCAGTAGCATGAACTGCCCAAAGACAAGAACGTTCCTACAAATTTGTTCTCTACTTCTTGAAACTGGAAGAATTTACTCACAAGATCAGTAGTACCACTACTTTTAGCACAAATATATATATATATATATATATATGTAGCTTGTAACGTATAATGTGACAGAAAATGTACCTTATATCGAACGGAAACTGCATAGCACGCAAAGGCGCGGTTTCCTTCCCTGAGTTCAAGAATGTCGCGAGCAAGTTGTCTGGCAGTAGATTCGACTTGCGGGCTACTTGTGCACTCAAATTCATTGCATAGTTCCCCAAAATCAATCTTGTCAACAAGCTTGTCTGCTTCTGATGTATCAATGGATACTTCAGTCCTACTGGAACTGTTCAGAACTGAGAAAGAAAAAAGAAAGAAAGACGAGATAGTTACATAGCAAGATAGAGTTCAACTATTATTCAACTAAGATAGAGTACACTAGGAAATATACAACCTATTATAAGTTAATAGCAGATGTTTCATTCAACTAAGAACATTATTGAGTGAACTTTCTTGAATGATAAAGGGTAGAACATAAGGATTCATATCATTTCAAGAAAGGACAAAAAAACATCGTATCTTATGTTCTTGAGATTGTACATGGACTAACTGCTTCTTACGATTTTTTTCTAGCTTCTCATTTTGTGCTCACACCTCAGAAGCGTAACAAAAGAAAATCTTATGTTCTTGAGATTGTACATGGACTTAATGGGGTGTTTAAAAGCGAACAAGATCACATAAACAATGAAGATTCCAGGAATCAAGAGTTATGTACCTCGGGAAAGACGGTAGTGGATCTTAGAGGAAGACCAAGAACGGCGGAGGAAGCGCCCGAGAAGAGCGGCGGAGGGAGGAGAAGCAGAAAGGAGGAAGGAGGAAGTAGTCATCGGAGTCTATTTCCATTATGATTCGTGATTGTGTGGCTAAAGGGGTTAGTGGATATAGTACACCAAAGTTTCTCATTTCTTCGTTGCCCATTTTTTTGTGGTTTTTAAATTAAGACCCTACTTTTTGGATAACGTTTTTTTTTTTCTTTGTATTTTACAACTTCGGAGATTTCATTTGATTTGTGAGTAAAAAATATTATTCAAATTCTTTTCCTTTACGAAAAAAAGTAATCCCCTTCAACTCAAAACTAAGGAGGTTAAAGACATAAAGTGGGGAAATTAAGATATAAAATTTCGAGAATGAGAAGGAAAATCTTAATTCGAATATTCAAAAATAATATTCAAAAAGTTTTGGATAAAAACACAAGAAGAGAAATTCAGGTAACAGAAAAGTTATTTATCTGAGTTGTGTTCTCAAATTGCATTAAGAGAAATTTAAAATAGTGGTTTTATAAGAAGAGAGCAAGAAAAAAACAGACTGTGTCTCACTCTTCTTCCTCAGCCTCTTCCAGCCAATTCACAAACGGCTCCAATCCCTTCACAAACGTTTGCCTACAAAACCAAAACAACAACATTACTAAAGAAGCAAGGGAGGTGAATACTATTTTCTTTCTCTGCAAATATCAAAAATTAGTTTACCTGCCCTTAGTGTTGCTCCCTTTGTGATACCAACGAAGAATAGTGTCTTCAGCAAGCACATCAAGCTCATACAAAGACCTCACTACTTCAGGAAACACTTTCATCAGCTTTGCATCCTCATAACATTGCATCTGTACTTTGTACATCAGTTCCATCTCCATTTTCCCGTTGCTACAGAACGTGTTTAGAAGCGGAGCCCATGTTTTCACCTCACCACGAGAAACAACAAACAAACAAATTAGCTTTTGAGACCAAAACAACCTTAATCTTGATGACACTAAAGACAAAAAAAACTCACTTGGCGTAATACAGAGTTGGAGTTTTGCTGCTGGTTCTTCCCAGACCATTGAACAGCATCCATTATCCCGTCCCAGATCACACGCACGACCTCAATCTCTGGCAGTTTAGCATCTTTCACCTGTTGCTTCACCGCCTCAATCACTTCATCTACGTCGATTTCCTCTGTCACTTGGCTCGTAAGTACCGCTTTGATTTCCTTCAGCTTCACCTCAAATATTTTCTTGTCGTTGTACTCTACCAGAGCTGTTAATCCCGCATTGCTTTGTAAAATCACAAGAAAAATTGTCAAATTTACACACTGTTAAAAAGCGCAGAGAAGACTACACGCTCGGATTCTAAAGGCAGGTGATATAAGAATACATAATCAGAAAGAAGAGTAAACTGCGCACTATACATGGAAATGCATGTTCATAATAGGACCAGGGAATTGTTGAACTCGTTGACGAAAAGATAACCCCATTTCGTAGAGTAAGGAAGAATCTTGAAAACAGAATCAGGAATCATAAGGAAGAGTAATAAAATATACCATATTCTTAACCTTTCTTAATCTATTTAGAAGCGTTTTCTCTAATTATATCTTAGTAACGGCATTTGTATCAATGTTAAATGACTAAAATCTAGAGAAACAGAGGAAATCAGAGAAGAGCAAGGAAGCTGTACAGTTGAATAACAAAGCAACGTAGTAGTATTGAATGCAGGAAACTTGCAAGAAGTAGGATCAGGAACTAGAAGGAAGAGTAGTTAACTTCAAGAATCAGGAATCAGAAGGAAGAGTAGTAAACTAGACCCTATACTCAACCTATTCAGAAGCGCTTTCACTAAGTATATCACTATATTTTAGCAATGGCTTTCGTATCAATATTAAATGACTAAAAATCTAGAAAAATTGTTGGATTCAGAAGAGCAAGGAAGCTGTACATGTGACCAACGAAGCAACGTACTAACAATGGATGCAGGAAACTTCAAGAAATATAGAAACTCACTTGAAATGCTCAGCGAAACTTTCGGTGGTCCGCTTAGTGGGCGGCAGGAAATCTAAGAGTTTGTCTTCCATCTTGCCACGCCTCAGGATAGCAATCAAGTCATCAAGGCTGTTTTCAACCAAATACTCATTGAAGAAGTCCGTTACAAAAGTGAGCACTATCCCTTTGGCGACGAGATTATCTTTAAGCAACGGCTGAAAGACAGTCTCTGCAGGTAATCCCGAGAGCTTCTGGGAAAAAGCGAGGGATGTGAATATCGCAAGCTTCTTCCTCTCGTTCTCCTCGAAAAGCTCCAGTGACTGCAAGAATCTCCGCGTGACATTCTCGAGGTTCTTGATAAGGAAAGGTTTCCTCCGCAAGATTTTCTGTATGTATACAACTGATGGTAGAATAGATTCACGCTTTGGCTCACAGTCGATTATAGAGTAAGGATGGCGTTCCCCTTCATCGGATTTCACTGAACCAGTTTGTGTACGTCCTCCAATGAATACAACCTTAAATGACAAGAGAGATCCATCAATTAATAATCTAAGGAAAGACAAGCAAAATAAAAAAAGTCACTCCATACAAGAAAACATAAACATAGTATCCCTTGCACTGAAGCGGTTTTAACATCCACGGGATTGTGAAGAACACAAACAGTCATGCAGATTTCTTAGTAACCATATTTTACAGATTTTCGGGAAGTGACTAATAATAAATAGACCCCAACAGATGAATATAAAAGTTAAAGTAGACATGAGAAATGATCTCTTAGGAAGACGTATATGATACAGAGTAGGTAAAGTCCATATAGATATATGGAGAATTACCTCAAAGAAAATGTCGCCGTATCTTGAGAAATTTAGATCCGATGACTCAATATTTTTGGCAACAAGGTCCTAAGACAAGCAAAAACAAAGTTATAAGTTAAGGTGCAAGACTTTTACAAACAATTAAGACGCAAAACACAAATACTTGAACACGAAAGAAGTACCAGATCACCAGCATTATCAAGATAAATCACTACAACTGCATCAGAAAAAGCTGTAGGGTCAAAAGGAGTAGTAATATTCCTTTTGCGGTTCTTAATCCGCGTACCTCTGCAATTAAAAAAAACGAGTAATGTATTAGAGCTAGCAGTTTCTAAGTCAAAGATGCAACTCTAAACATAATGTTTCACTTAATATTTTCTAACATTAGATTGAAAGGTTGCACATTTCATTTTAAAAGAGCCATTAACCAGGTAAGAAAAAGTCTTTCTCACATTTCATTTCAAAGTAATTCAAAGTACACTATTATGTACCAACAGAAGAAGAAAAAAAAGAGTATGAAAATCACTCTACCACAGCTTGAAAAATATCAGAACCAATAAATTGAAAAAACAAACATCAAAACATAAATTTTTTTTTTCAACTTCCATTGACAGACAGAAAGCAATATGTGGATAAGCTTGAAATTTGAGTTGACCTAATGAGCAATATATATATATATATTGAGATCACTCACCCGAGAGTGGGTTTCTCCTTCGAGCTGCACCAATAGAGCATAAAATAGATTAGAATACAGAGATTGAAAAACTAAAAAAATCCTCTTTAAGATATAAATCTTCTTTCTAAACGCAAGAAACCCTAGCAGTTAACAAAAAAAAAAGAATCTCGTTCCAGTGTTCCAAAATTTCAAGACCCCTAATAGGTACCAAATTCAATCAAGAACAGCGAATAAGGAAAGAAGAAAAAATCAGAAGAAATTTCAAACGCAAATCGAAGAAAGATAAGAGATCTGTGTCCCGGAAAACGACCTAATTCAAAATTTCCTCGACAAACAAAATTGGCAAAAGCAGGGTCGTCATCATATCAGAAGATACACAAGAGGGTGAAAGCTTACCTCATAAACCGAGATGTCGAAAAATCAAAGTAGTGATGAAAACTTCTGCAGAAACAAAAAGTACCAATTTGAATAAATGTTTGGTGAAGTCGCGATTTCTGCAGAAAATTTAGCTTTGTCTCGACGCTAAAAGGAAGAGGGAAAAAAAGAAAGATGGAAAAGATGTATAATTACGAATATAACCTTAAATCTCCCAAACCGGGTACGAATATAATTACGGATCTTTACCGATTCGTTTATTAAGTAGATGCCTTCTGTCATTAGAAATTTAAAAATTCAGTTTCACTAGTTTATATCCTTAATATTATTTGATAAACATCTTTAACGAAAAAAAACTGATGGATCGCAATCAGAAAAAAAATTAGTGTAAATTAATAATAACCTAAAAATATGTTATGACAAATTTTCTAAAATAAACGAAATATTTTGATTGGTTAAATTAAAACTAAATATATCTCATTTTTAAATATGAAAAAGATTATATTATATATGAATGCATTAAATTATAAATAAAACAAAAAAATAAACAGATAAAAAAAATTATAAATATACTCTTAGCAAACTTTTTTTATAATATTGTATATATAAATAAGAAGTAGAAGAAAAAGTAAAATTAAATCTTTACGACTTTGGTTTCTTTTACAAATCTCGGGCTATAATTTTGGTTTAAACCAATGTTTTGAAACACTACCCAAACCAGCCGGTTTGCCCGGTTAAACCGGAACCCGGTCACTCATCCGGGTTGGTTCTATTCTTAAATTCCAAAATTTATTAACCCGGTAAAATTCAGAAAACCTACGAGTAACTCGTGACCTGTTGATCCGGTTAAACCAGTAATTTCATTCTTTTTATAAAAAAATCTTTTTAATATAAATAATTTCTAATTGAATTATAGAGGTTTGTTACTTTGTGATTTTTTTTCGGCCGGATGTTACTTTATGACTTTTGTCGAGTTTTAAGGTTTGTAATTTGTATTAACATTGATTTTTTTTCATTTGTTTGTGTTATGTTTTGAACATTTTATGTTATGTTTTTTATATTTAATAATTTGAACAGTTTATGTTATATTTCTTACATTTAAATTTATTTTCCTATTTTTAAAACTATATAATATAAATATTATATAAAAATTTATTAATTAGTTAATCCGCGGTTGATCCAGATCAACCCAAATAAACTCAGAAACCCAGTGACTCGATAGACATTCCGGTTTGCTTTCCAGGTCAGGTTTCAAAACATTAGTTTAAACCATCTCCAACACATATTTATTTTAAATCTTCTAATGAAGGAAAATAGAGATGTTATTCTTTCCTCTATAGTTGGAGGAAAAAGTAACAATCTTTCTTTTTCATGTAAAATAAAAATTGGTTGGAGAGAAATCCACATATATTCTAGAGAAAAAATAGAAAATTATATTTGAGATGATCTTAATGTTTAATATATTATTCAAAATTAAGAAAAATATGAGTTAAAGAAGAAAAAAAATAAAAAAAAAATAATTTTGATTGCTTTTTTTATTTGAGATATTTAAAAATATTATCTTACACATACTAATTCTTTCATGCATATATTTTTTTCTAGCATATTAAAATATTATTTTATATTATTTTTTGTATATGTTGAGATTTATTAAATTTTATATTAACAAATATATCAAAGTTAAAAGTAGAAGAACTCTTAATTTTTAATATAACAGTCAAATATTAAAAATTGGAAAAATAAGATATTAGATAAAAATCAAAACTGGAAGAAGGCAACAAATAAAATCTGAAGAAAAAGAAGAAGTTGTAAGAGATGAAGACAATTGATACAAGATTTGTGTGGTTCTTGATTCAATCACCCTTGTACTAGTCAATTGTAGTATGAGTTTTATGTCAATCCAATGGGAAGAGTTGAGAACAGAAGAGTTGAGAGTAAAATCTCTAAGTTAAGCAAGCGGAGAATTGGTTTTGTTGCCTAAGCAACAGTTCTAGCAACCTAAATGAAACAAGCAGCAAACAAAGTGAAAGCAAAAGCAAACTAAGCAGTTCTAAGCAAGAAAAACAGAGTAAAACAGAGCAAATCCGAGATTCAAATAAGAGAAAGGCAAGTTCCTAGATGTGGTTATTGACTTTAGGGAATTTCAGACATTAACTAGGCTGTTTCAAACTACATTGATCAAGCAAGTAAGCAAGCAATTGTGATTCCTAGACATAGAGTTCACAATTAAGCTAGTTAGATCCAATCTCTTGGCAAGTAACCCTTTGCTAAACATTTTAACAAGAACTAACTCTCATTAGTGTTAAAACATCAAGCAAGCAAGAGAAAACAACTCTTATTCAAGTCAAAATGCTCTTCAAACAGTCAATCTCTTGAGCCAAGGCCAGCAAATCCTCTATTAAACATGATCAGTATTTCATCAAACACTTAGTGGACATAAGAGAAAGCTAACAACTTAGACAAGTTTGATCAAGACTAATCTAGCATGAATAACAGATTAATAGATATAAACCCATAAACTGAAGCACTTAACAAACCTTAATCAAGCCTTAAATCCCCCTAATCTACCACATCTAGAAACCCTAAGATGACTACTCACTCATAATCATGTTTAACATCAAATCACAAAGGGAAATGATGCTAATCATGATTAAAAGAAAGATTAAAGCAAATACTTGATTATATTAAACAAAGCAAAGAATTTGTCTTACAAACTTAAATAAAATGTTCAAGAACAGTATTTTGACAAGACCTCCCGAAAATCTGGAAAAAGAGGTTATTTATAGCCTAGAGAAGAAAACCCTAGAGTAATGGCAAAAGCGTAATTAAAAACAGGTTCAGGCTGGGTCAGTATCAGTCAATTGCGTCGGTCTTGAGTGACCGAAATGGATCTATATCGGTCTGGAGTGATCGAAACATATGACCAAAATCCATCCGGTGTGTTTGTGTCGATCACATTTGACGGATACTGGTGATCGATATTGCTCTGTATCGGTCATCCTTGACCGATACTCTCCGTGCTCTGACCGAAAACTTCTGCAGAGATCTTCTGCTGTGATCCCTCTTGTTCCCTTTTGCCCAGCTAGCATCTTGTATCATTCCCAAAACTCCTCCAAGCTCCTTCTAGCTCCAAAAGCACCTAAAAACATCCAAAATGCATACTATACTCTAAATGCAACCTAAGTCTAAAAGGAGAAGAAAATAGGACAAAAGCAAAGGGAAAACATGCAAAAGAGGACCAAAATATGTACTAAATGCAGCCCTAAATGGTGTAAATACAAGGGATATCAACACCCCCACACTTGCCTTTTGCTTGTCCTCAAGCAAATAAGAACAAATAGGAGAGTGAGGTTTGAAAGTGGGCATTCAGATTCCAAAAGTGCAAAGGTAAAGAGATGGTTTCAATGCTCAAGTGCCTAGTTGTAGGATGCAAACATAATAACATATACTTTAAAGATCCTAGCCATGCTCATCATGTTTCAAAATGATCTCAAATCTCAACTTAGGCAAATGCTCAAATCAATCAACTCTTTAACATTCAATTAAGTTCAGAACATGAATCATGCTTATGCAAATCAAGTGAAGACATTTGGTTGAAAATGGTAAGGTTATGAGATAAAAATGATCTCATTTAAGCACAATGGTTCAAAAACATAAAGGATCACTCAATGAAATGACTTCATCTTAGGCAAAATGCTAAAGGTAAAAGCACACTTATGCATGCAATTCAAAGCTCTTTTCTACCCTTATTTCCCAAAGATGAGTCCTAAGCATTTCTAAACCCAAGAGTGAACCCTCTAAGTCTACCCTTTCCTAAACTCTACCCTTTACCCATCTTCATGGCTGGGGAAACTTCTTCTTTTTGCTTGTGTGGTTGCTTCTTTTGGGTTGGAACTTGCTCTTCTTTGTTGTGTTGGCACCTTCATCACCTTTGGTGGATTGCTTCTTGGTCAGATTTTTCTTCTTTTGGACCCTTCTAAGCATCGTTGTTAGCGCCAATTCTTCTTTTTGAACTTAGAGCTTTTATTCCCTTTACTTAACTACAATACTAAACTGTTTCCCCTTTTCTACCATTTCAGATCTTTTCCTTTTCTTTCAAAACATATAAACATGAAGTTCAAACCACTTACACTATCCTTTTAAACCCCAAAACTCCTATCTTAGAATCAAGCTCAAGATGCAAGCTGATATCTACAAGAGAGCTAATCATTGCCAGCCTTATTCATAACACTTTTTGCCAAGACAAAATCAAAAATGCAATGCAAAGGCCTCACAGCTCTCACAATAGTGTTTAGGCTCAGAATGAGGTTTTGGTTAAGGGTGAGGATGTAACTGTCCCATAATTATGAGGATCAACTATTTGGATCAACAAGAGTGGTAGAAAGGAGAAAGATGATCCAAATATGTATATGGTAGCCATGTAATCACTTTTCAATGCATAAGACATGATAATTAAAAGTCCAAGTTAAAGTTCGAGTTGATAGAGTTAATTTTCAGAGAACAAATGCTTTCAGAATGAGATGAGAAGACCAAATCTAGCAATCTAAGCATGGTTCAGCCTTAACTTCTAGCAATCATATGATGCATCAAACAACTAAGCACTTAAAAACTGAAATCATCTCTAAACACTAAGCACTTTACAAGGAAAATTCATCATAATGCCCTATGCAAATGCAATGCAACCTACATGTCAACACTAGACTCAATCCTAGAAGAATGAAATGCAACTACATGCTTTCTTTTTGGTTTGTAAAAATGCAAAAATTTTTTTTAAAATTCGATTTTTTTTTTGTGTTTTTCTATGCCTTACATGTATGCATGATATGCATGAGACTCAAAGTGAAAAGAAAAAGAAAAACTAAGAAAACAGAACACAAAGTCAAACCCCAAATCTCTCCCCCACACTTAAATTACACAGTCCCTTGTGTAATGAAAGCAATGGAAGAGAGAAGCAACAAAATATATTACAAAAATAAAAAGATGCAATGGTATAAAACAATGGAAAGGATGTGGTACTTGGTTTAATGGTAGGAGTTATGGGATGATCCTGAGGTTTGAGGAGACTTGCTAGCTCTCCTCTTCCTTCTCTCATAGACTTGAGTGGAATGCTCTGCTTCTTGTGGTGGTTGAACCCAGCTTGACCATAGTTGCTCAGCTTGTGAAGAAGTCCCTTGTGTGCCCCATTGCCATGTCTCCTAAACTTCAGAGGGGTTGGGGTTTGGCGCCTCCCAAGCTGATGGAACATGGGCTCTTGGCTCATAAGATGAGGCCCTTGGTTGTGCCCATGTACCCCATTGATCACTTGGTTGTGCATGGAATAAGTGTCTTCCATGGGGGTTCCATACAGCTTCCTCCTCTTCAGTTGGCTCAGCTTGGTGAAGTTGCTCTTCTTGTTGAGAGTAGAGCTCTTGGGTGTGGCTGTGGTGGGAAGTTTTTGCTGATGTAGCCTTGTTCTTCCTGAACTTCCCTTTCACCATCTTCATAAGCCCTTTGATGGCTTTGTCTTGCCACTTGCACCACTTCTGGAGTGTGTTGATGTGCTCATGAGCTGTTCTCAAAGAGCTTCCTTGGTTGGGAGCTTCATAGGGCTGGAAGTGGAACTGCCTTGAGCTGTAGTTCAACACTTCTTCTTCCTCAAGCTCATCTTCTTCATAGGTTCTTCCTTGGCCTTCAGCGCCAGCAGTAGCATTCCATTGATCTTCTTCTCCTTCTTCTCTAATCTCTTCAGTGTGCTCCTCTTTTTCTTCACTGTCTTCTTCTTCTTCTACTGTAGGAATAAGGCCGCCTGTGTAGAGCTCCTCCTCACTCAAGTTGAAGTTGATGTTTGTTGTTGTGGTGAAGGAGGTTAGCCTTGGGTTTGGGAGAAAGACTCTCACTTGCTCTAAGTGATTGTTGAGGAATTGATAAACATACTTGCCCTGAACACTCTTCTCAAGAAAATGACTTCTCTTCAGATACTCCATATCTATCTAGACAGGAGCTAGAGCATCTTCAGCATGCTCCTCAAGGTTCACATCACAAGCTATTAGAATTGCTGTCACAACTCCTCCAATGTGCAGTTGTGGATTCTTCTCCCTTCTTCCCTTGTTGACAATCCAGCTCTGGTATGTTTGCAGCTGCTCCATCAACAGTCTTACAAGGCATGGGAGCTTGCTTGGTGGATGAACTTTCACTGCACATCTGCTGGTGCCTGGACCAGTGTACAATCCACTGTATATGAAGTCTCTCTCCTTGCCAGTTAGGTGTGAGGTTTCTTTCCTTGCAAAAAATATGTTTGCAAGCACTTTGTGTGCATATCTAACTGCAGGATGCTTCAAGTGTTGGTTCCTTGTAGCCCCAGCTTTGAATTCCCCTACTCCAATTGCTTCCCAAAACCTTGTGTACTGTGATTCATGGATAGAGAACTTCTTCCCTCTTTGAAAGTAGGTGCTTAGCCCCAGCGCCCTAGAGAGTTCTTGGAATGTGATTTTGAACTTTTGTTTTCCAAGCTTGAAAGAGATCCATCCATCATGGTCAGGGAGCTCACTCTTCTCATAATAAACCACCTTGAGGGTGGAGAGGAATTGATGAGTGAAACACTCATAGGATAGGAGAGGCTGTAATAGCTCTGCAAGCCCCATCTGTTCAAAGGTGCAGATGCAGTCTTCATAGATTCCCAGCTCCTTCATTGTGGAGGGGCATGGATATCTTGTTGGCTTGAAGGTGCATCCACTAAATCCCTCCATGAGTTCCTTAGCACTATACTTCATGGGTGAAACTTCTTCCTCAACAGCTTTTCCCTTGCCTCTCTGCTTGGCGCTTGTATCCTTAGCTGGCCTCTTTCCAGCGGCCTTGGATGAAGTCTCAGCAACTTTGCCCTTTCCTTTTTCTTGCCTTACTGTTGGTGATGTTGGTGCTTCCTGAGGTGCTTTTCCCTTTTTCCCAGCAGCTATGTTTGTTCCTCCCATGGTACCTTCAAAAGCAAAGCTTGAAAACAAGGTAAGTGAAAGAATAAAAGCTGAAGAACCAAATAGCTGAAAGCTTTTAATGGTGAAACTCCTTAAGCTAAGAAAAGTCTAACAAGTCCTAACAACAAGCTTAAACTTATTCAAAGCAAGAAGAGATCACAAGCTAGCAACTAAATAAGCTAGAATGCACAAAAGATAAACAGTTATGCATGACATTCTAGCAAAATGGTTCTTAAGCAAAAGAGATGATGATATTGCAAGTGAATGAAGATAAACAAGCAATGAGATGAATAGACATGAAACAGAACTTCAACATCTAGCTTGATATTTCAAAACAAATCCAAATTGCAAAACCACAGCACAACAATCAAAACTAAACACTGCTTGCTCTTAAGAACTTCTTACTAAGCGATTTTTAACATAAGCAAAGAGTAAGAGCAAAGAGAGATAGCTTAGGAAGCAAACCTTTAGTGAGCTTCTGAACACTTAGAGAAAGCAATAAAAGAGAAAAAGAACTAGTTGTTTCGAGCTTTAGGTGAGAAGAAGAGTGATTTTAAGTGTGAAGAGAAGTGAAGAAAGCTGTTGCTTAAATAGAGAGAGAAGAGAGGAAACCAAAGGAATCAAAGGTTGGTGAGGGAACATAAGGAATCAAAAGTGTGGGGGACAAAAACAAAAGTGTTCAGAAGCTAGACAAGAGGTCAGAAGGAATCCCATTTAAAAATTCAAACTCCTTTGGCTCCAAACCAAAGGAGGTAAAATTTTTTGAAAGTTAAGATACTTACCTCAGATGGAGTTTCGGTCACTCATGACCGATATTACTGACCGAAATTGCATTTTTGGTCATGAGTGATCGACACTGGAGACTGACGTGCTTCCTAGGATTAGTATCGGTCATCAGTGATCAACACACTTGACCGAAATACATCCGGCATGATTGTGTTGATCTTGAGTGATCGATACTGGTGACCGATATGATTCCAAGAATCTCATCGATCATCAATGATCGATACTCTGGACCGAAAATCATACGGTGTGTTTATGTCGATCAAGTATGGTCGATATGAATGACCGAAATTTTTCCTGCTTTCAAAACTTCTTCTCATATCGGTCACAAGTGACCGATATGTTGACTGGTGTAGACTGGCTCCACTGATATCGATCATTCATGATCGATACTGATGACCGAAAATCTGTGTATCGGTCTGTCATGACCGATACAAATGACCGATATCAGCCAGAATACACCTGTTCCTTGTCCCCATCAGACTTTCTCAAACCCCAGTTCGAAATCCTGTTTCTATACACTAAAACAAAGCATAAAAGATAAAATAGAAAGCATAATATTTACAAAAGGATACCATGGGACTACCTCCCAAGTGTGCTTGTTTAAAGTTACTAAGCTTGACTTTGATTACCTCTTTAGTTGAGGTGAGGAGAAGGAGTCTTGGAACTCCTTGGTGGTGGCTTGCTCCTTTGGACTCTAGCAGAAACTCCATTCATCTTTATCTTGGCAAAAGCATAGTCTTCCCCTCTTGCTGAAGCTTGAAGATGAATTCTCCCTTCTTAGAGACCCTTGGTTGCAAAACCAGCTCCCCTTTGTTAGTACCCAACTTGATCTCATTCAGATTCTTGTAACCAACCACTTCAAGGACCTCCTTTTCAGTGGTGTCTTCAAACAACTTGACCAAGCAGCAGCCATCAAAACTCTCTCCTTGGTAGCCTTCAAACTCTGGCCAGTTCTTTCCAAGTTTCTTCAGCTTCTTAATCTCCATTGAGAAGGTTTGCTCGTTCTCCAGCTTATTCCCCTTGGAGTCAAACCTTAGAACCTTCTTCTTGGTCAGCTTCAGCTCAATAGTGCATTCCTTAGCATCAAACACTGCTCCAGCTGAGGCTAAGAATGGTCTTCCTAAAATGATAGCATTCTTTATATGCCCTTCCACATCAAGCACTAGGAAATCAGTGGGAATGGTTACTCCTTCTATCATCATTGGCACATCCTTGAGACTCCCAAGTGGTTTCTTTACTGTCCAATCAGCTATAGTAAGGGATACATTACTCTCCTGAAGTTGAGTGTAGCCAAGAGCCTTAGCAGTAAAGAATGGGAGAAGGTTGATACTTGCTCCAAGGTCACAAAGACAGCTCTTGAAGGTCTGCCCCTTAAGTTCACATGGGAGAGTGAAACAGCCTGGATCTCCAAGTTTTTTGATAGTGAGCTCCTTAATCTCAGGTGTTCCAGTCTTCACCCTTAGCTTCTCAAGTTCTTCTTGGCCATTCAAACCCCTCAATTCCATCTGAGCAGCATAGAGAGTTTCATACTTCCGAACTAGTTGTTTCTTGAACCTTCCTGGAAAAGGGATGGTTGGTTGATAGACAGGAAGAGTAGCTGTTTGAGGTTTCTCCTTATCATCAGCAGTTTCCACCAAGTAGTCCTTTGTGTTGTCAACAACTTCATGTGGCGCCCACCACTCTTCATCATCTGAGTTTTCTCTATCCAAAGAGTCCTTCTTCATACAGCTCCTTGGTCATTTTTAATTTCCAAGAACTCCCCCCCCCCCCCCCCCCCCCCCCCCCCCCCCCCACCCAAACTTAGAGGTTCAGTGTCCTCAGTGAACAAGTAGAGGAACTCTTCAATGATAGCCTCCTCTTCAGCTGAGAAGCTTCCTTCTTCTAGCACAATGGCATTGCAGAACTCCTTTGGGTTGGCTTCTGGTTTTCAAGGAAATTGTCCTTGTGGCTTAGGACCAGCTATGCCTTTGTTGTTCTCCAGTGTTTTTACCCTTGCAGCCAACCCATCAAACTTGTTGGTAAGCTCTAGATGCACTGAATCAATTTTGTTGTAGACCTCTGCAAACTTCTTTTTCATTTTCAGTCTTGTAGTGACTTGAGTGTTGATCATTTGCTGCATGAGGGTCTTGAGTTCAGTGTCTTGAGAGCTGGAAGAAGCTTATCCATGGGCTTGGGCGTTGAATCCTGGAGGGTTGTAGGGCGCTCTTGGCTGATAGTTGGTGTTCCTCTGTTGAAAACCTTGGTTGTTGTAGGGAACAAAAGGTCTTGGGGTAGCTTGCTGTTGCTGTTAAGGGTAAACCTGATCTTGTGGGTTGGTAACATTGTTGCTCCTGTAGGACAAGTTGGGATTGGGTCTGTAGTTCCCATAATTGTTGTAGCCACCTTGATTTCCCAAATAGTTCATCTCCTCGACTTGGCATTGCTCCTGATCATCAAGTTGAACCATGTCTCCCACAAAGTGAACCTCTTTCTTTTCCCTTAGCAACAAGTCCAGCTTCTCATGTAGAGACTTGATTTCTTTCTTGCTAGACTCTAACTCATCCTTTGCACTCCTTGGTGCTCTGTCAAACTCCTCATTGTAGTTTCCATCAGACTGAGCCAAGTTCTCTACTAACTCCAAACCTTCATCTACATCCTTTGACAGGAAGTTCCCATTGGATGTTGTGTCCAGGAGCATTCTGATCTTAGGTAAGGCTCCTCTGTAGAGAGTGGATAGCAAAGAGGCTTGTGAGAAGCCATGATGAGGGCAATGCAGTGTGTAACCTTTGAATCTCTTCCAAGCTTCTCCAAAGCTTTCATTGTTCCTCTGTGCAAATCCTGAGATCTCATTCCTTATCCTAGCAGTTCTTGAAGTGGAGAAAAACTTTGCTAGAAAGGCTTTCTTGCATTCATCCCAGCTGGTGATACTTCCTTGGGGAAGGTTTTTCTCCCACTGATGTGCTTTGTCTCCTAGGGAAAAGGGAAACAACCTGAGCTCGAAGCCATCTTCACTTACTCCATTTATCTTTGTGAGTGAGCACAGCCTGTCAAAATTATCCAGATGATCTAGAGGGTCTTCAAGTGGTAACCCATGGAATTTGCTGCTCTGAACCATTGAAATCAATCCAGACTTGATTTCAAAGTTGTTGTTTTGGACAGCTGGTGGAATGATACCTGTCCTGTTGTTGTAGGCATTTGGTGCATCACCAGCACCAATAGGTCTAGCTGCTCTTGGAGCTTGTGCAGCGTCTCTTGGTCCTTGATCACCCTGTAAGCCTTGAACACCTTGATGTCCTTGTATACCCTGAGCGCCTGCAGCTCCTGGAGGACCCTGATATCTGATGTCATCCATGACATGATCCTGATTGTTCATACCAAGTCTTTGCAAGTATTGCTGCCTTTCTTGCTGTCTCCTTGCTCTATGTCCTCTATCCAGCAGATTGATGTTGTCTATGAAATCCACAAGATTGCTTGAACCTCTGGATCTCAAGTTCATAAACCTGAAAGACAGAAGTGAGAGTCAAAGAGAATTAGTAACCAAAGAAAAGTAAAAGCCTGATCTTAAAGATTTTACAAACTCTAATGATTCAAACTGATTCCCAAATGGCAACGGCGCCAAATTGATACAAGATTCGTGTGGTTCTTGATTCAATCACCCTTGTACTAGTCAATTGTAGTATGAGTTTTATGTCAATCCAATGGGAAGAGTTGAAAGCAGAAGAGTTGAGAGTAAAATCTCTAAGTCAAGCAAGCAGAGAATTGGTTTTTTTGCCTAAGCAACAGTTCTAGCAACCTAAATGAAACAAGAAGCAAACAAAGTGAAAGCAAAAGCAAACTAAGCAGTTCTAAGCAAGAAAAACAGAGTAAAACAGAGCAAATCTGAGATTCAAATAAGAGAAAGGCAAGTTCCTAAATGTGGTTATTGACTTTGGGGAATTTCAGACATTAACTAGGCTGTTTCAAACTACATTGATCAAGCAAGTAAGCAAGCAATGGTGATTCCTAGACATAGAGTTCACAATTAAGCTAGTTAGATCTAATCTCTTGGCAAATAACCATTTGCTAAACATTTTAACAAGAACTAACTCTCATTAGTGCTAAAACATCAAGCAAGCAAGAGAAAACAAATCTTATTCAAGTCAAAATGCTCCTCAAACTGTCAATCTCTTGAGCCAAGGCCAGCAAATCCTCTATAAAACATGATCAGCATTTCATCAAACACTTGGTGGGCATAAGAGAAAGCTAACAACTTAGACAAGTTTGATCAAGACTAATCTAGCATGAATAACAGATTAATAGAGAGGAACCCATAAACTGAAGCACTTAACAAGCCTTAATCAAGCCTTAAATCCCCCTAATCTATCACATCTAGAAACCCTAAGATGACTACTCACTCATAATCATGTTTAACACCAAATCACAAAGGAAAGGATGCTAATCATGATTAAAAGAAAGATTAAAGAAAGATTAAAGCAAATACTTGATTATATTAAACAAAGCAAAGAAATTGTTTTACAAACTTAAAAAAATGCTCAAGAACAGTATTTTGACAAGACCTCCCGAAAATCTGGAAAAGAGGCTATTTATAGCATAGAGAAGAAAACCCTAGAGTAATGGCAAAAACATAATTAAAAACAGGTTCGGGCTGGGTCAGCATCGGTCAGTTGCGTCGGTCTTGAGTGACCGAAATGGATCCATATCGGTCTAGAGTGATCGACACATATGACCGAAATTCATCCGGTGTGTTTGTGTCGATCACATTTGACCGATACTGGTGATCAATATTGCTCTGTATCGGTCATCCTTGACTGATACTCTTTGTGCTCTGACCGAAAACTTCTATAGAGATCTTCTGCTGTGATCCTTCTTGCTCCATTTTGCCCAGCTAGCATCTTGTATCATTCCCAAAACTCCTCCAAGCTCCTTCTAGCTCCAAAAGCACCTAAAAACATCCAAAATGCAAAAAAAATGCAAACTATACTCTAAATGCAACCTAAGTCTAAAAGGAGAAGAAAATAGGACAAAAGCAAAGGGAAAACATGCAAAACAGGACCTAAATGGTGTAAATACCAGGGATATCAACAATGACGAATAAAAAAACTGAAAAACGTAAGATAAAAAGTGAAAGATGAAGAAGACAAAGTCAAATGAGATGAGGAGGAAAACGTAAACAAAAATGTATAAAACCGAAAAAAGATTAAGAAAACAAATGACAAAAATGATTAAGGAGAAAACAAGAAAGAGTTAGAGATGAAGAAAACAAAAAGAAGATGAGGAAAAAAACTGGATCATGACGAAGATAAAAGTGTAACAGTGATGACGTGCAGTTTTGAAAATCAGTAAGTTGGAAAATATGAATATGAGTAAGAAGTTAGGAGCAAAGAGAAAAAAAAAACAGTAGGATGAAGTAGAAGAAAAAAAACTGAAATATGAAGAAGACAAAGTAGAAGAACGTAAATAAAAACTGGAAGAATAAGAAGTTTGAGAAAATGAAGACAATAAAATATAAATGGATAGAAAAAGAAGAAGGTGAAGTTGTATGAGATGAAGACGATGAAACATGCAAAAAGATAGAATATGACGAAGAAAAAATATAAAAGATATAGCAGAGAAAGAAGAAGAGGTCATAAAAAACAAGGAATAAGACGAAGACAAATGTTAACGATGAATAAAATTGGAAAAGAAAGTGAAGAAGACTAATGACAAAGATGATGAAGAAGATGAATAAAAAAAAAACGTTAGAGAGTTGGAGAATAATATGACAAATTAAATTATCAGAGAAAATGAAGAAAATAAAAAAGAGAGGAAAGAAGAAAAGAAAGAAAAATCAGCAAATAACAAACAGTAGAATTCAGATGATAGTGATTAAAAAGAAGGAGAATGAAAAGACGAAAAAAAAAAAAATTAAAAAATAAAGAGGAAGAAAAAAATAATGAAGCTGATAAAGAAAAAATTGAAAAAACAAACGAGAATGAAGACGAATGTAAAATAAAACTAAAAAAAAGTTAAAATAATATGAATATGTAAACCAAGATAAAAAAATGATAAAATATGTTATGTATCTTAAAAATTTAAATAAAATTAATATATTTTAATATAACATTTTGTGTAAATAATTAATAAAAATCAAAATTAATAATTTTATTATATTATTTATTTTTAAAATTTAAAAATATTAATAAAAAATTTTATATCCTTCCAAGGGTTGGGCAGCACACACCTAATTAAATTCGTATATTACAAATGTACTTGGGCGGCACACCTAGTACATAATTAAATTCGTATATTACAAATGTACAATAATACACGCTGAGCTTGATTCTCCTTGTAAATTCAAGTTCTATTTATTTTTTTTTATATCTTTTTTCATTTTTCTTTTCAGGTTCTAGATACTTCTCCGACTTTGGTAAATAATGATAACAATTCCTTTTTAAAATTTTAAAACCTTATTAAAACGAATAAGGTTATGAGTGCGATTTCCGTTGACGGTTTCTCTCATCGTGAGAGCTCTTGTCTGTTCCTAGTTGACCGATTTTTCTGTCCACTACGTGACGGTTTTGTTCCACTGGCTTCGATCTTCACGATCTCCGGCGGTTTTGGTTTCCACTTGTCCTCTTTCCCTTTCTGTAGATGGAAACCGCCTTGGCCAAATTACTATTTAATGCAGATCTCTCTAGATCTAAATCTCTATCTCTCAGTCGCTCTGTTTACTTCTTTCAAAAGGAGTGACAATCTCAGAAATAGAATGCAAAATATCAATTTAGGCATCAATGATGAACCTGTTGCTTTGCCAACATCGATATGTGCACAAGCGGCAAGATTCAATCAATTCTCGGTCGTGGTAGTTTCGGTTAACCCAAGGAAGCAAAATCTGAGAATGATGATCTCCCAATTGCCAGTTATTTGGGGTCTTGATTTGTCAACTACTGGCCATCTTATGGGTCTAAACAGGATCCAATTCGTGTTCCAATCTGAAGAAACCATGAGACTGGTCCTCCGACGGGCTCCGTGGTCTTTCGCTGAGTGGATGATAACTGTTCATCGTTGGGCCCTCAACCTCCCGGCAGATGCGTGCAAAATCATCCCTTTCTGGATCCAGATTCGCGGAATCTCTTTTCAATTCCTTTCACGATCAATGATCAAGTACATTGGCGAAATTCTGGCCCCAGTTTTTGAAATCGACTTTGATGAGTCTTCTTCTAGAGTCGATTTTGTCCGTGTTCAATTACTCTGGAACATCGACCAGCCATTACGATTTCAGCGTAACTTTCAGTTTGAGGTTGGTGTCAACACTATCCTCTATTTCAAGTACGAGAGGCTTCGGAAATTCTGCTCTCGTTGTGGTCTCCTCTCTCATGAGAATAAGGACTGCCCTATGCGCTTTGAAGATGAAGATGATGCGCCAGATCCAGTCAATGGAGATGATAATAACTTGGGAGATGGAGGCCTAAAGACAACTGATGATCCCCCTCGTGATGGAGGATCCTCAGATGGAGGGAATCCTGTAATAACCCCTACCCATGTCCCTGCTGCTACTGGTATGGTCGATGATAATGCTCTTGTTAAGCAGATGGGTGACGACCTTGACCCTCTACTCGCTGAGACGCTAAGGCTTCGTGATCTCAGGCGTGCAAAAGGAAAGTTCCGAGAGGATGAATGTGTTGATGGCTTCACGGATTTTGCTATGGAAGGAGATGGTCTCAATAAGAGAAAGCGCCAGGAGGAGGAAGACGCCCAAGTCTCTCCTATTTTATATGATGCACGGAGGGCTCTAAGTCCTTTCAAGAAGAGAGATTATGGAGGTGAATCAGAAGACTCTTTCTCCGTTAACCAAATTATAGACAGAGGCGCGGGGGGCCCGGTACCCCCATTGTTGGACCCATGAAGATATGCTCCTGGAACTGTCAGGGGTTGGGGGCGGATTTGACGGATTCAAGGTTGAAGGAGTTGTGTCGTAAGGTTTCGCTGGATATTATGTTTTTAGTAGAAACAAAGAATGTTTCAGATGTCGTTAGGAATGTTTCAGTTTCCTTAGGATTTGCTTCAGTTATATGTGTGCCTCCCCTCGGTAGAAGTGGAGGACTAGCTATTATGTGGAAGAAAGATGTATCTATTAGGAGTATCTATGAAGATGTAAGGCTTGTTGACGTCTTTGTGGATTATAATGGAATGACTTTCTACTTATCATGTCTTTATGGTCATCCTATCCAAAAGTATTGGCATTAGTTATGGGAAATAATAAAAAGAATTGCAAGAGTTCGTAATGGTCCTTGGTCGGTTGTGGAGGATTTCAATGAAATTCTTTCTAATGAGAAGAAACAAGGTGGCCCACGACGGGAGGAATGGACTTTCAGAGGTTTGAGGAACATGCACAGTTCATGTGATTTAAAAGACCTGCGCTCAACAGGAAATAAGTTTTCGTGGGTGGGAAATAGATATACTCACAAGGTTTTTGAATGTCTGGATCGGGTAGCATGTAATTCAGAATGGCTTGCGTCTTTTCCGGCATCAGAGGCAGAATTTTTAGGTTTATATGGTTCTGACCATTGCCCTGTCATCACTCACATTGCAGTTGTCCCCTATGGTCGAAGAAATCAGTTCCGTTTTGATAAGAGGTTGATGCAACATCCGCAGTTCAGTGAATATGTAGCGAGAGGTTGGAATTCTCAGATGTTGGGACCTCATTCCTCTATAACTGAGCAGATACGTGAATGCAGGAAATCACTCTCTCTTTTCAAAAGAAACTCCAATATTAATTCTGCAAGAAGAATTGAGGAACTAAAACAAGAGTTGGAGAAGGCTACGATGAATACTACTGTTTCGAATGATGAGGTGGTCTTCCTGAAACAGCAATTAGCTTCGGCATACAGAGATGAGGAAATATATTGGTTTTTAAAGAGTCGGAATACATGGCTTACTAAGGGTGATCGAAATACTAAATTCCATCAAGCCTTTGCTAAAACCAGATTTTCCAGAAACAGAATCTTCTCGTTCTTTGATGAATTTGGGAATGTCTACAAAGGGGATGAAGCAGTGGGGAAACATGCAGAGGGCTTCTTTAAAAAGCTTTATTCGAGTAATAAAAGTCCGATCCAGAACGAGATTTTTTCTGGTTTTAAGCCTACTGTCACCGATTCTATAAACGAGTCTTTAACAAGGGTTTTCACTGACGCTGAGATCTACAATGCGGTTTGCTCAATTGGAGCAGATAAAGGACCTGGACCGGATGGTTTTACAGCAAGGTTCTATCAACGTTACTGGGACATTGTTGGGAAAGATGTTACTACAGAGGTACAACGCTTCTTTGAAACTAAAACTATGAAAACTGGCGTCAATCATACTAATATCTGTATGATACCAAAGATTACAAAACCAATCACCCTTTCGGATTATCGACCTATAGCCTTATGCAATGTTTTGTACAAGATCATCTCCAAGTTGCTGGTTGGGCGGTTGAAAGTGTTCCTGGATTGTATAGTTTCTGAAGCTCAAGCTGCTTTTATTCTGGGACGTTTGGTGTCAGATAATGTTTTGGTAGCCAACGAATTAATGCATTCTTTGAAGGCAAGGAAGAGAGTGTCGCAAACGTATATGGCGATAAAAACTGACATGAGTAAGGCATACGATCGTGTGGAATGGGATTTTTTGGAGAGGACTTTGAAAGCCTTTGGATTCAACGACTTATGGATTTCTTGGATTATGGAAACAGTTCGTTCTGTTAGTTTCTCGGTTCTAATAAATGGGAATCCTCAAGGCTACATTCTGCCGGAGCGTGGTATTCGCCAATGTGACCCTCTTTCTTCATATTTGTTCATCCTTTGTGCTGATGTTATGAGCTATCTGATGTCGACTAACGCTCAGAAAGGACATATTAGAGGAATTAAGATAGGGAATGGTGTTCCTGCCATCACGCACTTGTTATTCGCTGACGACTCTCTGTTTTTTTTGTCAAGCAAATAACAAGAATTGCAGAGCCATTAAAGAGATTTTCCAGATTTATGAGAAGTGTTTGGGACAGATGATCAATCCATCCAAATCGATGATCACTTTCGGTTCGAGAATCCCTCCTGATCTACAATCAAGATTGAAAACCATTCTAGGAATTCAAAATCAGGGTGGGGGTGGAAAATATTTGGGTTTGCCTGAGCAATTTGGACAGAAAAAATCAGACATTTTTAACTATATCATTGCGGGAGTTAAGAAGAGAACTTCTTTGTGGAGTACAAAACAATTAAACCAAGCCGGAAAGGAGGTGATATTGAAATCAGTGGCAATTTCCATGCCTGTCTACTCTATGACATGTTTCAAACCTCCATCTAACGTGGTAAAAGATATTACTTGTGTTATATCTCGTTTTTGGTGGGAGACAAATCAAGACAGAAAAGGAATCCCTTGGGTTGCTTGGAAGAAGATGCAGGTTTCAAAACAAGAGGGTGGGCTTGGATTTGAGGATCTGGAAAAATTCAATGATGCGCTTTTGGCTAAACAAGCTTGACGACTTCTAAAACACCCGGACACTCTCTTTGCACGTCTGTTTAAGGCAAAGTACTACAAGGATTGTTCAGTTTTGCAAGCTACGTCTCAGAATAAGCAGTCGTATGGATGGTCTTCTATATTGGTAGGTTTAAAGATTATCAAACAAGGTGTGTGTTATAATGTTGGAGACGAGATGGATATCAGAGTATTTAAGGACAACTGGCTACCTACCAATCCTCCGAGACCCGCTTGTGACACTGGTAATGCCTCTCTTCGTGTCTCTGATTTGATTGAAAGCATTGGGATAGGAAGGAGATGGAATGATGAAAAGCTTGATCTGTATTTACAAAAGACAGATAAAATGTTGGTTAAATCTCTGTTTTTGGCTTAAAAAAGTGAACCAGACTCAATTGTTTGGGGGCTCAACAACAATGGCGAGTATTCTGCGAAATCTGGATATTATTTGGCACGAGGTGTGGTTGATATAGCCCAGGTCCCACATGGTGATCCAGTTCTCAAAGCTCGTATTTGGAAATTGCCAATTCTTCCAAAGATAAAGCATTTTCTTTGGCGTATTCTATCAAAGGCTATAGGGTCGGCAACTAGATTAGGAACACGGGGTATTCATATGGATACTACTTGTCAAAGATGTTGCATAGAGGATGAGACAATTGACCATCTCTTCTTCAAATGTCCTTTTTCGAGTATGACGTGGAAACACTCGAATTTAAACATCGATCCGTTACGATCACCTTCAGATGATATTGAAGAAACAATAAAGGGATTACTGGACTTACAAGAAGAACCCTCTCTTGCAACATCAGTGAAACTTCTTCCTTTTTGGCTACTATAGAGAATTTGGAAATCTCGTAATGATCTGATTTTCAACCATAAGATACCAAATCCGATGAGAGATGTTGCCTACGCTAGAGGTGATGTTACTGAATGGCTCAATGCAAATAGCTTTCCACTCAATGGATGTCTGAACAATCATCAAATCACTCCAGATAGAAGAAATTTGATAGAACACTGGATTAGACCTCCTGACGGGTATGTTAAGTGCAATTTCGATGCTTCATTTTATCCTTCTACAGGGCAGGTCAGGGCTGGCTGGATTGTACGTGACCATATGGGTGTTGCAAAATTTTGGGGATCTGCAGTTTTAGGAACAGCTAACACTCCCCTAGAGGCTGAAGGAAAAGCTTTGTTAATGGCGATTAAAAGCTGTAGATTCATGGGCTTCCACAACATTATTTTTGAGGGCGATTCCAAAATCCTAATTCAACAATTACAAGGTTGCTCTATTGATTACCATATCAACAATCTCTGCAAGGATATCCGGCTCTGGGGTACTTACATTCAAGGATGCACCTTCAGCTTCACTAAAAGGGAGAATAACGGAGCCGCTCATGCTATCGCTTCCCATACTCCTCCCGATTCTCTATATTATTCTTCCCGTTTCTTTTTACCTCTTTATCTAACTCCGATACTTCATAAAGATTATGTAATGTCACAATTTAATTATCAATGAAGTAGTTGTTCTGTGGGAAAAAAAAATGATAACAAATCTTACGAGCCTTCCAAATTATTGAATCGCTGTGTCTCTTATCACTCATCTCCATGCCCAAACCTATCAACCAGTTTTGTTCGTTGTATGGCCATGGACAATTTGATCCCGATCCCGAACATGAACATCATCCTACTCTTAATCCATTACACTCCCAAATTCGAAATCCTTTTTTTTGCTTCCCTACACAATTTTTGGTTTATTGTTCACCATTTACTCCGGGGAAGGTGGAATTTAACCCAAATAGCTTTATTATTACTCCGAACGAAGAACGCCCACAAGTTGTTCGACGTAATTCTTCAATGCCCAAAACAAACATCTTTTGTACTTTTTGCCAAACCCCTCTTGTCACGTGCCTCGTACGTGACAAAGCCAGCATCTTTTATATCTCTTCTCTCTTATTTTTATTTTTTTTCTCCTCTCTCCATCATACTTGCTGATTTTTCCCGCCTCTACTTTGTTTCTGAAACAAAACTTTCTGAGACCAAGAAAACGCAAGTTCCTTGGAGTTTGCTATGGATCTTCCTTCCCTGGAAGATGTTAAGGGCGATCAGCTTTTCAAACTTGCCCAAGATCTCTACGCTAAAGATGATTACGTCAAGGCCTTGGAGGTAATTGAAGATTTGTCTTTCGTTCAAGGGAAGGACAAGGGTATTGTGGCTTACCTGCAAGGTACTATCTTCAACGACCTAGCGAAGAATACAGAGAACACCGATTTGAAATTCATATACTTTCTGGGTTCTGTAGAAACCTTTTCCCCATATCGTGGGTTCTCAGCGCTTGCGGCAATGTCGCTTTTTGAATTGGCCCAACAGATTGAATCGGTATTGTATTACAAGGAATCACTGGGCAAGGCTAAACAGAGTTCACAAGTAAACTTAGAGTATGTGGAATATATAATCAAAACTGCAGAGTCAAGGATTGCTGAATCCAAGAATGCATCTGATTTCGTCAAGGAGTCAAAGAACTGCGAACAAGAAGTTAAGAAGACGAAGGAAAATGAAGAGACGAGGAAGAGTGAATCTGACTTCGTTAAAGGGCTGAGGTCATACTGGTCGGGTTTGAATGTTGAGAAAAGAAGGAACTTTATGAAAGTAAGCATTGCGGATTTTACAAGTTATGTGAAGAGATTATATGGCGCAGAGGGACGAGATGCTTTGGAGAAAGCTCTCACTTCCGCTAGGAAAGGCCAAAAATGGAGGTTTTGGGTATGTCGATCTTGTTCACAAGAGTTCTCTAGTGCTGAAGAATGCAAGAATCATTTTGAACAAGAACATGACGCAGGATTTCAAACTCATGTAACAAAGGATATAGCCCAGATGATAAGTAAAGCCTGTGCATGGGGTAGTAAGATATCTAATGGAAGTTGGGAACCAGTAGATGCAGTAGCTGCCATTGAAATGATTAGAAATCACCTCGGAGATGTGAAAGCGTTTGCATGTGAGAATGGATGGTCCAAAGGCTGGCCTTTAGCTGCTGATGAAGAGCGGAGTAAGTTACTCAAGGAAATCAGATCTCTCCTTGTGTCGATTTGGGACAGCAAGGTTCTTTCTTGTGGCCTTCAGGACTGGGTGATGGATTTAGTGGTTAGCCAACTTGAAAAGCTTGAAGTTTCCAGAGATTCTCTTACCGCTTGTCGCCTAATGGAAACACCTCAGAGTATCTGCTTTTTGGAATGCCGTGAACTCCATCAAATCCTGGAATTGCTCAAGAAAATCAAGTGTGAAAGGGAGGATGGTACTGATCTGGTTCGCAGAGCAGTGGACAGTTTCTGCAATAGTACTCGAGTTAAAGAAAAGATCGATTTTGACACTCAGTTTTCATTTCTGCTTCTGGATAAGAGACTACTAAGAGGCAAGATTGATCGGTTCGATGATGATGGGACAATCAGTTTCTTAAATCCCACTGCTTACTATGCCGAGGGACATGCTCGTGGCAACGATATCTCATCCTGGTTAGCTGACCACTCTTTAGGAGACGAGAGATTTCGATTTCCCAGACCAATCAGGGCACACAATCTTGATATTTGGTTGGCTGTTCTGAGAGCTGTTCAGTTCACGTGTAAGGCTTTTGGAACCAAATATTCAAAGAAATGCACTCTCGAACATTTTAACAAAGTTCTTATTGACGCCAAGAACTTGTGTATATGCGAAGATGAAAGGAGAAGAAATATTCCGAAAGATCAGTGGAACTTGTATGCATCTCTTCTATGCGATAAATGTGAAAAGAAGCGTTTAACGACAGACCCCAAAGATTCTTTCATGACAAAACTGTACTTTACTGCAGTACGAGATATTCTCAAAGGAGTTTCGCATCCGATATTCGATCTCCCTGATTTAGAAGATTGTCTGAATGTTATACGTGGGTGTAAAAATGTCCGTGATGAATTAGTGCTGAAGTCCATAGACCACTTGAAATCATTGGTGACCAAAAAGGTTTGTTTCTTGATCTGAATTATCATACATGATATCGTGAATATATATATATATATATATATATATATCTATCTTAAAAGTGTTTGTTGATTTGCAGGTTCCTCTAATTGCTTCAAAGGTTTTACTGATTGAAAACTCAATGGTTAATTTGCTGAACTACCTCACCAGACTTTCTGTTTTTGACTACCGCTCTTATATCCTTGGACCGATGAAAGAATTCTTGCTGGTTGGATTGAAACTTTGGTTTTATACAGAGAGTTTTCGTTCATCGTCCCTCTTATTTGGTCTTTCACTTGTTCCTTATGTTATATTGATGTCTCACTGTGTAGGAAGGAATTGTAGATATGGAATCAAAAGCCAAGTTAGCTGCAGCAAAAGCAGATCTTTTACTCGAGGAGGAAATGAAATCACAGTCAAAGAAGAAGAAAAATAAAAGCAACAAGGTCTTATACAGAGAGCCTTCATCTTCCCTATGATTTTCGCTTTGACAGGCACCTTGTATTAAAATTGATGTCTCGTCTTCTAGGAAGAGTTAGCTGCAGCACAAGCGGATCTTTTATCCGAGAGAAAACAAGAAAAAGAGAAGAATTCAGGGTCAAAGAAGAAGAAAAGCAGAAACAAAAAGGTTGTTGAAGATGCAAAAATCCCTAATTGCTTCTCTGATTTATTTCGGTTAGTCAGTTGTAAGAATGAATTGCATTCATGGCGTAACAGAGAACTTCAACGAGCACGTCTGGAATTCTTGATCAGAATGTGGAACAGTAAGTACTTTCCCAGGAGTCTTCACAAGTTGATAATAATTGTTTGTATGTTTTCGCTGAGCAAAACGTGTTCTTACATATGTCCAGTGAATCTTCTGTCAACCTTGACCTGGGTGTTACTTCTCCATCACTTAAAAAGGCAGAAGAAGATTCGATGGAACACGTTTCATCGATCACTGACAATCAAGAGGATGCTGCTATAGGTGACCTTGGTTGTAAATGAGCTTCTAAATTAAGTTGTTTTGAGATGCATAATTCTTATTTCTTTCAATTTGTCATCTCCAAGTTATGCAAAACATGCCTGGAGAAGATTCATTGTCGAAACATTCGGAGCCAGCACATGGAGAAGGTCCATCCAGATACTGTTCAGCTCTTGACATGACGCTTAAGGTAAAACAGACACTGACAAAAGAGTATTTCTTTGTTTTAAGATTCATGATTCTTATTTCTTTATTTCCATGTGTTATTTCCTTACTTTCTTAATTTTTTCTTTGACTTATTTTGCTGCAGAGCCTTTGTAACATTAAGGTTCTTAAAGACTATTTGGTGCAAAATCGTAGTCAATTTTTTGACAACCTGGAAGGACAAGAGGGAATCCACAGTTGCCTCCTGAGCGAGTTACTTACTACCCTAGCAGAAGTTCATTCCATGGTTTGTGCTGGAGCTAAACGTGTTACTTGCTTCTGAGCATGTTACTTGGTTCTTATATGTCATTCTGGTTTTTAACTCTTTTTCAGTCAAGTGATGTTGCTGAACTACTCGTAGCCATCCTTGAATCTTGGCATTGCTGGAAAAGTCCAGCAAGAGAAAGCTTGGTAACCCGTCTTTTTACGCTGGAAGAATATGAAAGAATAAATTGTAGCAGATGCAGAAAGGAACCAAATTATCCAGAGCAAAGTTCTTATGGTGTTGTTATGGCTGCAGATTCAATCAGAGACCTGAAGGTATATATATTTCATTTATTTCCCATATGCTTCTTTCCTACAGAAACTGGTATTATCCCTTACGAAGTTGTTCCTCTGGTTATTTATATATATACGCAGCGTGCTTTTGGGGATATAAAGTTTGAGGACATCCTTAAGATGATCCGCTTGGAAGAAAAAATGTTATGTGACATTAAAACTGGAGGCTGTGGAAAAGCAAACTTTGTTCATCACGTTATAAGTGCATGCCCGCCTATCTTCACAATCGGTAATTTTTTAGACCATGATTATTATGTATTATGTATTAGAACAAATTAACAATGTCTGTGTTTTGTGGCTTTACAACATTAGTATTGCAATGGGAGAAGAATGAAACTGAAGAAGAACAATCTGAAACAATATTGGCTTTGGATTGGGAGATAGATATCAGCAGGCTTTACGAAGGCTTAGAACCAAACACAAAGTACCGGCTTGTGTCAATGGTAAAATCTGAAACTGGGTCACAAATGTTTGTCCTATTGTTACTTCTATGTTTGTCTGTTACACTCTCAGAATATGGAAATGCAGATTGGTTGTGATGAAGAAGAAGAATACATCTGCCTAGCTTATAAAAAGAATCGGTGGGTCAGTTTCAGGCATGAGGCTTTAGCAAAAGAGGTAAAGACAGAACAGTTGCCTTTGTCTTTCTTGAGTTGAGATGTGAACTTAACCTTATTGATGTGAATCACAGGTTGTTGGTAAATGGAATAGTGTGGTCGTGTTCTGCGGGAAAAGGAAGGTTCGGCCAGAGTTTTTGTTTTATGAAGCTAACAAGTGACAATAGTAAATCAATAAAGCAAAATCCATGCTATGTATATATTGTTTACACCAACTTGTTAGATAGTTTAAACCCCAACAATGATGCTTCCATTAAAGGAACTGAACAACACTTGTATATTTACATCTCATAAAAATCAAATTAACCAAATCTGCGAGTTATCTCTCTCTCTATAAACTGGTTTGATTCTCTGAATATGACACATCAAAAGTTTACAAGAAACAAAAAGAATACTTGCTCAAAAAAAAAAAAAAAATCATTTCAAAATATCTACTATATATTAAAAAAAAATTAAAAACTATTTTTGTTGATATATCAACACTATTTTTTTTTTAATTTTAATTTTTTTAAAAGTTAATATACTAAATTAATTTCCAAACATTCTATGTTCTAATTTATATGTTAACAATAATTGCAAAATAATATTTAAGGTAATTACAAAAATCATAACAATATTTGTTTAAAACAATATTTAATAAGAATAATTAAAGTTTTAAAAAAATTATCAAATTTACATATAATAAAATCTAAAATTTAATTAAAATTGATATTATTTAATAATTATCTTATTACCCGCAATGCATGAATACTAACCTAGTTTGATATAAAAAAATGTTACTCTTTCGTAAATAAATATATAAAAAAAATATTTGAAAAATCAATTAATAGTTATTCTTTAAAACTAAAAGATATAAAATAAAAGTTAAATGAGAATTCAACTCTTAAACTTCACATGTAATTCTTTAACTTCACCTTTGTCACTTTTTTTTATCATCAAATAAATGTATTATTTTGAGTTTTTTTTGAGCTTGTTTGAAATTCAAATAGACGGGATTTGGTAGTTAAAATCACCAAAGTAAATGTTTTCCTTGTCCATAACTTCGCAAATCAGTCCATCAAGTGTATCCTCATCTGTTTAACTCTTGTTTGAGTCAGTGGTCCTTCAGGTACAAGGTATTTAATTGTCCTTGTTGCTTCCCATAATCATATTATTCCCCTCATCTTGGAAAATATTAGACCTCAAATTTGGTTCATCTGTATCAAAATGAACTAAGTTAGAAAAACTAAAACTTGAACTCACATTATACTTACCTTGCAAATCATTCTGGTAAGCATTATCACTGATTTTATTCAAAACTTTGAATGGATCATCTATTTTTGGTATGAGTTTAGATTTTCTTTCAGTTGAAAACATTCATTTCTTAGTGTACCCAAACTAGACTTTCCATGTCAAAGATCACTTTTCACCTTTTATTTGCTTGTTTTTGGTACTCCTCTCTTCTTGTATGCTCCAGCGATTCATAATCACTATAAGCCCACAAACATCTTAAGTCATATGTGTAACAACGTTTTTGGGACTTGATCTTTTAGATCTTAACTTGTATATCCTGTGAACTCATAACAAAGACTAGAAAGAGGAATTATCTGTGTAAAAATTACACTTCTTCAGTCTAGCAAGTAACTTCTCTTTTCTTAGAACATCTAAAACAGGTTTCAAATGATCAACATGATTATCTAAACTTTTTCTATAGATCCAAATATCATCAAAATATACCACAACAAAAATGCCTAAAAATGTTCTAAAAGCATGATTCATTAACCATATGAATGTATCAGGTGCATTAGTTAAATCAAAAGGCATCACTAACTATTCATATAATTTGTGTTTAGTTTTGAATACAATTTTTCATTCATCACCCTCTTTCATGCGAATTTAGTGATATTCACTTTTAAAATCAATTTTAGAAAATACCCTAGAACCATACAGTTCACCTAGCATATCATCTAAAAGAGGGATAGGATGGCGGTACATAACTGTTAAGTTGTTGATGGCACGACAGTCAACACACATTCTCCAACTTCCAGCCTTCTCTGGAAGAAGTAGTATTGGCACATCACAAGGGCTCATGCTGTCTTGGATATATTCTTTCTCCATGAGTTCGCTGAATTTTCTTTACAACTCATTGGTCTCCACTGGATTGGTTATCTAAGTTGGTTGGTTAGGTAGAAAAGTTCAGGTACAAAATCTATTTGATACTCAATCCCACATATTAGAGGTAAACCATATATAACACGTATATTTTATCTATTTTTAATATCATAAGTAAATGCTTTACAAAGTATTTAGTATGGCTTTTAGCATATTTTAAGTATTTGAATGATCAAGACTCTTTTCATGTAAACTTAGCAAAAAAAGCGCAAAATGTAGAGTAAAAAAGGCATTTCCAGAACAAGTGCAAGATGAAAACGTTCAGCATCAAACAGACACCTTCCCACCACGATATCAGGCTACTTTTGGAGAAAAGATAGGCTAATCTACCACCATTCACACTGAAGTGATTTGAGGACAGTCCCACGGTTGGATCTCAAGTTACACAAAGCACACGAAGGTCCGTCAAACAAGCAGTATAACGCAAGTTCAGGCCACCTCAAGGAAGATCTTGCCTTTGTTTGATCCCTCTTCATTGCTTAGAACTGTTAGGGTGTTACAACTGTGTGCTTAAGTCCATACTCTTGATTGGTGCTTAGCTAACTAGGTCCTTATATGGTTCACAAGATTGATAAGTTGATCTGAATTCTTGCTTGAGTGAGAGAATGTTTGCTTGCTTAGTACTTCTCTTAGGCTAGAATTGTTCTGATCTTTATGCTCATAGTTGAAGAATACGCCATCACAAGTGGGGTTGAAACTTCAATCTTATTGAATTTGAAATGCTTATTGACGCCAAGCTGATTTCTTTTAGATACTTTTTCTAGGAGTTCAGCATTGAGAAATGCTTGCTTTTGAATGCTTGATGTTTGCCTTTGCTAGAAATCCCTTTGTCACTCTTGAAAACCACTAATCCCACAATTGCTTAGAACCTTGAGTCTTGCTTTTAATCAATTGTCTTAAGATCATTTTTCTTAGTATTGCTTTAGTTATCATTCTCACTTAGTTCTTGCTTAGCCATTGTCATTTAGTTCATGCTTAGTCTTTGTTTACTTGCTTCTTATTTCTGCTTTTTTCTTATTGCATTGCTAGGTTGCTAGAATCATTAATTTACAAAAAAAATCCCCAATCTCACTTAGCTTACAACATTGTTTGTACATCCACAAGTGTGTTTGACACCTAAGACCCTATACTACATCTGATTTGGGGATTATGATAACTTTGAAGTATCAAAAGGGACTAAAAAAACCTTGCTTCACTCTGCGAGACCCTCACAGTGTGCCGGAGCTTTACTCCGAGTGCGGAACCTGATGTCGTGCTGATGGCGATTGAGGTCTTTTCCAGCAGCCAAGCGACGATCGGCCTGCTTAGGCAGGAGAATGAGGAGGAGCGCCGACAGAACGGGTCGTGGGGACGGATGCTCCAGGACAGCAAAACGCACAGAGGACACGAGTCCCATCTTCGTCGGTGGGCCTTCTTGCCCACCGAGCTTTTAATTTAAACAATCCTTTCTTTTTTTCTCAGGGATCTTTGTCCTTTGTGAAATATATTCTCGTACTTTTAGATCCGGTGACCGCTTTTCTGGCCTTTTTAAATCACTTCTTGATTTATTTTGCACATCTTCCGTTTTATGCACTTTTTTCATCCATTGCTTTGTACCCTAGTAGATCTGATTTTTTTGATTTTAGAGCCAGTGTGGGCACTATTTTGAGGTCCAAAATCTTGGAATGTCGGATTGCCTTCATGTAACTTGGCAGAGGTGGGGGTCTCCTTGGCTCTGTCAAGTTCTTGGTCTTTGTGGGCCCCTTCATGTGTAGTGTGCTCTTCGTGCGGTCGAGCCATCTTGACTACTTCCTTTGTGGAATTGCTTGCAGTGGTCCCTTCTCCTTCTAGCAATAATTATTCAATAACATTGTACAAAATGCCACGTAAAGATATACTCCTTTTGTTTCATAAAAAGTATCATTCTGATATTTTTCACATAGATTAAGAAAAACTTATAATTGTCTGTTATACCCTTTAGTTATACACTAAAACATTCTCTCTCTATAATTAATAAGCTAAAATAATAGGGATAAAACTGACATTTAGTATAAAATTTTGCATTGAAAACTTAAAGTGACACTTATTATATAACAAAAAAAAATGTCAAAATAACACTCTTGATGAAACAGAGGGAATATCACTTGTGCCGGTAATAGATCCGTGCCTCCAAATTACTCTCTCTGGGAGGAAACACCAACATTCAATTGTTTTATCATAATAAATGAAATGACAACATAAGAACACAATCATGGTCAAAATTTACTGATTGTGAAAATAAGTGGGCATTTACTTATTACGCAATGAACAAAGTTTTCATTTCCACAGCCTCACGTTTTTTCTTATATGCGGATCATTCTAAAGATGTCGACAAATTATATATATATATATATATATATATATATATATATATATATAACTTCTTAAAGATGTTGTTCTTGTTCGCCGTTTCTGTCGTAAATACAAGAATGGAAATAAATGAAACATACTTACTTTCAAATCTCTAACTGAATCTCCCGCTATAACAATGTCATAAGAACTTTGCTCTGGATAATTTGGCTTCTTTCTGCATTTGCTACAACTCATTTTTCATATACTTCAGTGTAAAAAGACGAGTTACCAATCTAATTGCAAATAATAATTTTGGTCCGTGTGAATGATCTTGCATAGATTAAATGTTTTGACAACCATTGTCCATTCTCCCACTTCTTTGAAGTTCTTTTGCAAATTTGATTTCATTGCCTGTTTTAGCTTTGATATAGCAAAAGATTTAATTTTTCATGAGACACCAAAAGAAATCCACAAAAGAGATTGTCTTGTATGAATCAAAATATCCACATTGTTGTTATATAACAAGATTGTTTTGAATTTAGCACTAAAATATGCATTTGTATCTATCATATCCAATACTAAATGTAAGATACTTGTTGTTGAAAAAAAAAATCCCTGGTTTTTTTAAAGGAATCCAAAGAATAAACACACAAACCCAAACATTTTGTCTCCAATAAAGATTTTATTAACAAAAACCGAACTTCTCACTATAGATATCTTTGAAAGAGATACCGATACATCACAATGAAAAGGCAACATATATATCAGAAGAAGAAGAAGAAAAAAACAATTACATAGATTTTTCTGAATCGTTTTCCTAAGTGAGGCGGACGGGTTGAAGATGCAACTCATAATCAGTCAATTATGAAGAAACTGGCGATTGAGAGAAATAAAAAAAGAAAACGAAAGGCAGAAAAAGAGAGGAAAGTAATCGTCTACTGAAACTGCAAATGAATTATGCTCACCAAGTGTTTGACAAAAGTACCCAACACCATAATCTTCGAGATTCAGGGTTACTTGTTGCAGAAGATCAATTTTCGCGCTCTTTTCTCAATGTATATCACGTCACCATCACGTGGACAAACCAACTGACTCTGTTTTTTCGTCTTCTCCTCTTCAACTCTTTCCCATTTTCCCTGACTTGTCTCCTTTAAATTAGAAAGAAAATCGCCATCGTTAATAAACATCGCCCGATTCCAACCCTGATCATGGCGAGGGAGCCATCGGAGGCTCAAGAAGTGGAGAAAGACAAAGAAATTGACCAGAAAAAACATCCGTAAGTAGTAGAATTGTTCTCATACGATTATATATTTATTTTTTTCCATAGAATTTCTCTGAAATTCGTCTTCTTGGTGGCTCAGAGATCTTTCAGTAACGCATGGCCAAGCTGCTAAGCCGATGAAAACAGAGGAATCTGAAGAGAAACCTAACGCCGCTTGTGTTGCAGCTCTTGATACGATACTCAAGGTTTTGCAAGAATGTGATGATTGTGCAGTCTGAATCTTTGTTAGTCGAACTTGTTTGTTTGGTCTAAAGTTTTCAAGAATGTGATTTGTGCAGTCTCTGAGGAAGATTAAGGTTTTCTTTAGCGATGTCAAGATATCTTGTTGTCAAGAAACACATCAGAGATTCGTAGATGTTTATTTAGGCCAACTTCATGGTGACTTTCTCAGAAATCTAAGTCTCACTCGCCCTCTGGTTCTATTCTCTGACCTTTTAAAACATATTTTTGTGTCTGTGGTTAATTACTGTTTCTCAAGCTTCTTCTTCTCTACTATTCAGGAAGAAAATGGTATTGGAGATATTTTAGTAACCGTCTTGAATCTTCTGCCTAGATGGGATCGTCCCTTTGAACTCTGCGAAATGTTAGAAAAGAACTGCAACAGATGCAAAACGGATATGAAATATGAAGCTCCGTGTTCTTATGGTATAATCATCACTGCAAATTCACTCAGGGAAACCAAAGTAAGTCATCTTTTTGCTCATCTTTTAAGCGAACAAGAATCATGAAACTGAAGCAAGAAACGTTTTTTTGTTTGTTTATCATCACAGTCTGTACTCAAGCATTTTTCGTTTGAGAAGATCCTTAAGGTCATCAGGATCAACTTCAAGATGCTTTGCAAAAGGGAAGGGTGTGGGAAACGAAGCTATGTTGAACGTGTGATAAAGATACTTCCATCTGTTTTTACAATCGGTAAGCCTCACGAATTAAGTTAATTGGTCAGTATGCATCAGCAACATAAGTTTTGAGCATTTGTTTCTGTATTTTTTAGGTCTTGAGTGGGAGAACAATGAGACTAGAGGAGAGAGACGAAACGATTTCTGTTTTTTCGACCGAGATAGATATTAGTGTTATATACCAATTCGATGGTGACTGTCCATACACCAAATACCATCTTGTGTCAATGGTAAGGGGCCAAGTATCTAATTCGTTTCACTTCCATTTAAGTTTCCTATTGAATATTATGTTACCCTAACGTCTAATATTCAGGTTTGCTTGCATGGAGATCAATGCAATTGCATAGGTTATGAAAACAATACATGGGTTAGACATTTTGGAACTGAGGAAGAGGTAAGGCTTGGACATTTTCAGGCAAGTTACTCCATCTGTGAGTGAGTGATGTATGTTATGTCGCTTGTTCAGGTTATTGGAGAGTGGGATAGTGTTCTCAGCACTTTTAAAAAACTCAATATGCCACCACAGATTCTATTTTTTGAAAACGTAAGCAACTTGGACTGCATAATTGCTTTACGTTTTTGTTTTCTTGTGTGTTTGTTTTCTCAATTCCACCTACTTGAATTTCAGGTTGAGGAGAGGGAACTGATTGTGAACAAGCAGAGAGATACGAGAAGGGATTTGGATAGTATGTTAGCAAAGTTAGCAGAACAACGGTGAAGAAACATTTGCTGTTTTTGACTGTTTTTAGAAGAAGGATCTCTTGTTGCTTGTTATGTACATGAAAACACAAGCTGAGAGACTTGATTGAAACTACGAAAGTCTTTTGCATCTAAACATGTTATGATTTTGTGTTTTTTTTTTTTAAACCACAAATGTTAGTGTTTAATAAAAAAAAAGTTCTGTGAAGAAACTACTATTTTATGTTTGGTAATTTTGGTTTATGACCAAAAAAAAAGAAAGAAAAAAAGTCTTAACAAAAGTATAATGTTCAGAAACAATAACAAACATTGTCTAGTAACAAAACAAAACTTATTTTAATTCTTAAGATGAAAAGAAAACTTGATGCTTTAAATTGGATGCAATCTATTTTATCTGTGCAACTATCAAAGTCCACATTAAGAACAACTTTGTATGCAAGTTTAAAATTTTTTTTTTTTGTAAAAGCTTCAACTATTCTCAATTCAACTTTATTTGTCTTAACACTTTATAAAGCTTCATATAAGTAAAAACAAAAGCACACAACTTCTTTTGGATTGCAACATATTGATAACAATTATGTCACTGGTTAGGCCATTGGCATTGCAACTTCATAGAACAGAATCTCTGGCCGTACATTCTTTGCTCCACAGAAACTGACCACACTCTTCCAGTCACCAACATCCTATGACATTACCACACACATATCAATAATGTCTGACTACTCTACGTTCAGAATTTAACTCAAGAAAGACAAAGGCAATATATAGTTTCCTCTTACTTCTTCTGCAACTACTTCATGTCTGAGACAGGTCCACCGGTTCTTTTTATAAGCTAGACCTATGTGTTCTTCTTCTTCCCCACAGCAAACCTGCATTTTCCACATTCTGAGTCTGTAACAGAGAAATACAGAAAAACAATATGACAAACATCTCTGAGCCTGTTTCAGATTTTACCATTGATACAAGCAGATACATAGTGTTTGGGTCTAAGCCTTCGTATAGCATGCTGATATCTATCTCACAGTCCAAAGCCTTTATCGTTTCAGATATTTGTTCTTCAGTTTCATCCTTCTCCCATACCAATGCTTTAAACAATGAATTGTTTTTTTTTTTTTTTATCAAAACTTAAACGAGTAAATAAGATCACAATCATGGTTAAAACTTACTGATTGTGAAGATAGGCGGGCATTTACTTATAACATGATGAATAAAGTTTTCCTTTCCACAGCCTCCTGTTTTAATGTCACATAATATTTTATGTTCCATGCGGATTATCTTAAGGATGTCCACAAAATTAATATCCCCAAAAGCACACTGCATATTGTATATGTAATCACACAACAACTTCTTTAGTGGGTAGTACCATTTTTTTGTAGTAAATACAAGAATGGAAATAAATGAAACACACTTACTTTCAAGTCTCTTAATGAATCTGCAGCCATAACAACACCATAAGAATTTTGCTCTGGATAATTTGGCTGCTTTCTGCATTTGCTACAAGTCATTCTTTCATATTCTTCCAGTGTAAAAAGACGAGTTACCAAGCTTTCTCCTTCTGGACTTTTCCAACAATGCCAAGACTCAAGGATGGATACGACTACTTCTGTAGCATCACTAGACTGAAGAGAGTGATAAAAAAAAAAACTGAATGACATTTAAGACAACAACCAAACCTATTCAGTAAATACAGTAACCTATCCACACAAACCATGGAATCAACATCTTCTGGGGAAGCAAGCAAGTTTCTTAGCAGGTAACTGTAGAGACCATCCTCTTTTATGTTTTCCGAGACAAAAGCAGAAACGAAATCATCTTTAAGAACGTTAATGTTCAAGAGGGCCTGCAGTATGACAATATGTCAAATAAAATAAGTAAAGAATTATCTGAATCAGTAAAAGAGAGTTTAGGTTTTGAATCTGATTTTGGTAGGTGTCTGTTTTACCTTGAGCGTCATGTTAAGAGCGGAATTGTATCCTGTTACAGCTTCTCCTTGTGGTGACTCATGTTTCGACAGTGAATCTTCTCCAGGCATATTTTGCATATCTTGAAGATGGCTAATGCACGAATAAGAATTATATATCTAAAGAAACTCGTTTACAACCTTTATTATTTTCCTCAATGTTAGATTAAATTTCCAATTTTCTTCAAAAAGAATAATACCGTATTTCGTTTATCTTGACGCTGATACATTGCAAAGCTCTCCTTAAATAGCGCACAAGAAGCCTAAGCTACTAACAAAGGTATCAAAGTAAATCTACCAAAAATAAATAAATAAAAAATCTCAAACTTATCTTAAAATCCTTTTATAGAATATTCTAGATACTACCTACTTTTTTTGGACAAAAAATTAAAACATTTACAAAAATCTAATGTTCAGAAACAATATCAAACATATTGTCTAGCAAAAAAAAAAACCTATTTTAATTCTTACAATGAAAAGGCATTTTGCCAACAACTGATAATACAATCAAAAGTGATGCAATTTATTTTTCTTTGTGGCAACTACAACGTAGCTTTAGATAAACTTTGTTAAAGCCTGAAAGTCACTCAACTTTGTTTGTTTACTCTTTCTCAAGCTTCATATGAATTGGCATGTCATTGTTTCTGAAGCTTCATATGAACCAAGAACGAAACTTCTTATGAATTGGAACATGTCATTGCTTTTTACATCAACTTCTTATTATCATTGATAATAATTCTGTCACTGGTTAGGCCATCGATCGGACAGCTTCATAGAACATAATCTCTGCCCGAACCTGCTTTTCTCCACAGAAACTGACCACACTCTCCCAGTCACCAACATCCTATGGCATCACCACACATATCAACAATGTCTGACCAGTCTATGTTCACAATTCAACTCGAGAAAGACAAAGGTAATTTGTTTCGTCTTACCTCTTCCCCTAATGCTTCATGTCTGAGACTGATCCAGCGATCCTTTTTATAAGCTAGGAAGATATGTTCTTCTTCTTCTTCACCACAGCAAACCTGCATTTCCATATTATGAGTCTGTAACACAGAAGTACAGAAGAACAATTGGGCAGAATTGTTTACCATTGACACAAGCCGGTACATAGTTCTTGGCTCTAAGCCTTCGTATAGCCTGCTGATATCTATCTCACAGTCCAAAGCCTTTGTAGTTTCAAATATTTCTTCTTCACCTTCATTCTTTTCCCATTCCAACACTAATGTTGCAAACCCACAAAACACCAACATTTTTAACTGAAATGAGTACATACATAAGATCACAATCATTGTCTAAACTTACTGATTGTGAAGATTGGCGGGCATCTATTTATAACATGATGAACAAAGTTTTCCTTCCCACAACCTCCTGTTTTAATGTCACATAACATTTTATCTTCCATGCGGATCATCTTAAGTAAATCCACGAACTCCACATCCCCAAAAGCACACTGCATACAACCACACAAAAAGTTCTCAAGAGGTAGTACCAGTTTTTGTAGTAAAAACAGTAATGGAATAAATGAAACATACATTCAAGTCTCTGATTGAATCTGCAGCCATGACAACATTATAACAACTTTTCTCTGGATAATTTGACTTCTTTTTGCATTTGCTACAACTCATTCGTTCATATTCTTCCAGTGTAAAAAGACGAGTTACCAAGCCTTCTTTTTTTAGACTTTTCCAGCAATGCCAAGATTCAAGGATGGATACACCTACTTTAGCAGCATTACTTGACTGAAAAGAGTACAAAAACAGTCAAGCCTTTTCAACAAAATAATAATATTTAGAAGTTTATATATATATATATATATATAGCTACACAGACCACAGAACAATCATCTATGGAAGTAAGCAAGTCGCTCAGGACAAAGCTGTAAAGACGCTCATGAATTTGTTTTTCCAGCTCGTCATGAAATGGTTGCACATTGTGCACCAAATCCTCTTTAAGAACCTTAATGTTCAACAGGGCCTGCACTACGACATGTTTTCGCGAAGCTTTTCAAAGAGAACAAGTAAGTCAATAGAAACAGAATGAGCTGAATCATAAGATGAGAGTTTATGTATTACCTTCAGAGTCACTGTAAGAGCTGAATCGCATCTGGTTGCACCTTCTCTAAGAACTGAATCTTCTCCAGGCAAGTTTTGCATACTTTGAAGATGGCAAATGAATGAAACAAGAATTATGCATCTTTAACACAAAGTGGTTTAGAATTTCGTCACTGAGAAGCTCTCTTACAACCTTTAGCAGCTTCCTCTTCTTTTTCAATGTTGGAGGAATATACCTTCACTTGAAAGAGTGCTATCTGGTTCCACCGAGTGTTCACTAGACATGGAGAACACATTTTGTTCAGAGAAAAACCGAAAGAACATCGACATGCAGAAAGAGAATCTTAAGGTACTTACTCTTCAACGGTCTTATCTTTGGGACTAGGCATGCTCTTTGAAGTTTTCTGTTGCATTATGAAGACCATTGCTTCTTACAACTGAGTAACTAAAAATTCAGAGAAGCAAATAGAGAATTTAGAAACTATAAAGACCTTCTTGCTTCTATGTTTCTTCTTCTTTGACTCTGGTTTTTTCTCGTCCCCAAGTAAAAGATCTGCTTCTACGGCTCCCTCCTAGACAATCAGACATCAAGTATAACGTAAGGAACAAGTGAAAGAGGCTCCAAATCAGAGGGAAGATGAAAACTCTCTGTATAAAACCAACCAGCAAGAATTCTTTCAGTGGTCGAATGATGTTAGAGCGGTGGTAAAAAACAGAAAGTCTGATGAAGTCGTTCAGCAAGTTAATCCTTAAATATTCAATCAGCAAAATCTTTGAATCAATTATAGGAACCTGAAAATTAATAGACACTTATAAGATAAACAATTTCATTAAATCATATTGGTTCAGATCAAGAAACAAACCTTTTTGGTGACGGCTAATTTCAGAAGGTCTATGGACTTCAACACTACATCATCACTGAGATTTTTACACCCACGTATGGCATTCAAGCAATCTTCTAGATCAGCGAAATCAAATGTTGGATGTAATTCTCCTTTGAGAACATCTCGTACTGCACACAAGAATACTTTTGCAGTGTCTCTCTCTTCACATCTATCACACAAAATAGATGCATAATTGTTCCATTGATCTTCTTGAAGATTCCTTCTATTCTCGTCTTCACTAATACACAGCTTCTTGATATCACTAAGAGCTCCACCATAATCTAGGAGCTGCGATTTCATTGCACTTTTGTCCTCCAAAGCTCTACACGAGAACTGAACGGCTCTTAAAATAGCCATCCAAATACAAAGATTGTGTCCCCTGATAGGTCTCGGAAATCGAAAACTCTCATCTCCTGAGGTGTGGTCAGCTAACCAGGATAAGATACCATCTCCATGAACATGTGCCTTGGCGTAGTGATCATTGGGTTCAACAAAACTGATTGTCCCATCATCATCAAATCGATCAATCTTGCCTCCCAGCAGCCTTTTATCCAGCATCAGAAATGAAAACTCAATGTCAAAGTCGATCTTTTCCTTAACTTGAATACCAATGTAGATACTGTCCACTGCTCTGCGAACCACATCAGCGCCATCATCCCTTTCACACTTGATCTTCTTTAAAAAGTCCAGGATCTGATTGAGATCACGACATTCCAGAAAACAGATGTTCTGAGGCATTTCCCTTAAGCGACAATCGGTAAGAGCATCTTTGGAAACTTCAAGCTTTTCAAGTTAGCTAACCACAAAATCCATCACCCACTCTCGGACGCTACATGAGAGAATTTTACGGTCCCAAAACGACACAAGGAGCGACCTGATTTCTTTGAGTAGCTTACTGCGATCTTCATCCGCAGCTAAAGGCCAGTCTTTGGACCATCTATTCACATACGCAAACGCTTTCACATCTTCGAGCTGATTCTTGATCATTTCAACGGCAGCTACCGCATCCACTGGTTCCCAACTTCCATCAGATATCTTACGAGCCCAGACTTTACTTATCTTCTGGGCCATATCCTTTGTCAACGAAGGCTTCAATGCCGCATTATGTTCTTGTTCAAGATGTTTCTAACATTCTTTAGTACTAGAGAACTTTTGTGAACAAGATCGACACATCCAGAATCTCCATTTTTTTTGTCTTCCCTTGCAGAATCAAGAGCTTGCATCAAAGCATCTCGTCCCTCTGTGCCATATAATCTCTCCACAAAACTCGTAAACTCTGCAGTGCTTACTTTCATAAAATCCCTTTTCATCTCAACATTCAAACCCATCCAATATGAACTCAATCCTTTAACCTCAATCTTCTTTGGATCTTGATTTTTCTTCGCCTCGCAAACCTTTGGTTCCAACTTTACCATAGGAGAACCTTCAGCGATCCTTGACTCTGCAGCTTTGAGCATACCCTCGATATCGGTTTGACAAATCTGCTCGTTCGAACTCAATGAACGAAAAGAAGACAAAATATTTAAATACTCTTTTGCTTTCTCTACGGATTTCTTGTAATACAATGACGATCCCAGCAAAGAACCCAAACCAAACAGCAAAGAAGCACAAAACGATGAGATGCCTTCATCTCTCGAATAGCATTCCGCAGAAGCCAACAAGAATGCGAATCTCACATCACTATTCTCTGTTCTATTCATCTTTGCACCAAAGATTTTACCTTGCTGGAAATGAAGCAAAGTTGAGACACTCTTCTTTTTCTTCCGTTGAGACAAAACCGAATCTTCAATTACCTCCAAGGCCTTGAGGTACTCTCCTTGAGCAATGTAACCTGCGGAGAGTTCAACGATTCATTTTGCTTCCTCATCATCTTTTGCGGAAGTAGTCTCCATGTTAGGGACAGAGCAACGATTCTCAAGCTTCTTGCGAGTTTCTTCGTCTCGAGAGAGAAAACAGAGCAGAGGCGGGAAAGTTGACGGTTAGGTTTCGAAGAGGCTGACTTTATCACGTGAGAACCATGTGACAATTGGGGAATTCTGTCGAGTACCTTATGGGCGCATTCGCCGTTTGGAGTAAATAACACAACTTGTTCAATTTGATTGCATCTTCCAAAATAAAGAGTGTAGTAAACACGATAAAAGCCCAAAAATTGTCAAAAAATTTCTAATTCGATAGTGAATTGGAGATGTATTGGCTTCTTAAGAGTAGAATAGTGTTCATGTTCGGGATCAAAGATGGTCATGAGATGATCGAAATTGGTTGATATTTGTTTTGTTTAGATTCTTTGTATTAATACCAATTTCCGTTCGAGTTGTTTGGTAGCTACAAACCTATACCATATCTGTCAGTTCGGTTCACTCAATTTTCCAGTTTTGGACTTTTTGATATTATGTTTAAACCTAAATACCTTTTATTTTTTGAGAAATTTCTAGCTAATAGAAGCTATAAATATGTGAAAATGATTTATTATTCAAAGAATGTATAAAATGATTGTTATACATTTTATATATATTTACTAACTAACTCCTACAAATAATTTAAACTGAGATACACCAGACTTTATACATTAATATTACTATTCAAGATGAAGTTGTATAGATACTCTGAACATTTATCTTATTAATAGTTTCTCAAAAAAGCTGGATAGAGGGTTTTAGTAAGGATATCTGCGAGTTGATTATCCGTCTAAACGAACATAGTCTTGATAACGCCAACCTCAATCGCTTCTTGCACCTTATGACAATTAAAATCATTGAATTGCTCGCAATGTGCAAAACCGCAGTGTTGTCATAGTAGAGATAAGCCGGTGGTGAGAAAAGTATGCAAAGAGCTTTAAAAATCTTACTTATCCAAATCAGTTACTTTGTTGCCATACACATGGCTCTGTACATAGCTTCAGCCGAACTTGCTTTTTAGATTTACAAAATACAAGAGAGTCACCAATGAACATAACATATCCTGATACAAGCATATAGTTCACCAAACTTATAACACAAAGTTTCAAGATCTGCAACCCACCAAACTTGTAACACACAGTTTCAAAATCTGCAGCTTTAATGGATGATGGAGGGGTTGCTGAATGATTCCACAATCAGCACTTGAACAAGACAACTTGATTCCACAAGAGATCTGGACAAGGGAGGGAATGAAAACACTACGAAGAGTACAGGAAATTCTTTGATACAACAAAACGGGTTCAACTCTAAGTGAATCCACACAAATAACAGTAGCAAAAGACGCGACAAAAACAAAACTTGTACAAGAAAAAAAACAGGTTTATTTTATTGATTAAAAAAAATGTTAAGTGTTACAAGCTGAAAAGGAGCTTTATAAATAGCTTTGCAGCTGAGGCTTTTCTGACCAAAATTATACAAGAAAATTCAAGGAACATCCCCTATATTTTAATTAAGAAGCATTTTTTTAAGAATAACCTTAGTTTTATAATTATTTACAGCGATGCCATTATAATGATGTGTCACCACCATAAAACTTCTTACAAAACTTAAAAAAAAACACTTTTGTTTACTAAACTAATTATATGATATGCCATTATACATTTTTTATTAGACTAACATTAAATATAAATACATATTATTCAAATATTAATATTTTTATGCAAATATATAGTATACAATATTACATGAACTAAAAGATAATTTTAAAAAACTAAGGTAATAATCCAACAAAATATGTATAAGTTTTCATATAATTTATTAAATTATATATATTTTTACATACAAAATATTTTGATAAATATCCTAACTATTATATGTAATATTTGATAAATTCTATATTAGTATTTACATGAAAATATATGATTGTATTTAACTTTTAAAAATTCAAATTAAATATATTATTACATAAATGTTTAAAAATGTATATTTTTAAAAAAATCATTAAGTGAAAAATTATTTTACTATAATGCATAAATTCACTCTAATAAAACTGTGGGCTAATTATTTACATGCAAATATATGATTGTATTCAATTTTTTTAAAAACCAAATTAAATATATATTATTACATTAAAGTTAAAAAATGTACACTTTAAAAACAAAATCATTATGTGATAAGTTCTATATTAATGTTTACAAGAAAATATATTATTTTATTTGATTTAAAAAATTAGATTAAATATACATTATTACCTAAAAAATTTAAAACATACATTTGTATAAAAACTATTATTTATTTTTTACAAAAATGCATAAATTGACTCTAATAAAATTGTGAACTAAATACCTGAAAAATACTATACATGAGACTTGAACTTTAGGTTTCAGCTTATCAAAGCTGATATTATAAATCTTATACAACCACCGTGCAAGTAACAATTCATATGTCTTGCAATAATTTCAATCCACATATATATGATTGTAATAGTTTTTAACTAATATTCTTTATATGGTTTAATTTGAAAATTATAATGTCCAAATTAGACTTTCCAGTTTATACTTTCTCAAAATATCAATATCATTTCTAAAATAATTTAATAAAAACAAAATAATTAATACTTAATTATTTCACATACAATATATGAATTCAAACAAATATACAATTACTATAACATAATATTAATATTAAATTTGGAACTTAATCAAAATTATTGTTAATTCAATCTTTCACATATAGTAAAGATTACTCAATTAAAAATTGATGAAGTGTTTATCAATCAATGATTGAAAGTAATAAATGCTAAATTGAAACAATATTGACTTAATTGAAGATGATTGGTAAACGATCTGATTTTTAACTAATGAAAAACTTTCCTAACTATTATCAATTTCAATGAAAAACTATGAATGTATAAATGTAGCAATATAAATAATTTTCAGATTTCAACTTTGAAATGCATCATTTAGACATTATTTTTTATTTTTAACTAGTTTTTACATCGTTGACCAAAAAAACAGCAATTTTAAGATTTTGCCATGTAAACACGATTTTAAAACGCTATTTCAGAAATTTGGCCATTAAAAATGGTTTTATGATTTTGATGAAAAGAATAATTATGCATAAAAATACATGTATGCAATTTTAACAGAAAATTTTCAGTTTTGGTGGAAAATGCTATTTCAAAGTTTTGGTAAAAAATTCACTTTTTAGAGAAAAACGTGATTTTATGCTTTCAACAGGAAAATTCGGTTTTATGATTTCTATAGAAAATCAAATCTTATGCTTTTACAATAAAATTTAATTTTATGGTTTATATCATATTAAAGAGTATTTTTGGTCTTTTGGTTTTTCAGATGCAAATGTTTCATTCAAATGTTTTTTTTTGCCATCTCAAATATCCAAAATTTTAAGATATTATTGATTTTGTATCCAAATACAAAATCCAGATGATAAATTAATAGTGTTTAAAAGAATAATATTTGAACATTTGTATCTATACATATCATCTGAATGCAAAAACAAACATGGCCTGATCATTTTTTCAGTGCCAAAAAGAAATAAAATTGTATATAAGTGTTGTATACACAAAGCTTGAGCATTGTTGAAAATGTTCAATCATGTCATTAATCACATGATATAAAAAAATTCATATGGCGACTTCGAATTTTTACTCAGCCGTATTATACACAAATTGAATAGTGTTTTATTATATATCATGTTGTCAATATTATATATTGTTAATGTTAGCGTATAAACAAAAATAAAATCAATTAGATTATATTATATGATTTTAAAATTACATTAATGTAAATAAATCTACTACACATTATTTGAGAAGTAACATTATTGAAAATAGCTGACTTGTCAACACTACAGTCAAAGTTAGTGCTTTTAATTGATGACATGTAAATGTGACATGTCATACTTCCTAAAATAAATGAAATGTTTTGATTGGTTGAATTAAAATTATAGAAATTATAAAATTAAAACATAAATGCACTAGATTATATTTATAACACTAAAATTAACAAATTTATATTAACAGAAAATAATTATTATTATAATTTCAATTTTTTACATATATTTATAATTTAATCCACTACATATTATTTGAGAAGTAACATTATTGAAAATTGCTTACTTGTCAACACTACAATTAAAGTTAGTGCTTTTAATTGATGACATGTAAATGTGACATGTCAAACTTCCTAAAATAAATGAAATATTTTGATTGGTTGAATTGAAATTATAGAAATTATGAAATTAAAACATAAATAAACTAAATTATATTTATAACACTAAAATTAACAGAAAATAAAAGCTATTATAATTTTAATTTTTTACATATATTCATAATTTCATAAAAAATAATTACGAAATTTTTTCATCAATATATATATATTATAATTTCATATAAAAAAAAAATTAAATTAAATTATCCAATAGAATAGTAAAAATTATATTTATTAATAATACTTTAAGTATGATATATTTTTATTTCGGAAAGTTATTAATTAAATCTAAAAAAGTTTTAAATAAAGAAATTATTAAATAAAATTTTAAATAAAATAAAATCATGAGAAAAATAATTTAAAGAATAAAATGTTAAAAATAATAAAAATAATTAACTTTTATTGATTTTTTTTAAAAAAACGTAATTTAAAAAAAAATATTTTCAAACCAATATTTACTAAATGAATAAAGTATATACTAATTATTATTTTATAATATTAATAGAACCATATATTTTTCTATAACTTTTATCATCTTTTTATTGTTATTTTCTAAAATGTGCATAACTTATGTTACCATCTCATCTTATCTCTTATCATATTTTAAATAAAAATAAAATTTTATATCATATTAATATATATATATATATATATACATAATTTTGTTTTCATTGTATATTAAAATTTTGAGATCATAAATGAATTGAAAAATAACCGAACGAAAGAATAAATTATAATAAGATGAAACAATATGAATAAGAGATAAAAATAGAAGTATATAAAAATAAATCTCTCGCCCTTTGTTTTATATAGTCACTTAGAAAATTTTTAACACGTAAGAGCCATATGTCAATTTTTTTTTAAAAATACGCGTACATATATAAATATTAGTTGTACATTAGTTGAAGTCACATGCGAATTTTTTGTGCATGTATTTTGTTAAGATTGATTACAGTCTAATTTTTATTTTAATTATTATCCAATTTATATTTTTTTAAAAAATCTTTATTATTCTAAGTGTAGTAAAGTGATTGGTATGCCCGCACATGCGTGCCAACCATCTATCCGCTCTTAGGAATAAGTAAAAATGGTAAAAACTATTTCAGTTTAATTTGCAATAAATCAAGAAAAATATATACTTAAAATATATTAAATATATATTTACAAACTCATATTATGTAAGACGCAAAAAAGCATATTGTAAATTGTGTAAGGAGAAATAAAGCATATTAATATTATAAGAATTTAATTATTATTTAACATAACTTTTATATTTGTGATTATATACTATTACAAGCATTATAAAAATAAAAAATTTTAAAATACATTGATTTCAGAAAGAAGTTTGTGAAATATTAAAACAATATATATATATATATATATACAAACATACAAATGTTTAAAATTTAAATATTATAATTAATTATGTATATCAAAAAATTATACCTGCACATATGTGCGGACCAACCACCTAGTATTAATTATTTCACCCTGAACATGTATTAGTTATTACCTAGTAGCAAAATTAAAGGAACAAATACAAAACTTCATAAAGGAAAATATTGCTAATTAAAATGAAATAACATAACTTTATCTGCTAGGAATCAAAAAGAGAAACAAGAAGGTTAGTCAAATAATTCAAATAATTAAAATAAAGACTTACCTTTCTTACCTCTTAGGCGTGTGAGTTGAATCAAAATACGGAAGTTGTAGTTCTTGGATTTGAAAGCTGTATTGAAGTGAAGTCCTCTCTCCTTGTTTTGATTTTAAAAGTTGCCAATCTTTCTATGGACTAATATTCATGCTTGGACAGTCTCTTATGAACTCTTCATTTCTTGCATTATCAAATTTCCTGCCGTGATCTTCAAGTAGGTTTTGATTTACGTTCTTTTGTGTGATATCCACTCCATATCTTGTTCTGATTATATCTTGAAGCTCCTAACACTAGTAAAAAACCTGGCTATAGCCACTGTTTCTTTTGTGACTAACGCAAAAATACTGTGGCTATATTATAGCCACGAAAAGTCACGGAGAAAAACCGTGATTATACGATCGTGACTAATTTATTTCGTGGCTTTTCGTGGTTACATAGCCACAAATTAGCCACTAGTAGTTTTTGTAGCTATGTTAGTCACGAATTAGTTACACAATTATTCGTGTCTATATAACCACAAATTAGCCACTGTTTTTCGTGGCAACCTTAGTCACGAATTAGTCATATTTATCCGTGTCTATATAGCCACGACTTATTCGTGGCTATTTTGTGACTAGTGTAGCCACAAAATATTAGTGACTTAACTGTGGTTATGGATTAAAAAAAAAGAAAAAAAAATATTTTCGAATTTTAATAATAAAAACATATTTTTGTAAGAAACTCAAATCATGTTGCTAAACCATCATTTAAAATACGAAAATATAATAATCAATTAAAATATTATACATCAAAAAGTGTTGAAACATAACATAAAAGTTTAACAAACACTTTAACATTCAAAAATATTAAAAAAAACTAATCTCTTAATAAAACAGCACACATCTCATGTAGTGTAGGTTTTTGTTGACTTGGGTTTGTGGTGTTAGCAGGATTTGTAGAGGCAGCAGCAGCACGATGCGGAGAGGCATCAGCAGCAGTAGTAGAAATCGGAGTGGTACCAACCTTTTGTAGGAATGCATTTAGTACGGCCACCATTTCATTCTTGACTGTGGCCAACTCTTCCTTGAACTCACCCCTCATCGCCACCACATCTTCCTTGAGCGTTTCAACATTGATGTTGACAGCTTTTGTATTAGCCTCCAAACCGGAGATACGCATGTCCATGTCGACGGTGAGTGTATGAGATTCATGGATTGACTCAGTCAGAGTGAAATTCCGAAGCTGCACACTGCCTATTCCGTATACTCTCCCTCACATTGTCTTGCTGCGCTGTAAAAATAAACAAACATACAAAGTCAGAGACAACACAGTCTAAAAACACATTCTTAAACACTACAAAATAGCAACTCAAGTTCTTATTCTCACAAGTCGAGACGAATCACAACACAAACACATCGCTAACATGAAAAGTCAAAACGAGTCACCACACTAACAAGTCAAAACGAGTCACAACACAAACACAAAATCATTATAGCCAATAAGTCGATCCATAACACAAACCCAAATCCATTTCTCTAACTATCATCAAGCAGCGAGTAAAGCAATGAGTGAGTTATTATAGAGTACCTTGAGAAATTCTTGGTTGAGGAGAATGCGAGTAGGAGTTGCAGACGTTGCAGCTGTTGAGGTGCCTTGGCTGTCAGAATGAGGAGATCCATCATTAGCTGTCATCTTTGCGACGACTTCCTCTACTTCAAGAACAAGAGAATTTGATCAACCATCAACGAAAGTTCCATCTGATCACGAGTGTGTCTTACGCACGAGATCAGTGTAAGGTGGTGGTTCATCGAGACCAGACTCCGCCATCTGAAAAACGTGTAGATAAATAAAATAAGTAGAGAATATAACATATTAAAGATTAAAAAAAGGAGAGAAAGATATCCACTTACCATGTCATATTCGATCTTCAAAAAGTTTTGAGGACTTGCACAATGCTTGTGTATCCCTTTCTTACCATGGGGTGTCATGCGAGATGAAGCCGCTGCCTTGCTCTTTTTACAGGCTGGTTCTGTTGACCAAAACTCCAGCAGAGTGGTCCAGTCAGATTCGCTTATGAACTTAGGCTTCTGGTTCAGTCTCTTCTTCTTACTGATCTTTTGGCATGTTGTTGTCTGTGTGTGCAACTTCCAAAGACGGTAGACGTTGGATTTAAAACGATCTTCTCAGTAGTAGTTTTGCTACAATGAAAACAATGAACATTAATATATGTATTACCATAAAAGTAAACAACAATTAATTCAGAAACAAGTACAACACTTACCACAAAAGTCTGCCACCACTTATCTTTCCTCTCCTCAGGAACAAATTTCCAGCTACTCTATGGTCCCATGTAGTAGGCTTGCCATGTTGTTCGAATGAATTTGTGGACAGAGGGGTCTACACCGAACCTACAAACAGAGATGACAATACATTATAAGAAGAAATAAGAGGACTCAGTTTTGTAAAGAACTTGCGATAAAGCCATTGAGTTTCCTTGGATGGAGGTGTGGCTGAAGCTCTCTGGAGGGATCATTCAATAATGCTTCTAGGGTCATACGGTTGTAGTTATTAGCACTTGAAGATTCAGCGCTTGGTGGCATGGCAGGACCACTTATAGATCCAACAGCTCCTAGTAGCGAGTGAGGACCTGAAGAGCTTCTAGACTTAACAGCTCTTGGTGGTATGGCATGACTTGTCAAAACAACAAAAACATAACAGACACACACACACACGCACACACGCACACGCACGCACGCACGCACGTGCGCGCACACACACAGACACAGACACATACACAGACAGACACACACACACACAGATAGAGACACAGACACAAACACACACACACACACAAACATAACACACACACACACACACTAAAGATCACACACACACACACTCACACTAAAGATCACACACACACACTAAAGATCACACACACACACACACTAAAGATTATAGCTAAGCACATATACACACTCACACATAAGAACAATAATGTGAGAAAACACATAAGAACAATAATGTGAGCGAACACATAAGAAAAATAATGTGAGCGAACACATAAGAACAACTCGTGTGAGCCAACACATAAAAACATTAGCCAAAAATAAGAACAACTCGTGTGAGCCAAAAATTAGTGACAGTTTTATGAATATAGTCGAAAATTAGTGACAATTTCGTGAAAATTAGTCACAGCTAAACACATACATAAACATGCAAGAGCCAATCCAAACCCAAATTCTAGTCAAAACTTCAAGCAAGAGGAACCCCAAATCAAAACTCAATTCGAACTCCAAACAAACAAAAATTAGCCACACAAGAGAAACCCAAATCAAAACTCTAAATCTAATCCAAACTTCAAGCAAAACGAGAAACCCTAATTGTTTATCGATCCAGAAGACTTACCCGAGTCATGGTTATTGGCGGTGACTGGGTTACTGCAGTTTTGGAGAGGAGGAGCCATTGAAAGAGATCGATGCAGAGAGATCGACGAAGAGAGAAGAGAGATCATTAGGAAACGATGAAGACGATAAACAAGAGTTCAGGATTTAGGAATCGATTCAGACGAAGAATAAGAGATAGAGAGAGGTATCGAGAGGAACGAGCTGGAGAAGAACACGAAGAATACAAGGGAATGAAGAAGGTTGGAGAGGAAGAAGACAAAGAAGACGAGATAGAGAAAGGTTTGTTTTTGTCAAAGTGTTGGGTCGAATATATGGGATGAAATTGTTTTGGTGGGATAAACCAAAATTTGGTGAGATAAACTAAATAAATTGGAGGGAAACCAAAAATTTAGTGGTTTAATCTGAATTTTGGTTGTTTAATTAATTTTGTGCATGGTTTAATCAAAAAAATAGAGAAGTTTTATAATTAACGATTATTATAATTACATATTAACTAGAGTAATCATAATTATAATCTGAAACTAAATAATATAGAAAATTTGTATAGTTTGTATAATAATAAGAAACAAAATTTAGTTAAATTCTAAATTTATTATAAATTTCAGTTTAATTTGTAGTTTATATCTTAAACTTATAATTTTAATAAACTTATAATCTTAAACTTATAATTTTTAGTTTATATCTTATACTTATAATCTTAAACTTTATAATTTTTATTTTAAACTCTTTAGGGTTTAGGGTTTGTATTATGGATTTAGGGTTTGAGTTTAAGGGTTTAGGGTATATTTCTATAAAATAAAATAATTATGCAAGTGTTAGAAAAATTTTGAGGATAAAATTTTCAATTGAAATTTTCAGTCTATGTTTTGATTTTAGGGTTTAAGGTTTGGTTTTAAGGTTTAGAATTTGATTTTAGGGTTTATGGTTTGATTTTATTTAAAATTGTAGTTTTATAATTTTAATACATCATTCAGAAAATCTTAATTTTATTGTAATATTTAGAAAATAAAGTTTAATTATGCATACGCTTAAAGATGTGATAAAACTTAGTCAGAACCATAATCAGAATCAGTATCAGAATCATAGTCATTAGCCGAATTTTCTAATTCATCTTCTGATATGTATTCATCATTTGGAGGACATACATGTTGCATATCATAATTAGAAGCATCTTCCATAACATGTGATTCAATTCGTATCATTGCACTTGCTGCTACAACCTGGTTGCGTGTATCGTCTTGTACTGCTTGTAGAGCTACTTCAGAAGTTTAACGAAACTCTCGTGGCATAACTTTTGTACAGGCCCACCAATCAGATGAGGAACGACGAACGTGTAGATAAGCGATAAAACATGTTTGATTACAATTACCGGATAATATAACAGGATCATATTTCTCACATCGTCTATGCGGAGACACATCGACGATACTTGAAGGATGTTTGTGAAATCCACAGCCTTCTGTAGTACTGAACCACTTGCATTTGAAAATCATAGCTTTGAGCCCAACGGCACCATGGTACTCGATCATCATAATATCTTCAATGAGCCCGTAATAATCAGCATCAGTGGTTCCCTTAACATATACATCGTAATGTAGAGTTTTCTTATTTTGGCCATGGGCATGCGTGTGAAAGCGGTATTCTCGTAACAAGTATATATGCCAAGATGTATAATTTCTTCTCGGACCTTGAACAAAATCCAACATCCACATAGGAAATTCATATGATTGAGTAGCCTTTTTAATCTGCAAATAAAATTGTATTTATATACTCATTTTTGCTGATAATAGTTAACAAAGATGATAACTTTATGAAACTCACATAATCTTTACACCATTATGCAAATTGTTGGTCTTTCGCTAATTGCAGTGTATTACTAGTAATTGTTGGGTTACGCTCTATCATATACTCTTCAAACATCTTGTGTAAGTTCTGAAATCATATAGTCACACAACTATAACAATGAGATTCCAATTATATAGTCATATACTCTTCAAATATCTTAATCAAATATCTGTAAAGTAAATACAATCCTTTCATATGGTGCAAATGTGTCACAATTAAGCAACATAAATGTCTGTAGCACGGTGTAGTCTTCATTTGTCAACCATCTAGTTGTGGATTTTCCACTAACTTGGCCTTCATAGTAGAACAAGCTTGACACATTTGGATAATAATATGTAAATTGAATCTCTCCGGGAACTGCAGGTTCGTCTACAACTTCGGGATTTCCAAAATAATTTCCGGCTGCATTCGAAATCTCCTCATTCAAACAATGTTCAATGATCGAACCTGATATATGCGCCTTGTTTTTAACCTTTTTCTTCAGATGATACATGTAACTCTCGAATGGATACATCCACATATATTGGATTGGACCACCTAAAGCAGCTTCATCTGGCAGGTGCACCGGAAGATGTTCCATGACATCAAAGAACGATGAAGGAAATATCTTCTCTAGATTAAAAAGTTAAACCATGATATTTGATTTCAAAAGAGCAACATCCTCGTCTCGTAAAGTCCTTGATGAGATATCCCGAAAGAATAGTGCTATCTCTACAATATATAATAATATTAATTAAATGGAAGAAGTTGTTACCTGAAATATCAAATGGGAGAAGCCGTTACCTGAAATTGCAATGTGCACATTTCTTGGAAGGAGTTCTGAAAACGCAAATGGGAGAAGTTGTTGCATGATGACATGGCAATCATGACTTTTCAGACCCGATATCTTCAAATTGTTTTCGTCAATGCAATGACTAAACTTTGAGGCTTAACCATCTGAAAATCTTATATCATTTTTCAGCCATGAAAGGAATTGTTTTTTACCTTCGTTCGAGAGCCGAAAAATTGGTACAAGCATTGTACCATCTTCGTTAAGATGCAGCTCACATCTTTTACACAAACCAGGGAGATCCAACCTCGACTTAATGTTGTCTTTTGTCTTTCCAGAAATATTTAACGCCATGTTGATGAGATTATCAAAGAAATTTCTCTCCACGTGCATAAAGTCAAGGTTGTGTCGAAGAAGAAGATTTTCCCAGTACGGTAACTCCCAGAAAATACTCCTTTTCACCCAATTATGATCCTTCCGTAGCCATATATAGGTCGAGCGGACTTCTCGTGTCTGTTTCCTCCATAATCGACTGTTCAGGACAACCCCACAATGTTGTCTATTCTTTCTCAAAGAATTTCTTCGCCATTTAACCATGGCGGAGGATCTTCCCTTATTGACTTTTCCCGGCTAAACACTTGAGTATTTCCCCTACAAGGATGATCATCCGGTAAAAACATTCGATGGCAGTTAAACCAAATGTGCTTCCTTTCATTTTGTGTCATCTAGACAGTATGGACACGCTAAACGGCCATGTGTCATCCAACCAGACAACATGCCATACGCCGGAAAGTCACTGATGGTCCACATCAAGGCAGCTCGCATTTTGAATCTTTGCTTTCTTGATATATCATACGCTTCCACACCATTGCTCCATAAACTCTGTAATTCTTCAATCAACGGCTGAAGGTAAATATCAAGACTTTTCTTCGGGTGTTTTGGCCCAGGAACTAGTATCGATAGAAAGAAGTATTCCCTTTTCATGCACATACCGGGAGGCAAATTATACGGAGTTACGATCACTGGCCAAACTGAGTGTGCCTCGCCATTCATACCAATAAGATTAAATCCATCTGTTGATAAGCCTAGATAAATATTTTGACTTTCCGCTGCAAAATCAGGATACACCTTATTAAAATGCTTCCATGCTGCTCCATCAGACAGATGATGCATTTCTCCTTCAGGCGAGACATTGTCAGCGTGCCATCGCATATGAGATGCAGTAGCTTCCAATTGGTATAACTGCTTCAACCGCTCCGCCAGTGGCATGTAAAACATTCTTTGCTTAGCTCGATTTTTTCCCATGCCATTGTTCAGATGGTATTTGTCTTTACCACAAAATCGACAACATAATAGATTTCGATCTTCCTCCTTCCAAAAAAAGCATGAAATTATCCTCACAAACATCAATCTCATGCACTGGTAGCCCAAGCGCTTTCATTAGCTTCTTCGTCTCATAGTATGATGATGGAGCTGTGTTTGGCTTTGGGAGAACACTCTTCAAAGTCCGTGACATCTCATCTACACATGCCGCTGATATATTGTGATCAGATTTTGATTTCATCATGTGTGAAGCCACAAATAACTGAGAAATTTCTTCTATACAATCATCATAAAGAGGTTGATTGGCGGCTTCAAAAGCTTGAAAAACGCTATCATGATAAGGCTCTTCGTTAGTATTCTCGAATACATCGTCCAATGGCACATCTTCTCCCACGTTCACATTTGCATTTGGATAATGCTCGTATGCATCAGCCGGAACTGATAAATATGTTTCTTGCTCTGCTTCCCTGGTAAAATAGCCAGCCGTTGAAGAATAACCAACATCGTTACAACTTTCACCATTGCTGGACCAAACATAGTAATTCCCCTTAAATCCCACTTTAAAAAGATGGCGAGATATAGCTCTTGCATCGCGTCGCTTCTGATTCTTGCACCGCGCACAGGGACACAATAAAGTGTTAAGTTCTTGATAAAATGCTTGATTACAAGCATATATAAGAAAAACATTTACCCCCTCTATAAACTCTTCTGATACACAATTTTTTTTGTATCAATATGTCGATCCATCCACTCTCTAGATTGGAAAAAGTGAGACATTTTAGGTAAATTTTCTTTATAGAAACAAAAATATTGGAATAAAAAAAAGAGAATATATAGTGTTTAGATGATAAAATGAGCTGAATGATCCAAATGAACGAGAATTGAGTTTGTTTATATAGAAAATTTTAGCCACGGTCCATTTTCGTGACTATTAGTCAAATATATTCGCCCCACAGTCCTGGTTGATGGGAGTTTCTGGAAAGGGAACCCGTGTTGGACAATTATCTTGGTTTGCCATGGTTTTTTTGTGACTAAAACATGACAATTATGTTACGGAATAGCAACGATTTATTAATGTCTGTCAATTATCGAATATATTCGACCTGTGACACTGGTTGACATGATGTTTTCGGCGCAATGCCCGCACAATAGATAACGTGGATAAACCGTGACAAAGTTTGACATGATTTAGTCACGAATACTGTTCGTGCCTATGTTGCCACGAAATATTCGTGGCCTTTTGGTGGCTATCCTTGCCACACCAATTTGCGTGACTAAAACATGACAACTTTGCCACGAAATTGTTACGAAATTGTCACGTTTCTTTCTTTTTTCGCTTACGTGGCCTTTTCGTGGCTTTTTCGTGACTTGTTTCAGAAAAGCCACGACACCATCATGACTCTGTCGTGGTTATAAGCTGTTTTTTTACTAGTGGAAGTGATTTCTGGAAGATTATTGGTATTTTAACTCTAATTTCTGCCAAGTAAACAGTCTTACCTTGTTTGGTTCGTGGCTGGGCTTTCTTGTTGCTCGGAAATAAAAAATTTACTTTAGTTCTGATGACCTCATCATATCCTCTCGCTTCACGAAGTTTTGTCCTCAAAACTGTATAGTCTGTACATAGATAATTCAAATTATTACCTTGAGTTAAGTGAGGGTTTAGAAAATTACCTCGAGTCAAATTGTGGATTCTTTTCAGATGTGGTTGCTGTAGTGCATCCGGTGGTTCTTTCTTAGTTAGCATGGATGCTACGACACCTCTCCATGGTATGCTACTGATTTATTGCTTACAAAGTTTCAGTAGTCATTATGATCTCTTATTTGATCTGTATTTAAAACTTTGACTTTTCGCGTCTTATGTTCGTCTTGTCTATCTACATATTTCTCAATGTCTTTTGGACAAGACAGGTGCATTAATGCAGTAAATGAATCAGAAGGAACATACTGATCTAGGTCTAAACTTATTTTAGGGTTAACCATGGCGTGGACAAGTCTTTGTTCAACTTTTGGTTTCCACTTGTTGTTTGGTTCCAGGTTGAATGAATGTTCTAGCTTGATCTTTGGAGCTCTCTCAACAGGTGTTATAACACTGTGTATGTCCACTCTTTTTTCTGGGAGCTTAGATTTCGTGTCTACCTTTCATTTCCTGCATCATCATAAAACATGTGAACTCTAGCAAGTACACAAAAGCATCTAGACACTTACCTTGTGATTTTTGTTTGCTTTGGGTGTGGTTTGGTTGGTTTGAATCTGGTGGCCCCTCAATCACCGAAATGAAAAGAATATTTTTAACTTCTTTTGTTAAAGTTTTGTACATAACCGTCTCTATAATGCATTGGTGTTGGTGTTGACCAGAGAATGCATTATGCTTTAATGTTGTTTCTCCAAAACCTTTAATCTCTTCCTTAAGCACCTGTTCTTTTACTAACACTCAAGGGCAAGAACATGTGCATTATAATTGACTTTAAAAATTTCAAAAAACAAAGTATTTAAAACTTTGGCTAATTGTAATGTTATTCCGAAATTGAATCAAGTTTTGAATTTCACTTACTTGTGTGCCACACAAAACATTTTGTAATGATTTAGCTTGAGTAATCATTCTCATTGAAGCAAGGTTAGCTGGTTTAAGTGTTTTAATGTCAGATTAATAATGCCCCTCATGTTGATAAGCTAATGAGTAATGAGCTTCTGAATGTCTCTCTTGCATAGCTATATCTCGCTCAACCTTTGGTTCAGGCTGAATATGTGCTTGCAGTTTCATATCTTCAGTCAACACAAAATAAATAGTGTTTTTGGCAGATTTCGGATCTGAAGCATGAGCTGCTGAATCCTTTTGAGTTACTTCTTCTCTTGATACACTAGAACCTGTTTGAACATCTTTTGGCAAAGACAAGTGTATTATATTAACATTTATGATATTTAAGTTCAGATTTAACATGACTCTCTTTAACACTATTACTCTTCAGTTCTAAAGATGTGGAAATTTCTACTTTCTTAGCTGGACATTCTTTAGCATAGTGACCATTATTTTGACACTTATAACAGATTACTTCAAGTAAGTTTAAAGTGTTAGAAGACTCATCTTGTAGTGGTTGATCATGCGGTTTAAGCTTTGTTAAACTCAGCTCTGGTTGAGCCTTTTTCTCCTGATCAGTCTTGAGACCTTTGTTATCAGAATGTGGCAGTATAGCTCATGCCTGGTCATGGTGAGCGGATGAAACAGTTTCATGTTTCTTTTTGACATATGGATCACAATCATGAGTTTGATCTGAACCCTCTTTTGTACCTAGACCTTCCTCAATTCTTTTTGACATAGTCAAGTGCAATGATTTTTTCTATGAGTTGTTCAATATTTTGAAGTGTTCTTGAGAACATTACCTCTATTGATTCCAGTTGTGGTTCAGTTATCACAGTATTTGGAGCTTTCTTCGATCCTTGACTATGACTGGTTTCTTCTCTTGGACATTTTGCCTCTTTTCACATCTTGAGTTCATTGAAGATGTGATTTTTTTGCTTGGGTATTTCTTAGCAGTGTATCCCCTGTTCTTATGCTTATAACACTTCAGTTCTAAAGGGGTATTAGGAACAAAGAACTTGATGTAAGATTTTTTTTATCTCAATCACCCAAGCCTACACTAGTCATTGTAGTAAGGGTTTTTGTCAATCCACAGGTCAAAGATGGATATGCTAGGAATGCAATAGACTCACTAATTCAAGCCAAAACAGAGAAAGATGGTATCAAACTATCAAACTAATGAACCAATGACCAAACAAGACTATTGAAAGCAATGATAAGACAATGATCAAGCAAACAAAACAGAGTACTAAGCAAATTCAAAATTTAGATAATAAAAGCAAGGATTCTAGATGTTGTTATGGAGTTTGGGGGATTCAAACACAAGACTAAGTTGTTAAAAATAACTCATTAAAAATGCAAACAAGCAAGTAATGCTAACTTCTAGGCATATAATTCACCAATTAAGCAAGCTAAACCCAATCCCTTGGTGATTAACACTTTGCTAAAACATCCTAACAAGAACTAACTCTCACTAGTGCTAAGATCAATAGCAAGCAAGCGTAAACCAATTTTATTCAAGCCAAAATGCTTCTTAGACAATCAATCTCTTGAGCTCAGACAAGTAAATCCTCTAAAAGACAAGATCAGCATTTCATCAAACACTTGGTGGGCATAAGAGAAAGTCTAAATCTAGATTCATGTGATCAAGACAAATCTAGCATATAAGCAGTCTAATAGAGAGTAATCAATAATATGAAACACTAACAAACATTAATCAAGCATCTAAATCCCCCTAATCTTAGATTAAAAAGATAAAGTTTAGTCTTACAACGCAAAATTAATCAAAAAGATAGAACAAAACTCCTTAATGTTTTTGGGTCCTTAAGTATTTATAGTGCGAAGCATAAAACCCTAAAAGAGTGGCAAAAGTGTAAATAAATGGATTTGAGGCGAGGAGGATGTCGGGCTGGTGTGGTCGATATGGAGCTCGACATTGGCTTCCTGTTGGCTGATGTCGGGCTGGCTTAGGTCAACATGGAGCTCGACATTGGGTCTCTGATATAGCTGCATATTACATGTATTTTGCATACATATAAGTTAGTTTCTCACGCATATACATTGCATTTTAGGTTAGTTTGCATCACTTTAGGTCCTAGAGTGTTCTTGCACCAGCATATGCATATTTCTTGCATTTTGCATCGCATACAGTTTGTTTTCGGCTACTTTGGAGTCTTGGAGGGTTCATGGACGTGCTGAGGCTCGTGAGGAAGTTCGTGGGACTTGGAGAATTCAGGAATGCTTGCTAAGGACCAGAGATCGAGAGGAGGTTCGAGCATGGCCGGTCGATCTAGATGAGATCGACCAGAAGATCGAGTAGTCCATCCGATCCAAGGAAACTGATCGAGACGGAGATCGAGTGAAGCGATCGATCAAGGAGTACATACGTAAATGACGCCATGCAGAGCGAGAGTCAGATCGAGTCCACCACTCGATCCTCCAAAGATCGACTCCAAGATCAAACGAAGCACTCGATCCACCGAGGAAGATCGAGACACAGATCGAGCTGAAGGCACGATGTCCGAAGATGATCGAGAGAGATGCTCAATCTCGAGGTCGATCTCAGTGCATTTTAACCGTTTTTGGCCGCTAGCGAGGGGGGGACCATCGAGCTGTTTGGCCTATTTTTGGAAGGCGGCGATCATGCTTTCGCACACACGTTTTCACTTTATCATTTTTCATCTTTTTCTCTCTATTCGAAGGTGATTTCGCCATTGTTAGACTTTGAAGCTTTGTTCTTGAATCTTTGAATCGTTTAAGTTTAAATCGATTGCTCTTTATGTTTATGAGTTCATCTCTTATGCTTTGCTTTGTTTACTTAATGTGTAGTGAGTAGTTTAATCGGGTTTTAGGGTTGAGAGGATTCAAAGGGGTCGAAAAGGTTTTCAAGTTTGGTGTTTTCTTGTTCTTCTTGGCTTTCTCTTCTAGGATGTCGACTTCTTAAGGCTTAAAGAGTCTCACGCAAGATCTTTATGATCAGAGAGAGCTCTTACCTTGACAGGATCCAGAAGTCTCTGAAAATCACATCCTAGAGACTAGTTACCCTTTTCCAAAAGCCATGGTAGTTTAGGGGACTAGTTAAGCCGTGTGTTTGAAATCTGATTTCCTTGCCCTCCAATCTCTTTTTCTGCCAAACGCCATGGGTCTGGAGGAGAGAATGAAGGAGTGATCCATACCACACGCCATGGATGGATCTTGTTTTGTTTTCAAGGCTTAGAGAATCTCACAAAGTGAGTAGATCTAGAGTTTTCAAACCAAGCATGAACCTTTGAGACCCTTGAATATGAATCTCAACCCCAGACCCTCTTTCTTAGTATTCGTACATCTCTGTTAGTCATTCGCTTGTTACCTGTTGCATCCTGGTCATTAGTTTCGTCGCATTTGAACTTTTAGACGAGATTGATCGTTGTTGCTCGATCTAGTGGTCGATCCTATGGTCGATCCACTAGTCGATTTTTATAAATCCATAGTTTTGCATCTTAATCATTCTGTTTGTTCGTCGTGGTAGTTCACTCGTTCCTGGTAATTTTAAAATAGTTTTGCCGTGCATTTAGTCGTTGCATTTAGTTTTTAGGATTTTCACAAAACCGTTCATCATTTGCTTAGCTTTACTCGATCCTTGCATTCTCATTGCACTTTCTAGCTCCTAGGTTGGATTGATTCCTCTTGCATGCTATACTACGACTGTGTGCTGCTTGAGTTTTGATAACCTCCTGTTGCATTGCATCACTCTCTTTTACATTGATGAAAACACTTGTTGCGCCGTTGCCGGCTTATGAGTGTTTAGAAAGCATTGAGATTTGGGGTTTAGTAAAGACTAAGTCTTTCTTTTTCTTTTGGTCACTAATTTCTCTACTCTCAAACGTGTGTCTTTCAGGTACATGAATCTTCGTTCAAGGGGAAACAACAATCTACCTCAACCCTTGGACAACATTCATCAACATGGTCATTCACGACAAAGAAGAGTACGAGAGCAAGCTAGAGCTTTTGAAGAGATTGTTCAGCAAGGTTCAGTAGATTTTGAAGCGATGGCTGAGCACGAGCATCGAGAGGGACCTCCTCCAGCTCACGGAGCAGTGGGAAGGGGTTATGGATACCCCCAACACGCGGCTAGACCCCCAAGGATCATAGGAGCGGGAGATGCTCCCAATACTCATCACAATAGGTTTGGGATCACTCCTCCTCCTGTACAGAACAACAACTTCGAGATTAAGCCGGGATTCATCTCAATGGTGCATAACAATAAGTTTCACGGGCTAGCAATGGAAGATCGTAACAACTTTCACCATGGCTGGACCAAACATAGTAATTCCCCTTAAATCCCACTTTAAAAAGATGACGAGATATAGCTCTTGCATCGCGTCGCTTCCGATTCTTGCACCGCGCACAGGGACACAATAAAGTGTTAAGCTCTTGATAAAATGCTTGATTACAAGCAAATATAAGAAAAACATTTACCCCCTCTATAAACTCTTCTGATACACAATTTTTTTTGTATCAATATGTCGATCCATCCACTCTCTAGATTGGAAAAAGTGAGACATTTTAGGTAAATTTTCTTTATAGAAACAAAAATATTGGAATAAAAGAAAGAGAATATATAGTGTTTAGATGATAAAATGAGCTGAATGATCCAAATGAACGAGAATTGAGTTTGTTTATATAGAAAAGTTTAGCCACGGTCCATTTTCGTGACTATTAGTCAAATATATTCGCCCCACAGTCCTGGTTGATGGGAGTTTCTGGAAAGGGAACCCGTGTTGGACAATTATCTTGGTTTGCCATGGTTTTTTTGTGACTAAAACATGACAATTATGTTACGGAATAGCAACGATTTATTAATGTCTGTCAATTATCGAATATATTCGACCTGTGACACTAGTTGACAGGATGTTTTCGGCGCAATGCCCGTGGTGGATTTAGTCACAATAGATAACGTGGATAAACCGTGACAAAGTTTGACATGATTTAGTCACAAATACTGTTCGTGCCTATGTTGCCACGAAATATTCGTGGCCTTTTGGTGGCTATCCTTGCCACACCAATTTGCGTGACTAAAACATGACAACATTGCCACGAAATTATTACGAAATTGTCACGTTTCTTTCTTTTTTCGCTTACGTGGCCTTTTCGTGGCTTTTTCGTGACTTGTTTCAGAAAAGCCACGACACCATCATGACTCTGTCGTGGTTATAAGCTATTTTTTTACTAGTGGAAGTGATTTCTGGAAGATTATTGGTATTTTAACTCTAATTTCTGCCAAGTAAACAGTCTTACCTTGTTTGGTTCGTGGCTGGGCTTTCTTGTTGCTCGGAAATAAAAAATTTACTTTAGTTCTGATGACCTCATCATACCCTCTCGCTTCACGAAGTTTTGTCCTCAAAACTGTATAGTCTGTACATAGATAATTCAAATTATTACCTTGAGTTAAGTGAGGGTTTAGAAAATTACCTCGAGTCAAATTGTGGATTCTTTTCAGATGTGGTTGCTGTAGTGCATCCGGTGGTTCTTCCTTAGTTAGCATGGATGCTACGACACCTCTCCATGGTATGCTACTGATTTATTGCTTACAAAGTTTCAGTAGTCATTATGATCTCTTATTTGATCTGTATTTAAAACTTTGACTTTTCGCGTCTTATGTTCGTCTTGTCTATCTACATATTTCTCAATGTCTTTTGGACAAGACAGGTGCATTAATGCAGTAAATGAATCAGAAGGAACATACTGATCTAGGTCTAAACTTATTTTAGGGTTAACCATGGTGTGGACAAGTCTTTGTTCAACTTTTGGTTTCCACTTGTTGTTTGGTTCCAGGTTGAATATATGTTCTAGCTTGATCTTTGGAGCTCTATCAACAGGTGTTATAACACTGTGTATATCCACTCTTTTTTCTGGGAGCTTAGATTTCGTGTCTACCTTTCATTTCCTGCATCATCATAAAACATGTGAACTCTAGAAAGTACACAAAAGCATCTAGACACTTACCTTGTGACTTTTGTTTGCTTTGGGTGTGGTTTGGTTGGTTTGAATCTGGTGGCCCCTCAATCACCGAAATGAAAAGAATATTTTTAACTTCTTTTGTTAAAGTTTTGTACATAACCGTCTCTATAATGCATTGGTGTTGGTGTTGACCAGAGAATGCATTCTGCTTTAATGTTGTTTCTCCAAAACCTTTAATCTCTTCCTTAAGCACCTGTTCTTTTACTAACACTCAAGGGCAAGAACATGTGCATTATAATTGACTTTAAAATTTCAAAAACAAAGTATTTAAAACTTTGGCTAATTGTAATGTTATTCCGAAATTGAATCAAGTTTTGAATTTCACTTACTTGTGTGCCACACAAAACATTTTGTAATGATTTAGCTTGAGTAATCATTCTCATTGAAGCAAGGTTAGCTGGTTTAAGTGTTTTAATGTCAGATTAATAATGCCCCTCATGTTGATAAGCTAATGAGTAATGAGCTTCTGAATGTCTCTCTTGCATAGATATATCTCGCTCAACCTTTGGTTCAGGCTGAATATGTGCTTGCAGTTTCATATCTTCAGTCAACACAAAATAAATAGTGTTTTTGGCAGATTTCGGATCTGAAGCATGAGCTGCTGAATCCTTTTGAGTTACTTCTTCTCTTGATACACTAGAACCTGTTTGAACATCCTTTGGCAAAGACAAGTGTATTATATTAACATTTATGATATTTAAGTTCAGATTTAACATGACTCTCTTTAACACTATTACTCTTCAGTTCTAAAGATGTGGAAATTTCTACTTTCTTAGCTGGACATTCTTTAGCATAGTGACCATTATTTTGACACTTATAACAGATTACTTCAAGTAAGTTTAAAGTGTTAGAAGACTCATCTTGTAGTGGTTGATCATGCGGTTTAAGCTTTGTTAAACTCAGTTCTGGTTGAGCCTTTTTCTCCTGATCAGTCTTGAGACCTTTGTTATCAGAATGTGGTAGTATAGCTCATGCCTGGTCATGGTGAGCGGATGAAACAGTTTCATGTTTCTTTTTGACATATGGATCACAATCATGAGTTTGATCTGAACCCTCTTTTGTACCTAGACCTTCCTCAATTCTTTTTGACATAGTCAAGTGCAATGATTTTTTCTATGAGTTGTTCAATATTTTGAAGTGTTCTTGAGAACATTACCTCTATTGATTCCAGTTGTGGTTCAGTTATCACAGTATTTGGAGCTTTCTTCGATCCTTGACTATGACTGGTTTCTTCTCTTGGACATTTTGCCTCTTTTCACATCTTGAGTTCATTGAAGATGTGATTTTTTTGCTTGGGTATTTCTTAGCAGTGTATCCCCTGTTCTTATGCTTATAACACTTCAGTTCTAAAGGGGTATTAGGAACAAAGAACTTGATGTAAGATTTTTTTTATCTCAATCACCCAAGCCTACACTAGTCATTGTAGTAAGGGTTTTTGTCAATCTACAGGTCAAAGATGGATATGCTAGGAATGCAATAGACTCTCTAATTCAAGCCAAAACAGAGAAAGATGGTATCAAACTATCAAACTAATGAACCAATGACCAAACAAGACTATTGAAAGCAATGATAAGACAATGATCAAGCAAACAAAACAGAGTACTAAGCAAATTCAAAATTTAGATAATAAAAGCAAGGATTCTAGATGTTGTTATGGAGTTTGGGGGATTCAAACACAAGACTAAGTTGTTAAAAAAAACTCATTAAAAATGCAAACAAGCAAGTAATGCTAACTTCTAGGCATATAATTCACCAATTAAGCAAGCTAAACCCAATCCCTTGGTGATTAACACTTTGCTAAAACATCCTAACAAGAACTAACTCCCATTAGTGCTAAGATCAATAGCAAGCAAGCGTAAACCAATTCTATTCAAGCCAAAATGCTTCTTAGACAATCAATCTCTTGAGCTCAGACAAGTAAATCCTCTAAAAGACAAGATCAACATTTCATCAAACACTTGGTGGGCATAAGAGAAAGTCTAAATCTAGATTCATGTGATCAAGACAAATCTAGCATATAAGCAGTCTAATAGAGAGTAATCAATAATATGAAACACTAACAAACATTAATCAAGCATCTAAATCCCCCTAATCTTAGATTAAAAAGATAAAGTTTAGTCTTACAACGCAAAATTAATCAAAAAGATAGAACAAAACTCCTTAATGTTTTTGGGTCCTTAAGTATTTATAGTGCGAAGCATAAAACCCTAAAAGAGTGGCAAAAGTGTAAATAAATGGATTTGAGGCGAGGAGGATGTCGGGCTGGTGTGGTCGATATGGAGCTCGACATTGGCTTCCTGTTGGCTGATGTCGGGCTGGCTTAGGTCAACATGGAGCTCGACATTGGGTCTCTGATATAGCTGCATATTACATGTATTTTGCATACATATAAGTTAGTTTCTCACGCATATACATTGCATTTTAGGTTAGTTTGCATCACTTTAGGTCCTAGAGTGTTCTTGCACCAGCATATGCATATTTCTTGCATTTTGCATCGCATACAGGTTGTTTTCGGCTACTTTGGAGTCTTGGAGGGTTCATGGACGTGCTGAGGCTCGTGAGGAAGTTCGTGGGACTTGGAGAATTCAGGAATGCTTGCTAAGGACCAGAGATCGAGAGGAGGTTCGAGCATGGCCGGTCGATCTAGATGAGATCGACCAGAAGATCGAGTAGTCCATCCGATCCAAGGAAACTGATCGAGACGGAGATCGAGTGAAGCGATCGATCAAGGAGTACAGACGTAAATGACGCCATGCAGAGCGAGAGTCAGATCGAGTCCACCACTCGATCCTCCAAAGATCGACTCCAAGATCAAACGAAGCACTCGATCCACCGAGGAAGATCGAGACACAGATCGAGCTGAAGGCACGATGTCCGAAGATGATCGAGAGAGATGCTCGATCTCGAGGTCGATCTCAGTGCACTTTAACCGTTTTTGGCCGCTAGCGAAGGGGGGACAATCGAGCTGTTTGGCCTATTTTTGGAAGGCGGCGATCATGCTTTCTCACACACGTTTTCACTTTATCATTTTTCATCTTTTTCTCTCTGCTCGAAGGTGATTTCGCCATTGTTAGACTTTGAAGCTTTGTTCTTGAATCTTTGAATCGTTTAAGTTTAAATCGATTGCTCTTTATGTTTATGAGTTCATCGCTTATGCTTTACTTTGTTTACTTAATGTGTAGTGAGTAGTTTAATCGGGTTTTGGGGTTGAGAGGATTCAAAGGGATCGAAAAGGTTTTCAAGTTTGGTGTTTTCTTGTTCTTCATGGCTTTCTCTTCTAGGATGTCGACTTCTTAAGGCTTAAAGAGTCTCACGCAAGATCTTTATATTCAGAGAGAGCTCTTACCTTGACAGGATCCAGAGGTCTCTGAAAATCACATCCTAGAGACTAGTTACCCTTTTCCAAACGCCATGGTAGTTTAGGGGACTAGTTAAGCCGTGTGTTTGAAATCTGATTTCCTTGCCCTCCAATCTCTTTTTCTGCCAAACGCCATGGGTCTGGAGGAGAGAATGAAGGAGTGATCCATACCACACGCCATGGATGGATCTTGTTTTGTTTTCAAGGCTTAGAGAATCTCACAAAGTGAGTAGATCTAGAGTTTTCAAACCAAGCATGAACCTTTGAGACCCTTGAATATGAATCTCAACCCTAGACCCTCTTTCTTAGTATTCGTACATCTCTGTTAGTCATTCGCTTGTTACCTGTTGCATCCTTGTCATTAGTTTTGTCGCATTTGAACTTTTAGACGAGATCGATCGTTGTTGCTCGATCTAGTGGTCGATCCTATGGTCGATCCACTAGTCGATTTTTATAAATCCATAGTTTTGCATCTTAATCATTCTGTTTGTTCGTCGTGGTAGTTCACTCGTTCCTGGTAATTTTAAAATAGTTTTGCCGTGCATTTAGTCGTTGCATTTAGTTTTTAGGATTTTCACAAAACCGTTCATCATTTGCTTAGCTTTACTCGATCCTTGCATTCTCATTGCACTTTCTAGCTCCTAGGTTGGATTGATTCCTCTTGCATGCTATACTACGACTGTGTGCTGCTTGAGTTTTGATAACCTCCTGTTGCATTGCATCACTCTCTTTTACATTGATGAAAACACTTGTTGCGCCGTTGCCGGCTTATGAGTGTTTAGAAAGCATTGAGATTTGGGGTTTAGTAAAGACTAAGCCTTTCTTTTTCTTTTGGTCACTAATTTCTCTACTCTCAAACGTGTGTCTTTCAGGTACATGAATCTTCGTTCAAGGGGAAACAACAATCTACCTCAACCCTTGGACAACATTCATCAACATGGTCATTCACGACAAAGAAGAGTACGCGAGCAAGCTAGAGCTTTTGAAGAGATTGTTCAGCAAGGTTCAGTAGATTTTGAAGCGATGGCTGAGCACGAGCATCGAGAGGGACCTCCTCCAGCTCACGGAGTAGTGGGAAGGGGTAATGGAAACCCCCAACACGCGGCTAGACCCCCAAGGATCATAGGAGCGGGAGATGCTCCCAATACTCATCACAATAGGTTTGGGATCACTCCTCCTCCTGTACAGAACAACAACTTCGAGATTAAGCCGGGATTCATCTCAATGGTGCAAAACAATAAGTTTCACGGGCTAGCAATGGAAGATTATAACAACTTTCACCATGGCTGGACCAAACATAGTAATTCCCCTTAAATCCCACTTTAAAAAGATGGCAAGATATAGCTCTTGCATCGCGTCACTTCCGATTCTTGCACCGCGCACAGGGACACAATAAAGTGTTGAGCTCTTGATAAAATGCTTGATTACAAGCAAATATAAGAAAAACATTTACCCCCTCTATAAACTCTTCTGATACACAATTTTTTTTGTATCAATATGTCGATCCATCCACTCTCTAGATTGGAAAAAGTGAGACATTTTAGGTAAATTTTCTTTATAGAAACAAAAATATTGGAATAAAAGAAAGAGAATATATAGTGTTTAGATGATAAAATGAGCTGAATGATCCAAATGAACGAGAATTGAGTTTGTTTATATAGAAAATTTTAGCCACGGTCCATTTTCGTGACTATTAGTCAAATATATTCACCCCACAGTCCTGGTTGATGGGAGTTTCTGGAAAGGGAACCCGTGTTGGACAATTATCTTGGTTTGCCATGGTTTTTTTGTGACTAAAACATGACAATTATGTTACGGAATAGCAACGATTTATTAATGTCTGTCAATTATCGAATATATTCGACCTGTGACACTAGTTGACAGGATGTTTTCGGCGCAATGCCCGTGGTGGATTTAGTCACAATAGATAACGTGGATAAACCGTGACAAAGTTTGACATGATTTAGTCACAAATACTGTTCGTGCCTATGTTGCCACGAAATATTCGTGGCCTTTTGGTAGCTATCCTTGCCACACCAATTTGCGTGACTAAAACATGACAACTTTGCCACGAAATTGTTACGATATTGTCACGTTTCTTCTTTTTTCGCTTACGTGGCCTTTTCGTGGCTTTTTCGTGACTTGTTTCAGAAAAGCCACGACACCATCATGACTCTGTCGTGGTTATAAGCTGTTTTTTACTAGTGGAAGTGATTTCTGGAAGATTATTGGTATTTTAACTCTAATTTCTGCCAAGTAAACAGTCTTACCTTGTTTGGTTCGTGGCTGGGCTTTCTTGTTGCTCGGAAATAAAAAATTTACTTTAGTTCTGATGACCTCATCATACCCTCTCGCTTCACGAAGTTTTGTCCTCAAAACTGTATAGTCTGTACATAGATAATTCAAATTATTACCTTGAGTTAAGTGAGGGTTTAGAAAATTACCTCGAGCCAAATTGTGGATTCTTTTCAGATGTGGTTGCTGTAGTGCATCCGGTGGTTCTTCCTTAGTTAGCATGGATGCTACGACACCTCTCCATGGTATGCTACTGATTTATTGCTTACAAAGTTTCAGTAGTCATTATGATCTCTTATTTGATCTGTATTTAAAACTTTGACTTTTCGCGTCTTATGTTCGTCTTGTCTATCTACATATTTCTCAATGTCTTTTGGACAAGACAGGTGCATTAATGCAGTAAATGAATCAGAAGGAACATACTGATCTAGGTCTAAACTTATTTTAGGGTTAACCATGGCGTGGACAAGTCTTTGTTCAACTTTTGGTTTCCACTTGTTGTTTGGTTCCAGGTTGAATGAATGTTCTAGCTTGATCTTTGGAGCTCTCTCAACAAGTGTTATAACACTGTGTATGTCCACTCTTTTTTCTGGGAGCTTAAATTTCGTGTCTACCTTTCATTTCCTGCATCATCATAAAACATGTGAACTCTAGCAAGTACACAAAAGCATCTAGACACTTACCTTGTGACTTTTGTTTGCTTTGGGTGTGGTTTGGTTGGTTTGAATCTGGTGGCCCCTCAATCACCGAAATGAAAAGAATATTTTTAACTTCTTTTGTTAAAGTTTTGTATATAACCGTCTCTATAATGCATTGGTGTTGGTGTTGACCAGAGAATGCATTCTGCTTTAATGTTGTTTCTCCAAAACCTTTAATATCTTCCTTAAGCACCTGTTCTTTTACTAACACTCAAGGGCAAGAACATGTGCATTATAATTGACTTTAAAATTTCAAAAACAAAGTATTTAAAACTTTGGCTAATTGTAATGTTATTCCGAAATTGAATCAAGTTTTGAATTTCACTTACTTGTGTGCCACACAAAACATTTTGTAATGATTTAGCTTGAGTAATCTTTCTCATTGAAGCAAGGTTAGCTGGTTTAAGTGTTTTAATGTCAGATTAATAATGCCCCTCATGTTGATAAGCTAATGAGTAATGAGCTTCTGAATGTCTCTCTTGCATAGCTATATCTCGCTCAACCTTTGGTTCAGGCTGAATATGTGCTTGCAGTTTCATATCTTCAGTCAACACAAAATAAATAGTGTTTTTGGCAGATTTCGGATCTGAAGCATGAGCTGCTGAATCCTTTTGAGTTACTTCTTCTCTTGATACACTAGAACCTGTTTGAACATCCTTTGGCAAAGACAAGTGTATTATATTAACATTTATGATATTTAAGTTCAGATTTAACATGACTCTCTTTAACACTATTACTCTTCAGTTCTAAAGATGTGGAAATTTCTACTTTCTTAGCTGGACATTCTTTAGCATAGTGACCATTATTTTGACACTTATAACAGATTACTTCAAGTAAGTTTAAAGTGTTAGAAGACTCATCTTGTAGTGGTTGATCATGCGGTTTAAGCTTTGTTAAACTCAGCTCTGGTTGAGCCTTTTTCTCCTGATCAGTCTTGAGACCTTTGTTATCAGAATGTGGCAGTATAGCTCATGCCTGGTCATGGTGAGCGGCTGAAACAGTTTCATGTTTCTTTTTGACATATGGATCACAATCATGAGTTTGATCTGAACCCTCTTTTGTACCTAGACCTTCCTCAATTCTTTTTGACATAGTCAAGTGCAATGATTTTTTCTATGAGTTGTTCAATATTTTGAAGTGTTCTTGAGAACATTACCTCTATTGATTCCTGTTGTGGTTCAGTTATCACAGTATTTGGAGCTTTCTTCGATCCTTGACTATGACTGGTTTCTTCTCTTGGACATTTTGCCTCTTTTCACATCTTGAGTTCATTGAAGATGTGATTTTTTTGCTTGGGTATTTCTTAGCAGTGTATCCCCTGTTCTTATGCTTATAACACTTCAGTTCTAAAGGGGTATTAGGAACAAAGAACTTGATGTAAGATTTTTTTTATCTCAATCACCCAAGCCTACACTAGTCATTGTAGTAGGGGTTTTTGTCAATCCACAGGTCAAAGATGGATATGCTAGGAATGCAATAGACTCTCTAATTCAAGCCAAAACAGAGAAAGATGGTATCAAACTATCAAACTAATGAACCAATGACCAAACAAGACTATTGAAAGCAATGATAAGACAATGATCAAGCAAACAAAACAGAGTACTAAGCAAATTCAAAATTTAGATAATAAAAGCAAGGATTCTAGATGTTGTTATGGAGTTTGGGGGATTCAAACACAAGACTAAGTTGTTAAAAATAACTCATTAAAAATGCAAACAAGCAAGTAATGCTAACTTTTAGGCATATAATTCACTAATTAAGCAAGCTAAACCCAATCCCTTGGTGATTAACACTTTGCTAAAACATCCTAACAAGAACTAACTCCCATTAGTGCTAAGATCAATAGCAAGCAAGCGTAAACCAATTCTATTCAAGCCAAAATGCTTCTTAGACAATCAATCTCTTGAGCTCAAACAAGTAAATCCTCTAAAAGACAAGATCAGCATTTCATCAAACACTTAGTGGGCATAAGAGAAAGTCTAAATCTAGATTCATGTGATCAAGACAAATCTAGCATATAAGCAGTCTAATAGAGAGTAATCAATAATATGAAACACTAACAAACATTAATCAAGCATCTAAATCCCCCTAATCTTAGATTAAAAAGATAAAGTTTAGTCTTACAACGCAAAATTAATCAAAAAGATAGAACAAAACTCCTTAATGTTTTTGGGTCCTTAAGTATTTATAGTGCGAAGCATAAAACCCTAAAAGAGTGGCAAAAGTGTAAATAAATGGATTTGAGGCGAGGAGGATGTCGGGCTGGTGTGGTCGATATGGAGCTCGACATTGGCTTCCTGTTGGCTGATGTCGGGCTGGCTTAGGTCAACATGGAGCTCGACATTGGGTCTCTGATATAGCTGCATATTACATGTATTTTGCATACATATAAGTTAGTTTCTCACGCATATACATTGCATTTTAGGTTAGTTTGCATCACTTTAGGTCCTAGAGTGTTCTTGCACCAGCATATGCATATTTCTTGCATTTTGCATCGCATACAGGTTGTTTTTGGCTACTTTGGAGTCTTGGAGGGTTCATGGACGTGCTGAGGCTCGTGAGGAAGTTCGTGGGACTTGGAGAATTCAGGAATGCTTGCTAAGGACTAGAGATCGAGAGGAGGTTCGAGCATGGCCGGTCGATCTAGATGAGATCGACCAGAAGATCGAGTAGTCCATCCGATCCAAGGAAACTGATCGAGACGGAGATCGAGTGAAGCGATCGATCAAGGAGTACAGACGTAAATGACGCCATGCAGAGCGAGAGTCAGATCGAGTCCACCACTCGATCCTCCATAGATCGACTCCAAGATCAAACGAAGCACTCGATCCACCGAGGAAGATCGAGACACAGATCGAGCTGAAGGCACGATGTCCGAAGATGATCGAGAGAGATGCTCGATCTCGAGGTCGATCTCAGTGCACTTTAACCGTTTTTGGCCGCTAGCGAGGGGGGGGACCATCGAGCTGTTTGGCCTATTTTTGGAAGGCCGCGATCATGCTTTCTCACACACGTTTTCACTTTATCATTTTTCATCTTTTTCTCTCTGTTCGAAGGCGATTTCACCATTGTTAGACTTTGAAGCTTTGTTCTTGAATCTTTGAATCGTTTAAGTTTAAATCGATTGCTCTTTATGTTTATGAGTTCATCGCTTATGCTTTGCTTTGTTTACTTAATGTGTAGTGAGTAGTTTAATCGGGTTTTGGGGTTGAGAGGATTCAAAGGGATCGAAAAGGTTTTCAAGTTTGGTGTTTTCTTGTTCTTCATGGCTTTCTCTTCTAGGATGTCGACTTCTTAAGGCTTAAAGAGTCTCACGCCAAGATCTTTATGATCAGAGAGAGCTCTTACCTTGACAGGATCCAGAGGTCTCTGAAAATCACATCCTAGAGACTAGTTACCCTTTCCCAAATGCCATGGTAGTTTAGGGGACTAGTTAAGCCGTGTGTTTGAAATCTGATTTCCTTGCCCTTCAATCTCTTTTTCCGCCAAACGTCATGGGTCTGGAGGAGAGAATGAAAGAGTGAATCATACCACACGCCATGGATGGATCTTGTTTTGTTTTCAAGGCTTAGAGAATCTCACAAAGTGAGTAGATCTAGAGTTTTCAAACCAAGCTTGAACCTTTGAGACCCTTGAATATGAATCTCAACCATAGACCCTCTTTCTTAGTATTCGTACATCTCTATTAGTCATTCACTTGTTACCTGTTGCATCATGGTCATTAGTTTCGTTGTATTTGAACTTTTAGACGAGATCGATCGTTGTTGCTCGATCTAGTGGTCGATCTTGTGGTCGATCCACTAGTCGATTTTTATAAATTCATAGTTTTGCATCTTAATCATTCTGTTTGTTCATCGTGGTAGTTCACTCGTTCCTGGTAATTTTAAAATAGTTTTGCCTTGCATTTAGTCGTTGCATTTAGTTTTTAGGATTTTCACAAAACCGTTCATCATTTGCTTAGCTTTACTCGATCCTTGCATTCTCATTGCACTTTCTAGCTCCTAGGTTGGATTGATTACTCTTGCATGCTATACTACGATTGTGTGCTGCTTGAGTTTTGATAACCTCCTATTGCATTGCATCACTCTCTTTTACATTGATAAAAACACTTGTTATCAGTCTCGGGTGTTCCTGCTCAAAGATGTCGGGCGACATGCTGATCGACATCAGTGTCATGTCTCCGGGTGTCGCCCTAGCTAGCCCGACATAGATCTCGACATTGGCTTAAGCTTTTCCTGCTGGAAGATGTCAACCCGGAAGCCTGACATAGAGCTCGACATCAGCTACGAAATGCACTCCCTTTGCTCCTCTTGATTCTCCTTAGCTGGGACATCTTTCTGGATAACTCCCATGCTTCCACCATGTCTCCAATGGCTCCCTTGGTACCTAAAAACATTCCATTTGCAAGAAAAATGCAAACTACAACCTAAATGCAACCTATGTCTAAAACCAAAGGAAAATGGGAAAAATAAGAAGGAAAATATGCAAGAAGAGACTAAAACAGGTACTAAATGCAATCCTAAATGATGTAAATATGAGAGATATCAACACCCCCACACTTGTCTTTTGCTTGTCCTCAAGCAAACAAACTAAGACGAATGGGAGATGAAGTTTGAAGGTGGCTACTCAAATTCAAAAATGCTAAGGTAAAAATATCAAATCGATGTCCAAGTGCCTAATTGTGAGATGCATATCTTTATCAGTCATACTTCAAAGAACTTAGCCATGACTATCCAGTTTCAAAATGATCTCAAACTCAGCTTAGAAAAATGCTCAAACCAATCAACTCTTTAACATTCATTAAGCATGTAACCAATGGATCAAATTTGTGCAAATCAAGTGAAAACATTTGGTCAAAGGGATATGATTATGAGATAAAAATGATCTCATGCATAATGGGTTCAAAGAAACAATGGATCATTCATATGAAAAAACTTTATCTTAGGCAAAATGCTAAAGGCAAAAGCCAACTTATGCATGTAAATAAAAGCTCTCTTCTACCATTTTTACCCAAAGATGAACCTAATGAAGTCTAAATCCCAAGTGAAGCCCCTAAAGCTACCCTTTCCCAAAGCACTTGTGATCTCTTTCTTCTTCATCTGCGGGGGAAATTCCTTTTTTTTTGCTTGTGTGGTTGAATTCTTTTTGGAACTTGCTTAAATAAATACATGAAATAAAGTTTTGCAGGGGTTTTTAATTATTTATCGATGTATTAAAATTTATAAGTTTTTTTAAATTTTATTAATATCTGGTTAAAAACAAAAATAGAAAATTTAAAATGAGAAACTATAAAAAATTGAATAAAAGTTTCTATAAATAATATATATTGACACATATCAAAATGATCCAAAATTATTTTGATATATTACTTTAATGAACCATGATTATATTATCAACAAGGAAAAAATCCATTACAAGTATACATGTATACATTATGCACACTGACATCAACATGTGATTGGTGTATGAAAAATAGAAAAGTTTGAATCTAAATATTATTTATTGACACATGTCAAAACTTTCTAAAGTTATTTAATACGTTAATATCCTAATATATACAAAAAAGGAACTAATTTATACATATTAACTCTTGCATGCATTATACACTCAAGCTAACATCATACATATCTATCCTTTTTTTTTTAATTTTGTTAAATGGAACACACCTAATTTTGTTAAAAGTAAAGTTGGAACACACCTAAATTCTATATAATAATTTATATTATTTTTGGTCGATTTCCATTGGCTCCGTATATTCTACCGAGTAGGTCTGCACTCTAGGAAATTAATCACGTGCTCCAATATTAGACTCGCGCGATGGCTTGGAATGTTTGCAATGTCTCACCTGCCACTTATCAAAGTAACTTCATTTGAATTTTTGTAAAGTATATTACTTTGATGATACTATTAATTTTTAAATATGTTATTAATTTTTTGCATTGGTTTTCAAGTATGCTATTAATTTTTCAAGTTTATTAATTATAATTAATTTAACTATATATGAATAAATACATGAAATAAAGGTTTACAGGTTTTTTTTTTAACTATTTATCAATGTATTACAATTTTAAAAAATTCTTAAATTTTATTAAATATATGATCAAAAAAAAATAGAAAATTTGAAATGAGAAACTATAAAAATTTTATAAAAGTTTATATAAATATTATTTATTAACACATGTCAAAATGATTTGAAATTATTTTGATATATTATGTATATAAACCATGATTGTATTATTAATAAGGAAAAGATCCATTATAACTAGTATACATGTATGCATTATGCACACTGACATCAATATATGATTAGTATATAAAAATAGAAAAGTTCAAATCTAAATATTATTATTGACACATGTCAAAACTTTCTAAAGTTATTTAATACATTAATATCCTAATATATATAAAAAAGAAAGTAATTTATACACTTTAACCCTTGTATGCATCATACACTCCAGCTAACAGCATATATATCTATCCTCACTTTCTTCTTTTGTTAAAAAGTGAAATTGGAACACACATTAGTTTTTTTATAAATAAGATTGATTCGCGATCCGCTGCCGAACTTATTACATTTCAATATTATGCCTTGAAGAGGCTTGCAGACCTATTAGTCGAGTAATTGGCGTTCCTCGAACCTCCACGCTCTTTAGCACGAGATTTTGAGTCTCGCCGTGTCTACCATTTCACCACCAAGGCGTTCATCGGAGTGAATCGTTTCTTACAGTTTTATACACTAATCTAAAGAAAATCCAACTGAGCATATCAAGATCGATGGCCCTAAACATTATCAAGATCTCTCACATTAGCCCCTCAGATGATTCATCCCGCAAAAGTCCGCTCGTTCTCCCACTCACTTTCTTCGACCTAAGGTGGCTATGTTTCTATCCCACCCAACAAGCCCTCTTCTACAAACTCTCTGAGTCATCTAGCGAGTCTTTCTACTCTGTGATCCTTCCAAGACTTGAGCAATCTCTCTCCGTTGTCCTCGGATACTATCTGCCGCTCGCCGGTCACCTGACATGGAACCCGCAAGATCCCAAACCGTGCATCGTCGTCCTTCCGCACGACACCATTTCGCTGGTAGTGGCAGAGAGCAGCGATCCAGATTTCTCCAGTGTTTCAGGCAAGGGGTTACGCCCCGCGAAGGAGATACGTCCCCTTGTGCCCGAGTTACCGGTTTCTGGTGACTCACCATCGTTACTTTCCGTACAAGTCACGTTGTTCCCTAACCAAGGGTTTAGCATCGGCATAGTGTCCCATCATGTCTTTACGGACGGCATAACAGCACAACTGTTTATCAAATCATGGGCTCACATCTGCAAACATGGAGCTATGGCTTTACCAGAGGATTTAACTCCGTTTTTAGATCGTACAGCCATTAATGTTCCAGCCGGTTTGGAAGCAAAGATGTTGGAGTTTTTTCCGTACCTTTCAGAGGACAAAGACAGTGAGAGGACCTTGAAGCTACCTATCATAAAGGAAACTGAAGCTGACGTTTTTCGGGTTACTCTTGAACTGAGTGTAGAAAATGTCGAAAGACTTAAGGAACAAGCCAAGAACGAGTCAACTCTTTCTCACCAGGAGCTTCACCTTTCAACGTTCGTTGTTGTGAACGCTTATCTCTGGACCTGTTTGGTGAAGGCGCGTGGAGGTGATGTAGACAGACCGGTGGCTTATGATTACGCTGCTGATTTCAGATACCGGTTAAGCCCTTCGGTTCCAAGGACATACTCAGGGGCCTGCGTGTTTAATATAACATGCCTAGGTTACAAAGCGAAGACATTTCTGGGAAAAGATGGTTTCATCAACGCGGTCGAAATCCTCAGAGATTCGGTTAAAGGTCTGGGATCAAGAGGGATTGAGGTACTCTTTGATTTGTTTGTGGATAGAATGAAGAACATGGAAGGAGGAACAGAGGTTTGGGCGGTTGCTGGGTCAAACCGTTTTTCGGTTTATGAGTCTGATTTCGGTTGGGGAAGACCGGTTAAAAGTGAGATTGTTTCCATCGACCAGTGTCCGATTTTATCGATGTCGGAGAGGAGGGATGAGACTGGTGGTGTGGAGATCGGCCTGTGTCTGAAGAAAAGTGAGATGGATGTTTTAATTTCTCTATTCGAAAAAGGATTGGAAAATTAATGATTTTAATTGGCGTTTGATTATGTATTGTGGGACTTTGGATCATATGAAAGATCTCGAAGCAAAGTAATAAATTTATCTATTGCAAATTCTCGTTTATAATCGTGTAATTGGAAATCACATTTGACGTGTAATAATGGCCATTGAAGCGAATTGCTGATACTTATACAAAGAAAAAAAAAGAAAGAAAAAGAAGCCAATTGCTTGTTAGTGATGCAAAATTGACTACTGTAAACATTATCAAATGTTTAGGGTGTAATATCAGATTTAAAATCTAGATAGTATCATATTTGCTGATACTACTTTGTACAAAAACAAGAAATCGAAGCCATTTGCTTGTTAGTGATGCAAAATTGACTACTGTAAACATTATCAAATGTTTACGGTGGAACATCATATATAAAATTTAGATAGTATCATATCGGATAGACATTTCAAAATATAGAAAAATAAGTCTTGTAGACACAAAAGAATATAAAGTATATATATATTTTAAATGCTAATCGTGAGTCAGTTTTTAATACAAAACAAAACTGAAAATTATGCATACAAGAGAGTTTTTTAACCCTTTTGGCTACACGCTTCGGGTTGGAGGGTCCGCAGACATGCTGAGAAACCATCACAACATCGTAGCCAGCTCCTGGGACAACCAACATTGACGTGCAGCCGCAGATCCAATCTCAACAAAAAAACATCGGCAAGCAAAACCGCTCAAAACTTCAACAACATGACTCCAAGAAGATACACAACAGAGGAAAAAGGCAAGGGGAGACTGGAGATATTGGAGAACAGACCTTACAAACGCATGCGAGCACCTGCATTGGACACCACAACGATGATTCAAGAAAACTCACTAACACTCATCGGACGTGTAACTAACCCGAAAGAACAGCAGATCTGGTCAATCATCCCATACCTTTCGAGGAAATGGAACCTCCGCACCAGAGCAACAGGGTCAGATCTAGGACAAAACTACTTCCAATTCAAGTTTACCTCAGAAGAAGATCTCAACCAAGTCTTAGCAGCTATACCATGCCTGTTCGCATGATGGATGATAATACTACAAAAATGGGAACCCGTAATCTCGCCGTCTTTCCCTTCACTCATCCCATTCTGGATCCGTATAAAGGGCCTCCCTCTTCACTACTGGCACAAGGAAATGCTCCAAAATATAGGACAAGAGATCGGAGAAGTCGAGGATTAGGAAATTACAAGAACCTCAGCAAGGATCCAAGTACTACTTGACGAGCTAAAACCAATCACTAAGAACACCGTGATAGAGTTCTCTACAGGCGAGGAAACACTGATCTCCTTGGAATATGAACACCTCGAGAAACACTGCACGATATGTCTCTGTCTCAGTCATGAAGCAGAAAACTGCTCGGAGATGACCAAGGAAGAGCTCCGCCTCCTACAGGACTTTACCCCCTGCGAACCTCACCCACAAAGGGCACAAACATCAGTAAGGTCCTCTCCTCCCCTCGACGCAAACCTCAGGATAGGAACCAGACAGAGTTCCACCAGAGAGTAGACAGATATGGCAAACCTTTTGGTTCCCGACTCTCCTTAAGAACTGAAAGCAGCAGACCCACAATACCTCGGACCCGCAACCAGGGAAGACCCAGGGAAGAAAGAAGAGCACCCATCTCAAGCTCATACCCCTGCACAAGAGAAAACAGCCAATCAAATCTTATCCCTGCACAACATATTGATCCCTCAAATCCGAGACAGGAAAGGAAAAGGAAAAGAAGCCACTCACCCTGAATAGAATGGAGAGAAAAACACAACACCAGACCTGAAACCAGTCTAGAGGATTCGGGCTCCACAAGATGGAGGGCAACCATAGCCCCTAAATCGCTGGAAAGAAACCTAGAAAGAGAAGACTTTCCCACACCACCGCCAATACCCACGACTGAGCAAGTCATGGAAGAACTAAGGGAAGTCACGGTCCAATATATTAACTGCGATGACCCTACTGAAAGCGGTGCTAGGCTCCAACGTGTACTACAAGGAGAAGCTAATGGCATGATGGCTGAAACGGCAGCGGGCATCATTGAAGCAGCTGTTCTGTCGCATGAAGCTAGTATGATGGCTTCACAAAACAAATCAGTGGAGGAAGCAGGACCATCTAGAGATAACACTACAAAAAAGGAGAGAAAAAGAAAAGAGGGAGACCTCCAAATCATCCTCGTAGCCAAAGTAGCCCGCAAATATTACCAGGAGCCAGCTCCAGGAAAAGACTCATATCCTAAATTCAAAGCTCACCGGGACAAAAAGGGAGGAAAACAAACGCCAACGATCAAAGGAGTAACCCCAGAGCACCAAGAAACAGAGCACCTGCTACAGTTCCAGGTTCTGCTGCAGACCCAATCACCGTGGAAGAAACAATGGTCAGGAACTCCCCGGAGGATTTTCGGGAATTCCTCGATCCTCTTCCTTAACAATATGCAGCTGGAACTGTTGTGGTTTGGGGAATCCCACAACAGTTCAAAGGATCCGGGAGATACTGCAGCATTCGAGTCCGGACATCCTCTTCCTCATGGAAACAAATAACCCCGACCAATGGGTAAAAAAGAAACTCCATTGGATGAACTATCACTCAACCTTCCTGGTCCCGCCACACACACCAGCGGGAGGCGGCCTCGCCTTCTTCTGGAAACAAGACCTGAATTTCACAGTTAACTCTTCCTGTAAGGACTACATTGATACAACTATTATCTATAAGGATAACCGTTTCTTTGCTACTTTTGTCCACGGAGAACCTAACCATTCTAAAAGAAAAGCTGTTTGGGAACAATTATCTATATTGGGAGGAAACTGAGAGGAACCCTGTTACCTCACAGGCGATTTCAATGATATCGTAGACAGCAGTGAAAAGATGGGGGGTCCAACTAGACCCGAAAGCTCTTTCTGCGAATTCAAAGGCTTCCTCTCCCAAAATGATCTGTTCGACCTGAGACACTCTGGAAACTTCTTCTCGTGGAGGGGTAAGAGAAACAACGAATGGATACACTACCGGCTAGACAGAGCACTATCCAACAGCGCTTGGGCTAACAAGTTTTCTTCAGGAAGATGCAACTATCTCTGCTTTGAGGGCTTTGACCATAGACCTCTAATCACCGTCTTCGACCCTTCAAAGAAAAAAACAAGAGGTCCTTTTAGATACGACAGAAGACTAAAAAGCAATCAAGAAGTCAAAGATCTAATCTCTACAACCTGGAATGCACTCTCTTTTGCCACTGTGGCCCAACAAATCTCGAGATGTCGCCATGCTATATCAAAATGGAGCAAAGAAAAATATGTGAATAGCCAGAAGGAAATATCTTCCACTAAGATCTCCCTCGACAGGAACTTTCAAGCGCACAGCCTAATGAGCAACTGATCAACACTCTCAATAAGTCCCTGTCGAAAGCCTACAAGGAAGAGGAAGAATACTGGAAACAGAGGAGTAGACAACTTTGGCTTATCCTGGGTGACAGAAATACCGGATATTTTCATGCCATCACTAAAAACAGGAACGCAGTCAATAAATTCTCCATTATAGAAGACAAGGAGGGAAATGTTTTCCACGTGGAACACCAAATAACCAAAGTCATATCTGCCTACTTCCAAGATCTGTTCACATCCTCGCCTTTCGACGGCTCTGAGATAATTACCCGCGCAATCAGCCCCTGCATATCCCCAGAGATGAATTCCAATCTCACTACTCAATGATCTCCTACAGAGATTAAAGAAGCTCTCTTTGACATCCACCCGGATAAGGCACCAGGGCCCGATGGCTTCTCAGCAAGCTTCTTCCAATCCAAGTAGAACATGGTGGGACCGCAAATTATAAAAGAGATCCTTGGCTTCTTTGAATCGGGTACACTGCCACGACATATCAACAATACCCATATCAGGCTTATCCCAAAAATTCAAGGAGCTAAGACAGTAGCAGACTACAGACCAATCGCGCTCTGCAATATCTACTATAAAATCATCTCAAAGATACTAGCCAAGAGACTCAAACCTGTGCTTCAAAGTGTAATCTCAGAAAATCAGTCGGCGTTTGTAGCTGGTAGAGCAATATCTGACAACGTCATGATAACACACGAGATGCTACACTTCCTGAAACAATCAAAAGCAGAAAAACAAGTGTCAATGGCTATAAAGACCGACATGAGCAAAGCATACGACATAGTGGAATGGGCATTCATAACCCAAGTACTTGGAAGGCTTGGTTTCAATGATAAGTGGATTACCTGGGTTATGCAGTGTATCACCACTGTCACATACTCCTTTTTGATAAATGGACAAGCTCAAGGAATGGTATTACCACAGAGAAGCATCCGCCAAGGTGACCCTTTATCACCCTACATCTTCATCCTATGCGGGGAAGTACTATCTGGCTTATGCAAAAAGCTCTAGAAGACGGCTCACTACCAGGTATCAGGGTATCAAGACAATGTCCAATATTAAACCATATTCTCTTTCCAGACGACACCATGATCTTCTGCAAAGCAAACCCAAAATGCTGCTCAGCTCTCAAAACCATACTCCTAATCTACGAATTGGCGTCAAGGCAGAAGACCAATACGAACAAATCCTCAATCACCTTCTCAGCAAAAACCCCACAAAGTATCAAAAGAAGAGTCAAGTTTGAACTAGGAATCCATAATGAAGGCGGGGTTGGCAAATACCTAGGGCTACCGGAACACTTTGGTAAACGCAAGAAGGACCTCTTCACAACAATTGTTGATCATATCAGACAACGGGCAATCAGCTGGTCCTCTAAACATCTCTCCACTGCCGGCAAACTGACGCTTCTAAAGTCGGTTTTGGCCTCCATGCCCACTTACGCCATGTCTTGCTTCCTCCTCCCAATCAGTCTATGTAAGCGTATTCAATCAACGTTGACAAGATTTTGGTGGGATGCAAACCCTGAAAAGAAGAAAATGTGTTGGATTGCATGTGACAAATTAACTGTCACGAAATTAGTGGGAGGACTTGGTCTACGAGATATCCAAACCTTTAATAAAGCTCTGCTGGGAAAACTCGCCTGGAGAATCCTCACTAACCCAAACAGCCTCCTCACAAGGATAGTGAAAGGTAAATACTTCAACACCTGTGATTTCCTGGAAGCCAAACCGCCAGCTCTTAGCTCCCATGGGTGGAAAGGCATCTTAGAAGGAAGGGACCTCATCAAACCCCATCTGGGAAAGGCCATCGGTAGTGGAGAAAATACCAGAGCCTGGCTTGACCCGTGGATCTCCATCTCGAAGCAAGTCCAGCCCTACGGACCCATTGAGGAAGAGTCAGTTAATCTCAAAGTCTCAGATTTGATTGACCAAAACTCAAAAGATTGGGATCTACCTCGAGTGGAAAAGGAGTTCCCCCACCTAGTGAAAGAAATCCTACAAATCGTCCCAAGCAAACTCAATGTTAATGACCGCTTCATCTGGCTACCACAAGCAAACGGGGAGTATACAACCAGATCGGGATACCATGCAGCAAGAGAATTGGAGACGGCACTTACATCATAGGATCAAGGTGACCCAAACTTCAACTGGGTAAGACATGTCTGGTCTGGAATTTTTTCACCAAAGCTGAAGCTCTTAATGTGGAAAATCCTACAAAATGCAATCCTAATCGGTGAAAACCTAGCAAAAAGAGGACTCTTAGCCAACGAGAACTGCATTCGATATGGTCTACCTGAAACAGCCACTCACCTATTCTTCCACTGCGAATTTGCAAAAGAAGTGTGGAGATGCATTCCACTTAGAGACGAGCTAGATCTCTCCCAAGTTCAATCCTTCAAGGAAGACTTACTAGTGTCCCGTCAAGCACTACCTCTACCACCACTGGGAATCAACATCGAACCACTCTTTGCCTGGATATGTTGGTCTCTCTGGTCGGCAAGATTCCTCCTCCTCTTTGAGAACATGACCTCACACCCCCGAGACACTCTCAACAAAGCAACCTCAGATGCCCAAGAATGGGTTATGGCGCAAGTAAACACAAGTACCACTCAGCAATCCAGAGAATCAACTCAGACATCAACAACTCATACATCAACAACCCACTTGGCCCCAAGGGACGCTATCCGATGCTATACCGACGCAGCGTGGATCTCATCAACCAGAGAAGCGGGACATGGTTGGATCTTCCAAAACCACACGGGTCAGTCTTTCCTCCAGGGCTCGAAATCGAAGACACAGACCCAATCCCCACTCACAGCTGAATCTCTTGCCATAAGAGAAGCCTTGTAACATACAACAACTCTTGGCATATCAAAAATCTGCATTTTGTCAGATTCACAGGTGCTCATCCGCACCATCAACACCAATACCAGATCGACAGAGCTCAACAGAATCCTCTCTGATATTGAAATTCTATCTGCAAACTTCCTTTTCATTTCCTTCTCGTTTATCCCGCGAACACTGAATCGTTTAGCCGACAGTCTGGCTAAAGCAGCGCTTGGGCCTGCTCCTTTTGTATTGGGCTAAAACATTTTGGGCCTCGGTGCTTTTTATATTAATTCAGTTAATCAAAAAAAAGAAAACTATGCATACATATTAATCTTTTTTTTTTGATTGAAGACGAGATATAAAGAGTCGTTCAAGTATTATTCAAACTTAGAAATAACTTACACCCAAATTGAACATATTTTTGTGTCTCCAACAACATCTGCTAATACAACCGAAACCATATTTTTTAGTGTTAACTCTTAACTGGGGTGTATTAGATTGATGATTTGGGATAGTTTATAAATTACCTAAATTTGAGAAAACTTTAAAAAGATTTGAAATTTAAGAGAATTTTGCAAAGTTATAATTATAATTTTTGGAAGTTATTAGAAAGGATTTGGGAACATTTGGAAAACAATTTTTTTTTTCAATTTTATTGTTTTTTTTTCAATTAACTATTGAAAGAATAATCTCAAACTGTTCTTATATCAATGGAAAAACTATATATTTCAATGCTTCTCAATATCATAAGTTCATAACTAACATATATAAATTTTGTTTTAGTTAAAAAATCTTACCCGCCAAAATTGCATTACCAAATCATATATCTCAATTGCAATTCTATTAGTTAGCAAATCGCACAAGTTAAAACAGACGTTCATACTTGATAATAATTGCTTAGCAAATCCCCAAAATTAAATCTTTTTATTGATTGACACATAAAATCTGGTTGACCTAGCAGTCGTCATCTCCCAACGTGAGAGAAGAATGAAGAAGAGACAGGAGATTCCTTTAGTTCTTGTGTTCGAGATTCTTCACAGACTGCCCGCTAAATCACTTATGAGGTTAAAATCCATCTCAAAGCTTTGGTTATCCTTAATCTGTTCCAAGTATTTCACGAACCGTTTTCTAAAGGTTTCATCATCGACAGAGTGTGTATACATGTGTTTGAAATTCTTTGACAAGACAAGCGTTATTACTTTCATCGTTTCGTAACTGTGATGAATCCTTTGACATCTACCAAGATTTGGCTATAAAAGGCTGCTACGTCTCTCACGAGCAATAGAATAACTGCAGGTTCTTTGATGTCATAAATTCTCTGGACGCTCTGGACCTCTCTTCAACCAAAAGAGAAAATGACAAGTTGATGTTCTTGATAGCAACCACTACAAAACAGGATAGTTTAATAAAGTTAGCAATCGATTTCTACAAAACCTGATGTGCTTTAAAGCAAGCATGTGAAAATTAATAAAAATTTTCTTTTTTTCTCAAATTCCATAAGGTGGTATTTGGATCAATCATTTTTTAACTACAAATTGTTTTACAAATAATTCCAAAATATTTTGAATATATTTTATTGTTGACATCCCAATTTTTCAATAAGAGAAAATTCGAGAGAATGGTTATAAATAACTAATCCAATAAGGTTGATCTTGAGAGAATTTTTATAAATTCTAGATCCAATAAAGAGGGATTTGAAAGAAATAAAATTATCCCAAATCATCAATCCAATATACCCCTAAATAGAAAAACCAAAAAGTAAAGAAATTGCATAGTTTGCCAAACTATCTGCTGAACAATTTACCTTCCTATAGATCTGTTTAATCCGAACTACCCAGTTTTTTGAGAGAAAGCCATAGCACAAATGTACTAGGAAAGACAGAGGATGTTGATCACTTATCCCTCTCGTCAAAAATCGAACAACAATTTCCGAGTCCACCTCGAGTTCCAAACGAGTTATACGATGTTCCCAAGCTATATGTAACCCATTGTAGAGTCTCCAAAGTTCAGCTAAAGATACAGAGCAAATACATATATTCAGTGCGAAGCGGCCACACCAATCTCCCCTTTCATCACGCAATACTCCCCCAGATGTTGCAAAGCCCGTATTACCATGAACCGCACCATCTGTGTTTAATTTAAACCATTCGTTCGTTGGTGGAGACCATGCTATCGCAAGTTGTTCTCTCTGATCATTATTTGTATTCCCTCTTACCCCTGCATAAGCTAAAGTCACTTCGTTTGCTAGATCCTTCAGAAAGCGTACTCTATTCCGACATACCCCTGTTGAGCCAAAAACATTCCTGCAGTGCCATTTCCACCCCTACCATACGACTATTGCAAAAACCGTAGCCTAACTACTACTTCCTAGCACTTCCGTGTCTCCGAGGTTCGTATAGATCCATTCCAACAATGTCATAGTGCAGAACAGTTGCTGTTTCCTCGAGGGGACTATCACTGCCAAACTCCTGCTATTGCAGGACAGTCATGAAGTACATGCATGATAGATTCCTCCCCTCCTCTACGCACTTAACAGACTCCTGTATCACTCAGATGTCGATGTTGCCGCTGCATATTAGTCATGATTACTTTGTGGACCACAAGCCATAAGATCACTCTAATTCTCTCCGACGCTATTACTATCCAAATTCGAGTAAAGAATGTCTCTATATTCTGCCTCGATGATTGATTTTTAGTCAACATAGTGTAGGGTGAATTCACTGTAAAAATCTCATTCTGATTCTCACCCCAAGATCTCCTGTCTCTGGCCCCTGTTATATCATCTAGAACCACATACCTCAAGCGTAGTTTAGTGTCTGTGCTCAAAGAATTTTCAATCTGATGAAGAAGCCAAGCCGTGCCATTTCTCCACAGATCCCAAACTCGCAGATTTGCTATCTGTTCTGGAACTACTCCCTCTGCTATCCCTAGTAACGGCATATTCAACATTCATCTATCTCTCCAAAAACAAACCTGACGACCATCTCCAACTATCTAAGTCATCCTTGAAAGTACCACATCTCTAATTCCTGCAACCATGCTTCGCCAAGTACTTGAAACATTGCCCTTTTCATTCATATTAATCTTTTAAGTAAAGACATACGTAAACAGTATAATAAAAATATGAATAATAATATTCAGAGCCGTGCTAACATTACCCACTACCCTAAATAGTAAAACACGAAAATTCATAAACTTATGGGGAAAAACTGTTCATAACAATAATAAACATTATTGTAATCTAAAAAAGGTAATTGAGCAGATATTATTTTTTGTTATGTGATGAAATGTATTGAATTTTTTGTTTTGTTAATTTATCCAAATTTTATAACAATTAACGATTGTTTTATAATTTTTTGGATTTTGAAGAAAATTTATGTTTTCATTGTGAGCTTATAAAACTATTTAAGAAGCTATTTATTAAAAAATATATTATTTATGATTTGTTATGTGAAACTAATAATAAAGATGCCTTTAATTTTTCAAACTTTTTGATGACTTAAATGGATGTTTTATTTGTTCTAATGTAGGCATGTACCTAAATATATTGATAATTTATATGTTGTTATTCAGGAGCAAATTTTGGGATGCCATGTGGAGGTATGTGATTCGCCGGAGGGATGGAGTTGTGCCTCCGAGTTTCGTCCTCTTGTGAGAAAGGCGGCGAATCATTCCGAGACGGAAGCTTCTGATGCCGGGGTGACGGGATGAACGTCGCGCTCCACCCTGTAAACACTCAAAGAAGGGTCTGACGAGCCTCCGGGAAGACCGGAAGGGGGTTTCCCTCCCGAAAGTTTTCCGATGCCCAAGTCAGTAGACATCCTACTAGGAACGAGTACTCAGGAGGGGAGATTTTTACGGGTTGTGTGAGAAGTCTCGTCTAGGGATCGAGCCTTCTATCTGTTTTCGGGTATTTCGAAGGGGTTTCTATACGATAAAAGAAGATGGAGCGGTTTCGAAGTCATATGAGTAACATCTTTGAATATTATATTTAGATAATAAAGTATTGCATATTTATGAGTTAAATTTTAAATTGTTAAATCTAAATGAACTATTCAAATTAAAACATGCAAAATCAATCAAAAGTTAAAATTATGAGGAATGACACAAATATGCCAAAATGTTTGAAAAGAACTTATATTGTTCAGGAGCAAATTTTGGGATGTCACGTGGGGGTGTGTGATTCTTTCAGGGAGTGGAGTTGTGTCTCTGAGATTCGTCCTCTAGGGGGGACGACGAGTCGTTCCAGGGCGGAAGCCTGTTCGAGTCTTTGTAACGGGGAGGTTAGCATATGCGGTCCTGCAAATACTACACAAAGGGTCAATCGGGCCTCTGGAAAGACCGAAAGGGAGTTCCCTCCCAAAGCTTCTCCGACGCCCAAGTCAATGAACGCCCTTCCGGGAACAAATACTCAGAAGGGTGCTTCTACGGGATTAGTGTGAGAAGTCTCGTCAGGGGATCGAGACATCTAACTGTTGAAGAATGTTTAGAGAGGGGTTCTACACATAAAGAGGGAGGTTCAGAAAATATAAAAGCAAGGTTCCGGGTCGAGAAGAACTTATCCTGGTAGGCATTCTCTCGGCGGGGTGGGGGGAACAAAGGGTTCTCCCTTGATCATGCTGTTTGGTGGTGCGAGTTGACTCGGTTTGGTCGGGTACCTCCTCCTTGAGAGGGGTTTGAGATCCACCAAGCTGATCTTCTCATGGTGTGGTGATCTCTCTCCTTTTATACTAGCATTTTTCTTGTCCTGTCTTCTCCATTCGGCACGCTAGGAAAGCAGGTGGACTGATGATTCTTGCGTGTTTAGGGAAGCTCACCAACTGTCCAGAAACAGTATGCGGGAGTGGTTCGACTGAGCTAGCATGGCGTGTGTCAGTGTTTAGGGTAGTTCAGTGTCCACATGTCAAAACTTCATTAGGCGTAGTAAAATCAGTCCCAACACATATAATAGTAGATTTCAAATAAAATTAATTTAAACTATAATTTATGGAAGATATGATGAAAATTAAAAATCTACTTTACACAATTGTTGCAGCTTTCCTAAAAGACTACATGTAGCTCTTTATTTTGGATAATATCACTAACTAACAGAAAATTGGTATTAAATTTTGAATATAGTAAGATCTATTTAGAAGTTTAAATATGAAGCTAATTAACCATAAATTTAGACCATTGTACTTTTATGTCTCTTATGCCCTATGAACATATACATTAGAATATTTTTAATATTTTAGGATAAAAAGATCATATTCTTCTGTCATTCAACTTGTCTTCCCAATTCACTCATCTGACAGTGCTTTCACCTTCTTCCAACACTGCTTTCATCTTCTTTTTTTGTGCTCCCAATAATTTCTCGTCTTACTGAATTCTACTCTTCCAAGGTTTTAAAACTTTGATTTAGCGAGAAATTCTCTTCATATCTCAACTAGTGCAAAACAAATCCAGCAATTAATTCGCTCTGCCAACAATTTCTTGATCTAGTGAGATTGAAGCTAAAGAATCTCACCCAACTCAATCTCTAATCAAAGGAATTTATTGACATGATTTTTAATTTTTTTGGAGAACTCAAACCTATCTCTCGTACTCTTAATTTTTTACTATTTATATAAATACACACTATACATATATATATATACATGTCTAGAATAATAAATAACTAATTCTTTTCATTCATAATAACAAATACATGTATCTATTAATAAATGTAAAGTTATATGTTTTCTTAGCATGTTAACTTATCTCTTTTATGGTGAAAGTTATATCTATACTTTTATATAAAGATCTACAATAATAAATACATATATATATATATATATTGTTAAATACAAAGTTGTATGTTTTCTTATTATATTAACTTTTTGTACCATGTTAATACAAATATAGATATTTAATATTTTATCTAATTCACTAATTTTTTTTGTTCCAATGTCAAATTTTTGTATTAATGTATTTATGTTAACATTCTTCCATTGTTTCCTTCTAACGTGTGTGACAAAATTCATTTGTTCTAACGTTGCATATATGTTAAGATGAATAAAGTTTTGTATATTATTGATTTTGCCGAGAAGAATAGAACTAAAAGAAAGAAAAATAAAAAATTGAGAGAGAGAGAGTAGATTAAAAAATCAGTCCCAACACATATAATAGTAGATTTCAAATAAAATCAATTTAAACTATAATTTATGGAAGATCTGATGAAAATTAAAAATCTACTTTACACAATTGTTGCAGCTTTCCTAAAAGACTACATGTAGCTCCTTATTTTGGATAATATCACTAACTAACAGAAAATTGGTATTAAATTTAGAATATAGTAAGATCTATTTAGAAGTTTAAATATGAAGCTAATTAACCATAAATTTAGACCATTGTACTTTGATGTCTCTTACGCCCTATGAACATATACATTAGAATATTTTTAATATTTTTAGGATAAAAGGATCATATTCCTCTGTCATTCAACTTATCTTCCCAATTCACTCATCTGACACTGCTTTCACCTTCTTCCAACACTGCTTTCATCTTCCTTTTTTGTGCTCCCAATAATTTCTCGTCCTACTGAATTCTACTCTTCCAAGGTTTTAAAACTTTGATTTAGCGAGAAATTCTCTCCATATCTCAACTAGTGCAAAAAACAAATCCAGCAATTGATTCGCTCTACCAACAATTTCTTGATCTAGTGAGATTGAAGCTAAATAATCTCACCCAACTCAATCTCTAATCAAAAGAATTTATTGACATGATTTTTAAATTTTTTGGAGAACTCAAACCCCTCTCTCGTACTCTTAATTTTTCACTTTTTATATAAATGCACACTATACATATATATATATATATATACATGTCTAGAATAATAAATAACTAATGCTTTTCATTCATAATAACAAATACAAGTATCTATTGGTAAATGTAAAGTTATATGTTTTCTTAGCATGTTAACTTATCTCTTTTATCATGAAAGTTATATCTATACCTTTATATAAAGATCTACAATAATAAATACACATATATATTGTTAAATACAAAGTTATATGTTTTCTTAATATGTTAACTTTTTGTATCATGTTAATATAAATATAGATATTTAATATTTTATCTAATTCACTAATTTTTTCTATTCCAATGTCAAACTTTTGTATTAATGTATTTATGTTGATATTCTTCCATTGTTTCCTTCTAATGTGTGTGACAAAATTCATTTGTTCTAACTTTGCATATATGTTAAGATGAGTAAAGTTTTGTATATTATTGATTTTGCAGAGAAGAATAGAAAAATAAAAAATTGAGAGAGAGAGAGAGAGAGGGAGAGAGAGGGAGAGAGAGAGGGAGAGAGAGAGAGAGAGATAGAGAGAGAGAGAGGGCATAAATCCATACGCACCTTAGCATATTTTGTAATTTCTATTTTTTCTCAGTGGATATCTTTTAGCTAGTTTATTCTAGCCTATTTTCAGTTTGTTTATTTGCTTATTTTGTATTCAGGCCTTTTGTCGTCTATCTGTTTATCTTTTTTATTTTTCTTCTATTGTTTCAAACACACTCCTAGAGAGCTTAGTGTGCATATTAAGAACTAAACGATCAGTTCCTCTCTATGTTGTCAGAACTGTCCAGTTTTTTAGAAAAAAAGAAACTTTTTTCAGTTTTTTAAAATAATAAATATTTTTTCTATTCTTATTTCGACATATATTACATATAGCGTAAGCGTATTGAAAAAAACATGTAAATATTTAAAATAAATTAGTAACTTCTTTTATTAAAAACAAAGAGTTTAATTATTAGTTTAGTGAACAAAATCTATAATTTTATAAATAAATATATAGTAGAAGTAGATGGTTTAGGTTCTTAGGAACCGTTATCTCAAAGTGTCCAAGTTATCGAATGCTACAATAGGCTCTAGACCGTATTTTTCTTGAAAAAGCATTCTTCTCGTGAGGCTAAATGGAGGCATTCTCCTGACCCTTGGTTGAAGTGTAACATTGGTTTCTCTTGGTCTAAATCTCAGCTTATATGTGGAGTTTCATGGGTTTTGAGGAATTCTAATGGTCAAATCTTTATGTATAGTAAGCAAGATTTTAGTAATCTAAAGTTTCTTCTAGAGGTGCATGTTAAAAGTTTGTTCAAGTATACAATTAAGGGTCATTGATAAGTTATTAAATCGAAATACTTGACCTAAGTCTACCTAATCCACCATCTTTCCTTTCCTTGCCTAAGTCTTGCTGTTCGAGATTAGCTCCCTGCACATTAATCTCTAACCTGCATCCACAAAAGAGGCCTAAGCAACAGAACTGTTTAGTGATAGCGGTCATTCCGTCCTACTTAGCCCTAGTTAAAAAAAATCGCAATCATATAATCTATTAAATCAGCCACCAATTCTTAAACTATTAATTCACAGCTTTATATGGCTTATGAGCCTTTACATGGCTTACGAACCTTTAACATGATCACCAGAAAAATAATAATAGCCATCAAGCTGAACTGTTCAAGCAATCAAAGACTAAGTTCTATGCAAGTGAATGACTGAAAACATGTAACCACAGTTGTAACTTACCTTAGTCAATTGGTTGTTGCAGAATGTTTGATTTAGCCGATGGTTTCTCGATGATTTCGCGGTCCAATTACGTTCCTCTTGGTCGCAGTCGAAATTACTCGGCTATCTCTCGATCAGAATCAGAACTCTTGAACAATCTCTTGGTGAAAACTCTTTCTCTTGGATCAAATTGCTCTCTAATATGTTGGAACTTAATTTTAAGGCATGTTGCATTGGTACATTTTCGAGAAACTCCTGACATATTTCCGAGGGAATATAGTGTACTCATATGTTAAATTTAGAGTTTGTTTAATGAGAAATGCTTATCTAATGTTTGTTGCTTGAAAGGCACAAAATAAACTAGCAGAAATTATGGAGAATTCCTAACAAGGTTAAAGATCTTAGGAGAATTGTAGAGAAGAGTGAATCCATGCTAGACCACATGCGCGTGCACCGAGACGAGTGAAAACTGGCTCGGGCTCGGGTTTGGGTTTAGGCATGGATTCAGGATAGATGGACCTTGGTCCAATAATATTTCTTTTGTACCAAATTACTATTTGTGTACTTGATCACTACATAAATTTTAATTTGGTTAAAAGTAAAATTTTCATGGTCAAAAGTGAATAAAAATTGGTAAGTATTTTCTGAAATTAAATAATTGATTGTTAATCAATTTTATAACTCGACAATTAATCATAATGCCTCAATATTAATTGAGATTAATGAGATTTATGGACCATAATGAAGTTGAAAAGTCTCATCCCTCTCATTCTTCATAACAAAAATATGAAACAACAATATGATATACTCAAATTTTAGCATGCTTTAGCTTGCATTTAGTTTATGTTTTGGTTTCTTTCATGCATTCTTTCATTATATTTTGTCACATTTGCATTCATATAAGACATAATAGGTTTTAAACTAGACATTGCATGTTTTGTATTGTTTTGAGTGTTTTTTCAGGTCTATATGGAGCCATGAAGGACATTTGGAGAATGGTGAATGATGAAGACAAGAAGAACAAAGCAAAATGGAAACGCTGTAATGAGGTCCTGTATCGACCAAAGCTGAAGAGAAGCTTGCCCGGTATGCTGGACGATATACATGTATGGGTCCGAACGAAGGCCTTCAGTACGATTTAGCCTCAGCTTCCTTTATAAAAGTTTAAGAGGATCGAATCAGCTTTCCAATGAAGGTGAAATTATTATGGTCCATATTTCATAGGTTATGGCGATTCTAGCAACACGGTCTGCAACCAGAAATTTTGTGGAGTCACCCCAGCGACTTGCCCCAACTACTACACCTTGGAGTGAGTCAGGCAGAAGTTCCAAGAATTAACCCCTAGCACTTGTCCTGGCTACTATACCTCGGGGTGGGTCGGGCAGAAGTTTCAAGAATTCCCCCCCTGGCACTTGCCGCGGCTACTACACCCAGAAGTGAGAAATCAGATCTCCTTCTACCCAGACTTTGACTTTGGCCAACTCTCGGATTGTAGGCTTTGACCAAGTTGACTAGGCTTTGACTCTTGACTATAAAAGTAAAACCTTATCTTCTTATCACATATCCATCATTAATCTTTAATTTTATGCTTTTATCTTATCCATAAACTCTCTCTCTCTCTCTCTCTCTCTCTCTCTCTCTCTCTCTCTCTCTCTCTCTCTCTCTCTTGTTCTTAAGGTTTTTTCCAGATTTTTGGTATTTGTAAGCAACAATTTGAGTTTCTAATAAAAGTTTGCATTTCTGTTATTGATTGCTTTGATATTGATGAGGCTATAAACCCATGCGCACTTGATAGCATATTTTGTAATTTTTATTTATATTTTTTTCTGAGTGGATATCCTATAGCTACTTTTTTCTAGCCTATTTTCAATTTGTTTATTTGCTCATTTTGTACTCAGACCTTGTCATCTACCTCTTTATCCTTTTTATTTTTTGTCCATTATTTCAAATACACTCATACAGATATTAGTCTACATATTAAGATCTAAATGATCAGTTCCTCTCTATGTTGCTAAAGTTGTCCAGTTTTTAATAAAAAAGGGAAAATGTTTTGCAAGATACAATATAAACATATATTAAAGAAATATTTTTTTTTCAATTTTTTAAAATAATAAACAATCCTTTTTCTATTTTTATTTCTACACATATTACATATAGCCTAAACGTATTGAAAAACATGTTAATATTTAAAATAAATTAATTACTTCGTTAATTAAAAACCAAGTGTTTAATTATTAGTTTAGTGAATAAAATCTATAATTTTATAAATAAATATAAAGTAGAAGTAGATGATTTAGGTTCTAAGGAGCCGTTATCTAAAAGTGTCCGAGTTATTGAATGCTATAATAGGCTCTAAACCGTCTTTTGCTTGAAAAAGCATTCTTTTTGTCAGGCTAAATGGAGGCGTTCTCCTGACCCTTGGTTGAAGTGTAACATTGGTTTCTCTTGGTCTAAATCTCAACTTATATGTGGAGTTTCATGGGTTTTGAGGAATTCTAATGGTCAAGTCATTATGTATATAGTAAGCGAGATTTTAGTAATCTATAGTTTCTTCTAAAGGTGCATTTAGAAGTGCATGTTAAGAGTTTGTTCAAGTATACAATTACGGGTCACTGATAAGTTATTAAATCGAAATACTTGACTTAAGTCTACCTAATCCACATCTTTCCTTTCCTTGCTTTAGTCTTGCTGTTCCAGATTAGCTCCCTGCACAGTAATCTCCTACCTGCATTCACAAAGGAGGCATACACAACAGAACTGTTTAGTAATAGCGGTCATTCCGTCCTACTTAGTCATACTTAAGAAATCGCAATCTTATAATCTATTCAATCAGCCAATAATTCTTAAATTGTCAATTCACAGCTTTATATCGCTTATAAGCTTTCACATGGCTTACGAACCTTTACCATTATCACCAAATAGAATAATAATAACCATCAATCTGAACAGTTCAAGCAACCAAAGACTAAGTTCTATGCAAGAGAATGACTGAAAACACGTAACCGCAGTTGTGTACTTACCTTAGTCAATTGGCTATTGCTGAATGTTTGATTTAGCTGATGGTTTCTTGATGATTTTGCGGTCCAATTACGTTTCTCTTGGTCGCAGTTGAAATTACTCGTCTATCTCTCGATCAGAATCAGAATTCTTGAACAATCTCTCGGTGAAATCTCTTTCTCTGGGATCAAATTGCTCTTGAACTTGTTGGAACTCAATTTTAATGCATGTTGCATTGGTACATTTTTGAGCAACTCCTGACATATTCCTAAGGGAATAGAGTGAACTCATATGTTAAAAATTAGAGTTTATTTAAATGAGAAACGCTTGTCTAATGTCTGCTGCTTGAATGACACAAAATGAACAAGTAGAAATTATGGAGAAGTCCTAACAAGGTTAAAGATCTTAGGACAATTGTAGAGAGGAGTGAATCCATGCTAAACCACATGTGCGCGCACCGAGACAAGTGAAAAGTTGCTCAGGCTCGGGTTTGGATTTAGGCGTGGATTCAGGGTAGATGGCTCTTGGTCCTATTATCTTTCTTTTGTACCAAATTATTATTTATGTACTTAATCACTACATAAATTTTAGAGAACATTTGTGAAAGTATACCAAAACTAGTTTATAATTTGAAAACTACACCTTAATTATTTTGTTTAAAAAAAATTAGAATTAATTATATATAAAAATTTTAAATTAACCTTATTTTGAATTCTTATAAAAATAAAATTGCTATTTGGAATTTAAAAATTATTCAAAATAAAAATAAAATAATATTTGAAAAATTAAAAAAATTGCTATTTGGATTTACTTTATTTATGCATTCTAAAATTTTAATTTTATACTAATCTATAAAATATTATATTAAACTAGATTTTTGATAGAGAAAAAAAATAAATCTTAAATTTTTTGTATATTCTATATCTATAGATTATTCTACTAAAACTAGTTTAAAATTTGCATAGACAATTTCAAATATTAAGCTTTATCTGAAATTAAATATTATCAAATTAAAAACATTTATATAAATATAAATTTAGAAAAATCTTAAGATTAATCTAATTAAATATCTCTAATATCTTTAGTTTTCGATTTTAATTTTATTTATAAAAATATGTATTATTAAAACCTTGTCAAAAATAATCTTTTATATATCAATAAATTTAATTATAAATTTTTTTAAAGCAGTGTATTTTTCAAATTACAAGTGTTAGTTAGGGTAGTTTGCCAATTGCCCCTAAATTTTAATTTGGTTAAAAGTAAAATTTTCATGGTCAAAAGTGAATAAAATTTGGTTAAGTCAAGTATTTTCTACAATTAAATAATTAATTGTTAATCAATTTTATAACTCTACAATTAATTCTAATGGCTCAATATTAATTGAGAATAATGAGCATTATGGACCATAATTAAGTTAAAAAGTCTCATCCCTCTCATTCTTTATAACAAAAACATGAAAAAACAATCTGATATACTCATATTTTAGCATGTTTTGGCTTGCATTTAGTTTTGATTTTGGTTCCTTTCATGCATTCAATCATTATATTTTGTTACATTTGCATTCGTATCAGAGATAATAGGTTTTAGACTAGATATTACATGTTTTGCATTGTTCGGAGTGTTTTTCAAGTCTATATAGAGCCATGAAGGACATTTGGAGAATTGTGAATGATGAGGACAAAAAGAACCAAGCAAAATGAAGAAGCTCACAAGTTTGATACTGTACTGGGGTCCTGGTATGTTCGACGATATGAATGTATGAGTCCGAACAAAGGCCTTCTAGTGCGATTCAGCCTCACCTTTCTTTATAGAAGTTAGGTGGAATCAAGTTATTCTGGTCCGTGTTACATAGGTTATGGCGATTCTAGCAACACAGTATGCAACTAAAAATTTTGTGGAGTCGCCCCGGCGACTTGCCCCAGCTACTACACCCTGGAGTGAGCCATGCAGAAGTTTCAAGAATTCATCCCTGGCACTTATCCCGGCTACTACACCTTAGGGTGAGTCGGGCAGAAGTTTCAATAATTCACTTGGCACTTGCCTCGACTACTACACCCCTAAGTGAGAAATAAGATCTCCTTCCACCCAGACTTTGACTTTGGTCAACCCTCGGATTACAGGCTTTGACCCAGTTGACCAAGCTTTGACCCTTGATTATAAAAGCACAACCTTATCTTCTTATCACATATCCATTATTAATCTTTAATATTATGCTTTTATCTTATCCATCTCTCTCTCTCTCTCTCTCTCTCTCTCTCTCTCTCTCTCTCTCTCTTGTTCTTAAGTTTTTTTCCAGATTTTTGGTATTTGTAAGCAACAATTTGAGTTTCTAATAGAAGTTTGCATTTCTTGTTATTGATTGCTTTGTTATTGATTCTGATCATGATTTCCTACATCTCTTACTTAGTTTTTGATAGATTGAAGATGGTTTGTGTGTAGTTAATTCTCGTTTTTTAGGATGGGTTAGATTTAGGAGGATCCATGGCTTAGAACGTGATGTTTATGTAAATATGATCTTAGATCTTTTAGTATTAGGTGTTCTTAATGCTTGATTCATACTGATCATCGGAATTTCTAATTTACGTTTTCTTTGCACCAAATGCTTTTGTTGAAATGTCTGAACCAGCTTCTTAGTGGATTTGTTTATCCTTACACATGAGAATGGATGACTAGAGAGCACATTGGCTAGATATGACTATTTCTTTATGCATTTTTGTTTCCTGATCACTAATGGAAATTAAATCTTGATTAGGTTACATTCAAATGAATCATTGTCATGAGAGTGGATTGATTTACATGTTAGAGGTTGATGTAGGAGTTTACTCTACTTCAAATCATACACATACTTATATCATTGTAGTATGTAGGTATCAATCCAAATGGGCAAAGTAAGCAATCAGGAATGCAATAGATCATCTAACTCAAGCAAGCAATAATTAGATGAAGTGAACTATGATTATATTAGCTAGAGAGACTTCAGATAAACAAAAAGAAGCGAGGAAAAACTAAAAAATTAAAGCAGGTTCAAATTCAGACAATCAAACGACAAGTGGGACTTGAGATGAGGTTATTGATTAAAGGAGATTTTTGGCTTAACTAGCGATGCTTACAAACCAAGAACAAGCTATTCCTAGGCACATAATTAACAGCTATAATTAGCTCACTTTCTTGATATTAATCACTTTGCTAAGCACATAATCAGATAACTTCCATTACTGAAATAGATGATCAACAAGCATTATGAGTAACTAATCCAGTTCTATATTGCAAATCTACTCCTTAGACAGCTAAATCCTTAGGCTAAGATAAGCAAATCTCTTACTTGACTCATTCAGGCAATTCATCAAATAATTATCAGTTATAAGAGAATCCTAAGATCTAGATCAACTTAGCTGATAACAGGATTTTTCTATGCAAGCAAGGAGGTTATCAAAGCCCTAACCACATGTTATGATGTAGTACAGTAGTAAGGGGAATCAATCCAACCTAGGAAGCAGGAAGAACACTAAGAATGCAAGGATGAAGCAAATCTAAGCAAATCAAACAAATAGTTGGTAAAATCAAGGAAAACTAAATGCAACAACTAAATGAGATGCGGAACAATTTTAAAATCTCTGGAAGAGGGTTAACTACCACTAGGAACAAGCAGAAGATTAAAAATGCAAAGATACTAAGAACTAAAAATCGACCAGTGAATCGACCACTGGATCGAGCACTGGATCGAGCAGAATGGATCGATCTAACATACAACTTAAAGGAAATGACTTCTAATGAACATGATGCAACTTTATAACAAGCAAACGATTAACAGAGGTTTTAAAATACTAAAAAGGAGGGCTTAGGATCGAGGGTCTTATTCAAGGGTCTCAAAGGTTCAAGCTTTGGTTTGAAAACATTTAGATCCACTCACTTGTGAGGTATCTCTAAGCCTTGAAAACAAAACAAGAACCATCCATGGCGTGTGATATGGTTCACTTCCTCAATCTCTTCTCCAAACCCATGGCGTTTGGTGGAAAAAGAGATCGAAGAGCAAGGAAAACAGATTTCAATATAATGACCTAACTAAACCCTTTTACAATCATGGCGTGTGGGAAAAGAAAGATTAGTCTATAGGATCTGGTTTTCTAGGATATCTGAATCCTGTCAAGGTAAGACAGCCCTGGAATCATAGAGACCTTTTCCAAGGCTCTCTAAGCCTTAAGACCCCAAGATCCTAGAAGAGAAGGTATGGAGAACAAAGAAAACACAAAACTTAAACCCTTTCAACCCTTTTGGATCGCCTCAACCCCGAAAACCCAAAAAGACTACTCGCTACTCATGGTTAAGATCGAATGAAAAGCAATAGATAGAAAGCTAAGCATGATCAACAAACGATTAAAGGAAAAACTTGCTAAAAATTAAAAGATCCAAAGGTTTAAGGCACGTAAAGCTTAGGATGTTCAATAATGGCGAAATCACCTAAGGTAGAGAGAAAACAAAAAGACAGAATGAAGATAAGAGAAAGTGATGGCTGCCTTTTCCAAAATTGGCTAAACCGTTAACTGGTCCCCCCTTCGCTAGCCACCAAAGAAAGCTGGACGGATAAGGCTCGTCTAGGATCGACTCGGGTCACTCTATCTCTGGCTCGTCTGGGATCGACTCGGGTCACTCTTCTTGGATTGGATGGCTTCGGTCGATCTTTGAGTCGATCCTGTGATGATCGGGTTGGGAACTCGATCTGGCTCTCGATCTGCATGGCGTTATTCACGTCCGTACTCCAGATCGATCTCCTCTCTCGATCTTGGTCTCGATCCTTCCTCTTGAATCGGCTTGGGTCATTCGATCTTCTGGTCGATCTCATATAGATTGACCTGCCTTGCTCGATCCGCTACTCGATCTCGGGACCTTAGCATGCACGGCTGAGTTCTCCAAGTGTCCACGAGCTTTGTTGTGATCCTCCTCATGTCCACATAACCTCCTCAACTCGAGAGTGCCCCAAACAACCTGATAATGATGCATTTATGAAAGAAATATGCAAAATGCGAATGCAAAGGGACCTAGGACCTAAAATGCAACAAACGGAACAAACTATTCTATAATGCAAGATGAATGCATGAAAAACTATCCTAAATGCATGCAAAATATGCAAAATATATGGTAATATCAACTCCTCCAAACTTGCCTTTTGCTTGCCCTCAAACAAACAAAATTCAAGAAAGGAGAAGAGGTTTCAAAAACGGGGGTTTAAGCTTTTTGCAAAAGTGTTTTTCAAATGAATCAATTCAATGGTCCTAGTTCTTAATTCTAAGATGCAATGCACACACTCATACTCCAAAGAACTTAGCCATACTCATCACATAATAAATTTCAAATCATGACTCTCATATCCCAAACAATCCAAGAATCCTAACCTTTAACATTCATTAAGCTCAAAACCGTGAATCACACTTCTGCACTTTAAACCCAATACACTTGGCTAAGGGACAAGGGTTGCGAGATAAAAATGATCTCACTTATAAGGGCGATTCAAACAAAGGGTTATCTCAAAGAATGGTCGAAGTTATGCATAATGCTAAAAGTAAAGACAATTGATGCATACATGACTAGACTCTCATCTACCCATACATACTAACAATGATCCTAGAACCCTCTCTCATTTTTCTTTTCTTTTTAAGCTCACTCACCCTCCTAAAGACTACCCTTATCATCAAGGCAATTCGCCTAGCAAAAACCTAAGTAAAAGCATCATTTTTAAACTTTTTAGGCTAGTGGAAAGGCTGAAAACATACTTAACTCTTTTCTTTTTACTTTGATAGCTCTCTACTCAGCTTTTTTCTTTTCTTTTCTTTTTTTAATACTTGGCTTTTTGGCTCTTTTCTTTTCTTTTTCTTTTCTTTTTAAGAGCTACCTTCTTAGTTAAACTTAGATCTTTCATTTTAAAACAACAAGCCTTCCACTTAAAACCATTAAAACCCTTTTATTCAACTTCCAAATATCAAACTCTTTAAACCGAAGCAAAACAAAGCAATCCCCAAGAACACCCGCCCTATCCTAAGCCTAAAACTAGCTTCAAAATGCAAAGCTAGAATCAATATGAAAACCTAATCATGTCGCCTAAACCTAACACTTTATGCTAAGTTCAGCCGAAAAGAGGCCTCACAAAGATTTAACACACAAGAATATTGGCTTGAAAGGAAGGTAAGGTAAGGGTGGGGAAATTTATTTAGGCTTACAACAGAGTGGTGAAAGGAAGAAGAAAGCCCAAATATGTATAATTGATCCATGTATCCTTTTTCAAATGCATAAGTATGATAATTAAAAAGATTCAAATTAAGGTTCTCATTTATTAGGATGTGATTCAATTCATGAATGTTCAACTTAAGCCACGAAAATCAAAACACTTGATCCAAGTATGGTTAGAGCTTACTTTCAAAGAGTGTACAATGCATCAAAGATCTACTAACTAGGGCCTTGAAACAATTCAGGAGCTTAAAACACTTTTCAAGAAAAACTTTTACCCCTTATGCAAATGTAAACAACTTAAATGCTCAAAAATTGTAGACTCAATCCTAAAATGTTTAACAATTCGACTGCAACTACATGAATTTTTTTGAAATTTTTTTAAAAATTTTATCAATTTTTCTTTTCTATACCTTAGGATGCAATGCAAGACTCAAGGGATGATAACAGAAAATAAGATCAAAGAAAACATGTCAAACACACCACACACTCCCCCAAACTTGAATGACACCGTCTCGGTGGCAAACAAATTTAAAGGAGTTCAAAACACAAAGCAAAAATCAAAGAAAACATGCATGGTATATACAAGGGATCGGTTGTTGGTACCTTGGAGCTAGGCTCGGCTGGAGCTTGAGGATGCTCCAGACTTCCTGCTCTTGCTAGGAGGGTCTTGAGTGACCGCCTTGCCTTTCTCCTTGGCTGTCCCTTTGTGTACAGAGTGGCGTGCAGCTTGCTCATTGCCTTGGGGCTCACGGATCACAATCCCACTGGTGGATCTTCTCCTCTTCTCGGGTTGCTCAACCTCTTCACTTGAAGATGCCTCGGGGGAGTTGCCTTTAAGCTTCTTGATCTTCTGAGCAAGTTTCTTAATCATCTTACTCTGCCACTTGTTCACCTTCCTTTGCATCTCTACGACAGAAGCAAGGAACTTCTCCGCCTTTTTCCTCGGCTCAAAGTCAAGCTTGGGAAGGACAAAGCTCTCAGGCATCTCAGCATCTGATGTAGGCGACTCTGACCGTGGCCGAGAGGCTAGTGCGGGAGCAGCTTTTCCTCCTAGAGGTGCAAAGCACTCCTCTACACTCGACAAGAACTCGATGTTGCCAACTCCTTGCAGCTCAGTTTCCTCCTTATTCGGTAAGATGCAAACTCTCTTCTCATTCTCACAGTCGATGAACAAGTAAGCGTAGAAACCCTCAGCTGGCGTGCGTCACAAGCTGTCCGTGTTTCTCATGTAGATCTCGTCCATGTAGGCTCTCTCCGCGACAGGTACAAAGTCAGCAAGTGGCACTCCGGCTTGCACAAACATAGGCGTGAGGAAGCCTCCAATCAAAGCTGAGCTCGCCTTGCATCGCAAAGCATACGCCTTGTACTTCACCAAGGAGGCGGCTAAGATGCATCCGTAGTTCACATCGTCGCCGAGCTCGTTTTCCATCGGCTCGTCATTCTCCTTAGGATCACAAAGCAGATGCTTAACGCCTTGGAACAAGAAGCAAAGCTCATTCTTGGTGACTGTGGGAGCCACAGACTGTCCACTGAAGGTGTTGGCGATCAACTTGAGTGTGTATCTTAGCACCAGACTCCTCACTCTTTTGATCTTCGCCGTGTTCGCCTTGTAGTCATCGTTGCTTATGAGATCCCATAGGTCATTAGCTTGAGTGAAAGAGGGAAAATCTACTTGTTTAGCATCAGCCTTCAAACCGTAGGCTTGGCAAAGCTCTTGGATCGAGAGATGATAGGCTTGTTTCCTGATCTTGAGGGTGAGGTGACCTTGAGAAGGAGTAGGAAGACTCGGGTTCTCATACGTGAACTCTAAGGTGGCTAGGAAATCGATTGTCGCCTCGGGATATGTTGGACAATCCACACGAGATAAACACCGGAGCCCTATATTCTTGAGAAGCTGTTTGAAGTCTCCCAAGATCCCCATCTTAGCCAACAGATCTCTGCTTGCAAACTTCGTGGGATCGAACCTAAGCCTTTCCAGCCTTTTCTTGGCTTGCTTCTCCTCTTTGGTCCATCTAACCCTCTCCTGAACCACTTCTTGAGCCTCTCCTTCTTGTGCTGTCTCTTATCTTGTTCTCTTTGGAGCCATGGTACCTAAAACACAATTCTCAAGCAAGAGAATGAGCAAAGGCGGCGAATATTGAGAGAAAGACTAGGCAAGAAAGAAAAACTTCTAATAATTACCCTAGATTTTTGGGGAATTTATAAAAATTATAGCTAGAGAATAGAGAAGTAAATCTAGAGATAAGATTAAATCTAGAATTTTTCCGAATATCTAGCTACATCTAAGAATTTTCCTAATTCCCTAGCAAATCATTCACTAAATCATAACAAAAAAGGATTTTCTTGAAAAGCATTAATCAAGCAAACCAAGCAAATTCGAAAATATCTTTGCATGACAGGAAAATGAAATGCACAAGTCTTAAAAACTCAAACCCGCTCTCTCTCTCTTTCTATTTTGTGAAAATCGGGTTTGCAAAGTGAAGATACAAAAAGAGCAAGAGAGGTTTTAAAGACAAAAATCTTTGGACACATACACAAGTGGTTTCCGACAAAAAGCTTGGTCAAGGCATATCTTTCTTGGTCAAAGATGCTTGCCTTGACCAAGATTTGAATTTAAAAACAGGAGGGAAAGAAGAAAAGAGGGAAAAGAAATTGTTACTCGGCACGAGATCGAGTCCATTTGGTCGATCTAGGACTCGATCTCATGCCCATGTTGGCTAGGATCGAGAGGTTTGATCAATCAGGGACTCGATTCAAATTGCATCGAGTCTTAGATCGATTGTACCCTCTCGTTCCTTGACTTTTGGTCAACTAGATTTTACTCCTTGGATCGAGCCACATGATCGATTTGGGGGTCGTTTTGGCTTAGATCGAGTGGCAGATTGAGTAGACTGATCCATATATCTTTGAAGATCGAGTGAGCCGGTCGATCCACGCCTCGTTTGCGTTTCAAGCTAACGCATAAGTGGTTTATCCTCTCGTGATCGACCGTTCCACTCGATTTGTCTACTCGATCTCGTCTAGATCGACTGACTCCTTTCGATTCACTGACTCGATCTAGTAAAGATCGAGCCAGTATTAGTCGATTTAGCACGTGATCTCTAGCCTAGACTTAGCCCTTCTCGCCTCTTTTGACTCCAAGATCATGCTTATAATCCCTTATTCTTTCACCTACACACTTAGACAATAAAAGCATAAAACTGAAATAAAAATAAAGCAAGAATATATACAAGATAGACATGGGAATGCCTCCCAAGTGCGCTTTCGTTATCGTCTTTAGCTAGACTTTACTTGGTTTAGGCCTGAGGGGGGTCTTGGAGAAGCACAAAGGTGCTCTCCTTGATGCAATCACTCGCCAGGTAGGTAAGCCCACAAAGCGTCATCGAGTTTGACCGCCCAATCTTTTCTAGTAGCCCCAACTGTCCTCTCTAGTATAGACTTGATCTGCCTGTTAGACACCTCTACTTGCCCACTAGTTTGAGGATGATATGGAGTTGCTACTTTGTGCTTCACGCTATACTTCCTTAAGAGACTTTCGAACACGTTGTTGATGAAATGGCTGCCACCGTCACTGATCACTACCTTTGGAACTCCAAACTGTGGGAATATGATGGTCTTGAAGAGCTTTATCACCACCTTAGCATCATTGGTTGGGGAAGCTATAGCATCAACCCACTTAGACACATAATCAACCGCCACTAAGATGAATTTGTTGTCGTAAGAAGATGGGAATGGTCCCATGAAATCTATCCCCCAAGCGTCAAAGACATCTACTTCAAAGATTGGCACCTGAGGCATCTCATTCCTCTTCGTGATGTTTCCAGCTCTTTGACATGCTTCACAAGACTTAAAAAACTCGTGAGCGTCCTTGAAGATAGATGGCCACCAAAAGCCGGCTTGTAACACCTTTGTAGCGGTCTTGAAAGAAGCGAAATGACCACCATATGAAGAGCCGTGACAATGTAGAAGTATGTCCTTAGCTTCTTCCCTTGTTACACACCTTCTATACAAGCTGTCTACTCCTCTTTTGTACAAGTATGGCTTGTCCCAAAAGTAATGGGAGATGTCTCTCATGAACTTCTTCTTGTGATAATGATCAAGATGAGAAGGCTCCTCTCCATAAGCCAAGTAGTTTACAATATCAGCGTACCAAGGCAAGTCTTCTTCTTTGAAACTCAAAACCTCTTCAAACTTGTCTTCAAGCTTCTCACATACCGCCGTGGTGATCATCATGAGCTGCTCTTCAGGAAGTGAATCATCTAATGGAAAAGATTCATTGACTCTCATCCTTGAGAGGTGATCAGCAACACCATTCTCTGTCCCCTTCTTGTCCTTTATCTCCATATCAAACTCTTGTAGAAGAAGAATCCACCTTAAGAGCCTCGGCTTGGTATCCTTCTTAGAGTAGATGTATCTCAATGCAGCATGATCCGTGTACACAACAACCTTGGAGCCAACCAAATACGACCTGAACTTCTCAAAAGCAAACACAACGGCCAGCAGCTCCTTCTCAGTTGTAGCATATCTCACTTGCGTGTCATCCAAGGTACGACTGGCGTAGTAGATAACATGCAACCGCTTGTCTTTCCTCTGACCAAGAACAGCTCCTATGGCGTAGTCACTCGCGTCGCACATGATTTCAAACGGTAGACTCCAGTCCGGTGCTTGTACTATAGGTGCCGTGACAAGAGCTTCTTTGATAGTCTTGAAAGCATGAAGAAAATCCTCATCAAACACGAACTCAGCTTCTTTACATAACAGCCGCGTGAGGGGTCTAGCTATCTTGGAGAAATCTTTTATGAATCTCCTGTAGAAGCCCGCGTGACCTAGGAAACTCCTTATACCCTTGACATTAACCGGCGGCTCAAGACTCATCATGACCTCAACCTTGGCTTTATCAACCTCTATCCCTTTCCTGATATCTTGTGGCCAAGCACGATCCCTTCTTTCACCATGAAGTGGCACTTCTCCCAGTTGAGAACCAAGTCTGTCTCCTCACAACGCTTAAGTACCTTGCAAAGATTCAACAAACAAGCAGAAAAGGACGCACCTTATACAGAGAAGTCATCCATAAACACTTCTACCATCTCCTCTATAAGATCAGAGAAGATCGACATCATGCACCACTGGAATGTTGCTGGTGCGTTACACAACCCGAATGACATCCTTCGATACGCAAAGGTACCATAAGGGCATGTAAATGTCGTTTTTTCTTGATCGTTAGGATGGATTGGTATTTGACAGAATCCACTATAACCATCAAGAAAGCAATAGTATGGATGATTAGCAAGTCTCTCAAGTATCTGATCAATAAAAGGAAGAGGAAAATGATCCTTTCTAGTAGCAGAATTAAGCTTCCTATAGTCTATACACATACGGTGACCAGTTATGGTTCTCGTAGGAATCAATTCATCTTGTTCATTTCTAACGACTGTGATCCCCCCCTTCTTAGGCACCACGTGGACAGGAGATACCCACGTGCTGTCACTGATGGGGTAGATCACATCAGCCTCTAACAATTTCAGAATCTCTTTCTTAACTACTTCTTTCAAATTCGGGTTTAAACGCCTTCGATGTTCAATAGAAGAAGAGTTTTCATTATCTAAGTGAATCCTATGAGTGCAAAGCATTGGTGAAAGGCCCTTGATGTCACTTAGAGAGTACCCAATGGCCTTCCTATACTTTCTAAACTCATTTAGGAGCGAGTGCAACTCATCATCACTTAAGTTTTCATTCACAATCACGGGATAAGTATCATTAAGCCCTAAGAAAGCATACCTTAGCCCTTTTGGGAGCTCCTTTAGGTCCACCTTTGGGGCTAGCAGCTCGCACCAGTCCTCCTCGTGGCTTGTGATGACGTTCCCGTCCTCATTAGCCTCCTTAGAACCCGAGACACGAGCCGTAAGACTGCCTTCTTGAACCGTTGTCCCCTCAGAGATCGAGTCATCCAGTCGATCTTCCACTCGTTCTGGTCCGGATCGAGCAAATTCACTCGATTCACCTACTCAATTTGATGTGGATCGAGCAGGAGATCGAGTCCTTGACTCGTTCTCTGAACTGATCGATTGTCTTCTCTCGATCTTCTCATCGTTCTCTTCTCTGGATCGACCAGCCTCCTCGATCTTCTTATCGATTGCTGTCCTGGATCGAGTGATCTTCTCGATTTCCTGATCGATCTCTAGTCATCCGCCTTCATCTTCTTTGATAACTCTTCTAGAATCAAGGAGATTGACATACTCTTGGGTCTTCTCACTTAAGAAACTGTACTCTCCTCTCTCCTTAGTCAAATCTAGCATCAAGTGATCCTCTTGTGTCAACTCTTCTAACAATTCATCAGCCAAAGCATCTAACGTTTCTATGTAGAATGCTTGTCCTTCAATGGTCGGCTTCTTCAGGACCTCATTGATATCAAAATCCAGCTTGACGTCCTTGCCAAGGTGCAGAGCTATCTTCCCATTCTTGACATCAATGATTGCTCTGGCGGTTGCAAGGAATGGTCTTCCATGTATAAGCGGATCCTTAGGCTCTTCATCCATCTCAAGCACAACAAAGTCGGTTGGTACATTGACATCGCTTATTCTGACTGGAAGATCTTCTAGCATACCCACTGGAAGTCTTACGCTTCTGTCAGCTAACACAAGGGATATCTTACACTCTTTGAACTGTGTGAAACCAAGCTTCTTTGCTATAGAGTGGGGAGATTGATACTTGCTCCCAAATCACATAAACAGCTCTCAAATTTCAATGGACCCAAAGCACAAGGAATGGTGAAGGATCATGGATCTCCAAGCTTTTTAGGCACTATTTCTCTATGGATAATAGCACTACACTCTTCACTAAGCACCAAGACTTCTCTACTCTCCTTAGTCTTCTTTGTAAGGGTGTCCTCGAAGAACTTAGCACACTTCGGCATCATAGCTAGACAATCCACAAGAGGAAGCTTGATCTCAATGTCCTTTAGATGCTTCTCAAATAAGAGTCTATGCTTCTCTATCAGCTGCTTCTTGAAGCGGCCAGGAAAAGGAAGCTTCGGTACATATGGTAGAGGTACATAAGCATCCTTCTCCTTAGTAGCTTGCTCTACTTTCTTCTCTACGGCTACTTCTTTGCCCTTTCTTGGTCTCTCAATCCACACATTATCAAAAGTAATCTCCTCATCAGCTGAAAGCTTACCTTCCCCCTCTTGGACTACAATGTCCTCATTGTCTTTAGCTGCAACTCTCGGCGGAAGTTCTCTACCACTCCTCAAGGTGATAGCGTTTGCATACTCTTTGGGATTCTGCTCACACTTGCCCGGTAAGCTGTTTTGACCGCTTGTACTAGCTTTTCCCTTCTCTAACTACTTGATCTTGTTGTTCAGGTTTTTGATCTGTGTAGAGACGTCAGTAAGAGAGGAGTCAAGGCGGTTGTTCATCTCGGGAAACTTCTGATTAGTTGAAGCTTGACCTTGAAGCAACTGTTGAAACATTGCTTGAACCGGATCTTGAGGTTGGGGTTGCATCTGTTGTTGTTAAGGAACGAAGCCGGGAGGAAACATTGGGGTAAAGCCTTTGTTGCCTTATTGTTGCTGCTGACCTTGAAAGTTCCTTTGCCTCTGCCCTTGATAGCTTCTTCTTGACTCAACTCTAGCTCCTCGGAGACATCTTCGGCTTCTCCCACAAAATGAACGTGCTTCTGATTTGCAAAAACAAGCTTGTCTATCTTCTTATGAAGGGACTGAAGCTCTTTCTTGTGAGACTCTAGCTCAGAACCTCGTGGTGCACGGTCATAATCCTCGGCGTAGTTGCCATCACTCAATGCCAAGTTCTCTATCAGCTCCATACCTTCTTCCACTTCTTGACCAAGGAAATTGCCCTTACTTGCCGTATCAAGCAACATTCTGATATTGGGTAAGGCTCCATGGTATATTGTTCTTAAGAGAGTCTCTTCACTGAAGCCGTGGTGAGGACACTGAATGGTATAATCTTTGAATCTCTCCATAGCTTCATTGAATGTCTCGTTCTGCGTTGAGTGTTTTTGGTCTTTTTAGAGTCCTAAAAGAGTTTTTGCAGGTTATAGCATGTCTGGAGCATAATTGGAGATTTTGGAACCTTTTGGAGCATTCTGAGTTGAAGCCACGAAGTTCGAAGCAGAAAGTGTCCCATATGGTGATGCTCGTCACCACCCTTGGTGACGCTCGTCACCCATCAAGGAAGGAACGTGGTGGATTTATTAAAAGTATGAAGACTATTTGCAGAATTGACCAAGGAGTTCCATTATTTACAAGAAGACCTCAGATCGTGTTTAGCCTCTATTTATTAGGTTTTTCAGCCATTGTTGGCGATTATCTTAGTTTTTGAGAATTCAGAGAGCTTAGAGAGAGATTTATTCAGAGCTTTTTGGGGAGACAAATCCTGTACTCTTTTGAGAAGATTTCGAACCCCCTTATTCTTTTACTCTTTCTCTTAATGCAATTTTATTCAGTTATGTTTTGTGATTCCATAATCATGTATGAGTAATCTGTTAGTTAAGTTAGGGCTTTTTCAAGGGTTGATGAAGAGACTGTAGAATCGCAATTCTGTTAGGAATATCTTTTGGTTTTTTATCTCTGCTTGCTTTAAAATTGAATTTCTGAGAAACATCATCTAGGAATCCGAAAATTTTAGGTTGTTAAATATATGTGAGAGCATTATTCATAACCTGAACTAGTATTTGATGAGCAAAACAACTTAGTGCAAAGAGATTTGGCTTAGGAGTTTTGTAAACAACTGAATCTGATCATTCCTGCATGTTTAGGTTGTTAGAGTTTGCATAGAGATTTGAAACTCTGTGATTTAGGCATAGATAACTTTTGCAATGAGAATTGATTAGTTATACATTAGTTATTCATGTTTAAAACGGTTCTTAATCATTTCTGATTTCATGCATTCTACATTCTTGGATTCAACCTGCGAACTGTCCGGACTTAGCGCTTTTAGTCTTCTGAAACTTAGATCATCTTACAAAATCGTTTGCTTACTTTTATTCATTCATTCGCATTACATACATCATATCTTGCTTAGCTAAATCCGAACCTACATTCGATAGTGTAGTCTGCATTACTCTTTTGGGATTTCTATACCCCTTGTATTACAACTGCTTTGCTGTGCACTTGCAGTAGTTTTATTTGGGTAAAACCTGAGCCTTATCCAGTTTTTGGCACCATTGTCGGAGAGTAATAGCTGCCTATCGATTTTTAGTATTAGGATTTTGTCTAAGTTTTAATTTGTTTACTGACTTTCTGCTGCTTTTCTTTGTTCCTGTTTCAGGTGTATGCCTAATCGCAGAACCAAAAGCAACAAAGAGAAGGAGCTTGTGACTTTGAGCATCGACGAACTAGCTATGTTGGAGAGAACTAACAGGAAAGCTAAGAAGCAATCTACAATGGTCGCTCCACTTATCTTGGTTGAAGATACAGAAGGTCACTTGGTTGACAGGGAAGGAAACAGGAGAAACGAAGAGGGGCAGAGAATTGATCAAGAGGGAAATGTCATTGTTGAACAGCAGGTTCAACAAGTGAATGAGAACGTGGGAGTCCCTGCTGCTGCCAATAACGCTGCTGGGCGTTTTGTTCAGAGGACTCTAGGTGATTACAACAGACCTGATAAGTTCTATGCCAACAGAGCTGCAATCCGACCTCCTGCCTTCCAAAGGAACGATTTTGAGGTTAAACCTGTCTATTATCAGCTGGTTGGCCAGCATCCATTCCATGGCTTAACTCATGAGCATCCTATGGATCACATTGAGAGGTTTGAAGATTTAGCTTCCAGTGTCAAAGCTAATGGGGTTAGCAATGATTTTCTGTTCTGCAAGCTTTTCCCTTACTCTCTTGAAGGAGAAGCTGCATATTGGCTGAAACAACTGGAGCCTGCTTCATTGACCACTTGTGAAGACACCAAGAATGCTTTTCTGAATAACTTCTATGATGATGCAAGATCAGAGGACATGAGGACGAAAATTGCATCCTTTACACAAGGCCCTACTGAAGCTTTTAAGGCTTCTTGGATCAGGTTCAAGTCTTATCAAAGGGACTGTCCTCATCATGGCTTTAGTCAGGTGCAATTACTTGGGATTTTCTTCAGAGGTATTGACTGGAAGTATCAGATGGCGCTGGATGCAGCAAGTGCAGGAAACTTTAACACCAACAGACCAGAAGAGGCGATCAGACTGATTGAGAATTTGGTCTGCAGCAACAACACTAAAAATGCAGACTTTCAGAGGATGAAACAAGCTGGTGTGGCTGATTGAAATCAGATTGCTGAAGTTAAGGCTAAGTTGGATGATATGCACAGCCTTTTAGTGGGAAAAAATTCAGTTCACTTTGCTGCAGAAGTGGAAACTTTCGAAGCTCCAGAGGAGGTTGAACAGGAGGATGTAAATTTCATCAATTCTGGTGGTTTTCAGGGTCAAAGGTATGGGAATCAGCAGTGGAACAAAGGATACAGCAACAACAATCAGAAGAACACCTTTACAGGAGGACAAAGCACGCCTGGTTTCACTCCTAAGTCCCCATTCCAAAAGACAGAGTACCAGAAGCCATTCCAGAACAGTGGAAATTACAGAAACTATGGTTCTTCTTCCTATCAACCAGCATCTCCACAAGGGAACAAAATAGAAGCAATGTTAGAACAGATCTTGGAAGGACAACAGAAGCTTACAGTAGACTTCAATGGCAAGATAGATTCGCTCTATCAGGATTTGAATGGAAAAATTGAAAGTCTGAACTCTCATATGAAAAAGCTTGATGTTTAAGTTGCCCAAACTGCAGGAGCTGTTCAGAGGCAAGAAGGATTTCTTCCAGGAAGAACTGATGTTAATCCCAAACACCATGTGAATGCCATCACATTGAGGAGTGGAAAGAACCTGCAACCAGTGTTGCAGAAGGATTTACCTCAAGAAATTTTGTGAGTATTGAAGAGTATGAAGATGAAGAAATATCTACTGAAGACCCACGGGTGACGCTCGTCACCAATAATGGGTGTCGCTCGTCACCCATCGAGCACAACCCCGACCCCGACTCTTCACAATTTGGTGACGACCGTCACCAGGAGGGTGACGACCGTCACCCAAATCTAATGATCAACCTCGACTTGTCCAAAGTGAGTGACGCTCGTCCCCAACCCAGTGACGCTCGTCACCAGACGCCCTATGCTGCAGTTTCGCCTAAGACTTCAGATAATGCTAAGGAGACCGTGTATAAACCCAAGATACCCTATCCTAAGCATCCTAAGAAGTCTAAGCAAGAGCTTGAAGATGCAAGATGCAAGGCTATCATGGACAAGTTGGTTATAGAGATCCCATTGATTGATGCTGTAAGGATCACTCCTGTTATAAGGAGGTATGTGAAGAGGATGGTGACTAATAACTTGAGTCTAGAGGCTGGAGCTATGATGATCAACGAGCAGGTCAGTGCAGTGATTCAGAACAGAGTCCCAGAGAAGCTTCCAGACCCAGGAAGCATTGTTTTAGACTGCACAATCTTCAATGACAAGTTTGAGAGGTCATTGTGTGATCTTGGTTCTAGTGTGAACCTCATGCCTCATTCTGTTGCCAAGAGCTTGGGGATGACCGATTTCAAAGCTACAAGGATATCTCTTGTCCTAGCCGATAGATCAGCCAGAGTTCCTGAAGGAGTGATAGAGGATGTTCCTATCAAAGTAGGAGATTGTATGATTCCTACTGATTTTGTGGTTCTGGAGTATGGAGAGGAACCCAAAGATCCCTTGATTCTTTGCAGACCCTTCTTGGCTACTGCAGGAGCTATTATTGATGTCAGGAAGGGTAGAATAGAGCTGAATGTTGGTGATTTAGTGATGAAATTCGAAATGGACAAGCTGATGAAGAGGCCAACCATAGATGGACAGATTTTTTATGTGGATGTTCTCACAAACATTGCTGATCAGATCTTCCATGAGATGAGATCAGAGGAACCCTTGGAAAGGGCGTTGACCACTTCTACAGCTGAGTATGAGCATTTAGATGCTGCTGCAACAGGGTATACAAAGATGATGGATGCTACTGCACAAGTGATATATCATGGTTTTTATGGTTTTTAACCATGATATAAGTCCTTTTTATTGAGTCTTTTTGGTCTTTTTAGAGTCCTAGAAGAGTCTTTGCAGGTTATAGCATGTCTGGAGCATAACTGGAGATATTGGAGCTTTTTGGAGCATTGCAAGTTGAAGCCACGAAGTATCCAACTCGGGAAGAAAAGTATGCATATGGGTGACGCTCGTCACCAAGCTGGTGACGCTCGTCACCCAGAAAAGAAGGGGTCGTGGCCTGTTTTTAAAAGATTGAGAAGAAATTGCAGTTTTGGCCCAAAAGTTCTAGTATTTGCAAAAAGACTCCAGATCGTGTTTTAGCTTGTATATTAGGTTTTTCAGCCATTCTTTTGGCAGATATCTTGTATCTTATTATTTTTGAGAGCTTTAGAGAGAGATTTGTAGAAGAGCTTTTGGAGAGACAAATCAGACTCCTTCAGAGCAGATTTTGAACTCATTTATTTCTACTTCTTATTTCTTTTATGCAATCTATTCTTTTCATGATGTTTTCCCAAATCACCATGTCTGAGTAGTTTGTTAGTTAAGTTAGGGCTTTTCAAAGGTTGAAGAAGAGTTTGTAGAATTGCTAAAAACTTTTAGGAAATTCATTGGTTCTTCATCTGTGCTTGCATTCATATCGATTTCTTAGACACATCATCTGGATTTCGAAACCCTAGGTTGTTTGATAGATGTGAGAGCATTATTAATCACCTGAACTAGTATTAGATGAGCAAAACGCCCTAGTACAAAGAGATTTGGCTTAGGAGTTTTGTGAACAATTGAACCTGATCATTACTACATGTTTAGGTTGTTAGGGTTTGCAAAGAGATTTGAAACTCTGTGATTTAGACATAGATAACTTCTGCAATGAGAATTGATTAGTTATATCTTTGCGATTCATGTTCAAGACGGTTTTAATTCATTCCTGATTGCATGCATTCTACACTCTCAGATTCAACCTGCGAACTGTCCTGACTTAGCGCCTTTAGCCTTCTGAACTTTAAGAACAAGCATAAAAACGCCCTCTTGCATTTATTTTACTGTTTTGCATTACATTCATTATTTATCGCTTAGCTTAATCTGAATCTATAATCGCTAGTGTGGTTTACATACTCCCTTGGGATTCGATAACCCCTTGTACTACAACTGCTTTTGCTGTGCACTTGCAGTAGTTTTATTTGGGTAAAACCTGACCCTATCAAGTTTTTGGTGCCGTTGCCGGGGAGTAATAGCTGCCTATCGATTTCTAGTATTAGGATTTTGTCTAAGTTTTTATTTGTTTACTGACTTTCAGCTACTTTTCTTTGTTCCTGTTTCAGGTGTATGCCTAATCGCAGAACCAGAAGCAACAAAGAGAAGGAGCTTGTGACTTTGAGCATCGACGAGCTTGCTAGGTTGGAGAGAACTAACAGGAAAGCTAAGAAGCAATCTACAATGGTCGCTCCACTTATCTTGGTTGAAGATGCAGAAGGTCATTTGGTTGACAGGGAAGGAAACAAGAGAAACGAAGAGGGGCAAAGAATTGATCAAGAGGGGAATGTCATTGTTGAACAGCAGGTTCAACAAGTGAATGAGAACGTGGGAGTCCTTGCTGCTGCCAATAACGCTGCTGGGCGTTTTGTTCAGAGGACTCTAGGTGACTACAACAGACCTGATCAGTTCTATGCCAACAGAGCTGCAATCCGACCTCCTGCCTTCCAGAGGAACGATTTTGAGGTTAAACCTGTCTACTATCAGCTGGTTGGCCAACATCCATTCCATGGTTTACCTCATGAGCATCCTATGGATCACATAGAGCGATTTGAGGACTTGGCTTCCAGTGTCAAAGTTAATGGGGTTAGCAATGACTTTCTGTTCTGCAAGCTCTTTCCTTACTCTCTTGAAGGAGAAGCTGCATATTGGCTGAAGCAACTAGAACCTGCTTCATTGACCACTTGGGAAGACACCAAGAATGCCTTTTTGAACAACTTCTATGATGATGCAAGAACAGAGGACATGAGGATGAAAATTGCATCATTTACACAAGGCCCTACTGAAGCTTTCAAGGCCTCTTGGATCAGGTTCAAGTCTTATCAAAGGGACTGTCCTCATCATGGCTTCAGTCAGGTGCAATTACTTGGGATCTTCTTCAGAGGCATTGACTGGAAGTACCAGATGGCGCTCGATGCAGCAAGTGCAGGAAACTTCAACACCAACAGACCAGAAGAAGCTGTAAGATTGATTGAAAACTTGGCCTGCAGTAACAGCACTAAGAATGCAGATTTCCAGAGAAAGCAGCAGGCTGGTTTGAATGATGGAAACCAAATAGCTGAAGTTAAGGCTAAGTTGGACAGCATGCACAGCCTTTTGGTGGGAAAGAAGTCAGTTCAATTTGCTGCAGAAGTGGAGAGTTTCGAAAATCCTGAAGACATTGAGCAGAAAGATGTTAATTTCATCAATGGAGGTTTTCAGAACCAAAGGTTTGGAAATCAGCAGTGGAACAGAGGCTACAATGGCAACAATCAGAAGAACACATTCCCAGGAAACCAGAATGCTTTTGGTTATACTCCAATACCACAGTTCCAGAAGACTGAAGTTGAGAAACCTTACCAAAACAGCAGGAATTATGGTTCTTCTTCCTACCAAACTGCACCTCCACAAGACATTAAAATGGAAGCTATGCTGGAGCAGGTACTTGAAGGACAGTAGAAGATGACAGTGAACTTCAATGGCAAGCTAGATTCACTGTATCAAGACCTGAATGGAAAAATTGAGAGTCTGAACTCTCACATGAAGAAGCTTGATGTGCAGGTTGCTCAAACTGCAGGAGCTGTTCAAAGGCAAGAGGGATTCCTTCCTGGAAGGACTGATATCAATCCCAAGCATCAGGTTAATGTCATCACAGTCAGGAATGAAAAGGAGGTTAAAACAGTGCAGAAAAAGAGGTTGAGTGCAGAACAGATCGTGCAACTCATGGAGTCTGAAGATGAAATTTTTTCTGTCTCAGAGGTGAGTGACGAGCGTCACCAAGGAGGAGTGACGCTCGTCACCAACCTACAAGGATATCGGGGGTTGTCACAAGTGAGTGACGAGCGTCACCCCCCTGGTGACGGTCGTCACCCACCCCAGAACGAAGCTGCTTCGCCTGTAACTGCAAATTATGACCAGGAACGTGTCTATAAACCCAAAACACCATTCCCCAAGCATCCTAGGAAGTCTAAACAAGAGATAGAAGAAGACAGATGTAAAGCTATGATAGACAAGCTGATGCTTGAGATCCCACTTGTTGATGCAGTCAAGCTTTCACCAGCTCTAAGAAGGTATGTAAAGAGGATGGTGGTGAATGGTGTAAGTCCTGAGGAAGGAGCATTGCTTACCAGAGACATCAGTGCAATTCTCTTAGGCACAGTTCCAAAGAAGAAGAAGAAGGTGACTGTTTCTGAACAAGTCAATATCATCACTCAAAGCAGAGTTCCAGAGAAGCTATCTGATCCAGGGACCTTTGTGCTTGATTGCTCAATACCTGCAGGACGTTTTCCACACTCTCTATGTGATCTAGGGTCAAGTATTAACTTGATGCCTTTCTCTGTTGCTGCTAGACTTGGAATGACTGATTTCAAGCCAGCTGGGATCTCTCTCATCCTAGCAGATCGATCCATAAGGACCTAGAAGGCATGTTAGAGAATGTTCATGTTAACATTGAAGGCTGCATAATTCCTACAGATTTTGTGGTTCTGAAATATGCTGAAGAACCTAAAGATCCTCTTATTCTGGGAAGACCATTCTTGGCTACTGCTGGAGCCATCATTGATGTTAGAAAGGGGAACATTGAGGTTGATCTTGGTGATGTTGTCATGAACTTTGACATGGATAAGTTAAGAGGGAGTTCTACCATTGATGGTCAAACCTTTTCTGTAAGGACTTCCAGAGATGAAGAGAATGCCATGGAACATTCAGAAGACACTATTGCTGAGTGTGTCAATGAATCAGATATTAGTGGGCAAGTGAGCAAGATGGCTGTTGAAGAGCCAATATCTGAAACTTCTGCAGAAGCTGTTGGGTTTGAGGATTGCAGTGAGGATCATATCTTCATGACTAGGCTTGAAAAAGAGGTTCCAATGAATGCCAAATTGCTGGAGGAAGGCGTGTTTGTGATGGAGGCAAGACTTGCAGAGCTGAATTGCTGGAAAACTGCAGCAACTCGAACTGCAGGGTCAGTGACGACCGTCACTGACCTGGTGACGCTCGTCACCAACCTGAACACAAAGCAGCAACGTGATTTTACAGCTACAAGTCCATCATATGTTGCCAATCCGAAAATTCACCATTCCACAACCCAGAAACCTGCAACTAAGCAAAGAAAGCTTGGTGTTTCTTTTGATGATTCTGCAGGAAAACAAAATGTCCCACCCACACTCACGACCCAACCTGCTGATGTTCCTCACTTCCTTGGAAGTGTTCATACATCTACTGCTTACAAACCACCATGGATGAGGAGACATTCTTCTCCAAGGCATTCAATGCCACCTTCTGTTCCACCAGCTGTCTGAGCAGCATTCAAAGTCCAGCTAATGACTTTAAACAAGCGCTTAGTGGGAGGCAACCCACTGTGCTCTTACAGTTTGACTTCGGAGTACACATGATGGCATAGCATTTAAACATCCAACATGTCGATTCTGGAATTTCAGAATGGTGACGCTCGTCACCAATCTGGTGACGCTCGTCACTAGCTCCTTCGCGAGATACCACTTTTCCACCTTGGTTTTACACGTTCTCATGCTTCATTTTGACCAACTCTTGGCTTAATAACACTGGGGACAGTGTTGTTTAAGTCTGGGGGAGGTGGTTACTGACGTTGTGTGCTTTGTGTCTTGTCTATAGAGTCTTAAAGTTGAGTCAAAATTTTGAAACTGTCAGTTTTTCTTAGAACTAACCATAGGACGTTTTTGCTGATAAGAACCATTGCCACAGTAGTTGATTACAAGTCTCACTAAGTTGAAAGTCATAGGTAGATCAGTCTAGCAATGAAGGTTTAGGTTCTTAGAGAATCTGGAAAATTTACTGTTAGCTCCACCTTAATGAACTTTAAACTTCTTGTCTTGGTGATTGATTCTTATTGATCTTGATTCTCTCTTTCAGCACTGACAATAAAGTTAAGATACAGTCTCTCTTTGATCTTCCCTGATGTAGTTTTTAAAATATTAAGTCCAAAGAATGGTGCATTCATGACCCTGTCTCTTCACAAGGAACAACAGTAGTGAACACATTCAAGAACCTGTCTCCTCACAAGGAATACAAGTATTGAGTAGCCCTATATCTTAGACTGTAAAAGTTGAGAAAAAGAAGTGAAAAATCGAAAATATCCTAAGGAAAAAGATTAAGGGAAGAGAAAATAGGAGGGCTGTGTTGAGATTGGTTTGTTCAGTTGTTAGGAAGGGAAAAGAATCTGTAAAGTGATTGAGATGATAGAGCCTTGATGAGATTTCACACTTAGATAAAAAAATAAGGAGTTAAGAGTAGAAATTTCGGATTTCTTGAAGGGATTTGGACTGGATTTGAGAGATTTGTTAAGCTTGTTATGATTAGACTGAAATTTGATCTTATGTTAACTCTGTGGTATGTGGATTCGAAAGCTCTAACTAGTGTGGTATTCCTGATGACTGACTGACTGTTTCTTGTTTTCAAACCTCGACCTTATTCTTTGTCTGATGTTTGCTTGAGGGCAAGCAAAAGCTAAGTCTGGGGGAGTTGATATATCATTGTTTTTATGGTTTTTAACCATGATATAAGTCTTTTTTGTTGAGTCTTTTTGGTCTTTTTAGAGTCCTAGAAGAGTCTTTGCAGGTTATAGCATGTCTGGAGCATAATTGGAGATTTTGGAACCTTTTGGAGCATTCTGAGTTGAAGCGACGAAGTACCAAGCTCAAAGCAGAAAGTATCCCATATGGTGACGCTCGTCACCCATCAAGGAAGGAACGTGGTGGATTTATTCTTCTGAGCGTCATCCAAAGTTCTACTTGCATAGTAGATGGCGTGGAGTTTCTTGTCTTGCTTCTGTCCCAGCACTGCTCCAACTGCAAAATCGCTGGCATCACACATTACCTCAAAAGGTAAGTCCTAATCTGGTGGCTGCACAACAGGAGCTGTAACCAAAGCTTGCTTGATCTGTTCAAAGGCAGATTTGCACTCTTCTGTAAACTCAAACTTCACATCCTTGCAGAGGAGAGCAGTAAGGGGGCGTTCTATCTTGCTAAAGTCCTTGATGAATCTTCTGTAGAAGCCTGCATGACCCAGAAAATTCCTCACTGCTTTGACTGAATCAGGTGCTTGCAAACTTGTCATCACCTCAATTTTTGCCCTATCCACCTCTATACCGTTTCCAGAGACTCTGTGGCCAAGCACAATACCATCCTGAACCATAAAATGGCACTTCTCCCAGTTTAAAACCAAGTGCTTCTCCTCACATCTCTGCAGAACTGCACACAGATTATCCAAGCAGCTCTTGAAAGAGGACCCATAAACAGAGAAGTCATCCATGAACACCTCCATAGACTTCTCTATCATGTCTGTGAAAATCGACATCATGCATCTCTGGAAGGTTGCAGGAGCATTACACAGCCCAAAAGGCATTCTGCGATATGCAAAAGTGCCATATGGACAGGTAAAAGTGGTCTTCTCCTAATCATCTGGATGAATGGGGATCTGAAAGAAGCCTGAATACCCATCAAGGAAGCAGTAATACTTGTGATTCGCCAGCCTCTCCAGCATCTGATCGATGAAAGGCAGAGGAAAATGATCCTTTCTTGTTGCTGCATTCAGTTTCCTGTAGTCAATGCACATCCTGTGTCCTGTGACAGTCCTGGTTGGAATCAGCTCATCCTTGTCATTCTTCACCACTGTGACACCTCCTTTCTTAGGCACCACGTGCACTGGACTCACCCAAGCACTGTCTGATATAGGATAGATGATACCAGCCTGCAACAACTTCATGATCTCTTTCTTGACTACATCCTGCAAATTCGGATTCAGCCTCCTCTGATGCTCAACTGATGATTTCGACTCATCCTCCAAGTGTATCCTATGCATGCACAAGTCTGAAAAGACACCTGAAATGTCATCAAGAGAGTAGCCAAGAGCTTTGCAAAAGTTTTGAGAGTGTTGGCAGCCTTTTGACACCGATCTTTTATCATTTCCAGATCGATGTCACTCCTTGCAGCCTGCACGATGACAGATCACTTATGGATGACCAGTATCTGCGCCATGTCACCTGGCTGAAGATTGGAGTTGTCTGGACTTTCACTACTACTTCTAGAGAGTATGTTGGCATTAAGTCGCCACAGAGAGCCCTCACTACGATTCAGGGAGTCCCACACCAGTTTTTCTTCATGCCAGCTCAGACTCTGCTGCGCCCTTTGGCTCTGCGCCCTGCTAGAGCTGCAACAGGTGGTGCCTCTGCTTCTACTGCCGCTGCTGCTGATGCTGGACCTTCTACACGCCAGAGTGGCTCTTCTACTGCTTTGAGGTGTCCTCCATGACCACAGACACCCATGGATATGGCTGCTTTTCACGAGTATGTCATTGACAGCTTTAAGGGACTCTGGGATGCTGTTGCTACACTTAGCAACTGTGGTTGTGTCCGCCCCCATTACACCACTGAGCCTTGCGAGGATGAGGACTGAGGCTCTACTATCTGGTTACTTGTTTCTTTTTCTCTTGTATTTTTATTTCTCTTGAGTCATTTTATGTTTTCTTTGAGTCAGTTGTTAGTTTCTTTGATGATGTTTTGTGAGATTGTTGAACCAGGTTATTATTGCTATGTTTGGATATTGTTAATTATGTGTTTGAGTGCTCAAAAAGTCTAACTTTCGAGTACACATGACAACACTTCGTTAATTAACATCTAACTTAACAATTGGGTAATACAGGTCGTGGTGACGCTCGTCACCTGACCCCACGCGAGGTAACACTTTTCCGACTTGGTTTTTCGACTTCTCATTCATTTTCCTGCCCAACTCTTGGCTTAATAACACTGAGGACAGTGTTGTTTAAGTCTGGGAGAGGTGGTTACTGACGTTGTGTGCTTTGTGTCATGTTTATAGAGTCAAAATTTTGAAACTGTCAGTTTTTCTTGGAACTAACCATAGGACGTTTTTGCTTATAAGAACCATTACCACAGTAGTTGATTACAAGTCTTACTAAGTTGAAAGTCATAGGTAGATCAGTCTAGCAATGAAGGTTTAGGTTCTTAGAGAATCTGGAAAATTTGCTGTTAGCTCCACCTTAATGAACTTTAAACTTCTTATCTTGGTGATTGATTCTTATTGATCTTGATTCTCTCTTTCAGCACTGACAATAAAGTTAAGATACAGTCTCTCTTTGATCTTCCCTGATGTAGTTTTTAAAAGTTTAAGTCCAAAGAATGGTGCATTAATGACCCTGTCTCCTCACAAGGAACAACAGTAATGAACACACTCAAGAACCTGTCTCCTCACAAGGAACACAAGTATTGAGTAGCACCATATCTTAGACTGTAAAAGTTGAAAAAAAGAAGTGAAAAATCGAAAATATCCAAAGGAAAAGATCAGGGAAGAGAAAATAGGAGAGCTGTGTTGAGATTGATTTGTTCAGTTGTTAGGAAGGGAAAAGAATCTGTAAAGTGATTGAGATGATAGAGCTTTGATGAGATTTCACACTTAGATAAAAAAATAAGGAGTTAACAGTAGAAATTTCGGATTTCTTGAAGGGATTTGGACTGGACTTGAGAGATTTGCTAAGCTCGTGATGATTAGACTGAAATTTGATCTTGTGTTGACTCTGTGGTATGTGGATTCGAAAGTTCAAACTAGTGTGGTGTTCCTGATGACTGGCTGACTGTTTCTTGTTTTCAAACCTCGACCTTATGCTTGGTCTGATGTTTGCTTGAGGGCAAGCAAAAGCTAAGTCTGGGGGAGTTGATATATCATGGTTTTTATGGTTTTTAACCATGATATAAGTCCTTTTTGTTGAGTCTTTTTGGTCTTTTTAGAGTCCTAGAAGAGTCTTTGCAGGTTATAGCATGTCTGGAGCATAATTGGAGATTTTGGAACCTTTTGGAGCATTCTGAGTTGAAGCCACGAAGTACCAAGCTCAAAGCAGAAAGTATCCCATATGGTGACGCTCGTCACCCATCAAGGAAGGAACGTGGTGGATTTATTAAAAGTATGAAGATTATTTACAGAATTAGCCCAGAAGTTCCATTATTTACAAGAAGACCCCAGATCGTGTTTAGCCTCTATTTATTAGGTTTTTCAGCCATTGTTGGCGATTATCTTAGTTTTTGAGAATTCAGAGAGCTTAGAGAGAGATTTATTCAGAGCTTTTTGGGGAGACAAATCCTGTACTCTTTTGAGAAGATTTCGAACCCCCTTATTCTTTTACTCTTTCTCTTAATGCAATTTTATTCAGTTATGTTTTGTGATCCCATAATCATGTCTGAGTAATATGTTAGTTAAGTTAGGGCTTTTTCATGGGTTGATGAAGAGACTGTAGAATCGCAATTCTGTTAGGAATATCTTTTGGTTTTTCATCTCTGCTTGCTTTAAAATTGAATTTTTGAGAGACATCATCTAGGAATCCAAAAATCTTAGGTTGTTAAATATATGTGAGAGCATTATTCATAACCTGAACTAGTATTTGATGAGCAAAACAATTTAGTGCAAAGAGATTTGGCTTAGGAGTTTTGTAAACAACTGAATCTGATCATTCCTGCATGTTTAGGTTGTTAGAGTTTGCAAAGAGATTTGAAACTCTGTTATTTAGGCATAGATAGCTTTTGCAATGAGAATTGATTAGTTATACATTAGTGATTCATGTTTAAAACGGTTCTTAATCATTCCTGATTTCATGCATTCTACATTCTTGGATTCAACCTGCGAACTGTCCTGACTTAGCGTTTTTAGTCTTCTGAAACTTAGATCATCTTACAAAATCGTTTTCTTGCTTTTATTCATTCATTCGCATTACATACATCATATCTTGCTTAGCTAAATCCGAACCTTCATTTGATAGTGTAGTCTGCATTACTCTCTTGAGATTTCGATACCCCTTGTATTACAACTGCTTTGCTGTGCACTTGCAGTAGTTTTATTTGGATAAAACCTGAGCCCTATCAGATGCGTATTAGGAGCATCTCCAGCGCCTATGATCCGTGGGGGTCTATCTGCGTGGTTGGGGTTTCCATTGCCCTTCCTACAGCACCGTGAGCTGGTGGAGGTCCCTCAGGATGTTCTTGCTCAGCCATTAATGCAAAGTCTACTGAACTGGCTTGAACAATCTCCTCAAAGGCTCTAGCTTGCTCTCTTGCTCTTCTTGTTATTGAATGTCCGAGTTGGTGAATATTGTCCAGGGGTGTAAGTAAGTTGTTGTCACCCCTAGAACGCAAATTCATGTACCTGAAAGACACAAGTGTGAAGAGAAAGAGATTAGTAACCAAACTTAAAGTAAAGGATTAGTCTTTACTAAATCCCAAATCTTAATGCTTCCTAACAATCCTAAGATGGCAACGACGCCATTTGATAACAGGATTTTTCTATGCAAGCAAGGAGGTTATCAAAGCCCAAACCACATGTTATGATGTAGTACAGTAGTAAGGGGAATCAATCCAACCTAGGAAGCAGGAAGAACACTAAGAATGCAAGGATGAAGCAAATCTAAGCAAATCTGACAAATAGTTGGTAAATCAAGGAAAACTAAATGCAATGACTAAATGAGATGCGAAACAATTTTAAAATCCATGGAAGAGGATTAACTACCACTAGGAACAAGCAGTAGATTAAAAATGCAAAGCTACTAAGAACTAAAAATAGACCAGTGAATCGACCACTGGATCAAGCACTGGATGCAAAGCTACTAAGAACTAAAAATACTAAGGAAATAACTTCTAATGAACAGGATGCAACTTTATGATAAGCAAACGATTAACATAGGTTTTAAAATACTAAAAGGAGGGTTTAGGGTCGATGGTCATATTCAAGGGTCTCAAAGGTTTAAGCTTTGGTTTGAAAACATTTAGATCTACTCACTTGTGAGGTTTCTCTAAGCTTTGAAAACAAAACAAGAATCATCCATAGCGTGTGGTATGGTTCACTTCCTCAATCTCTTCTCCAAACCCATGGCGTTTGGTGGAAAAAGAGATCGAAGAGCAAGAAAAACAAATTTCAATATAATGACCTAACTAATCCCTTTTACAACCATGGCGTGTGGGAAAGGAAAGATTAGTCTCTAGGATATGGTTTTCTAGGATATCTGAATCCTGTTAACTTAAGACAGCCCTGGAATCATAGAGACCTTTTCCAAGGCTCTCTAAGCCTTAAGACTCCAAGATCCTAGAAGAAAAGGTATAAAGAACAAAGAAAACACAAAACTTAAACCCTTTCAACCCTTTTGGATCGCCTCAACCCCGAAAACCCAAAAAGACTACTCGCTACTCATGGTTAAGATCAAATGAAAAGAAATAGATAGAAAGCTAAGCATGATCAACAAACGATTAAAGGAAAAACTTGCTTAATATTAAAAGATCCAAAGGTGTAAAGCACGAAAAGCTTAGGATGTTCAACAATGGCAAAATCGCCTAAAGTAGAGAGAAAACAAAAAGACAGAATGAAGATAAGAGAAAGTGATGGCTGTCTTTGCCAAAAATGGTTAAACCATTAACTGGTCCCCCCTTTGCTAGCCGCCAAAGACAGCTGGACAGATAAGGCTCGTCTGGGATTGACTCGGGTCACTCGATCTCTGGCTTAATCGTCTTCTTGGATCAGATGGCTTTGGTCGATCTTTGAGTCGATCCTGTGATGATCGGGTTGAAAACTCGATCTGGCTCTCGATCTGTATGGCGTCATTCACGTCCGTACTCCAGATCAATCTCCTCTCTCAATCTTGGTCTCGATCCTTCCTCTTGAATCGGCTTGGGTCATTCGATCTTCTGGTCGATCTCGTATAGATCGACCTGCCTTGCTCGATCCACTACTCGATCTCGGGACCTTAGCATGCACGGCTGAGTTCTCCAAGTGTCCACGAGCTTTGTTGTGATCCTCCTCATGTTCACATAACCTCCTCAACTCAAGAGTGCCACAAACAACCTGATAATGATGCATTTATGTAAGAAATATGCAAAATGCGAATGCAAAGGGACCTAGGACCTAAAATGCAACAAATGGAACAAACTATCCTATAATGCAAGATGAATGCATGGAAAACTATCCTAAATGCATGCAAAATATGCAAAATATATGGTAATATCATTAGCAAGGGCTAATCTAGCATTAAATACAATAAATAAAACAGAACATCAACATTAAGCACTTAGCAATCACTAATCAAACCTCAAATCTCCTTATCTCTATCCCATCTCAAACCCTAAGCAACTACTCACTAATCATAGCTTTATGCATAACCCTAGGTAAGTGAGGATGACTAATCATGACCAGAAAGAAGATAAACACCAGAGTTGATTGAAAGAACAAGATTCAAAGCAAAAATTACAAGAGATTAAGAAGAAAACACAAAGGATAAAGCTAATATCTAAAGGACAAAGATGATAAAAAAAATATCCCCCCAATGTTTTTGGGTAACAACCTATATATAGTTTTTAGGAAAAATTCTTAGTAAACCGGAAATAAACCGGAAAGTAGTTGGTTCGGACGCCTTGTATCGGCATTCTTCATCCATATGCTGAGCGATACTCGTCGGCTGAAGGAAGTATCGACCGAGTCTGGTCTCCTCGGTATGCTGGTCGATACAATCGCCCATTTGTTAAGGCATATACGGCAGAAACATCGATACTCTCATCGATACATGTCTTGGCTTGTGTATCAACATGCTCCATGTTGATATGTAGATTGGTACAGATGCTCTGAAGGTGGTGTGTCCGCTAGAGTGACTCGATACTCTTTGACTTGTTCTGTCTCGTCATATTGACTTGGGATCTCGATATGTTGATCGGTATGACTCCTCATCTGTAGCAACGTATGATGTCGATCTGTTGCTCTGTATACTCTGTATCGACTTGGTAAGTCGATATCTTGCTCGATATGGGGCCTTGTCGCCCTTCTCTCTCCACCAGGTCACTCCCAAATCTTCTATCAGTCCTTAAACGCCTTCATTGCATCTGTCAAATGCCCAAAATGCACCAAATATGCAATACAACTCCTAAATACACTCTAGATGTTAAATGGATGCAATTGAGACATGATCATGCAAGAAATGATGTTAAAATGCTGAAACTAATGCTAAATGCATGCATATAATGGAGTAATTATGGTCTATATCAATTCCCCCACACTTGGAGAAAATATCTACACTACTCCTCTCGCTTACGGATTGAGCTGCAATGCTCCTCATTTAATTTAAAAGGTTTTATAATTTTTTAAAAAAATTGAAAAAGGGGGAATTACTGGAAAACCAGATCAAATCTAATGAAATTACCATTTCTACTTGGGCTTAACCTGAGAAATTTGGGTTTAACAATGGATCGGGTTTACCCGAAAATCATTCGAATTTCTTTCAAATTTTTCAAAAACACAATCTTGAGATCGTACCATCACCGAAAAGAGTGAGTCTCCCGGAGAAACCCTAGCAGTGGTAGAAAGAGGAAGAGAGATCGACATCGACGGAGAACTCGATTTCGCGGAGAACAAACGATGGCGAGGACGAGAAACATGCATAAGGAGAACCCGAGCCTGAGTCAGAAGCCGGCGGCGAAGAAGCGTAAGACAAAATCAGGAACGACGGAGGAGATTCCGGGTGGAGAGGCTGCTCCTCCTCCTCCGATTGTCGAAACACAAACGACAGAGGGGGTTCCGGCTCGAGAGGCTCCTACTCCTCCGATTGTTGAAGCAGAAACGACAGAGGCGATTCCGGGTGGAGAGGCTCCTCCTCCTCCTCCGATTGTCGAAACATAAACGATGGAGGGGGTTCCGGCTCGAGAGCCTCCTCCTCCTCCGGTCGAAGAAGACGTAGAAGAAGACGGAGAAGAAGACAGAGAAGAAGACGGAGAAGAAGGAGTAACCGGAGGCGGAGATGAGACAGAAGGAGAAGCCTCCGGAGATGGTTATTCCGATGGCCGAAATCCTGTAAGTTAATTATCTCCTTCTCAATTCTCTTTTGCATTTGATGACAATTCTCAATTCTCAATTGTTGGAAATTGTAAAACTAGGATAATTAGGTAATACTAGCATGTTGGTAAAACTAAGAAAACTGGGTAAAACTAGTACTATTTTGTAATATTCTGAGTTTGATAATATTCTGAGTTTGGTATTAATATTGTATGTATGTTGCAAGGTGCCTTTGAAGAGACGATTGCCATGCGACCAGACATGTACTTGAAGCCTGATCAGTATAGCAAGAGCATTAAACTACCAACCCGGTGTTTCGTACAAGAAGTTATGGAGACGTTTGAGAAAGTGGATCTGACTCCGACGGAAAGAGAGTGGTTTGAGCAGCATCCGCAGTTCTGCCACATTCTTCACATGCCGAAGAGCAATCATATGGTTCAACCATTGTGGATGTTGTTGCTGCGTACTGCTTGGATCGAAAGGCAGAAGGAGGCTTGGTTTGTGGTGAATGGCGTCGTATGAAATGGGTTACAAGAGCATGCTTTGATCTCAAGACTCAATTGCAGCAACTACCTTCTCTATTGGAATAAAATAGGCAACTCTTACTTGAAGCGAAAGTATTTTCCTGACAAAAAGAAGGTTTTAAGGGAGGACGTGAAGAAAAAGCTTGAGGAGATGGGCCCGGATGATAGTGGAGATAGGCTCAGGATGGCGGTGTTGTATTTCTTGAGCAGCATCATCTACTCTCCCACCAAAACCGGAGACAACGCGAAACCCGTGCTCCAAGTATTCTTAAAATACGCTGATGATTTGGATAAGTGTAAGACATTTCCTTAGGGGAGATTGTCTTTTGATCGCATCTTAGAGTCCATTTCAGATACGATGAAGCACTTTGTTGAGAAGGGGTTGGGCAGTGCATGGTCGTTTCCTGGTTTTTCTATTCCTTTGGAGGTAAAAGATTGTCTTTTGCATTGTTTTCCTTTTCATTTTAAGTTAAGTCTAATTATATGCGTGTGTTTGTAGCTTTTGGCGATGGAGGCCATTATGCCACTGAGACAGAGCTTCCGAGAATCTGTACCATATCCTAACGTCGATTATCCAAGGATGTGCAGGTTCAAGTGGAAGAAATGCGACCTGAGAGGCTTGCCACTTGACACTGTGTATGAAAAGCTCAGATGCGAGAACAGGGTTAGTAGTAATTGCAGATTTGAAAACTACAATGTTTAACTTGACAGGACATTGACAGTGTGCTGATAGCTTCGGAGGAGGAGAATGCGATGTTGGATTTGATAATGGAAACGGAGGACGATGTTGATGAGCACGATCCTGTTGTGGAAAGTTGAGAAAAACGTATTGATAATGGATTGACGGTTATGTTTGAAGACATGAAAGAGGAAGATGTGAAATGGTGTGATAAAATAGTGGAGGAAAGAGCAAGGAAAAAACCCCGAGCTAAGAAAATGTCTCTGGAGGATGTTATCAGCGCGATTGAGACCATGACAGAGCAGTTGGGTTTGGTCAACAACATGTTCCATAAAATTGATGACAGGATAAAGCCACTTGAAGACTATGTGAAAGTGAGAAAGAATTCAGGCTCTTGAACAAGAGAAATCGTCTACAATGTTTGTTTTTATATTTGGTAGAACTTTGTTTTGATTTGGAACTAATACTTTGTTTTTATTTGGAACTAGTACTTTGTTTTTATTTGGAATTGTACTTTGTTTTTATTTTCAATCTCAGATGAACTATGTTTTTAATTTGAATTATTGAATTCTTGTATTATTAGGTAAAACTAGTCCTAGTAAGTGTTGCTAGAAAAAGAAATATTAAGAAAAGTTAGTAATACTAGGTGATACTAAAAAAACACTAAGTGACATTAGTAATACTAGTAGCCGCCTTTGATAATTTAAGAAAATACAAGCAAAATCGAAACATTAGTCTTGAACAACGATTGAAACAACAATTAAAACAATAATTAAAGGAAATTGCAGATTCGTTAAATCTTGAGCTTGTCTATCTCTTCGGCTTGGATCTGAATCTGTTTTCGCTTTTGTTCAATCGTCATGCTTTGCTCTTCAACTTTCGTAACTAGCTTCTCAATCTCTTGTTCGACTCCGAAAACCCATGGCTGACGAAAGTGGAGTCCATCATCCTAGCAAAAAAACGAGCAACATTCATTATAGTTATACCTTGTATTCCAAGTATTACACCCGAAGAACATCTAAAAAGTTTGACCTAGTTTTATTAGTTTTACCCAGAAAAAAAACCCAGATCTGAAATTATAGAGATTATACCTTAAATTTGGTGCAGGTGAAGTACCTACTGCCTCGTTAAGTATCGAAATCGTGTTTTAATTTTGTAGAAGGAGATACATCATGCTTGATATATCCACCACATGGGCATCTTCTCGGAATCCCATATTGGCCGTCGGCGACGAATCCAACCCTGTCCCAATGCTGCTTCATCTTCTCCATTTCCTTGCGGCGCCTCTTCTCTTCCTTCAACTCCTCCCTGTATGGGTCGATGAGGAAATTATCCGTGTAGTGATAGCTACAATCTGAATCCATTTGGATCGTGTGAGAGAGAGAGGAGAGATCGATTTTAAGAGAGAGAGGGAGAGGAGAGGATGAGAGAGTTCTTTGAGAGAGTGATGAGAGATCGATTTTAAGAGGGAGAGAGAGAGTTCGAGAGTTTGTAATGAATTTTAGGTTTAGATCGAAATTTTTTGGAAAAATTACACTCTCATGCGAAAAAATTTAATTTCCCGCCGAAAAAATACACATAGTAATACCAGATTGTTAGTTATACAAAATCTTGAAATAGTATTAGACCACCTAAAACTTATATTACATCACCTAAAACTCATATTTTCTAGTATTACAGTTGAATTATATGGTTTTCCGTATGAATATCGTTGTCCTATGCAACAATAAGTTTGAATATGGTATTTTTGTGCCATTCACTTAACAAGTTGGTTCTCCATAAGAAAGTGTTTCTTAAAGTATAAGGGAATGTTAAAGATCGATATTAGAACTCTGGTGCAGCAATAAGTTTGAACTCGTGTTTTGTTAATTCTTAGGTTTGTATGACATATAAGTTGTAGTTCTAACAAAATTAACTAATTTAGGTGATTAGTTTTGGTTCTTAAATAACAATACATAATTACTTTGAAAAGTCACCAATCATGCATAGTTATACTAGTATTACACAGAAATCATAACATAGTACTACAAAAGTGAAAACGAGTTACACGTAACAAAAGCTTAAAACTTTTACTTCATTCAAAATCTTCTCCATATAGTAACCCTGCTAGTGTCCTTCCCCGCTTGAGTTTGTTCTGTGTCCTTCCCCTTCGGCGCCTTTCTCCCGTTGATGGAAATCTTTTTTCTTTTGGACGACCCTTTTTCTTGACGCGATCTGGAGGTATCATCTCCTTCTCAATGATGTAATCCGGTACAATCCACACAAACATATCAGGCACCACGTAGATTGATCTGCTATAAGCCAATATCCACATCTCCATGAAATAGTATTTCGAACACAAGTCTAATATTCTATGCGGATATCACGCCTTCCATTATTCTTGAAGGAGATGAAAGCGGCTAATGCGTGGATACAAAGATACCTATGAATATCGACAAACCTGCAACTGTAAGTTTTATTGGCAAGTCCACCAAACAAAACTTTCCCTCTTCTGACATGACTTCATATTCAAGGTCACAACCGTTTACCTCCCTCGCATCTAATTTCTCAGCTATAGGCCAATTATCGTGCAAGAAGTTCTCAACCAAAGGAACCAGTTTCTGAGCACTCGTTCCTGCCACAGACTCGTTCCTATGCTGGTTAAACCAATCAGAAATCTTTCAAACTATCGTATCAAGCATGGGTATTAAGGATTACTTCCTCGCATCCCTAAAAGATTATTTAGAGATTCCACGGAGTTGCTTGTGTCGAGGTTGTATCTAGCAACCGGAGAAACACATCTTGCCCACTTTTGTGGCACGGTGGTCTCCTCCACATACTTCGCTGCTGAAGGAAATCTCTGCTTAAACGCCTCATAAAGCATATTGAACTCAGCCACCGTATGAGCCTTACCGCACTGTTGGAATTTTTTGGCGACAATGGCTCTGCTTCCGCTTGGAGCATTACCTTTCACGTTTTAAGCCAAATGCCATAAGCAAAACCCATGATGAGCTTGTCGATGGACGTTAGCTACGGCGTTGATGAGGCTGGTATTTCTGTCACTCACAAATACCAACTTCGAAGAGTCGTCTACAACAGTTTTCAGCTTCTCGAAAAACCAGCCCCAACTATAATTGTCCTCGCCATCGAGTACACCGAATGATATAGGATAAATGTGATGATTTGGATCCTGAGCTGCGGCAAAAACAAGTACACCACCAAATCCGGCCTTGAGAAAAGTTGCATCCACCACAATCACTTTCATCATGATTTGAAACCCATCAATGCAAGCTCCCAAAGCTATGAATAAATACTTGAATTTTCCCACCATATCCAGTTCCACAGCTGTTTTTGTACCCTCATTCAGCTCCTCTAACACGTACAAATAACGATACAACATCCTGTAGTTATATTCCGGAGTACCATGCATATCAGAAATTGCTTGATTCTTCTCTCTCAAAGTCGTGGAGTATGGTACCTCTACACCAACTTTCCTCTTCACAAGTGTCATGATTTCTCTAGGAGTTGGAGTCTCGAGTTTTCCGGGATAATGCTCACTCACAATAGCTGCAACTAATTGTACTGATCCTCTCCTTGATAAAGGTATTTCTCAAGCAGGTTTTATGATGCAGAGAGGTTATCAAAACTCTAATGCATGCAATGTTGTAGTAAGGTAAGCAGGAGAGTGTCAATCCACTTCTAGGAGGCAGAGAATGCACAGAGAATGCAAGATCCTAAGCAAATCTAAGCAAAATGAGACAGTTTATGGGAAAATATAAAAGAATTAGATGCAGCAACCTAAACAGAGTGAAACCTATTTTAAAAATACCAAAAAGGAAGCAACTACCACGAGAAACAAACAGATTAATTAAAGGAAAGAGCTTCGAATTGTTAAAATTCGACTAGTGGATCGATCACAAGATCGACCACTAGATCGAGCAGCAACGATCGATCTCGTCTAAAACCGTAAGAACGACGAATCTAATGACCAGGATGCTATCAGGTAACAAGCGAAAGATGAAATAAGACTTAAAGATTCTAAAAGAAAGGGCCTAGGGTTGAGATTCATGTAAAGGGTTTCAAAGGATCGATCTTGGATTTGAAACTTTAGATCGACTCACTTGGTGAGGATCTCTAAGCCTTGAAAACAAAACAAGATCTATCCGTGGCTTTCGGCTTTCGGTATAGATCACTCTTTCATCCTCTCCTCCAAACCCATGGCTTTTGGTTGAAAGAGAGGTCGAAAGGCAAGGAAAACAGATTTCAAGTAGATGGCTTAACTAGTCCCCCAAACTTCCATGGTTTTTGGGAAGGGGTAACTAGTCTCTAAGGTGTGATCTTCCGAAGCTCCTGGATCCTGTCAAGGTAAGGAACCTCTCGGATCATGAAGCTCTTGGCGTGAGAGTCTTCAAGCATTAAGCTTTCAACACCTTAGAAGAGATAGCCTTAAAAACGTTTAGAAAACAAACCAAGATCGAACCTTTTCTACCCCTTAATCCTCTCAACCCCGAACCCAAAGTAAACTACTCGCTACACATAGAGTAAATCAAGCAAAGCAGGAGAAATACGACGATGAACATGAATGAAAAACTGGATTAAACGATAAAGATTCGAATACAAAAGCTTAAAAGAAAAACTGGTTCAACAATAGTGTTCTTCACGAAAACGAGAGAGAAAACATGAAAGAAAAAGATAAGAATCTAAAGTTATCCAAAAAGCATCTCGCCGCCTTGCCTAAAATGCCCAAACAAGCCAATGGTCCCCCCTTCACTAACAGCCAAAAATGGTTGAAAGGACAGAAATCGACCACTGGATCGAGTGGTTCTCTCGATCACATCCGGGCATCGTGTCTTCGGCTCGATCCGGGTCTCGATCTTCTTCGGCGAATCGAGTGTTGCATCCGATCTCGGTATCGATCTTCGGGTGGATCGAGTGGTGTACTCGTTCTGGCTCTCGCTCTGCATGGCGTCATTTACGTCCGTACCGATTGATCGATTGCTTCACTCTATCTCCATCTCGATCATTCTCCTTGGATCGCCTAGTTGGCTCGATCTTCTGGTCGATCAACTTCTGGATCGACCGGCCATGCTCGATCTGCTGCTTGATCACTGGTCCTTAGCGTATTTCCGAGCTCCCACGAACTGCTACATCAGCCTCCACACGCCCACGAACTTCCATGACTCCAAAGCAGCCAGAAACAACCTGAATGTGATGCAAAATGCAAGGAAAATGCATATGCTGATGCAAGAATGCTCTAGGACCCTAAGTGATGCAATCTAACCTAAAACATGATACAAATGCATGGAAAACTAACTAATGAGTATGCAAAATGTATGCAATATATAGTAACATCAACTCCCCCAAACTTACTTCTTGCTTGCCCTCAAGCAACAAAAAACAAGTAAGGAAGAGAGGTTTTTAGAAAAACCAAAGGGGTTTTAAACATTTTGCAAAGGTGCCTTTCGAATGGATCATCTCAATGTCCTAGTTAACAATTCTAAAATGCTATGCCTACACTCATACTCCAAAGAACTTAGCCATACTCATCACACAAAGAAATTCAAATCATGACTCTCCTATTCCTAACAATCAAAGAAACCCATCCTTTAACATTCATTAACATTCGAACCATGAATCAAACTTATGCACTTTAAAGCAAAACACATTTGGCTAAGGGTTATGGTTATGAGCATAGAATGATCTCATTTGAAAAGGGTTTATAATCATAACAAGGGTTTCTCTCAAAAATGGTTTGAACTTATGCATAATGCTAAAGGTAAAGGCAATTTATGCATACATGATTAGATTCTCATCTACCCATGTAAACTATCAAATGATCCTATACCCCTCTCATTTAAGAAATTTAATCCTCACTCACCACTTAAGAGTCTACCCTTTTTCTCACACTTAGCAATCTCCAATTCAAAATAAAGACATTTTTAAACTTTTTAGGCTAGTGAAAAGGTTTTGAAAAATACTTTTGCTCTTAGAAATTTCTTATTAGTAGCTCTCTTATTATTATTATTATTATTATTTTTTCTTTTCACTTTTTTTTTTCATTTTTCTTTATTTGGCACTTAGGCTCTTTTTATTTCTTTTTCTTTTCTTTTCTCTTTTTTTTTTTTTTTTACTTATTATGAGAGAGCTACTTTCTGAAATTAGAGCATACTTAGTTTTAAAAGCAAACATTTCACTTAAAACCTCATTTCTTTCCTTAAAACACAAACTCCTTGAAACCGAAACAATTAGACAAGAAAGCAATCCCAATGATCCCCCAAACTTATCCTAAGCCTACACCTAGCTTCAAAATGCAAAGCTAGCAACAATATGAAAACCAAATCATGTCGCCTAAACCTAACACTTTATGCCAAGTTCAAACCAAAAGTAAGGCCTCACAAAGATGTCACACAAGAACATTTGGCTTCAAAGGAGGATAAGGTTCAAGGAGGGAGTTCTACTTAGGCTCACAAAGAGTGGTAAAAAGGAAGAAGAGAGCCTAAATATTTTAAAACCATGAGTTTATTTTCAAATGCATAAGAATGATAATTAGAGTTTCAAATTAAGGTTTTCTCTTAGTAGGATGAGTTTCAAATCATGAGAGTTCAATTCAAGCCACGAAAATCCTAACTAGTGATCCAAGCATGGTTAGAACTTACTTTCAAAGCATAAACAAAACATTAGAGAACTACCAACTAGGGCATTGAAATGATTCATAAGTAAAAACACCTTTTTAAGAAATTCTAACCCCTTATGCAAAATGCAAACAACCTAGGTGATATGAGAAACTCTAGACTCAATCCTAACATGTTTTTTTTAAAAAAGATGAATGCAACTACATGAATCTTTGAAAATTTTTTAAAAATTTCACCAATTTTTCATGACCTAAGACTCAAGGATGCAAAAAGGAAAATAAGATCAAAGAACACAAGATTAAATCACACAAGTACTCCCCCAAACTTGATTGACACCGTCCCGGTGGCAAACTCATCCGAAGGAGCATCAAAACACAATGCAGGAAACAAATATGAGCGGTTATATACAATGGAAGAAGGTTGTTTACCTCTGGTCTAGGCTCGACTGGAACTTGAGGATGTTCCAGAGGAGCTAGAGATCGTTGCTTTGCCTTTGTCAGCTGGTTCTTGGAGAGAATGGCGCGCCGGCTGAATGTTGTCTCCTTGGGTCTAGCGGATGACAATCCCTCCGGTTGAGAGCCTTCTCTTCTCGGGTTGTTGCATCTCTTGGCTTGCAGCTGGCTTAGGCTGGCCTCCCTGAAGTGCTTTAACTTTCTTCCCAAGCTTCTTCAGCATCTTCCCTTGCCACTTGTTAATCTTCCTTTGCATCTCTACCACCGATGCTAGGAACTTCTCGGTTTTTGTCCTCGGCTTAAAGTCTAGTTTGGGAAGTGTGTAAGCCTCGGGCATCTCGTCTTCCGTGCCTGGAGACTCTGACCTTTGACGTGGGGCAATGGCTGAAGCAGGCGGTCCTCCTAAAGGGGCAAAGCATTCTTACTCCGTGGGTAAGAACTCGATGTTCCTAACACCAAGTAGCTCGGTTTCGTCTCTGTTGGGAAGGATGCACACTCTCTTCTTGTCTTCGTCATCTATGAAGAGGTAGGCATAGAACCCTTCTGCTGGCGTGCGTCTCAAGCTATCAGTGTTCCTCATGTATGCTTCATCCATGAAAGCTCTGTTTGGAACGTGAGCAAAGTCATGGATGGGCACGCCGGCTTGCACGAACAAAGGATTAAGGAAACCGCCAATGTAGGAGGAGGTTTCCTTGCACCGTAAGGCATAAGCCTTGTACTTCACCAGGGAAGCCGCGAGCACACAGCCGTAGTTCACCTCATCGCCGAGTTCATCTTCTATGGGCTCTTCATTCGCATCCGGATCAGACACCAAGTGCTTCACACCTTGAAACAGGAAGCACAGATCTGTCTTCGTGACAGTAGGAGCAAAAGACCTTCCACTGAATGTATTGGCAATCAGCTTCAGAGTATACCTCAGCACCGTCTCCTAACTCGCTTGATCTTGGCGGTGTTGGCTTTGTAGTCTTCATTGCTGATCAGGTCCCAAAACTCGTCGGCTTTCTTGAAGGCTGGGAACTCGACTTTGTGTGCATCAGCGTTGAGACCGTAGGCCTGGCATAGCTCAGGGATGGAGAGTGTGTAAGCTTGACGTCCAACTTTGAAGTAGAGGCGGCCTTGGGAAGGGACGGGTGCACTAGGATTCTCATACCGGAACTCCAAGGTGGCAAGGAAGTCTATTGTCACTTCAGGAATGGTTGGGCAATCCATCTGTGACAAACACCTCAAGCCAATGTTCTTGAGGAGTTGATCGAAGTCCCCAAGAATCCCGAGCCTAGACAAAAGCTCTCGATCAGCAAACTTTGTGGGTTCAAACCGAAGCCTCTCCAACCGCTTCTTATCCCTCTTTTCATCTTTGCTCCACCTGACCCTCTCTTGAGCTACCACTTCTTGTCCTTCTCCTTCTTGTGCTTGCTCTTCTCTGGTTCTCTTTGGTGCCATTGTTCCTGAAACAAGATTCTAAGGATATTGATAAGTAAGAGGCGATTTGATGAGAATGAGAGAAGAGAAGGAGAGAATTTATAATAACTACCCTAGAATTTTGGAGAATAAATAAAAATCATAGCTAAATAAAAGGAAATCAAATATTTAGATTCTGAAAAATCTGGAATTATTCCATTTACTTAGCTAGTTTTAAAAATTCAAAACCAATCCTATATTCTAAAACAAGATCTTGCGGATTTAAAGGAGATTTTCTTAAAATAAAATCATTAAATTTGAAAATACCTTTGCAAGAAGTTTAGAATATCTTTTGCTAGCTCTTAAAAAGTAAAACTCTCACTCTCTTTGTTTAAAAATCTCGAGCAAAACAGGAATGAGAGGGTGAGAGGATGATTGAAACATTTAAAGGCTTTAGCAAAACCAAAACAATGGGTGGTCAAAGTGGTTTCTGACAAAGTCTTGGTCAAGGCACATCTTTCATGGTCAAAGATGCTTGCCTTGACCAAGTTTTGAATTTAAAAATTGGAGGGAAAGGAGTTAAGAAGGGAAAGAAAATTGTTACCTCGGCATGAGATCGAGTCCATTTGGTCGATCTAGGACTCGATCTCATGCCCAAAATGGCTTAGATCGAGAGGGTTACTCGATTTGAGACTCGATTCATAGTGAATCGAGTCCTGAATCGATTGGCTCTCTCGATCATTGAGATGTTGGCTCCTCGGCTAAGTCCTTGTGATCAAGCTATGTCCTCGATTTAGGGGTCGATTTGGCATAGATCCGAGTGATGGATCGAGTCGAGTGATCGATCAGTTTTCAACAGATTTTCCCGAGAGAAATTAGATCGGTCGATCCGATTTGGATCGATCGATCCTTTTTCGTCAAGGTCGATCTTGTCACTCGATCTCGTCTAGATCGACTGGCTCCTCTCGATTCACTGACTCGATCTAGCAAAGATCGAGCCAGGATCAGTCGATCTAGCACTCGATCTCTAGCCTTATTCTAACCCCTATTGCCTTTTTAAAACCTCAAAGTCAAGGTTTAGACTCCTTACACCTGTTCCTACACACTTGCAACATAAAAACATAAAACTGAAAGGGAAATAAGCAGAAGTATGTACAAGATAAACATGGGAATGCCTCCCAAGTGCGCTTTCTTTAACGTCTTTAGCTAGACCTTACTTGGTCTACGCGGATGGTGGGTCTTGGAGAAGCACCGAGGTACTCTCCTTGTCAAAGCTGTCTGCCAAGTAGGGCTTGACTCTGTGTCCGTTGACGGTGAAGGCATTGCCACTTTTTCCCATCAGAGTAACAGCTCCATACGGCAAGACCTCTTGAATCATGAACGGTCTGCTCCACCTTGATTTCAGCTTGCCCGTGAAGAGCTTGAGCCTCGAGTTGTACAGCAACACCAGTCCTCCTTCCTTAAGCTCCTTGGCAACCAACTTCTTGTCATGAGCCTCCTTAGTCCGCTCCTTGTATATCCGGGAACTCTCGTAAGCATTCAGCCTCAACTCGTCCAGTTCGTGTAGCTGAATAAGGCGCCTCTCCTGAGCCGTCTTGAGATCAAAGTTCAGCCTCTTCACCGCCCACAATGCACGGTGTTCCAGCTTAACCGGGAGGTGACAGCCCTTGGCATAGAGTAAGGTGAAAGGAGTTGTACCAATCGGCGTCTTGAAGGCGGTACGGTAGGCCCAAAGAGCGTCGTCCAGCTTCACTGACCAATCCTTCCTTGTTGCTCCAACAGTCTTCTCTAGGATAGCCTTGATTTTCCTATTGGAGGATGATACGGTGTAGCCACCTTGTGCTTAACCCCATACTTTCTCAAGAGGTTCTCAAAGACCTTGTTTATAAAGTGGCTTCCTCCATCACTTATAACAACCTTGGGTACCCCAAACCTTGGGAAGATGATACTCTTGAACAGCTTGATCACAACCTTAGAGTCATTTGTAGGGGAAGCAACAGCCTCAACCCATTTGGAGACATAATCCACAGCTACTAAGATGTACTTGTTGCCGTATGAAGAGGGAAAAGGCCCCATGAAGTCAATCCCCCACGCATCTAACACGTCAACCTCGAAGATAGGAACTTGAGGCATCTCGTTCCTCTTGGTTATATTCCCTGCTCGCTGACATGCCTCACAGCTCTTCACAAACTCGTGTGCATCTTTAAAAATGGAGGGCCACCAGAAACCGGCTTGCAACACTTTCGTGGCTGTCTTGAATGAGGCGAAGTGTCCTCCGTAGGATGAGCCATGGCAATGATAGAGGATGTCCCTGGCTTCTTCCTTTGTAACACATCTCCGGTACAAGCTGTCTACTCCTCTTTTGTATAGGTAAGGCTCGTCCCAAAAGTAGTCACTAGCCTCCCTCATAAATCGCTTCTTGTGATAGCTGTTGAGATGTGTTGGCTCCTCACCACACGCTAGGTAGTTCACCACGTCAGCATACCACGGTAGATCCTCCTCTTTAAAACTCAACACTTCCTCAAACCTTCCTTCTAGCTTCCCACAAACAGCAGTTGTAATCGTCATAAGCTGCTCTTCTGGAAGAGAGTCATCTAAAGGGAGAGACTCGTTGATCCTTAGCCTTGAGAGGTGGTCAGCGACTCCATTTTCTATCCCTTTCTTGTCTTTAATCTCCATGTCAAACTCCTGGAGTAACAGAATCCATCTTAAGAGCCGAGGCTTAGTGTCTTTCTTCGAGTAGATGTATCGTAAGGCAGCGTGATCCGTGTATACAATAGCCTTGGAGCCAACGAGATATGATCTGAACTTCTCAAAGGCGAAGACTACTGCAAGCAGCTCCTTCTCCGCAGTGGTGTATTGTGATTGCGTGTCATCCAAGGTCCTTGAAGCGTAGTAGATCACATGCAGCTTCTTGTCTTTCTTCTGACCAAGGACGGCTCCTACGGCGTAGTCACTAGCATCACACATGATCTCAAAGGGAAGAGACCAGTCTGGTGCTTGGACTATAGGGGCTGATGTAAGGGCTTCCTTGATGGTCACGAAAGCCTTCAAACACTCCTCATCGAATACAAACTCAGCTTCCTTGCACAACAGACGTGTAAGAGGCGTGCAATCTTGGAGAAATCTTTGATGAAGCGCCTATAGAACCCTGCGTGCCCCAAGAAGCTCCTGATCCCTTTGACATTAACCAGCGGTTCTAGACCCATAATGACCTCCACCTTAGCCTGATCAACCTCAATACCCTTCTCTGAAATCTTGTGACCGAGCACTATCCCTTCCTTAACCATGAAGTGGCATTTCTCCCAGTTCAGCACCAAGTTTGTCTCTTCACAACGTCTAAGTACCCTGCAAATATTCAACAAACAAGCAGGAAAGGACGCACCATACACAGAGAAATCATCCATGAATACCTCTACCATCTCCTCTATAAGATCAGAGAAGATAGACATCATACACCGCTGAAAGGTAGCCGGTGCATTACATAATCCAAACGGCATCCTTCGATATGCAAAGGTACCGTAGGGACATGTAAAAATCGTCTTCTCCTGATCGTTTGGGTGAATAGGAATCTGAAAGAAACCACTATACCCATCGAGAAAACAGTAGTAAGGGTGATTTGCAAGTCTCTCAAGCATTTGATCAATAAAAGGCAAGGGGAAATGGTCTTTTCTAGTCGCAAGGTTAAGCTTTCTATAGTCAATACACATTCTATGATCAGTAATGGTCCTAGTAGGGATAAGTTCATCCTTTTCATTCCTTATGACCGTGATCCCTCCCTTCTTAGGCACCACGTGTACAGGGGAAACCCACGTACTGTCACTTATGGGATAGATCACGTCAGCCTCTAAAAGCTTAAGGATTTCCTTCTTAACAACGTCTTTCAAGTTAGGATTCAAACGCCTTTGATGTTCTACAGAAGTAGCGTTCTCATTATCCAAGTGAATCCTATGAGTGCATAGCATTGGTGAAAGGCCCTTGATGTCACTTAAAGAGTACCCAATGGCCTTCCTATACTTTCTCAGCTCAGTTAGGAGCGAGTGCAACTCATCATCACTGAGGTTTTCGTTCACTATCACGGGATAGGTGTCATTAGGCCCTAAGAAAGCATACCTTAGCCCTTTTGGGAGCTCCTTTAGGTCCACCTTTGGGGCTAACAGCTCACTCCAGTCATCCTCGTGGCTGTTGTTGTTGCTTTCCTCCTTGGAACTCTCCCTTGAACTCGAGGCATGGCCTTTCAGACTGCTTTCCTCCATCGCTATCCCTTCTGAGATTGAGTCCTCCGGTCGATTCTCCTCTCGATGTCGTCTAGATCGAGCCATTTCACTCGATTCACTTACTCGATTTGATATGGATCGAGTAAGGGATCGAGACCCTGAGTCGATCTCTTGATTGGACTCCAAAATGATCGGGAAGTCTCTCTCGATCGTCGACTCGATTGTTTTTCCTGATCGAGCATTTGTCTCGATCTGTCTATCGATTGTTACGCCGGATCGAGTTGTGCTCTCGATTGACTTGTCGATCTGTCCCCTGGATCGAGTGATAGCGTCGATCTCGGGGTCGATCTCTAGGCAGCAACCTTCTTTATTCTTGATAATTCTCCTCGAATCCAGCAGGTTCACGTACTCTTGGGTTCTTTGATCAACATAGCCAAACTCCTCTGGCTCCTTAGTGAGTGCTAGCTTCAGATGGTCTTCTAGAGCTAGCTCTTCCAGCAACTCATCCGCCAAGGCATCCATCGTTTCGATATAGAAAGCTTGTCCTTCAATGGTTGGCTTCTTTAGAACCTTGTTGATGTCAAAGTCTAGCCTGATCTCCTTCCCCAAATGCAAGGCAATCTTCCCATTCTTCACATCTATTATAGCCCCGGCGGTTGCAAGGAACGGCCTCCCTAAGATGAGTGGGTCTTTAGGTTCCTCGTCTATCTCCAACACTACAAAGTCTGTAGGCACGTTCACACCACTGATTCACACCGATAAGTCTTCAAGAAGCCCCACTGGTAACCTCACGCTTCTATCAGCTAGCACCAATGAGATCCGACAGTCTTTAAACCGAGTGAAACCAAGCTTCTTAGCCACGGAGTGAGGCATCAAGTTTATGCTAGTAACGATCGATCTCGTCTAAAACTGTAAGAACGAAGAATCTAATGACTAGGATGCTATCAGGTAACAAGCGAAAGATGAAATAAGACTTAAAGATTCTAAAAGAAAGGGCCTAGGGTTGAGATTCATGTAAAGGGTTTCAAAGGATCGATCTTGGGTTTGAAACTTTAGATCGACTCACTTGGTGAGGATCTCTAAGCCTTGAAAACAAAACAAGATCTATCCGTGGCTTTCGGTATAGATCACTCTTTCATCCTCTCCTCTAAACCCATGGCTTTTGGTGGAAAGAGAGGTCGAAAGGCAAGAAAAACAGATTTTAAGTAGATGGCTTAACTAGTCCCCCAAACTTCCATGGTTTTTGGGAAGGGGTAACTAGTCTCTAAGGTGTGATATTCCGAGGCTCCTGGATCCTGTCAAGGTAAGGAACCTCTCGGATCATGAAGCTCTTGGCGTAAGAGTCTTCAAGCATTAAGCTTTCAACACCCTAGAAGAGATAGCCATAAAAACGTTTAGAAAACAAACCAAGATCGAACCTTTTCTACCCATTAATCCTCTCAACCCCAAATCCAAAGTAAACTACTCGCTACACATAGAGTAAATCAAGCAAAGTAGGAGAAATACGACGATGAACATGAAAGAAAAACTGGATTAAACGATAAAGATTCGAATACAAAAGCTTAAAAGAAAAACTGGTTCAACAATGGTGTTCTTCACGAAAACGAGAGAAAAAACATGAAAGAAAAAGATAAGAATCTAAAGTTATCCAAAAAGCATCTCGCCGCCTTGCCTAAAATGCCCAAACAAGCCAATGGTCCCCCCTTCGCTAACAGCCAAAAACGGTTGAAAGGACAGAAATCGACCACTGGATGTAGTGGTTCTCTCGATCACATCCGGGCATCGTGTCTTTGGCTCGATCTTCTTCGGCGAATCGAGTGTTGCATCCGATCTCGGTATCGATCTTCGGGTGGATCGAGTGGTGTACTCGATCTGGCTCTCGCTCTGCATGGCGTCATTTACGTCCGTACCGATTGATCGATTGCTTCACTCGATCTCCGTCTCGATCATTCTCCTTGGATCGCCTAGTTGGCTCGATCTTCTGGTCGATCAACTCCTGGATCGACCGGACATGCTCGATCTGCTGCTCGATCACTGGTCCTTAGCGTATTTCCGAGCTCCCACGAACTGTTACATCAGCCTCCACACGCCCACGAACCTCCATGACTCCAAAGCAGCCAGAAACAACCTGAATGTGATGCAAAATGCAAGGGAAATGCATATGCTGATGCAAGAATGCTCTAGGACCCTAAGTGATGTAATCTAACCTAAAACATGATACAAATGCATGAAAAACTAACTAATGAGTATGCAAAATGTATGCAATATGCAGTAACATCACTCCTCTTCACGCTGCCTTCTTCACTCTGACTAGCACGGTTACATGTGTGCATATTTCTGCAAGTTCTAATTGAAAAAGCATCCGATTTTGCTATCTTTGCTGCTCGTACGTGCCACGTACAACTTCGTTGCGCGCATTTTACCATCCATCGCTGAGTATCAGAATTTTTTATAACATACCTGAAAGATTTAACAAATGCGCTTCTATGAACCACTTCTACAACAGCATTCTTACTAGGAAATTCTTGATCAATACTCAAATCCAAACTGTCTTCCCATGGCTCTAAACTCTGACTACATTCAACAACAGGTGGTCCCTCAACATAATAATCACGTCTATCCGATGATTCCACACCGTTACCCCCACCATCATCGTCGTCGTCGTCATCATCATCATCATCATCATCATCATCATCATCATCATCATCATCATCATCATCATCATCATCATCATCATCATCATCATCATCATCATCCTCGTCTTCTTCTTCTTCTTCATTTCTTTCTCCGTTGTCAACATGCAACGTTATGGCATTGGATCCTATTGGTCCTATTTCTCCGCTTTCATCATCAACGCGCTGCGAATCTTCATAATTCATACCATAAGAGCTTCTCCCCGCTCTCGATTGTTGCACGGGCAGTTCCGGTGTACTCATCAACTCCACAATCAAAACACATCTACGGTTCTCATTATCAATATGCGATAGATATACCAACAGATCCTCATCATCACACATATACGACTTTTCCTCACATCCAGCCAATCTAGCAATGTAACTCAATTGCAATTTAATCTTACTTTCATCTAACCCAAGCTTCTTGTATAACCTAACTTCTATCATCAGTATTATTATCTCATCAACTGATGTCTTCAACACTAGACCATTGATGCAACCTTCACATTTATAATGTATGGTGACGTAGTTGCTCATTTTAACCTGCCCAATAAAATTCCAAATAAACTCATTCAATACTGTTTTTTTTGTTCCCAGTTTTATACTAATTTTACTAGTTATACATCATTTCCCAGTATTTATAGTATTACTAGTTATACTATTATCACATGACCAAGATCCAATTCTCAGATCCAGTCGGTTTTGAAATTTCAAAAACTTACAATTCACTACGATTCAGCCACTGTAATGCATTGATGTAGCCAATATAGAGTCATATTCAACCCAGAAACATTCGTTAAACACCAATGTGCATGAAATCCAATTCAATCTATCATTTCTCCTAATTTCCAATTCCTAAAACCAAAAATTTCCCCAAAATCTCCAAAAATTAACACCAATGATTCATTGCAACCAAACGGACCTCAATGAAGCTCCGGCGGTGCAACGGCGGCGAATGGAGGTCGACGGAGGTGGAGGCAATTGTCATCTCCGTCTCTCATCGAGAGGGTGAGAGCGCGAGAGAGACAAAATGGTCAATCTCGGTCAATGGTCAATCATTAATGGCAAAATAGTCAATCTACATTACAAAGAGTATTGTGGATCATATGAGAGTGATATAGATCATTTGATTTCTCATTAGAGTATATCAGACGATGTCTCCCACACTTGCCTTTTGCTTGTCCTCAAGCAATCAAAGACAAACAAGAGAGAGAGATTTGAATGTGCGAGCTCAAAACGAAAGATGCCAATGGAAAATTGATTCAATGCCCAAGTTATATATTCTAAGATGCATAGAGACTGTTATACTTTAAAAACTTAAACCATACTCATCCTAACAAACATTGAACTCAAGCTCAGCCTACACAAGCATTCAAATCAACTAACTCTTTAACATTCATTAATTGTAATTAATGGATCAATTTCTTGCAAATCAAGTGAGAACATTTGGTTTAAAGGGCATGGATATGAGATGAAAATGATCTCATTCAAGTAAGGGCTTAAAGATTCAAGGGATCACTGAATGAAATGATTCTATCTTAGGCAAAATGCTAAAGGTAAAAGCACACCTATGCATGCAAGTTAAAGCTCTCTTCTACCATTTTCCGAAAGATGAGTCCTAGAAACTTCTAAACCCAAAGCGAACCCATAATTCTACCCTTTCCCAAGGAACTTGATGCTCTTCATCATCAAGTGTGGGGAAACTCCTTCTTCTTGCTTGTGTGGTTGATTCTCTTTTTTTGGGACTTGCTGTTCTTTTGTTGATTAGGCGCCATTCTTCATCACTTTTGGTGGATTGCTTTGGTCTAATTTCTCCTTGGATGACCTTTAAAGCATAGCTGTTGTTTGCATCTTCTTTTGTTAAACACTTAGAGCTTTTCTTCCCTTTATACTTATAACCACAAACTTTACTTATTTCCCCACACTACCATTCCCATACCTTTTCTTCTTCTCCCAGAAGATATATACAATGAAACTCAAACCACTTAATGCTGCCCTTTTCCAAATCTCCTATCCTAGTACCAAGCTCAAAATGCAAGCTGGTGTCTACAAGAAAGCTTCTCCTTGCCAGCCTTATTCCTAACACTTTTTGCCAAGATGAAATCAAAAAAATGCAATGCAAGGTATCACAAACTCTCACAGTAGTGTTTAGGTTTAGAAGGAAGGATTGGTTAAAAGTGTGGATAACTGTCCCATAATGATGAGGATCAACTACTTGGATCAATAAGAGTGCTAAGAAGGGAAAAAGATGATCCAAATATGTATATGAGTAGCCATGTAGACACTCTTAATGCACAAACAAGATAATTTGAAATCAGATTTAGGTTCTAATAAAATAAAATTGGAATCAAATCACAGCAAGCTTCAGCATAAGTCAAGAATGTCAATGCAAGAATTCAAGGCATGGTGCAGCCTTAACTTCAAACTCACTACTATGCATTCAAACAACAAGTAACCAAGGCATTGAAAACAATTCAAACATGGGCATCTTAACAAGTGTTCATCATCTACTCCATATGCAAATGTGTGCAAAGCTATATGAAATGCATCTAGACTCAATCTTAGATATGCGAATGCACCTAAATAGTTCTTTTTGGTTCCAAAAAATTGCAAATTTTATGGATTTTCAATGCACATAGATGAATGCATGGGTGCATGAGACTCAAGAATGCAAAAGGGAAAATAAGAAAACATAACACAATGTCAAATGCAATACCCTCCCCCACACTTGAATCACACAGTCCTCTGTGTAATAAGAGTAGTAGAGGAGGTTCAAACAACTATAAATGATAAAGGGACAAAAGGCAGTGCAAAAGAAGTGGAGGATGAAGAGTTAGGGGGACTTACAGCTGTTTTCGTAGCTGATATCGGAGTGGGGTGATATGCTCAAATTAACCCTTAGAGCTACTCTCTCAAATTAAGAGATCATTGTAGTGCTTAGGGATCGAATCCACAAGGACTTAAGGTTATCACTCAACAGATTTTAGATTCAAATAAAGCTAAGCAATCAATAATGAAATGAAAATAAAATAACAATGAAAGCAATGATGTCAAAGGCGGATTGTAGGTTCTTAAAATCAGGAGACAAGACGCTAGGCAATGAGAACTTCACACGTTGACATAAATCGCAGACTACGAACTGAAAGGATTATTTATTAAAGCCGTTCTAGAACTCGAAACACTAATGTAAAACCAATCGACTTCCGTTGCAGAGATTAACTATGATCAGATTCTAGAATTCCAAATTCCTTTGCAAATTCTAACAACATAAACATGCATTATAGATCAGGTTCGATATGTTCACAAAACCACTAATTCAAATTCCTTTGCAACTTGTTATTTTGTTCATCTAAGATAGTTCTGGTGATTAACAATGTTTCTACATCTATTAAACATCCTAAAATCTGATTTCTAGAGGATCAATCTTAAAACCAGTGTTAAAGCAATCTAGATGAAGAACCAAATGATTTATCCTTCCAGTTTTGCAGTTCTAACAATTCATTATCAACCTTTGAATAACCCAAAACTTAACTAGCAGATTACTCAGACATAGCAAGTGAAACACAAATCATGGCTGAATAAAATTGCATTAAGAAAATAGAGTAAAAGATGAAGGGGTTCGAAATTATTCTCTACAGAGTATGGATTTTTCTCCCCAAAAGCTCTCAATCTAATCTCTCTCTTAGTCTCAATGATAATCAGAATGAATAGCCTAACAATGGCTTAGAAAACCTAATTACAAGTCTAAACACGAACTGGGGCAAAAGTGCAAATAGTGAAAGACTTCTGGGCCAAGTTGCAATTTCTTCTAATGAGTTTTCACACTTCTTCGCGACCACGACCGGTGTCGATCGACACCATCAACTTCAGTATAGCTCCAAAAGGTTCCATAATCCACAATTATGCTCCATTTGTACCTAGACCTGCAAATACTCTATAGGACTCGAAAAATACCAAAAAGACTCTATAAACAAGACTTATATCATGGTAAAAAACCAACAAAAACCATGATATATCAACTCCCCCAGACTTATCTTTTGCTTGCCCTCAAGCAAACATCAGACAAGACCTAAGGTCAAGGTTTGAAAACACAGAAAAAGTCAATCAGACATCAGGAATACCACATTGATTAACACTTTCGAAACCACATACCACAGAGTCAACACAAGATCAAATTTCAGTTTAATCATCACAGGCTTAGCAAATCTTTCAAATTCAGTTCAAGCTCTTTCAAGAAATCCGAAATCTCTACTGCTAAACTCCTTATTTCTATCTAAGTGATGTCTCATCAATGTTTTATCATCTCTATCTCTTATAGATTCTTTTCCCTTCCTAAACAACTGACCAAAGCAGTCTTAACGCAGTTCTCCTATTTTCTTTTCCCTTGATCTTTTCTTCCTGATAATTTTTTTATTTTAAGCTCTTTCTCATTTTTTATAGTCTAAGATATGGTGTTGCTCAATACTTGTGTTCCTTGCGAGGAGACAGGTTCTTGAGTGTGTTCACTACTGTTGTTCCTTGTGAGGAGACAGGGTCATGAATGCACCAAACGTTTGACTCAAAATCTTTTAAGCTCATTCAGGGAAGATCAAAGAGAAACTGTGTTTTAACATACTTGTCAGTGTTAGAAGAGAAAAATCAAGATCAAAGAGAATCAAGCATCAAGACAAGAAGTTTCAAGTTCATTTAAGTGGAGCTAACAGCAAATTTTTTAAATTCTCTAAGAACCTAAACCTTCATTGCTAGATTGATCTTCCTATGACTTTCAACTTAGTAAGACTTATAATCAACACATGTGGCAATGGTTCTTATAATCATCAATGTTTTGTGGTTTGTTCCAAGAAGAACTGACAATTTTAAAAATTTTGACTCAATAAAACAGGTTTTGACTCAACTTTGAGACTCAATAAATACAAAACAATATACACAATATCAGCAACGACCTCCCCCAGATTTAAACAACACTGTCCCCAGTGTTATCAAGCAAGGAGTTGGTAGAAAGAGGCAATGAAACGGTTTGTACAGGGATGAGAAAGTGGTACCTGTGACTGTGCGTGGTGTCGATCGACACCACATGGTTGGTGTCGATCGACACCCTGTCCGAAAACAGAATGGGATGACCCAAACATGTGTATTTGTTGCATGTTAGATTGTTAGCTGATGTTCTCCAAAGTCAAGACTGTTAAGAACACTCAAGCAAACAATTAAAAACAACAACATAATCCAAAATCTCATCAGTTCAAACAAATTTCAGAACACAACCAAAGCTGACAAACTGACTCAAGATAAAGACATAAAAACTGACTCAAGAGAAAATGAAAAATAACAAAGGAAAAAGAAAAAGTAACCAGGATAGCTAGAGGAACAAATCCTCATCCTCAGTATCAGGTGAATGTGGGCGAACACAACCACAGTTGGAGATCACCGAGACAGCGTTCCACAACGCCTGAATACTCTACACCACATAACACTGAAAGGTAGCCTACTCCATCGGAATGTCGGGGGTCGGTGGAAGTGTATGTCGACCAATTGGCGGAGACAGCGTCCGTGGTAGAGATGGGTGACGAGAGGGACCTCCAGCAAGGCCCTCAACAGGCGCATCCTCAGCAGCAGGAGCAGCAGCGCCGGAAGATCCTCCCTTGCGCCTAGTAGCTGGTGTGGATCGTAGCAGTGAAGCATCAGGCTGGAAGCTGAGGGTGTCTATCTGCAGTGTAGTGAGAGCAGTCTGAGGCAGCGGAATAAGACATCGCTGACCAGTGTGACTAACGAAGCTCTATAGCGGCTCATCTCCTGCGATCCAGTGGGTCCTCCTCAAGTAATCCAGGTCAATGAGGTGGCGCTCAGACACAACTCTGCAAGTCGAAGTGTCAATACGGAAGTGGCGGAAGATGGGGGTGAGGAGGCTGCCAATACTCCCGGGCCTGCCCCGAGCTCTAGTGAATGCCATGGTCTTCAGCGAAGCCAAGTGATGGGCAAAAATGGCACCCATGTTGACATCGCTGTCAACCGGATACTCCTCTGTCAACACTTCCTCAATGCTGTAATACAGGAGAGTCAGCTCTGAAACTCTCATCTTCTCGGGCTCATACTTGCACAAGAGAGTGGTGGAGAAGAGGCGGACAAGGTAGCGCAGCAACGGATGGTGCACATCAGTCTGAGTAGACCTCTTGGAGTCATGAACTCCATTCCCGAAATGGGACCAGAAACTGTTCAAGTCAGGAAACGGCGTCGGGAGGGAGACGCCAGTGCACTCTGGATCGAACCCGAAGATGGTACAGAGCTCAGGAAATGTGATCCTGTACCCGATTCCTCTGATGAGGAATGTGAGAGTCCCCTCATCTGCTCTCCTCACGATGTCATTGGTGTAATACACCCTCGCCGTGGCAATGAACTGGCGGACTAGCTCTGGGTATAAATCGTACTGCTTGGTCGCCATGGTACCCAAACCAATCTTCTGCAGCATGCGTAGAGCCTCCTCCTTGAGCCCGAGGCGGCGCATTGTAGCCTCATCTGCGAACCGGGTAGGTGCAAAGTCCATCTTGAGCCAGGCATTGTAGAACAAGGTGTCGTAATCGTCCCACTCCTCACTGATTTCTCGGAAGATGCAATCGCGTTTTGCCACCTCCTTTGTCGGAGTATCCTCCCAAACCCTCTCCATCGGGATCCTCAACCTTTCTCTCCGAGGCCATGGAGGAAGAGCTGGTATAGCAGGTGCTAGGTTGGAGGATTCTCCGGTCTCAGTGCGTAATCTTTTGCTGTTTCGTGGAGCTATCTGCACGCAGAAAACCAAGAAAACGCAGAAATTTCGAAAATCAGGCCAAAATTTGAAAATTTGAAAATTCAAAATCTGGCCTATATCATCAAGGGCGAACCTAACCAGCAATTTAGTGATCATTAATCACAAACAATTCCAGTCTAAAATCCCAAATTCGGATCTATTTTTGCAAAATTCATCATCAATCCAAAAATTTCAAAATTTTACAAAACAAGTTATAATAATTAAGGGGCAAGGTCGAATTCCTCCTAAACAACCTAGAGAAGCATGATTCAAGTCCTAAATCAAGCTAAAACAGGTCAAATTGGAAGTTTCAAATCTTGGGGTCGAACTGAAAAATTGAGTTTCGAGTGTCATATCTTGCAGATCGGATGAGTGAGTTATATATTCAGAATCAGCACAAAATTTCGCCCAGGATAGGCTTTGGATTCACTCAAATCCGTCAAGAAACAAGAAAGTTCTGATTTGTTGGAAATTTGGGAGCTTTCGGGTTTTGGAGAAGAAGTGAAGACGAAGACAAAGTCCCGACGAGTTAAAAGGACTTACCTGATTAATGAGGGTGTTGATCGACACTGGTCAGTGTCGACCAGGGTGTCGACCGTGGTCGACAGGTGCTCACCTCGACACCCTGTGCAAATTTTTTTTTTTTTTTGGGCTAAACACACGAAAATGAGTTAGTAAAAATCAAAAATTATACTAAGTATGTACACTTACCAATGGGTTGCCTCCCACCAAGCGCTCGTTTAACGTCATTAGCTTGACTGTCCTCAGGATCAGGCTGTGGGTGCATCTGCCAAAGGTACAATCTGTCATTCGGGAATTGCGGCTTGCGCCCAGTAATGTTTCACCCTTTGCCCATTGACAACAAACTCCCTGCCTTCTGGAGTTGACAGAACAACTGCGCCATATGGTCTGGCTTCCTTGACTGTGAAAGGACCTGACCAATGAGAACGCAATTTTCCAGGAAATAATTGTAAACATGAGTTATACAAAAGTACCTGGTCATTTGGTTCAAAATGTCTGGCAAGTATTTTTTTGTCATGGTAGGCTTTGGTCCTCTCCTTGTACAGTTTTGAGTTCTCATACGCATGATGTCTGATCTCATCTAACTCATTGAGCTGTATATGGCGCCTCTCTGCTGCAGAGTTCCAGTCAAAGTTCATCTTCTTGACAGTCCAATTTGCCTTGTGTTCAAGCTCCACTGGAAGGTGACATGCTTTCCCATAAAGCAGATGAAATGGTGTGACCCCAGGTGGTGTCTTGAACGCTGTCATGTAGGCCCAAAGCGCATCCTCTAACTTGGCAGACCAGTCCTTCCTTGTCTTCCCTACTGTATTCTCCAGGATTTCCTTGATTTGCCTGTTGGAAACTTTAACCTGACCACTTGTTTGAGGGTGGTAAGGTGCAGCAACCTTGTGATGAACTCCATACTTCTGCTGCAGTTTCTCAAACACTCTGTTGATAAAGTGTTTCCCACCATCACTGATCACAATCCGTGGCACTCTAAATCTGGGAAAAATGATGGTTTTGAACAGTTTCAGGACCACTGCAGCATCATTGTGTGGACTGGCAATTGCTTCCACCCATTTGGAGACATAATCCACTGCAACCAGGATGTATTTGTTCCCATAAGATGAAGGAAATGGTCCCATGAAATCGATGCCCCAGCAGTCAAAAACTTCAACTTCAAGTATGAAGTTTTGTGGCATCTCATGTCATCTACTGATATTTCCTCTCCTTTGGCAGACATCACACTGTGAGATGAATGTCTGAGCATCCTTGAACATTGTAGGCCACCAGAACCCTGCTTGTAGAACCTTGGAGACAGTCTTAAAGGTAGAAAAGTGTCCTGCATATTCAGAGCCATGACAGTGGAAAAGCACATTCTGAACCTCAGTTTCTGCAAGGCATCTTCTGTAGATTCCATCTGAACAGTACTTGTACAAGTATGGCTCATCCCAGTAATATCTCCTTAGTTCCCTCATGAATTTCTTCTTCTCATACCCTTTGAGAGTGTCAGGAACCTCATCTGCAGCTAGGTAGTTGGCAATATCAGCATACCAAGGCCTAGAAGAGGTTGCAACTGTGAAGATAGGCTGAGAGAAAACATCACGCAGGAGTTGTTGAAGCATAGTTGCAGTTTGGGACTGGTGTCGATCGACACCAGATGGGGTGTGTTGATCGACACTGGTCAGCGTCGACTAGGGTGACGAGGGAGACGTCGATCCTGCTCGATTATGGCTCGCGTCGAGATTGGTGTCGATCGACACCAAGTGGTGGGTGTCGATCGACACCCTGTTTGCAGTTCGAGAAAACTGCAGTGCATCCGTATCTGAAGTCTGCAATCTTGCCTCAATGAGACATATGTTCTCCTCTGGCAGGAAATCATCAATGGGGACGTTGTCTTCAATTCTAATTCTAGAGAGATGGTCTGCTACTCCATTCTCAACCCCTTTCTTGTCCCTTATCTCAATGTCAAATTCTTGCAGCAGCAAAATCTATCTCAACAGTCTTGGTTTTGTATCTTTCTTCTGCATCAAGAACTTGAGAGCAGAGTGATCAATGTGCACAATTACCTTAGACCCAACCAAGTACTGTCTGAACTTCTCAAATGCAAATACTACAACCAACAATTCCTTCTCTGTAGTTACATAGTTCTTTTGAGCATCATCTAGTGTTCTGCTTGCATAGTAGATTGCATGAAGCTTCTTGTCCTTTCTCTGACCCAATACAGCGCCCACTGCAAAGTCTGAAGCATCACACATCACCTCAAATGGTAGATCCCAATCAGGAGGCTGCACAATGGGGGCACTCACTAAGGCCTGCTTGATTTGTTGGAAGGCTGAGTGACATTCTTCGGTAAATTCAAACTTCACATCCTTGCAAAGCAGAGCTGTGAGTGGTCTTGCAATCTTACTGAAATCCTTAATGAACCTTCTGTAAAATCCAGCATGTCCTAGAAAGCTCCTGACTGACTTCACACAATCTGGAGGTTGTAAACTAATCATCACTTCAATCTTGGCTCTGTCTACCTCAATACCCTCTCCAGAAACTCGATGCCCAAGCACAATCCCATATCTGACCATAAAATGGCATTTTCCCAGTTCAGAACTAGATGCATTTATTCACACCTTGCAAGCACTTGACATAGGTTGTCAAGGCAGTCCTTAAAAGATGATTCATACACTGAGAAGTCATCCATGAAGACCTCCATATACTTCTCAATCATGTCAGTGAAGATGGATAGCATGCATCTCTGGAATGTCGTAGGAGCATTACAAAGTCCAAATGGCATTCTGCGATATGCAAATGTACCATAAGGACAAGTAAATGTAGTCTTCTCCTGGTCATCTGGGTGGATGGGGATCTGAAAGAAGCCAGAGTAGCCATCCAGGAAGCAGTAATAGGAGTGATTTGCCAACCTCTCCAGCATCTGATCAATGAATGGCAGCGGGAAGTGATCTTTTCTTGTAGCAGCGTTGAGCTTCCTGTAGTCAATACACATCCTGTGCCCAGTGATGGTCCTTGTGGGAATCAGCTCATTCTTCTCATTTTTCACCACTGTCACTCCTCCCTTCTTGGGAACCACATGTACTGGACTGACCCAAGTGCTGTCTGAAATCGGGTAAATGATCCCAGCAGCCAGAAGCTTCATGATCTCCTTCTTCACTACATCCTGCAAGTTCGGATTCAGCCTCCTCTGGTTCTCGATTGACGACTTTGACTCATCCTCAAGATGTATCTTGTACATGCACAACTCTGGAGAGATACCTGAAATGTCATCAAGAGAATAGCCAAGAGCCTTGCGAAAAGCGCACAGCTTGCTTAGCAGTAAAGTGAGCTCTGCATTGTTTAAGGTAGCACTAACTATGGCAGGATATGTAGAGTTAGGTCCTAGAAAATCATACCTTAGGCCTGCAGGAAGCTGTTTGAGTTTGATTTTGGGAGCTTTTTCTTCACTCTAATCACTTAACTTTGCAGCTTTTACAAATGTCCCAACCAGCTCTTGTTATGCAACCAGCTGCATGACCTGCTCATTTGCATCCATCATCTTGACATAGCCAGCAGCAATGTTGTCTAGATGCTCTGTTGATTCTGCAGAAACTGTCAATGCCCTCTCCAAAGGGTCTGCAGGATGCATCTCTTGGAAAATCTCTTCTGCAAGACTGGTGAGGGAGTCTACATAAAATGTGTGGCCATCTATTGTTGGTCTCTGCATCAACTTGTCCATTTCAAAATGCATCACCAAATTGCCCACATTCAAAGCAATTCTCCCTTTTCTGACATCAATGATGGCGCCTGCAGTAGCTAGAAATGGTCTTCCCAAAATCAAGGGATCCTTTGGTTCTTCACCATAAGCCAGAACCACAAAGTCTGTGGGAATCACACAGTCTCCCACTGTGACTGGTACATCTTCTAAAATGCCTTCAGGAATCCTTACAGATCTGTCTGCTAAAATAAGAGATATTCTGGTCGGCTGGAAGTCAGTCATACCCAAGCTGATAGCAACTAAATAAGGCATCAGGTTGACACTTGACCCCAGATCACATAATGACCTCTCAAACCTTTCAGAAAAGATTGTGCAATCCAGAACAAAGCTCCCAGGGTCAGTCAGCTTCTCTGGTATCTTATTCTGAATCACTGCACTTACTTGTTCTGAAATCAGCATTGTTCCTTGCTCCAGCCCCAGATTCTTGGTCATCATCCTTTTCACATATCTCTTTATCACAGGAGTAGTCCTTATGGCATCTATCAAAGGAATCTCCACCATAAGCTTATCCATGATAGCTTTAATCCTAGAATCCTCCAGTTCCTGTTTAAACTTCTTTTGGTTCCTTGGATAAGGCACCTTTGGCTTATAGACCCTTTCTTCTGCACTTTCTGGAGTCTGATAACTCGGAGTTTGCTTATATGGTGGGCGTCGATCGACACCAGGGGGTAGGTATCGATCGACACTGATTCCTGAGAGTGGTGTTGATCTGGTGTCGGGCAGCTTGTCGACCTCAGTCGATATCCGTTCGCTTCGAGTCGAGGAGTCGCGAATTTCCTCTGGTGTCGATCGACACTGTGGGGTTGGTGTCGATCGACACCCTTCAAAATTTTCGAAATCTTCATCTTCAAACTCCTGCAGTTGCTCAAAATCTTCTGCACTAAAGTCCTTTTTCTGTACTGGTTGCAGATTCTTTCCACTCCTCAGCATAATGTCGTTAACAGAGTGTCTTGGGTTGGTGTCTGTCCTTCCTAGAAGGAATCCATCCTGTCTTTTCACAGCCCCAGCGTTTGAGCCACTTGAGTATCCAAAGTCTTCACATGAGTGTTCAGAGCTTCGATTTTCCCATTCAAATCTTGATACAGGGCGTCAATCTTGCCATTGAAGTCAACTGTAATCTTCTGCTGACCTTCTAGCAACTGCTCAAGCATGGCTTCCATTTTGCTTGAAGCTGATGGTGCTGGTGCAGGCTGATAAGATGAGGAACCATAGTTCCTGTTGAAGTTGCTGTTCTGATAAGGCTTCTGGTATTCAGTCTTCTGAAACTGAGGCTTGGGAGTGTAGCCAGTAGAGTTCTGATTCCCTGTGAAGTTGCTCCTCTGCATGTTCCCACTGAATCCTTTGTTTCCCTGCTGATTGTTGTATTTCTGACCTTGGAAACCAAATCCATTGATGTAGTTGACATCTTCTTCTTCAAACTCCTCAGCTGGCTCAAATGTCTCAACTTCAGCAGCAAACTGAACAGACTTCTTCCCCACCAGGAGATTGTGCACAGAATCCAGCTTGGCCTTCATCTCAGCAACAAACTGATTACTTCCTGCACCCCCAGCGTTTTTCTGTCTCTCAAAATCAGCATTTTTTGTGCTGTTGCTGGAAGCTAGGTTCTCTATCAGCTTGATGGCGTCAGCTGGGACTCTTGTGTTGAAGTTACCATTGCTTGCTGCATCCAGAGCCATCTGGTATTTCCAATCAACACCTCTGAAGAAGATTCCCAGCAGTTGTACTTCAATAAACCCATGATGTGGGCAGTCCCTTTGGTACAACTTAAATCTCACCCATGCTGCTTTAAAAGCTTCTGTTGGACCTTGGGAGAATGTGGCGATATTTCTCCTCAACTCTTCTGACCTTGCATCATCATAGAAGTTGTTGAGGAAAGCAGATTTAGTGTCCTCCCATGTAGTCAAAGAAGCAGGTTCCAACTGTTTGAGCCAATGTGCTGCATCTCCTTCCAAAGAGTGAGGGAAAAGCTTGCAGAATAGGAAGTCATTGGTGACTCCATTGGCTTCAACACTTGAAGCCAGGTCTTCAAACTTCTCAATGTGGTCCATTGGGTGTTCATGTGGAAGCCCATGGAAAGGATGTTGACCTACAAGCTGATAGTAACTGGGTTTCAGCTCAAAGTCATTCCTCTGAAAGGCAGGTGGACGGATTGCAGCTCTATTTGCATAGAACTGATCTGGCCTGTTGTAATCTCCCAGAGTCCTCTGTGGATGACGCCCAGCAGCATCTCCAGCAGCATGTTGTACATTCTGCTCCTCGATTACAACGTCATTGTCATATATCCTTTGCCCATCCTTATTCCTTCTATTCCCTTCTCTGTCAACTAAATGACCCTCAGCATCTGTCCTCAAAACAAGTGGTCCAACCATTTTAATCTGCTTTTTGGCTTTCCTGATGGTTCTTTCTAACTTGGCGAGTTCGTCGATGCCTAAAGTCACAAGTTCTTTGTCTTTGTTGCTCCTGGTACTGCGATTATGCATGCACCTGAAACAGACAACAGAAAAGTGAAAGAAGTTAGTAAACAGAAAATAAAAGCTTAGTCAAAATTCTAAAACTAAAAATCTGAAAGTAATATCTAAGTCCCCGGCAACGGCGCCAAAATTTGATATGCTCAAATTAACCCTTAGAGCTACTCTCTCAAATTAAGAGATCACTGTAGTGCTTAGGGATCGAATCCACAAGGACTTAAGGTTATCACTCAACAGATTTTAGATTCAAGTAAAGCTAAGCAATCAATAATGAAATGAAAATAAAATAACAACGAAAGCAATGATGTCAAAGGTGGATTGTAGGTTCTTAAACTTTGCAGGTTGACATAAATCGCAGACTACGAACTGAAAGGATTATTTATTAAAGCCGTTCTAGAACTCAAAACACTAATGTAAAATCAGTCGACTTCCGTCGCAGAGATTAACTATGATCAGATTCTAGAATTCCAAATTTCTTTGCAAATTCTAACAATCTAAACATGCATTATAGATCAGGTTCGATATGTTCACAAAACCACTAATTCACATTCCTTTGCAACTAGTTATTTTGTTCATCTAAGATAGTTCTGGTGATTAATAATGTTTCCACATCTATTAAACATCGTAAGATCTGATTTCTAGAGGATCAATCTTAAAACCAGTGTTAAAACAATCTAGATGAAGAACCAAATGATTTATCCTTCCAGTTTTGTAGTTCTAACAATTCATTATCAACCTTTGAATAACCCAAAACCTAACTAGCAGATTACTCAAACATAGCAAGTGAAACACAAATCATGGCTGAATAAAATTGCATTAAGAAAATAGAGTAAAAGATGAAGGAGTTCGAAATTCTTCTCTACAGAGTATAGATTTGTCTCCCCAAAAGCTCTCAATCTAATCTCTCTCTTAGTCTCAATGATAATCAGAATGAATAGCCTAACAATGGCTTAGAAAACCTAAATACAAGTCTAAACACGAACTGGGGCAAAATTGCAAATAGTGGAAGACTTTTGGGCCAAGTTGCAATTTCTTCTAATGAGTTTTCACACTTCTTCGCGACCACGACCGGTGTTGATCGACACCAAGTGGTGGGTGTCGATCGACACCCTACTCCTTAATGCCCTCCGACTTGGTCCTTTCACCATCAACTTCAGTATAGCTCTAAAAGGTTCCAGAATCTACAATTATGCTCCATTTGTACCTAGACCTGCAAAGACTCTATAGAACTCGAAAAATACCAAAAAGACTCTATAAACAAGACTTATATCATGGTCAAAAAACCAGCAAAAACCATAATATATCATGGGGCATCGATGTGCTGATTGATACTCTCTTGGGTGACTCATACCGAGCTGAGTAGCAATACAGATGTCGATATGCCTTGACGTATCTCTCAGAAATCGCCATCGCCCTTTGTTAAGGCATATCGACATTGTTGTCCTCGATACGCCGGTCGATACACTTGTTCTCTTAGTGTACCAGTGACTTTAGTCGATACTTATGTCGGTACGCATTGGCCCTGCTCTGTATCGGGATGTATGTTATCTGGTATCCTTGTGTATTAACGTGGGTATGATCAGTATATCGGTCGATACGTGCGCCAGCGGGGTGTATAGGGGCAGCTACATCGGTATTCATGTCGATACAGGATCCTCTCTTGTGTGTCGACCTCCTGCTTGTTCAATACTCCGATCGATATAGGTGTGGAGGCACACAATATCGATCAAGTGAGCCCGATATGTTCATCAATACAAGTCATATCGACTTGATCTCATCTACTTGATCTCATCGATATACTGCTCGATATGACCCCCCTTAGAGTCTGTCCTCCTTTGTAACTCAATTGTTCTATCCTGATCTCGCCCCAGATGCCTAAGGATACTTCTGGATACTAAAACAAACAAGAAAAACATGAAAAAGCAAATAAAATAGACAAGGATAACATGGGAATACCTCCCAAGAGTGTTTGTTAAGAGTCACTAAGCTTGACTTTTCTTGCTTCTTAGGTAGCTGGAGGTTCTTGGAGGTGAATGTCTATATCATCTCCAAGTGTGTCACTGGCCATGTAAGGCTTCAGTCTATGCCCATTCACTTTGAAGTCTCCTCCTTCCGGTTTGAATAATGTCACAGCTCCATAGGGAAGTACTTCCTTAATCTTGAAAGGTCTTGTCCATTTGGACTTGAGTTTTCCTGGAAATAGCTTCTGACTTGAGTTGAATAACAACACCTTGTCTCCAGCTTTGAAGTCCTTGGGTCTTATCCTCTTATCATGAAAAGCCTTGGTCCTCTCTTTATAGATCTTAGAGCTTTCAAAAGCTTCAAGGCGATTTTCCTCTAACTCATGCAAGTTGATGAGTTTCTTCTCTTGAGCTCTCTTGATGTTAAAATTTAAAAGCTTTATTGCCCACAAAGCTTTGTATTCCAGCTCCACAGATAGATGACAAGTCTTGCCATAGAGGAGAGAGAAGGGGGTTCCACCAATGGGTGTCTTGAAGACTGTCCGGTATGCCCACAAGGCATCATCAAGTTTGTGAGACCACCAAACCTTGGAAAGATGATTGTTTTGAAGAGCACCAAACCTTGGGAAGATGATTGTTTTGAAGAGCTTCAGCACAACCTTGGCGTCATTTGTAGGACTGGCTATTGCTTAAACCCACTTTGAGATATAGTCCATAGCAACCAGAATGTATTTGTTCCCATAGGATGCAGGAAAAAGACCCATGAAGCCAATTCCCCAAACATCCAACAGATCCACTTCAATAATTGAGTTCATGGGCATCTCACCTCTCTTGTAGATGCCTCCCTTCCTTTGGCATGCATCACATGAGGAGATATAACCTTGGGTGTCCTTGAACAAACTGGGCCACCAAAAACCAGCTCGAAGCACCTTTTGTGCTGTCTTAAAAGTGGCAAAGTGACCACCATAGGCTGAGCCATGACAATGATGAATGATACCTTTGACTTCCTCTTCTGCTACGCATCTTTTGAACAACCCATCAGTCCCCTTCTTGTAGAGGTAAGATTCATCCCAGTAATAGTGAGACACATCCTTAAAGAATTTATTCTTTTGATAAGCATCAAGTCTGGTTGGAACATCTCCACAAGCCAAGTAGTTAGCGAAATCAGCATACGAAGGCAGCTTCTCTTCGTCCAAGCTCATTATCTCAACTGTTTTCATTCCCAATGCATGCAGTTGCTTCTCTGGTAGATTGTCATTGATAGGGACAAAATCATCAATTCTCAGTATTGAAAGGTGATCAGCAACTCCATTCTATATCCCTCTCTTGTCTAGTATCTCCATGTCAAACTCTTGCAAAAGGAGTATCCATCTGAGGAGTCTTGGCTTGGTATCCCTTTGGCATAGATGTGCCTTAGTGCAGCATGATCAGTGTAGACTATGACCTTAGACCCAACCAAATAGCTTCTGAACATTTCGAATGCAAAGACAACTGCTAGGAGCTCCTTTTCTGTTGTAGCATATCTTCTTTGAGCATCATCCATTGTTATGCTGGCATAGTAGATAACATGAAGTTTCTTGTCTACACTCTGCCCCAAAGCTGCTCCAACAGCATAGTCACTTGCATCACACATGGTATCATAGGGGAGATCTCAGTTTGGCGCTTGCACTATCGACACACTTATTAAGGCCTTCTTGAGGGTGAGGAAAGCCTGCAAGAAATCTTCATCAAAGACAAATTCTGTCTCCTTGCAAAGCAGCCTTGTAAGTGGTTTTGCTATCTTTGAGAAGTCCTTGATGAACCTTCTATATAAACCATCATGTCCCAAGAAGTTTATGATTCCTTTCACTGAATTTGGAGGCTCTAAATGCAGCATTACATCTATCTTGGCCTTGTCCACTTCTATCCCCTTCTCTGAAATCTTGTGACCCAACACTATGCCTTCTTGAACCATTAAATGACATTTCTCTCAATTCAGAACAAGCTTAGTATCTTCACATCTCTGCAAAACCTAAGAAAGATTGGACAAACAGATACCAAAAGAGGATCCATAGACACTAAAGTCATCCATGAATACCTCCACCATCTCTTCAAGTAAATCAGAGAATATAGAGGTCATACACCTCTGAAAAGTTGTTGAGGCATTGCACAGTCCAAATGACATTCTTCTATATGCAAAAGTGCCATAAGGACACATGAATATGTTTTTTTCCTGATTATTAAGGTGAATAGGGAATCTGGAAAAAAATCACTATAGCCATCCAAGAAGAAATAATACTTATGATTAGCTAATATTTCTAGCATCTGGTCTATGAAAGACAAAGGAAAGTGATCTTTCCTAGATGCAACATTCACTTTTACTATAGTTTATGCACATCCTATGACCAGTTATAGTTCTAGTGGGGATTAGCTCATCATTTTCATTTTTACCACTGTGATTCCTTCTTTATTAGGCACCACATGGACTGGTGAGACCCATGTGCTGTCTGAGATAGGGTAAATAACACCAGCTTCAAACAATTTCAAGATTTCCTTTTAAACTACTTCTTTCCGATTAGGATTCAATCTCCTTTGAGGTTCAACAGAAGTTTTTACCTCATCCTCTAGATGGATCGTATGAGTGCAAATGTTAGGAGAGAGAACTTGGAAATCATCTAATGAGTACACAATGGCTCTCCTAAACCTCTTCAACACCTTGATAAGAGCAAGGATCTCATAATCACTGAAGTTATCATTGACAATTACAGAATAAGTAGAATTAGAGCCTAAGAAGACATACCTTAGCCATTTTGGAAGTGGTTTGAGGTCTACCTTTGGTGCCTTGAGCTCATTGCAGTCCTCATCTATGCTGCTTTGCTCCTTGGCATCAACTCCTTGGATTGAAGTACCTCTGTCTTCTTGTGTCCTAGCTCCTCAAATGGCTCCTCTTCCTCCAAGATCTTGTAAGATTTAAGCCCTAGCATGTAACCCAAGCTTTCCTTGTCCAAATAACCATCTTCCCCATGCTCTTTTTTCAAAGCTACTTGTAGTTTATCATCACAGCACAACTCCTCTTGAACCTCATCATGCAGCTCCTCTAAAGTTTCAATCTTGAATATTTTACCTTATATGGTAGGCTGCTGCATAATCTGCTTGATGTCAAATTTCAGAGATATCTCTTTACCCAACTGTAACTCAATCTTCCCTTTCTTGACATCTATAACAACACCTGTTGTAGCCAAGAAGGGTCTTCCAAGTATGAGAGGATCTCTGGGCTCCTCATTCATCTCTAGGACTACAAAGTCAGTTGGGATCTCCACATTCCCTGTTCTGATTGATTCATCCTCAAGCAGTCCCTTAGGGAGTCCCACTGATCTATCAGCCAACACTAAAGAGATCCTACAGTCTTTGAATTCGGTGAACCCAAGGCGCTTAGCTATAGAGTAAGGCATCAGGCTTACACTTGCCCCTAAGTCACATATACACTTTTCAAACATTAATGGACCTATAGAGCAAGGCAAAGTAAAATTTTCTGGATCGCCGAGCTTGTTGGGAGTCATCTTTTGTTGTTGAATATTGCACTACACTCATGTGTTAGTACTATCATCCCTTGCAGATTCTTTGTTCTCTCAACTACAACATCTTTCAAGAACTTCTGGTAAGGTGGAACCAAGACAAAGGTATCTAGCAATGGCATAGTGAGCTGAATCTTCTTCATCTGCTCATCAAAAAGACCTTTATACTTGGCAAGCAACTCCTTCTTGAATCTTCCAGGAAATAGTAGTGGAGGTTTGTAGGGAGGAAGATTATATCTTGGTTCTTTAACCAACTCCTTGGGGGCCTCCTTTTTCCGCTCTTTGGCTACTTCTTTGCCCTTTTTCTTCCTTGGGGTTTCATCAGCCTTCACTGCTTCATCATCTTCTATTGCCACCTCCCCTTTTTGTTCCTCAGTGTCCTCATTGGGGATAGTAGGAGCTACTCTAGGAGGAAGCTGTTTGCAACTTCTTAATGTGACAGCTTTGATGTATTCTCTAGAGGAGTGAGATGTAGAAGGTGCATGTTGTAGTTTCAGTTGCTCAAGCTGGCGTTCAAAGGAGGGTTTCTGAGATTGTAGTTCAAACTGAAGGTGGGACTGAAATTGAGATTGAAGTTCAGTTTGAATCTCAGTCTTTAGGGAAGCAGCGTGTGTAGTGATTTCCTGCTTAAGATTTTGGAAACCAGTTTGTTGAGACTCCATAAGCTGCTGCATCATTTCTTTGATGTCAATGGCTGGAGGTAAAGGATCAGTTTTGTTCTTCTCTTGATGTGTGTGTCTCTCCCCTTCTTGTTTTTGAACATAGTTAACCAAAAGCTCTTTCTGTAGCTGAAATTGGCGCAAGACATCATTCATTCTCTCTTTCACCACCTTCACTTCCAACAATGTAGCTTCTAGTTGAGAAGAGACATATTTCGAAGTGTCCTCTTGCTCCTCATCATATTGTGCATTGCTAGTAGCTAGATTCTCAATCAAAGTCAAACCATCATCCACATCTTGACCAAGAAAATTACCTGGACTTGCTGTATCAAGGATGAGTCTCATCTTAGGCAAGAGACCTCTATAGAGCGTAGATAACAGTGCCTCTTTTGTGAAACCATGATGAGGGCATTGGACTGTGAAGCTCTTAAACCTTTCCAATGCGTCTTCAAAGCTCTCATTAGGCCATTGGCTGAAGTTGTAAATCTCATTTCGAAATTTGGCTATCCTAGAGGGAGAGAAGAACTTGGTTAGGAAAGCAGTTTTGCATTGAGCCCATGTTGTGATTCTTCCTTGCTGCAATCCTTTTTCCCATAGTTAAGATCTATCTCTAAGTGAGAATGGGAAGAGTCTAAGATTTAGACCATCATCTGATATACCACTCATCCTAGCCATAGAGCATATCCTCTCAAATTTGTCTAGATGCTCAAGTGGATCTTCATTAGGCATTCTAAAGAATCTGCAGTCTTGGACCATTGAATTCATCCATTTTCTGATCTCAAAGTGACTGTCTCCTACAGGAGGAGTGATTCCATGTCTTGCGACAAAGGATGTTGGGAAATCGCCAGCTCATATAGGTCTTAGTGGCCTTTGATCTCTCAAACCTCAATCACCATGCAACCCCATTGGACCTTGCTGTCCTTGCAAACCTTGCATCCCTTGTGGACCTTGAAGACTTTGTGGACCTTGTTGACCAAAACCAGCAGCATATGGATGCTCTTCCATCCTTCAGCAACTGATAGCTGCTGCTGTGAACGCAAAATCCTGCTCCTGGAACTAGTTGAGCAGCTATAGATACTTTAGAGCAAGTGTTGTGGTACCTACAAAGAAATTCTAGTAAAAAAAGAGCAATTAGTAACCAAAAACGAAAATAATGATCTATGATATATCATGGTTTTTATGGTTTTTAACCATGATATAAGTCCTTTTTATTGAGTCTTTTTGGTCTTTTTAGAGTCCTAGAAGAGTCTTTGCAGGTTAAAGCATATCTGGAGCATAATTGGAGATATTGGAACCTTTTGGAGCATTCTGAGTTGAAGCCACGAAGTACCAAGCTCGAAGCAGAAAAGTATCCCATATGGTGACGATCGTCACCCCATTGGTGACGCTCGTCACCCAGATAGGAAGGAGCGTGGCTATTTGTTAAAAGTATCAAGAAGAATTGCAGAACTTACCCAGAAGTTTCCTTTATTTATATGAAGACCCCAGATCGTGTTTAGCCCCTATTTATTAGGTTTTTCAGCCACTGTTGGCCAGATTCTTAGTTTTTGAGAATTGAGAGAGCTAGAGAGAGATTTTATTCAGAGCTTTTTGGGGAGACAAATCCTGTACTCTTTAGAGAAGATTTCGAACCCCCTTTGTTTTCTACTCTTTCTCTTAATGCAATTTTATTCAGTTATGCTTTGTGATCTCATAATCATGTCTGAGTAATCTGCTAGTTAAGTTAGGGTTTTTCAAAGGTTGATGAAAAGAGTGTAGAATCGCTATCTGTTAGGATTATCTCATGGTTTTTCATCTCTGCTTGCTTTAAAATCGAATTTCTGAGACACATCATCTAGGAATCCGAAAATCATAGGTTGTTAAATATATGTGAGAGCATTATTCATAACCTGAACTAGTATTTGATGAGCAAAACAACTTAGTACAAAGAGATTTGGCTTAGGAGTTTTGTAAACAATTAAATCTGATCATTCCTGCATACTTAGGTTGTTAGGGTTTGCAAAGAGATTTGAAACTCTGTGATCTAGGTATAGATAACTTCTGCAATGAGAATTGATTAGTTATGCATTAGAGATTCATGTTTAAAAACGGTTCTTAATCATTCCTGATTCCCTGCATTCTGCATTCTTGGATTCATACCTGCGAATTACCCTAGCTTAGCGCTTTTAGTCTTCCTGAACTTAGAACATATCATACCATCGTTTGCTTATTTCTAATTATTCATTCGCATTACATACATCATATTTCGCTTAGCTTAGTCCAAATCTATAATTGATAGAGTAGTTAGCATTACTCTCTTGGGATTTCGATACCCCTTATACTACATCTGCTTTGCTGTGCACTTGCAGTAGTTTTTATTTGGGTAAAACCTGACCCTATCAAGTTTTTGGTGCTGTTGTCGGGGAGTAATAGCTGCCTAACGATTTTTAGTATTAGGATTTTGTCTAAGTTTTTATTTCTTTACTGATTTTCAGCTACTTTTCTTTGTTCCTGTTTCAGGTGTATGCCTAATCGCAGAACCAGAAGCAACAAAGAGAAGGAGCTTGTGATTTTGAGCATCGACGAGCTTGCTAGGTTGGAGAGAACTAACAGGAAAGCTAAGAAGCAATCTGCAATGGTCGCTCCACTGATCTTGGTTGAAGATGCAGAAGGTCACTTGGTTGACAGGGAAGGAAATAGGAGGAACGAAGAGGGGCAGAGAATTGATCAAGAGGGGAATGTCATTGTTGAACAGCAAGTTCAGCAAGTGGCTGAGAACGTGGGAGTCCCTGCTGCTGTCAATAACGCTGCTGGGCGTTTTGTTCAGAGGACTCTAGGTGATTACAACAGACCTGATCAGTTCTATGCCAACAGAGCTGCAATCCGACCTCCTGCCTTCCAGAGGAACGATTTTGAGGTTAAACCTGTCTACTATCAGCTAGTTGGACAGCATCCCTTCCATGGTTTACCTCATGAGCATCCTATGGATCACATAGAGAGGTTTGAGGACCTAGCTTCCAGTGTCAAAGCTAATGGGGTTAGCAATGACTTTCTGTTCTGCAAGCTTTTTCCCTATTCTCTTGGAGGAGAAGCTGCATATTGGCTAAAGCAACTGGAACCTGCTTCACTAACTACTTGGGAGGACACCAAAAATGCTTTTCTGAACAATTTCTATGATGATGCCAGATCAGAAGACATGAGAACGAAAATTGCATCATTTACACAAGGCCCTACTGAAGCTTTCAAGGCTTCTTGGATCAGGTTCAAGTCTTATCAGAGGGACTGTCCTCATCATGGTTTCAGTCAGGTGCAATTGCTTGGGATCTTTTTCAGAGGCATTGAATGGAAATATCAGATGGCGCTGGATGCTTCAAGCAGTGGAAACTTCAATACCAACAGACCAGAGGAGGCGGTGAGACTGATTGAGAACTTGGTCTGCAGCAACAGCACTAAAAATGCAGACTTTCAGAGAATGAAACAAGCTGGTGCAGCTGATGGACATCAGATTGCTGAAGTTAAGGCTAAGTTGGATGATATGCACAGCCTTTTGGTAGGGAAAAAGTCAGTTCACTTTGCTGCAGAAGTAGAGACTTTCGAAGCTCCAGAGGAAGTTGAGCAGGAGGATGTAAATTTCATCAACTCTGGCGGATTTCAGGGACAAAGGTATGGGAATCAGCAGTGGAACAGAGGATACAGCAACAACAATCAGAAAAACGCCCCTACAGGAGGACAGAACACGCCTGGTTTCACTCCTAGACCCCCTTTTCAGAAGACAGAGTATCAGAAGCCATTCCAGAGCAGTGGAAACTACAGACACTATGGTTCTACTTCCTATCAACCAGCACCTCCACAAGAGAACAAAATGGAAGCAATGTTAGAACAGATTCTGGAAGGACAACAGAAGCTTACTGTGAACTTCAATGGCAAGATAGATTCGCTCTATCAGGACCTGAATGGGAAAATTGAGAGTCTGAACTCTCATATGAAGAAGCTTGATGTTCAAGTTGCTCAAACTGCAGGAGCTGTTCAGAGGCAAGAAGGATTTCTTCCAGGAAGAACTGATGCTAATCCCAAACACCACGTGAATGCCATCACATTGAGGAGTGGAAGGAACCTGCAACCAGTGTTGCAGAAGGATATAACCTCAAGAAATTTCGTGGGTGTAGAAGAGTATGAAGATGAAGAAAATTTTGCTGCAGAACCATTGGTGACGATCGTCACCAATAATGGGTGTCGCTCGTCACCCAATGAGGACAACCCCGAGCCTGATTCTTCACTTATTGGTGACGACCATCACCAAGGGGGTGACGCTCGTCACCCAAATCCAGTACTCGACCCCGACTCGTCCAAAGTGAGTGACGTTCGTCACCAAGCCAGTGACGCTCGTCACCAGACACCACATATTGCAGTTTCGCCTAAGACTTCAGATAATGCTAAGGAGACCGTGTATAAACCCAAGATACCCTATCCTAAACATCCTAAGAAGTATAAGCAGGAGCTTGAGGATGCCAGATGCAAGGCTATCATGGACAAGTTGGTGATAGAGATCCCATTGATTGATGCTGTAAGGATCACTCCTGTTATTAGGAGGTATGTGAAGAGAATGGTGACCAAAAACTTGAGCCTTGAGGTTGGAGCTATGATGATCAACGAGCAGGTCAGTGCAGTGATTCAGAACAGAGTTCCAGAGAAGCTTTCAGACCCAGGAAGCTTTGTTTTAGACTGCACCATCTTCAATGACAAGTTTGAGAGGTCATTGTGTGATCTTGGTTCTAGTGTGAACCTCATGCCCCACTCTGTTGCAAAGAGTTTGGGGATGACTGATTTTAAAACTACAAAGATATCTCTTGTCCTAGCTGAAAGATCAGTTAGAGTTCCTGAAGGGGTGATAGAGGATGTTCCTATCAAAGTAGGAGATTGTATGATCCCTACTGATTTTGTGGTTTTAGAGTATGGAGAAGAGCCCAAAGACCCCTTGATTCTTGGCAGACCCTTCCTGGCCACTGCAGGAGCTATTATTGACGTCAGGAAGGATAGAATAGAGCTGAATGTTGGCGATTTAGTGATGAAATACGAAATGGACAAGCTGATGAAGAGGCCAACCATAGATGGACAGACTTTTTATGTTGATGTTCTCACAAACATTGCTGATCAGATCTTCCATGAGATGAGTTCAGATGACCCCTTGGAAAGGGCGTTGACCACTTCTACAGCTGAGTATGAGCATTTAGATGCTGCTGCAACAGGCTACACAAAGATGATGGATGCTACTGCACAAGTTATGCAACTGGTTGCACAGGATGAACTTGTCTCCACATCTGCAAAAGCCGCCACAATGGATGACTGGTCAGCAGCAAAAGCACCAAAAGTTGAGCTTAAACAGCTCCCTGCAGGGCTAAGGTACGCATTCCTAGGAGAAAACTCCACCTATCCTGTTATTGTTAATGCTTCATTGAACAATGCAGAGCTCACCCTATTGCTAAGCAAGCTGCGAAAATTTCGCAAAGCTCTTGGCTATTCTCTTGATGACATTTCAGGTATCTCTCCAGACTTGTGCATGCATAGAATACACCTAGAAGATGAGTCGAAATCATCAGTTGAGCATCAGAGGAGGCTAAATCCGAATTTGCAAGATGTGGTCAAGAAAGAGATCATGAAGTTGTTGCAGGCTGGTATCATCTATCCTATTTCAGACAGTGCTTGGGTTAGTCCAGTGCACGTGGTGCCTAAGAAAGGAGGTGTCACCGTGGTCAAGAATGACAAGGATGAGCTGATTCCAACCAGGACTGTGACAGGACACAGGATGTGTATAGACTACAGGAAACTGAATGCAGCAACAAGGAAGGACCATTTTCCTCTAACTTTCATCGATCAGATGCTAGAAAGGCTGGCGAATCACAAGTATTACTGCTTCCTTGATGGGTATTCCGGCTTCTTTCAGATCCCCATCCATCCAAATGATCAGGAGAAGACCACGTTTACCTGTCCTTATGGCACTTTTGCCTATCGCAGAATGCCCTTTGGTCTGTGTAATGCTCCTGCAACCTTCCAGAGATGCATGATGTCGATTTTCACAGACATGATAGAGAAGTTTATGGAGGTGTTCATGGATGACTTCTCTGTTTATGGATCTTCTTTCAAGAGCTGTTTGGACAACCTGTGTGCAGTTCTGCAGAGATGAGAAGAGAAACACTTGGTTTTAAATTGGGAGAAGTGCCATTTTATGGTACAGGATGGTATTGTACTTGGTCACAGAGTCTCAGGAGACGGTATAGAGGTGGATAGGGCGAAAATTGAGGTGATGACAAGTCTGCAAGCACCTGATTCAGTCAAAGCAGTGAGGAGTTTTCTGGGACATGCAGGCTTCTACAGAAGGTTCATCAAAGATTTTAGCAAGATAGCACGTCCACTTACTGCTCTCCTCTGCAAAGATGTGAAGTTTGAGTTCACAGAAGAGTGCAAATCTGCTTTTGAACAGATCAAACAGGCGTTGGTTACAGCCCCTGTTGTGAAGCCTCCAGATTGGGACTTACCTTTTGAGGTAATGTGTGATGCCAGCGATTTTGCAGTTGGAGCAGTGCTGGGACAGAGGAAAGACAAGAAACTCCACGCCATCTACTATGCAAGTAGGACTCTGGATGATGCTCAGAAGAATTATGCAACAACTGAGAAGGAATTGTTAGCTGTTGTGTTTGCTTTTGAGAAGTTCAGGCAGTATCTTGTTGGCTCCAAGGTCGTGGTTCATACTGACCATTCAGCACTGAAGTACTTAATGCACAAGAAGGATGCAAAACCAAGGCTGTTGAGATGGATCCTGCTTCTTCAGGAATTTGATATTGAAGTGAAGGATAAGAAAGGGGTTGAGAATGGAGTTGCTGACCATTTATCCCGGATTCAGGTCGAAGACAGTGTTCCCATCAATGATTTCTTGCCTGAAGAGAATGTTTACTTAGTGGAAACCAGAGAACAGGAGGAAAGTGTCGAAAACCTGCAGTTTTCACGAAACTACAGGGGAGTGACGAGCGAGCGACACCAGGGGGGTGACGCTCGTCACCAACCAAGACCATTCGCGACAAAAGTATACGAGCGAGGTGACGCTCGTCACCAACATTGGTGACGCTCGTCACCGATCTCCACACTTATCTGCGATTTGTGCAAGCTTGGGGAAAGCTTTTGCAGAGCCTGTTTATGCTTTACATGATCCAAAGAGACCCTGGTATGCTGATATTGCAAACTACCTTGCTGCAGAGGATGAACCACATGATTTTAAAGGATATGCTAAGAAGAAGTTCTTGAGAGAACTTAGGAGATTCTATTGGGATGAGCCATACCTCTACAAGCATTGTGCTGATGGTATTTACAGAAGATGTTTAGCAGAAGAAGAAGTTCAGGACGTGCTCTTCCACTGTCATGGATCAGACTATGCTGGACACTTTGCTACATTCAAGACTGTCTCTAAGGTTTTGCAGGCTGGATTTTGGTGGCCTACCATGTTCAGGGACGCCCAAGCCTTCATCACAAGCTGTGATACTTGTCAGAGAAGAGGAAAAATCAGCAGGAGACATGAAATACCACAGAACTTCATTCTGGAAGTTGAAGTTTTCGATTGTTGGGGTATTGACTTCATGGGACCTTTTCCCTCATCTTATGGGAATAGATACATTCTGGTTGCTGTTGATTATGTATCTAAGTGGGTAGAGGCGTTGGCTACTCCTACTAATGATGCTGCAGTGGTTTTGAAGCTGTTTAGGACCATTATCTTTCCCAGATTTGGTGTCCCACGGATTGTCATAAGTGATGGGGGTTCTCACTTTGTCAACAAGGTTTTTGACAAGCTGTTGAAGAAGTATGGTGTACAGCACAGAGTGGCCACGCCCTATCACCCCCAAACAAGTGGACAAGTCGAGGTTTCCAACAGACAGATCAAGCAAATTCTGGAAAAGACAGTTGGGAAAACAAGGAAGGATTGGTCTGCAAAGCTGGATGATGCATTATGGGCCTACAGGACTGCCTACAAAACGCCACTTGGGACTACTCCTTTCCACCTTCTCTATGGCAAGGCGTGCCATCTACCAGTAGAGCTGGAGTTCAGAGCAGAATGGGCAATCAAGAAGCTGAATTTCGATCTGAAACCTGCTGCAGAAAGGCGCTTGATTCAGCTCAATGAACTGGATGAGATTCGATATCTAGCCTATGAAAACTCCAAGTTATACAAGGAGAGGACAAAGGCATATCATGATAAGAAGATCATCTCCAGGCATTTCGAGCCCAATGACCAGGTATTACTCTATAACTCTCGTTTACAGCTTTTTCCTGGTAAACTGCGTTCTAGATGGTCAGGTCCTTTCACTGTCAAAGAGGCTCGCCCACATGGTGCAATTGTCCTGATTAACTCCAAAAGAGAGGAGTTTATTGTCAATGGACAAAGGGTGAACCATTACTGGGCACAAGCAGAGATTCCAGCAGGACACATTGTGTCTCTGGATCAGGCACCAGCTGTCTAAACAGCCAACCAAAGTCAAGCTAATGACTTTAAAAGAGCGCTTAGTAGGAGGCAGCCCACTGGTAAGTTGTAGATATAATACTTAGGAATTATTTTCGTGCTTAGAACTAGTAATTAGAATTTTATTCAGTAAAAAAAAAAAAAAAAAAAAAAAAAAAAAAAAAAAAACCAGTGACGATCGTCACCCTTATGGTGACGCTCGTCACCCATAAGAATCGAACACGGGTTTTTAACTTCTTCTTCTTCTCCCTCGAGCCAAAACCTGCAAAATAACCGAACACTTAGAGAGAAATAGGAATTTCATAACTTTTGATTTTCTTAACCAAATTGAGTGATTCAAGAGTCTAATCCGTGTGGATTTTACTCCTCTTTCTGAATATCAACTTAGTTTTTACGATCCGCAAGGTATGTTTTCGGAATCCCCAATTTTCAGTCCGCCTCAGGTTTGGTAAAATTCGATTTTTGACTTGATTGGCTTGATTTAACTGTTGAATCATGGTTAGTTAGGTTGTATTAGAGGAATGGAACCATCTTTGTGCGATTTAATCGGTTGATTTGCACTGTTTGAATTTTCGAGTTCATGATGAAAGTTGCAAAAATCTGGAAATTTTGGGTGATTTAGGTTGAACTGATGCTTGAATTGTGTTCCTGGTAGTGTAGGGATTAATCGCCATTAGCTATTTGATCCTGTTTGGTTGATTTTTCGAACTTTGAAAAATTTGCTAACTTTTGAGATGATTTTGGTCGATTTTGGTGCTCAATTTGCAGATGCCTCGTCAAGAGAAAAGACTAAGACAAAGCTCGTCTTCCAGCACTGCAACAGGGTCTACAGATTCCTTCCGTCAGCACCCGGTTTGCAGGCCCCCATGGCCCAAACGAGAGGATCGGAAAATAGCCTCGGAGATGGCTTGGGCAGGGACTCCGAAGCAAGAAGTGGCTCGGGATACCTGTGTATTCCGTGATATTCAGGAGGAGTGGGATGAGTATGACACGCTGTTCTACAATGCGTGGCTAGGAGTTAAGATTATCCCTACTAGGCTCGCGGATCCTGCTGTTCTGCAGAAGATGGGGATCTTTGAGGAGGTTTATGAGATTTTGGAGCGCATTGGCATGGGGACTATGCCATTCCAGCAGTACGACTTGTACCCAGATTTGGTCCGCCAGTTTCTCTCTACAGTTTGCGTCTACTACGCGAATGAGCTGGCGAAGCGTGCTCAGGAAGGCACTATGACATTTCTGATCCGAGGGATTCGATACCGGATCAGTCTGATGGAGCTTTGTGGGATCTATGGCTTCTCTGACCATCCCACAGGCGTTCTCCTTCCCTCTCAGTGGACCCATATGAGGACATTCTGGTCCAAGTTCGGGAATAGAGTCTATGATAGCAAGACCAGCACGCAGACAGAGGTTAGACATCCGGTTTTGAGGTACCTTCTGCGCCTCTTTGGTCATACTATTCTGTGCAAGTCTGCGCCCAGCAAGACTCGAGTTAGCGAGCTGATTCTCCTTTACTACGGACTTTATGAGATGCTGGATGATTCGATACCAGTTGATAGTATGGTTCGCGCCAATTTAGGTGCTGTTTTCGCTGAGCATTTGGTCTCTTTGAAGACCAAGCCATTCACCAGTCCAGGGGAGAAGACTGAGAGTGTGGGCAGCTTGTTGACACCGATCTTCCATCATTTCCAGATCGATGTTACCCCTTGCAGTCTGCGCAGTGATAGATCGCTTATGGATGAGCAGTATCTGCGCCATGTCACTTGGATGAAGACCGGAGTTGTCTGGACTTTCACTACTACTTTTGGAGAGTATGTTGGCATTAAGTTGCCACAGAGAGCACTCACTACTATCCAGACAGACCCACGCCAGCTATTCTTCATGCCAGCACAGACTCTTCTGCGCCCCTTGACTCTGTGCCCTGCTAGAGCTGCTACAGCTGGTCCCTCTGCTTCTACTGCTGCTGCTACTGATGCTGGACCTTCTACACGCCAGAGTGGCTCTTCTGTTGCCTTCAGACGTCCTCCACGACCACAGACACCCATGGATATGGCTGCTTTCCAGGAGTATGTCATTGATAGCTTTGAGGGACTCTGGGATGCTGTTGCTACACTTAGCAACTGTGGTTGTGTCCGCCCCCACTACACTACTGAGCCTTGTGAGGATGAGGATTGAGGCTTCATTATCTGGTTACTTGTTCCTTTTTCCCTTTTTATTTTTCCTTCTTTTGAGTCATTTTTATGTTTCTTTTGAGTTAGTTGTCAGTTTCTTTGATGATGTTTTGTGAGATTGTTGAACCAGGTTATTATTGCTATGTTTGGATGTTGTTAATTATGTGTTTGAATGCTCAAAAAGTCTAACTTTCGAGTACACATGCATACACTTCGTTAATTAACATCTAACATAAGATTTATGCAATACAGGTCGTGGTGACGCTCGTCACCTGACTGGTGACGCTCGTCACCCGACCCCACGCGAGGTAACACTTTTCTGACTTGGTTTTTCGACTTCTCATTCATTTTTCTGACCAACTCTTGGCTTAATAACACTGGGGACAGTGTTGTTCAAGTCTGGGGGAGGTGGTTACTGACGTTGTGTGCTTTGTGTCATGTTTATAGAGACTTAAAGTTGAGTAAAAAAACCTGTTTTTCTAGAGTCAAAATTTTTGAAACTGTTAGTTTTTCTTGGAACTAGCCATAGGACGTTTTTGCTGATAAGAACCATTGCCACAGTAGTTGATTACAAGTCTTACTAAGTTGAAAGTCATAGGTAGATCAGTCTAGCAATGAAGGTTTAGGTTCTTAGAGAATCTGGAAAATTTGCTGTTAGCTCCACCTTAATGAACTTTAAATTTCTTGTCTTGGTGATTGATTCTTATTGATCTTGATTCTCTCTTTAAGCACTGACAATAAGGTTAAAATACAGTCTCTCTTTGATTTTCCCTGATGTAGTTTTTAAAAAAAAAGATTAAGTCTAAAGAATGGTGCATTCATGACCCTGTCTCCTCACAAAGAACAACAGTAGTGAACACACTCATGAACCTGTCTCCTCACAAGGAACACAAGTATTGAGTAGCATCATATCTTAGACTGTAAAAGTTGAGAAAAAGAAGTGAAAAACCGAAAATATCCTAAGGAAAAGATTAAGGGAAGAGAAAATAGGAGAGTTGTGTTGAGATTGATTTGTTCAGTTGTTAGGAAGGGAAAAGAATCTGTAAAGTGATTAAGATGATAGAGCCTTGATGAGACTTCACACTTAGATTAAAAAAATAAGGAGTTAACAGTAGAAATTTCGGATTTCTTGAAGGGATTTGGACTGGATTTGAGAGATTTGCTAAGCTTGTGATAATTAGACTGAAATTTGATCTTGTGTTGACTCTGTGATATGTGGATTCGAAAGCTCTAACTAGTGTGGTGTTTTTGATGACTAACTGACTGTTTCTTGTTTTCAAACCTCGACCCTGTACTCTATCTGATGTTTGCTTGAGGGCAAGCAAAAACTAAGTCTGGGGGAGTTGATATATCATGGTTTTTATGGTTTTTAACCATGATATAAGTCCTTTTTATTGAGTCTTTTTGGTCTTTTTAGAGTCCTAGAAGAGTCTTTGCAGGTTAAAGCATGTCTGCAGCATAATTGGAGATATTGGAACCTTTTGGAGCATTCTGAGTTGAAGCCACGAAGTACCAAGCTCGAAGCAGAAAAGTATCCCATATGGTGACGATCGTCACCCCATTGGTGACGCTCGTCACCCAGATAGGAAGGAGCGTGGCTATTTGTTAAAAGTATCAAGAAGAATTGCAGAACTTACCCAGAAGTTTCCTTTATTTATATAAAGACCCCAGATCGTGTTTAGCCCCTATTTATTAGGTTTTTCAGCCACTGTTGGCCAGATTCTTAGTTTTTGAGAATTGAGAGAGCTAGAGAGAGATTTTATTCAGAGCTTTTTGGGGAGACAAATCCTGTACTCTTTAGAGAAGATTTCGAACCCCCTTTGTTTTCTACTCTTTCTCTTAATGCAATTTTATTCAGTTATGCTTTGTGATCTCATAATCATGTCTGAGTAATCTGCTAGTTAAGTTAGGGTTTTTCAAAGGTTGATGAAAAGAGTGTAGAATTGCTATCTGTTAGGATTATCTCATGGTTTTTCATCTCTGCTTGCTTTAAAATCGAATTTCTGAGACACATCATCTAGGAATCCGAAAATCATAGGTTGTTAAATATATGTGAGAGCATTATTCATAACCTGAACTAGTATTTGATGAGCAAAACAACTTAGTACAAAGAGATTTGGCTTAGGAGTTTTGTAAACAATTGAATCTGATCATTCCTGCATACTTAGGTTGTTAGGGTTTGCAAAGAGATTTGAAACTCTGTGATCTAGGTATAGATAACTTCTGCAATGAGAATTGATTAGTTATGCATTAGAGATTCATGTTTAAAAACGGTTCTTAATCATTCCTGATTCCCTGCATTCTGCATTCTTGGATTCATACCTGCGAATTATCCTAGCTTAGCGCTTTTAGTCTTCCTGAACTTAGAACATATCATACCATCGTTTGCTTATTTCTAATTATTCATTCGCATTACATACATCATATTTCGCTTAGCTTAGTCCAAATCTATAATTGATAGAGTAGTTAGCATTACTCTCTTGGGATTTCGATACCCCTTATACTACATCTGCTTTGTTGTGCACTTGCAGTAGTTTTTATTTGGGTAAAACCTGACCCTATCAATCTAAAAAAATCTACAAATCCTAATGCTTGGAACAGTCCCAAACGGCAACAGCGCCAATTTGTTGTAGGAGTTTACTCTACTTCAAATCCAACACATACTCATATCATTATAGTATGTAGGTATCAATCCAAATGGGCAAAGTAAGCAATCAAGAATGCAATAAATTATCTAATTCAAGCAAGCAATGATTAGATGAAGTAAACTATGATTCTATTAGCTAGAGAGACTTCAAATAAACAAAAACAAGCGAGGAAAAACTAAGAAATTAAAGCAGGTTCGAATTCAGACAATGAAAAGACAAGTGGGACTTGAGATGAGGTTATTGATTAAATGAGATTCTTGGCTTAACTAGTGATGCTTACAAACCAAGAACAAGCTATTTCTAGGCACAGAATTAACAGCTATAATTGGCTCAATTTCTTGATATTAATCATTTTGCTAAGCACATAATCAGATAACTTCCATTACTGAAATAGATGATCAACAAGCATTATGAGTAACTAATCCAGTTCTATATTGCTAATCTACTCATTAGACAGCTAAATCCTTAGGCTAAGATAAGCAAATCTCTTACTTGACTCATTTAGGTAACTCATCAAACAATTATCAGGCATAAGAGAACCCTAAGATCTAGATCAACTTAGCAAGGGCTAATCTAGCATTTAACACAATCAATAAGAAGGAACATCAACATTAAGCACTAAGCAATCATTAATCAAACCTCAAATCTCCCTATCTCTATCCCATCTCAAACCCTAAGTAACTACTCATTAATCATAGCCTTAGGCATAATCCTAGGTAAAGGAGGATGACTAATCATGACCAGAAAGAAGATAAACACCAGATTTGATTGAAAGAACAAGATTCAAAGCAAAAATTACAAGAGATTAAGAAGAAAACACAAAGGATAAACCTAATATCTAAAGGACAAAGATGATAAAAAATATCCCCCCAATGTTTTTGGGTCACAACCTATATATAGTTTTTAGGAAAAGCCCTTAGTAAACCAGAAATAAACCGGAAAGTAGCTTGTTCGGACGCCTTGTACCGGCCTTCTACATCGATATTCTGATCGATACTGGTCGGCTGAAGGATGTATCGACCGAGGCTGGTCGATACACTGATCGATACAGTCAACTATGGCTAAGGCTTATCGGCTGGTCTCCTCGGTATGCTTGTCGCTACAATCGTCTTTTTGTTAAGGCATAAAGGGCAGAAACATCGATACTCTGATCGATAGATGTCTTGGCTTGTGTATCGACATGCTCAACATCGATATGTAGACCGGTACAGATGCTCTAAAGGTGGTGTATCAGCTAGAGTGACTCGATACTCTTTGACTTGTCATGTCTCCTCGTATCGACTTGGGATCTCGATATGTTGATCGGTTTGACTCCTCATCTATATCGACGTATGATGTCGATATGTTGCTCTGTATGCTTCGTATCGACTTGGTAAGTCGATTTCTTACTCGATATGGGGCCTTGTCGCCCTTGTCTCTCCACCAGGTGACTCCTATATCTTCTATCAGTCCATAAACGCCTTCATTGCATCTGCCAAATGCTCAAAATGCACCAAATATACAATGGAACTCCTAAATACACTCTAGAGGCTAAATGGATGCAATTGAGACATTATCATGCAAGAAAGGATGTTTACATGCTGAAACTAATGCTAAATGCATGCATATAATGCAGTAATTATGGTGTATATCAGAGGTCTATGTTAAAGGATAATGCCTTCATTGATTGTTTGAAAATCTTGTTTGAGGCTAAGGACAATTCTCGGCTGATTATTCGCATCCTAAGACCTTGGTTGATTAATTTCGAATCTCCCCTGCATTTACTCTGTTTTGCTCTGCTTTTTACTCTGTTTCTTGAGTCTGAAGTTGTGTTTTGCTTTGACTTATTTACTGTCTATGGTTTATCTCTTTAGTTTTTTACTGTTTGATGATCATTTAGGTTGTTAGACTCTTAAACAACATCTCCTGCTTGAGTAAAGTTTCGTATTTTATTGATTTTGCAGAGAAAAATAGAACTGGAAAAAAGAAAAATAAAAGATTAAGAGAGAGAAAGAGAGATGAGGCTATAAATCCATGCGCACCTGATAGCATATTTTGTAATTTCTATTTGTATTTTGTTTAGTGAATATCCTTTAACTAGTTTTTTCTAGCCTATTTTCAATTTATTTATTTGCTCATTTTGTACTCAGACCTTGTTATCTACCTGTTTATCCTTTTTATTTTTCTTCCATTGTTTCAAACACACTCATACAGATCTAATCTAAATGATCAGTCCATCTCTATGTTGCCAAAGTTGTCCAGTTTTTAACAAAAAAAAAAAGAAATATGTTTTGAAAGATACAATATAAACATATATTAAATAAATACTTTTTTCAATTTTCTAAAATAATGAATAATTCTTTTTCTATTCTTATTTCTACACATATTACATATAGCCTAAACATATTAAAAAAAACATGTTAATATTTAAAATAAATTAGTTACTTCTTTCATTAAAAACCAAGTGTTTAATTATTAGTTTAGTGAACAAAATCTATAATTTTATAAATAAATATAAAGTTAAAGTAGATGGTTTAGGTTCTAAGGAGCCGTTATCTCAAAGTGCTCGAGTTATCAAATGCTACAATAGGCTCTAGACCATATTTTGCTTTGAAAAAGCATTGTTCTTGTGAGGCTAAATGGAGGCGTTCTCCTGACCCTTGGTTGAAGTGTAACATTGGTTTCTCTTGGTCTAAATTTCAACTTGTATGTGGAGTTTCATGGGTTTTGAGGAATTCTAATGGCCAAATCATTATGTATAGTAAGCGAGATTTTAATAATCTAAAGTTTCTTTTAGCGGTGCATGTTAAGAGTTTGTTCAAGTATACAATTAAGGATCACTGATAAGTTATTAAATCGAAATACTTGACCTAAGTCTAGCTAATCCACTTTCTTTCCTTTCCTTGCCTTGGTCCTGCTGTTCGAGATCAGCTCCCTGCATAATAATCTCTGACCTGCATCCACAAATGAGGCATAAGCAACAGAACTATTTAATGAGAACGGTCATTCTGTCCTACTTAACCATAGTTAAGAAATCACGATCATATAATCTATTCAATCAGCCACTCATTCTTAAACTGTCAATTCACAGCTTTATATTGCTTATGAGCCTTCACATGGCTTACGAACCATTACCATTATCACCAGAAAAATAGAATAATAATAGCCATCAAGCTGAATAGTTCAAGCTATCAAAGACTAAGTTCTATGCAAATGCATGACTGAAAACATGTAACCATAGTTGTAACTTACCTTAGTCAATTGGTTGTTGCAGAATATTTGATTTAGCCGATGGGTTCTCGATAATTTTGCGGTCCAATTACCTTTCTTTTGGTCGCAGTCGAAATTACTCGGTTATCTCTCAATCAGAATCAGAACTCTTGGACAATCTCTCGGTGAAATCTTTTTCTCTTGGATCAAATTGCTCTCTAACTTGTCGGAACTCAATTTTAAGGCATGTTGCATCGGTATATTTCCGAGCAATTCTGACATATTCCCGAGAGAATAGAGTGTACTCATATGTTAAAATTAGAGTTTGTATAAATGAGAAATGTTTGTCTAATGTTTGTTGCTTGAATGGCAAAAAATGAACTAGTAGAAATTATAGGGAAGTTCTAACAAGGTTAAAGATCTTAGGACAATTGTAGAGAAGATGAATTCATGCTAAACCACATGCACGCGCATCGAAATAAGTGAAAATTGGCTGAGGCTCGGGTTTGGGTTTAGGCGTGGATTCAGGGTAGATGGACCTTGGTCCAATAATCTTTCTTTTGTACCAAATTATTATTTGTATACTTGATCACTACATAAATTTTAATTTGGTTAAAAGTAAAATTTTCATGGTCAAAGATGAATAAAATTTGGTAAAGTCAAGTATTTTCTGAAATTAAATAATTGATTGTTAATCAATTTTATAACTCTACAACTAATCATAATGGCTCATTATAAATTGAGATTAAAGAGCATTATGGACCATAATGAAATTGAAAAGTCTCATCCCTCTCATTCTTTATAACAAAAACATGAAACAACAATCTAATATACTCAAATTTTAGCATGCTATTACTTGCATTTAGTTTAGGTTTTGGTTCCTTTCATGCGTTCATTCATTATATTTTATCACATTTGCATTCATATAAGACATAATAGGTTTTAAACTAGACATTGCATGTTTTGTATTGTTTAGAGTGTTTTTTTAAGTCTATATGGAGCCATGAAGGACATTTGGAGAATGGTGAATGATGAGGACAAGAATGAAAAATCACGGATTTGAGACTGTAATGGGGTCCTGTATCGACCAAAGCCGAAGAGAAGCCTGCCCGATATGTTGGACGATATAAATGTATGGGTCCGAACGAAGGCCTTCCAGTACGATTTAGCCTCGGCTTCCTTCATAAAAGTTTAAGAGGATCGAATCAGCTTTCCAATGGAGGTGTAATCAAGTTATTCAGGTCCGTGTTTCAAAGATTATGGCGATTCTAGCAACACGGTCAGCCACAGAAATTTTGTGAAGTCACCCTGGCAACTTGCCCCGGCTACTACACCCTAGAGTGAGTCTGGCAGAAGTTTCAAGAATTCTCCCCTGGCAGTTGTCACAGTTACTACATATCGGGGTGAGTCATGCAGAAGCTTCAAGAATTCACCCCTGGCACTTGCTCCGACTACTACACCATGAAGTGAGAAATTAGATCTCCTTCCACCCAGATTTTGACTTTGGTCAACCTTCGGATTGCAGGTTTTTACCAAATTGACCAAGCTTTAACTCTTGACTATAAAAGAAAAGCTTTATCTTCGTATCACATATCCATCTTTAATCTTTAATTTTATGTTTTTATCTACTCCATACACTCTCTATGTCTTGTTCTTAAGTTTTTTCCAGATTTTTTGGTATTTATAAGCAACGATTTGAGTTTCTAATAGAAATTTGCATTTTTTGTTATTGATTGCTTTGTTATTGACTCTTATCATGATTTTCTACTTCTCTTACTTAGTTTTGATAGATTGAAGATGGTTTGTGAGTAGTTAATTCTGGTTTTTTAGGATGGTTTAGGTTTAGGATGATCCAAGGCTTAGAACATGATGTTTAGGTGTAGATGATATTAGATCCTTAATATTCTTCCAACGCTGCTTTCATCTTCCTTTTTTATGCCCACAACAATTTCTCGTCCTATTGGATTCTACTCTTCCAAGGTTTTAGAACTTCGATTTATCGAGAAATTCTCTCTTGAACTTTCTCTCATATCTCAACTAGTGCAAAAAACTCCAGTAATTGATTCGCTTTGCAAACAATATCTTGATCTGGTGAGATTTCATGACAAATCTGGTTGAAGCTAAAGAATCTCGCCCAACTCGATCTTTAATCAAAGGAATTTATTGACTTGATCTCTAAAATTTTCGGAGAACTCAAATCCATCTCTGGTACTCTCATTCTCTCATTCAATTATTTATGTAAATGCACACATTTGATATATAAATATATATATATATATATATATATTGTCTAAAATAATAAATAACTAATGCTTTTCATTCATAATAACAGATACATATATATATTGGTAAATCTAAAGTTATATGTTTTCTTAGCAAATTAACTTATCTCCTTTATCGTGAAAGATATATCTATAAGATTATATAAAGATCTACAGTAATAAATACACATACATATTGTTAAATACAAAATTATATATATTCTTAATATGTTAACTTTTTTGTATCATGTTAATATAAATATATATATCTTAAATATTTTTCTAATTCACTAATAATTTTTGTTCCAATGTCAAATTTTCGTATTAGTGTATTTATATTAATATTCTTCCGTTGTTTCCTTCTAATGTGTGTGTGAGAACATTCATTTGTTCTAACATTGCATATATGTTAAGATGAGTAAAGGTTTACATTTTATTGATTTTGCAGAAATGAATAGAACTAGAAGAAAGAAAAATAAAAGATTAAGAGAGAGAAAGAGAGATGAGGCTATAAACCCATAGGCACTTGATAGCATATTTTGTAATTTCTATTTGTATTTTTTTCTGAGTGGATATCCTTTAGCTAGTTTTTTCTAGCCTATTTTCAATTTGTTTATTTGCTCATTTTGTACTCAGACCTTGTCATCTATCTGTTTATCCTTTTAATTTTCTTCCATTGTTTCAAACACACTCATACAAATCTTAGTCTGCATATTAAGTGATATATCATGGTTTTTACTGGTTTTTGATTATGGTTTTTACTGGTTTTTGATCATGGTATAAGTCTTGTTTAGTTTTATTTGTTATTGAATGCTTATCTTCATTTGAATCTAAAGTATAATAGTCTTAAGTCCTTGTGGATTCGATCCATAAGTACTATAGTGATCTCTTAATTTGAGAGAGTAGCTCTAAGGGATAATTTGAGCATATCATTAAAATCTAAATGATCAGTTCATCTCTATGTTGCCAGAGTTGTCCAGTTTTTAACAAAAAAGAGAAAATGTTTTGAAAGATACAATATAAACATATATTAAAGAAATAATTTTTTTCCATTTTCTAAAAAATAATAAACAATTTTTTTCTATTCCTATTTCTACAGATATTACATGTAGCCTAAATGTATTAAAAAAACATGTTAATATTTAAAATAAACTAGTTACTTTGTTAATTAAAAACCAAGTGTTTAATTATTTGTTTAGTGAACAAAATCTATAATTTTATAAATAAATATAAAGTAGAAGTAGATGGTTTAGGTTCTAAGGAGCCGCTATCTCAAAGTGTCCGAGTTATCGAATGTTATAATAGGCTTTAAACCGTTTTTTGCTTAAAAAAACATTCTTTTTGTCAGGCTAAATGGAGGCGTTCTCCTGACCCTTCGTTGAAGTGTAACATTGGTTTCTCTTGGTCTAAATCTCAGCTTATATGTGGAGTTTCATGGGTTTTGAGGAATTCTAATGGTCAAGACATTACGTATATAGTAAGCGAGATTTTAGTAATCTATAGTTTCTTCTAGAGGTGCACGTTAAGAGTTTGTTCAAGTATACAATTAAGGGTCACTGATAAGTTATTAAATTGAAATACTTGACCTAAGTCTACCTAATCCACCATCTTTCCTTTCCTTTCCTTAGTCATGCTGTTCCTGATTAGCTCCCTGCACAGTAATCTCTAACCTGCATCCACAAAGGAGGCATAAGCAACATAACTGTATAGTTGTATAGTGAGAGTGGTCGTTCCGTCCTACTTAGCCATAGTTAAGAAATCGCAATCATATAATCTATTCAATCAGCCAATAATTCTTAAATTGTCAATTCACAGATTTATATGGCTTATAAGCCTTCACATGGCTTACGAACCTTTACCATTATCACCAGAAAAATAGAATAATAATAGCCATCAATCTGAACAGTTTAAGCAACCAAAGACTAAGTTCTATGCAAGAGAATGACTGAAAACATGTAACCACAGTTGTGTACTTATCTTAGTCAATTGGCTGTTGCAGAATGTTTGATATAGCTGATGGTTTCTCGATGATTTTGCGGTCCAATTATGTTTCTCTTGGTCGCAGTCGAAATTACTCGGCTATCTCTCGATCAGAATCAGAATTTTTGAACAATCTCTCCGTGAAATCTCTTTCTCTTGGATCAAATTGCTCTCGAACTTGTTGGAACCTAATTTTAAGGCATGTTGCATCGGTACATTTTTGAGCAACTCCTGACATATTCCTGAGGGAATAGAGTGTACTCCTATGTTAAAACTAGAATTTGTTTAAATGAGAAATATTTGTCTAATGTGTGTTGCTTGAATGACACAAAATGAACTAGTAAAAATTATGGAGAAGTCCTAACAAGGTTAAAGATCTTAGGACAATTGTAGAGAGGAGTGAATCCATACTAAACCACATGTGCGCGCACCGAGAAAAGTGAAAAGTGGCTCAGGCTCTGGTTTGGGTTTGGGCGATGATTCAGGATAGATGGGACTTAGTCCAATAATCTTTCTTTTGTATCAAATTATTGTTTGTTTACTTGATCACTACATAAATTTTAATTTGGTTAAAAGTAAAATTTGCATGGTCAAAGGTGAATTAAATTTGGTCAAGTCCAGTATTTTCTACAATTAAATAATTAATTATTAATCAATTTTATAACTCTACAATTCATCATAATGGCTTAATATTAATTGAGAATAATAAGCATTATCAACCATAATAAAGTTGAACAGTCTCATCCCACTCATTCATTATAACAAAAATATAAAATAATAATCTGATATACAAATATTTTAGCATGTTTTAGCTTGCAATTAGTTTAGATTTTTGTTCTTTTCATACATTCATTCATTATATTTTGTTATATTTGTATTCATATCAGGTATAATATGTTTTAAACTAGACATTGCATGTTTTGCATTGTTTGGAATGTTTTTCAAGTCTATATAGAGCCATAAAGGACACTGGAGAATGGTGAATGATGAGGATAAGAAGAACCAAGCAAAATGAAGAAGCATGCGGGTTTGAGACTGTATTGGGGTTCTTTATCGACCAAAGCCGAAGAGAAGCCTGCCCGGTATGTTGGACGATATGAATGTATGAGTCCGAACGAAGGCCTTCTAGTGTGATTTAGCCTCGCTTCTCTTCGTAGAAGTTTAAGAGGATCGAATCATCTTTCCAATGAAGGTGAAATCAAGTTATTACGGTCCGTATTTCATAGGTTATGGCGATTCTAGCAACACAGTCTGCAACCAGAAATTTTATGGAGTCACCCCGGCAACTTGCCCCAGCTACTACACCCTGGAGTGAGTCGGGCAGAAATTTCAAGAATTCACCTCTGGCACTTGTCCTAGCTACTATAACTTGGGGTGGGTCGGGCAGAAGTTTCAAGAATTCACCCCTGGCACTTGCCGCGGCTACTACACCCCGAAGTGAGAAATGAGATCTCCTTCCACTCAGACTTTGACTTTGGTCAACCCTCGGATTGCAGGCTTTGACCAAGTTGACTAGGCTTTGACTCTTGACTATAAAATTAAAACCTTATCTTCTTATCACATATCCATCATTAATCTTTAAATTTTATGCTTTTATCTTATCCGTAAACTCTCTCTCTCTCTCTTGTTCTTAAGCTTTTTCCAGATTTGAGTTTCTAATAGAAGTTTGCATTTCTTGTTATTGATTGCTTTGTTATTGGTTCTTATCATGATTTTCTACATCTTTTGCTTAGTTTTTGATAGATTGAAGATGGTTTGTGAGTAGTTAATTCTGGGTTTTTATGATGGATTAGATTTTGGATGATCCAAGGCTTAGAACATAATGTTTAGGTATATGATGTTAGATCCTTCACTATTAGGTGTTCTTAATTCTTGATTCATACTGATCATCTGAATTTCGAATTTAGGTTTTTTGTGCACCAAAAGGTTTGCAGAAATGTCTGAACCACCCTCTTAGTGGATTTGCTTTTCCTTACACATGAGAATGGATGACTATGGAGCATATTTGGCTAAATAGGACTGTTTCTTTATGCTTATATGTTTCTGATCCCTAATGGGAACTAGATCGTTATTAGGTTACATTCAAATGAATCATTGTCATGAGAGTGGACTAGTTTACATGTTAGAGTTATATACTAAAGGATAAGGCCATTATTGATTGTTTGAACATCTTGTTTGAGGCTAAGGACCATTCTAGGCTGATTATTCCCATCCTAAGACCCTGGTTGTTTAATTTCGAATCTCCTCTGCATTTACTCATTTTTGCTCTGCTTTTTACTCTGTTTCTTGAGTCTGAAGTTGTGTTTTGCTTTGATTTATTTACTGCCTATGGTTTATCTCTTTAGTTCTTTATTGTTTGACGATCATTTAGGTTGTTAGACTCTTAAACAACATCTTCTGCTTGGCTTAGCTTACTGATATATCTTGTATTTACACCATTTAGGCTTGCTTTTAGTGCATGTTTTGGTTCTCTTTTGCATGTTTTCCCTACCTTTTGTCCCATTTTCTTCTCTTTTTAGACTTAGGTTGTATTTAGGATGTAGTTTGCATTTTCTTTGCATCATGGATGTTTTTAGGTACTTATGGAGCTAAGAGGCGCATTGGAGGAGCTTTGGGGATGATTCAGGAAGCTGGCTGAGCCAAGAGGAGCAAAAGGAACCAAGGCAAACGATCTCTGTGGAACCTATCGGTCAAGACACAAGGCCTATCGGTCAAGGAGTGACCGATAGAAGGACTATCGACCAAACCTATTGGTCAGAGAAGTGACCGATAGAAGTCCACCTTATGGATTTCGGTCAACCTATCGGTCATCTTCTAGACCGATAGGATCCCTATCGATCACCCTATCGGTTACAACTGACCGATAGGAACCCAGTCCGGAGATGCTTTTTATTACACTTTTTCCATTACTTTAGGGCACCCTTCCTTTATGTGTAAATACTATTTTTCTAGGGATTTTTGAGCAGTCATGTCATATCACTGTTCTTGAGTTATTTTTTCTGAGTTTGTAAGACAGATTTCTTGCTTTATTTATTATATGTTTGTATTTGCCATTAATCTTTCCTTAATCTCTCTTTTAACTATGATTAGCATATTTTCCTCTTGTGATTTGGTGTTAAACATGAGTATTAGTAAGTAGTTTTCTTAGGGTTCTTAGATGTGGTAGATTGAGGGGATTTATGGATTGATTAAGGTTTGTTTAGTATTTCATAACATGGGTTCCTCTCTATTGATCTGTTCTTAAGCTAGATTTGTCTTGATCACACTTATCTAGGATTTGAGCTTTTTATTATGCCCACCAAGTGTTTGATGAAATATTGATCTTGGTTGATAAAGGATTTGCTGGACTTGGCTCAAGAGATTGACTGTTTGAGGAGCATTTTGACATGAATAGAGTTGATTATTAATGCTTGTTAAATGTTTTAGCACTGATGAGAGTTAGTTCTTGTTAATGTGTTTAGCAAAAAGCTATTTATCAAGAGATTGGACTTAGCTTGCTTGTTTGTGAACGCTATGTCTAGGAACCACCATTGCTAGCTTGTTTTCTTGATCAATGCTGTCTGAAACAACCTTAGTTAGTCTCTGAATTCTCTAAAATCAATAACCACATCTAGGAATTTGCTTTCTTTTTATTGAATTTTGAATTTGCTAAGTGCTATGTTTATTTGCTCTGTCTTGCTTTTTTGATCATTGCTAAACTGTTTCTTTTGAGATCACTTTGGTGATTGATCACTTTAGGTTGTTAGTTCAGTTGCTTAAGCAACAAAAACCCTCTTTGCTTGCTTGACTTAAGGATTTCTGCTTGAAACTCTTTTGCTATTCAACAACTCCCCATGGATTGACATAAAACCCCTATACTACATCTGATTTAAATGGAGGGGTGATTGAGAAAGAGACCAAAAACCTCTCTATCAATTTGGCGCCGTTGCCATTGGGGTTTTCTGTTTGAATCATTAGAGTTTGTAGAGTCTTTAAGATCAAGTTTTACTTTTGAATTTGGTTACTAACTCTGTTTCAACTCTTGGTTTCTCTCTTATAAGTTCATGCATTTAAGGTCTAAAAGCACTGAGCATCTGCATCATTATCATAACAACATCTTGCAACTTGAAAGAGAGCTGAGACCAAGAAGACAGAGAGAAAGATCACAGCACTGTGAGAGTCTTGGGATGAACAATCAGGAACCTGTTATGGATGACATCAGATTTCAGGGTCCTCAAGGAGCTTCTGGCGCTCAAGGTATACAAGGTCAGCAAGGTGTTCAAGGCTTACAAGGTGAGCAGGGACCAAGAGGCGCTGCACAAGCTCCAAGAGCAGCAAGACCCATTGGCGCTGGTGATGCACCAAATGCATACAATAACAGAACTGGCTTCATTCCAACAGCAGTGCAAAACAACAACTTTGAAATCAAGTCAGGATTGATTTCAATGGTTCAGGGCAGTAAGTTTCATGGTTTGCCACTTGAAGACCCTCTAGATCACTTGGATAATTTTGATAGACTTTGCTCCCTTAGAAAGATAAATGGAGTGCGTGAAGATGGCTTCAAGCTGAGGTTGTTTCCTTTTTCTCTTGGAGACAAAGCACACCAGTGGGAGAAGAACTTACCTCAAAGAAGCATCACTAGTTGGGATGGGTGCAAGAGAGCCTTCTTAGCAAAGTTCTTCTCAACTTCAAGAACTGCAAGAATCAGGAATGAGATTTCAGGGTTTGCATAGAGGAACAATGAAAGCTTTGGTGAAGCTTGGGAAAGATTCAAGGGCTACATACTGCAATGCCCTCACCATGGCTTCTCACAGGCTTCTCTACTCTCTACTCTTTACAGAGGAGCTTTACCAACGATAAAAATGCTTCTGGACACTGCATCAAATGGAAACTTCTTGTCAAAAGATGTGGATGAAGGATTGGAGCTTGTTGAGAATGTAGCTCAGTCTGATGGAAACTATAATGAGGAATATGACAGAGCTCCAAGAAGTGCTAAAGATGAAGTGGAGTCTAGAAGGAAAGAGATTAAGGCCTTACATGAGAAGCTGGATATGTTGCTAAGGGAGAAGAAAGAAGTTCACTTTGTTGGTGACATGGTTCAGCTTGATGATCAAGAGACATGCCAAATGGAAGAGATGAACTACTTGGGCAATCAAGGTGGATACAATGGATATGGGAACTACAGACCCAATCCCAATTTGTCATACAGAAGCAACAATGTTGCAAATCCACAAGATCAAGTGTACCCACCACAACAACAACAGCAAGCTGCTCCAAGACCTCTTGTTCCCTACAACAATCAAGGTTTTCAGCAGAGAAACAATAACTTCTAGCCAAGAGCGCCTTATCATCCTCCAGAATTCAGTGCATAAGCTCCAGCACAAGCTTCTTCCAGCTCTCAAGATCCTGAGCTCAAGACCATGGTTCAGCAGTTGCTTCAGAATCAGACTACCAACAACTTGGAATTGAACAAGAGGTTTTCTGAGGTTCATAACAAAATAGAGTCAGTACATGTTGTATTAACGAACAAGTTCGAAGGGTTGGCTGAAAGAGTCAAAACACTGGAGAACAACAAAGGCAGAGCTAGTCCAAAACCTCAAGGACACTTTCCTGGAAAACCAGAAGCTAACCCCAAGGAGTTCTGCAATGCCATAGTCACTGAAGAAGAGAGCTTCTCAGCTGAAGAGGAAGCTGTCATTGAAGATTTTCTCTCTCTGTTCACTGAGGACACTGAACTTCAGAGTGGGGGGAAGAGTTTTTGTAAGTTGATGCTTACCATGGAGTTGCAGAAGAAGAATCTCTGGAAGAAGAAGAGTGGTGGGCGCCACATGAAGTTATTGATGCTACAATGGAAGACTTTGTTGAAGTCTCTGATGTTAAGAAGAAAACTCAAGATGCTGTTCTCTCTATCTACCAGCCCACTATCCCTTTTCCAAGAAGGTTCAAAAAGCAGCTAGTACAGAAGTATAAGACCCTCTATGTTTCTCAAATGGAAATGAGAGGTCTAAATGGTCAAGAAGAGCTTCAGAAATTAAGAGTTAAAGCTGGAGCATCTGAGGTTAAGGAGCTGAACATCAAGAAGCTTGGAGATCCAGGTTGTTTCACTCTCCTGTGAGCTTAAAGGGCAAACTTTCAAGAACTGTCTTTGTGATCTTGGAGCAAGTATCAACCTTCTCTCATCCTCTACTGCTAAGGCTCTTGGCTACACTGAACTTCAAGAGAGTAATGTGTCTCTCACCATAGCTGATGGGACAGTAAAGACACCACTAGGGACTCTCAAAGATGTGCCAATGATGATTGAAGGAGTCACCATCCCTACTGATTTTTTGGTGCTTGATGTGGAAGGACAGATAAAGAATTCTATCATTCGTGGGAGACCATTTCTAGCTTCAGTTGGCGCTGTATTTGATGCTAGAGAGTGCACAACAGAGCTGAGGCTTACAAAGAACAAAGTCTTGAAGTTTGACAGCAAGGGTAACAAGCTGGAGCATGATCATGCTTTCTCTATGGACCTTAACAAGGTGAAAAGGATTGATAAAAACTGGCTAGAGTTTGAGGGATACCAAGGAGAGAGTTTTGATGGCTACTGCTTAACCAAGTTGTTTGCTGATACCACTGAAGAGGAGGTCCTCAAAGTGGATGTTTCTGATTGTGTGAATGAAATTCTGTTGGGTAACAAAGAAGATGGAGTTGTCTTGAAGCCCTTTGTTTCTAAGTATGGTGAAGTCCACTACAAGATGAAGGGGGGAGGCAAGCCAAAGCCCTTTGCTATGTTGAAGATAGATGGGGTCACCAGAAAGATTAAAGAGGACACTGCAACACCAAGGAGTTCCAAGACTCCTTCTCATCACCTCTACTAGTAACGTAAACAAAGTTAAGCTTAGTGACTTTAAACAGGCACACTTGGGAGGTAGTCTCATGGTATACTTTGTATATATTATGCTTTCTAATTTATTTTTATGCTTAGTTAATGTGTATAGAAGCAGGAATTCGGTTTGGGGATTGAGAAAGTGTCTAAGGGACAAAGAACAAGTGCATTTTGGCTACTATCGATCACAGTATCGGTTAAGACAAGATCGATACAGACCCTATTGGTCATGCTATCGGTGAGCTTGTGTTCGATAGTAGTAGAGCCAGAATGCACCGGTTAACCTATCAATCAGTTGTTATCGATAGGAAAAGAAGTTTGCTAAGTGTGGATTCTATCGGTCTAGCTATCGATCAGATACTGACCGATGGAAATACATTGGTTGCATTTCGGTCACTCTACCGGTCTAGAGAGTGACCGATACAAAGCAATCGAATGTATTTCGGTCAGTGTATCAATCAGATAGAGACCGATATGATTCAACAGGAAGCTATCAGTCACCCTATCGGTCACAATGTGACAGACAGCTCCGCGAGGTAAGTGTTCCATTTTTCAAAAAAATTTCCCTCTTTTGGCTTGGAGCCAAAGATGTTTGAATTTGAATTTTGGCTCCTTCCTGACATTTTTCAGAGCTCCTGAGCACTTTTGTTCTTGTCCCCCGCACTTTAGATTCCCATGGTTCCCCACCCACCTCTTTAAAAACCAACAATCTCTTCTCTTCTCTTCACACTTCATTTTACTACTTCTCTCACCAAAGTCCGAAATTTTTAGCTCTTTCTTTCTTTTATTTATCTTTTCTAAGTGCTCAGAAGCTTCACTGAGGTTTGCTTTCTCAACTGTTCATCTTTTGTTCTTAATGAATGCATGTGTTTAAAGTTATCACTTCTATGGTTTAATAACAGAATGTGTTTAGTTTAAGATGTTGTGCTTTGATTTTGCATGGTGGATATGTTTAAAATAGGCAAGTTAATTGTTTAAGCATTGTTTACTGTTCTTAAATCTCAGTTCTTGCTTGTTTAATATCCCTTTGAATAATCATTTTTTTCTTTGCATCATTTTTTTCTTTTGCTTAAATCTCAGTTCTTGCTTGTTTAATCACATGCATGAATGTTTGATTTTTATTCCTGAACTCTAGCATGTCTAAAATGTTAGCTTGTGAATTCCTTTTGCTTTTTGAAAGTTTAATCTTGTTTAAGGACTAGTTAAACTTCTTTTAGCTTATAGAAATTCTTTCTAAAGCTTTCAGTTATTGGTTTCTCAACTGTTGTTCTTTTACTTATAGTATCTTCAAGCTTTGTTTTTGTAGGTACCATGGGTAAATCAAGAACTACTGCTGGAAGCAAAGTTAAAGCACCACAAGAGGAAGCGCCTACTTCTCCCAGAGTTAGAAGAGATAAGGGCAAGGTTACTGCTGCTGGACAGTCATCAAAAGCTGCTAGGAAGAAACCTGTTGGGGACAAGGCTGCCAAGAATAAAGGAAAGAGCAAGGCTGCTGAAGAAGAGGTCCATTACAAGGAGCCAAGTGCTAGAGTTCATGGAACTCTTCAAACAATGTCTTTTCAAGCCCACAAGATACCCATGCACCTCCACAATGAAGTCGCTTGGGATCTACATGGACTGCAAAATAATATTTGAGCACATGGGACTTGGAGACTTTATGGAAAAACCGCTCTCCTCTTACCAACAGCTCACTTACCAGTTCCTCTCCACTCTCAAGGTGGTTAGTTATGAAGAGAGTGAGCTTTCTAATGGAGATGGGTGGATCTCTTTTAAGCTAGGCAAGCAAAAGTTCACCCCAACCTTCTAGACTATCTCTGAAGCACTTGGTCTAAGGTCCTATGCCCACAAGAGGAACAAGTTCGATATCTCTCTAAAGCAGCACGCCATGTTATTGTGCGTGATTGGAGCTGGGCTATTCATTGCTGGAACCTCAAGGAATTAGTATCTAAGGAATCCTGCTGTGAGATATGCTCAAAAGGCTCTTCAAACACATTCCTTGCAAGAAAGGAATCAACCAACCTCACAGGAAATGAGAGAGACTCACAATATCAAGGGGTGTATGAACTTGTAGCCACCACCAACGATGGAAGACCTCTAGAGCCGCCAAGTAGATATCCATGTTATATGACCATGCTGATGGAGCATCCCCAGTCCTACAGGAGCTGGGTCTTAAGTAAAGGGAAGAGGGAGAAGAACCCACAGCTCAACATTGGAGGGGTTGTGACTGCTATTCTCATGGCCAGTGGTGTAGACCTTGAAGAATATGAAGAAGATGCTTTGGAGACATTATGGATAGATATAGACTATCTTAGGAAGAGCCACTTCCTTAAGAAGAGCATCAATGGCAAACATGTCTACAACTTTATCAAGGACTTCAGAGAGCCAGCGAGAATTCTCCTCTCAAACCCACAGCACACATCCATCATCATCAGGAGCAACATTGGTTTCTGCAAGGATGAGAGTCAGCTTTACCATGGAGGCCCTGTTCCAGAAGAGAGAGGAGATGATAGTGAGGAAGTAGAACCAGAAGAGGTTGAAGAAGAAGTTAGAGAAGAAGTCCATGAAGATGCTACTGCTGGCGCTGAAAGCCAAGAAAAAACCCAAGAAGAAGTACTTGATGAAGATGAGGTGGTGAACTACAACTCAAAGCAGTTCCACTTCAAGCCTTATGAAAGCCCAAGCCAAGAGAGCTTTATGAAGTCTGCTCATGAGCATATCAACACCCTTCAGAAATGGTGTAAGTGGCAAGACAAAGCCATCAAGAAGCTGGTGAAGATGGTGAAGGGGAAGTTCAAAAAGAACAAAGCTACATCAGGAGAAGCTTCCCATCAGAGCCACACTCATGAGTACACTTCTCACCATGAAGAGCCGGTGCCACAAGCTGACCCAACTGAAGAAGAGGAAGCTGTTTGGAACCCCCAAGGAAGACATTCCTTTCATACACAACCAAGTGATCAATGGGGAACATGGGCACAACCAAGGGCTTCATCATATGAGCCAATGACCCATATACCATCAGCATGGGAAGCACCAGCTCCCAACCCTTCTGAAGTTCAAAAAACATGGCAATGGGGTAATCAAGGTGATTCTTCTCAAGCTGAACAGATATGGTCAAGATGAGTTCATCCACCTCAAGCAGCAGCAACATCTTCACAAAGCCAAGAGAGGAGGAACAAGAGGATAGCTAGCAAGTCTCCACAGACATCTGGATCCTTCCACCACTCCACTTACTAAAAAGGTACCTCATCCTATTCACTGTCTATACCACTGCATTTTTTTAAGTTTTGTATTATATTTTGTTGCTTCTCTCTCTCATTGCTTTCATTACACAAGGGACTGTGTAATTTAAGTACAGGGGAGAGATTTGGGGTTTGACTTTGTGTTCTGTTTTCTTAATTTTTTATTTTCTTTCATCTTGAGTCACATGCATATCATGCATTCATCTAATGCATTGAAAAACACAAAAAAAAAACAAAAAAATTGAAAAAATTTGCATATTTTTTGCAAACCAAAAAGAAAGCATGTAGTTGCATTTCATTCTTTTAAGATTGGGTCTAGTGTTGACATATAGGTTGCATTGCATTTTCATAGGGCATAATGATGAATTTTCCTTGTAAAGTGCTTAGAGTTTAGAGATGATTTCAGTGTTTAAGTGATTAGTTGTTTGATGCATCATAAATAAGCTAGAAGTTAAGACTGAACCATGCTTGGACTACTAGTTTTGATCATCTCATCTCATACAGCATTTGTTCTCTGAAAATCAACTCTATCAACTTGAACTTTAATTTGGATTTTCAATTATCATGTCTTTTGCATTGAAAAGTGAATTCATGGCTACTATATACATATTTGGATGATCTTTTTTCTTTTTACCACTTTTGTTGATCCAAATAGCTGATCCTCATACTTATGGAACAGTTAATCCACTCCCTTAACCAAAACCTCCTTCTAAGCTTAAACACTATCTTAAGAGCTGTGAGGCCTTTGTATATCATTTTTGATTTTGTCTTGGCAAAAAGTGTTAGGAATAAAGCTGGCAATAATAAGCTCTCTTGTAGATATCAGCTTTCATATGGAGCTTGATTCTAGGTTAGGAGTTTTGGGTTAAAAGGGTAGAGTTAAGTGGTTTGAACTTCATGTATTTATGCTTTGAAAGAAGAAAAAAAAGTTTGAAATGGTAAAAAAGGGGAAACAGTTAGCATTGTGGTTAAGTAAAGGGAAGAAAAAGCTCTAAGTGTTTAGAAAGAGTGGCACCAACAACTTAAAAGTTTTGAAGGGTCAATCCAAAGAAGATATCAGGCCCAAAGCAATCCACCAAAGGTGAAGAAGGCGCCAATGCAACAAAGAAGAGCAAGTCCCAAAAAAAAAAAAGCAACCACACAAGCAAAAAGAAGAAGTTTCCCCAGCCATGAAGAAGGGTAAAAGGGTAGAGCTTAGGAAAATGGTAGACTTAGGGATTCACTTTGGGGTTTAGAAGTGTTTAGAATTCATCTTTGGGTAGAAGGGAGCTTTGAATTGCATGCATAAGTATGCTTTTACCTTTAGCATTTTGCCTAAGATAGAATCATTTTCATTGAGTGATCCCTTATGTTTGAGAACCTTTTGCTTGAATGAGATCATTTTTATCTCATGATCTTACCCTTTGAACCAAATATCTTCACTTAATTTGCATAAGCATGATTCATGGTTTTGAGCTTAATTGAATGTTAAAGAGATTAATTTGAGCATTTGCCTAAGTTGAGATTTGAGATCATTTTGAAACATGATGAGCATGGCTAAGTTCTTTAAAGTATGACTGATTATGTTTGCATCCCACAACTAGGCATTTAAGCATAGATACCATCTCTTTATGTTAAACCTCACTCCCTAATTTGTTCTTATTTGCTTGAGGACAAGCAAAAGGCAAGTGTGGGGGTGTTGATATCTCTTGTACACCATTTAGGCTTGCATTTAGTGCATGTTTTGGTTCTCTTTTGCATATTTTCCTTACCTTTTGTCCTATTTTCGTCTCCTTTTAGACTTAGGTTGCATTTAGGATGTAGTTTGCCTTTTCTTTGCATCATGGATGTTTTTAGGTACTTATGGAGCTAAGAGGAGCATTGGAGTAGCTTTGTGGATGATCCCGGAAGCTGGCTGAGCCAAGAGGAGCAAAAGGAACCAATGCAGACGATCTCTGCGGAACCTATCGGTCAAGAGGCCTATCGGTCAAGGAGTGACCGATAGAAGGACTATCGACCAAACCTATCGGTCAGAGAATTGACCGATAGAAGTGCACCGTATGGATTTCGGTCACCTTATCAGTCATCTTCTAGACCGATAGGATCCCTATTGATCACCCTATCGGTCACAACTGACCGATAGGAACCCAGTCCGGAGATGCTTTATATTACACTTTTGCCATTACTTTAGGGCACCCTTCCTTTATGTATAAATACTATTTTTCTGGGGATTTTCGAGCAGTCATGTCATATCACTGTTCTTGAGTTATTTTTCTGAGTTTGCAACACAAATTTCTTGATTTATTTAATATAAGTTTGTATTTGTCATTAATCTTTCCTTAATCTCTCTTTTAATCATGATTAGCATCTTTTCCTCTTGTGATTTGGTGTTAAACATGAGTATTAGTGAGTAGTTTGCTTAGGGTTCTTAGATGTGGTAGATTAAGGGGATTTAGGGATTGATTAAGCTTTGTTTAGTACTTCATAACATGGTTTCCTCTCTATTGATCTGTTCTTAAGCTAGATTTGTCTTGATCACACTTATCTAGGATTTGAGCTTTCTCATATGCCCACCAAGTGTTTGATGAAATGTTGATCTTGTTTGATAGAGGATTTGCTGGCCTTGGCTCAAGAGATTGACTGTTTGAGGAGCATTTTGACATGAATAGAATTGATTATTAATGCTTGCTAAATGTTTTAGCACTAATTAGAGTTAGTTCTTGTTAAGATGTTTAGCAAAGGGATATTTATCAAGAGATTGGACTTAGCTTGCCTGTTTGTGAACTCTATGTCTAGGAACCACCATTGCTAGCTTGTTTGCTTGATCAATGCTGTTTGAAACAACCTTAGTTAGTCTCTGAATTCCCAAAAATCAATAACCACATTTAGGAACTTGCATTCTTTTTATTGAATTTCGAATTTGCTAAGTGCTTTATTTATTTGCTCTATCTTGCTTCTTTGATCATTGCTAAACTGTTTCTTTTGAGTTCACTTTGGTGATTGATCACTTTAGATTGTTAGTTCAGTTGCGTAGGCAACAAAAACCCTATTTGCTTGCTTGATTTAAGGATTTCTGCTTGCAACTCTTTTGCTATTCAACAACTCTCTATGGATTGACATAAAACCCTTATACTACAACTGATTTAAATAGAGGTGTGATTGAGAAAGAGACCAAAAATCTCTCTATCACTTACAGAAATTCTTGTATTCTCTATGCATCATCTTTCTCTCTTGGATTGATAAAAGACCCTTTGCTATACTACAACTGATTAGGAACTGAGTTAATTGCTTAAGTAGTATAAACCTGCTTATCAATTTGGCGCTGTTGCCTTCTGGGATTTTTTCATCATAGAAATTTTGATTTTCTATGAGACTAGGCATTTATTTTGATACACTTATTGACTACTTTACTTGAGCAGTGTTTCCGGTACCAACATAGCTGCCAATACTCCTTCAAGGCTCATTGGAGCAGGAGATACACCAGGCTTTCATACATCACGTTTTGGCATCAGTCCACCACCTCTAGAGGATGTCAAATTTGATATCAAGAGTGGGATCATTGCAATGGCACAGAACACCAGGTACCATGGGCTGTCAACAGATGATCCGGTGGATCATTTAGATGAATTTGACAGAATCTGTAGCTTGACTAAGTTGCATGGGGTTTCACAAGATGCCTTTAAGCTCAGGTTATTTCTTTTCTCCCTTGATGGTAAAGCTCATGGGTTGGAAAAGAAATTGCCTGCAGGATCAGTTAATTCATGGGCTAAATGCAAAGCTAATGATGGTATTGCTTCTAGCGCTTGATCTCAAGGTCAACTTCCTGGAAAGTCTGAAGCCAATCCCAAAGAGTTCTGCAATGTCATCTCTTGTGCTACCATGCCAAGTCAAGTAGCTAATGATGCTGCCATTTCTGAGCTAGAGCAGCTTTTCTATGGTGAGGATTATGTTTCTCCCTACTTTGTCCAACCAGTTGTTGTCAATAAGGACATTGAACTCCTGAGTAGGGGCGAGAAGCAAAAGCAGAAGCAGGAACTGATCATTGAAGAAAAAAAACTCCCTACGACCCCCCACCACCTTATAAACCTGCTCTTCCATTTCTAAGGAGGTTTAAGAAGGAGCTTGTAGCAAAGCATAAAGTTCTGTTTCTTGAGTACATGAAGAAGCGTAAGAGGAGTTTTCAGACTCTCAAAGAGCCACACAGGCTAACTCCTAGTATAATAGCTCTCAAGGATAAGCTTCTAGCTGAAGCAAGGGAGCTAAGTAAAACAGAACTGTCTACCCATGAAGTTGTACCTCAAGAGGCTAAGAAGGTCATTGTCACCAAGAAGCTGGGAGATCCATGATGCTCTACTCTGCTTTATACAATGGGAAGCTCATCGTTCACAAGTTGTTTGTGTGATCTTGGCGCCAGCATTAACTTGATGCCTCTCTTAACTGCCAAGAACTTAGGCTTTACAAGCTTTAAAGAGATCCATGATGCTCTACTCTGCTTTATACAGTGGGAAGCTCATCATTCACAAGTTGTTAATGTGATCTTGGCGGCAGCATTAACTTGATGCCTATCTCAACTGCCAAGAGCTTAGGCTTTACAAACTTTAAAGAGAGTGAGATATCTCTTGTCTTAGCTCATGGAACAAGGAGAAGTCTAGATGGTTTGCTAGTGGACTTGCCTGTTATGATGGGAACAGTGAAGGTACTAACTAATTTTGTGGTACTAGATTTGGAAGGGGAGATAAAGAACCCAATCATCTTGGGTAGACCATTCTTGGCTTCAACTGGAGAAATGTTTGATGTGAAGATGAGCCTGATTGAGTTAAAGCTAAGTGATAATGAGGAGAAAGCATATTCACTTGAGGTTAAAGCATAACAATGAGGAGCTGAGAGTTGGCCTCCCATCAATGAGTATGATGGAATAAGCTTTGATGGATGCTGCCTGTCTACACTATTTGAAAAGTCCCAGCCTACACAAAGAGGAAGAGCCTAAAGAGACCCCAAGGGAAGCCAAAGGAGGTTAAGCCAGGCTAAAGTTTCTCAAAGGAAACCAAAGGAGACCCTAAAGGAAGAGCCCAAGGAGACCCCAAGGGAAGCTAAAGGAGGTTAAGCCAGGCTAAAATTTCTCTCTAAAGGCTTGACCTTGCAGCTGCTGGGTTCAACAGATAATGGAGTGGTGTACAAGGTCAAGTGCAAGGGCAAACCTCAGTTTTTTTTTGCATTTTCTGAGACGAGTCAAAAGTGGTTTGGGCTTGAGTTTGGGTTTAGGCATGGATTCGGGGTAGATGGATCTTGGTCTAATAATCTCTCTATTGTACTAAATTATTATTTGTGTACTAACCACATAAATTTTAATTTGGTTGAAAGTAAAATTCTCCTAATTTCTTCATAAATTATTAGTTTACCCAATTGTAGTAATTACGTTCCTACATAACTTTCTCTTATGTTTTTCTCTAAAGTCTTTATCTGTGTCTCCTGAAGAAATAATGAAGTTCTATGGTTAATTATACCCGTTCCCGTCACTTTTGTGCCCTAGGTCTCGTGCCCTAACTTGCACCACAAGAAATACACTTGCACACACTAAAAAGGGGAAAAAGGAGTGATTAATGAATTACTCAGCAGGAAAAAATTATCCATGCCCACATGATTCACATTACATTAATAATTCAAAACAATATACACATATACTATTATGACATGGCACAATCAACACACAACTTAGCATGGCTAACAAAAATCAACCTAGAATCTAATAACATCCACTTCATTCTCATACTTCACTTTAACACATCACTTATCACATCACATAACATAACACATGAAACTGGCTGGTCGGATATCTCGAATGGTCTCCCACCACCTTTGACTCAATATAAAATATAATGACATTAGGCTAGTCAGACACCTCGAAAAGTCTTCCACCACCCTTTGGCTCGTTAACCGGTTAACGGGCTTTAACAGGATTACCATGTCCTCGTCCTCAGTCTGACTACACCAAAACAACAAACTTTAACGGGATTGTGATGTCCTCGTTCTCAGTTTGTATGTACTCAAAGAACTATATACTATTCAGCAAACCACTCAACTGTAACATGCTAACATCATCTATAACATACCACTATCATTCTATTTTTTTTCATATTTTTCCAACACAATCACAATGCATGCCTACTTCACAACAATACATATCTGAACCTAGAATATAATGGATATGGAAAATAATTAGTATGCAGTATGAGTCCACAAGTCACATCTCCTCACCTTAGCCACTTTGATGTTGAAGACCAACTCATTGTCTTTTATATTCTCTTAGGAAGATTCGCTGGTACGCCTTTAACATCCTGTTTCCTCATGTTTATGGATCTCAAAACGGTTATACTTCAACAGAGAGATGCATCCAAGTATCTTTAATATGTCCGTAAAGTTTCAGGACAAACGTATCTTGTTTTTCTAACCAAATGACATCACTCCACAGTCTGGTTTTGGACACACACTGCACAGAACATTCCCAATAAAACAGTCATAACTCCCAGACAACAATAGCTACTACCTAGATATTTAACAGGCATCTAGCTCTATGGGTTATGAAACTCTTTACCAGAAATCATCTCAAACGCATCACTATAACTCCCGAAATGCGAGTTCTCCTCTGTCTGGTCTCAAACTTACACTACACAAATCAGATTCGAGAACATATTCATAACTTTCATACCAAAATTCCAAATGACAATCTGCTTTCAGCTATAAACAGATTTGAGAGTTAGGGATTCTCTTACCAAATTTCAGATTGATCAGGATAGATTTACTCGTTCGTTTCCTTCCTCTGATACAACAGGAGAGATTCACGCTGGATAGAGATTCTGCAGATTGAACCAAATGAGAAAAACCAGTGATAACTTTCGTCACATGCCCCCGATCTGAACGATATAGGCCTTTCTGGAAAGCTGATACTCGGAAATTTCTATCTATAGGTAAATCCTCGCAAAATTTATACTGATATCTCTTCTATCTCTCGACACTTCTAGGCGATTGTCCACCGCTTTACTTTTCCTCTCACTGACTCAGCTTCCGGTGTCCAGTTTACCGTTTTTTTACGGTGTTATCTCTTCCAGAATCTTTGCCGGAACCACAAAAATCCTTTTCTACCTTTTAATTTCAAAGACTTATGGATAATGTTTGGGAAGCACTACAAAATCTCAGTTTGCGGGGTGAAATTAGAGCCTCCAAGCCAATTTCGGAGGCGGCTCACAGAGTTCAAATGGATAATAATCGTCTCAGTTTACTTGCATCTGCTCTTAATTCGCAGCAAAAGCCCTTGGATCTCAAAATCTTGCTTCCTAAGGCCTGGAAAATGGAAGGTAGAATCACAATTAAATTAATAACGATGGTACGGTCCAATTCTATTTCAAAGATGAGCATCATCTGATGAATGTATTGGAGCATGGACCATGGCACTGTAGTAACTGGATGGTTGCTATAGATCGATGGATTTGTCGGGATGAACCAGACTTCCTCCTTACCATCTCCTTCTGGGTTAAGATCCTACATATTCATGAAGAATACAAATCTGATGAAATCATTTATGAAGTTGGAGACATTTTGGGTACTGTCAATGAGATTAAAATTACTGAAGCAACTGCTGATGCAGATAGTAAAGTCTGGATTCACGTGCGCAAGAAGTTTAATAGTAGACCCATTTTTATCCGCTACTTGGAATTTGAGCCTGGTCAGCCCACAATGGTTCGATTCCTCTACAAGAAGTTAAGAAAATTCTTCTTCAGATGCGGGCTCTTACACATAGTGATGCGGTTCGTCAGTATGAAGGTGATGCATATTACCAAAGGAGAGTTGAGGAAAGCCAGTCTGATGTTTCTATGACTCAGCAACAGTTTCCTGAATCAGGCATCCCTCTTCTGAACATTGGGCCTTCTCAAAGACATAGACCTCTAGTTCATGATTACTCAATGGAAGAACCCCAAAACTCGCATATACATCCGATTGGTACTATCACACCTGTTCAGGCACCTGTGGTGGCCACCGGAGAACAACATCCTGTTACTTTTTCGCCTCCACATGATGGGCGTGATGATACTATGGACGAAAATGTGGAATCTAATCTGCAAAATGAGGAGCAGGTACAGCATCGCTGGCACTGATTTCCACTTGCATGTCCCTCAGGATCCATCTCTGCCGGGTTCTCCTTCTCAAGATGATAATGCTGCAATTCGAGGCACTAAGCGTAAGGCTTTGCAGATGGATACTGAGGATGAAGCGTCTACCACACAACAACGACATGTTACTCGAGTTAAAGAAACGACTGTTGATCAAGGGGAGGTGGCAACCCCAAAACCACCATCGCATCAATGAGAATTATGCATTGGAACTGTCAAGGTTTAAGGAACCCCTTGACAGTTCAGCATCTCCTGGAGATTCGTCGAGCTAAATCTCCCGATGTAATGTTCCTAGTGGAGACTAAAAATGCTGTACCATATGTTCAAAGTGTTTGCTCAACCCTTCAATACTCTCATCAGTTTATTATTCCAGCTCAAGGTACTAGTGGCGGTTTAGCTATCTTTTGGGATCACCATGTTCATGTTCAAGTCTGCAGTCCTTCCCTCAATTTTACTAATGTGTATATTCGGGAAGGTTCCACTACTTATTGTATAAGTTATGTCTACGGTCCTCCAACTAAGCAACCACGACAGGATCTCTGGCGAAGAATGCAACGACGAGCACCTTTATATTATGTTACTCCAAGACTAGTTCTCGGTTATTTTAATGACATCAAATCTAATGAGGAGAAAGTTGGGGGTCGTCTTCGATCAGAATCAAGCTTTGAAGCTTTTCGTTCTATGATTGTTGGTAACGGATTACATGATCTGCAAACTATTGGTGAAACCTTTATATGGGTTGGTTCTTGTCATGCGTATGTGGTTCGATCAAAGATTGATGGAGCTATGGTTAATACTTTATGGTCCGATCTGTTTCCCTCGACGTACACTTAATTACTTAATTGGTTGGGTTCTGATCACCGACCGTTATTGGTTTACACGGATACTAAGGCGTGGAAATCGAATAAATTTTTCAAATACGATAATCGATGGCAGCATGATCCTCAAGTTAAAGAAGTTGTTTCCACAGCCTGGCAGGAGAGATGTCAACATCTTCCTCCACACCAGTTTGGCCAAGCTATTAGTCACTTTCGAGATGCTCTTGCAAGATGGAAACGCACTACCAATACCAATTCTCGAAAGCAGATTGTTGAATTAAAACAATCTCTTCATCAAGTGTATAATACTTTTACCCTTGATTTTCATTATATAAATTTTTTGAAGAAGAAGCTAATGACTGCTTTCAGGTTGGAAGAGGAGTATTGGAAAGCTAAGAGTGGCGAGCATTGGCTGAAGGCAGAGGATCGAAATACTAAATATTTTCAGGCCAAAACCAAGCAGAGACGATTCTATAACAAATTGATTGTGCTTGAAGATGATGATGGTACGTTGTATACTACTCCTCAAGCCATTCAAAGCAAAGTCCAGGAATATTTTACTCAACTGTATAGTACACAGCATCCTCAGATTGATCAGGCGCTCTTAGCAGGTATTCCTTTGACAATTACCCATGCTATGAATCAGAAACTTATTGCGCCAGTAACTAGGGAAGAGATTAAACAAGCGGTGTTTAGTATTCCTTCTGAAAAAGCTCATGGTCCTTATGGTATAAATGCGGGTTTTCATAGAACTCATTGGGATACAATTGAGGCCAGTGTTTATCATTTTGTCGAAGCTTTCTTTCAAAAAGGATATTTACCTCCTGAAATCAACCATACGCATATTTGTCTCCTTCCTAAAAAAGAATCCCCTACTTCTCTTAAAGATTATAGACCTATTAGTTTATCTAATGTCGCTTATAAAATCATCTCTAAGGTTCTAGCTAATAGGTTTAAGCCCTGTTTGGATAATGTTATATCTGATAATCAAACAGCATTCATACCAGGGTGACTTGTCACTGACAATATACTTAAAGCTTATGAATTTTTACATTCATTGCGAACTAAACGTTTAAAGCGTCACTTCATGGCTCTCAAGTTAGATATTTCCAAGGCGTTTGATAAAATTGAATGGAGTTTTTTGGATGCAGTAATGGATAAGATGGGGTTTCATGCACAATGGATTATGCAATGTATTAGCCCTGTCTCTTACTCTGTGCTTATTAATGGAGCGCCTACTCATCGGATTTTTCCACAAAAAAAGTAATCGTCAAGGGGACCCTATATCTTTGTACCTCTATTTACTTTGCACGGAGGAGCTCTCTGCTTTTTTAAAGAGTTTAGCTGCACAAAAAAGAATTACTCAGATACAGAGCTTCGCGTGGGGGTCCGGTTATTACACATCTGTTCTTTGCGGATGACTCTCTACTTTTTTCAGGTACTACTGTCAAGGATGCCCTAACGCTAAAGAATGCCCTGGCTCTATATGGTCATGCGTCCGGACAGTATATCAATTATACAAAGTCATCAATTCTGTTTAGCAAAGGTACACCATAATCTACTATCACTGACCTCTCGCATTTATTTCAGATAACACAGGTTGGAGGTTTTGGTAAATATTTAGGTGTGCCAGAGTCAATAGGCAGAAGTAGAGTTGATACTTTTGCTTATTTAAAGCAGAGCTCGCTAGTTGGTTTACTAAATTTTTGCCACCTGCTGGTAAGGAGGTCTTAATTATGTCCATCATTACTACCAATACAACATACACTATGAGTTGCTTTCTGTTGCCTAAACACCTTATTAACCAAATAATGGTTGATATCAAACGTTTCTGGTGGTCCAATAGTCCAGATAGAAGAAAAATTTCTTGGATTGCTTGGAATAAAATGGTGGAACTGAAATCTCAAGGAAGGTTAGGATTTAGAGATTTCAGGGACTTTAATCTTGCTATGTTAGCTAAACAGGGATGGCTGTTAATGAAGCATCCCTCTTCCTTGTTAGCCCAAGTTTATAAAGTTAAGTACTATCCTAAGACCACCTTTCTCCAAGCTGATTCTAAACGGCATTCTAATTATGCCTGGTAAAGTATTCTTAGTGCTAAAGAGCTCTTAAAAACTGGTCTTTTGTGGCATGTTGGTAATGGTGAAACTCTGAATGCTTGGTTTAAATCCTCTGAGACCTCCAATGCCTGGATGCTCCGAGTATTATCCTAAGCTAAAAGTCTCTGACCTTATTATTTCAGGTACTCACCAGTGGGATCAGGATCAGTTACATATCCTCTTTGCACCAAGTGATGTTCAACAAATCAACCGCATTCATCCATCAATCACTAATGTAAGTGATACTCTCTCTTGGATTCACACGCCGCATGGTTTCTATACCGTTAAATCAGGATATTTTGTTATGCGCCACCTAACAACTGAGCATTCCCCTTCTCCTGTAATTCCTAATGCCAACTCGTCTTTGTTTAAAACTGTTTGGAAAGTAAATGCTCTTCCAAGACTTAAATCTTTCTGGTGGCGAGTTCTTCATGACAGACTTGACAGTTTACCTGTTGCTTGTCAGCTTCAAAGGCGAGGAGTTTTAATTGACACTACATGCCAGCTTTGTGGCCAAGCAGATGAATCACTCAATCACCTTCTTTTCCGCTGCACTATTTTGCAAGAGGTATGGGCATTATCTTTCCCCCACCTTTCTAGCGAACTAACCTTTACGTCTACGGCATCATTCTCTAATTTAGAAGCTTTGTTTCGTATCATCTCGGGTTTTACTATTACTTGACCTTAGCATTCTAATTCCTCGAACATCTGTCCGTATTGGATAAGGATTGATCCAAAAATCACACGTGTTACACTACTCTCATTACTCAAAATGTCACGAGAGACTTCCATATTCGTTTTTATGTTGCTACAGGTTATCCAGGTTGACAGAAGCATGTTTTTGAAGTGAGAGCTGTTTTCTCCATCAGATGTTTTTAGTTCAGCTGTTATAAAGGTTTTTGGTATAGCAAGATGTAGAAGGTCAATGATATCTGGTTGAGTTAACAATACAATTCGGTCTAATAAAATTCAAAGAAACCCAATATTTTAAAAATCAGACCGAACCGATGATCCTGCTAGTCTTCTGCTTTTGGTTCATGGTTGAATTCGATCCGACCCTGATTTGATACGGTTTTAAAACACTGGTTTTCTTGTAATTCCTCATATATAATAACATCAGACGTCAGAAAAAAGAGTAAAAAGTAAGCATAAAACAAAAAATAGAGATGTAAATTGTTCCTCTAATATGGTTTGACTAGATGTAAATTACTTTCGGAGTTTCAGTCAAGTCTCTCGTAGGCTTGTACATTTGTTCATCTACAAAAAGTCCTTATAATGTACACAACAAGCAACACGATTACCTTTCCGCATAGTTGCAACTTTAAACAAACAGAATCAGCATAACTGTTCAGCTACTACCAAAACACACTTTTTTTTCTTTTATCGTATTCTTGCTTTATTGTCGCCTAAATCATCATTTCTCCTCAAAATCAACATCAATGATTTGGGACTTAGATGGCTTTTTAGAGTTGCCCTTGTTGTTGTTATTGTTGTTGTTGCCATCTCTGGAGAAGAAATCGCCTTGTGGCTGCCACACTATGTTCCTACATCCCTCGCATCTGATGACTTGGTTCTTGTATCCTATGAACTGCCTCTTACACGCTGGACATTCTCCCTGTGCAGCAACCAAACGTTATAACAGAGCGTTGAACAACATTTGGTTCTACAATACTGGTCGTGTACTAAACCGTAGAAAGTAGACAAAAGGATCTGAGTTTTATCAGCTATATATATATATATACCTTGATGACGAAGTTATTCGCCACTGCACCAATGAGAAGAGGGCCAGCAATCGGAAGAACCCATGTCGCGATTATTATCACTCGGAACAACCATCCAGACAGAGCAAACCAAAGAAAGAAAATCGTCTGGAAATGAAATTAAAGCATATTCAAGATTAGAACTATTCACCGAAAACAATGTTTAATCAGACAAATAATAAAAGTAAGTCCTTTTTGTAAGTTAAGCTACTCAATGAAACACATGCAATGAGAATATATGGTACATAGTTCCTATATCTTTTTGGTACATAGTATATAAATCAGGGCCGTGCTCACATGACTAATAAATCGACATCACAAAATCATTTTTGGTTTTCATAGTCCAAGACTGTTGTTTATTTATAAGATTATTCAAAGGCCAGCCAGATCAAGTGAGTCAATACAGAATCATGTTTCACGAGTAAGCTTAAGCATTGAAGAATGTATCGATTTAAGGATACATTCTATCTTAATTGAGTAAAAGTGAGAGAAAATAACAATGTAATACTTACAGCAAAACTTCCACCGAGTGGTGTATTCAAGAAATCACTGAATTGCTTCCTGTACTGTAAGAATAAACATGGAGAAAAAACTCAGAACAAGCAAGAGTCATGTACGTATATATAGTTCTTTTGTGTATAGGTTTTTCCTCTAGATGCCCTCAAATAATCAATTCATAATAATTTCATAAACATTCCACTATTGAATGAACTATGTATTCTATGAAGATTCTACATGCTTCGACACTTGTGGTTTTTTTGGTCTAACATAGCACAACTAATTCTTTTAATTTAAATGGCTACACCAACTTTGCTCCATTTGATATATGACAAATTGACAATAGCAATAATTATAAAAGCAACAATCAATAATTATAAAAGGAACTGCCAATCAAATGTTCTTTCGCATAGATGACAGAATTGTAAACTATAACATAAAATTTAATTTATCTCTTTCTCAATTCAATTTCAATTCGTAAATCCTCGACTGCAGAATCTATGTATTAGTCATTTCCAGAAGCAATTGAAATAACAGGAAAACGCACCTTGGGAAAATTTCTACTAAAATCGACGGATAAGCTCCTGACACGTGGGCTAATCCCGAATTCGCGATCAATCTCACGAGCACGGTCACCAGCAGAGCTTGCGGCGGAGCTAAATCGGCGAGAGACGGCGTACTGACGGTCGATTCTCTCGGCGGTTTTCTTCGCCTCAAAGACGAATTGCTCGAATCCATCGTTGGCGGTACGCCACGCGTCTCTCCAAGCCTTTCCCGACTTAATGTTATCGGCGAAACGGTCGAAGTCGCCGCGTTGGAAGGCCTTAACCTGGAATAAAGGGGCGGCGCGTGTGGTGTACGTGCGAAGGTGCGGATAAGGCGTGGCGAATCTGGGTGGTGCGGAAGGCCACATGAAGTTGCAAGCCTTCATGATAGTCGATATACCATGAGATTGTCGCAGAGCGATTGTAGGAAGAAGAAGAAGACAAGGTTTTCTGTGGTTACTCTTCGATAGAAAAAGACGCAGAGGAAGCTCAAGGTGATAGATTGAAAAGTAAAAAACACCTTTTTATTGGTTTATCTTCTAGACTTGTTAGACCCACAAAAATACAGAATTGGTTCCGGTTCTGGCCGGTTTGAATAGTGTGGGAAAAATGATATTTTCCTCTCTTCTTTTTTCTTTTTCTGTGGTTTGAAAAATTATATATATTTTCACAAAATATCGATGAAATATCATTTTTTCTTTCGCGATTTATTTTCGAAAACCTCGCACTTAACAATTTTTTTCTAATAACATACAATGTACTGAAATTAAATTTGTGTGATAACATACAATATACTTTTTCTTAGAAAATGTGCAAGTTGATAAAAATTTTGAATAAAATCTTTTGGCATTTTCTATATATTAATTAAAGATATAATTTATAAAAACTTACAATTTATTTTAATTTGATTGACTAAAATCTTAAACATAAACTATTTAAATATAATATATAATAATGATATAATTCTGACATAAATTTTTTTAATATATGTGACTTATGCCATAATTTATTTATTGATATTTTATTTTAAATGGCTAACTAATGTAGTAAACATAATGAGATAATTACAAAATGATTCAAAGTTTGAGTTAAAATATAAATTTAATCCACAAAATTCATCTTTTTAACATTAGCCTTTTGTGTTTAAACAATTCTTCTGAGTTTCAATTATTTAAAAAATTGTTATTACTTCAAATTTATTCTTTTTATTTTGGATATCCAATTGACTAAATAATCTTCATCTTCCTCATCTATTTATGAAAATGTCATTATCATCAATTCATCCAACTACTATTTTTAACTAATTTCGAACTTTAATGGCACCAAAACCTCTTTTTTGAGCTTGGATAGCTCATTATCTTTCTCTTAAACTTCTATTCTTCCGTTTTCTCTCTATTTTCTTTCCAAATTTTTTATAATTTGACATTTAAAAAGTTAAAGTTCATAGATATTTCTATATTCCGGCAAGTTGATTGTTTTTTGTGATTGTGTTTTTTTATGGTGGCTAAAATCAATGATCTCGACCAAAAAAAAAATTAAAGACGAGTGGTAAGTCAAATTTTTAGTCGATTTTAGTGTTTTTTCAGTTCTGAGCTGCGAAAGTAGACTTCTCTTTACCGCTGTGAAGTCTACTAGTCAACGCCCAGGTTAGTTATGCAATTGGCCGCATGAAAAAAGTAGACTTGTTTTGGTCCAAATGAAAAAAATGGCGTAGACTTCTCTAGTAGACTTCTTTAGAGGCACGTCATTTTTACAGTTGACCAACTTTTGACTTCGTAGAGTAGACTTCTCCAAGACAAGTAGACTTCTCAGAAGTTTACTTAGACTTCTCCGAGAAGCCTAAGTAGACTTCTCCGAGAAGTGTACTAATCTTTTGGCAATTGCAAAACTAACCTGCAAAAAGTCTACTTTTCTTCGAGAAGTATACTTTTCTTGTTTTTTTAGAATGCATAAATACAATATATAACAAATTTTTAAGATTTTCGTGATCCTAAGCTTTTCTTAGTAAGTGTGTGTGCTTATGCATAAGTTTTACGTATCTATATTTTATAGGTATAGTCGAATCAGTTTTTATGTTTTATAAGATACTTAGCTTATTGATCGCAGACTTCTCCAAGAAGTCTACTAAGTAGACTTCATCGGACTTTCAAAGAAGACTAATTATTCAATTTTGATTTCTAATGTGGTTTGGATTTTGTTTTCTTACAGAGAATGGTTGACATACCCGCTGTTTGTGGAGAATGGGTGAGGAGCGAATCAGTGTGGCAGTTCGAGGTGGATAATAGCAAAGGAGGGCGAATGTTGTTCTTAAGAGATGGTTGCACACATGGTTAGCTTCTTGGAATGGTGCAAGAGGATTATATGCTGGAAAAGGAAACAAAGGTGGAGTTATCCTATCCCTTACCATCTCCGATGCTTCAACAAATGCCTCCTGATTCTCCGCCTATGTATGTCTGATAGGGCTCAGATTTTACCCAAATAAAACTACTGCAACTGCACAGCAATGCAGTTATAGTATGAAAGGTTATCGAATCCCAAGGGAGTAAGTTAACTACACTAAAGAGTTCAGGTTCGAATTAAGCTAAGCAATAAATAATGAATGTAATGCGAAACAGCAAAATAAAAGCAAGGGGGCGTTTTTATAATTGTTCTTAAAGTTCAGAAAGCTAAAGGCATTAAGTTAGGATAATTTGCAGGTTGAATCAGAGAGTGTAGAATGCATACAATCAGGAATGAATTAAAACCGTATTGAACATGAATCGCAAAGATATAACTAATCAATTCTCATTGCAGAAGTTATCTATGTATAAATTACAGAGTTTCAAATCTCTTTGCAAACTCTAACAACCTAAACATACAGTAATGATCAGGTTCAATTGTTCATAAAAATCATAAGTCAAATCTCTTTGCAAGTAGGCGCTTTGCTCATCTAATACTAGTTCAGGTGATTAACAATGTTCTCACATCTATTAAACAACCTAGGGTTTCGAAATCTAGATGATTAGTCTCAGAAATCGATATGAATGCAAGCACATATGAAGAACTAATGGATTTCCTAACAGTTTTGCAATTCTACAAACTCTTCATCAACCTTTGAAAAACCCTAACTTAATTAACAAACTACTCAGACATGGTGAATTGAGAAAACATCATGAAAAGAATAGATTGTATAAAAGAAATAAGAAATAAAGATAAAGGAGTTCGAAATCTGCTCTGAAGGAGTCAGATTTGTCTCTCCAAAAGCTCTGCTACAAATTTCTCTCGAAAACTCTCTAGAAAATAAGATACAAGATAAAAAGTGGCTGAAAAACCGAATATACAAGCTAAAAACGAATTTGGGCCTTTTGTAATTAATAAAATTTCTGGGCCAAAACTTCAATTTTCTCCCTATTTTATAATAAGGCTTTGTGATTCCTCTCAGATGTGGGTGACGAGCGTCACCCATAAGTGGTGACAATCATCACTAGTACAATGCAGTGCCTTCTGAGTTGCTAACTTCGGGGTTGATTCTTGCAATGATCCAAAAAGCTCAAGAATCTCCAATTATGCCCCAGTCATGCTATAACCTACAAAGACTCTACTAGGACTCTAAAAAGACCAAAAAGACTCAATAAAAAGGACTTATACCATGGTTAAAAACTATAAAAACCATGATATATCAACTCCCCCAGACTTAGCTCTTGCTTGCCCTCAAGTAAACATCAGACAAATAACAGGGTCGAGGTTTGAAAACCAGATACAGTCAGTTAAACATCAGGAACACCACATTGATCAACACTTTTGAATCCACATACCACAGAGCCAAAACAAGATCGAATTTCAGTCTAATCATCACAAGCTCAGCAATCTCTCAAGTCCAGTTCAAGCCACTTCAAGAAATCCGAAATCTCTACTGCTAACTCCTTATATTTATCTAAGTGTGATATCTCATCAAGGTTTTATCAACTCAATCACTTATAGATTCTTTTTCCTTCCTTAACACTGAACAAATCAATCTCAACACAGCTCTCCTATTTTCTCTTCCCTTTATCTTTTTCTGATATTTTTGATTTTTCAACTTTTTTCTCAAATTTTTACAGCCTAAGATATGGTGCTACTCAATACTTGTGTTCCTTGTGGGGACACATGTTCTTAAGTGTTTGCTACTGTTGTTCCTTGTAAGGAGACAGGGTCATGATGCATCATTCTATTGACTTAAAACTCTTAAAAGCTGTATCAGGGAAGATCAAAGAGAGACTATATCTAAACATCCTTGTCAGTGTTGAAAGAGAGAATCAAGATCAGTGAGAATCAAGCCCCGAGATAAGAAGTTTAAAGTTCATTAAGGTGGAGTTAACAATAAATTTTCCAGATTCTCTAAGAACCTAAACCTTCTTTGCTAGACTGATCTACCTATGACTTTCAACTAAGTAAGAATTGTAATCAACTGCTGTGGCAATGGTTCTTATATGCATCAACGTTCTGTGGTTAGTTCATAGAAAAACTGGCAGTTTCAAAATTTTGACTCTAAAAACAGGTTTTTGACTCAACTTAAAGACTCTCAAATCAAAACGAAATGTACACAACGTCAGTAGCCACCTCCCCCAGACTTAAACAACACTGTCCCCAGTGTTATTAAGCCTAGAGTTGGTGAATTTAGAAGAAGCGGAACGCAAAAAGCAGAGTCTAAAAGTGGTACCTCGCGTTGGATGGGGTGACGAGCGTCACCCAATACTGGTGAAGATCGTCACCTGGTGTTGAGATCGAGTCTGCTCAAATAACTCCGCTCTTCTTCTTTTTGTGTTTTTTTTTATGTTAGAAAACGAAAACAAACTAAAGTATAAAAACTAGAGAACTCACTAGTGGGTTGCCTCCCACCAAGCGCTTGTTTAATGTCATTAACTCGACTTTGAATGCTGCTCAGATAGCTGGTGGATCAGAAAGTGGCAGTGAATGCCTTGGAGAAGAATGTCTCCTCATCCATGGTGGTGTATAAGCAGCAGATGCATGAACTCTTCCAAGGAAGTGAGGAACATCAGCAGGGCGGGTTTTGACTGTGGGTGGGACACTTCATTTTTCTACAAAATCATCAAAAGAAACACCAAGCTTTCTACGAGAATCTCGTTGCTTGCATAAGTGTGAAGCAGCTTTTACATCTTTTAAGTTCTTATTGATGAGATTAGGAGGTTTGGGATTGGTTCCAGGAAGTGCATAGCTTTGCTTTGTTAGAGGTCTCTGGTTTGTGGAATGTTGAATTGTCGGTTTGGCAACATATGATGGACTTGCAGCAGAAGGATCTGACTTCACCTTTGGGTCCGGATTGGTGTTGAGCGACACCATGTGGTCAGTGACAATCATCACTGATCCTGCAGTCCGAGTTTCTGCAATTTTTCTGCAGTTCAACTCTGTAATCCCTGTCTCCATCACAAACTCGTCTTCCTCCACCAACTTGTCATTGATTGGAACCTATTTTTCGAGCCTAGTCTTGAAGATATCATCTTCACTCCATTCCTCAAACCCAACAGCTTCTGCAGAAGTTTCAGATATTGCCTCTTCAACAACCAGCTTGTTCACTTGCCCACTAGCATCTGATTCATTGACATACCTAGCAGTAATGTTTTCTGAATGCTCCATGACTGGTTCTTCATCTCTGGAAGTTCTTACAGAAACGGTCTGACCATCAATGGTGGATTTTCCTCTCAGCATATCCATGTCAAAATTTATGACAACATCACTCAAATCAAGCTCTATATTCCCCTTTTTCACATCAATGATTGCACCAGCTGTAGCTAGGAATGATCTTCCTAGGATAAGAGGATCTTTTTCTTCAGCATATTTCAAAACCACAAAGTCTGTGGGAATCATGCAACCTTCAATGTTAACAGGAACATCCTCTAAGATACCTTATGGGGTTTTTGTGGATCAATCATCTATGATAAGAGAGATCCCAGCTGGCTTGAAATCAGTCATTCCAAGTCTAGCAGCAACAGAGGAAGGCATCAAGTTAATACTTGATCCTAGATCACAAAGAGAATGGGGAAACCGTCATGTTGAGATTGAGCAATCAAGCTCAAAGTTTCTTGAAGCAGGTAGCTTCTCTAGAATTCTGCTTTAAATGATGGCGCTGACTTGTTCAGAAACAATTACCTTCTTCTTCTACTTTGGAACTGTGCCTAAGAGAATTGCACTAATGTCTCTGGTAAGCAATGCTCCTTCCTCAAGACTTTCACCATTGACAACCATTCTCTTAACAAACCTTCTTAGTGCTGGTGAAAGCTTGACTGCATCAACAAGATGAATCTCAACCATCAGCTTGTCTATCATTGCCTTGCATCTAGCTTCTTCTATCTCTTCTTTAAGCTTCCTAGGATGCTTGGGGAAGGGTATGGGGGGGGTGTGACACTCGTCACTGATTGGGGACGAGTCCTTCGCAGCGGGACTTTGTAAAGTGGGTGACGAGCAACACTCCTCCTTGGTGACACTCATCACTCCCTCTGAGACTGCGAAATTTTCATCTTCAAACTCCATCAGTTGCACGATCTGCTCTGCACTCAACCTCTTTTTCTGCATTGTTTTAAGCTTTTTTCACTCCTGACTGTGATGGCATTAACCTGGTACTTGGGATTGATATCAGTCCTTCCAGGAAGGAATCCCTCTTGCCTTTGAAAAGATCCTGCAATTTGAGCAACCTGAACATCCAGCTTCTTCATATGAGAGTTTAGACTCTCAATTTTTCCATTCAGGTCTTGGTACAACAAATCTAGCTTGCCACTGAAGTCCACTGTTATCTTCTTCTGTCCTTCTAGGATCTGCTCCAGCATAGCTTCCATCTTGTTATCTTGTGGAGATGCATTTTGGTAGGAAGAAGAAACTTTATTCTTGTTGAAGTTGCTGCTGTTCAGATATGGCTCTGAAATTCAGTCTTTTGAAAATGTGGTTCAAGAATATAACATTTTTGATTCTCAAATCTTTGACTCTGAAAACCTCCTCCATTGATGAAATTAACATTTTTTGCTCAAACTCTTGAGGATTTTCGAAAGTCTCCACCTCTGCAGCAAATTGGACTGATTTCTTTCCCACCAGAAGGTTGTGCATACTGTCTAACTTAGCCTTAACCTCAGCGATTTGGTTCCTTTCATTCAAACCAGCCTGTTTCATCCTCTTAAAGTCAGCATTCTTGGTGCTGTTACTGTAGGCCAAGATTTCTATCAATCTGATTGCTTCTTCTGGTCTGTTTGTGTTGAAATTGCCACTGCTTGAAGCATCCAACGCTATCTGGCATTTCCAGTCAATGTATCTGAAGAAAACACCAAGCAGCTGCACCTGATTGAAGCCGTGATGAGTGCAGTCCTTTGATAAGACCTGAATCTCAGCCATGAACCCTTAAAAGCTTCAGTGGGTCCTTGGGAGAATGAAGCAATTTTCATTCTCAACTCTTCTGACCTTGCATTATCATAGAAATTGTTCAGAAAGTGTTCTTGATGTCTTTCCAAGTGGTCAGCGATCCAGGCTCCAGTTTCTTCAGCCAATAAGCTGCATCTCCTCCAAAAGAATAAGGAAACAACTTGCAGAACATGAAGTCATTGCTAACTCTATTAGCCTTGAAACTTGAAGCCAAATCTTCAAACCTCTTTATGTGATCCATAGGATGCTCATGAGGTAAGCCATGAAAAGGATGTTGACTGATATCCCTTGTATTTACACAATTTAGGGCTGCATTTAGTACATATTTTGGTCCTCTTTTGCATGTTATCCCTTAGCTTTTGTCCCATTTTCTTCTCCTTTTAGACTTAGGTTGCCTTTAGAGTATAATTTGCATTTTGGATGTTTTTAGGTGCTTTTGGAGCTAAAAGGAGCTTGGAGGAGTTTTGGGAATGATACAAGATGCTAGCTGGGCAAAAAGGAACAAGAAGGATCACAGCAGAAGATCTCTGCAGAAGTTTTCGGTCAGAGCACATAGAGTATCAGTCAAGGATGACCGATACGGAGCAGTATCGATCACCAGTATCGGTCAAGTGTGATCGACACAAACACACCGGATGGATTTCGGTCATATGTGTCGATCACTCCAGACCGATAGGGATCCATTTCGGTCACTGAAGACCGACGCAACTGATCGATACTGACCCAGCCCGAACCTGTTTTTTATTACGCTTTTGCCATTACTCTATGGATTTCTTCTCTATGCTACAAATAGCCTCTTTTTCCAGATTTTCGACATGTCTTGTCAAAATACTGTTCTTGAGCATTTTCTTTAAGTTTGTAAGACAATTTCTTTGCTTTGTTTAATATAATCAAGTATTTGCTTTAATCTTCCTTTAATTTCTCTTTTAATCATGATTAGCATCCTTCCTTTGTGATTTGGTGTTAAACATGATTATGAGTGAGTAGTTATCTTAGGGTTTCTAGATGTGGTAGATTGGGGGAATTTAAGGCTTGATTAAGGCTTGTTAAGTGCTTCAGTTTATGGGTTCATCTCTATTAATCTGTTATTCATGCTCGATTAGTCTTGATCAAACTTGTCTAAGTTGTTAGCTTTCTCTTATGCCCATCAAGTGTTTGATGAAATGCTGATCTTGTTTAATAGAAGATTTGCTGGGCTTGGCTCAAGAGATTGACTGTTTGAGGAGCATTTTGACTTGAATAGAGTTGTTTACTCTTGCTTGCTTGATGTTTTAGCACTAATGAGAGTTAGTTCTTGTTAGAATGTTTAGCAAAGGGTTATTTGCCACGAGATTGGATCTAACTAGCTTAATTGTGAACTCTATGTCTAGGAATCACCATTGCTTACTTACTTGCTTGATCAATGTAGTTTGAAACAGCCTTAGTTAATGTCTGAAATTCTCCAAAGTCAATAACCACATCTAGGAACTTGCCTTTCTCTTATTTGAATCTCGGATTTGCTCTGCTTTGCTCTGTTTTTCTTGTTTAAAACTGCTTAGTTTGCTTTTGCTTTCACTTTCTTTGCTGCTTGTTTCACTTAGGTTGCTAGAACTGTTGCGTAGGCAACAAAACCAATTCTCTGCTTGCTTGACTTAAAGATTTTACTCTCAACTCTTCTGTTTTCAACTCTTCCCAATTGGATTAACATAAAACCCATACTACAACGGACTAGTACAAGGGTGATTGGAACAAGAACCTCACAAATCATTTACCAATTTGGCGCCGTTGCCATTTGGGAATTCAGTTTGAATCATTAGAGTTTGTAGAATCTTTAAGATCAAGCTTTTACTTTTCTTTGGTTACTAACTCTGTTTTCAAGTGTTTTCATATCAGGTGAATTGCAACAAAACATCAAGATGGTGTACTTTGAAGACACTACCTACAGCAACTTCTGCCAAGAGCCTCTACCTATGCACTACTTTGAAGAGAGCTACACTCCTTCCCACACTCAAGACCGACCCTATATTCCTACATCTGGATCAGCTGACATTAGGAGCATGATCATGGTCAACATCCACCTCCAAACCATTGGAACTATGGAGATGAACAAGAGATTTTCTGAGCTGCACAACAGGATAGATTATGTTCATAATGACCTTCATGCCAAGTTTGATGACCTGGACTCAAGGATACACCTCTTGGAGAACAGCCAAGCTGATGCACACACACCAAGACTTCAGGACACTCTTCCTAAATAAGCTGCATACAAACCTCAGGAATACTGCCACTTACTTACTGAAGAGGCAGAAGAAGCATAAGAGGAATTCACTGATGAAGATGCTTCATTGGAAGAGCTGGGTATCATGATCCAAGAAATGATATTCCATATAGACAGGATGAGGGTTGAGTATGGAGGAGAACCCATAAGAAGTAACATTAGTGATGAAGAACCTCAGGAAGTTGTAGGGAAGTTCCTCCGTGGCTTTGATGAACACTTAAACAGAGAAGAAGAACAGGAAAGAGCAGCACTGGAAGCTGCTCAGAAAGAGGGGGCTGAGGAAACTCAGCTGCTACAGAAGAGACCCCCACACCAAAGCACACTGATGCTGATGAAGAAGCACTAGAGACACACCATGCTTTGATGGTTTTGTCTCACAACACTCCTCAGGTTTCTAAGGAACTCTACCATAATCAAGTGGGTAATTCTTCAAGCACTACTGCAAAGGGTAAAGAACTCTCAGCTCAGGACTGTAAACCTCCAGTCTCCTACCCCACAATGCACTTCGCCAAGGCTAGAATGGAGATGCACACAAAGTTCAAGCAAGACATAGAAGATGCTGGAATACAACTCCCACATGGCACCACTTTGCTAGAAGTGAAACATCAAATCAGGTTTCTGAAAGAAGTTTTTGACAAGCTGGAAGGTGGAACCAATCATTGAGAATGTGGGGGCTCACATGAAAAAAAGCAAGATGATGAAGTCATTGCCAAAACTCACAAACCCAGGAAAGTTCCTCATTACTTGTGAGCTGGAGATGCTTGACAATGTCAAATCCCTATGTGATTCAGGATCAACTATAAATGTCATGTCTCTCCATCTAAGCCAAACTCTGGGAATCAAGAAGCTGGTGCTGTCCAGGACTTCCGTCACCTTTGTGGACAACACTTCCACAAAACCTTTAGGCATGGTGAAGGACTATCTTGTGAAGATTGGAGAATGCCTAGTTCCAACAGACTTTGTGGTCATGGAGAAAACATATTCCAGAGAGGTGCCACTTCTTCTAGGTACTCCATTCTTGGCAACAGCAGGAGCTCAGTTAGACTTCAAAAGAGGTTCTGCAATTTTGAAGAATGTTGATGAGTTCAAAGTCTACAAGATTGATTCTCCTTCCATAGCTTTCTGTAGAGCAGCTGAGCAAGAGGATTACTACTGGAAGCTCCCAGATAGTTTGGAGGATGCTATGAACCCCACTATGAGCACGTTGATGAGTGATGCTTTCCTTACTGAACCAAACAAGAGTCAGAATACCAAGTTGAAGCTTGAGGAAAATTTGAAGGATATTGACAACTTAACAGCCAAGGAAGTGACACCTTCAGCCACACTAAATGTCAAGAGTAAAAGACATCGGATGTTAGCTCATGAGAAACACATGCAACTATGAAAGGGAACATGGGTCTGGAGGAAGAAAGAGGTAGGAGCACCAGCTCCATCCACCTCTACTCATTACTAAAGAGGTAATCAAAGTCAAGCTTAGTGACTTTAAACAAGCACACTTGGGAGGTAGTCCCCTGGTATCCTTTTGTATATATTATGCTTTCTAGTTTATCTTTTATGCTTTGTTTTAGTGTATAGAAACAGGATTTCGAACTGGGGTTTGAGAAAGTCTGAAGGGGACAAAGAACAGGTGTATTCTGGCTGATATCGTTCATCTGTATCGGTCATGACAGACCGATACACAGATTTTCGGTCATCAATATCGATCATGATTGATTGTTATCAGTGGAGCCAGTCTACACCAGTCAACATATCGGTCACTTGTGACCGATATGGAAAGAAGTTTTGAAAGCAGGACAAATTTCGGTTATTCATATCGACCAGACTTGACCGACATAAACACACCGTATGATTTTCGGTCCAATGTGTCGATCACTAGTGATCGATAGGATTCTTGGAATCATATCAGTCACTAGTATCGATCACTCAAGACCGACACAATCACACCGGATGTATTTCGGTCAAGTGTGTCGATCAATGGTGACCGATACTAATCCTAGGAAGCACATCAGTCTCCAATATCGATCATTCATGACCGAAACTGCCATTTCGGTCAGTAATTTTGGTCATGAGTGACCGATATTCCATCCGAAGTAAGTATCTCAACTTTCAAATTTTTTTACCTCCTTTGGTTTAGAGCCAAGGGAGTTTGAATTTTTAAATGGGATTCCTTCTGACTTCTTTCTTAGCTTCTGAACACTTTTGTTTTTGTCCCCCACACTTTTGATTCCTTATGTTCCCTCACCAACCTTTGATTCCTTAGGTTTCCTCTCTTTTCTCACTATTTAAGCAACAACTTCTTTCACTTCTTTTCACACTTAAACTCACTCTTCTTCTCACCTAAAGCTCGAAACTATTAGTTCTTTTTCTCTTTTATTGCTTTCACTAAGTGTTCAAAAGCTCACTAAAGGTTTGCTTCATAAACTATCTCTCTTTGCTCTTACTCTTTGCTTATGTTAAAAATCGCTTAGTAAGAAGTTTTTAAGAGCAAGCAGTGTTTAGTTTTGATTGTTGTGCTATGGTTTTGCAATTTGGATTTGTTTCGAAATATCAAGCTAGATGTTGAAGTTCTGTTTAATGTCTATTTGCTTGTTTATCATCATCCATTTGCAAGATCATCATCTCTTTTGCCTAAGAACGATTTTGCTAGAATGTCATGCATAACTGTTTATCTTTTGTGCATTCTAGCTTATTTGGTTGCTAGCTTTTGATCTCTTCTTGCTTTGAATAATTTTAAGCTTGTTGTTAGGACTTGTTAGACTTCTCTTAGCTTAAAGAGTTTCTCCATTAAAATCTTTCAGCTATTTTGTTCTTCAGCTTTTATTCTTTCACTTACCTTGTTTTCAAGCTTTGCTTTTGAAGGTACCATGGGAAGAACAAACACAGCTGCTGGGAAAAAGGGAAAAGCACCTCAAGAGGCACCAATCCAACCAAGAACAAAGAAAGATAAAGGAAAGGGCAAGGCTGATGAGCAATCCTCCAAAGCCGCTGGAAAAAGACCAGTTGGAAATGAGGGAGAAAATCAACAAAAGAAGGGCAATGCTGCTAGAGAACAGTGTTTTGCTCTATTTTACTTGTTTAAAACTGCTTAGTTTGCTTTTGCTTTCACTTTCTTTTCTGCTTGTTTCACTTAGGTTGCTAGAACTGTTGCTTAGACAACAAAACCAATTCTTTGCTTGCTTGATTCAAAGATTTTACTCTCAACTCTTCTGTTTTCAACTCTTCCCAATTGGATTGATATAAAACCCATACTACAACTGACTAGTACAAAGGTGATTGGAACAAGAACCTCACAAATCATGTACCACTGACCCACAAGCTGATAATAAGTCGGCTTGAGCTCAAGATCGTTTCTCTGGAATGCTGGAGGGTGAATTGCAGCTCTGTTGGCATAAAACTGGTCTGGTCTGTTGTAATCTCCTAGAGTCCGCTGCACAAAACATCCAGCAACGTTTACAGCTTCATCTGGGGCTTGCTGAATCACTTGTTCAGCTATGACATTGCCATTCTCATACAGCCTTTGCCCTTGTTCATTCCTCATGTTTCCATCTCTGTCAACAAAGTGACCCTCTGCATTTTCGACCAAGACAAGTGGAGCAACCATTGTAGACTGTTTCTTAGCTTTCCTGATGGTCCTTTCCAACTTAGCTAATTCATCAATGTCCAAAGTTATAAGCTCCTTCTCTTTGTTGCTTCTGGTATTGCGATTATGCATGCGCCTGAAACAGACACAAGAAAAGTAGCAAAAGTTAGTAAACAAAATAAAAACTTAGTCAAAATCCTAATACTAAAAATTGATAGGCAGCTATTACTCCCCGACAATGGCGCCAAAAACTTGATAGGGCTCAGGTTTTACCCAAATAAAACTACTGCAACTGCACAGTAATGCAGTTATAGTATAAGGGGTTATCGAATCCCAAGGGAGTAAGTTAACTACACTAAAGAGTTCAGGTTTAGATTAAGCTAAGTAATAAGTAATGAATGTAATGCAAAACAGCAAAATAAAAGCAAGTGGTCGTTTTTATGATTGTTCTTAAAGTTCAGAAAGCTAAAGGCACTAAGTCATGACAATTCGCAGGTTGAATCTGAGAGTGTAGAATGCATGCAATCAGGAATGAATTAAAATCGTCTTGAACATGAATCGCAAAGGTATAACTAATCAATTCTCATTGCAGAAGTTATCAATGTCTAAATCACCGAGTTTCAAATCTCTTTGCAAACTCTAACAACCTACACATGCAGTAATGATCAAGTTTAATTGTTCAAAAAACTCCTAAGTCAAATCCCTTTGCAAGTAGGCGCTTTGCTCATCTAATACCAGTTCAGGTGACTAACAACGTTCTCACATCTATTAAACAACCTAGGGTTTGAAATATAGAATATTAGTCTCAGAAATCGATATGAATACAAAAACAAATGAAGAATCAACGGATTTTCTAACAGTTTTGCAATTCTACAAACTCTTCATCAACTTTTGAAAAACCCTAACTTAACTAACAAACTACTCAGACATGGTGAATTGAGAAAACATCATGAAAAGAATATATTGTATAAAAGAAATAAGAAATAAAGATAAAGGAGTTTGAAATCTGCTCGGAAGGAGTCTGATTTGTCTCTCTAAAAGCTCTGCTACAATCTCTCTATAAAACTCTCTAGAAAATAAGATACAAGATAAAAAGTGGCTGAAAAACCTAATATACAAGCTAAAAACAAACTGGGGCCTTTTTGTAATTAATGAAACTTCTGGGCCAAAACTGTAATTTCCTCTCCATCTTTTAATAAGGCTTCGCGATTCCTCTTAGATGTGGGTGACGAGTGTCACCCATAAGTGGTGATGATCATCACCAGTACAATGCAACGCCTTGTGAGTTGCTAACTTCGGGGTAGATTCTTGAAATGATCCAAAAAGCTCAAGAATCTCCAATTACGCTCCAGGCTATAACCTGCAAAAACTTTACTAGGACTCTAAAAAGACCAAAAAGACTCAATAAAAAGGACTTATACCATGGTTAAAAACCATAAAAACCATGATATGTCAATGTCACAAACGATAGACACGTTCAGAGCTTGATTGAGTTAAGTAAGATGCACAGTGTACACCTTTGTGTTTCGAGTAGGATAGTAGACCATGAGAATGATGATGTGGGTGGACATGCAGATAAGTGCTCTGATGCTGAAGAAGATTGGGATGAAGACGCTGAAGAAGATTGGGATTAAAACGTTAAAAATGAGGTTGAAGCTGATAGTTCGAATGAAGTTGAAGTTGATCCGAATATGAAAGAAAATTACGATGACTCAGATGTAGATTACAGTAAGTACAGGAAAGTTAAAGAAGAGGATGAAGTTGAGGGGGTAAGAGAGCGTTTTGGTGGTTTCGATTGACTGGATACTAGGTGGTCCTCTAAAATATTTGTTAATCAGAGTTTTCCTAGCAAGGTGAAGCTTGTATCTGAGTTGCGATTGATGGCAGTTATGAAGAGATTGCTTTTAAAGTATATAAGTCTACGACGGTTTTGTTTGTAGCAAAATATTCTGTCAAAGGATGCCTTTGGATACTTAGAGCGGATGTGAAGAACGAAGCAAACACATTTTGGGTGAAAAAGTATCTGAAGGATCATACTTGTTCTGTGTTAGAGCGATTAGCTCATCGTAGACGTTGTACACCTCAGTACATTGGGGCTCTGTTTGTAGAACGAATTGGCATAATCGATGGAATTGTGCCAAAGCATATCAGAGATTCTATGAAGGTGATGTTTGGTCTAAACCTCAGTTACACCACATCTTATAGAGCATGGTATATGCCCAACAATTAGTGAGAGGAACAGCATAAGATGGATATGAAAAGCTGCCTTCTTATTTTCGTCAAATTGAGAGAGCTAATCTGGGAAGTGTCACAGACCTTGTATGCAATGAGATGGATCGATTTAAGTACGTGTTTATTTCATTTTGAGTTCCATAGCTGGTTTTCAGTACTTGAGGCGAGTGATTGTTGTGGATGGGACTCATCTAATTGGGAAGTATGGAGGTGTTTTGCTAGTGGCAGCCAGACAGGACGGTAACTTTCAGATATTTCCTTTGACTTTTGCAGTTGTGGATTCTGAATGTAATGCTTCATGGAATTAGGTTTTCACCAAATTGAGTAGATGTTTCTCAGATGGATATCCGCTTATCCTAGTTTCTGACTGGCACGACTCTATCGCTGATACATGTAAGAATGTGATACCATGGGCAACACGGGGTATATGTTACTTTCATCTACAGCAAAACATAGTGATAAAGTTTCACGGGAAGCAACTCATATACTTGGTGAAAGGTGCTGCATATGCACATACGATTTACAGTTATAATTGATACATGGATGCAATCTGAGATGTAAACCCTAGGCTTGCTCAATATTTGGAGACTGTGGACCCGAGGCTATGGTCATGAGTTCATTTACCGGGAGACAGGTACAACATAAAGACTAGCAACATCGCAGAATCGATCAATGCGGCTGTTAAGGAAGCCAATGGATTTCCCATCACATTTCTGTTGGAGCTTATAAGAGCAAAGCTCGGGAGATGGTATCATAAAAGGCGTGAAGATGATATAAGTCTCACAACAAGCCATACCCATGGAGTAGAGTATCTATTGGTAATTTGGGAACATGGGGCAGGAGATTTGAAGGTAGAACACATAGATGGCTGGCATTTCATTGTTAAGGGTGGAGCACAAGATTATATTGTTGATTTGGAACAAAGGAAGTGTTCTTGTGGTGTGTATGATGTTGAAAAAATCCCTTGCTCACATGTTATTGCAGCCGCACAAGAGGCTAACGTGAAACTGTCAACACTTGCATGTCCATCTTACTCACGGGAATCATTATATGCGGCCGACTCCCATGCCATTAACCCTCCTATTTCTGATGAAAACGATGTCAAGAAGGAACCATGTGGTGTTCCGGTCATGAAGATTCCTCCTGGAAGACAGAAAAAATCTAGATGGCAAAACTTGGCTAGAAATGTCAAGAAAGAAAGGCACAAGACCAAGAAAGATGCATAAGCAATACAGTTGCTCTACGTGCAAGCAATGGTCATACTTGCCCCTATTGTGTACGTTAATCTTTACATTGTACTTGTTGTGTATTATTTTATCTCCGGCCAAGTCGTTATATAGTCTGATTTTCTTACGTTGTGATTCGATGATGGTGCTGATTGAATCTGAACAAGTCAAGAAGTCTACTATGTACTAGAAGTCTACTGGAGAGAAGTCTACTCGAGACAAGAGAAATCAACTCGGTTGACAAGTTATGCTATATAAATGGGAGAAATGTCCCTCTGAATCACCTTTAAGTTATGTAAAATTAATGTCTTTAAGAAGTTTACTCGAGACAAAAGAAGTGTACTCAAGAAGTCTGCTCGAGAAGTCTACTTTAGACAAGAGAAGTCTACTCGATTGACAAGTTATGTAATATAAATGAGGGGAAATGTCCCTTTGAATCACCTTTAAGTTATGTAAAATTAATGTCTTTAAGAAGTCTACTCGAGACAAGAGAAGTCTACTCGAGAAGTCTACTCGGTTGACAAGTTATGTTATATAAATGGGGGAAATGTCCCTCTGAATCACCTTTAAGTTATATAAAATTAATGTCTTTAAGAGTGTACTCGAGAAGTCTACTCGAGACAAGAGAAGTCTACTCGGTTGATAAGTTATGTTATATAAATGGAGGAAATGTCCCTCTGAATCACCTTTAAGTTATATAAACTGAATGTCTTTAAGAAGTCTACTCGTAAAAAGAGAAGTCTACTCGAGAAGTCTACTCGATATAAGATAAGTCTACTCTGTTGACAAGTTATGTTATATAAATGGGGTAAATATCCCTCTGAATCACCTTTAAGTTATGTTAAATTAATGCCTTTAAAAAGTCTACTCGAGACAAGAGAAGTCTACTTGAGAAGTTGATATATCATGTTTTTATAGTTTTTAACCATGGTATATGTCTTTTTTATTGAGTCTTTTTGGTCTTTTTAGAGTCCTAGTAGAGTCTTTGCAGGTTATAGTATGACTGGAGCGCAATTGGAGGTATTGGAGCTTTTTGGATCAAAGCAAGAATCATTTCCGAATGAAGCAACTCAGAAGGCGTTATTGCGCAATGGTGACGATCGTCACCACTCAAGGATGATGCTCGTCACCCACCTCTGGAGGAAGCATCGCGACTAATTAAAAAATAGAGGAAGAATTGTAGTTTTGGCCCCGAAGTTTCATTAATTACAAAAAGGGAGAAAACGGCCTATTCCACCATGAACTAAGCAATTCCTGACAATCCACATATGACCTATGGAGCAATGCAAAAAACTACATAAACTATGTAAAAATTTGAATTTCCACCATAAACTACAAAATTGTGGTCGAAACCACCAACACTGTAGACGTTGTGACTTCAACCGTTAGCTGCTGATGACTGGATGCCACGTAATCTCTCAATACGACATCGTTATAGAAATTAACTGCAACTGATCCAAAACAACATCGTTTCTCTCTGTCTTCAGTTTAAGCTTTTTCTTTTTCACGAGTATGAGGGTCGGGTTCTTCACAAGAAACTGAAAAATTGTGGAATTGGAGAGTTAAGCTTATTCAAATTTGGTGGACGTCGATTCAAACTGATTAACAAAGGCGTTGGTTTGGGGTTTCAAGAAAAAGCCAAAAGCATTGGATATTTCTAATTGTTTTCCCGTCTGAGAATTTATCAATGAGGTAATTGAAGTTTGATTTTCAGAAATTCTTAGTTTTTAGTAGATTTTAGATGGCGAAGTATGTTAGTTTCATCTAGGATCATCAATTTAAGTTAGTGTTAGCATTTTTGTTTGATTTACATGATGAGAGAATGAGATTGAAACATGTCTACCAAGTGTTTGACTAAATGTGTCAAAGAAGTTAACTTGGTTTTATTTTAATTTCTGCAGTGATCCTCAAGTAGAGACACATTACTTTTGGTTGTTTCTATGAAGGCAAGTTTGATAGTGTTCATGGCTGAGATCTTTACACCAGTGGAGGTTATCAAATTCGTCAAGCTCACCCTTCTTCACTCTTTACAGAGTTAATGAATCATCTGCCAGCGAGTTTGTATGGTCAGAGAGTATGGTATAAGCTCCCTTTTGAAGAACAGGAAGACCGAAAATTATTGTGTAATGATGATGAAAACTTTAAGAAGATGTGTGAAGCTGCAATGTGGACCAAAGCAATTAATATATTTGTCGAGCCTGATATCGAGAACGAAGAGACTGATCGTACTGAGCAAGATACTCAAGTTGCAAGTGATGAGCATCAGTTTCATGAAGAAGCAAGGGTTGAAAGGAATGTAGCAGAATTTACTGATGAAGAAACTGATGAGTATGTTACACCTGTGTGCTCAGATGATGAAGAAGCTAGTACTATGGAAGAGGGTTATTGCAGATACAAGAAAGGTAGTGGTGAGCTGAAGTTAAGACAATCCTTTGACAGTTTAGAAGATTTTAAGCAAGCTATGGTTGATTATGTCTTAAAGGAAGGATGGAATGTGATATATATCCGTTGGGAGAAAAACAAGTCTGAACTTAAATGTGCAAGTGAAGCTGAAGAAGGAGAAGAAGACTGTATGTGGAAGATTTACTGTTCTTATGAAGAACCATTGCAAAAATGGTTGGTTAAAGTATACAACAAGAAGCATACTTGCATGAAGACTTGGCATTCTAAAATACTTTCTCAAGAGGTCATCGCTAAGCTGTTTGTGGATGATCTAAGAGATGATCCGACCATCATGCCAAAAGCTATTCAGTATGAGATTCAGAAGCGTTGGGGTTTGATTGCAACAATATACTAGTGCAGAAAGGCAAAGAAAAGGGCCCTAGATATGATCCAAGAGGAACATAACTTACAATTCTCAAGACTTAGAGACTACCGTCTAGAGCTCATAGAGTAAGTTTCTTGTTTTACATGTTTCATCTTTTGGTTTTTAAATGTTTTATCTTCACTTATCAAAGTTGTTTGTGTTTGATTTTTCTAGAACAATTGAGGGATCCACTGTCAAACTTGAGACATTTCAGGGAGAGTATGGAGCAGATGTCTTTCACAGATTTTATATATGTTTCGCTGCACTGAAACAAACATGGTCTTCTCATTGCCGACCCATCTTTGGTCTTGATGGTTGCTTCCTTAAGAGCGCAATAAAAGGGAAGTTGCTAGCAGCTGTTGGAAGAGACGCAAATAACCAAATGTTCCCAATTGCCTGAGCTGCTGTTGATGTTGAGAATGAACCCAATTGGAGATGGTTCTTTGAGAAGTTGCAAGTAGATTTGGATCTTAAAGATGGTGATGGCTTTACAGTTATATCAGATAGACAAAAGGTATTCATGAGTTTAGTTTACTTTATATTTCATGATTATCATAGAATTATTGAATGTTGTCACGGATTTCTGAAACTTTATTTGGGATTGTTTGCAGGGATTGTTGAATGCTGTCGCAGATTTCTTACCAAAGGTTGAACATAGAATGTGTGCAAGACACATTTATGCAAACTTAGAGAAGAAACACCCAAACAGAGCTGACATGAAAAGGGCTATTCTGGAAGATTGCAAAGAGCTACAATGGACCACAATACAGGAAAAGGGTGGATGAAGTAAAGGCGTATGATACGAATGTCTACAATTCTATAATGGAGAAGAATCCTAAAAATTGCATCCTTGCTTTTTTTTACAGCCGTATCTTCGTGTGATGATGTAAGCAACAACATCTCTGAGTCTTTTAACAGTGCCATTGACCCTGCAAGAAACATGCCTCTCATTGAAATGTTGGAGACAATACAGAGAAGAGCAATATTGCGCATTGAAACAAGAAGGCTTAAGGCAATGAAGCATAAAGGCAAATTTAGTATAAAATCAATGGAACGAGTCGATTTGGAGCAGAAAAAGATCCTGCATTGTAAGGTATTTCCTGCTGGTCATGATGTTTATGAGGTTACAGAAAAAAATTCCTCATTCGAGGTCCGCATGCTTGATCGCACTTGCGACTGTTGAAGATGGGATATGTCAGGTTTGCCTTGTCGTCATGCTTTGAAGGTGATTTCAGAGAAGAAGAGAAAGCAAGAGGATTATATGGCTGGTTGTTATCTGACTTCTAAGTGGAGAAGTCAATATAGTACAACAATTAGTGTTGTACGTGGTGTAAACTCTAGGAAAGACTGATGAAGATGGGATTGTGCCGCCAGTTACAGAAACAGAATCAACAAAAGGAAGAAAAAAATTCCTAAAAAGATCAAGGGGAAGAATGAGTCTCCAATTAAGAAGAAGACAAAGCAGAGGGATCCGTCTCCAACAAGGATTCCAAGAGAAGAAGAATCATTCATTGTAGAAGATGTAGAGAAAGTGGACATAACACAAGAAGGTGTCAGAATGTTGTAATTGCTCTTCACCGACCACCAAATAAGAAGAAGGTGCTTGAAGCTCAATCTGATATTGGTGAGGGATCAAGTCTGCCAATGCAAAGCAAAGTGATTGACTAATATCAAGTTTGTGTTTCACTTTCAGATTTTTTATTTGGTTTTATTTCAGGTTTTGATTTGTTTCTATTTGTGGTTCCTTTTTGCAGGATAATATTTGGTTAAGAGAGGTTTTTGAGGCTTTTGAAGGTTCGGTTATTTTAGTAGGCTACAGTGGCGGTGTATTGTGTTTTGGATTCATGGAAACACTTCTTTTTATAATCGTTTGGGTGTTCTTGGATTGTATTTTGGTATTTTGGTTGGAGTTATGGTTTACTTTGTTTTAGATTCATAGATTAGTGCATTTTTTGTTTAATGGCTAATGATGATCTTATATGATGTTATTTTAACGATATTAAACCATCAACTATGCAGGAGATGAAACCTGCAATTTTTGAAATCCTGAATTTTTTTCAAAACCTGCAGTCTTTGTTAACACATGAAAACCTGCAATTTTTAAGATTCTTATATCAACCCTTGTTTGATTGAATCAGCAACTATAAAAAAGAGATGCATTCACAATTTAAACCAATGTCACAAAGAGGAAAACATTATAAACTACAAACATTACAAAGATGCATATCACGATTGAAACCATTAAGACACAAGAACCATTGCATAACTCTTGCTCAAATTTCAAACAACAAACTACAACCAACAAACTACAAAATCACCATCTTTTTCAACCTACTAGCTTCATGCATCCAACAAGGATCATACATCCAATGACGATAAGAACTATTGTATTTTTCATGCTATAATTCGCATCAACCAATAAATTTTCAACCCTCTCCAATATCTCATTCTCTAACTTCACTTGAACCTTCTCAAAAACCTTATTTTCAAACTCCATATGGTCTGTTGTAATCTGTTTCAACTCTTGCTCAAGTCTTGCATTTTTGAATTGCAATGTCTTAATCTCGTTTAAGAGTGCCTCATCAACCCATTTGAATATATGATTATCATTCATAAGCTGAAAAAAAACACTTCGATAACAATCACAAGAAACGATATCACATCCAACGAATCATAAGAAATTCATAATACCTTCTTTGATACAACATAACCACAATGGTAGAATCGACGGTAAGGATTTTTATCGGATTTGGATATCAAAGCAATAATCTTCTCGCCACACCAACATCTTTTGGGCACACCCACAACTCTTCCGCTTCTTAGCCGACCAGTTTATGATTCAATCGAAGCCCCTGATACATTACTCGTGGCTCCAGACATGATTCGATTACTTCAAGGGTTCTAAGATATCAAATTGCGAAATTATTCCCCAAACCAGAAAATCAGAAACGATGAAGACCCGATAGTTTTCTGTTAATTTCTGACAAGGTAAAACGACGCCGTCTTGTGTTTACCAGTTTTGGCCTAGAAGTTTCATTAATTATAAAAAGGTTCCAGTTTGTTTTTGGCCTGTATATTAGGTTTTTCAGCCACTTTTTGGTTTGTATCTTAATTTATAGAGAGAAAAAGACAGAGATTTGTACTAGAGCTTTTGGGAGACAATTCTGAAACTCTGTTTCTTCTTCGAGAAGAATTCAAACCCCTTTTAATCTTTATACTTATTTCTTTTCTGCAATTTTATTCAGTTATGATTTGTTTCATCATCTCCATGTCTGAGTGATTTACCAGTTAAGTTAGCGTTTTTTAAAGGTTGATGAAGAGTTTGCATATCGCAAAAACTGTTAGGAAATCCATTGGTTCTTCATCTATACTTGCATTCATATCTATTTCTGAGACTAATCATCTAGATTTCGAAACTCTAGGTTGTTCAATAGATGTGAGAACATTGTTAATCAGCTGAACTAGTATTAGATGAGCAAAACGCCTATTTGCAAAGAGATTTGACTTAGGAGTTTTGTGAACAATCGAAATCTGATCTTTAATGCTTGTTTAACTTGTTAGAATTTGCAAAAAGATTTGAAATTCTGTGAATTAGGCATAGATAACTTCTGCAATGAGAATTGATTAGTTATATCATTGAGTTTTGAGTTCCAAACGATTTTAATTCATTCCTGCTGCATGCATTCTACATTCTCGGACTCAACACGCGAATTGTCCTGACTTAGCGCCTTTAGCTTTCTGAAACTTAGATCAATCAACAAATTTCTCCTGCTTTCATACTTTAGTTATTTTGCATTACATTCATTATTTACTGCTTAACTTAGTCTGAATCTATAATCGCTAGTATAGTTTACTTACTCCCTTGAGATTCGATAACCTTTTTATGCTACAACAGCTTTGCTGTGCACTTGCAGTAGTAAATTAATTGGGTAAAACCTGAGCCTATCAATTTTTTGGCACCGTTGCCGGGGAGTAATAGCTGCCTATCTATTTTTAGTATTAGGATTTTGTCTAAGTTTTTATTTGTTTACTAACTTTCTGCTACTTTTCTTTGTGATGGTTTCAGGTGTATGCCTAATCGCAGTACCATAAGCAACAAAGAGAAGGAGCCTGTGACTTTGGGCATTGACGAACTATCTAAGTTGGAAAGGAGCATCAGGAAAGCTAAGAAACAGTCTACAATGGTTGCTCCACTTGTCTTGGGCGAAGATGCAGAGGGTCACTTGGTTGACAGAGATGGAAACAAGAGGAATGAGGAAAGGCAAAGACTCGATCAGAATGGGAATGTCATAGTTGAACAGGTGGTTCAACAAATGGCAAATGATGCTGGAATCGTTGCTGGGCGTTTTGTTCAGAGGACTCTAAGAGATTACAACAGACCTGACCAGTTTTATGCCAACAGGGCTGCAATCCGCCCTCCTGCTTTTCAAAGAAACGATTTTGAGCTCAAGCCTGCTCATTATCAGCTTGTGGGTCATCATCCTTTTCATGGCATACCACATGAGCATCATATGGATCACATAGAGAGGTTTGAGGATTTGGCTTCAAGTGTCAAGGCTAATGGAGTTAGCAATGACTTCCTGTTCTGCAAGCTGTTTCCTTACTCTCTTGAAGGAGATGCAGCTTATTGGCTAAAGCAATTGGAGCCTGGATCGCTGACCACTTGGAAAGACACCAAAAATGCCTTTCTGAACAATTATTATGATGATGCTAGATCAGAAGACTTGAGGACAAAAATTGTTTCATTCTCCCAAGGACCTACTGAAGCTTTTAAGGCTTCCTCACTGAGATTCAAGTCTTATCAGGGAGAATGTCCTCATCATGGTTTCAATCAGGTGCAGCTGCTTGGAATTTTCTTTAAAGGAGTGGACTAGTAGTATCAGATGGCGTTGGATGCTCCTAGTAGTGGAAACTTCAACACAAACCTTCTTGAAGCTGAAATAACTCTGATTGAGAACTTGGCATGCAATAACAACACCAAACATGCTGACTTTCAGAGGATAAAGCAAGCTGGTATGAATGATGGAAACCAAATAGCTGAAGTCAAGGCTAAGTTAGACTGCATGCATAACCTTATGGTGGGAAAGAAATCAATCCAATTTGCTGCGAGCTGGAGACTTTCGAAAATCCTGAAGAGTTTGAGCAAAAAGATGTTAATTTCATCAATGCAGGAGGATTTCAGGGTCAAATATTTGGTAATCAGCAGTGGAACAGGGGCTACAATGGCAAAAATCAGAACAACACCTTCATAGGAAACCAGAATTTTCTGGTTATACTCCAACGCCACAATTCCAAAAGACTGAGTTTGAGAAACCATACCAGAACACCAGCAACTTCAACATGAACTATGGTTCTTCTTCCTATTAAACTGCACCTGCGCAAGACAACAAGATGGAAGCTATGTTAGAACAGATCCTAGAAGGACAGCAGAATATGATAGTGGACTTCAATGGGAAGGTAGATTTGCTGTATCAAGACCTGAATAGAAAAATTGAGAGTCTGAACTCTCATATGAAGAAGCTGGATGTTCAGGTTTCTCAAACTGCAGGAGCTGTTCAAAGGCAAGAGGTATTCCTTTCTGGAAGGACTGATAATTCAATCCCAAGCACCAGGTTAACGCCATCACAGTCAGGAGTGAAAAAGAGCTAAAACAGTGCAGAAAAAGAGGTTGAGTACAGAGCAGATCGTCCAACTGATGGAGTTTGAAGATAAAATTTTTGCAGTCTCAGAGAGAGTGACGAGCGTCACCAGGGAGGGGTGTCGCTCGTCACCTACTTTACAAAGACCCGACACAAAGGACTCGTCCCCGATCAGTGATGAGCGTCACCCCCTAGTGACGATCATCACCCACCCCATAACGAAGCTGTTTCGCCTGTAACTGCAGATAATGGTAAGGAACAAGTTTATAAACCAAGACACCCTTCCCCAAACATCCGAGGAAGTCTAAACATGAGATACAAGAAGTCAGATGCAAGGCAATGATAGACAAGCTGATAGTTGAGATTCCCCTTGTTAATGCAGTCAAGTTTTCACCTGTACTAAGAAGGTATGTTAAGAGAATGGTTGTTAATGGTGAAAGTCCTGAGAAAGGAGCGTTGCTTACCAGAGATATTAGTGCAATTCTCTTGGGCACCGTTCCAAAGAAGAAGAAGGTGATTGTTTCTGAACAAGTTATTGCTCTAATTCAAAGCAGAATTCCAGAGAAGCTACTTGATCCAGGAAACTTTGTGCTTGATTGCTCAATCTCAACAGGAAGGTTTCCTCATTCTCTTTGTAATTTAGGGTCAAGTATTAACCTAATACCTTTCTCTGTTGCTGCTAGACTCTGAATGACTGATTTCAAGCCAGCTGGGATCTTTCTTATCCTAGCTGATACATCCACAAGGATGTTCTTGTTAACATTGAAGGCTGCATGATTCCCACAGACTTTATGATTTTGAAATATGCTGAAGAACCTAAAGATCCTCTTATTCTGGGAAGATCATTTTTGGCTACAGCTGGCGCCATCATTGATGCAAAAAAGGGAACATAGAGCTTGATTTGGGTGATGTTGTTATGAATTTTGACATGGATATGCTAAGTGGAAACTCCACCAGTGATGGTGAGACCTATTCTGTAAGGACTTCCAGAGATGAAGAACCAGTCATGGAGCATTCAGAAGACATTACTGCTGGGTATGTCAATGAATCAAATACTAGTGGGAAAGAGAACATGATGGCTGTTCAAGGGGCAATATCTGAAACTTCTGTGAAAGCTGTTGGGTTTGAGGATAGGAGTGAAGATGATATCTTCGAGAGTAGGCTCGAAAAAGAGGTTCCAATCAATGACAAGTTGCTGGAGGAAAAATAAGTTTGTGATGGAGGCAAGAATTGCATAGTTAAATTGCAGAAAAGTTGCAGAAACTTGAGCTGCAGGATCAATGACGATCGTCACTGACCTGGTGACGATCGTCACCAACCCAGACACAAAAGTGAAGCCAGATCCTTACGCTGCAAGTCCATCATATGTTGTCAAACCGACAATTCAACATTGCACAAACCAGAAATCCCCAACAAAACTAAGGTATGCACTTCCTGGAACCAATTCCAAACCCCCTAATATTAACAATAAGAACTTAAAAGGTGCAACAGATGCTTCACACTAATGCAAGCAACGAGATTCTCGTAGAAAGCTTGGTGTTTCTTTTGATGATTCTGCAAGAAAAAGAAGTGTCCCACCCATAGTCAAAACCTGCTCTGCTGCTGTTCCTCACTTCTTTGGAAGAGTTCATGCACCTACTGCTTATACACCACCATGGATGAAGAGACATTCTTCTCCAAGGCATTCACTTACACTTTTTTATCCACTATCTGTCTGAGCAGCAATCAAAGTCGATCTAGTGATTTTAAACAAGCGCTTGTGGGAGGCAACCCACTGGTAAGTTCTATAGTTTTCATACTCTAGTTTCTTTTCGTTTTCTATTCATAAAAAAAATTAAAAAAAAAAAACAAAACACAAAAAAGAAAGAAAGAAGAAAAGCGGAATTATTTGAGCGGACTCGAGCTCCCCACTTGGTGACATCACCAGTAATGGGTGACGCTTGTCACTCCATCCAACACCAGGTATCACTTTCATCTCTGCTCATTACGTTCTGTTTCTTCTATTTTGACCATCTCTAGGATTAATAAAACTGGAGCAGTGTTGTTTAAGTCGAAGGGAGGTAGCTACTGACTTTGTGTACATTTTTTTTTGTTTTAATAGTCTTAAAGTTGAGTTAAAAACCTGTTTTATAGAGTCAAAATTTTGAAACTGTCAGTTTTTTTTTGGAACTAACCACAAAACGTTGATGCTTATAAGAACCATTGCCACAGTAGTTGATTACAAGTCTTACTAAGTTGAAATTCATAGGTAGATCAGTCTAGCAAAGAAGGTTTAGGTTCTTAGAGAATCTGGAAAATCTGCTGTTGACTCCACCTTAATGAACTTTAAACTTCTCATCTTGGGGCTTCATATTCATTGATCTTGATTCTCTATTTCAACACTGATAGTTAAGTTTAGATGCAATCTCTCTTTGATCTTCCCTGATATAGCTTTTAAGACTTTAAGTCTATAGAATGGTGCATCATGACCATGTCTCCTTGCAAGGAACAACAGTAGTGAATACTCATGAACATGTCCCCTCACAATGAACACAAGTATTGAGTAGCACCATATCTTAGGCTGTAAAAAAATGAGAAAAGCAGTTGAAAAATCAAAAAAAAAAAAGGAAAGAGAAAATAGGAGAGCTGTATTGAGATTGATATGTTCAGTGTTAAGAAAGGGAAAATAATCTATAAGTGATTGAGTTGATAAATCCTTGATGAGATATCACACTTAGATAAATAAAAGGAGTAAGTAGTAGAGATTTCGAATTTTTTAAAGGGGCTTGAACTGGATTTGAGAGATTGCTATGCTTGATCTTGTGTTGGCTCTATGTTATGTGGATTCGAAAGTGTTGATCAATGTGACGTTCCTAATGTTTAGCTGACTGTTTCTATTTTCAAACCTCGACCCTGTTCTTTGTCTGATATTTGCTTGAGCGCAAGCAAAAGCTAAGTCTGGGGGAGTTAATATATCATGTTTTTATAGTTTTTAACCATGGTATAAGTCCTTTTTATTGAGTCTTTTTGGTCTTTTTAGAGTCCTAGTAGAGTTTTTGCAGGTTATAGCATGACTGGAGCACAATTGGATGTATTGTAGCTTTTTGGATCAAAGCAAAAATCATTCCCAAAGGAAGCAACTCAGAAGACATTGTTGTGCATTGGTGACGATCGTCACCACTCAAGGGTGATGCTCGTCACCCACCTCTAGAGGAAGCATCACGACTAATTAAAAGATAGAGGAAGAATTTCAGTTTTGGCCCAGAAGTTTCATTAATTATAAAAAGGCCCCAGTTTGTTTTTGGCCTGTATATTAGGTTTTTCAGCCACTTTTTGGTTTATATCTTAATTTCTAAAGAGAAAAAAGACAGAGATTTGTACCAGAGCTTTTGGGAGACAATTCTGAAACTCTGTTTCTTCTTAGAGAAGAATTCAAACCCCTTTTAATCTTTATACTTAACTCTTTTATGCAATTTTATTCAGTTATAATTTGTTTCATCATCTCTATGTCTGAGTAATGTGCCAGTTAAGTTAGGATTTTTCAAAGGTTGATGAAGAGTTTGTAGAATCGTAAAAACTGTTAGGAAATCCATTGGTTCTTCATCTATACTTGCATTCATAACGATTTCTGAGACTAATCATCTAGATTTCAAAACTCTAGGTTGTTTAATAGATGTGAGAACATTTTTAATTACATGAATTAGTATTAGCAAAACGCCTATTTGCAAAGAAATTTGACTTAGGAGTTTTGTGAACAATCGAGACCTGATCTTTAATGATTGCTTAACTTGTTAGAATTTGCAAAGAGATTTGAAATTCCGTGAATTAGTCATAGATAACTTCTGCAATGAGAATTAATTAGTTATATCATTGAGTTTTGAGTTCAAGACGGTTTTAATTCATTCCTACTGCATGCATTCTACATTCTCAGATTAAACCTGCGAATTGTCCTGACTTAGCGCATTTAGCTTTCTGAAACTTAGATCAATCAACAAATTTCGCTTGCTTTCATACTTTAGTTATTTTGCATTACCTTTACATTATGTAAAATTAATGTCTTTAAGAAGTCTACTCAAGACAAGAGAAGTCTACTCGAGAAATCTGCTCGAGAAGTCTACTCAAGAAGTCTACTCGAGACAAGAGAAGTCCACTCAGTTGACAAGAGAAGTCTACTGAAGAAGTGTACTGAAGAAGTCAACACAATCCATGTAATATATTAACTTACATATTCTGTTTTATAACGGGTTACACAAAAGAATTTCTAACCACATCAAAAGTTACAAAAGATTACCAGTGGAGTTGAAAGAGGACTTTTTCAAGTCTTAACTCAAATGTCCTAGCATCTAGTGACTTGTAGAATAGGGATCAGATATCAATTTATTTGCGGAAGATGAGATGCAAACAATGCAATAAGCTAAGCAATGATGGGGTTTGGATTGAACAAGGATAAGTTTAGCAACCTAACAATGCAATGGAAAGAAAACATAAACTAAATGCAAGTGAACAAAAATAAGCAATAAACTTAAAGCAATGACTAAACAAGAACTAAGCAAAAATAACAACTAAAGCAGGAATCAAACAAGATTATCATAAAGACAATTGTTACAAGACTTTTTAGGACTTGATTCAATCACCCAATCTTGTACTAATCATTTGTAGTATAGCATAGGGTTTTATCAATCCAAAAGGGGAGAATGAAGCAGTAAGAATGCAATAGAGCTCTTAATTCAAGTAAACATAGATAGCTTTAGAAGTCTGAGAACCTAAGTGAGAAAGCAAAGAAGCAAAAGAAAGCAAGAAAAGAGCAATAAGAAACATAGCATAAACAGAGTAAAAGCTGAACTAAAACAAAGTAAAAGCAAGACTTCAAAGATTAAAAGATGGTTCAAGATCAAGGCAATGGTGATAGGGTGATTCATGTTCATATCTAGGGTGATCAAAACAAGCAATTCTAAACACTCAACCTTAGGTAAGGAACACTAATAAAGACTAATCCAATCTCTTGGCATTAATCTCTTTTCTAATCACATATTCAAGACAAATCTTTTTACTCAAACACATAATCATCAGGCATTAAAATCAAGTTCCATAAAACCAATTAGCATGCTAGACATCTAATCTCTTAGGCTAGGTTTACTAATCTCTTATACAACATATCAAACATCAACCCACATTCTCATGCATAATGAATGTCTAAAGGCAATTTCTCATCAATATGGTACTAACCAATAAGCACATTCAAACAAGAAATGATAGATGCAAAAACTCATGATTATCTAAATACCATTTTAAAGTATTAAAATTCATTCAGGAATTTCATCAAACACTTGGTGTGCATGTGAAATCCTAAAATTAAATTCTCCAACAAAGAGGTACTAAGCACTAAGCACAATCATATAAGAAAGGGAATGAGAAGATCTAAGCCCTAATCAACCTAAACAATCACTAAAATCACTCCATCTGTCTTAATCTCAAAGCTAAAGCAAACTACTCACTAATCATGGTGGACACCATCAAATCTATGAAGAGAAGATAGTTAATCATCATAAGGGAGACAAAAGATTAAGGCAAATGCACACTATTATTAAAATAAGCTAATATTCAAATACAAAATTATTCAAAATCTAGAGAAGAAAAGATGAACTACTGGATAAAGAGTTGTTCTCAGAAATTAGGGATTTTAAGTATTTATAGGAGTCTCAACGAAAATGGCAAAATTATAAATAAGTGGTCTTGAGTCTGGGACCATATCGGTCAGTTGTAGCAGTCTAGGCTTGATCGATATGAATCCTATTGGCCGGGAAGGTGACCGATAGGGTGACCGAAATATACTCGGTGCACTTCTATCGATCACTTCCTGACAGATAGCTTTGATCGATACGGATTGTAACGGTCACTCCCTGATCGATAGTCTTGATCGATACGGATATCGGTCACTCCTTGACCGATAGGTTTGATCGATACGGATTGTATCGGTCACTCCTTGACCGATTGTAATCGAGCGGTTTCACGAAAACTTCTGTAACTTTCTAACCGCTGATAGAAATAACCTGAAATTACCTCCAGACGCAAGCTAACTACCGGGGCTACAATATTGATGAAGACTATTGAAGCTGAATCGGGTAGGAGATGCTTCGTCTGAGCCGGTTTTGGCAGGTGAAGTTTCTGGCCGCTTCAACAAGGTGCACCTTCTTCTTGACTCTTTTGATATCTTGTGCTGCCCCTACCATTATCTCCCATGATCCTTATAGTCTGAAAACTCTCCAAACATACCTGCCAAACTCCTCAAATGCACAAAACAGGCAATGCTCACCATAAATCTACACTAAGTCTTAATTGAATGCAAATGGAACAAAAACAAGCAAAAATTAATGTTTAAAGACTATAAAACAATGCAGAATGTATGCTAATATGGTGTAAATAATGAGTATATCAAGACCCCCACACTTGCCTTTTGCTTGTCCTCAAGCAAACAAGAACAAATGGGAGAGTGAAGTTTGAAAGTGGGAGCTCAAAACTAAAGATGTCAATCAAAAACTGATTCAATGCCCAAGTTATAAGTTCTAAGATGCATAGAGATTGTTCTACTTAAAAAGCTTTAGCCATACCTACCATAGCAAACAATGAACTCTAGCCTAGCCTACACAAGCATTCAAATCAACCAACTCTTAAACACTCATTAATAGTAACCAATGGATCAAGTTTGTGCAAATCAAGAGAAAACATTTGGTCAAGGGACATGGTTATGAGATGAAAATGATCTCATTAAAATAAGGGTTCAAAGATTTAGGGGATCACTCAATGAAATGATTTTATCTTAGGCAAAATGCTAAAGGTAAAAGCACACCTATGCATGCAAGTCAAAGCTCTTTTCTACTCTTTTTACCTAAGATGAGCCTAATAACTTCTAAAACCCCAAGTGAAACTCCTAAATCTACCCTTTCTCAAAGCATTTGATCTCTTCCTTCTTCATATTTGGGGAAACTCCTTCTTCTTTTGCTTGTGTGGTTGACTTCTTTTTGGAACTTGCTCTTCTTTGTTGCATGATTGGCGCCATTTTCATCACCTTTGGTGAATTGCTTGGTCTGATTACTCCTTTTAGATGACCTTTGGTAAGCTTTGTTGTTGTTGTCACCTTTCTTCTTTAACAGTTATAGCTTTCTTCCTAGTTAACTTAACCTCAAAATAATCTATTCCTCCATACTACCAATCCCATACTTTTTCTTCTTCTCAAAGATGTAAACAATTAAAGCTCAAACCACTTACACTACCCTTTCCCAAACTTCTAACCTAATTCCAAGCTCAAAATGCAAGCTGGTGTCTGCAAGAGAGCTTCTCATTGCCAGCCTTATTCCTAACACTTTTTGCCAAGATAAGATCGAAAATTATGCAATGCAAGGCCTCACAACTCTCACAATAGTGTTTAGGTTCAGAAAGAAGGATTGGTTTAGGGTGTGGTTAACTGTCCCATAATGATGAGGATCAGTTACTTGGATTAACAAGAGTGGTAAGAAGTGAAGAAGATAATCCAAGTATGTATATGGGTAGCCATGTAATCACTCTCAATGCACAAACAAGATAATTCAAAGTCAGGATAATTGTTCTAATAAGATAGAGTTGGAATCAAATCAAAGCAAGCCTGAGCATGCGACAAGAATTCAAGATATGGTGCAGCCTTAACTTCAAACTCACTACAATGCAATCAAACAACAGATAACCAAGGGATTGAAAACAATTCAAACATTAACATCTTGACAAGTGTTTATCATCTACTCCCTATGCAAATGTATGCAAACCTATATGAAATGCATCTAAACTCAATCTTAGTTATTTAAATGCAACTAAATTCTCTTTTTGGTTCCAAAAAATTTGAAAATTTCACGGATTTTCAGTGCATATAGATGAATGCATGAATGCATGAGACTCAAGTATGTATAAGAGAAAATAAGAAAACAAAACACAATGTTAAATGCAATGCAATGGCGCCAAATTGATACAAGACTTTTTAGGACTTGATTCAATCACCTAAGCTTGTACTAATCAGTTGTAGTATAGCATAGGGTTTTATCAATCTAAAAGTGGAGAATGAAGCAGTAAGAATGCAATAGAGCTCTTAATTCAAGCAAACATAGATAGTTTTAGATGTCTAACAACCTAAGTGAGCAAGCAAAGAAGCAAAAGAAAGCAAGCAAAGAGCAATAAAAGCAATAAGAAACAAATCATAAACAGAGTAAAAGCTGAACTAAAACAAAGTAAAAGCAAGACTTCAAAGATTAAAAGATGGTTCAAGATCAAGGCAATGGTGATAGGGTGATTCATGTTCATGTCTAGGGTGATCAAAACAAGCAATTCTAAACACTCAACCTTAGGTAAGGAACACTAATAAAGACTAATCCAATCTCTTGGCATTAATCCCTTTTCAATCACATATTCAAGATAAATCTCTTTACTCAAACACATAATAATCAAGCATTAAAATCAAGTTCCATAAAACCAATTAGCATGCTTGACATCTAATCTCTTAGGCTAGGTTTACTAATCTCTTATACAACATATCAAACATCAACTCACATTCTCATGCATAATCAATGTCTAAAGGCAATTTCTCATCAATATGGTACTAAGCAATAAGCACATTCAAGCAAGAAATGATAGATGCAAAGACTCATGATTATATAAACACCATTTTCAAGCATTGAACTTCATTTAGGAATTTCATCAAACACTTGGTGTACATGTGAAAACCTAAAATCAACTTCTCCAACAAAGAGGTACTAAGCATTAAGCACAATCATATAAGAAAGGGAATGAGAAGATCTAAGCCCTAATCAACCTAAACAATAACTAAAATCACCCCATCTGCCCTAATCTCAAATCTAACACAAACTACTCACTAATCATGGTGGCAAACATCAAATCTATGAAGAGAAGATAGTTAATCATGATTAGGGAGACAAAAGATTAAGGGAAATGCAAACTATTATTGAAATAAGGAAAGATTCAAATACAAAATTATTCAAAATCTAGAGAAGAAAAGAAGAACTGCTGAATAAAGAGTTGTTCCCTGAAATTAGGGATTTTAAGTATTTATAGGAGTCTCAGCAAAAATGGCAAAATTGTAAATAAGTGGTCTTCGGTCTGAGACCATATCGGTCAGTTGTATCGGTCTAGGCTTGATCAATATGAATACTATCTGTCAGTTGTATCGGTCTAGGCTTGATCGATATGAATCCTATCGGTGTGAAAGGTGACCGATAGGGTGACCGAAATATACTCGGTGCACTTCTATCGGTCACTTCCTGACCGATAGCTTTGATCGATACGGATTGTATCGGTCACCCCTTGACCGATAGCCTTGATCGATACGGATTGTATCGATCACTCCTTGACCGATAGGTTTGATGGATACAGATAGTATCGGTCACTCCTTGACCAATAGGAATCGAGCGGTTTCACGAAAACCTCTGTAACGTTCTAACCGATGATGGGAATGACCTGAAACCAACTCCAGACGCAATCTAACGAACGGGGCTACAATATTGATGCTGACTGTTGAAGCTGAATCGGGCTGGAGATGCTTCGTCCGAGCCGGTTTTGTCAGATGAAGTTTTTGGGCGCTTCAACAAGGTGCACCTTCTTCTTGACTCTTTTGATATCTTGTGCTGCACCTACCATTATCTCCCATGATCCTTATAGTCTGAAAACTCTCCAAACATACCTGCCAAACTCCTGAAATTCACAAAACAGGCAATGCTCACCATAAATCTACACTAAGTCTTAATTGAATGCAAATAGAACAAAAACAAGAAAAAAATTAATGTTTAAAGACTATAAAAACAATGCAGAATGTATGCTAATATGGTGTAAATAATGAGTATAACAACACTCCCACACTTGCCGTTTGCTTGTCCTCAAGCAAACAAGAACAAATTGGAGAGTGAGGTTTGAAAGTGGGAGCTCAAAACTAAAGATGTCAATCAAAAACTGATTCAATGCCCAAGTTATAAGTTCTAAGATGCATAGAGATTGTTCTACTTTAAAAGCTTTAGCCATACCTACCATAGCAAACAATGAACTCTAGCCTAGCCTACACAAGCATTCATCAACCAACTCTTAAACATTCATTAATAGTAACCAATGGATCAAGTTTGTGCAAATCAAGAGAAAACATTTGGTCAAGGGACATGATTATGAGATGAAAATGATCTCATTAAAATAAGGGTTCAAAGATTTAGGGGATCACTCAATGAAATGATTTTATCTTAGGCAAAATGCTAAAGGTAAGAGCACACCTATGCATGCAAGTCAAAGCTCTCTTCTACTCTTTTTACCCAAGATGAGCCTAATAACTTCTAAAACCCCAAGTGAAACTCCTAAATCTACCCTTTCTCAAAGCATTTGATCTCTTCCTTCTTCATATTTGGGGAATTCCTTCTTTTGCTTGTGTGGTTGACTTCTTTTTGGAACTTGCTCTTCTTTGTTGCATGATTGGCGCCATTTTCATCACCTTTGGTGAATTGCTTGGTCTGATTACTCCTTTTAGATGACCTTTGGTAAGCTTTGTTGTTGTTGTCACCTTTCTTCTTTAACAGTTATAGCTTTCTTCCTAGTTAACTTAACCTCAAAATAATCTATTCCTCCACACTACCAATCCCATACTTTTTCTTCTTCTCAAAGATGTAAACAATTAAAGCTCAAACCACTTACACTACCCTTTCCCAAACTCCTAACCTAATTCCAAGCTCAAAATGCAAGCTGGTGTCTACAAGAGAGCTTCTCATTGCCAGCCTTATTCCTAACACTTTTTGCCAAGATAAGATCGAAAATTATGCAATGCAAGGCCTCACAACTCTCACAATAGTGTTTAGGTTCAGAAAGAAGGATTGGTTTAGGGTGTGGTTAACTGTCCCATAATGATGAGGATCAGTTACTTGGATTAACAAGAGTGGTAAGAAGTGAAGAAGATAATCCAAGTATGTATATGGGTAGCCATGTAATTACTCTCAATACACAAACAAGATAATTCAAAGTCAGGATTATTGTTCTAATAAGATAGAGTTGGAATCAAATCAAAGCAAGCTTGAGCATGCGACAAGGATTCAAGATATGGTGCAGCCTTAACTTCAAACCCACTACAATGCAATCAAACAACAGATAACCAAGGGATTGAAAACAATTCAAACATTAACATCTTGACAAGTTTTTATCATCTACTCCCTATGCAAATGTATGCAAACCTATATGAAATGCATCTAACCTCAATCTTAGTTATTTAAATGCAACTAAATTCTCTTTTTGGTTCCAAAAAATTTGAAAATTTCACGGATTTTCAGTGCATATATATGAATGCATGAATGCATGAGACTCAAGTATGTATAAGAGAAAATAAGAAAACAAAACACAATGTTAAATGCAATGCAATGGCGCCAAATTGATACAAGACTTTTTAGGACTTGATTCAATCACCTAAGCTTGTACTAATCAGTTGTAGTATAGCATAGGGTTTTATCAATCCAAAAGGGAAGAATGAAGCAGTAAGAATGCAATAGAGCTCTTAATTCAAGCAAACATAGATAGTTTTAGATGTCTAACAACCTAAGTGAGCAAGCAAAGAAGCAAAAGAAAGCAAGCAAAGAGCAATAAAAGCAATAAGAAACAGATCATAAACAGAGTAAAAGCTGAACTAAAACAAAGTATAAGCAAGACTTCAAAGATTAAAAGATGGTTCAAGATCAAGGCAATGGTGATAGGGTGATTCATGTTCATGTCTAGGATGATCAAAACAAGCAATTCTAAACACTCAACCTTAGGTAAGGAACACTAATAAAGACTAATCCAATCTCTTGGCATTAATCCCTTTTCAATCACATATTCAAAATAAATCTCTTTACTCAAACACATGATAATAAAGCATTAAAATCAAGTTCCATAAAACCAATTAGCATGCTTGACATCTAATCTCTTAGGCTAGGTTTACTAATCTCTTATACAACATATCAAACATCAACTCACATTCTCATGCATAATCAATGTCTAAAGGCAATTTCTCATCAATATGGTACTAAGCAATAAGCACATTCAAGAAAGAAATGATAGATGCAAAGACTCATGATTATATAAACACCATTTTCAAGCATTGAACTTCATTTAGGAATTTCATCAAACACTTGGTGTACATGTGAAAACCTAAAATCAACTTCTCCAACAAAGAGGTACTAAGCATTAAGCACAATCATATAAGAAAGGGAATGAGAAGATCTAAGCCCTAATCAACCTAAACAATAACTAAAATCACCCCATCTGCCCTAATCTCAAACCTAACACAAACTACTCACTAATCATGGTGGCAAACATCAAATCTATGAAGAAAAGATAGTTAATCATGATTAGGGAGACAAAAGATTAAGGGAAATGCAAACTATTATTGAAATAAGGAAAGATTCAAATACAAAATTATTCAAAATCTAGAGAAGAAAAGAAGAACTGCTGAATAAAGAGTTGTTCCCAGAAATTAGGGATTGTAAGTATTTATATGAGTCTCAGCGAAAATGGCTAAATTGTAAATAAGTGGTCTTCAGTCTGGGACCATATCGGTCAGTTGTTTCGGTCTAGGCTTGATCAATATGAATACTATCTGTCAGTTGTATTGGTCTAGGCTTGATCGATATGAATCCTATCGGTGTGAAAGGTGACCGATAGGGTGACCGAAATATACTCGGTGCACTTCTATCGGTCACTTCCTGACCGATAGCTTTGATCGATACGGATTGTATCGGTCACCCCTTGACCGATAGCCTTGATCGATACAGATTGTATCGATCACTCCTTGACCGATAGGTTTGATGGATACAGATAGTATCGGTCACTCCTTGACCAATAGGAATCAAGCGGTTTCACGAAAACCTCTGTAACGTTCTAACCGATGATGGGAATGACCTGAAACCAACTCCAGACGCAATCTAACGAACGGGGCTACAATATTGATGCTGACTGTTGAAGCTGAATCGGGCTGGAGATGCTTCGTCCGAGCCAGTTTTGTCAGATGAAGTTTCTGGGCGCTTCAACAAGGTGCACCTTCTTCTTGACTCTTTTGATATCTTGTGCTGCACCTACCATTATCTCCCATGATCCTTATAGTCTGAAAACTCTCCAAACATACTTGCCAAACTCCTCTAATGCACAAAACAGGTAATGCTCACCATAAATCTACACTAAGTCTTAATTGAATGCAAATAGAACAAAAACAAGCAAAAATTAATGTTTAAAGACTATAAAACAATGCAGAATGTATGCTAATATGGTGTAAATAATGAGTATATCAACACTTCCACACTTGCCGTTTGCTTGTCCTCAAGCAAACAAGAACAAATGGGAGAGTGAGGTTTGAAAGTGGGAGCTCAAAACTAAAGATGTCAATCAAAAACTGATTCAATGCCCAAGTTATAAGGTCTAAGATGCATAGAGATTGTTCTACTTTAAAAGCTTTAGCCATACCTACCATAGCAAACAATGAACTCTAGCCTAGCCTACACTAGCATTAAAATCAACCAACTCTTTAACATTCATTAACAGTAACCAATAGATCAAGTTTGTGCAAATCAAGAGAAAACATTTGGTCAAGGGACATGGTTTTGAGATGAAAATGATCTCATTAAAACAAGGGTTCAAAGGTTCAGGGGATCACTCAATGAAATGATTTTATCTTAGGCAAAATGCTAAAGATAAAAGCACACCTATGCTGGATAAAGAGTTGTTCCCAGAAATTAGGGATTTTAAGTATTTATACGAGTCTCAGCAAAAATGGCAAAATTGTAAATAAGTGGTCTTCAGTCTGGGACCATATCGGTCAGTTGTATCGGTCTAGGCTTGATTGATATGAATCCTATCGGTCAGTTGTATCGGTCAAGGCTTGATCAATATGAATTCTATCGGTGTGGAAGGTGACCGATAAGGTGACCGAAATATACTCGGTGCACTTCTATCAGTTACTTCATGACCATTAGGTTTGATCGATACGGATTGTATCAGTCACCCCTTGACCGATAGCCTTGATTGATACAGATTGTATCGGTCACTCCTTGACCGATAGGTTTGATCGATACGGATTGTATCGGTCACTCCTTGACCGATAGGAATCGAGCGGTTTCATGAAATCTTCTGTAATTTTCTAACCGCTAATGGGACTGACCTAAAACCAACTCCAGACGTAATCTAACGCACAAATCTACAATATTGATGAAGATTGTTGAAGCTGAATCGGGTTGGAGATGCTTCGTCCGAGCTGGTTTTGTCAGGTGAAGTTTCTGGCCGCTTCAACAAGGTGCACCTTCTTCTTGACTCTTTTGGTATCTTGTGCTGCACCTACCATAACCTCCCATGATCCTTATAGTCTGAAAACTCTCCAAATATACCAGACAAACTCCTCAAATGCACAAAACATGCAATGCTCACCATAAATCTACACTAAGTCCTAATTGAATGCAAATGGGACAAAAATAAGCAAAAATGAATGTTTAAAGACTATAAAACAATGCAGAATGTATGCTAATATGGTGTAAATAATGAGTAAATTAGAACCCCCACACTTGCCTTTTGCTTGTCCTCAAGCAAACAAGAACAAATGGGAGAGTGAGGTTTGAAAGTGGGAGCTCAAAACTAAAGATGTCAATCAAAAACTGATTCAATGCACAAGTTATAAGTTCTAAGATGCATAGAGATTGTTCTACGTTAAAAGCTTTAGCCATACCCACCATAGCAAACAATGAACTCTAGCCTAGCTTACACAAGCATTCAAATCAAACAACTCTTTAACATTCATTAATAGTAACCAATGCATCAAGTTTGTGCAAATCAAGAGAAAACATTTGGTCAAGGGACATGGTTATGAGATGAAAATAATCTCATTAAAATAAAGGTTTAAAGATTCAGGGGATCACTCAATGAAATGATTTTATCTGAGGAAAAATGCTAAAGGTAAAAGCACACCTATGCTGGATAAACAGTTGTTCCCAAAAATTAGGGATTTTAAGTATTTATAGGAGTCTCAGCAAAAATAGCAAAATTGTAAATAAGTGGTCTTCAGTCTGGATCCATATCGGTCAGTTGTATCAGTCTAGGCTTGATCGATATGAATCCTATCGGTCAGTTGTAACGGTCTAGGCTTGATCAATATGAATCCTATCGATCAGTTGTATCGGTCTAGGCTTGATCGAGATGAATCCTATCTGTGTGGAAGGTGACCGATAGGGTGACCGAAATATACTCGGTGCACTTCTATCGGTCACTTCCTGACCGATAGCTTTGATCGATACGGAATGTATCGGTCACCCCTTGACCGATAGCCTTGATCGATACGGATTGTATCGATCACCCCTTGACCGATAGCCTTGATCGATATAGATTGTATCGGTCACTCCTTGATCGATAAGAATCGAGCGGGTTGACGAAAACTTCTGTAAATTTCTAACCTCTAATGGGAATGACCTGAAACAGACTCCAGACGCAAGCTCATGCACGGGGATACAATATTGATGCTGACTGTTGAAGCTTAATCGGGTTGGAGATGCTTCGTCCGAGCCGGTTTTGTCAGGTGAAGTTTCTGGCCGCTTCAACAAGGTGCACCTTCTTCTTGACTCTTTTGATATCTTGTGCTGCACCTACCATCATCTCCCATGATCCATATAGTCTGAAAAATCTCCAAAAATACCTGTTAAACTCCTCAAATGCACAAAACATGCAATGCTCACCATAAATCTACACTAAGTCATAATTGAATGCAAATGGGACAAAAACAAGCAAAAATGAATGTTTAAAGACTATAAAACAATACAGAATGTATGCTAATATGGTGTAAATAATGAGAATATCAACACCCCCACACTTGCCTTTTGCTTGTCCTCAAGCAAACAAGAATAAATGGGAGAGTGAGGTTTGAAAGTGGGAGCTCAAAACTAAAGATGTCAATCAAAAACTGATTCAATGCCCAAGTTATAAGTTCTAAGATGCATAGAGATTGTTCTAATTTAAAAGCTTTAGCCATACCTACCATAGCAAATAATGAACTCTAGCCTAGGCTACACAAGCATTCAAATCAAACAACTCTTTAACATTTATTAATAGTAACCAATGCATCAAGTTTGTGCAAATCAAGAGAAAACATTTGGTCAAGGGATATTGTTATGAGATGAAAATAATCTCATTAAAATAAAGGTTCAAAGATTCAGGAGATCACTCAATGAAATGATTTTATCTGAGGAAAAATGCTAAAGGTAAAAGCACACCTATGCTGGATAAAGAGTTGTTCTCAAAAATTAGGGATTTTAAGTATTTATAGGAGTCTCAGCGAAAATAGCTAAATTGTAAATAAGTGGTCTTCAGTCTGGGAACATTTCGGTCAGTTGTATCGGTCTAGGCTTGAACGATATGAATCCTATCGGTCAGTTGTATCGGTCTAGGCTTGATCAATATGAATCCTATTGGTGTGGAAGGTGACCGATAGGGTGACCGAAATATACTCGGTGCACTTCTATCGGTCACTTCCTGACCGATAGCTTTGATCGATACAGATTGTATCGGTCACCTCTTGACCGATAGCCTTGATCGATACGGATTGTATAGGTCACTCCTAGACCGATAGGTTTGATCGATACGGATTGTATCGCTCACTCATTGACCGATAGGAATCGAGCGGTTTCACGAAACCTTCTGTAACTTTCTAACCGCTAATGGGACTGATCTGAAACCAACTCCAGACGTTATATAACGCACGAAGCTACAATATTGATGAAGACTGTTGAAGCTGAATCGGGTTGGAGATGCTTCGTCTGAGCCGGTTTTGTCAGGTGAAGTTTCTAGCCGCTTCAACAAGGTGCACCTTCTTCTTGACTCTTTTGATATCCTGTGCTGCACCTACCATCATCTCCCATGATCCTTATAGTTTAAAACTCTTCAAACATACCTGCCAATCTCCTCAAATGCACAAAACATGCAATGCTCACCATAAATCTACACTAAGTCCTAATTGCATGCAAATGGGACAAAAACAAGCAAACATGAATGTTTAAAGACAATAAAACAATGAAGAATGTATGCTAATATGGTATAAATAATGAGTATATCAACACCCCCACACTTGCTTTTTGCTTGTCCTCAAGCAAACAAGAACAAATGGGAGAGTGAGGTTTGAAAGTGGGATCTCAAAACTAAAGATGTCAATCAAAAACTGATTCAATGCCCAAGTTATAAGTTCTAAGATGCATAGAGATTGTTCTACATTAAAAGCTTTAGCCATACCCACCATAGCAAACAATAAACTCTAGCCTAGCCTACACAAGCATTCTAATCAACCAACTCTTTAACATTCATTAACAGTAACCAATGGATCTAGTTTGTGCAAATCAAGAGAAAACATTTGGTCAAGGGACATGGTTATGAGATGAAAATGATCTCATTAAAATAAGGGATCAAATATTCAGGGGATCACTCAATGAAATGATTTTATCTTAGGAAAAATGCTAAATGTAAAAGCATACCTATGCTAGATAAAGAGTTGTTCCCAAAAATTAGGGATTTTAAGTATTTATAGGAGTCTCAGCGAAAATAGCAAAATTGTAAATAAGTGGTCTTCAGTCTGGAACCATATCGGTCTAGGCTTGATCGATATGAATCTTATCGGTCATTTGTAGCAGACTAGGCTTGATCAATATGAATCCTATCGATCAGTTGTATCGGTCTAGGCTTGATCGAGATGAATCCTATCGGTGTGGAAGGTGACCGATAGGGTGACCAAAATATACTCGGTGCACTTCTATCGGTCACTTCTGGACCGATAGCTTTGATCGATACGGATTGTATCGGTCACCCCTTGACCGATAGCCTTGATCGTTACGAATTGTATCGATCACTCCTTGACCGATAGGTTTGATCGATACAGATTGTATCGGTCACTCCTTGACCGATAAGAATCAAGCGGTTTCACGAAAACTTCTGTAACTTTCTAACCGCAAATGGGAATGCCCAGAAACGAACTCCAGACGCAAGATAACGCACGGGGCTACAATATTGATGATGACTGTTGAAGCTGAATGAGGTTGGAGATGCTTCGTCCGAGCCGGTTCTGTCAGGTGAAGTTTCCAGCCGCTTCAACAAGGTGCACCTTCTTTTTGACTCTTTTGATATCTTGTGCTGCACCTACCATCATCTCCCATGATCCTTATAGTCTCAAAACTCTCCAAACATACCTGCCAAACTCCTCAAATGCACAAAACATGCAATGCTCACCATAAATCTACACTAAGTCCTAATTGAATGCAAATGGGACAAAAAGAAGCAAAAATGAATGTTTAATGACTATAAAACAATGCAGAATGTATGCTAATATGGTGTAGATAATGAGTATATAAACACCCCCACACTTACCTTTTGCTTGTCTTCAAGCAAAAAAAAAACAAATGGGAGAGTGATGTTTGAAAGTGGAGCTCAAAACTAAAGATGTCAATCAAAAACTGATTTAATGCCCAATTTATAAGTTCTAAGATGCATAGAGATTGTTCCACTTTAAAAGCTTTAGCCATACCTACCATAGCAAACAATGAACTCAAGCCTAGCCTACACTAGCAATCAAATCAACCAACCCTTTAACATTCATTAACAGTAACCAATAGATCAAGTTTGTGCAAATCAAGAGAAAACATTTGGTTAAGGTACACGGTTTTGAGATGAAAATGATCTCATTAAAAGAAGTGTTCAAAGATTCAGGAGATCACTCAATGAAATGATTTTATCTTAGGCAAAATGCTGAAGGTAAAAGCACACCTATGCTGGATAAAGAGTTGTTCACAGAAATTAGGGATTTTAAGTATTTATACGAGTCTCAGCGAAAATGGCAAAATTGTAAATAAGTGGTCTTCCGTCTGGGACCATATCGGTCAGTTGTATCGGTCTAGGCTTGATCGATATTAATCCTATTGGTCAGTTGTATCGGTCTAGGCTTGATCGATATGAATCCTATCGGTGTTGAAGGTGACCGATAGGGTGACCGAAATATACTCGGTGCACTTCTATCGGTCACTTCCTGACCATTAGGTTTGATCGATACGGATTGTATCGGTCACCCCTTGACCGATAGTCTTGATCGATACGGATTGTATCGGTCACTCCTTGACCGATAGGTTTGATCGATACGGATTGTATCGGTCACTCCTTGACCGATAGGAATCGAGCGGTTTCACGAAAACTTCTCTAACTTTCTAACCGCTAATGGGACTGACCTGAAACCAACTCCAGACGTAATATAACGCACGAAGGGACAATATTGATGAAGACTCTTGAAGCTGAATCGGGTTGGAGATGCTTCGTCCGAGCCGGTTTTGTCAGGAGAAGTTTCTTGCCGCTTCAACAAGGTGCACCTTCTTCTTGACTCTTTTGATATCTTGTGCTGCACCTACCATCATCTCCCATGATCCTTATAGTCTGAAAACTCTCCAAACATACCAGCCAAACTCCTCAAATGCACAAAACATGCAATGCTCACCATAAATCTATATTAAGTCATAATTGAATGCAAATGGGACAAAAACAAGCAACAATGAATGTTTAAAGACTATAAAACAATACAGAATGTATGTTAATATGGTGTAAATAATGAGTATATCAGCACCCCCACACTTGCCTTTTGCTTGTCCTCAAGCAAACAAGAACAAATGGGAGAGTGAGGTTTGAAAGTGGGAGCTCAAAACTAAAGATGTCAATCAAAAACTGATTCAATGCCCAAGTTATAAGTTTTAAGATGCATAGAGATTGATCTACTTTAAAAGCTTTAGCCATACCTACCATAGCAAACAATGAACTCTAGTCTAGCCTACACATGCATTCAAATCAACCAACTCTTTAACATTCATTAACAGTAACCAATGGATCAAGTTTGTGCAAATCAACAGAAAACATTTGGTCAAGGGACATGGTTATGAGATGGAAATGATCTCTTTAAAACAAGGGTTCAAATATTCAGGGGATCACTCAATGAAATGATTATATCTTAGGCAAAATGCTAAAGGTAAAAGCACACCTATGCTGGATAAAGAGTTGTTCCCAAAAATTAGGGATTTTAAGTTTTTATAGGAGTCTCAGCGAAAATAGCATAATTGTAAATAAGTGGTCTTCAGTCTGGAACCATATCGGTCAATTGTATCGGTCTAGGCTTGATCGATATGAATCCTATCGGTCAGTTGTAACGGTCTAGGCTTTATCAATATGAAACCTATCGATCAGTTGTATCAGTCTAGGCTTGATCGAGATGAATCCTATCGGTGTGGAAGGTGACCGATAGGGTGACCGAAATATACTCGGTGCACTTCTATCGGTCACTTCCGGACCGATTGCTTTGATCGATACGGATTGTATTGGTCACCCCTTGACCGATAGCCTTGATCGATATAGATTGTATCGGTCACTCCTTGATCGATAAGAATCGAGCGGGTTGACGAAAACTTCTGTAAATTTCTAACCTCTAATGGGAATGACCTGAAACAGACTCCAGACGCAAGCTCATGCACGGGGATACAATATTGATGCTGACTGTTGAAGCTTAATCGGGTTGGAGATGCTTCGTCCGAGCCGGTTTTGTCAGGTGAAGTTTATGGCCGCTTCAACAAGGTGCACCTTCTTCTTGACTCTTTTGATATCTTGTGCTGCACCTACCATCATCTCCCATGATCCATATAGTCTGAAAATTCTCCAAAAATACCTGCTAAACTCCTCAAATGCACAAAACATGCAATGCTCACCATAAATCTACACTAAGTCCTAATTGAATGCAAATGGGACAAAACAAGCAAAAATGAATGTTTAATGACTATAAAAGAATGCAGAATATATGCTAATATGGTGTAAATAATGAGAATATCAACACCCCCACACTTGCCTTTTGCTTGTCCTCAAGCAAACAAGAACAAATGGGAGAGTGAGGTTTGAAAGTGGGAGCTCAAAACTAAAGATGTCAATCAAAAACTGATTCAATGCCCAAGTTATAAGTTCTAAGATGCATAGAGATTGTTCTAATTTAAAAGCTTTAGCCATACCTACCATAGCAAATAATGAACTCTAGCCTAGGCTACACAAGCATTCAAATTAACCAACTCTTTAACATTCATTAACAGTAACCAATGGATCCAGTTTGTGCAAATCAAGAGAAAACATTTGGTCAAGGGACATGCTTATGAGATGAAAATGATCTCATTAAAATAAGGGTTCAAATATTCAGGGGATCACTCAATGAAATGATTTTATCTTAGGCAAAATGCTAAAGGTAAAAGCACACCTATGCTGGATAAAGAGTTGTTCCCAGAAATTAGGGATTTTAAGTATTTATAGGAGTCTCAGCAAAAATGGCAAAATTGTAAATAAGTTGTCTTCAGTCTGGGACCATATCGGTCAGTTGTATCGGTCTAGGCTTGATCGATATGAATCCTATCGGTCAGTTGTATCGGTCTAGGCTTGATCGATATGAATTATATCGGTGTGGAACGTGACCGATAGGGTGACCGAAATATACTCGGTGCACTTCTATCGGTCACTTCCTGACCATTAGCTTTGATCGATACGGATTGTATCGGTCACCCCTTTACCGATAGGCTTGATCAATACGGATTGTATCGGCCACACCTTGACAGATAGGTTTGATCGATACGATTTGTATCGGTCACTCCTTGATCGATAGGAATCGAGCGATTTCACGAAAACTTCTGTAACGCACGGGGCTACAATATTGATGAAGACTGTTGAAGCTGAATCGGGCTGGAGATGCTTCGTCCGAGCCGGTTCTGTCAGGTGAAGTTTCTGGCCGCTTCAACAAGGTGCACCTTCTTCTTGACTCTTTTGATTTCTTGTACTGCACCTACCATCATCTACCATGATCCTTATTGTCTCAAAACTCTCCAAATATATCTGCCAAACTCCTCAAATGCACAAAACATGCAATGCTCACCATAAATCTACACTAAGTCCTAATTGAATGCAAATAGGACAAAAACAAGCAAAAATGAATATTTAAAGACTATAAAACATTGCAGAATGTATGCTAATATGGTGTAAATAATGAGTATATCAACACCCCCACACTTGCCCTTTGCTTCTCCTCAAGCAAACAAGAACAAATGGGAGAGTGAGGTTTGAAAGTGGGAGCTCAAAACTAAAGATGTCAATCAAAAACTGATTCAATGCCCAAGTTATAAGTTCTAAGATGCATAGAGATTGTTCTACTTTAAAAGCTTTAGCCATACCTACCATAGCAAACAATGAACTCTAGCCTAGCATACACAAGCATTCAAATCGACCAACTCTTTAACATTCATTAATAGTAATCAATAGATCAAGTTTGTGCAAATCAAGAGAAAACATTTTGTCCAGGGACATGGTTATAAGATGAAAATAATCTCATTAAAACAAGGGTTCAAAGATTCAGGGAACACTCAGTGAAATGATTTTATCTTAGGCAAAATGCTAAAGGTAAAAGCACACTTATGCTGGATAAAGAGTTGTTCCCAGAAATTAGGGATTTTAAGTATTTATAGGAGTCTCAGCGAAAATGGCAAAATTGTAATTAAGTGGTCTTCAGTCTGGAACCATATCGGTCAGTTGTATCGGTCTACGTTGATCGATATGAATCCTATCGGTCAGTTGTATCGGTCTAGGCTTGATCACTATGAATCCTATCGGTCAGTTGTATCGGTCTAGGCTTGATCAATATGAATCCTATCGGTGTGGAAGGTGACCGATAGGGTGACCGAAATGTACTCGGTGCACTTCTATCGGTCACTTCCTGACCAATAGCTTTGATCGATACAGATTGTATCGGTCACCCCTTAACTCATAGCCTTGATCGATACGGATTGTATCTGTCACTCCTTGATTGATAGCCTTGATCGATACAGATTGTATCGATCACTCCTTGACCGATAGAAGTCAATCGGCTTCACGAAAACTTCTGTAACTTTCTAACCGCTGATGGGAATAACCTGAACCCAACTCCAGACGCAAGCTAACGCACGGGGCTACACTATTAATGAAGACTGTTGAAACTTAATCGGGTTGGAGATGCTTCGTCCGAGCCGGTTTTGTCAGGTGAAGTTTCTGGCCGCTTCAACAAGGTGCACCTTCTTCTTGACTCTTTTGATATCTTGTGTTGCACCTACCATCATCTCCCATGATCCTTATAGTTTAAAACTCTTCAAACATACCTGCCGATCTCCTCAAATGCACAAAACATGCAATGCTCACCATAAATCTACACTAAGTCCTAATTGCATGCAAATGGGACAAAAACAAGCAAACATGAATGTTTAAAGACAATAAAACAATGAAGAATGTATGCTAATATGGTATAAGTAATGAGTATATCAACACCCCCACACTTGTTTTTTGCTTGTCCTCAAGCAAACAAGAACAAATGGGAGAGTGAGGTTTGAAAGTGGGATCTCAAAACTAAAGATGTCAATAAAAAACTGATTCAATGCCCAAGTTATAAGTTCTAAGATGCATAGAGATTGTTCTACTTTAAAAACTTTAGCCATACCTACCATAGCAAACAATGAACTCTATCCTAGCATACACACGCATTCAAATCAATCAACTCTTTAACATTCATTAACAGTAACCAATGGATCAAGTTTGTGCAAATCAAGAGAAAACATTTGGTCAAGGGACATGGTTATGAGATGAAAATGATCTCATTAAAATAAGGGTTTAAAGATTCATGGGATCACTCAATGAAATGATTTTATCTTAGGCAAAATACTAAAGATAAAAGCACACCTATGCTGGATAAAGAGTTGTTCCCAGAAATTAGGGATTTTAAGTATTTATAGGAGTCTCAGCGAAAATGGCAAAATTATAAATAAGTGGTCTTGAGTCTGGGACCATATCGGTCAGTTGTATCGGATTAGTCTTGATCGATATGAATCATATCGGTTAGTTGTATCGGTCAAGGCTTGATCGATATGAATCCTATCGGTGTGGAAGGTGACCGATAGGGTAACCGAAATATGCTCGGTGCACTTCTATCGGTCACTTCCTGACCGATAGCTTTGATCGATATGGATTGTATCGGTCACCCCTTGACTGATAGCCTTGATCGATACGGATTGTATCGGCCACTCCTTGACTGATAGCTTTGATCGATACGGATTGTATCGGTCACTCCTTGACTGATATGAATCAAGCGGTTTCACAAAAACTTCTGTAAATTTCTAACCGCTGATGGGAATGTCCTGAAACTAACTTCAGACGCAAGCGAACTCACAGGGCTACATTTTTGATGAAGACTGTTGAAGCTGAATCAGGTTGGAGATGCTTCGTCTAAGCCGGTTTTTTCATGTGAAGTTTCTGGCCGCTTCAACAAGGTGCACCTTTTTCTTGATTCTTTTGATATCTTGTGCTGCACCCATCTCCCATGATCCTTATAGTCTCAAAACTCTCCAAACATACCTGCCAAACTACTCAAATGCACAAAACATGCAATGCTCACCCTAAATCTAGTTCTAATTGAATGCAAATGGGACAAAAACAAGCAAAAATGAATGTTTAAATACTATAAAACAATGCAGAATGTATGCTAATATGGTGTAAATATTGAATATATCAACAATTAATTAAAAGCAAGACTTAAGGTTCTAAGAAGTTGTGGGGTAGTAGCTTTCCAGAGTGAAAATGGGGATTTTTAGCAAAGGAAAGCATCGAGCATTTATAAGCAAGCAATTCTCAATGTTGTACTCCTAGACAAGGTATCTAAATGGAACTAACTTGGCATCAATAAGCAGTTCATATTCAATAAGATTAAAGTGTCAGAGCCACTTGTGATGGCGTATCCTTCAACCATAAGCATAAAGATCAGAACCATTCTAGCCTAAGAGATGTGCTAATCAAGCAATCATTCTCTCACCCAAGCAAGATTTCAGATCAACTTATCAATCTTATGAACCAATAAGGACCTAGTTAGCTAAACACCAATCAAGAATATGGAATTAAGCACACAGCTGCAACATCCTAACAGAGCGAAGCAATGAACATGAATGAAGCAAAGGCAAGATCTTCTATGCATATTATCTAACCATCAAGCAAGAATCCCAAAACCATCATTATCTAGCCCTAAGCGAATCATCTAGCAATGGTGAACTATCACTTTGGTGTCACTGAACAAAGGAAACATAGACCAGGCCAAACTATCAAGCCAAATAAGCGAACCATGCTTAAAAATAAGATAACAAGCCATTTAGTGAACCATATGCATATATCAATACCATATTCAATCAAAAAGGAGCAAGCTTTATGAACAATAACCACTTTGCAAGAGAAGGTGACAACAGAGAATAGTTAAATAAGCCTAATCACCCCTCAATCACATCTTAATCACCACCTCCCTTACTTAGAACCCTAAATCTAAAGTAAACTACTCACTAATCATGTTTAATCCCATTTGTTTGGAGTTAAACATAACTAGATGAGATTAAAATGTAAAGATGAAATCTAAACTACCAAGGTGGAAGAACAATGATTAAAAGACAAGATTAAACCATAAAAATGCAAACTTCATTAAAGATTAAGATTTTAAGGCAAATCACCCTTTAAAGTTTATAGTAGAGAGAGTTTTTGATGAAAAGCTAAACTTGGATAAAGATATTGTTTTGTGGCTTTCCTTTTGTAGTAGGGAGCCAAAAGAAGCATAAAAAAACCTAAAAATAGGATAAGGTCAAAGAAAATAAAGTGGTCAATGCGCGGATGAGTTGCATCGAGGTCGTACGGAAGATGTTCTACTCGATATGATCCGTGCAGCACGCATCAGCTTGCTTCTTCGATGCAGGACCCCGATGTGGACCAACGGCTTAGACTCCTCGTGCTGATCCTCTTCCTCTCGTCCAGCTGTTTACATTTAGCATACTCCATAGGTGTTCTGCTCGATATACTTGCTCGATATGGACCAGACTATGCAAGAGCTCCATTTCTGACATCTTCTTTGATCATGAGCTGCTTCAATCTCCTTCCCAACTCCAAGAACCTCCAAAAACACCTGAAAACAACCATAAACATGCACATGTATGCAAATGTATGCAATCCTAAGCTAAATGCATGCCATGTTGATTCTAAGTGCGAATGACACTAAAATGTTAAACTATAATGCAAAAACAGAGGAAAAGATGCATGAAATGCAACCTAAAATGGTCTAAAACAGAAAGCTATCTGGGGTACTAAAACTTAACCACCATAATTAGTTTGTTACAAAAAGTAATACACTTCATCAACATAACTCGAGAAATCGTCAGATGCCGTCGTATAACCCCATATATGCCCAGTCCTGGTTTGAAGGTCCGTAGCACTGGGTCTCGTGGTATATATCCATCGAAAGGTTATGTCTGATAGCTTTCATGTTGGTGGGACACAATGACGAAGTAAATGGCAGTCCAAGAGCATGATATTCAATAAACTTAAGGCAATAAACTCCACAATCACTACCTGGCCCTTGTTGTGACACCTCATTTGCTTCTAGCCATGTGTGCGTGAAAGCATTAGCTGGTAACTTCTCTTTATCTTCTCGGCTAGCCACTTCCCGAAGCAGATAAGGCAGCATGACTGCTATAGGCTCAACTGCTTTCGCTATTTCTTCAGCGCTAGAATGACGAACGAGGCTGTCCCAAATGAGAATGTGCCTCTCAAGTATTGAGATAGACAGAGCAACCCAATGATCATCATTTACTTTCAAGGGCATGTATATGTCATCGACCTCGATCCCCCATGTCTTATCCGTTTTGCAGTACATCGGTGTCTCACCGTTGTAATAATCATAGACACTAGGCGGCATCATTCTACCTAAGCCATCGAGATTCAGTTCGATGGTAAGAAAATCCATGTATTTGGTATGCCACATCATGCTTAAAATCGTATTAAGGAAGTAGATACGATCACTCCTAAACCTTTCAGTATGTTTCGTGAATCGAAATCTCAGCTGGTTGATGACGGAATCCATGTGCTATATAACCAAATATAGAAGTCAAGAAAGTCAGAAAATGAAGTGAAGTCTACTCGAGAAGTCTACTCGAAAAGTCTGCTTGAAAATGAAGACTAACCGTGTCTGCGAGCCATTGTTGTGGCGTCCTCACCAGTCACCACCAGTGTTTTATTAGTTCACAATACTCAGACTATATAGACCAATACTACTAATATATAGTACAACTTGTTTCCATGGGGAGAACTTACGGAAGACGTTTCAGCCACTCATTTAGAGCTTTATTTTTTGCTGCATCAATAGGAGCAAAAGGATCATATTCAGCGCCTAGTCTAGACAACTCCTTATCTTGTCGGCGGTCTTGGCTTGTGACAATTTTAGCAGCCTTCTTCTTTGACATATCTTTCCTTAACTGCTCATCCATATCCTCTTTAGTTAGTTTCCGGTTCCCTACATAGATGACACTTGGTTCTACATTCTCCCGGTTGACACTCTCACATGGTTTTTTGCTGAAATAATGCATTATAGATGTCATTGAGAAGAACAAATAGAATAGATGACTTTATTTATTGGAATTGGTTCAAGTAAACAAAAAAAAGTCAAATGATACAGGTACAAAATTTTGAAAATATAAGAAAATACAACAACATCTAGTTCTTTAGAGACTACTTTCCCCTTGCTCTTGCCCTAGTAAGCTTAATGACCGGAGTCAACGAAGGCCTAGCAGTCTTAGCAGTCTTAGAAGTCTTTCTAGTAGATTTGAGAGAGGTATCGATACTAACCCGACCATTGTTTCACTTGACATGCTCCTCATCCATAGCCTCTTTAATCTTCGCAATAGTATGCTCCACAGCGACAACCTTTTCAGAGAGGAGGTCAAACTTCTTATCGCACACCTCAAACCCATCCTTCATTTACCCAGACAATGTTTTGCAACATTCTGAGAAATGTTGTTTCATCGCCTCCACCAGACTCTTTCAAATCTCCTCTTCTATGGCAGAAGGAGGCACTGGACAACTCTTCTTCCGGCTTTCATCGTTTGTGTCAACACGGCTTTCATCGTCTTGTTACACGCTTCTTTTTGGCCCTTTGTAGCCTCTGACTTCATGACCAATGACTCCTTAACAACTTTAGACCGCCAATCACTGGACTTCCACTTCCAACCACTAGCACCAAACTCCCCAAACATAGCTTTGATAACATTCTCGGTAAGGAGATCATCTACCTCGTCATCCTAAGTAGGGAACACCTCCTCCCGTTCCTTGACAGTAAAGTTATTGAAGCTAACCTGCAAACAATTGGGATATATATGTTACAGAGGTCTACGCAAAGAATTATACAAAAAAGAAGTTTACTCGAGAAGTCTGCTAGAGAAACAAATATAATTTGGGATTACCTGTTTCAGCATAGCTTCTTTGATGTATTTTCGTCCTCAGTAACCGTTGTAAGCCAGCACCGATGGAGTTGGGTTGTTAGGAAAGGGATTTCTGTATTGCCTCCCGAAATCTGGCATAGCATAATACGCCCAAACTTGGAGCACTTCGGCAAAACCATAAAGAATAATTTTCCTCATGAAATTGGTTCTTTTGACAGACTCTATGAGGTTCTTGAAAGCCACTCTTCCCCCACGGGTAATTTGCAAATGCCTCGACATCCATGACTAGTCTTGCATAGTTCCACAATGTGGGTGAATCCCTCTTCTTTGCCTCAATGAATCCAGCATAGATAGATAAAAATTCTAACCTAAGCTTCTCATCCCTTGTTCAGTGCCCAGCACGCTTACATGCTTCCGTAAGATTGTCAATGGTGGGGCCAACATCTACACTAACGACAAGTTTCTCCCAAAAAAGTTTCATCTCGGGGGTAACTTTTGCTTCCTTCGGTTCCTCAACATACTCGCAGTTGAGACCGGTGAGGTGCTCAAACTCATTTAGTGAAAACCTCAATGGGGTTGCATTTATGAGACTCCATATCTCATACTTCTTCGTGCAGTCAAGCTGAAAACCGAGTATAAACTGAACCACCATCGATGCCCAGCCAAAATTCAGTTTGTAAAACTATAGAAAAACACCCAACCTTGATTCCAAAATCTCTTCCCATACATCTTCTTCCAGCACTGCTTCTAATGCAGGAAACATCTTGCTATCGTTGCTATAGTAGGCTATACTTTTTCCAGGTTGGGGCTTGATATATCATGGTTTTTATGGGTTTTAACCATAGTATAAGTCCTTTTTATTGAGTTTTTTTGGTCTTTTTAGAGTCCTAGTAGAGTCTTTGCAGGTTACAGCATGTCTGGAGCATAATTGGAGATATTGAAGCCTTTTGGAGCATTGCAAGATGAAGCCACGAAGTGTGCAACTCAGAAGGAAAATGTGGACTTGGGTAACACTTGTCACCAAGCTCGTCACCCGTAGAAGGAGTCGTGGCCTTGTTTTTAAAAGATGGAGACTTATTTGCAGAATTGGCCCAGAAGTTCTAGTATTTGCAAGAACGCCCCAGATCGTGTTTTAGCTTGTATATATTAGGTTTTCAGCCATTGTTGCCTTTGGATCTTAGATTTTAAGAATTCAGAGAGCTTTAGAGAGGATTTTATTGAGAGCTTTTGGGGAGACAGATCATGTACTCTTTTTGGAGAAGATTTCGAACCCCTTTGTCTCTTATTTCATTCTTTCAATGCAATTTTATTCAGCTATGCTTTGTGATTCCATGACCATGTCTGAGTAATTTGCTAGTTAAGTTAGGGCTTTTCAAAGGTTGATGAAGAGTTCGTAGAATTGATATCTGTTAGGATTATCTTTTGGTTCTTCATCCCTCCTTGCTTGAAAATCGATTTCTAAGACACATCATCTAGAAATCCAAAAATCATAGGTTGTTTAATAGATGTGAGAGCATTATTGATAACCTGATCTAGCATTAGATGAGCAAAACAATTTAGTGCAAAGAGATCTGGCTTAGGAGTTTTGTGAACAATTGAACCTGATCATTACTGCATGTTTAAATTGTTAGAGTTTGCAAAGAGATTTGAAACTCTGTGATTTAGACATAGATAACTTCTGCAATGAGAATTGATTAGTTATATATTTGCGATTCATGTTCAAGACGGTTCTTAAGCATTCCTGATTTCATGTATTCTACATTCTCGGATTCAACCTGCGAATTGTCCTAACTTAGCGCTTTTAGTTTTCCGAGTCTTAGATCAAACAAATTTCACCTGCTATCTTTTATTTTGTTATTTCGCATTACATACACTATTTATTGCTTAGATTAATCTGAATCTGAAATCGCTAGTATAGTTTACATACTCTTTTGGGATTCGATACCCCTTATACTATGACTGCTTTGCTGTGCACTTGCAGTAGTATTTATTTGGGTAAAACATAAGCCCTATCAAGTTTTTGGCGCTGTTGCCGGGAAGTAATAGCTGCCTATAGATTTTTAGTATTAGGATTTTGTCTAAGTTTTAGTTTGTTTACTAACTTTCTGCTACTTTTCTTTGTGCTGGTTTCAGGTGTATACCTAATCGCAGTACCAGAAGCAACAAAGAGAAGGATCTTTTGACCTTAGGCATTGACGAGCTAGCTAAGTTGGAGAGGACCATCAGAAAAGCTAAGAAGCAATCTACAATGGTTAATCCACTGATCTTGGTTGAAGATGTAGAAGGTCACTTGGTTGACAGAGAGAGAAACAGGAGAAATGAAGAAGGGCAAAGACTGGATCAAGATGGGAATGTCATTGCTGAACAGCAGGTTAACCAAGTTGCACAAGACACAGGAGTCCCTGTTTCTGCTAACAATGCTGTTGGGCGTTCTGTTCAGAGGACTCTAGGAGACTACAACAGACCTAATCAGTTATATGCCAACAGAGCTGCAATCCGCCCTACTACTTTTCAGATGAATGATTTTGAGCTCAAGCCTGCTTACTATCAGCTGGTGTGTGTGGGCTGGATTTCACTCAATAGAATTTTTCTGTTAAAAATAAAAGAGGACATAAAGATTCTATGTTAAAACACGAGAGTAAAGATCCAAAGATGGTAATTTTATTAGTGCTGCTTTGATAAGCTTTTAGTACAAGTGTATTGCTAAGTCTTTTGCTAGGTCGAAAAGAGATATCCGCGCTAATGAGTTAAACTCTCTATTTATACAACTGCTAGTTCCCATCTAAACGAAGATCTCAGAGTATATTTGCCCAGATAATCCTTCCTTATCCCCTTCGCGGCGTCCTCTTCCTCAAGGCTTCGTCTTCTAGGGTAGACGCCGCTTCGGACTTCTTCGTGGATTTGGGATCGGCCCACTTGCACATCGCCTTGTCTTGGGTCTGACTAGGGGCATCGCCTTATTCCTTCGTGGGCCTTCGCCTTTGGGCTTGATTTGAAGTTATCCTCGCCCGTGCACGGTTTGGGCGAGGTGATTGGCTTCGCCTGGCTTTCGCACGGTTCACCTCGCCCGTGCACGGTTTGGGTTAGGTGATTGGCTTCGCCCGGATTTTGCACGGTTCACCTCGCCCGTGCACGGTTTGGGCGAGGTGATTGGCTTCGCCCGGCTTTTGCACGGTTCACCTCGCCTGCGCACGGTTTGGGCGAGGTGACTGGCTTTGCCCGGGTTTTGCATGGTTCACCTCGCTGTGCACGGTTTGGGCGAGGTGACCGGCTACGCCCGGGTTTTGCAGAGTTCTCCTCGCCGTGCACGGTTTGGGCGAAGTGACCGGCTTCGCCCGTGCAAAGTCTGGGCATCGCCAAGAATCACTGTTAGGGTGAAAACCGACCCCAACAGTTAGCCCCCCAGCTCTTGAGATTCAAAGATGAGGGTGACGAGGTGTCAAGAGAGGCGAGATCGATGGTCAAGAGTTTTTGCATCGCCAGGATGAGATGCTTGTTTTGGCAGGACGAGGTGAAAATGCCTCCACTTCCCCTCGTCGGGGAGAAGCGAAACTGCCTTACTTCACCTTGCCGGAGCGAGGTAAAAATGCTCTGCTTCTCCTCGCCATGGCGAGGTGAATGTGTCATGCTTCACCTCGCCGGAGCGAGATGAAAATGCTCTGCTTCTCCTCGCCAAGGCGAGGTGGCTATGCCTTGCTTCTCCTTGCGATGGCGAGGTGGCTATGCCTTGCTATTCCTCGCGATGTGAGTTGGATATTCAGCTGGCGAAGCGAGGCAAATCCCTGCACGAGCGGGGAGTCTGCTTCGTCGTGGCGAGGTGCTTTGTTCAGCTGGTGCGAAGTGTCTTTCTTCGCCGAGTTACATCTTGCTTCGCCGAGTTATGCTCAGCCTGGGCATAACGTTTCGCTCTAAGTTGACGAGGTAATTCCCCACTTTGAGCGAGGTGGAGAAAACTTCCTTCTTGACGAAGCAATATGATTTTTTTTACGCTGGCGAGGTGAAACGACCCGCTATGTAGGCGAGGTGAAATGACTCGTTGGTCTATAAGTTTGGCTTCGCCCTTGTCTTACCGAAGCGTTGTGTTTCGCCTCGCTATTTTTTTTATACTTAGGATTTTTCAGAACATCTTCTTCTTCTGGATTTGTTTATGGGCCTTGATTTCTGATCTCTTTGGGCCTAAAAAGCCCATTTAGAGATCAATCCTCCTTGGGGACTGCAACCGTTTCGCGTACTCCCGAGGCGAGGTGTTCAAGTGGCTATAAGTAGCGAGGTCTCTCCTCATTCTTTTTCATTACCTTCAATCTTTAAAAAATTTCAAAAGTTTGTTTTCTCTCTTCTCTCTCTATCTCCCTTTTTTTATGTTAGAGTTCCGATTAGGGTTTTTCTATTCTTGGTCGTTCCGCCGCCGTCCGCTTTAAATACTCCGGTCCGTCTTCGATCTTTCTCCAAAAACCTCCATGGCATCTTCTCCTTCTTCTGGGTCCGAGGTGAATCCTTTGACTGCTGGATCCAACCAAGGCGACGCGCGTTCCAGAGCTTCAATGTCTAGTCGGAGCGAGTCGAGTCGTCGGGACGAGGCCGGTGTGTCATCTCGATGAGGCGAGGTAGGACCTCGCAGCGAGGTGAGATCTCGCAGTGGTGAGAGTTTTTGGAGCGAAGCCGTCGGGTCGCCCTGCCGATGCGAGGTGGGATCTCGCGGCGAGGCGAATATATCATCTCGTCGAGGTGAAGGATCTCGTGGCGAGGCGAGCGTATCATCTCGTCGAAGTGAGGAGTCCCGTGGCGAGGCGAGTATATCATCTCGTCGAAGTGAGGAATCCCGTGGCGAGGTTAGCATATCACCTCGCCGAGGTGAGGACTCTCATGGCGAGGCAAGTGTATCATCTCGCCGAGGTGAGACGGGATCTCGGGGCGAGACGAGTATATTATCTCGCAGAGGCGAGGAGAGTCATTGCGGCGAGGTCGATTCAAGCCTTGATGGCTTAGTTAATTCTTTGAGTAGTGGACCAAACGATACGGGTTTCGAGGGAAACGCTCTGGTCATCGAGGGTGAGAATCCCCATACCACAGTCGAACATCTTTCTCAAGCAGTTGAAGCGATAGAGACAAAACCCGAGGAAGAGGACTGGAACTGGGACCCAGCCGTGGCGAGGAGAGAGCTTGCAGAGATGGTGAAACTTCAGCAACAGCCCAAAAAGAAGAGGACGAAGAAGACAGTTGCTGATTCGCCAGGGTCTACGCTCTCAACTATTGAGAGTTTAAAAGATCTGAGGGCTCGCTTCAATATCAGCGAAGAGGTTGAGTTCCTGCTACCCACTTCGGCAGAGCGAGCAGACCATCCGCGTTCCGGATACTTTACAGTTTATGAGAGTTTCTTCTACCTTTGCCTTCTTTGGTTTCCCATCCCGGAAGTTATCTCTCAGTATTTATGCAAATACAAGCTTGCTTTGGCCCAGATTACACCTCGAGGCCTTCGCCATCTTATTGGTCTTGTCGTTCTCAGCTACGAGTGCGAGGTCGAGCTTACAGTTGGCCATCTTCTTAACTTGTTGGATATTCGTAGGAATACGAAATCCGAGACATACTGCATTGGTTACAAAAGGGATTGTCGGATAATCCACGGGTTTCCTAGTAATGACAGAGACTGGAAGAGCCGTTTCTTCTTTGTTTTATAAACGATGCATCCGTACCCGCGGCATGGCTTGAGAAGGTCAAGACGGACTGGGGGCGAATTGGTAGCGGATTGTTGCCAAACCTAGTGATTTTGTACCCGAGTCGATGTGAGTATCGTTTCTAACGTTTATTATTTTTTTTTGTTGCAGAGCGTCAGATCGTGCTAAGGATTCCCAAAGGTTTTCTCGACTCGGTCAAGCTTTTTGGCCAGAGGAGGACTTATTGGACGAGGAGTTTCACGTTGCAAAGGGTTAAACGTGCTCGAACGTTCAACCTCAGGATCGATATAGATTACTCCGAATCTTCTCATTCATCCGACGTCGATTCGATTTACAAGCTGGCGGCCAAAATGACTCTTCAAGACAAAAAGGCGATGGAAGCCAAGAAGCGAGCGGGAGAAAATGAGAAAGAACCAGTTAGGTCGAAGGAGGCGAGCCCTAGAGTTTCGGGCGAGGCAAATGCGATCTCCACGATTCCGGGCGAGGTGAACACTGGTTCAAAATTCTCAAGTGAGGCGAGGGCAAAGGCAGCTAGAGTTTCTTCTGAGATCGTCGCGGGTTTGAAGTCTTCTCTGCGACCTGAGGGATCCTCTTTGTCTCGTCATGCAGAGAAATCAAAGGTGACTCCTCGAGCCGATGGAGGCGAATCGGACAAAAGGGGTTCGAAGCGCGTCGCGTTAAGGGAAGATAAGGCGGGCGATGCAGCTGTTTCGAAGAAGAAAGCGAAGAAAGATCCTCTCGTTCCTGCGTCTGTTCCCGACGCGAATCTTGGCACAGCCGCTTCAGATGCGCTTGCCGATGAGACTGCGGTGACCGTGATACTTTTCTCCAAGATCACTCGTCCAGGAGATCGTCTTCCCGCGCCGGATACTCTTGCTTTGAGCAAGAAATACGCCAAAATGGCACTCATAGGAGTCAAGGTAATTGTCTTTTGTCTCCGCCATTCTTGTGATACGTGTGTATATATTTTTTTTTTTTAAAAGAGCTTGTGATCATGTTTCAGTTTATTGAGGCAGCGAACGAGGTGGTCGCAGGCTATGAACGGGATGTCCGGGAGGATTTGCGTCGTATCCAGGAGGCTCGCGGCGATGCCGTTGCTCTCAAGGCTAGTCTCGACGAGGCCGAGCTAAAACATTTGATATTGCTGCATATTTAGTGTATTTTGCATACATATAAGTTAGTTTTCACGCATTTACCTTGCATGTTAAGCTAGTTTGCATCGCTTTAGGTCCTACAGTACTTTTGCACCAGCATTTGCATGTTTCGTGCATTTTGCATCACAATCAGGTTGCTTTCGGTTACTTTGGAGCTATGGATGACTTATGGACGCACGAAGGCTCGTGAGGAAGTCCGTGGACACTTGGAGAAATCAGGATTGCACGTTAAGGACCTGAGATCGAGTAGCAGATCAAGCAAGGCAGGTCGATCTAGACGAGATCGACCAGAAGATCGAGTATGGAGATCGATTTGGAGTACAGACGTAGACGACACCATGCAGATCGAGGACCGGATTGAGCTTCCAACCCGATCAGCACAAGATCGACTTAGAGATCGACCAAGAGCCATCCGATCCAAGACAAGATCGAGTGCCAGATCGAGCTTCATGATCGATCCCAGACCAACCTTATCCGTCTAGCCTATTTTTGGACCGTAGCAAAGGGGGGGGGACAACTTGCGGTTTGGTCATTTTTGGCAAAAAGCAACGATCCCTTTCATTATTCCACCATGTCGACTACTTTTCTATCATCTCTCTCGTTTTTAGGCGATTGGCCATTGTTAGACTTCGAGTTTTTTCTGTTTTTGCTTTTGAATATTGGATCGTTTAAGTTAAATCAATCGTTTTTCATGTTTAGTTCTTCATTTATTGCATTTTGTACGGTTTATTTTATGAGTCGCGAGTAGTTTCGCCGGGTTTTGGGGTTGAGAGGATTCAAAGGGGTCGAAAAAGTATTCAAGTTTGGTGTTTTCTTGTTCTTCATGGCTTTCTCTTCTAGGATGTCGAGTTCTTAAGGCTTAAAGAGTCTCACGCCAAGATCTTTATGATCAGAGAGAGCTCTTACCTTGACAGGATCCAGAGATCTCTGAAAATCGCATCCTAGAGACTAGTTACTCTTTCCCAAACGCCATGGTAGTTTAGAGGACTAGTTAAGACGCGTGTTTGAAATCTGGTTTCCTTGCCCTTCAATCTCTTTTTCCGCCAAACGCCATGGGTCTAGAGGAGAGAGTGAAGGAGTGATCCATACCACACGCCAGGGATGGATCTTGTTTTGTTTTCAAGGCTTAGAGAATCTCACAAAGTGAGTAGATCTAGAGTTTTCAAACCAAGCTTGGACCTTTGAGACCGTTGAACATGAATCTCAATCCTAGACCCTCTTTCTTAGTATTCTTACATCTCTGTTAATCATTCGCTTGTTATCTGTTGCATCCTGGTCATTAGTTCCGTTGCATTTGAACTTTTAGACGAGATCGATCGTTGTTGCTCGATCTAGTGGTCGATCCACTAGTCGATTTTTATAAATTCATAGCTTTGCATTTTAATCCTTCTATTTGTTCGTCGTGGTAGTTCACTCGTTCCTGGTAATTTTAAAATAGCTTTTCCTTGCATTTAGTCGTTGCATCTAGTTTTTAGGATTTTCACAAAACTGTTCATCATTTGCCTAGCTTCACTCGATCTTTGCATTCACATTGCACTTTCTAGCTCCTAGGTTGGATTGATTCCTCTTGCATGCTATACTACGACTATGTGCTGCTTGAGTTTTGATAACCTCATGTTGCATTGCATCACTCCCTTTTGACGTTGCTAAAAAGCTGTTATCAAATGGCGCTGTTGCCATCTTAGGAGTGTTTTGAAAGCACTGAGATTTGAGGTTTAGTAAAGACTAGGCCTTTCTTTTTCTTTTGGTTACTAATTTCTCTACTCTCAAACTTGTGTTTCTCAGGTACATGAATTTTCGTTCAAGGGGAGACAACAATCTACTTCAACCCTTGGATAACATTCATCAACTTGGTCATTCACGACAAAGACGAGTACGAGAGCAAGTTAGAGCTTTTGAGGAGATTGTTCAGCAAGGTTCAGTGGATTTTGAAGCGATGGCTGAGCACGAGCATCCAGAAGGACCTCCTCCAGCTCACGGAGAAGTGGGAAGGGGTAATGGAAACCCCCAACACGCGGCTAGACCCCCAAGGATCATAGGAGCGGGAGATGCTCCCAATACCCATCACAATAGGTTTGGGATCACTCCTCCTCCTGTACAGAACAACAACTTCGAGATTAAGCCAGGTTTCATCTCAATGGTGCAAAACAATAAGTTTCACGGGCTAGCAATGGAAGATCCCTTGGAGCACCTTGATAACTTCGAGCAAGTATGTGGGATGATCAAGATAAATGGCATATCCGAAGATGCTTTCAAGCTGCGTCTCTTTCCATTTTGTCTTGGAGACAAGGCTAGACATTGGGAGAAGACACTTCCACAAGGCACCATTACATCTTGGGCTGAGTGTAAGAAGTCTCTCCTCTCAAAGTTTTTCTCTAGCACCAGAACAGCAAGGCTGAGAAGCGAGATCAGCGGCTTCACTCAAAGGAACAATGAGACTTTCAATGAAGCCATGAAGCGGTTCAAGGACTACACTATCCAGTGTCCTCACCACGGCTTCAGCGAAGAGACTCTTCTAAGCACTATCTACCGAGGAGCCTCACCAAAGATACGCTTGCTACTTGACACGGCTAGTAAGGGAAACTTCCTTGGTCAAGAGGTAGAAGAAGGCATGGAGCTGATTGAGAACTTGGCATTGACTGACGGCAACTGCGCTGAAGATTACGACCATGCACCGAGAGGTTCTGAGCTAGAGTCTCACAAGAAAGAGCTTAAGTCATTACATGAGAAGATTGATAAGCTGGTGTTGGCTAATCAGAAGCATGTTCACTTTGTTGGAGAAGCGGATGAAACCTTAGAGGAGCTTGAGTTGAGTCAAGAAGAAGCCAACTGGGTGGCGGGTCAACACAACTACAAAACTCAAGGGTATTCACAAGGCTACAACCAGAACAACAATCTCTCATACCGTAGCACCAACGTCGCGAACCCTAAGGTTCAAGTGTACCCTGCTCAGCAAGCAAAGCCTTTTGTACCATACAACAAAGGTTTTCAGCCGAGTGGTGGCTTCCAAGGGCAAGGGCAGAACAACTTCCAAGAACAACAGCAAGGAAACAAGGGTTATACGCCAATGTACCCTCCCGGCTTTGTACCTCAACAACAACCGATGCAACAACAACAAGTTGATCCTGTCCAAGCTATGTTTCAACAATTGATCCAGGGGCAAGCATCTACAAATCAGAAGTTTGCCGAGATGAACACTCGTTTAGACTCGTCTCTCACGGATTTATCTACTCAGATTACAAACTTGAATAACAAGATCAAGCAGCTAGAGAAGGGAAAGGCGAGTACAAGCGGTCAAAATAGCTTACCAGGAAAGTGTGAGCAGAATCCCAAGGAATACGCCAACGCTATTACGCTAAGGAGTGGGAAAGAGATTGCACCTACGGTTACTCCAAAGATCAACGAGAACGTTGTAATTCAAGAGGGGGAGGGTAAGCTTTCAGCCGATGATGAGATAAATTTTGACAATGTTTGGATTCAAGGACCAAGGAGAAGTGAGAAAGCGGTTGTTGAGAAGAAAGCGGAGCAAACTACTAAGGAGAAGGATGCTTACGTACCTCCACCGTATGTACCTAAGCTACCTTTTCCTGGCCGTTTCAAGAAGCAACTCATAGAGAAGCATAAAGTCTTGTTTGAGAAGCACCTTAAGGACGTAGAGATCAAGCTACCTCTCGTGGACTGCCTTGCAATGATGCCTAAATGCGCCAAATTCTTCAAAGATACGCTCGTGAAGAAGAATAAGGAGAGCAAGGAAGTGCTTGTTCTTAGTGAGGAGTGTGGTGCTGTGATACACAAGGAGATAGTCCCTAAGAAGTTGGGAGACCCTGGAAGCTTCATTATACCTTGCGCTTTAGGTCCTTTGGAGTTCGAGAGTTGCCTTTGTGATCTCGGAGCTAGTATAAATTTGATGCCTCATTCCGTGGCAAAGAAGCTTGGCTTCACCCGTTTCAAGGATTGTAGAATCTCGTTGGTACCAGCTGACAGAAGTGTGAGGTTACCTGTGGGTTTGCTTGAGGACTTGCCAGTAAGAATCATTGGAGTAAACGTGCCCACAGAATTCGTTGTGTTGGAAATGGACGAAGAGCCTAAGGATCCACTCATTCTCGGTAGACCTTTCTTAGCCACCGCCGGAGCCATCATAGACGTCAAGAATGGGAAGATTGCTTTGCACTTGGGTAAAGATATAAAGCTGGACATCGATATCAATGAGGTTTTGAAGAAGCCTACGATAGAAGGTTAAGCTTTCTACATTGAAACGGTTGATGCTTTAGCGGATGAGTTGATAGAGGAGTTGGCTCAGGAAGATCATTTGAAGCTGGCATTGACTAAGGAGCCAGGAGAGTTCAGTAACGTGGATCAGAGGACTCAGGAATATGTCAACTTGCTTGATTCAAGGAAGGTTGTGCTAGAAGATGAAGGCGTTTGCCTAGAGATTGACTCCGAGATCGATGACATTACTCGATCCAAGGGTCGAATCGACAAGACAATCGAGAGCACAACTCGATCCGGTGCAGCAATCGACCGTCAGATCGAGGAGGGCGATCGATCCAGGAAAACAATCGAGTCCAAGATCGAGAGAGGCCTTCCGATCAGTTTGGGGTCTAATCTGGAGATCGGCTAAGCGTCTCGATCCACATTAAATCGAGTGAGTGAATCGAGCGAAACTGCTCGATCCAGACCACATCGAGAGCAAGATCGACTGGACAACTCGATTTCAGAAGGGATAGCGGTTGGAGAAAGCAGCCTCAAGGGCCATGTCTCGGGTTCTAAGGAAGGTTCCAAGGAGGAAAACAGCAGCAACAGCCACGAGGATGATTGGAGCGAGCTGCTAGCCCCAAAGGTGGACCTTAAGGAGCTCCCGAAAGGGCTAAGCTATGCTTTCTTAGGGCTTAAAGAAACCCATCATGTGATTGTGAATGAAAATCTAAGTGATGATGAGTTGCACTCGCTCTTAACTGAGTTGAGAAAGTATAGGATGACCATTGGGTACTCTCTAAGTGACATCAAGGGCCTTTCACCGATGCTTTGCACTCATAGGATTCACTTGGATAATGAGAACGCCTCTTCTATAGAACATCAAAGGCGTTTGAATCCTAATTTAAAAGAGGTTGTTAAGAAAGAGATTCTTAAGCTGCTAGAAGCTGACGTGATCTATCCCATAAGTGACAGCACGTGGGTTTCTCCCGTACACGTGGTGCCTAAGAAGGGAGAGATCACGGTCATTAAGAATGACAAAGATGAGCTTATACCTACTAGGACTATTACTGGACACCGTATGTGTATTGATTATAGGAAGCTTAATCTTGCTACTAGAAATGATCATTTTCCCTTGCCTTTTATTGATCAAATGCTTGAAAGACTTGCTAATCACCCATACTATTGCTTACTTGATGGATATAGTGGATTTTTCCAAATACCAATCCATCCAAATGATCAGGAGAAGACGACCTTTACGTGCCCTTATGGCACCTTCGCGTATCGAAAGATGCCATTCGGGTTGTGTAACGCACTGGCTACGTTTCAGCAGTGTATGATGTCGATCTTCTCCGATCTAATAGAAGAGATGGTAGAGGTGTTTATGGATGACTTCTCGGTCTATGGTGCGTCCTTTTCTGTGTGTTTGTTGAATCTTTGCAAGGTACTAAAGCGTTGTGAGGAAACAAACTTGGTGCTTAATTGGGAAAAATGCCACTTCATGGTGAAGGAAAGAATCATGCTTGGCCATAAGATATCAGAGAAGGGTATTGAGGTTGACAAGGCTTAAGTCAAAGTGATGATGAGTCTTGAGCCGCCGGTTAACGTCAAAGGGGTGAGAAGTTTCGTGGGACACGCCGGCTTCTACAGGCGCTTCATCAAGGATTTTTCTAAGATTGCACGCCCACTTACACGGCTGTTGTGCTAGGAAGCTGATTTCGTCTTTGATAAGGAGTATTTGCAAGCTTTCGTCACCATCAAGGAGGCTCTAGTATCCGCGCTTATAGTGCAAGCACCGGACTGGACTCTACCTTTCGAGATTATGTGTGATGCTAGTGAATACGCCGTGGGAGCCGTTCTAGGTCAAAGGAAAGATAAGAAGCTGCACGTGATTTACTATGCTTCAAGAACCTTGGATGACACGCAAACAAGGTACACTACCACGGAGAAAGAGCTATTGGCAGTAGTGTTTGCCTTTGAGAAGTTCCGGTCATACCTCGTGGGTTCCAAGGCCATTGTCTACACAGATCACGCAGCTTTGCGCTACATCTATTCCGAGAAGGACACTAAGCCAAGGTTTTTGAGATGGATTCTTCTTCTTCAGGAGTTTAACATGGAGATCAAAGACAAGAAAGGGATAGAGAACGGCGTTGCTGACCATCTCTCTCGGTTAAGAATCAACGAGTCTCTTACTTTAGATGATTCTCTCCCCGAAGAACAACTCATGGCAATCACTACAGCTGTTTGTGGGAACCTAGAAGGGCGATTTGAGGAAGTTCTGAGCTTCAAAGAGGAGGACCTCCCGTGGTACGCGGACATTATGAACTACTTGGCATGTGGGGAAGAGCCTTCGCATCTTGACAATTACCATATGAAGAAGTTCATGAGGGACGTGAGCCACTACTATTGAGCCGCGGACCAAGGCTGAGAAGTTTCTTGCTTCGGTGGTGGAGGTGCAGCGAAAGTTAACCAAGTGGCAAGGGAAGATGATCAAGAAGCTTGCCAAGAAAGTCAAGGCGCTTCAAGGGAGCTCATCCGCAAAGTCTAAGGGGTCCAAGAGTGAAGAGGTTAACCAGCCCGAGAAGAGGAGGAGGTCAATTGGCGGTATTGTCATCCGTAAGCAGCAAGGCACCGTGCAACAAGCTCGCCATTCCGTTCATGGTTTCCCCACCGGAGATAAAGGCAAGGACATAGCCCGACGCTCCTCTAGCACGAGCAGCTCCGCTGAAACATCCTCAAGTTCCAGCCGAGTTAAGGTACTAACAACCCTCCATTGTACATACTGTTCATGTTTTCATGATTTTTGCTTTGTGTTCTGAGCTCTCTCGAATTTTTTTGCCACCGGGATGGTGTCATTCAAGTTTGGGGGAGTGTGTGTGTTATTTGACATGTTTATTTTGATCTTATTTTATCTTTGCATCTCTTGAGTCATGCATGCATCTAAAGCATAAAAAGAAAAGAAATAAATCGTAAATTTTTAAAAAATTTTCAAAAAAAATAAAAAAAAATTAATGTAGTTGCATTTATCTTGTTAAGCATTTTAGGATTGAGTGTAGAATTTTTAAGCATCTAAGTTGTTCGCATTTGCATAAGGGGTTAAAGTTTTCTTAAAAAGGTGTTTTAAGCTTATGAATGGTTTCAATATCCTAGTTATTAGATCTCTAATGCTTTGCTCACACTTTGAAAGTAAGTTCTTACCATGCTTGGATCACTTGTTTTGATTTTCGTGACTTGAATTGAACTCTCATGATTTGAAACTTGTCTAAATAAGTGAAAACCTTAATCTGATTTTTTTAAATATCATTCTTATGCACTTGAAAATAAACACATGGATCTGAAAAAATATTTAGGCTCTCTTCTTCCTTTTACCACTCTTTGTGAGCCTAAGTAGGACTTCCACCTTGACTCTTACCTTTCTTTGAAGCCAAGTTTTCGTGTGTGACATCATTGTGAGGCCTCTTTTGGTTTGAACTTAGCATAACGTGTTACGTTTAGGCGACATGATTAGGTTCTCATATGATTGCTAGCTTTGCATTTTGAAGCTAGATGTAGGCTTAGGATAAGTTTGGGGATCATTGGGGTTGCTTTCTTGTTTATATGCTTTCGGTTTCAAAAGAGTTTGGCATTTGAAGTGAATAAAAGGTTTTAAGTGAAAGGTTTTGTGTTTAAAATGTATAATGCTCCAATAATTTCAGAAGATAGCTCTCTCAAAATACAAAAGAAAAGAAAAAAGAAAAAAAAAAAGAGCCTAAGTGCCAAAATAATAAGAAAAGAAAGAGAAAGAAAAAAAGAAAGAGAGCTATCAATAAGAAAGAAATAAGGGGCTTAATATTTTCAAACCTTTTCACTAGCCTAAATTGAGTTAAGATGTTTTCTATTTTGATTTGGGGATTGCTAAGCTTTTGCTTTGAAGATAAGAGTAGATTTTAGGAGGGTGGGTGAGCTAAAAAGAGAAAAATGAGAGGGGTTTTAGGATCGTTGTTAGCTTGCATGGGTAGATGAGAATCTGATCATGTATGCATCAATTGCCTTTATCTTTAGCATTATGCATAAAGTTCTTACCATCTTTGAGAAAAACCCGTACTTAAAATAAACCCCTCTTTAAATTGAGATCATTTTATGCACATAGCCTTAACCCTTAGCCAAATGTGTTTTGCTTTAAAGTGCATAAGTTTGATTCATGGTTCGGTCTTTAATAAATGTTAAAGGATGAGTTTCTTTGATTGTTTGGAATAGGAGAGTCACGATTTGAAATTCATTATGTGATGAGTATGGCTAAGTTCTTTGGAGTAAGAGTGTGCGCATTGCATTTTAGAGCTAGTAACTAGGGCGTTGAGATTGATTCATTTGAAAGACACCTTTGCAAGAAGCTTAAACCCCCATTTGTTTTAAAACCTCTCTCCCTTCTCTAATTTTGTTTGCTTGAGAGCAAGCAAAAGGCAAGTTTGGGGGAGTTGATATTGCTGCGTATTTAGTGTATTTTGCATACATATAAGTTAGTTTTCACGCATTTACCTTGCATGTTAGGCTAGTTTGCATCGCTTTAGGTCCTAGAGTACTTTTGCACCAGCATTTGCATGTTTCGTGCATTTTTCATCACAATCAGGTTGCTTTCGGTTACTTTGGAGCTATGGATGACTTGTGGACACGCGAAGGCTCGTGAGGAAGTCCGTGGACACTTGGCAAAATCAGGATTGCACGCTAAGGACCTGAGATCGAGTAGCAGATCGAGCAAGGCAGGTCGATCTAGACGAGCTCGGCCAAAAGATCGAGTATGGAGATCGATTTGGAGTACGGATGTTGACGACACCATGCAGATCGAGGACCGGATCGAGCCTCCAACCCGATCAGCTCAAGATCGACTTAGAGATCAACCAAGAGCCATCCGATCCAAGACGAGATCGAGTGCCAGATCGAGCTTCATGATCGATCCCAGACTAACCTTATCCATCCAGCCTATTTTTGGACCGTAGCGAAGGGGGGGACCAGTTGCGGTTTGGCCATTTTTGGCAAAAAGCAACGATCCCTTTCATTATTCCACCCTGTCGACTACTTTTCTATCATCTCTCTCATTTTTAGGCGATTGGCCATTGTTAGACTTTGACTTTTTTCTGTTTTTGCTTTTGAATATTGGATCGTTTAAATTAAATCAATTGTTTTTCATGTTTAGTTCTTCGTTTATTTCATTTCGTATGGTTTATTTTATGAGTCGCGAGTAGTTTCGCCGGGTTTTAAGGTTGAGAGGATTCAAAGGGGTCGAAAAAGGTTTTCAAGTTTTGTGTTTTCTTATTCTTCATGGCTTTCTCTTCTAGGCTGTCGAGTTCTTAAGGCTTAAAGAGTCTCACGCCAAGATTTTTATGATCAGAGAGAGCTCTTACCTTGACAGGATCCAGAGATCTCTGAAAATCGCATCCTAGAGACTAGTTACTCTTTCCCAAACGCCATGGTAGTTTAGAGGACTAGTTAAGCCGCGTGTTTGAAATCTGGTTTCCTTGTCCTTCAATCTCTTTTTCCGCCAAACGTCGTGGGTCTGGAGGAGAGAATGAAGGAGTGATCCATACCACACGCCATGGATGGATCTTGTTTTGTTTTCAAGTCTTAGAGAATCTCACAAAGTGAGTAGATCTAGAGTTTTCAAACCAAGCTTGGACCTTTGAGACCCTTGAACATGAATCTTAACCCTAGACCCTCTTTCTTAGTATTCTTACATCTCTGTTAATCATTCGCTTGTTATCTGTTGCATCCTGGTCATTAGTTTCGTTGCATTTGAACTTTTAGACGAGATCGGTTGTTGTTGCTCGATCTAGTGGTCGATCCCGTGATCGATCCACTAGTCGATTTTTATAAATTCATAGCTTTGCATTTTAATCATTTTGTTTGTTCGTCGCGGTAGTTCACTCGTTCCTGGTACTTTTAAAATAGTTGTTCCTTGCATTTAGTCGTTGCATCTAGTTTTTAGGATTTTCACAAAACCGTTCATCATTTGCCTAGCTTCACTCGATCTTTGCATTCTCATTGCACTTTCTAGCTCCTAGGTTGGATAGATTCCTCTCGCATGCTATACTACGACTGTGTGCTGCTTGAGTTTTGATAACCTCCTGTTGCATTGCATCACTCCCTTTTGACATTGCTAAAAAGCTGTTATCAACATTCCGCCGAGCTGGAGAAGTCCGCTACTCGGATGAAGAAACTTGAGGACGAGAAGCACGACTTCAGGAAAAAAACGCGACGAAGCTGAGGCCCTTGCTGTTCGTCTTAATGAGCAGAAGCTTAGACGTGAGTTGGACATCGCTTCTCTCAAGCGACAGCTCGAGGCCGAGAGAGAGCTGCGCGAGGTTGAGGCCAGGAAAGCGCGTAAGGAGGCGAGGAGAGAACTAGGCCAGAAGTTCTAGGATCGCATTCACCAAGCAGAAGAGAAGATCGAGAAGCTAAAGGGGCCTGCCCGTACGAGGGTTGTTGAGCTTGCGCAGGCCAAGGGGAATCTCCAGCTCATCGAGCTTCTTATGGGTGAGGACCCTCCTTCTCTGGATGCAGAGTTGGTGACCCTGACCGGATGGAAAGAGGAGCTTGCCGATGCTGGCGCAGAATTTGAGCGTCTTGCGACTGACCTGCGAGAGGATCTGAAGATTTTTCCGGTTTCCAGCGATTCTGTCCCACCCTTCTTTGCTAATGAATCGACGGAAGATATGGCTTCGAAGGCTGGTGTGGAAGATCCCGCAGGGTCGAACGTTGATACTCCTAGGTTTGACAAGTTGATCGCCGAGAAGGATTCTCAGCAGGACGTGTCGAAGGTGTTCGAGATCGCCGAGACTTCCGAGGCTGTAGTTTAGAAATTGCCTTCGAATGTTCATGCTTCGATTTGGTTTTTATTTAACTTTTTGTTGTTGCGCATCCATGCATCGGTTGTGCTTTTTTGTTTCGAACTTGGTGCCTGGATGGCTTTATCCGCTTAGACTTTATGCTATGGATTTTATACGATATTATACTATGTTATCGAGCCGAAGTGTTGCTGTTCTGTTTTGGATTGCGGCGAAGCGAAGTGCTCAAGTTACTCACTTGAACATGTCTGATTTTTTATACTCAAAACAGTTTAAGAGTTTTTCCGACTGTCTTTTTCTATAGGGCGAGCCATAGCCGAAAGAGGCGTAGTGGTTAGGATCAGTGCTGTTTAGAAGCGAGGTGACTATGGAGTCTAGGGTAGATCATCACGACCCTTTTATGCTTAATGATTAAGAGTTGAGTTGTGTTCGGGCGAAGCGTTTTGCTTTGCTCGGGATTGCGGCAAAGCGATGGCTTCGTGTTCGTCCGATAAGGCCTACTAGCGAGGCGATTGTAAAGGTTAGACTTCGAGTTCGAATGTATATAGACGAAGCGTAATGTTGCCAAGTGGTGAAGTGTTTGCCTTGGTTTCAATTTTGAATGTGTTTAGTATTTTTGCGATAAAACAGTGTTTCCAAAGTGTTTCGGGAAACAAGCTGAAAATGGGCGAGCTGCGGTATTTCGACCGCGGTCAACCCACAGGTGTTTTATAGCGTTTAGGACCAGCGTTGCTTAGAAGCGAGGTTTTTGAACATATTTGGATATTATGTACCTGATTGTGCACATCAGATACGAAATTCCAAAAATGTTTTAAGAGACGAGCTGCGGCTGGGCGAGCCGCAGTGTCTCGGTCGCGATTGACCTATAAATGCTATGTAGCGTAAATGACCAGTATTGCTAAGGAGCAAGGCGTTTTGCTGGGTTTAGGTTTGAACATATATAGGTACCTCATATTCTACGACCAACCGTGAATATTATATTCGTGAGGTGTTGTTAGACCACAGTTGCTTAGAACGAACTGTTGTTGGGTTTAGGATGTTTTGCCACAGCTTTAGGACTTGTGAACCCAACTCGACTTATTTATCCGTTTTTCTGGCAAAACATAAAGAACATCATATGAGATTTACCCAATGACATTTGACCGGGGTATACCCAGCCATGATTTATATAGCGCACTTTAATCCGTAGAGGATGTTTAAGAACCCCATTGTCCAGTGAGAACGCAGGAGTTAGAATCCGTGAAGGATGTAATAGTTCGTCTGTTGTGGCCAACAACGGACGAGGTGAGTGATAAGAGTTTATGTGTGAGTTGAGTAAACTTTCTCTTTGATTTCTTAGAAGTGATTTACAAAGCGTGGGAGTATACGAGTATACGTACCCCACTCCCCCCTCCTCTTTTTGGGGAGGGAGGCAGTTGAACTCGTCATGAGACGAGCTGCCTATGTACCCCTTTCGGGGATCAACCCGCCCTGTAGTTCATGGTTTTGTCAGAATGACTTAGAAGTAGTACTTCTTTAGGTGCATCGCGTTCTAGGATCTTGGTACTGCGACGTCAGTTGCGTTGTTGGCGAGCTCGTAAACGCCAGGTCGGACTACCTTGGTTATGCGGTAAGGCCCTTCCAAGTTAGCCCCCAGTTTGCCGGCATTTTGCTCGGCTGTGTTTTGGAAAACTTTGCAGAGGACGAGGTCTCCTTCGTTGAATCAACGGCTTCTTACGTTCGAGTTGTAATACTTAGTCATGGCTTGTTGATAGTTTTGCATCCGAATGAGTGCTAGGTCGCGTCATTCGTTGATTAGGTCTAGGTCGTCTAGGAGCATGAGGTGATTTAGGCCTTCTTGTCCGGGTAGGAGTCGTCGGCGAACTCCAGGAAAATCTACCTCGGGTAGAATTACGCATTTCGTTCCGTAGACAAGTGCAAATGGCGTTTCGCCTGTTGCTCGTCTCGGGGTTGTTCGATGCGACCAGAGGACTCCTTCGAGCTTGTCTGTCCAGCGTCCTTTCTTTTCGTCGAGGCGTTTCTTCAGGCCATCGAGTATGGTTTTGTTCACCGCCTCGGCTTGTCCGTTGCCTTGTGGATAGCGAGTCGTGGATTTACTAAGCCTTATCTTCCACTTTTCACAAAAAGTTTCAAAGCGAGTGGAGATGAATTGGGAACCATTGTCGGTCACAATCTCGTAAGAGACTCTGTGCCGGCATATGATGTGCTTCCACACGAAATTCTCGACTTGGGCATCTTTGATGCTAGCGTACGATTCTGCCTCGACCCACTTGGAGAAATAATCAGTAAGGACGAGGAGATATCTCTTTTGCTTCGATCGATGTAGCGGGCCGATGATGTCCATCCACCATCGCATGAAAGGGTACGGCGAGGAGTTGGAGGACAGAAATTCCATGGGTTGGTGGATCGTTGGGGCGTGGCGGTGGCACTTCTCGCATTTTCGCGAATATATTTCGCAATCTTTCACCATGGTTGGCCAATAATATCCGTAACGCTTGATCTTGATTGCCAACGACCTTCTGCTAGAGCAATTTCCGCACGAGCCCTCGTGAACTTCTTTCATGACCTTCCTCGCTTTGGGGCCTTCAACGCACGTCATTAATGGTCCCGAAAATCTCCATTTGGATACTTCGCTGTCGAGTAGAACATATCGAGCTGCTTGGGCTTTGAGTTTTCGAGCTGCCCATTTGTCAGTTGGAACTTCTCCGTCCATTATATAGGATCGGATTGGTCCCATCCATTCATGGTCGCATCCGTACTCGCTCTTCTGTTGCGGTTCCGTTTCCATCTCCGCTTGTCCATCGTTGGCTGGCCCGACTTACTGCGCCTGTTTGTCGGTTACCGCTTCGTCTTCTTCCATCGGATTGATCAAGTTGACTGTTTCAGGATTTTTTATGCTAGGTCACTCGATAAATTCCACTGGGATGACTCTCTTTAAACCAGGGTCTGAGGACGAGGCGAGTGCTGCCAATGCGTCGGCTTGAGCGTTTTCGCCTCAGGGTATTCTTGTTAGTTCGAACTCTGAAAACTCTTTAGCGAGTGTTCGGACGACGCTCAAGTATGCTTCCATTCTCTCGTCCCTCGCCGTGTATTCTCCATTAAACTGGTTCGCGACGAGTTGGGAGTCGCAAAAAGCACGAATTTTTTGGACTATAAGCCCGCGAGCCAATCTGAGTCCGGCGATCAGGGCCTCGTATTCAGCTTCATTGTTTGACGCATAGAAGGCCAATCTGAAAGACTGCTCCAAGATTTCGCCAGTTGGCGAAGTCAACCGGATCCCGACTCCTGACCCTTGCTTTGATGATGAGCCGTCGACGTGGAGGATCCAAGTAGAATCTTGGGTTGGTTCGTCGGTACCTTCGGTTGGGAGTTCGATCAAGAAATCAGCTAGGACTTGAGATTTCGCACAGGTTTTGTTCCTGTACTCGATGTCATATTCGCTAAGCTCCACTGCCCATTTGGCTAGTCTTCTGGATTGGCTTGGACTGTGCAGTATAGCCCGTAGTGGGAAGGAGGTTAGCAAAATGATGGAGTGCGACTGGAAGTACGGCCTGAGCTTTAGTGCGGACATCACCACTGCGAGTGCCAACTTCTCCATTTGCAGGTATCGCGTCTCCGCATCGGCCAGAGTTTGGCTTACGTAGAAGATGGGCTTCTGTTCGCCTCCCTCCTCTCGGACCAGGACTCTGCTTACCGCTGTAACTGAAACAGCGATGTATAGGTACAGTGGCTCTCCCTCGACTGGTTTTGCAAGCACGGGCGGGGTGGCGAGGTAACTTTTTAACTCCTGGAAGGCCTGCTCGCACTCCTCCGTCCACTCAAATTTCTTATTGCCCCGGAGCGTGTCGTAGAAAGGTAAGCATTTATCCGTCGATCTTGAGATGAATCGGTTTAGTGCGGCGACGCGTCCAGTAAGTCACTGCACTTCTCGTTTGTTCTTGGGCGATGCCGTCTGGATCAAGGCGTCGATCTGCTTTGGATTTGCTTCGATTCCCCGGTTTGTCACCAAGAATCCGAGAAACTCTCCGGAGGTTACTGCAAACCGGCACTTCGTCGGATTTAACTTCATGTTATGTTGATTTAGCTGGGCGAAGCAGTCTCTGAGGTGGGTGACGTGATCCTTCTATTCGAGTGACTTCACCAACATATCATCTATATATACCTCCATTGTTTTTCCGAGTTGCACGGCGAACATCTTATTCACCAACCTTTGGTAGGTCGCTCCAGCATTCTTGAGCCCGAAGGGCATTACCTTGTAACTGTATATGCCTAGGTCCGTTATGAATGCTGTCTTTTCTCTGTCGTCGAGATTCATCAGGATCTGATTATATCCAGAAAAAGTATCCATAAACGAGAGGAGCTTGTTACCAGCAGTTGCCTCGACGAGGCGGTCTATGTGAGGTAGCAGAAAGCTGTCTTTTGGGCACGTCTTGTTCAGATCTGGGAAGTCTACGCAGATCCGCCATTTCCCATTCTTCTTTTTTACTACTACTGGGTTCGCAAGCCAGTCGGGATACTTCGCCTCGGCAATAGATCCCACCTTCAAAAGTCTGTTTACTTCGTCGTTAACCGCTTTCGCTTGCTCCGGCCCGAGCTTCCTTCTCTTCTGCTTCACGGGTTTGAAGGTCGGATTGACATTCAGTTCGTGGCAGGTAACATCGATGCTGATCCCGGGCATGTCTTTTGCGGCCCATGTAAAATTGTTAATGTTCTCCTTTAAGAAGGAGATCAGCTTGGTTTTTAATGTCTTGTCCAGCTCGGCTCCGATTTCTACGCATCTCTCCGGGTTCGCCTCGTCTATGCACACTGAGATTACAGAGGCACACCTCGGCTGTTTACCCTCTCCTTCCTCTGACTTCTGTAATTGCTATCAAAGTCTCGACCGCCTTAGCTTTGCTTCGCGGTTAGTCTTGATCTTCTTATGCTCCGTATCTCACTTCGCCTCGGTCTTGGGATTTCTGAGTTTGTGTTCGGCCATGAAGTATATCCTCGACTCCTTTTGGCTTCTCTAGATCGTTTTTATCCCGTTTGGGCCTAGGAATTTCAAGCACAAGTGGTAAATCGAGGCGACAGTTCGCATGGAATTAATCCATGGCGTTCCCATGATGATATTATAGATCGCCGGGCTATTAGTGACTGAAAAATTGTTGATCCTAGTCACGTCTCTGGCTCGGACAGGCAACTTAATGGTTCCCAGCGTTATTATCGTATCCCCAGCGAAACCAGTCAGAGGACTCGGGGTCAGCTTGACTTCGGACATATCGACTCCCATTTTGACTAGGGTATCTCGAAAGATAACGTCTACGGAACTTCCGGTATCGATGAGGACTCTCGCCACGTCATGATCTTTCACTATCAGTTCGATGACAAGCGGGTCATTATGCGGCCTGTCGATGCCCGTAGTTTCGCATTCTTCGAAGGTGATGATATCGTTTGGATTTTTCGTTGGTGCGGACCATTTGATGCTCGCGTCCGCTCGCCTTTGAAAGGACTTGATCGCGGAGATAGTGTCTCGGCAATATTGTGATCTGCCCATGATCATATTTATCCTTTGTCGTGTCCCCGGTTCAGCTTACTTGTCATTCTTCCGATTACGCTTCGGGGTTGCACGTGACCTCGCCTCGGGATCTCTCCTCACCTCGGGATCTCTCCTCGTCTCAAGGCCTTTTTCTTCTGGAGCTGGCTCGCCTCGTTGCTCCGCTTCCACTGCGATTTCTCCTTCAAGGTCCTTCAAGGTCACCGCGTCGCCGAGCTCTCCTTCTATGAGTTTCTCAGTGAGTTTCGCTCCGATTTTTCGGCACTTTGACGTCGGATGTCCGTAGGTCTTGTGCACTTTGCAGTATGCTTTTTCGTCATACTAATTCGGGTTTCTCGTCCAGGTATTACTCCTCGGGAGTTTACTTCGGCCAGTGTCTATTTGATAGTTATGTGCTCTGCGGAAATTTGGTCATTCATGCTGTACGTATGAGTTGCTATGGTAACTCTTCTTTTGGAATGGTTGACTTGGCGTCGCGACTTGATTCTTGTTACTCGCCTTCGCCGAACCAAAGCGTTGCTCTAAAGTTTTGAATTCTTCCTCTTCCAGTATAAAGTCTGAAGTGTGGTGCATGGCATTCTGGATAGTTTGCGGCTTATTTTGGCTTATTTCCTTCCTGAATTCTGACTTATACCAGAGGGATTTTCTCAAAGCGACGAGTGCTCCCTTGTCGCTTACATTATCCGCCTTTGACATGATTGCTTTAAAACGTCCCATGAACGCCCTAAGCGATTCAGTCGGCCCTTGAGACAAGGTCCAGAGGTCTGCATCTGAAACGCCTTGGTTCATGAACATGGAATACTGTTTCATGAATTCCCTGGTCAGTTGCTTGAAGTTATCGATCGAGTTCCTTTCCAAGCGCGAGAACCATTCAAGGGCTGCTCCTCGAAGGCTTTCTACGAAAAAGAGGCAGACACCGGCATCTCGTTCGTTCTCCTTGAATTTGGATCTCGCCATCGCGGTGTTGAATGCTATGACGTGCTCCTTTGGATCGGTAGTTCCTTCGTAGGTGGGCAGTCGGATTTTCCCCGGATCGGATACTCTCGCCTCGGTGATCCGAGCGGTGAATGGGGTCTTCTGGACTTCTTCTAGCAGCAAGTCTATCTCTGGCGCCGCGCTGGTTGCCTTATGCACCTCGGATCTGATGGCTCGCACCTCGGTATTCGCTCGTGCTAAAGCGGCTCGGATATCACTAAGGGCATCTCCTCCTCGGCTCCCTCGACTGTGTTGGATAACGTGGCTCCGATCTGCGGTTCTATGCTCCCCAGGGTATCGAGCTTGATCGCCCCACGCGAGACCTTCGTCCTCCTCGTCCGAGTCGTGCTCAAGCTCCGCGTCGCCGACATCTCCTTCTGCTCGGGTCTGCATCGCCGTGATATTATTTGTGTTAAGTTGGGTTGGGTCCGTCTGCGTCTCCTCGGCCGTAACCGGATTGGCTTCGCTCCCAACTGGTTCATCACTGGCTCCGCCTGGCTGTTGGTCCCCCTGCTCCTGGGCGACTCCTCTCCGGTTCAAGCGCGGTGGGATTGTGATGTTTGGCCTCGTTGCGGCATGCGTCTGTTCTTTAGGGGCAGTTCGTGATTGGAGAACTCTTGAACCTCCGGGTCTGCTGCCGCTCGTCACTGGCGTAGAGAAATTGAGTGCCGTAGGGTAGAGTCCGTGTCTCCTGAACCTGCCTGGTGGGTTCGTCGATGGAAGGATGCTCCCGATGCGTTGGCTTTGGGTTTGACTCTCCGCTGCTAACGCTTCGAGGGTTTTATCTTGCTCTCCCGCCTTCTTCGCCAGCGTCGCCAACATCTCTTTCACCTCTGCTAAGGCAGTCGTGAGCGTCTCGGCTTGCGTCTGTGGATGCTGGACCGTATCATCTATGCCTCCATCGCCTCGCCTAGCTCCGGTGTTATCTCCGTCTTGTGCTCCGGTGGACATCTCTTCAGATCTCGCGTCTCTCGGTTCGTGGGTGTAAGAATTATTTTAATCACCCTCTTTCTAGCGCCAAATTGTGTGGGCTGGATTTCACACAATAGAATTTTTCTGTTAAAAATAAAAAAGGACGTAAAGATTCTATGTTAAAACACGAGAGAGCAAAAATCCAAAGATGGTGATTTTATTAGTTTTGCTTTGATAAGCTTTTAGTACAAGTGTATTGCTAAGTCTTTTGCTAGGTCAAAAAGAGATATCTGCGCTAATGAGTTAAACTCTCTATTTATACAACTCCTAGTTCTCATCTAAACGAAGATCTCAGAGTATATTTGCCCAGATAATCCTTCCTTATCCCCTTCGCGGCGCCCTCTTCCTCAAGGCTTCGTCTTCTAGGGTAGACGCCGCTTCGGACTTCTTCGTTGATTTGGGCTCGGCCCACTTGCACATCGCCTTGTCTTGGGTCTGACTAGGGGCTTCGCTTTATTCCTTTGTGGGCCTTCACCTTTGGGCTGTTTTTGAAGTTTTCCTCGCCCGTGCACAGTTTGGGCGAGGTGATTGGCTTCGCCCGGCTTTCGCACGGTTCACGTCGCCCGTGCACGGTTTGGGCGAGGTGATTGGCTTCGCCCGGCTTTTGCACGGTTCACCTCGCCCGTGCAAGGTTTGGGCGAGGTGCTTGGCTTCGCCCAGCTTTTGCACGGTTCACCTCGCCCGCGCACGGTTTGAGCGAGGTGATTGGCTTCGCCCAGGTTTTGCACGGTTCACCTCGCCGTGCACAGTTTGGGCGAGGTGACTGGCTTCGCCCGGGTTTTGCACGGTTCACCTCGCTGTGCACGGTTTGGGCGAGGTGACCGGCTTCGCCCAAGTTTTGCACGGTTCTCCTCGCCATGCATGGTTTGGGCGAGGTGACCGGCTTCGCCCGTGCAAAGTCTGAGCATCGCCAAGAATCACTTCTATACTTAGCCATATTCCCGTTGATCTTGCTAGGGTGAAAACCGATCCCAACATGGTGGGGCAGCATCCTTTCTATGGCTTACCTCATGAGCATCATATGGATCGCATTGAGAGGTTTGATAATTTGGCTTCAAGTCTTAAAGCTAATAGAGTTAGCTATGACTTTCTGTTCTGCAAGCTGTTCCCTTATTCACTTGGAGGAGATGCTGCATATTGGCTGAAGCAACTGGAGCCTGGTTCACTGACTACTTGGGAGGACACCAAGAATGCATTTCTGAACAATTTCTATGATGATGCTAGATCAGAGGACCGGAGGACAAAAATTGCATCATTCTCCCAGGGTCATACTGAAGCTTTTAAGGCTTCTTGGCTGAGATTCAAGTCTTATCAAAGGGACTGTCCTCATCATGATTTCAGTCAGGTGCAACTGCTTGGGATTTTCTTCAGAGGCATTGACTGGAAGTATCAGATGGCGCTGGATGCAGCTAGTGCTGGAAACTTCAAGACCAACAGACCAGAAGAAGCAATCAAATTGATTGAAAACTTGGCCTGCAGCAACAGCACCAAGAATGCAGATTTTTAGTTGATGAAACAAGCTGGTTGAATGATGGGAATCAGATTGCTGAAGTCAAAGCTAAGAACGACAGTATTCACAGCCTCTTGGTGGGGAAGAAGTCAGTTCATTTTGCTGTAAAGGTGGAGACTTTTAAAAATCCAGAGGAGATTGAGCAGGAAGATGTGAATTTCATCAATGCTGGAGGATTTCAGGGTCAAAGGTATGGGAATCAGCAGTGGAACAAAGGCTACAACAGCAATAATCAGAAGAACACATTCCCAGGAAACCAGAATGCTACAGATTACACGCCTAAGCCTCCATTCCAGAAGACAGAGTACCAGAAACCTTACCAGAATAACAGCAATTTCAGCAGAAATTATGGTTCATCTTCTTATCAAACTGTACCTCCACAAGAGAACAAGATGGAAGCTATGCTGGAACAGATCCTAGAAGGACAGCAGAAGCTGACAGTGGACTTCAATGGCAAGATGAATTCTCTCTATCAAGAATTAAGTGGAAAAATTGAGAGTTTGAACTCTCATATGAAGAAGCTTGATGTTGAAGTAGCTCAAACTGCAGGAGCTGTTCAGAGACAAGAGGGATTCCTTCCAGAAAGGACTGATGCTAGTCCCAAACATCATGTGAATTCCATCACATTGAGGAGTAGAAAGAACCTGCAACCAGTGTTGCAGAAGGGTTTGAGCTCAGGAGATTTCGTTAGACTCGAATAGTATGAAGATGATGAAATATGTGCTGAAAAATCACGGGTGACGATCGTCACCCATGAGGGGTGTCACTCATCACCCACTGAGAGAGACCCCGATAATTGTTCTTCACAAATTGGTGACGACTGTCACCAGGTGGGTGACGCTCGTCATCCAGCTCGAGCAGACTTTCACGACTTGTCCAAAACAAGTGACGCTCGTCACCAATCCAGTGACGCTCGTCACCCGTAGCAACCAACTGCAGTTTCGACTGAGACTTCAAATAATGCTAAGGAGATAGTGTATAAGCCCAATATACCATATCCTAAGCATCCTGAGAAGTCTAAACAAGAGCTTGAAGATGCTAAATGCAAGGCTATCATGGACAAGTTGGTCATAGAGATACCACTGATTGATGCTGTGAGGATTACTCCTATTATAAGGAGGTATATGAAGAGGATGGTGACCAACAACTTCAGTTTAGAGGCTGGAGCAGTGATGATCAACGAGTAGGTCAGTGCAGTGATTCAGAACAGAGTGCCAGAGAAGCTTTCAGACCCTAGGAGCTTTGTTTTAGACTGCATAATCTTTTCTGACAGGTTTGAAAGATCATTGTGTGATCTTGGTTCTAGTATGAACCTGATGCCTCATTCTGTAGCCAAGAGCTTAGGGATGAACGATTTTAAGGCTACAAGGATATCTCTTGTCCTAGCTGATAGATCAGTCAGAGTTCCTGAAGGTGTGATAGAGGATGTTCCTATCAAAGTAGGAGACTGCATGATTCCTACTAATTTTGTGGTTCAGGAGTATGAAGAAGAACCCAAAGACCCTTTGATTCTTGGCAGACCCTTTCGGGCCACTGCAGGAGCTATTATTGACGTCAGAAAGGGAAGAATTGAGCTGAATGTTGGTGACTTGGTGATGCAATTCGAAATGGACAAGCTGATGAAGAGGCCAACCATAGATGGACAGACTTTCTATGTGGATGTTCTTACCAACATTTCTGATCAAATCTTTCATGAGATGAGATCAGAAGACCCCTTGGAGAGGGCGTTGACCATTTCTACAGCAGAGTATGAGCATCTGGATGCTACTGCTACAGGCTACACAAAGATGATGGATGCTACTGCACATGTGATGCAACTGGTTGCACAAGATGAGCTTGTCATCACATCTGCGAAAGCTGCTGCAATGGGTGACTGGAGTGCAGCAAAAGCACCAAAAGTTGAGCTTAAACAGCTTCCTGTAGGGCTAAGGTACGCATTCCTTGGAGAAAAATCCACTTATCCTGTTATTGTTAATGCTTCATTGAACAATGCAGAGCTCACTCTTTTGCTAAGTAAGCTGCACAGATTTTGCAAAACTCTTGGCTATTCTCTTGATGATATTTCAAGAATTTCTCCAGACTTGTGCATGCATAGGATACACTTGGAGGATGAATCGAAATCATCAGTGGAGCACCAAAGGAGACTGAATCTGAATCTATAGGATGTGGTCAAGAAGGAGATCATGAAGCTGCTGCAAGCTGGGATCATCTATCCTATATCAGACAGTGCTTGGGTCAGTCCAGTGCACGTGGTCCCTAAGGATGAGCTGATTCCAACCAGAACTGTGACAGGACACATGATGTGCATCGATTACAAGAAGCTGAATGCAGCCACAAGGAAAGATCACTTCCCTCTACCTTTCTTCGATCAGATGCTTGAGAGGCTGGCGAATCACAAGTATTACTGCTTCCTTGATGGCTACTCGGGCTTCTTTCAGATCCCTATCCATCCAGATGATCAGGAGAAGACCACCTTTACCTGTTTTTATGGCACCTTTGCATACCGCAGAATGCCCTTTGGACTGTGTAATGCTCCTGGAACCTTCCAGAGATGCATGATGCTGATCTTCACTGACATGATTGAGAGGTTTATGGAGGTTTTCATGGATGACTTCTCAGTTCATGGGTCTTCCTTCAAGAGCTGTCTGGACAACTTGTGTGCAGTTCTGCAGTGATGTGAAGAGAAGCACTTGGTTCTGAACTGGGAGAAGTGCCATTTTATGGTACAAGATGGCATTGTTCTTGGTTACAGAGTCTCAAGAGATGGTATATAGGTGGATAGGCGAAAGTTGAAGTGATGACAAATCTGCAAGCACCTGATTCAGTCAAGGCAGTGAGGAGTTTTCTGGGTCACGCTAGGTTCTACAGAAGATTCATCAAGGACTTCAGCAAGATTGCAAGACCTCTTACTACCCTACTCTGCAAAGATGTGAAGTTTGAGTTCACAAAAGAATACAAGTCTGCTTTTGAACAGATCAAACAGGCTTTGGTTACAGCTCCTATTGTGCAGCCTCTAGATTGGGACTTGTCTTTTGAAGTGATGTGATGCCAGCAATTTTGCAGTTGGAGCAGTGCTGGGACAGAGGAAAGACAAGAAGCTACACACGATCTACTATGCTAGTAGGACATTGGATGAAGCTCAGAAGAACTATGCAACAACTGAGAAAGAATTGCTGGCTGTAGTCTTTGCATTTGAGAAATTCAGGCAGTATCTTGTTGGCTCCAAGGCCGTGGTCCATACTGACCATTCAGCACTGAAGTATCTGATGCAGAAGAGGGATGCAAAGCCAAGGTTGTTGAGATGGATTCTGCTTCTTCAAGAATTTGCCATTGAAGTGAAAGACAAGAAAGTAGTTAAGAATAGAGTTGCTGATCATCTATCCAGGATTCAGGTTGAAGATAATGTCCCAATAAATGATTTCTTGCCTGAAGAGAATGTGTACTTGGTAGAGACTAGACTACAGGAAGAAAGTCTTGAAAATCTGCAGTTTTCACGAAACTACAGGGGAGTGACGAGCGACACCAGGGGGGTAACGTTCGTCACCAACAAAGCAGAGTCACAAATCACTTCTTGTACAAAGACGGTGACGCTCGTCACCGATACCGGTGATGCTCGTCACCAATCTCAGACTCTGGCTACGATTTGTGCAAGATTGGGAACAGCCTTTCAAGAGCAAGTCTATGCTTTGAATGATCCAGAGAGGCCCTGGTATGCTGATATTGCCAATAATCTTGCTGCAGAGGATGAACCACATGATTTCAAAGGCTATGCTAAGAAGAAGTTCTTGAGAGAAGTTAGGAGATTCTATTGGGATGAGCCATATCTTTACAGACATTATGTCATGGCTCAGAGTATGCTGGACACTTTTCCACATTCAAAACAGTCTTCAGGGTTCTTCAAGCTGGTTTTTTGGTGGCCTACTATATTCGGGGACGCCCAGACATTCATTATAAACTGTGATACTTGTCAGAGAAGAGGAAAGATCAGCAGAAGACATGAGATGCCACAGAACTTCATCATTGAAATTGAAGTCTTTGATTGTTGGGGCATTGACTTTATGGGTCTTTTTCCCTCATCATATGGGAATAGATACATTCTGGTTGCTGTTGAATATGTATTTAAGTGGGTAGAGGCGTTGGCTACTCCTACTAATGATGCTGCAGTGGTCTTGAAGCAGTTTAAGACCATTATTTTCCCTATATTTGGTGTCCCGCGAATTGTTATAAGTGATGGTGGTTCTCACTTTGTTAACAAGGTCTTTGACAAGCTGCTGAAGAAGTATGGTGTACAGCACAAAGTGGCCACGCCTTATCAGTGAACAAGTTGAGGTTTCCAACAGACAAATCAAGCAGATTCTGGAGAAGACAGTTGGGAAGACTAGGAAGGATTGGTCAGCAAAACTGGATGATGCATTGTGGGCTTACAGGACAGCATACAAAATGCTTCTAGGGATAACACCATTCCATCTGCTCTATGGCAAGGTGTGCCATCTACCAGTGGAGCTAGAGTTCAAAGCACAATGGGCGATCAAGAAGCTGAACTTCGATCTGAAGCCTGCTGCAGAGAGGCGCTTGATTCAGCTCAATGAACTATAAGAAATCAGATATCTGGCCTATGAAAGCTTCAAGTTATACAATGAGAGGACAAAGGCATATCATGATAAGAAGATCATCTCCAGACATTTCGAGCCCAATGACTAGATACTCCTTTACAACTCTCGTTTACAGCTTTTTCCTGGTAAACTGCATTCTCGATAGTCAGGTCCCTTCACTGTCAAAGAGGCTAGACCACATGGCGTCATTGTCCTGATTAACTCCAAAAGATAGGAGTTCACTGTCAATGAAAAGAGGGTGAAGCATTATTGGGCGCAAGCCGAGATTCCAGCAGGACACATTGTGTCTCTGGATGATGCACCAGCTGTCTAGACAGCCGATCAATGTCGAGCTAATGATGTTAAACAAGCGCTTAGTGAGAGGTAACCCACTGGTAAGTTTTATTTTTCTGTACTTAGTTTATTTTCCGGACCAGGTACGATACTTATTCTTTCTTCTTCTTCTTCTTCCTCGCGACACACTTCAGAAAATAACAAACACTTTGGAATTTTTTTATCAATTTGTAACTTCTGATTTCTTGAACCAAATTGAGTGATTCAAAAGCCTAATCCGTGCGGATTTTGGCCCTTTCATAATATCAACTCAGATTTCAAGATCTGCAAGGTATGTGTTCGGAATCCTCAATTTTCAGTCCGCCAGAGGTTTGGTAAAATTTGATTTTTGACTTTATTAGCTTGATTGAACTGTTGAATCATGGTTAGTTAGGTTGTATTAGATGAATGATACCATCTATATGTGATTTTATCGGTTGATTTGCAAGTTTTTGAAATTTCAAGTTCTTGATGAAATTTGCAAAAATCTGGAAATTTTGGGTGATTTGGGATGAACTGGTGCTTGAATTGTGTTCCTGGTAGTACTGTTGTTGATTGCCATCGGTTGTTTCACCTTGATTTATTGATTTTTCGAAATTTCAGAAATTGACTAATTTTGGTGATGTTTTTGGTTGATCTTTTGTTTGAATTTTCAGATGCCTCGAAATGAGAAAAGACAGCGACAGGGCTCGTCTTCGAGCACTACATCAGGTTCAGCGCAGTCACACAGCAATTACCCAGTTTGCAGGCCTCCATGGCCAAAGCGAGAGGATCGGAGCATTACTTCAGGGGTTGCTTGGGCAGGAACTCCGAAGCAGAAGATAGCGCGGGATACCTGTGTATTCCATGACATCCAGGAGAAGTGGGATGAGTATGACACGCTATTCTATAATGCGTGGCAAGAAGTCAAGATCATACCCACCAGATTTGCGGACACCACCATGCTGGAGAAGATGGGTATTCCGGGTGAGGTTCTGGAGACTCTCGAGAGGATCGGGATGGGCACTATGATATTACAGCAGTACGATGTGTACTTGGACCTGGTTCGACAGTTCCTCTCCACTGTTCGCAGGTACTACGCGAACGAGATGGCTAAGCGTGCGCAGGAAGGCACGCTGACCTTCCTGATCCGCGGGATTCGCTACAGGATCAGTCTGATGAAGCTTTGCAGGATTTATGGTTTCTCTGACCACCCTACAGGTGTTCTCCTTCTGTCGCAGTGGACCCACATGCTGACATTCTGGTCCAAGTTCGGGAATGGAGTCTATGTGATATAAGATCAAATGTATGATCTTATATGACCGGTACTATGGAGGAACAAGTAGCTGGCCACACGGCACTTTCTACTTAGATCCGGTATGTAATGAGTGGTACGGTGATCAAGCAACTGGACAAACGGCACTCTTTACTTAACCAAATGGATGGTGATGAACAATGGAACGAATGACACGCTCACAGCTGTGATGGGTCCGTGATAAGTCAGTTTTGAACTCAAGAACAAAGGGGAAACCACTCAATGCTCTAGAACTAGTCGGTGGCTCTTTTTTAGAAGAAAGTGTGTTCTTTATTGATAATAGGGTAAAAACGTGAGTTACAATGTCGCATATATAGTCCCTCGACAGTGGCCTTCTAGGGTCGAAAAGAAAGTAAATGCAAGACCAAAAATACAGAAGAGCGTAACCAAAAAGATTACAAAATTTTATTCTAATAAGTGTAAAAAGAAACTAGAAATAAAGTCCTGCAAAACAAAAGGAAAACACGAGATAATATGAAAGTAAATGACAAATCTTACCGTTGCCTCTTGCTTAGTTTTGGAACCAAATAAGATGTCTTTGTTGACACGCTTGCCTTAAACTTGGTCGTTTTGAAGTGGGATGATGATCAACAGATTTGGGCTGAGGCTATCTTTGAGGAGGGGCCCTTCATCTAGGCTGAGCTCTATCTTGAACTTGGCTGGGCTTTGATCGTCTTGGAATTCACCTAAGTGTTGGCCCATTTGATCGTTGTGTCCTCCGGTCATGCGTACTGTAATGCTCTTGTCTGTGGTACGTGGCTGGTACGTGATGTGGTTGACTGTGGTACGAGGATGGCATGTAATGCTTATGTACTGTCCCGTCCCATCCCGTTCCATGTCATCGTGTTGTCCCGTTCCGTCCCGTTCCATGTCATCGTCTCGTCCCGTTCCATGTCTCCGTCCCAACCTGTCATGCATAGCCGTTTGAGAAGAGTGTTGATGTCATCCGTTTGCTTAAGTTGAGGAGGTTCTCCCCTGATTTGTTGAACTCTTCCCTCATGGTCCTCGTGCCTGAACGTGTTCTCGGTGGTTCATACATAACGGGTACCTTAACCGGGTGGAGGTCCTCATCATTCCCTCCCTCTTGAAGAGGTTCTGACCTCAGAACCGTATCTGCATCATACGGAGCTAAATCAGTGACATCAAAGCTTTTAGAAATGTTCATCCCACCTGGAAGCTCTAAACGGTAGGCATTGTTGTTGATTCGCTCAAGGACATTGAAGGGTCCATCTCCTCTTGGTGACAGCTTGCTCTTCCTTTGGTTTGGGAACCTCTCCGGCCTCATATGTAACCAAACCCACTCGCCGGGTTCGAATATAACCTCCTTGCGGTTCTTGTCAACGTTCATCGTCATTTGTAATGTCTTCTTCTCCAAGTTCTCCTTAGCTTTCTGGTGAATTTTCTTGATCAGCTCGGCTTTGTTTAACGCGTCTTGGCTGGCTCATTCTGCTGGCGGTAATGGTGCAAGATCTAACGGTGTAGTTGGCTTAAACTCATAAACAATCTCAAACGGTGAAATTTTAGTAGCAGAGTGGGTGGCTCGGTTATAAGCAAATTCAACATATGGAATGCAATCAAGCCAACTCTTTAAGTTCTTACCAACCGTGACCCTTAAAAGAGCTGAAAGCGTACGGTTTACCACCTCGGTTTGGCCATCAATTTGGGGGTGGCACGTTGTAGAGAACAGAAGCTTTGTACTCAACTTCCTCCAAAGTGTTCTCCAAAAATGGCTCAAGAACTTTGTATCCCTGTCAGATACTATGCTCCTCGGTATTCCATGTAGCCTCACCACTTCTTTGAAGAAAGGGTTAGCGGTTTGAGTTGCATCATTGGTCTTGCTACACGGTATGAAATGGGCCATTTTTGAGAAGCGGTCAACCATCACGAATATTGAATCTTTGCCTCTGATCTTTGGTAATCCTAGCACAAAATCCATAGAAAGATCTTCCCAAGGAAGGTTAGGTATAGGTAAAGGCATATATAAGCCGTAAGAATGGGACCTTGATTTGGTTCTAAGGCATGCCAAAAGAAATGCTCCACTACCACGCTTAGAGTCTTATCCACGCCAAAGTGTCCCATAAGCTCTCCTCCATGTGATTCTCGGATCAGCAACTCTCTCATAGATCCCTGCGGTATATACAAACGTCTATCTCGAAAAAGGAAGCCATTGTGTATATATAATGGACCTGATGGGGCTTTGTTGCACTCTTGAAAGATTATCCCAAAGTTCGGGTCCTCTTCATAATGCTCCTTTATGTGTTCAAACCCCATAACCCGAGCATCCATGGTAGTAATAAAAGTGTAACGTCTAGAGAAGCATCCGCTACAATGTTCTCTTTTCCCTTCTTATATTTGATGATGTAGGCTCTATGAACTCTAGCCACCCCGTGTGTCTCCTCATCAATGTGGCTTGGCCTCTGAGGTGCTTGAGTGTCTCATGATCCGAATGTATGACAAACTCCTTGGAAAGCAAGTAATGCTGCCATATTTCCAACAATCTCACCAAGGTGTACAGTTCTTTGTCATACGTAGGATAGTTGAGTGTAGCTCCGCGTAACTTCTCACTGAAGTAGGCTACTGGCTTGCCTCCTTGTCTAAGAACAGCTCCAATGCCTAAAAGAAGCATCACAATCAACTTCAAATGTTTTATCAAAATCATGAAGTACTAGTACCAGGGCATTGGTAAGGCTGTATTTCAGCTTAGCAAAGGCTTCTTCTTGCATTGGCCCCAACTTGAAAGCTACATTTTTCTTGATCATGGCAGTGAGAGGGGCGGCTATAGTGCTGAAGTCTTTCACGAACCACCGGTAAAATCTGGCCAACCCGTGAAAACTCCAGACATGTCCAATGGAAGATGGTGTAGGCCAATCTTGTATAGCTCGTATCTTCTCCTGATCCACTCTTAGTCCCTACGAGCTTACAACAAAACCTAAAACACCCAACTCATCAGTGCAAAAGATGCACTTCTTGAGGTTTGCAAAGAGAAGTGTCTCTAGTACTTTCTCTACGTGCTTTAAGCGATCCGCAAGGCATCTACTATATATTAAAATGTCATCAAAGTACACAACAACGAACTTACTGATGTACGTCCTTAAGACGTGATTCATGAGCCTCATGAATGTACCCGGGGCATTGGTAAGACCGAATGGCATCACTAGCCACTCATATAGACCTTGCTTGGTCTTGAAAGTGGTCTTCCATTCGTCACCCTCCTTCATACGTACTTGATGATATCCGCTTTTTAAATCCACCTTTGAGAAGATGGTAGCCCCACTGAGCTCGTCTAACATGTCATCTAGGCGGGGAATGGGGTGGCAGTACTTGATGGTGATGTTGTTAATGGCATGGCAGTCCACGCACATTCGCCATGTACCATCCTTCTTAGGCACGAACAAGACGGGAATCGCACAAGGGCTTAGACTTTCTCTAATGTAACCCTTAGACATCAAGTCTTGTATTTGCTTCTCTGGCCCCCTTAGTCTCTGTGGGGTTCATCCGGTAAGCTGGCATGTTGGGTAAGGCTAAGCCCGGCACCAAGTCTATCTGATGTTCTATCCCCATGATTGGTGGTAAACCCGAGGGTATCTCTTCAGGGAACACGTCTTGGTACTTGTCTACCAAGCTTCTTATCTACGCGGGTATCTCCTTCTCACTAGCTCCTGAAAGTAACCCTTCTCGAAAGACCATACCTAACACCATGTCTTGACAATTTAAAGCTCATGTAATAACTTTAGTAGAAGCAAATAAGTTAGTCTTACTTACCTTAGCATCCTTAGCGAATTTGAGTTGCATTTCATGCACTTGAATAGGCGTGAGAGGAGCTAAGTTGTACTTGCCCTTGTCATGCGTGAAGGTGTAGTGATTGGTACGGCTGTGATGTATAGCCTCTTTGTCAAACTGCCAAGGCCTCCCAAGCAAGAGATGCCCCGCTTGCATTGGCACCACATCGCATGTCACCATATCTAAGTACCTTCCCACGCTGAAAGTAACAACTACTTGATCCGCTATCTTAAGCTATGTGTCATCGTTTAGCCATCTTAGTTTGTAGGGTCTCGGATGCTTGGTAGTCTCCAAACCTAGCTTATCTACCATATACTTGCTAGCCACGTTAGTGCAAGAACCACCATCGATTATTAAACTACATACCTTGGTGTTCATGGTGCACTTGGTATGGAAGATGTTTTCTCTCTGAATCGTTTCGGGCTTAACAAGCACGCTGAGTGCTCTACGAATCACTAGAATTTCTCCTGAGTCAAGGTACTCAATCTCCTCTGCTCCGGCTTCCACCGTGTCTTCTTCCATCTCATCTTGAGATTCATAACCTCCATCGGCCGTGAGAATCATGACTCGGTTGTTGGGGCACTCTCTCGCCATATGGCCTCTTCCCTGACATTTATAACATGTAATGTCATGTGTTCTTTGAGCAAATGGGGGCTTACCTTGCTCTGGCCGAGTTGTTTAGAGGACTCGGCTGCGGACTTTTTAAACCGGGAATCAATCTCCACGTCTTTGCCCTTGTCAAACGCCTTTGGTGGTGTAGCAGCCCAGCTCGTGTTTGGCTTTGAACGATTCGTAGCTGCCACCTTACGCTTGACGTGTTGCTCCGCTTGTATGGCCAAGTGTAACAGCTCGGACATGTCATGGTACGGCTGCCTCTCAACCTTCCTCGCTATACAGGTCTTGTAAACCGTCTATAAATTGGGCCATGAGGGTCTCCTCCGTGTCATTGAGCTCCAAGCGGTTGCGTAGCTGCTCAAATTCCTCAAAGTACTCCTCTACTAGCCGGCTGCCTTGCACCAGTTTACGAAAATTCTTCTGGAGGTCTTGGTGAAAGTGAGGTGGAACGTACCGCTTCCTCATACTGAACTACATCTCGGCCCACATACTGATCTGCTCATGATGATGCCTTCTCCTCTCGGATACATCTCTATCCCACCATGTCAAGGCATGGTCAATTAACTGAGCGGCTGCTAGTGACACCTTCTTCTGATCATTGTAACCGTAGTACTCAAAGATGTACTCCATTCGCCTCTCCCATTCTAGGTAAGCTTCGGGGTTAACCTTTCCAGCAAAGGTTGGGGCATTCAGCTTCACATCATTGTTATTAGGTCGGTAAGCTTCTTCTTCTCGGACACGTCTTCGGTGTATGGGATCTCTATCTCATCCCACGGGTTGATTCTGAACGTTTGGTGCTAGTGGCGGGTCATCATCTAAGCCGGGCATGTCCTCATTGGTTTCCTCTTGATCCACTGGTTGGCGGGGCTGCCTCAACGATCCTCTTCTTGGAAGAAGTGGTGCTGGTGGCAATCGCTCAATCCTGGTCATTTTCTTGCCAAGGGCTTGGATAGCGCCTAAGAGTTGTGCCATGTCAACCGGTGCTCCTTGTTCTCCCATATGTATTACCTGTATAGATTAACAAACAAATCAAAAGCACAAGTGTGACAAGTTTTTAGCCGAAGCAATTGAACAAAACACTTAGAATTTTTTTTTTTTTTTGATTTTGGGGTTTATAAAAATAAATCTAACAACTTAATAACAAGCAAAATTATTTTAGGATTTTTATAAAGATAATTGAAGCAAATAAATCAGAAAGCAAACACACGATTTTTATTTGGTTTTTGGTTTATGAGAAACAAATGACTAAACAATGAAAACAACAAAAGCAAGATCTAAAGGAATAGATAGAACCTGGCGTAGGAGCGTTTAAGCTCTGATACCAAATGATATAAGATCAAAGGTATGATCTTATATGACCGGTACTATGGAGGTACAAATAGCTGGCCACACGGCACTCTCTACTTAGATCTGGTACGTAATGAGTGGTACGGTGGTATGGTGATCAAGCAACTGGCCAAACGGCACTCTTTACTTAACCAAATGGATGGTGACGAACAATGGAACGAATGACAAACACTCACGGCTGTGATAGGTCTGTGATAAGTCAGTTTTGAACTCAAGAACAAAGGAGAAGCCACACAATGCTCTAGAACTCCGGCGTCTCTCTTTTAGAAGAAAGTGCGTTCTTTATTGATAATAGGGTAAAAACGTGAGCTACAATGTCGCATATGAGACTTTATTAATATTCCTTCGACAGTGACCTTCTAGGGTCGAAAAGAAAGTAAATACAAGACCAAAAATACAAAAGAGCATAACCAAAAAGATTACAAAAGTTTATTCTAGGAAGTGTAAAAAGAAACTAGAAATAAAGTCCTGCAAAACAAAAGGAAAACACGAGATAATATGAAAGTAAATGACAAATCTTACCGTTGCCTCTTGCTTAGTTTTGGAACCAAATAAGGTAAGTCTTTGTTGACACGCTTGCCTTAAACTTGGTCGTTTTGAAGTGGGGTGATGATCAACAGATTTGGGCCAAGGCTATCTTTGAGGAGGGGCCATTCATCTAGGCTGAGCTCTATCTTGAACTTGGCTGGGCTTTGATCGTCTTGGAATTCACCTAAGTGTTGGCCCATTCGATCGTTGTGTCCTCCGGTCACGCATACCGTAATGCTCTCGTCTGTGGTGCGTGGCTGGTATGTGATGTGGTCGACTATGGTACAAGGATGGCACGTAATGCTATCGTACTGTCCTGTCCCGTCCCATTCCATGTCATCAACATGTCCCGTTCTGTCCCGTTCCATGTCATCGTACTGTCTCGTCTCATCCCGTTCCATGTCTTTGTCCCAACCCGTCATGCATAACCTTTTGAGAAGAGTGTTGATGTCATCCGTTTGCTTAAGTTTGAGGAGGTTCTCCACTTCTGTGTTGAACTCTTCCCTCATGGTCCTCGTGCCCGAACATGTTCTTGGTGGTTTATACATAACGGGTACCTTAACCGGGTGGAGGTCCTCATCACTATGACAGCAAGTCGAGCACGCAGATGGATATTCGACATCCTGCTATCAGGTACATTCTGCGCCTTCTAGGCAACACCATCTTGTGCAAGTCTGCACCTAGCAAGATGCGTGCCAGTGAGTTGATTCTGCTTTACTACGGCTTTGCTGTGATGCTGGATGATGAGATCCCGACAGATAGCATGGTCTGCGCCAACTTTGGCCTGTTTTCGCTGAGCACTTGATCTCTCTGAAGACCAAGCCATTCACCAGTCTGGGAGAGAAGACTGAGAGCGTCGGCAGCCTCCTGACACCGATCTTCCAGCACTTTCAGATTGATGTCACACCTTGCAGCATTCGCACTAATAGAGCCCTCATGGATGAGCAGCATCTGCGCAATGCCACTTGGCTCAAGCCGCGATTTGTCTGGAGATTCACTACTACTGCTGGAGAGTATGTTGGCATACAGTTGCCAAACAGCGCACTCACTACGATCCAGGGTGATAGATGCCAGCTGTGCTTTCTGCCAGATCGGAGTCTGCTGTGTCTTCTTCCACAGCGTCCAGCTAGGGGTGCTACTGCTGGCGTTTCCACTTCTGCTGCTACTGCTGGACCATCCAGACGCCAGACCACTGCACCCACTGCTTTCAGGCGCCCTCCGCAACCACAGACACCCATGGACATGGCTGCTTTTCAGGAGTATATCATTGACAGCTTTGAGGGACTATTGGATGCTGTTGCTACACTTAGCAACTGTGGTTGTGTCCGTCCACACTACACTACTGAGCCTTGCGAGGATGGGGATTAGAGCCTCTACTATCTGGTTACTTGTTTTTGTTTCTCTTTTCTTTTATTTCTCTAGAGTCATTTTTATGTTTTCTTTCAGTCAGTTGTCAGTTACTTTGATGATGTTTTGTGAGATTGTTGAACCAGGTCTTTATTGCTATGTTTGGATGTTATTAATTGAGTGTTTGAGTGCTCTAATAGTCTGACTTTCGAGTACACATGATAACATTACGTTTATACACATCTGACTTGTCGATTTTGGAGTTTCAGACGTGGTGACGCTCGTCACCAAGCTGGTGACGCTCGTCACCAGTCTCTTCGCGAGGTACCACTTTTCTGACTTGGTTTTACACATTCACATACTTCATTTTGACCAACCCTTGGCTTAATAACACTGGGGACAGTGTTGTTTAAGTCTGGGGGAGGTGGCTACTAACATTGTGTGCTTTGTGTCATGTTTATAGAGTCTTAAAGTTGAGTCAAAAACCTGTTTTTATAGAGTTAAAATTTTGAAACTGTCAGTTTTTCTTGGAACTAACCATAGAACGTCTATGCTTATAAGAACCGTTGCCACAGTAGCTGATTACAAGTCTTACTAAGTTGAAAATCATAGGTAGATCAGTCTAACAATGAAGGTTTAGGTTCTTAGAGAATCTGGAAAATTTGCTGTTAGCTCCACCTTAATGAACTTTAAACTTCTTATCTTGGGGCTTGATTCTCATTGATCTTGATTCTCTCTTTCAACACTGATAAGTATGTTTAGATGCAGTCTCTCTTTGATCTTCCCTGATGCAGTTTTTAAGAGTTTGAGGCAAAAGAATGGTGCATTCATGACCTTGTCTCCTCACAAGGAACAACAGTAATGAACACACTCAAGAACCTGTCTCCTCACAAGGAACACAAGTATTGAGTAGCACCATATCTTAGACAGTTAAAAAAATTGAGAAAAAGAGTTGAAAAATCGAAAATATCCAAAGAAAAAGATCAAGGGAAGAGAAAATAGGAGAGCAGTGTTGAGATTGCTATGTTCATTTATTAGGAAGGGAAAAGAATATGTAAGTAATTGAGATGATAAAACCTTGATGAGATATCACACTAGATGAAAATAAGGAGTTATCCGTAGAGATTTTGGATTTCTTGAAGGGATTTGGATTGGATTTGAGAGATTTGCTAAGCTTGTGATGATTAGACTGAAATTTGATCTTGTGTTGACTCTGTGGTATGTGGATTTGAAAGTGTTAATTGATAACAGGTTTTTAAAGTGCAAGCCAGGAGGTTATCAAAACTCAAGCAACGCACAGTTGTAGTATAACAAGAGGTATCAATCCAATCCTAGGGAGCAGGAAGAGCAATGAGAATGCAAGGATCTAGTGAATCTAAGCAAATATGATAAATGATTGATAAAATCTAGGAAAACTAAATGCAACGATCTAATGCAATGCAAAACAATTTTAAAATCCCTGGAAGAGGGTTAGCTACCACGAGGAACAAGCAAAAGATGAAAAATGCACAGCTACTAAAAACTAAAAATCGACCAGTGAATCGACCACAAGATCGAGCACTGGATCGAGCAAAATGGATCGATCTAATAAACAACTTAAAGCGAAATGACTTTTGATGAACAGGATGCAAGCTAAATGACAAGCGAATGATGAACAGAGGTATAAAATACTAAAAGAGAGGGTTTAAGGTCGAGGGTCATACTCAAGAGTATCAAAGATTCAAGTTTTGGTTTGAAAACTTTTAGATCTACTCTTTTAAGAGGTTTCTCTAAGCCTTGAAAACAAAAAAAGAACCATCCATGGCGTGTGGTATGGTTCACTTCCTCAATCTCTTCTCCAAACCCATGGAGTTTGGTGGAAAAAGAGATCGAAGAGCAAGGAGAACAGATTTCAAACAATGACCTAACTAATCCCCTAAACAACCATGGCCTATGGGAAAGGAAGGATTAGCCTCTAGGATCTGGTTTTCCAGAACATCTGAATCCTGTCAAGGTAAGACAGCCTTTGGTTCATAGAGACCTTTTCCAAGGCTCTCTAGGCTTTAAGATCCCAAGATCCTAGAAGAGAAGGTATGAAGAACAAGAAAACACAAAGCTTTGAACCCTTTCAACCCTTTTGAATCACCTCAACCCCAAAACCCAAGAAGACTACTCACTACACATGTTTAAGATCGAATCCAAAGCAATAAACGAGAAGCTAAGCCTGATTAACGATTGATTAAAAGAAAACTTGCTTGATATTAAAAGATTCAAAGGTTCAAGAAACGAAAAAGCTTAAACTGTTCTACAATGGCGAAATGCCTAACTTAGAGAGAAAAAGGAAAAGACAGAATGAAGATAAGATAAAGGTGATGGCGGCTTTTGCCAAAAATGGCTAAATCGTTAGCTGGTCCCCCCTTCGCTAGCCGCCAAGGACAGCTGGACGGATAAGGCTCGTCTGGGATCGACCTTGATATCGACCAATGTGCTCGATCATCTTCAGGAATCGCCTTGCTCCGCTCGATCTTCTAGTCGATCTGGTTGGAGGGATCGAGTATCTTCCTCGATCTACTTCTCGATCTTTGGATGATCAAGTCTTGGTCTCGATCTGGCTCTCGTTCTGCATGGCGTCATATACGTCCGTACTCCAGATCGATCCCCTCTCTCGATCTCGGTCTCGATCCTTCCTCTTGAATCGACTTGGTGCACTCGATCTTCTGGTTGATCTCATCTAGATCGACCTGCCTTGCTCGATCCGCAACTCGATCTCAGGTCCTTTGCTGAATGTTTGAGTTCTCCAAGTGTCCACAAGCCTCCTCACGAGCCTTAGCATGTCCATGAATCCTCTACAGCTCCAAAGTGTCAAAAAACAACCTGAATATGATGCATAATGCAAGAAACATGCGAATGCTAATGCAAAAGTGCTCTAGGACCTAAAATGGTGCAAACTAGCCTATAATGCAAGATGAATACATGAAAAACTATCCTAAATGCATGCAAAATATATAGTAATATCAACTCCCCCAAACTTGCCTTTTGCTTGCCCTCAAGCAAACAAAATTCAAGAAAGGAGAAGAGGTTTAAAAAATGGGGGTTTAAGCTTCATGCAAAAGTGTTTTTCAAAAGAATCAATTCAATGGTCCTAGTTCTTAATTGATATAAGATTGGAATCACTCCAACTTAAGATCACTCAATGATCAAGAGATTCCAAGCTTAAACATGCGGAAGGTGGGAATGATGGTAGAGATGGAGGATGGATGATGACTGACTCACTCAATCAGTGGGAGAACTAGAGTGTTTGAATCACTCAAACAATCTGATTTGTGGCTTCAATAGTACCAAAGTGAATCACACACTTAAGGACTAAAGAAAAAGTAACAACTTCAAAGACTTTACTTTGAAAAGAAAAACTTTTGTTTATTAAAAATGTATATTCAAGGGTAACTTCTTACAAAGGACGAAATGAGCTTTATATATAGCTCTTACATGAGTAAGTTAACGTTCTAAAAAGATAGAAACAAGAAAGAAATCAAAGCATTGAATAAAAACTAGCTGTTAGGCCATAATGAGGAAATCAGCCAAAAATATGGAAACTGGGGTCTTCTTGTATCTGCACGGTTTGAGGGGATAAGTGAGATTCTTTGGGACATTCTGGATGGTAAATAAGACGTCCATAAAGCAGCAGCTTGGACAAGAGAGCCGTTGGAGAGTAAAGGCTCCAAGTGTGAATGTGTTGAATGCTTTTGTGTCCAAGTAAGGGAAGTGAAAATGATCAAGGATTCGCCTAATCCTCTGGGTGCTGGAGCATGGTAAGACGTCTTGGGTAGCTTCTAGATGATTAATAAACTCTCCTGGTCGCCAAAGTCTTCTTAGTAAATGAATAATCCCAAGAGCTTCCAAATAAGGCAGGCTGAGCATCATCCGGTTTAGAAGTTGAATAACTTTGAAACCGTAATGAATTTTGGCATGAATCTAATTCGCCTCGGTTCTTTGATAAGTTAAGTTTCCAAAACATCCGGTTTCGTGGCTTGGTTCGTCGTGGTTTGGCCGGAATGAAATATATAGTACTCGCATATCTCCATCGGGTCCATTGAAGATCTGCCAACTTGTATCTTCAATATCTTTCTCATATGAACTCCTTTTTAGCTGATTCTTCTTCGTGATGAACTCTAGGTGAGTTTAGTATGATTTACAAGTCCAGGTTGAGTCTGAATGCACGGAAGGATTGAGGTCTAGAAGGAACAAATCATGAAAGATAGTCTCTCCTTTATTCATGACATGTTCCCCAAGAGAGGTCGTCTCTCCTTTACCCTTGGCTAGACCATCATGTCCGTTGTTCCTTTGCTCCATTGTTGATGCTATCCTCAATGTTGCATCATACTCTCCTTCTTCAAAAAGTTTTGTCCTCAAAACTTGTTTATCTGCACATAGATAATTCAAGTTAGTATCTTCAAATAAGTGAGAGCTTAGAAGATTACCTTGATTAAAGGTTGGTGTATGGTTCAGGTGTAGTTGGGGCGGTGCATCTGGTGGCTTTTCCTTGATCAGAAACGAAACAATGACTCCTCTCCAAATTTTGTTGCTGTTCTCCTTGGGCAGCAACACAGCCTTCCTTGTGTGATCTCTTATTTCACTTTTGGTTTTTCCTCTATGTTCTCCTTGAATTTTATTTGGTGAATCTGATGGTTCATGCGTTATGTTTATCTCCATTATTCCTGCATAAATCTCAACACTTCTAACAAGAAGCAAGTGCATTAAAACAGTCATAGAGTTATTAAAAACAAATGGAGAAATTTTAGATTGAACCTTTGCCTTTTCAATAGTTGAAACAATTTCTTGTTTCTTATAGACTTGTTGCTCAAAACTTGGACTTTGCCTCGTGGCTATACCTGGTGCTCCTTCTGAAACTCTTGGTCTCTCTGTCCTTATAGTAACTGCAATGTTATCAAAACTTTTGGCAAGAAACAAGTGCATTATAGAAGTCATGGATTCAACATAAACATGTAAACAAGTTTCAGGATGGAACAATTCATTTGTTTGAATTTTGGCAGGTGTTTGCTCCCTATTTATTTTCAGAAAATGATTTGGCTTCTTAGTTTTTTTAAAAGAATATAAATATTCATCATACTCTTCTGGATTTAATAAACTTATTAACACAGCCTTAAAATCATTGCATATTGATTGAATCAAATGACTACTTACTTGATTAAGCTCCTTGGTGAGTTTATTTTTGTTGGCTTCCACATCATGTTGGCTTTGTGGTTTATTCAACTCGTGTTTGGCATCCTTGGGGCTTATTCCCTTGCTCGTGTGCTCCATAATCTTATCAATACCTGTATGAACAACCTTGGGCAAAGACAAGTGCATGATACTAGAATTTGAAAATTTTAAATCTGTTTTGACTAGAATATCACTTGATTTAGATAAATTCAGTTCAAGCTCTAGTGAAGTTGATTTTAGTTGTCTTTTAGGACAGACTGCAGCAAAATGTCCTTTATTATGACATCTATAACATGTAGGTTCATTTTGTTTCAAGGACTTAGAGAACTTACCTTGAGTATCTCTGCTTTTTGGTTTAAGTGGAGGTTATGAACTTATCTTTTGTACACCATCATGTGTTCCTGGAAGTTGATGAGCGTTTTTTGGTGGTACCACTGGCTTAGCTGTTGTCCTCTTTTCTTGATAGCTGGGCATCACGTTCTTAGGTTCAAGACAAGGAGTATTGTTTGGCTTTGCTCTTGAATTTGATCTTGTTGCTAGAATCCATCTCCTTGGCATGGGGTTTGAATCAATCTTCACATAGTATTGCTTGTTGACTTCAGCATCCCTCACAAATTCTTCATACATAGACTTCTTCATGTCTTCCCATGAAAAGGCTGGTTCATCAAACTCAAGCCTCATGTATTCTTCTTTATCCCAATGCCTAAATGCATCTTCAGTAAGAGTAGCTTCAGCATAAGATGTTTTCTCCTCTTCTGGAATTTGGTTTGATAAAAACCAATCTTCTATGTCTCTTTCCCATCTTAGATATGCTTCTGGTCCTTGGCTATGGCCTGAAAAGATGATGTATTGTGGTTCTGGTTCCTCTTCTTCAAACTCTGATTCATCACCAAAGCTATTTTCTTCTTCAGCTTCATTGTTGCAAGGGTCTTCATCAAGCTGATCAGTTTCTCCTAAACTGACATTGGAATGAGTTTCTTCACACCATGGTTGGTCTTCATGGTAAGGATCCACGAAATTATGTTGTTCTTCCTCCTGATTAAACTCCTCACGTTCTGGCTCCCTTTGGTGCTCTCCTTCTAGACTGATTTGAGATTCAGTCTCTTCACACCATGAATCACCTTCATGGTAAGCTTCTTCTTGGTTACTTGTGCCATCTTGGTAATAATCTGGTGGTTCAGGTTCAAACTCTCCACCACGTGGTTCATCTTCAAAATCAGAGCCTGAATAGTCACCTTCATGCCATGCTTCTTCTCCATAATCTACCTCAGTGGTGCTTAGGCCTTCATTAAAGTCATTCTCCTGGTTCCAATCGGTTTGAGAGAAGTTGTAGTCACTCATGGCATCTTGTTCAGCTTCATAAAACTCCATTGTTGCCTCTGTATTTCGTGCCTTACACAAAGACAAAAGAGAATGGATCAAATTTCAAATCAACACAAAAGGAAAGAGCAAATAATGGCCAAAACACAAAAAGGAAAAATATTTATTTTCTTTTTTTTTCTTCTTTAAATTCGAATATAAAAAAACAAATGACTATTTTTATTTTCTTTTTATGTAATAGGACGAAATATTTCAGAAAATAACATAAATAAAAATTTTATTTTGGGTTTTTATTTTATGGAAACAAAACAAAGTAAGAAGCAATTTTTTCAGATTTTTGGGTTTTCTTAAAAACAAATAAAATAGGAATATGTTGCAAACAAATTTTTTTTTTTTTGACTTTTAGATGAAGCAAAATATTAAGACAATAACCAAAAACTCTTTTTATTTGGGTTTTAGATTTTATAAAAATTAATAATCATAAACAAAACAAAGAAAGACAATTTTTATGATTTCTTTTTTTTTATATGAAACAAAAATAAAAAGCATAAATAATTAAAGATAGAGGTTGAAAAGATACAACCTGGTGGGTAGGAGCTTTTAAGCTCTGATACCAAATGATATAAGATTGGAATCACTCCAACTTAAGATCACTCAATGATCAAGAGATTCCAAGCTTAAACTTGCGGAAGGTGGGAATGATGGTAGAGATGGAGGATGGATGATGACTGACTCACTCAATCAGTGGGAGAACTAGAGTGTTTGAATCACTCAAACAATCTGATTCGTGGCTTCAATAGTACCAAAGTGAATCACACACTTAAGGACTAAAGAAAAAGTAACAACTTCAAAGACTTTACTTTGAAAAGAAAAACTTCTGTTTATTAAAAATGTATATTCAAGGGTAACTTCTTACAAAGGACGAAATGAGCTTTATATATAGCTCTTACATGAGTAAGTTAACGTTCTAAAAAGATAGAAACAAGAAAGAAATCAAAGCATTGAATAAAAACTAGCTGTTAGGCATAATGAGGAAATCAGCCAAAAATATGGAAACTGGGGTCTTCTTGTATCTGCACGGTTTGAGGGGATAAGTGAGATTCTTTGGGACATTCTGGATGGTAAATAAGACGTCCATAAAGCAGCAGCTTGGACAAGAGAGCCGTTGGAGAGTAAAGGCTCCAAGTGTGAATGTGTTGAATGCTTTTGTGTCCAAGTAAGGGAAGTGGAAATGATCAAGGATTCGCCTAATCCTCTGGGTGCTGGAGCATGGTAAGACGTCTTGGGTAGCTTCTAGATGATTAATAAACTCTCCTGGTCGCCAAAGTCTTCTTAGTAAATGAATAATCCCAAGAGCTTCCAAATAAGGCAGGCTGAGCATCATCCGGTTTAGAAGTTGAATAACTTTGAAACCGTAATGAATTTTGGCATGAATCCAATTCGCCTCGGTTCTTTGATGAGTTAAGTTTCCAAAACATCCGGTTTCGTGGCTTGGTTCGTCGTGGTTTGGCCGGAATGAAATATATAGTACTCGCATATCTCCATCGGGTCCATTGAAGATCTGCCAACTTGTATCTTCAATATCTTTCTCATATGAACTCCTTTTTAGATGATTCTTCTTCGTGATGAACTCTAGGTGAGTTGAGTATGATTTACAAGTCCAGGTTGAGTCTGAATGCACGGAAGGATTGAGGTCTAGAAGGAACAAATCATGAAAGGTAGTCTCTCCTTTATTCATGACATGTTCCCCAAGGGAGGTCGTCTCTCCTTTACCCTTGGCTAGACCATCATGTCCGTTGTTCCTTTGCTCCATTGTTGATGCTATCCTCAATGTTGCATCATTAATTCTAAGATGCAATGCACACACTCATACTCCAAAGAACTTAGCCATACTCATCACATAATAAATTTCAAATCATGACTCTCATATCCCAAACAATCCAAGGATCCTAACCTTTAACATTCATTAAGCTCAAAACCGTGAATCACACTTATGCACTTTAAAACCGGATACACTTGGCTAAGGGACAAGGGTTACGAGATAAAAATGATCTCACTTACAAGGGGCTATTTAAACAAGGGGTTATCTCAAAGAATGGTTGAATTTTTACATAATGCTAAAGATGAAGACAATTGATGCATACATGATTAAACTTTCATCTACCCATGCATACTAATTAAAGATCCTAGAACCCTCTCTAATTTTTCTTATCTTTTAAAGCTCACTCACCCTCCTAAAAACTACCCTTATCATCAAGGCAATTCTCCTAGCAAAAACTCAAGTAAAAGCATTATTTTAAAACTCTTTAGACTAGTAGAAAGACTGAAAACATACTTAGCTCTTTTCATTTTACTTTGATAGCTCTCTACTCATTTTTTTTTCTTTTCTTTTCTTTTTAAACACTTGGCCTTTTGGCTCTTTTCTTTTCTTTTTCTTTTTATTTTGAGAGCTAGCTTCTTGGTTAAACTTAGAGCTTTTATTTTTAAAACAGCAAGCCTTCCACTTAAAACCATTGACACCTTTTTAATTCAACTTTCAAATATCAAACTCTTTAAACCAAATCAAAACAAAGCAATCCCCAAGAACACCCGCCCTATCCTAAGCCTAAAACTAGCCTCAAAATGCAAAGCTAGAATCAATATGAAAGTCTTATCATGTCGTCTAAACCTAACACTTTATGCTAAGTTCAACCGAAAAGAGGCCTCACAAAGATTTAACACACAAGAACATTGGCTTGAAAGGAAGGTAAGGTAAGGGTGGGGAAATCTATTTAGGCTTACAAGATAGTGGTAAAAGGAAGAAGAAAGCCTAAATATGTATAAGTAATCCATGTATCGTGTTTTAAATGCATAAGTATGATAATTAAGAAGATTCAAATTAAGGTTCTCACTTATTAGGATAGGATTCAATTCATGAATGTTCAACTTAAGCCATGAAAATAAAAACACATGATCCAAGTATAGTTAGAGCTTACCTTCAAAGAGTGTACAATGCATCAAAAAACTACTAACTAGGGTCTTGAAACAATTCATGAGCTTAAAACACTTTTTAAGAAAAACTTTTACCCCTTATGCAAATGTAAACAACCTAGATGCTCAAAAAGTCTAGACTCAATCCTAAAATGTTTAACAATGTGAATGCAACTACATGAATTTCTTTGAAAATTTTTAAAACTTTTACCAATTTTTTTGTTCTTTTCTATGCCTTAGGATGTATGCAAGACTCAAAGGATGATAACAGAAAATAAGAAGAAAGAAAATATGTCAAACACACCACACACTCCCCCAAACTTGAATGACACCGTCTCGGTGGCAAACAAAGTCTAGAGAAGCTCAAAACACAAAGCAAAAACAAAGAAAATATGCATGGTATATACAAGGGATGGTTGTTGGTACCTCGGAGCTAAGAAGTGCTGGAGCTTGTTGCTCCAGACCTCTTGCTCTTTGTGGGGGTCTCGTGAGCTACTCCCTTGCCCTTATCCAAGCTAGCTTGCTCATGAACTGAGTGGCGTGCAGGTTGGATAATTGCTTGGGGCTCACGGATCTCAATGCCTCTCGTGGATCTCCTCCTCTTCTCGGGCTGCTCGACCTCTTCGCTTGAAGGTGAACCAGGAGCGTTGCCTTTGAGCATCTTGATCTTCTGAGCAAGCTTCTTGATCATCTTGCTCTGCCACTTGTTCACTTTCCTTTGCATCTCTACAACAGAAGCAAGGAACTTCTCCGCCTTTGTTCTCGGCTCAAAGTCGAGCATTGGAAGAGTGAAGCTCTCGGGCATCTCGGCATCTGATGTGGGGGACTCTGACCGTGGGCGAGGGGCTAGTGCTGGAGCAGCTGTTCCTCCTAGAGGTGCAAAGTACTCCTCTACACTCAGCAAGAACTCTACATTACCAACTCCTTGCAGCTCGGTTTCCTCCTTATTCAGTAAGATGCAAACCCGCTTCTCATTCTCGGAGTCAATGAACAAGTAGGCGTAGAAACCTTCGGCTGGCGTGCGTCCCAAGCTATCTGTGTTCCTCATGTAGATCTCATCCATGAAAGCTCTCTCTGGAACAGGAGTGAAGTCTTGAAGCGGAACGCCAGCTTGCACAAACATAGGTGTGAGGAAGCCTCTAATTAAAGCTGAACTTGCCTTGCATCGCAAGGCATACGCCTTGTACTTCACAAAGGAGGTGGCTAAGATGCACCCATAGTTCACGTCGTCACAGAGCTCATCTTCCATTGGCTCGTCATTCTCCTTAGGATCACAAAGCAGATGCTTAACGCCTTGGAACAGGAAGCAAAGCTTGGTCTTGGTGGCTGTGGGAGCCACAGATCATCCACTGAAGGTATTGGCGATGCGTTTGAGCGTGTATCTCAGCACCGGACTCCTCACTCTCTTGATCTTCGCCGTATTCGCCTTGTAGTCATCGTTGCTTATGAGATCCCATAAGTCATTGGCTTGAGTGAAGGGAGGGAACTCAACCTTGTTGGCAGCAGCATTGAGGCTGTAGGCTTGACAAAGCTCCGGGATTGAGAGACGAAAGGCTTGACGTTTGATCTTGAAGGAGATGTGGCCTTGAGAAGGAGTAGGGATGCTCGAGTTCTCATATGCAAACTCCAAAGTGGCTAGGAAATCGATTGTCACCTCGGGAAAGGTTGGGCAATCCATTCGTGATAAGCACCTGAGCCCTATGTTCTTGAGGAGTTGATCAAAGTCTCCCAAGATCCCCATCTTAGACAGCAAACCCCAATCCGCGAACTTTGTGGGTTCAAACCGAAGCCTTTCCAGCCGTTTCTTGGCTTACTTCTCCTCTTTAGACCATCTGACCCTCTCATGAACCACTTCTTGAGCCTCTCCCTCTTGTGCTGTCTCTTCTCTTGTTCTCTTGGGAGCCATAGTACCTGAATCACAATTCTCAAGCAAGAGAATGAGCAAAGGCGGCAAATATTGAGAGAAACACTAGGCAAGAAAGAAAAACTTATAACTAATACCCTAGATTTTTGGGGGATTTATAAAAATTCTAGCAAGATAATAGAGAGAGCAATCTAGAGACAGGATCAAATCTAGAATTTTTCCTAATATCTAGCTAGTTTTAAAAAAAATCGTTAAACCCCCTAACGTCTAGTATTCAAGCAAAGCAATAAAAAGGAAATTTTCCAAAACATTTTGAACAATTAGTTGAAAATACCTTTGCAGAGATTGAAAACAGATGTTGTTAGCCTTTAGGAAAAGAAAATCACACTCTCTCTTGCTTAGGAAACTCGAAACACAAAAGATGAGAGAGTGTGTTTTTGCTTGAAAATATAAAGGCCAACAAAAATACATAACCATGGGTAAAACTAGTGGATTTCTGACAAAAGTGTGCTCAAGGCACATCTTTCATGGTCAAAGATTTCTGCCTTAATCACAATTTAAATTTAAAAATAGGAGGGAAAGAAGAAAAGAGGGAAAATAAATTGTTACCTCGGCACGAGATCGAGTCCATTTGGTCGATCTAGGACTCGATCTCATGCCCATGTTCGCTAGGATCGAGAGGTTTGATCGATCAGGGACTCGATTCAACTTGCATCGAGTCTTAGATCGATTATACCCTCTCGTTCCTTGAATTTTAGTCAACTAGGCTGTACTCCTTGGATCGAGCCACTTGATCGAGTTGGGGGTCGATTTGGCTTAGATCGGGTGGGAGATCGAGTTGACTGATCGATCTGTCTTTGAAGAACCTTCCCGAGAGAAATTAGATCGGTCGATCCAGATTTGGACTGATCTATCCAAACCTCAAGAATTTCCCGAGACATTTTAGATCGGTCGATCTAGATGGGATCGATCGATCCGAACTCATCTAGATCGACATTGTCTACTCGATCTCGTCTAGATCGACTGGCTCCTCTCGATTCACTAGCTCGATCTAGTAAAGATCCTAGTAAAGATCGAGCTAGGATTAGTCGATCTAGCACTCGATCTCTAGCCTATACTTAACCCTTCTCGCCTCATTTGGACTCCAAGATCACACATAACAATCCCTTATCCATTCACCTACACACTTAAACATTAAAAGCATAAAACTGAAGTAGAAATAAAGCAAAAATATGTACAAGATAGACAGAGGAATGCCTACCAAGTGCGCTTTCTTTAACATCTTTAGCTAGACTTTACTTAGTTTAGGCCTGAGGGGGTCTTGGAGAAGCACAGAGGTGCTCTCCTTGCTGCAATCACTCGCCAGGTAGGGCTTTACTCTGTGCCCATTGACCGTGAAAGTTTTGCCGCTCTTGCCAACCAATGTAACCGCTCCATAGGGTAGAATCTCTTTGATCTCAAACGGTCCACACCACCATGATTTGAGCTTGCCTGGGAACAACTTCAACCTCGAGTCGTAGAGTAGCACCAGACTGCCTTCTCTTAACTCCTTGCGAACAAGCTTCTTATCGTGAACAGCCTCAGTCCGCTCCATGTAGATCTTAGCACTGTCGTATGCATCTTGCCGTAGCTCATCAAGCTCATGTAGCTGAATCAACCGCTTCTCCTGAGCTGTCTTGAGGTTGTAGTTCAGCTGCTTCACTGCCCATAGTGCCCTATGCTCCAACTCAACAGGAAGATGACACACCTTGCCCTAAAGAAGAGTGAAAGGAGTAGTACCAATGGGGGTCTTGAAAGTGGTTCGTAAGCCCACAAAGCATCGTCTAGCTTAACCGTCCAATCCTTCTGAGTAGTCCCAACTGTCCTCTCAAGTATAGCCTTGATCTGCCTGTTAGAGACCTCTACTTGCTGCCCACTCGTTTGAGGATGATAAGGTGTAGCTACCTTGTGCTTCACACCATACTTCCTTAAGAGGCTTTCAAATACTTTGTTGATGAAGTGGCTTCCACCGTCACTGATCACTACCTTGGGGACTCCAAACCATGGGAATATGATGGTCTTGAAGAGCTTTATCACCACTCTTGCATCGTTTGTTGGGGAAGCTATAGCCTCAACCCACTTAGAAACATAGTCCACGGCTACTAAGATGAACTTGTTGCCGTAAGAAGATGAGAAAGGTCCCATGAAATCTATCCCCCAAGCGTCAAAGACATCAACCTCAAAGATAGGAACCTGAGGCATCTCGTTTCTCTTGGTGATATCCCTGCTCGTTGACAAGCTTCACAACTTTTGACAAACTCGTGAGCGTCCTTGAAGATAGATGGCCACCAGAAACCCGCTTGTAACACCTTTGTAGCGGTCTTGAAAGAAGCGAAATGACCACCATATGAAGAGCCGTGACAATGTAGGAGTATGTCCTTAGCTTCTTCCCTTGTTACACACCTCCTGCACAAGCTGTCCACTCCCCTCTTGTACAAGTATGGCTCGTCCCAAAAGTAGTGGGAGACATCTCTCATAAACGTCTTCTTGTGGTAATGATCTAGGTGAGAAGGCTCCTCCCCACAAGCTAAGTAGTTTACTATATCAGCATACCAAGGCAAGTCTTCTTCCTTGAAACTCAAGATCTCCTCAAACTTGTCTTCAAGCTTCTCACATACCGCCGTGGTGATCATCATGAGCTGCTCTTCAGGAAGTGAATCATAAAGTGGCAAGGCTTCATTGACTCTTATCCTTGAGAGGTGATCAGCAACACTATTCTCTATCCCTTTCTTGTCTTTGATTTCCATATCAAATTCTTGTAAAAGAAGTATCCATCTCAAGAGCCTTGGTTTAGTGTCTTTCTTGGAATAGATGTACCTCAAAGCTGCATGATCTATGTAGACAACAACCTTAGAGCCTACGAGGTATGATCTGAACTTCTCAAAAGCAAACACAACAGCCAGCAACTCCTTCTCGGTGGTAGCATATCTGACTTGCGTGTCATCCAAGGTATGGCTGGCATAGTATATTACATGCAACCGCTTGTCTTTCCTCTGGCCAAGAACAGCACCCACGGCGTAGTCGCTTGCATCACACATGATCTCAAATGGTAGAGTCCAGTCTGGTGCTTGTACTATAGGCGCGGATACAAGAGCTTCCTTAGTGGTCACGAAAGCATGAAGACAATCCTCATCAAACACAAAGTCAGCTTCCTTGCATAACAACCGTGTGAGGGGCCTTGCTATCTTGGAGAGATCCTTTATGAATCTCATGTACAAGCCTGCGTGGCCTAAGAAACTCCTTACTCTCTTCACATTAACCGGCAGCTCAAAACTCATCATGACCTCAACTTTGGCTTTATCAACCTCTATGCCCTTCTCTGATATCTTATGGCCAAGTACTATCCCTTCTTTCACCATGAAGTGACACTTCTCCCAGTTGAGCACCAAGTTTGTCTCCTCACAACGCTTAAGTACCTTGCAAAGATTCAACAAACAAGCAGAAAAGGACACACCTTAAACCGAGAAGTCATCCATAAACACTTTTACCATCTCTTCTATAAGATCAGAGAAAATCGACATCATACACCGCTGAAACGTAGCCGGTGCGTTACATAACCCGAATGGCATCCTTCGATATGTGAAAGTGCCATAAGGGCATGTAAAGGTCGTCTTCTCTTGATCGTTTGGATGGATTGGTATTTGAAAGAAACCACTATAACCATCAAGAAAACAATAATAAGGATGATTGGCAAGTCTCTCAAGCATTTGATCAATAAAAGGTAAAGGAAAATGATCCTTTCAAGTAGCAGAATTAAGCTTCCTATAGTCTATACACATACGGTGACCTGTTATAGTCCTAGTAGGAATCAATTAATCTTTATCATTCTTATGACTGTGATCCCTCCCTTCTTAGGCACCACGTGTACAGGAGACACCCACGTGCTGTCACTTATGGGATAGATCACGTCAGCCTCTAACAACTTAAGAATCTCCTTCTTAACTACTTCTTTTAAATTCGGGTTTAAATGCCTTTGATGTTCAATTGAAGAAGAGTTTTCGTTATCTAAGTGAATCATATGAGTGCAAAGCATTGGTGAAAGACCTTTGATGTCACTTAGAGAGTACCCAATGGCCTTCATATACTTTCTCAGCTCAATAAGGAGCAGTGCAACTCATCATCACTCAGATTCTCATTCACAATCACGGGATAAGTATCATTAAGTCCTAAGAAAGCATACCTTAGCCCTTTTGGGAGCTCCTATAGGTCCACCTTTGGGGCTAGCATCTCGCTCCAGTCCTCCTCGTGGCTCTTATTGGTATTCCCATCATCAGCAGCCTCCTTAGAACCCGAGTCATGACCCAAAAGACTGCTTTCTTGAACCGTTGTCCCCTCTGAGATCGAGTCATCCAGTCGATCTTGCACTCGTTCTGGTCCGGATCGAGCAACTTCACTCGATTCACCCACTCGATTTGATTGGGATCGAGCAGGAGATCAAGTCTCTGTCTCGTTCTCTGATCTGATCGATTGGCTTCTCTCGATCTTCCCATCGATTGTTTTGCTGGATCGACCAGTGTCCTCGATCTTCTTGTCAATTGCTGTCCTGGATCGAGTGATCTTCTCGATTTTCTGATTGATCTCTAGGCATCCGCCTTCATCTTCTATCACAACTTTTCTAGAGTCAAGGAGACTAACGTACTCCTGAGTCCTCTGATCCAAGAAACCATACTCTCCTCTCTCCTTAGTCAATGCCAGCATCAAGTGATCCTTTTGTGCCAACTCTTCTAGCAGTTCATCAGCCAAGGCATCCAACGTTTCTATGTAGAATGCTTGTCCTTCTATGGTTGGCTTCTTCAAGACCTCGTTGATGTCAAAATCCAGCTTTATGTCTTTGCCAAGGTGTAGAGCTATCTTCCCATTCTTGACATCAATGATTACTCCGGCGGTTGCAATGAATGGTCTTCCAAGTATAAGCGGATCCTTAGGCTCTTTATCCATCTCAAGCACAACAAAGTCAGTTGGTACATTGACATCGCTTATCCTCACTGGAAGATCCTCTAACATACCCGCTGAAAGTCTCACGCTTCTGTCAGCCAACATAAGAGAGATCCTACACTCTTTGAATCGTGTGAGACCGAGCTTCTTTGCTATAGAATGGGGCATGAGATTTATACTTGCTCCCAAATCGCATAAGCAGCTCTTGAACTCCAATGGCCCCAAAGCACAAGGAATGGTGAAGGATCCTAGATCTCCTAGCTTCTTATGCACTATATCTCTGTGAATAATGGCACTACACTCTTCACTAAGCACCAAGACTTCTTTACTCTCATTAGTCTTCTTTGTAAGGGTGTCTCTGAAGAACTTAGCACACTTTGGCATCATAGCTAGGCAGTCAACAAGAGGAAGCCTGATCTCTACATCCCTTAGATGCTTCTCAAACAAGAGTCTATGCTTCTCTATCAGCTGTTTCTTGAAGCGGCCAGGAAAAGGAAGCTTAGGCACATACGGTGGAGGTACATAAACATCTTCCTCTTTAGTAGCTTGCTCCACCTTCTTCTCTACAGCTACCTCTTTACCTTTTCTTGGTCTCTCAATCTATACATTATCAAAGTTGATCTCCTCATCAGCTGAAAGCTTACCCTCCCCCTCTTGGTCTACAATGTCCTCATTGTTCTTAGGAGCAACACGCGGAGGAAGCTCTCTACCACTCCTCAAGGTGATAGCGTTTGCATACTCTTTCGGATTCTGCTCACACTTGCCCGGTAAGCTGTTCTGACCACTTGTACTAGCCTTTCCCTTCTCTAACTGCTTGATCTTGTTGTTCAGGTTTGTAATCTGAGTTGAGACGTCAGTAAGAGAGGAGTCAAGGTGGTTGTTCATCTCGGCAAACTTCTGATTAGTTGAAGCTTGACCTTGAAGCAACTGCTGAAACATTGCTTGAACCGGGTCTTGAGGAGGCTGTTGCATCTGTTGTTGTTGAGGAACAAAGCTGGGAGGAAACATAGGAGTGTAACCTTTGTTGCCTTGCTGTTGCTGCTGACCTTGAAAGTTCCCTTGCCTCTGCCCTTGAAAGCCACTATTCGGTTGAAAACCCTTGTTGTAAGGTATAAAGGGCTTTGCTTGCTGAGGGGGGTACACCTGATCTTTAGGGTTCTCTACATTCGTGCTCTTGTAAGAGAGATTGTTGTTCGCTTGGTAGCTTTGTGAATAACCCTGATTCTTGTTGTAGTTCTGACCAGCAATCCAGTTAGCTTCTTCTTGGCTTAAGTCTAGCTCCTCTAAGACTTTTTCGGCTTCACCAACGAAGTGTACATGCTTCTGATTAGCAAGCACCAACTTGTCTATCTTCTCATGAAGTGACTTAAGCTCTTTCTGTGAGACTCTAGCTCGGAACCTCTTGGTGCACGGTCGTAGTCTTTAGCGTAGTTACCATCACTCAATGCCAAGTTCTCGATTAGCTCCATACCCTCTTCTACTTCTTGACCAATGAAGTTGCCTTTGCTTGCCATGTCAAGTAGCAACCATATCTTGGGCAATGCTCTGCGGTAGATGGTGCTTAGGAAAGTCTCTTCACTGAAGCCATGGTGAGGACACTGAATGGTATAGTCCTTGAATCTCTCCATGGCTTCATTGAATGTCTCGTTGTTCTGTTGAGTAAAGCCACTAATCTCACTTCGCAACCGAGCTGTCCTGGTGCTTGAGAAAAACTTTGAGAGAAAAGCTTTCTTACATTCAGCCCAAGATGTGATGGTGCCTTGTGGAAGTGTCTTCTCCCAATGCCTAGCCTTGTCACCGAGAGAAAATGGGAAGAGCCGTAGCTTGCAGGCATCTTCTGAGATCCTATTGATCTTAATCATCCCACACACCTGCTCAAAGTTATCAAGGTGCTCTAAGGGGTCTTCCATAGCCAGCCCGTATAATTTGCTATTCTGAACCATTGAGATGAATCCAGGCTTTCTCAAAGTTGTTATTCTAGACTGAGGGAGGAGTGATCCCAAAGCGATTATGGTGTGTATTAGGAGCATCTCTAGCGCCTATGATCTGTGGGGGTCTATCTGCGTGGATGGGGTTTCCATTGCCCCTTCCTACACCACCGTGAGCTGGTGGAGGTCCCTCAGGATGTTCTTGCTCAGCCATTGTTGCAAAGTTTACTGAACCGGCTTGAACAATCTCCTCAAAGGCTCTAGCTTGCTCTCTTGCTCTTCTTGTTCTTGAATGTCCGAGTTGGTGAATATTGTCCAGGGGTGTGAGTAAGTTGCTGTCCCCCCTAGAACGCAAATTCGTGTACCTGAAAGACACAAGTGTGAAGAGAAAGAGATTAGTAACCAAACTTAAAGTAAGGGCTTAGTCTTTACTAAACCCCAAATCTTAATGCTTCCTAGCAACCCTAAGATGGCAACAGCGCCATTTGATAACAGGTTTTTAAAGTGCAAGCCAGGAGGTTATCAAAACTCAAGCAACACACAGTTGTAGCATAGCAAGAGGTATCAATCCAATCCTAGGGAGCAGGAAGAGCAATGAGAATGCAAGGATCTAGTGAATCTAAGCAAATCATATATATAATTAGAGAGTGTTCTCTCCATCTAAGGTGTCTACATCAGCACAATTTTAATTTTAAAATGGGCTTTTAAATATTTTGGATTTTGTTTTTAAGTTTTTTATATTTTGGATATTTATTTTTGGGCTTTTAATGTGATTAATCTTCTACTTATTAATTGAGAATGTAGTTTAATGAAAAATGCTGATTTGTTTTAATTTGATTGATTAATATGTTTAGTTTGAGCAATTTTAATGTGACATGGAAATGATGATGTGTAATGATGATGTAATTGTGACATGTCAGTTTTAGTACACATGGCTTGTGACATGACATTATTTAATCTATAAATAAAATTTGATGTTAAAATTTTGATACAAAATTGAAGTATTGAAATTTTTGAAAAAAATTTGGAAAAATTATATTTTTGTCAAATAGATTTGAAATTACATTTCGACACAAAATTTTTGTCAGAAAAATTTACGGATTTCAAGTATTTAGCGGAAAATTTGTGACAACCTATTTAGCACAAATTTTTTGATATCTCCCCAAATCAAATTAAAATATTCTAAAATAAATGCTTTGGTGGGAAAGTTACAATTCATGTTTTTGGCGGAAAATTTCTGAAATCGGGTTTTCACAGAAGTTTCTTGAAATTATATTTTTAAACAAGTTTTTTGACGAAAGATATACGGTTTCACTTATATAGCAGGATATTCGTGAAATCAAAATTTTGACCATTACTTTTTGGAATCAGATTTTTAATGTAAAGTTTTTGGCGAATTTTTTTTATGGATTCACTTTTTGGCGGGAAATTCACAAAATCAAAATTTTGATACAATGTTTTTAACTCATATTTTTGACGTAATTCTTTTGGTGCAAAAGTTACTTATTCATGTTTTTGGCATGAAATTAGTGAAATCGGTTTTCTGATGAAAATTTTTGAAATCTTATTTTAAGTAAGTTTTTAGTGGAATATTTACAAGTTCAATTGTTTGTGTGAAATTTGCGGCATCAATTTTTTTAGAAGGAGAATTTTTCACTTTTATTATCATCTTATTTTGTCTCACTATAAATAAAGATCAAAAATTTATATTATATGTGAATGTATTTCAATTATATAGTGAGAATTACGAACCAGAAATAGGACGTAAAGTGACGGAAAAAAAACTATAAAAAGATGAAAAATATAAATAAAAAATAGAAAACAGCGAATAACAAAGAATTATTTTATTTTATTTTACGATTTTTTAAAAATATTTTAAATTTTGTGTATGTTTTATTCTTTTACTATGGCCCAATTTATCAAATCTATTAAAACATTTTTTCACAAACAAAAATTTCTTACAAATATATTACCAAACATGTCAATTACTTATCTATTATTAATAATTAATTTTTTATAAAATTTTCATACCCGCACATATGTGCGGGCCAATTACCTAGTTTGAAATTAAAAAATAAATACTTATTTTGAAATCATAAAAATTACAAATTCTTCATTTGTGAAAAAGAGTTTGGAAGGCAACCACATACAAACAGAAAATAATTACCAAATTTTATATAAAAACTTTAGGAAAATTTATATATATAACTAAAGTAAAATCATTATGAAATAAATACTTATTTTACAAACTATAAAAAGTACAAATTCTCTTTGAAAGAAAAAATTCAAAATGTTATTTCAATATAAACAAACAGAATTTGAAAAAAAAAAGTTGGAAAGTGAATAATTACGAAAGATGACAGAAAACTTGCTCAGAATACTTATCAAACATATTTAAAAAAATTCAGAAATATTAATGCGTAAAACTAAAGTAAAATCATTTATATCCACTTTACTGTGTAAAATGAATGAAAGTTTTTCATAAATAGAGAAAATAAAGTATTTAATTATATAGCATAGAAATAAATTTGATTTATACGAAAGAGGAAAAAATGGCAAATACTTATCAACCATTTTTTTCTCAATGATGGTAATATAAAATTGATATTCGATTACTTTACTTATCAACCAGATAATGTATGAGTTATAATATAAAATATATAAATTAAAATAAGATTATTGATTATACTTTTTAACATATTCATATTGTTTACATTCACAAGATTTGAAATAGACAAAAATATTCTCACACACATTCATAAATATAGTCAGACAGTTCATCATTGTAAAAAGAAAACACCTCAAATCAATAATCAACCATTTTAGTAAGTAAGCATAATTTTTTGATATAACAACCCATCAAACATATGTAATATGTGAATAGATCTCTTACTCTATCTAGCCAACTCTAAGTAAAAGTCTTCTTATTTAGAGTTATCACTGATCACATAACTGAATGAGATGGAAGCTTGCATGAAATAAGATAAAAAAACAAATAGATTGCAATCAGAATAGTGAGAGTAAGTGCTATAAAAAAAGAAAAAAATAAAAGATTAATTGTGCATGAATATGAGTTAGATTTTTTTTAAAAAATGATAAAAAAATTAAGAAAATATTTAGTTTAGAGTAGAGACGGATCGGTGATGATTTCATTTTGTTGATCTATGAAAATAAGATGTAGAAAAAGATGATAAATCAATTGAATACAAATAAACAGTAAGAACACATATAATAATTATTACAGTATATAAATATATATAAAAAAATTTTAATAATTAATATATCATAATATATTTTAGAAAAATAATTTTACAATATAAATATATATATTAGAACAAAAAAATTTAAAAAATAAAAGAAAACTTTAATACACAATAATATTAATTGAATAAATAGATATATATATATATATATAATAATATAAAATTATAAAATTTAATTAAATAAATAAATAAGTTCCGCAACGCGCGGATAAAAATCTAGTATGATAAATGATTGATAAAATCTAGGAAAACTAAATGCAACGATCTAATGTAATGCAAAACAATTTTAAAATTTCTGGAAGAGGGTTAACTACCACGAGGAACAAGCAAAAGATGAAAAATTCAAAGCTACTAAAAACTAAAAATCAACCAGTGAATCGACCACAAGGTCGAGCACTAGATCGAGCAAAATGGATCCATCTAATAAACAACTTAAAGCAAAATCACTTCTGATGAACAGGATGCAAGCTAAATGACAAGCGAATAATGAACAGAGGTTTAAAATACTAAAAGAGAGGGTTTAGGGTCGAGGGTCATATTCAAGAGTATCAAAGATTCAAGCTTTGGTTTGAATACTTTTAGATCTACTCTTTTAAGAGGTTTCTCTAAGCCTTGAAAACAAAACAAAAACCATCCATGGCATGTGGTATGGTTCACTTCCTCAATCTCTTCTCCAAGCCCATGGCGTTTGGTGGAAAAAGAGAACGAAGAGCAAGGAGAACAGATTTCAAACAATGACCTAACTAATCCCCTAAGCAACCATGGCGTATGGGAAAGGAAGGATTAGCCTCTAGGATCTGGTTTTCCATGACATATGAATCCTGTCAAGGTAAGACAGCCTTTGGTTCATAGAGACCTTTTCCAAGGCTCTCTAGGCTTTAAGATCCCAAGATCCTAGAAGAAAAGATATGAAGAACAAGAAAACACAAAGCTTTGAACCCTTTTAACCCTTTTTAATAACCTCAACCCCAAAACCCAAGAAGACTACTCACTACACATGTTTAAGATCGAATCAAAAGCAATAAACGAGAAGTTAAGCATGATTAACGATTGATTAAAAGAAAACTTGCTTGATATTAAAAGATTCAAAGGTTCAAGAGACAAAAAGCTTAAACTGTTCTACAATGGCGAAACGCCTAACTTAGAGAGAAAAAGGAAAATATAGAATGAAGATAAGATAAAGGTGATGGCTGCTTTTGCCAAAAATGGCTAAACCGTTAGCTGGTCCCCCCTTTGCTAGCCGCCAAGGACAGCTGGACGGATAAGGCTCGTCTGGGATCGACCAATGTACTCGATCATCTTCAGGAATCGCCTTGCTCCGCTTGATCTTCTAGTCGATCTGGTTGGAGGGATCAAGTATCTTCATCGATCTACTTCTCGATCTTTGGATGATCGAGTCTTGGTCTCGATCTGGCTCTCGTTCTGCATGGCGTCATTTACGTCTGTACTCCAGATCAATCTCCTCTTTTGATCTCGGTCTCCATCCTTCCTCTTGTATCGACTTGGTGCACTCGATCTTCTGGTCGATCTCATCTAGATCGACCTGCTTTGCTCGATCCGCAACTCAATCTCAGGTCCTTTGCTGAATGGTTGAGTTCTCCAAGTCTCCACAAGCCTCCTCACAAGCCTTAGCATGTCCATGAATCCTCCACAGCTCCAAAGTGTCCAAAAACAACCTGAATATGATGCATAATGCAAGAAACATGCGAATGCTAATGCAAAAGTGCTCTAGGACCTAAAATGGTGCAAACTAGCCTATAATGCAAGATGAATGCATGAAAAACTATCCTAAATGCATGCAAAATATGCAAAATATATAGTAATATCATTAATCAATGTGGTGTTCCTGATGTCTAGCTGGTTGTTTCTTATTTTCAAACCTCGGCCCTGTTCTCTATCTGATGTTTGCTTGAGGGCAAGCAAAAGCTAAGTCCGAGGGAGTTGATATATCATGGTTTTTATGGTTTTTAACCATGGTATAAGTCCTTTTTATTGAGTCTTTTTAGTCTTTTCAGAGTCCTAGTAGAGTCTTTGCAAGTTACAGCATGTCTGGAGCATAATTGGAGATATTGAAGCCTTTTGGAGCATTGCAAGATGAAGTCACGAAGTATGCAACTCGGAAGGAAAATGTGGACTTGGGTAACACTCGTCACCAAGCTGGTGACGCTCGTCACCCGTAGAGGAAGGAGTTGTGGCCTTGTTTTTAAAAGATGGAGACTTATTTGCAGAATTGGCCTAGAAGTTCACGTATTTGCAAGAACGCCCTAAATCATGTTTTAGCTTGTATATATTAGGTTTTCAGTCATTGTTGGCTTTGTATCTTAGATTTTGAGAATTCAAAGAGCTTTAGAGAGGATTTTATTGAGAGCTTTTGGGGAGACAAATCCTGTACTCTTTTTGGAGAAGATTTCGAACCCCTTTGTCTTGTATTTCATTCTTTCAATGCAATTTTATTCAGCTATGCTTTGTGATTCCATGATCATGTCTGAGTAATTTTCTAGTTAAGTTAGGGCTTTTCAAAGGTTGATAAAGAGTTTGTAGAATTGCTATCTGTTAGGATTATCTTTTGGTTCTTCATCTCTGCTTGCTTGAAAATCGATTTCTTAGACACATCATCTAGAAGTCCGAAAATCATAGGTTGTTTAATAGATGTGAGAGCATTATTGATAACCTGATCTAGCATTAGATGAGCAAAACAACTTAGTGCAAAGAGATTTGACTTAGGAGTTTTGTGAACAGTTGAACCCGATCATTACTGCATGTTTAGATTGTTAGGACTTGCAAAGAGATTTGAAACTCTGTAATTTAGACATAGATAACTTCTTTAATAAGAATTGATTAGTTATATATTTTCGATTCATGTTCAAGACGGTTCTTAATCATTCCTTATTTCATGCATTCTACATTCTCGGATTCAACCTGCGAATTATCCTGACTTAGCGCTTTTAGTTTTCTGAATCTTAGATCAAACAAATTTCGTCTGCTATCTTTTATTTAGTTATTTCGCATTACATACACTATTTATTGCTTAGCTTAATCTGAATCTGAATCTGAAATTGCTAGTGTAGTTTACATACTCCTTTGGGATTCGATACCCCTTATACTACGACTGCTTTGATGTGCACTTGCAGTAGTTTTTATTTGGATAAAACCTGAGCCCTATCAGGGCTCCTCGCCCTTTGTGAATAATCTCCTTGGAAACGTGGGCTTCTCCATCCTGCAAAACCGAAGACATAAATAGGCGAGAATTATATAATTATTTGCAAAGCCCACAGTTCTAGTTCAGAAAGAACTCTACTTCCAAAGTATACTTGAAAGAGAAGTCTACTTGAAAGAGAAGTCTACTCGAGAATTCTGATACGGATTCTAATATAAACCACTAGTTACATATAAATACATTTGAGAACACTGAAATCCGGCGGAGACAACCAACAGCGTCGTCGACATCTGTAAATCCAAACCAAAAATTTCCAAATTAGCGGCGGTGATATCTAGGGCAAAAAATTGAATCTAACAGTTACCGGATAAAGAGAAAGGAGGAGAGAATTACCAGCAGTGACGAGGCGACAAGGCAACCGAGGCGGCGATAAAAAGAGATGAACGAAATCGATTAAGGTATATATACAGATAAAGAGATATACATAAATGAGAGAACTGAGAGAGAGGAACGAAGATTACCTTCGTTGACAATTTCCAAACGGTGGTGACAAGTTCAAGTGGCAGCGGCGACGACGGTAGAGGACGGTGACAAAAATGGCGACAAAAATCCCTCAAACAGTGGTTACGAGTTTAGGGAAACTAAGCTTTGTGCAATAAAAAGTAAATGCAGCTCTTTGTGATAAAATAGAATATATAGACCGGTTAATAATGGGTTAGTGAAATTATTCGGTTCAGGAGTGTTTTTATTTTACTCGGACATAACCGCTCAAATAAGTCTACTTTTGAAGTCTAATTCGGTCCGAGAAGTCTACTCGAGAAGTCTACTCGAGAAGTCTACTTCGGTCCGAGAAGTCTACTTCGGTCCGAGAAGTTTATTCGAGAAGTCTACTTAACTCTAAACCCTAAATCAAATTTTTTGTTTAAAACTTATATGAAAACATTAATTTACTTACTATATTTACAACTCATAGTTAAAATAACAAATATATGAACATTGATTCATTAACTGAACTATAAACTATGATTAGAATTTGTGCAAACTGTAAGAATTACACTCTTATACCCTAAACCATAAACTTCAACTCTAACCCTTTTGAATTGTATAGTCTTGAAACTTATAAATTGATTCATTTTCATGAAATTTTATTTTATATAGATGTTAATTTTCTATGTTTTAGTTGTGTATATAATTTTTTACCAAATTATTTTTCATTTTTTTTAATTAATGGTAAAAACATTAGAGAGTAAACTTTTTGGAGAAGTCTACTCGAGATGTCTACTGGAGAAGTCTACCTAGTATTGATTTATAACCTAAATTTTCTGCGATGATTTAAATTGATTCTTTTGTATCATATTTTATTTTTAATAGGTGTAAACAGTATATATTTTTGTTATGTATCTAAGTGTTTATCAAATTATTTTTTATAATTTTTTAATTAATTGTAAACAAATTATTAGAGAGTACACTTCTCCAAGAAGTCTATTCGAGAAGTCTACTCGAGAACTCGAGAAGTCTACTAGGAAAGTCTACTGGAGAAGTCTACCTAGTATTAATTTCTAACATAATTTATCTATGATGATTTGAATTGATTTTTTTGTATCAAAATTTATTTTTCATAGGTGTAAACAGTTTATATTTTTGTAAGGTATCTTAGTTATTATCAGATTATTTTTTATAATTTTTTAAGTAATTGTAAATAAATTATTAGAGAGTAGACTTCTCCAAGAATTCTATTTGAGAATTCTACTTGAGAAGTCTATTGCAGAAGTCGACCTATTATTAATTTCTAACCTAATTTTTCTATGATGATTTAAATTGATTATTTTGTATCAAATTTTATTTTTAATAGGTGTAAAAAGTATATGTTTTTGTTATGTATCAAACTTTTTATCAAATTTCTTTTCGTGATTTTTAAAATTAATTCTAAAGAATTTATTAGAGAGTAGACTTCTCGAGGACAAAACAGTAGTTGAGACTGACATTTTTTTGTTTGGTTATAAGGGTTAAAGTTGTAACTTTACTACCATTGTGAGTTATTTTTGTCAAACATGCAATAGAGAGTCTAGTTTTGCATTTCAACTCAAGTTTTGAATTATATTCCGCAATTTCCCCTTAATTCATTGGTTGATTATTTCTTCTTAACACGAAATTAGTTTTAAGTGTTATTTTCTTGTGTTTAAAATCTTTTATATATAATAATTACATTATATTACGATTCTTCAAAAAAAAAATTACGATCATAATTTTTATTAAAAACGTGACTATTGTAGTGATCGAGAACATTTACTTTAGTGGTTGATTATTTCTCTTTTAACCTTTGATTAGCTTCCTTTAATTTTAAAATAAATATCATTTTGTGTTTAAAATCTTTCAGAGAAAGGCATAGAGAAAACGTAAAATTTCTATTTTTTTCAAATAATTATCACAATTGTCATTTTAAGTGTTTATAATCTTTCAAGTGATTGAATAATATTATGATAACTCATTCCATTCAAATTTTAATATCAGTTTTCAAGAATATTCAAAAAGGTTTTTAAATAGTAACTGAGATAAACATAAGATTAAAAAGGATTAAGAAGGAAAATGATAATATTTTGAGATATATGGGAGGTTGCTTATACATAGAGAGAAATATACGAAATATTCAATTATGTTTGGTGGAACTTCTTGAAACTCAGATACGATGCATGCACTAGAAACTTAACTGATGGTATCAAACGACACCCGACTCAGGCTCAACCAACACTGGAGGTTAGGAGAACTATTTCTCCTTACGACTTGACTGCCATTGACAATCCACGTGCTGTGACTTCTCATCCACTTCTCAAAGGATCAAACTATGATGAGTGGACATGCAGAATCAAGACATGTGGACGAACTGAAAGATTTGCCGATTTAGAAGACTAGTGGACGATTCAAGCTTTGCTTATTCATCCGTCTCTCCGTTCTAACATCTCTCATCATGATGTTGCAAAATATTTGTGGGATCACCTGAAGAAGTGGTTCTTTGATACTAAAGGCCCATGTATTCAACAGCTCAAGGCTGAGCTGGCATGCTACAAGCAACGAGGTCTCGCAATTGAGGCCTACTATGGAAAGTTAAATCGGATTTGGGACAACATGGACTCAATACAGGCCATTGCGTGTCTACATATGCAGAAAATGTGAATTTGATTTTGGTTCTCTTCAAGAACAAGATTGAGAAAAAGTGAAAACACACGATTTTCTGTTTGGTCTTGACGATAATTATCAAACGGTTCACTCCACTTTTGTTTCTCATTCACTGATTCAACCATTGGAGGTGGTGTACAATGTCATCAGTCAAGAAGAGGACTTGAAGACAACAATGCATCATGTTGATGAAACACCAGATGGAAGTGAGTTTGCCACATAAACAAGGGCTAGTGTGACTCAACCAGGCGGTGATACAGTCGAGAAAGGCATCTTATGCAAACATTATCAACGTGCTGGTCATGCATGTGATAGTTGTTTTCCGGTGGTTGGGTATCGTGCATGGAGGGAAGATCATCCAAAAACAAGAACACTACATGGTCTTGGTTGTGGAGGAACAAATGTTGGTCGAGGAAGAAACGTCAACTATGCCAATTCTGTTCACGTTCCATGCATCTCGTCTCACAAATAGGCCAACTATGTTCATACTGATCAAGATCGTGATGGAATGGGGGTACAAAGACTCAATGATACTCAATGGTGCACACTGATGAATCTCTTGAATGATAGCAGCAGAAACACCACAGAAAAACTCTCGGGTATATACTATTTTCCTTCTTGGATCATGGACACTGGTGCTTTGCATTATCTGACAAGTAATTATCGCGCCTTGACTGATATTCGTGATGGTAAAGAAAGAATCTTACTGAAAGAAGGCACTGTTATTTTGGGTTCTCATCTGGTTTTGAAATCCGTTTTTCTGGTTGAAGAGTTGCAGTCCGATTTCATATCAGTAGGATAATTGATGGATGAGAATAATTGTGTGGTTCAATTAGCTGATCAGTTTCTTGTGGTTCAGGACCACAGTTCGAAGATGGTGATTATAGTGGCTATAAGAGAATCTGGTACTTTCCGCTTTCGTATAACAAAGTTTATAGCAGCAGGTGCACCTCGTAAAGAGAAATCTTATGAATTGTGGCATCAATAGGTTATCCCTCTGCTAAAGTAGTTGGTTCTTTTAAGTTTTTTTTTTTTGTTTCTGTTCTTTCTGATTTTTCCAAAAAGGCGTGTCATGTCTGTATCCGCGCCAAAGAAACGCATTGTGCTAACAGAAGCTCCACAACAACTGAAAAACTTCATAGCTATGATTGATCGTCAGTTCAATGTCTTCGTAGTTACAATGTGACTGGGTTTTCGAGCTTAACAAACTACTTTCGTGAACCTGGAATTATTTATGAAATATCATTTGTAGGTATACCACAATAAAATGGAAGAGCAGAATGAAGCAGTGGCACATATTGAATGTTGCTAGAGCTTTGATGTTCCAAAGAAACATGTCAATTGAAATGGGGGGGGGGGGGGGGGGGGGGGGGGGGGGGTGGTGTTAGCAGCGGGATACTCAATCAACTGCACGCCCAACTCTACGCTTCAAGGAGCAACACCATATGAAATGCTGCATCAATCTGTGCTTGATTACGACCACCTTAGAGTTTTTGGGAGCTTGTGTTATGGCACACAATTAGGGACACAAAGGAGATAAATATGTTTTTCAAAGTCGAAAGTGTGTATCTGTACGCTACCCATCTGGGAAGAAAGGTTGGCAATTGTATGATCTGGAGAAACATAATTTTTTTGTTTGACAGGATGTGAAATTTTTTGAACATTAGTTTCCTTTTGTAAAGAAATTTACTTTTGCCGAGATATACGAGATTGGGGAAGAAGATACACTTTGGGCTTCTATTGGAGAAAAAGCATTTTTAATAGATGAAATCGGGCCTTTGTCAAGTCCAAATACTGGCCCAATCCTGCACGACCCCCAAATTCTCAATTGGGCTTGGGTGGCTATTCATTGTTTATGCTGGATAAGAATAGAGTTCAAATCAATCTTCTTATCTATTATAATGGCATTAATTTTACGGGGAATTCATAGTCAGTGTTGCAGGTATTTAAAGATTATCTCTTTCCATGCTTTAAGATGAAAGATTTAGGTACTTTGAAATACTTTTTGGAGATCAAAGTTTCTAGGAATAAAACAGAATCTTATATGAGCCAACGAAAATATATCTTAGATATCATCACCGAAACTGGAATGTTGGCCTGTAAACCAGCTTCTTTTCCATTAGAGTAACAACACAAATTAGCTCTCTCTGATTCTAAATATTTGCTTGATCCTTCTCCATATTGTCGGTTAATTGGGAGATTAGTATACTTGGCTGCAACACGACCAGATTTAGCATTCACTGTTCATACCTTATCACAGTTTATGCAGAAAACTCGTGAAGACCATTGGCAATCTGCTTTGTGTGTTGTGCGCTATCTTAACGGCTCCCCTGACCAAGGAATTCTTCTGGGTTCAGATAATGATTTCCAGATTTTAGGATGGTGTGATTCAGACTCGACAAATTATCTTTTTACAGGGCGTTCACTTACTGTTTACTTCATCCAAATCGGTAAATCTCCACTATCATGGAAAACAAAAAAAGCAAGATACGGTTAGTAAATCCTATGCTGAAGCTGATTATTAAGTTATGTCAGTTTTTAAAGATGAGTTGGTATAGATTAATTATGTGCTACGATCACTTGGCATCTCACATGATCAACCAATGTGGATGTATTGTGACAGCAAATCAGCAATATATATTGCCACTAATCCGGTGTTCCATGATTTGAGAACGGCTACCATGCTGTTTGTGAGCAAATTCAAAATGGTACACTGGCTACTATGTTTCTACTTCTCAACAACTAGCCGATATCTATACTAAAACGCTTAATCGCATAGTAAACCAGAAGTTCAACGAATATAATATAGTTTGGCATGAGCTGGTTAGACCATTCCGGTTCAAGAAATATGCAGAAATAATTAATAGGTCATGTAGAAATTCATTAAAGAACTTGTAGATTCTTCCTAATGATTTAATCATATGATAAATATGATATTATGATTTTCACTAGCCAAAATAGATTTGAAATCTATTTCGTTTCCTAGAAAGTATACAAGAAAAAGTTTTGTGGTTAAGTAATTTATTATATTGAATATATGCAACTCAAAGTTTGCTAGACCCCTTGGTAATGTTAGTGAATTCACATCTTATGCCTTTGATGATAAAAAGCATAAGGATAAATATTGAACATCCAGTAGCAAATGTTCATACACAAAATCAAGAAGTATTAATACACATAAAGCCAACAGGTAATCAAAGTTCTCCCATCAAATTTGATTTTGGATTAGAAACCAAATATATTTCATCTAAAAGATTTGGATGTACAATATACATCCACATTGCTCCACCACAACAGTATAAGATGGATCCTCAAATGAGGTTGAGAATATATATTGGATATAAATCTCCAGTGGTAATTAAGTATGTAGAGCCATACATGAAGGATTTATCTATGGCTTGATTTGTAGACTGTCATTTTAATATGTCAGTTTTCCAACATTGGGGGGGGGGAATCAGCTGGAAAAGATAAGTTGAAATGAATTATCATTGATCCTTAAACTAAAGAAAGTGAATTACTAGTCGAAAAGATTATTCATTTGCAGAGTTTTGTAAATCAGTTGCCAGAAACATTTACTGACTCAAATAGAGTGAAAAAGTCACATACCAGCTATAAAGACTCCAATAAAATTTAATGTTCCAGAAGGACAATATCAAGCTGCTAAAAAGTTTAAAAGCACGATAGACTTATTGATTCCAAACATAAGTATCCTCAGAAAAAAAAAGGAGCAGAATTTGCCAACGGTCAGATTGAGAAGATAGATTTTGAATGATCTCAAAAAGAGACATTAAACATGAGAAGAAGGAAAGTCAGGTACCTAAGACAATAAAGAGATCGATCTCAACTAGTTATGCCATGTCTAAAATAAAATAGAACCAAAAAGAAAACCGACATCATAAATATTTTTGCATGCAATGTAGCAGTTGATATGATAAATGAGAAAGAGGATCATTAAATTTATTGCAAAAATATATACAAAGAAATGATTGGTCAAGTTATAAAGAAGCAATAATAATAGAGTTAAAATCTCTTAGAAAGAGATGAATATTTGGACCAGTTGTCCATACACCTAAGGGTGTAAACCAGTGGGATATAAAGAAGACTTTATATGAAACAATGATAAATATGAAATTGACTATGAATAGACAATTTTTTCTGTGGTGGAAGCAACTACTTTCAAGTTCCTTATCAGTTTGGAAATAAGAGAAGAACTTGACTTATACGACCCACTAGATAATGATACTTAAGTGAAAATCCCAGAAGGATATAATCCTTGAAGGTTACAAATTTCCAAAAGATTAAGATTGTTAATATTATGTTCCTGAAGATTATAGTTATTTGATCGAGTTAAGACAAAAATGTTTTATGTGGTGTAAGTTAATATTATAATGTTAACCAATATACCCATATGTATTTACCAAAATATTATGGATCAAGAGGATCCTAGATTTGAATATAATCAAATCTCTTGAAGAGCTACCCCAAGTTGTAATTTGGAAGACAGATCTTTGGAAAAGATGAAATTGTCTTCAAGTGTTCCAAATTGAGATATCTAAGTGATAGAGATACTATTTCAAATGATCTTATAGGTTTATACATAAAGAATGCTCACAATATTTTTGATCATAAGTACAATACTTAAATTGCTAGTTCAGCAATGTATTTATATATTTCATGATTGAAAGATATGATTTAAGATAAGAAAAAAAAACTAAAATAGTAAAGAAGAGCATGAATAACATCTTATGTATAGGTATGTTCTATACAAGTTTAAAATATTGTAAGCAAAATGAAGTTTGGACTTGAAGTTTAAAAGACTAAGAGATGGTTGTTTATATGAAAAAGTTGTTATGTACAAAAAGTCGAATAACCTAAGAGATTATAAGATAATCATATGAGTTTATTTATTAAGCTTATGCTTATAATGATTACCAAAAGATGGTATATATGATTGGAATGCATCTCCTGAAGAAGATACTTCCAGGGGGGAGAAATATGCTGATGTGTGAGGTTGTACTTTTTTACATTATCATAGTTTTTATCATATTGGGTTTTTCCATGAAAAGTTTTAATGAGGAAACAAAGAATACACAAATGATAGACATCTAAAGAGAAACGTAAAGATGAAAAGTTTATCACCCCTCCAAAGTATTTGTCATACTTTAATAAGATCAAGTAAATAGAATGATCAATACGAATCATTAGCAAGAGTCATGCACAACAGAAGATTGGTGGTGTATGTATCCTACAAATTCATTCAAGTGAAGATTCGACAAACAGTTTTACCAAGGTGTTACTTTCAAGAAGTTATTTCATCATACTGGATTGCGTCATCTCAAAGGTCTCAAGTGATATAGTCACGAGGGGGAGTTAATGCGCAATGCACTCTTTTTCTCTTAGCTATGACTTTTTCCACTAGGTTTTCCTAGCAAGGTTTTTAACGAAGCAGCATCCTACACGCTTTAGAGAATAATTTTTATAATGAACATCAAGGGGGAGTGTTATGAAATATTATGTGATGTCCATTATAAGCTTATAAGCCCATCTTCTAGAAGGTTATAGAACTACTTGTAAGCTAGGTTACACTTTGTCACCAAGTAAAACCCTCTTTCTATACTCCTATATAAAGGATCACATATTCATTGGAATAAGATAACATCAATTCCTTCTATCTCTTCTCTCTATTCACAACAGACACGATTTTGTTGGGAAGGTTTTATATCTAGTTGATTATCATAAAAAATTATGATGAAAGATAATTTAGATGTGTGAAACTGTGTTTGGACAAAAAAATAACATTAATTAGAAATATATTCAAAATATTTGAGAAAACGTACGGGCTTGATTGGTTACTGCTGTAGCTTTAGTTTTTTTGTTTTTGCTGTAGAAATAGAGCTGTAAGATTTTTGCTGTGGCTGTAGTTTTTAGCTCTGTAAATTTTAGTGCTGTAGAATTTTTAATTTTTCAAAACCAAAATTTAGTGCTTTACATATTTTGCTTTATACAACAAAAAAATAAAAAAATAAAAAAAAATCTGTAGCTTTAAAAATATATGTAAATCATGATTGGGAAAAATTCTAAATCAAAAATTATGGTAGTGTTAATTTTTTAAGATTTTTATTTCAAATAAATTAGAAAAATTGTGGCGTTGACATATTAGTAAAACTGTGCAGAAATGTTTTTTATTTAATATATGTTAGATATGAATTTTTCACAAATTTGAATTTATAGTTGATAGATACATGATATACTCTTGAAAAAAGAGGAAGGCAGACTCTCTAATTACTGCAGCTTTGGGAACAATGGTTAAACTCTGAAATTTTTAAAAAATTTGATTCCCTGACTAACAGTTAAGTTTTATGAAGCTATCTTTTTGCATGATGCATTGGATTATAGCATATTTCTAAAAAGATCTTGAATTTCAAGTAAATACTACCAAGAAAAAGTATGAGACATGTCACCATCATGAACAAAGAACATAGATTGCCATTTCCAAAGGCTAAATCAATTGTTTGTCATACAGATCACATAGTCCAAGGACTACATCAATCGTGATATAACATCATGAAACAAGCAATGCTCAATCAACTATAACAGTCTCCTCGATGTTAAGATGGGAGGAATGAAGAGCCTTAATAAAGAAATTTTGGACAAGCTCGGAAGCATAAGAGAAGTTGAGCGATGATGTGCGATATTGGGGCTCGGGCAGTTGGCGAACGCAAGCAGACGTTTCTACCTCAACTCACGTGTCAAGCCTCTTGCCCTCTAGTTTGCAAGGACGATGTTAACTCAGTGGCCCGAGATGGAGTGTTACATTATTTGGCTCATGGAGAGCATTATGTGATCACCATTGCAGATTTGTGCGACATCTATGGTTTTTATCTTACACAGAAAGCTACCTACTTTTCGAAAGACGAGAAGAAGACGAGGTATTGGATTTGATAGCCTTGGGATCATATGTTACGAACCAGGCCAAGCAAGCTTTGATCATAAACCTGATTATGAGGGTTTTTGCTAAGGTACTTAGCAACATGCTGTTTGATAAGGAGGAGTCAAGAGAACTTAGGCATGAGGAGATCATGCTATTTCACAGTATTACATATGCGGCTTTATCTAACTAGTATGATGCACCTGCCACCGTGATTTTGGGCGCCATTTTAACATGTGTTCTTGTGGAGAAGAAGTTTTGCAGAATTTAGGAAGGGGAGAAGAAGAGAGTTGAGGGAATTGGGAGTTTTCTTACCTCAATGTTTCAGTACCATGGTGTCGTGGCTGATCCCCATAACAGGGCTAAGAACCCAACACTCATGGATTTGACATATTTCAGTAACTGCGGATTTTTTCAGAGAATAAAGAGATTGGTGTTACTATCACGATGGGGAATAATGTTACTCCATGCTCTCAGTTAAAAGACTTACCTTTCACACCAAAAATGATGTGATGTTTTTGCCTTCACTCGTGACACTTTGCAGTAAGCAGCACCAATTTTTTGCGAAGACAAGCAGAGACATCAATATAGATTCTACTAAGAGAAAGATGTTAGGTACACCACAATGATGCCTTATATGACAAATGATTACCAGTTATAGCCACGCTTGGACCTATCTGATAAGAGAGTGTACTGAGAGTTGACTTGTATTTATAGAACATGAAAGCTGATTCCATTCATTTTATTGAGCATATCGAGACTTGTATTTCATTGCTTTCTTATTGATTTTGTTTGTTTAGAGTATGATTTTGATTTATTAGGGAATTTGGAATTCGCCATAAGGATAAGTTTATCAAATATTCGTGTTTTGAGCTCTATTGTGAAAAGATCTTTTATTGTCTCTAATTGTTGATTTACGAATAGACTAAACCATGAATGATGTAGGATCAAAGGTATGATCGTACAAGGGTGGCTGATAGAGCTAGATAACTGGTCGTATGATATTATTTATCTAACCGGTGGATGGCGGGTGAATAGCGGGTGAATAGTAATGAATGAGATATGATTTATCACTTGGCCTTAAGGCTCTCCTTAAATAGACCAATGGATGAACGAATAAGTAACAGATGGAACGATAGACGCCACACAAAGAATGAAAGGCTCCATGATAAGTCTACTCTCAACTCAACATGAATCTCACACGAAAAGAAGAAAGCTTTGCACTCAAACTTCTAAGGTTTGCACTGAAAGAAGAAGTAGGCGGCTGGTGTTTTCTTTGCTTACAAATATAGGGTTCTTTATTGATAATAGGGTCACCAAAAAGATACAACTGAAGGAACCTTAAAAAGGGGTTCAGCAACAATGGCTTCTAGGCCGGATAAGGAAAGTACGATGCACCTAATACAAACTAATAAATAAAAAATATCTTGTTCCTCTTACAAGCTAGAAAAAGGAAAATAAAGAAAATAGCAACTTCCATTGAAAGGAACCCCCCCCCCCCCCCCCCCACAAAATAAACATGATGAAAATAGTGAGTAATAACCTTGATTTAAATACTCACCTTGGTGTAGGATAGAGCTTCTATTTGTTCGGTAATGGTAAAGATTGATGCTTTCTTATTTCCTTGCAAAACCAGCAAGAATGTAGCTGCTTGAGTCTTGGGCTGGGGTAGCATGATGCCGAGTATATTCTTGGGATCCTCTTCATCTGGTTGGTTCCTTGTATCAGTATTGTTGAAAGCTTGTATGGGCTCCAAGTCTTGAGTCCTCCCAATGCATGATCAGAGTAGTGTTTCTTGGCTGATCTCTATTTTGAGGAGCTTCTTTTTATGTTCTTCATGCTTTAGTAATATGATCAAGCACTCCACTGACTTGTTAAAAGCTTCTCTCAATTTTCTCGTTCTCGAACGTGTCCTTGGAGCTAGCTTCACAGTTGGTATCATCATGATGTCTTCTTCTTCGGTTGAGATAGCATCAATGTCATCATCATTCCTTCCCTCTTGAGAAGATTCTGACCTTAGAATAGGTAAATCTGCATGGAATGGAGCTAAGTTAGTGACACTGAAGGTGGAAGAAATGTTTAACTCACCTGGTGATACAAGTGTTTTACCACCTGTGACTCAATTCTTTAAGTCTTAGATTATATCATTGTACACTTTACGTATTAATCCAATCAGAGAATTTGAAACAATGAGACTTCATGATTGTTCTACAAGCTAAGCCAATCAGTAAAAGGGATTGTAATAGTTTAACAACCTAAAGAAATCATCAAACAAGTAAGACACATTTAAATTAAGATGCACGACAAATATTCAAAAGCTTAATACTTAGAAAACAAAAAAAAGAGAGATGCACAGTAATGATCAAGAAAATTCGAAATAAAAGAAAACAAAGTTCATAGATGGGGTAATTAATCCAAGACAATCTAAGCTTCAGATGTGATGATCAAATAATCAATCAAGCATGATCCTTTAGTAAAGAACTTAATATATAGATCAATTCAATCTACTGAGAAAATTACTTTTGCTAACAACTTAACCAAAAGCTAACTCTTATTAGTGATCAAGCAATCAACAAGCACAAAGAATCAGTTTTATCTGGCCAAGATGCTCCCTAGTCATCCATTCTCATGTGTAAGGTTAAGCAAATCCATTCAAAGGCTGTTTCATGCATTTCAAATTTGGTGCATAGAAACCCTAATTTAAAAATCTAAGTGATCAACAAAGATTAAGCATTAAGAACACCTAGAAATGAAGGATCTCACATGATCTATACCTAAACATCACATCTTAAGCCTTGGATCATCTTAGATCTATACCATCTACAAATCCATAAATTGATTACTCACAACACATCATGAACATGGCGAAAACTTGCAATATAAGGTAGGAGAGCATGATCAAAAGCAATAGATAGATAAAAAATGAAAATCCTAAAGATAAGGTTTGCTTTAAATAGTCAAAAGATTAGGCTCTGGTCAATGGTCAAATCTAGGATGTTGACCAAAGTCAAAACCGGAGAAAACCCAAAGGAATGAGGTCAGACCGGGCAGGACGTTGGTGCAAGTCGCTGGTGTGCATCTATTCCGAGGTGAGAAAGCCGGTGTGGACTTGTGAAAACTGCTGCTTCCTTTGAACCGAGGAGTAGATGTTGGGGCAGGTGCCCAGTGTGACTTCTGGAAATATTGGCTTCCTTCACACCAAGGTGTACAAGCCGGTGGGACACCCCGGTGCGCTCTCCCGAAAGTGCTGGTCGTTTTGCTCTGAGGTAGTATAGCTGGTGCAACACGCCAAAGCGAGTCCTCTCATTTTCTTTGCTTCCCTTAAACTCTCCTCCATGCATCCACTCGAACTCCAGTTGATAGCAAGCCTCCTAAGCCTCCATAGTACCTAGATAACACCTCCAAATGCAACAAAACATACAATGCATACCTAGAAGCAAACTAACTATAATATGAGTGCAAAGGGGACCTAATGTGATAGTTTATGTATGAAAGAGACTCAAAAACTTATGATTATGTATGCCTAAATGATATGAATATGCAAGCTATCACCTGGTAGCTCAAGTTTGTAAGCATTATAGTTGATTTTAGAATGGTCCTTGGCGAGAGTTTTGATTTCCTTTTGTTAGGGAACTGCTTATGCCTCATGAGGAGCCAAACCTAATCCCCTAGTTAGAATGTCATCTCCTTGCGTCCTTTATTGTCGTGTTGCTTGTACTTTGAAATCTTCTTCTCCAAGTTATCCTTGACACATTGATGTAACTTTTGATGAAGTCAGCTCTAGTTTCTCCTTGTGCACTGGAATACATGGCTTGGGGCAAAGGTGAGAGATTCAAAGGGGTCTCCGGATTAAACCATGCACAACTTTAAAGGGAGATAATTTAGTAGCATAGTGTTTAGCATAATTATAAGCAAATTCTATGTATAGTTTGCTCTCAGTTATGTGGAGAGAGTACGGTTAACTATTTCTGTTTAACCGTCAGTTTAGGGGTGACAAGTGGTGGAAAATAGTAGCTTGGTTCCCAGCTTCTTCCACAAGGTCTTCCAGAAATAACTTAATAATTTAATGTCACACTCCAATACAACTTCCTTGAAGAAGAGGTCAGCAGTTTGGGTCGCATCATTGGTTTTATTACACTATATAAAATGAGCCATCTTCGAGAATCTATTAACAACTACAAAGATGGAGTCCTTGTGGTTGATATTAGGCAGACCTAAAACGAAATCCATAGAGATATCTACCCAAATCAGGTTAAGAAGAGGTAAATGCATATATAAAACCTATTAATTGTAAGGATGTAACCCGGATTTTGATTTTAGGCAGGTGTTGCATTTGGTGTAGAATCTCTCGACATCTCTCTGGAGGTGAGGCCAGTAGAAATGTTCCTCTTATCTCGGCCAAAAATGTCCCATGAGTCCACCTTTATGAGCTTCATTAATTAGCAACTCTTGCATGGATCCTAGGGGAATACATAGTCTTTTCTCTTTAAATAGAAACCCATAATGTTGGTAGAATGCACCAAACGCAGCCTTGCTGGTCTCCCTAAAGGCTTCTTTGAAATCAGGATCGTCCCTATACAACTCTTTTAGATGTTCAAATCTCATAATCGTGGCCTCCATCATGGTGATCAGTGTATACCTCCTTGACAAGGCATCACCCACAATGTTTTCTTTCCATATCTTGTATTTAATTACATAAGGAAAGGTTTCAATAAACTCAAGTCATCGAGCATATCTCCTCTAAAGTGTTGTTTGGCCTCTCAAGTGCTTAAGTGTTTCATGGTTTATATGAATAACAAACTCCTTAGATTAAAGAATGTGTTTCCATGTTTTAAAGAACCTTAATAGCTCATAAAGTTCTTTGACGTAGGTGGGGTAGTTGAAGGAAGTTCCATTGAGTTTTTCACTAAAGAATGTCACTGGCTTTCCTCCTCGAGTCAATATGGCTCCAGTCCATGTACTAGAGGCATCGCATTTTATTTCATAAGTACGTTCAAAGTTCGGTTATAGGAGAATATGAGCATTGGTTAAGCTTGTCTTGAGCTTGATGAATGCATCGTCCTGAGCGGGTCCCCACTGAGGCGCCATATTTTTCTTAATGACTGAAGTTAGAGGGGCAGCTATGGTACTGATATCTCGCACGAATCGGCTATGGAAACTAGCTAAGCCACTTCGAACGTGCCCAATTGAGATTGGTGTAGGCCACTTCTGAATAGCCTTAATCTTGTCTTCATCTACCTTTAACTCCTACGAAGTCGCAAAAAATCCTAGAAGCATAGCTTGATCATTGCAAAAGATGCATTTCTTTAGGTCTGCATATAGGTTCTTGGTCCTAAGAGTTTTAAGTAATTGTTCAGGATAGTGTAAGTTATCGACTAAGCATGTACTATATATAAGAATATCATCAAAACATACGACCACAAACTTACAGATGCAGGCTCACTGCACGTTGTTGATGAGCCTCATAGAGGTGCTAGGTGCATTGGTTAATCTGAAGGGCATGACAAGCCATTTATAAAGCCTTCTCTTAGTCTTTAACGTTGTCTTCCACTCATCTCCTTCTTTCATTCGGACATGGTGATATCTACTCCTTAGATCGATCTTAGAGAATATTGTAGCCCCACTAAGCTCGTCTAACATGTTATCAAGCCTCATGATAGGGTGGCGGTACTTGATAGTGATGTTATTAATAGCCCTACAATCCACGCTCATGTGCCAGGTTCCGTCTTTCTTTGGAACCAATAGCAACGAAAACACACAAGGGCTCAAGCTCTCCAGTATGTATATTTTGGTCATTAAGTCTTGGACCTGCTTTTCTAACTCCCTGTCCTCCTTGGGGTTCACTCGATAGGCGGCTCTATTTGGCAATAGTGTCTGGGGGACTAGATCATATTAATGCTCAATTCCTTGGATACGTTGTAGCCCTGATGGGATATAATCAGGAAAGACGTCGGTAAACTTCTTTAGGAGCTCTCGACTCGTATTCATGTCCTGAAAATAACACTTCCCTAAAGATCATAAGTAACACATGTTCTTTAGATTCAAGAGAATTTAAGACTATAGTGGGTTTGACATACAAGTTAGTTTTACTTACCTTAGCTCCTTTAGCCATGGCTAGTTGCATCTCGTGAATTTTCTGGGGTAAGAGGTGCTAAGTTGTGCTTGCGGTTCTGGTGTGTAAAGCTGTAATAGTTCGTACGGTCGTGATGCAATGTTTCCTTATCAAATTTCCAAGGCCTCCCTAGTATTAAGTGTTCCACTTGCATTTGAACCACATTGCACGTAACCTGATCGCTATACTTGCCAATACTGAATGGCACGGTAACTTGCTCCACTATCATTAACTCCGTATCGTCATTAAGCCATTGTAGCTTTTAGAGTTGAGGGGTCTTTGTTTTCTCCAAACCTAGTTTATAACCTAGATACGTATTGGCCACTTTAGTACACGATCCTCCATCGATTATCAAGCTACATACCTTGGATTTGATGGTGCAGCAGGAAAGAAAGACTTTCTCTCTCTGAACTGTCTCCGGGTTGTACATCAAACTTAAGACTCTCCTTGCGACAAGCATCTCGTCAACCTTAGAATAGTTAATCACATTTCCTTGGAGTCTACCAGATCTATCTCCTCTTCATCATGAGAATCATAACCTCCATTGGGCTGAAGTATCATTACCATCTAGTTCGAACATTCTCTGGCATAATGTCCATTCCCTTGACACTTCAAGCATGTAATGTCTCAGGCTCTCTTTACTTGCTCCGGTTTAGATCCTTGAGCAATTTCAGGAGCAGGCTTCTTGAATCTAGACTCGACTTCTACTGATTTTTCCTTATGTAAGTTTTGTTGAGACAGACTGCGGATTCCATGGTTATTTGCCTCAATTGGTGGTGGCTACCTTCCTTTTGATATCCTGCTCCGCTTGAACCACATGATGTAGCAACTCGTCCATGTCGTGGTAACTTTATCTTTCAACTATATGGGCTATCCTGTCTTGGGTACCATCAATGAATTGCATCATTAGGTCCTCTTCTCTTTCCTCGATCTCTAGCTTGTTCTGCAATGTTTCAAATTCATCAAAGTAGTCTTCAACAGACTTGTTTCCTTGTCCAAGCTTACGAAACCTCTTATGTAGGTCTCAGTGGTAGTAGGCTGACACGTATCTCTTTCACAAGCTAAACCTCATGTCTTTCCACTTGGTGATCTTGCCGAGTTTATGCCTCCTCCTCTCATATACATCATGATCCCACCAAGCTAGTGCGTTCTCAGTCAGCTTAGCAGCCCCTAAGGATACCTTCCTGGCTTCTGAGTTGTTATAATACTCAAAATATACTCCATTCGCCTATGTCAAGATAGGCATCAGGGTTAACCTTTCCAGCAAAGGTTGGGGCGGTGAGCTTGATATCCTTACTCCCCTCTGGTCCTCTCTCGTCTTGTGTGTCTCGATCTTGGTGGTTTGGACCCCTAGGGTTGTGGTAGCCGACTTGATGGAGACTATCATCCTCCAACTCTGGAATGTCCTCCTCCTTGTCTTGATTGGCTTGGGGAATTTTAGCTCCCTGAATGGGGCCTCAGTCTGGTGGAGCTGGGGAGTGTGGGGGTTGCTTCATGATAAGGCTCAGGTTTTACCCAAATAAAAACTATTGCAAGTGCGCAGCAAAGCAGTCATAGTATAAGGGGTTATTGAATCCCAAGGGAGTAAGTAAACTACACTATCAATTATAGATTCGGACTAGGCTAAGCAGTAAATAGTAAATGTAATGCAAAATTGCTAAAACAATGAAAGCAGGCAAAATTTGATTTGATCTAAGACTCAAAAAACTAAAAGCGCTAAGTCAGGACAATTCGCAGGTTGAATCCGAGATTGTAGAATGCATGAAATCAGGAATAAATAAGAACCGTCTTGAACATGAATCGCGAATATATAACTAATCAATTCTCATTGCAGAAGTTAACTATGTCTAAATCACAGAGATTCAAATCTCTTTGCAAACCCTAACAGTCTAAACATGTAGTAATGATCAGGTTCCATTGTTCACAAAACTCCTAAGCCAAATCTCTTTGCACTAAGTTGTTTTGCTCATCTAATACTAGATCAGGTTATCAAGAATGCTCTCACATCTATTAAAAAACCTAGGTTTCGAATTTCCAGATGATGTGTCTAAGAAAATCGGTTTTAAAGCAAGCACAGATGAAGAACCAACAGATATTCCTAACGGTTAGCGATTTCTACAAACTCATCATCAACCCTTGAAAAGCCATAACTTAACTAGCAGATTACTCAGACATGATCATGGAATCACAAAGCATAGCTGAATAAAATTGCATTGAAAGAATAGAATAAAAGATAAAAGGGTTCGAAATCTTCTCCAAAAGAGTACAAGATATGTCTCCTCAAAAGCTCTGAATAAAACTCTCTCTAAAGCTCTCCGAATTCTAAAGTCTGAGATAAAAGCTAACAATGGCTGAAAACCTTATATATACAAGCTAAAACACGAGCTGGGGCGTTCTTGCAAATACTGGTAACTTCTGAGCTAATTCTGCAAATAATCCTCTATCTTTTAAAAACAAGCCATGATTCTTCCCAGCTACGGGTGACGAGCGTCACCCACTTCAGTATTCGCCTTCTGAGTTGCACACTTCGTGGTTGTATCTTACAATGCTCTAAAAAGCACCAGAACCTCAAATTGTGCTCCAGACATGCTATAACCTGCAATGACTCTACAAGGACTCTAAAAAGACCAAAAAGACTCAATAAAAAAAACTTATATCATGGATAAAAACCATAAAAACCATGATATATCAACTCTCCCATACTTAGCTTTTGCTTGCCCTCAAGCAAACATCAGACAAAGAACATGGTCGAGGTTTAAAAACAGAAACAGTCAACTAAACATCAGAAACACCACATTGATCAGTACTTTCGAATCCACATACCATAGAGTCAACACAAGATCAAATTTCAGTCTAATCATCATAAACTTAGCAAACCTCTCAAATCCAGTTCAAGCTCCTTCAAGAAATCCGAAATCTCTGCTGCTAACTCCTTATATCTATCTAAGTGTGATATCACATCAAATTTTTATCATCTCAATCACTTATAGATTCTTTTCCCTTCCTAAACAACTAAACTAAGCAATCTCAACACAACTCTCCTATTTTCTCTTCCCTTGATCTTTTCTTTCTGACATTTTTCGATTTTTCAACTCTTTTCTCATTTTTCTACAGTCTAAGACATGGTGCTGCCCAATACTTGTGTTCGTTGTGAGGAGACAGATTCTTGAGTGTTTTTCATTACTGTTGTTCCTTGTAAGGAGACAGGGTCATGAATGCACCATTCTTTTGACTTAAATTTATAAAAGCTGCATCAGGGAATATCAAAGAGAGACTGTATCTAAACATGCTTGTCAGTGTTGAAAGAGAGAATCAAGATCAATGAGAATCAAGCCCCAAGACAAGAAGTTTAAAGTTCATTAAGGTGGAGCTAACAACAAATTTTACAGATTCTCTAAGAACCTAAACCTTCAATGCTAGACTGATCTACCTATGACTTTTAACTTAGTAAGACTTGTAATCAACTACTGTGGCAATGGTTCTTATAAGCATCAATGTTATGTGGTTATTTCCAAGAAAAACTGACAGTTTCAAAATTTTGACTCTATAAAACAGGTTTTTTTTACTCAACTTTAAGACTTTAAAAATCAAACACAATGTACACAACGTCAGTAACCACCTCCCCCAGACTTAAACAACACTGTCCCCAGTGTTATTAAGCCAAGAGTTTGTCAAAATAGAAGAAACATAACGCAATGAGCTGAGATGAAAGTGGTATCTCGCAAAGGGATAAGGTGACGAGCGTCACCCACTACTGGTGACGATCGTCACCCAGTGTGGAGATCGAATCTGCTCAAATCACTCCGCTCTTCTTCTTTTTTGTGTTTTTTATGTTAGAAAATGAAAATAAACTAGGGTATGATAGCTAGATAACTTACCAGTGGGTTGCCTCCCATCAAGCGCTTGTTTAACGTCTTTAGCTCGACTTTGATTGCTGTTTAGACAGCTGGTGGAGCAGAAGGTGGCATTGAATGCCTTGGAGAAGAATGTCTCCTCATCCATGGTGGTGTATAAGCAGCAGGTGCATGAACTCTTCCAAGGAAGTGAGGAACATCAGCAGGGTGGGCTTGGACTGTGGTTGGGACACTTCTTTTTTCTGCAGAATCATCAAAGGAAACACCAAGTTTTCTATGAGAATCTCGTTGCTTGATAAGTGTGAAGCATCTTTTGCACCTTTTAAGTTCTTATTGATGAGATTAGGAGGTGTGGAATTGGTTCCAGGAAGTGCATACATTTGCTTCATTGCAGGTTTCTGGTTCGTAGAATGTTAAATTTTCGGTTTGACAGCAGAGGTTGTACTTGTAGCTGAAAGATCATGTCGCTCCTTTGTGTCCGGACTGGTGACGAGCGCCACCAGGTCAGTGACGATCGTCACTGACCCTGCAGTTCGAGTTTCTGCAGTTTTCCTGCAGTTCAGTTCTGTAATTCTTGCCTCCATCACAAACTTGTCTTCCTCCAGCAACTTGTCATTGATTGGAACCTCATTTTCGAGCCTAGTCTTGAAGATATGTTCTGCACTCCAATCTTGAAACCCAAAAGCTTTCACAGAAGGTGCAGATATTGCTCCTTGAACAGCCAGCTTGTTCTCTTGCCCATTAGCATCTAATTCAATGACAAACCCAGCAGTAATGTCTTCTGAATGCTCCATGATTGGATCTTCATCTCTGGAAGTCCTTACTAAAATGGTCTGGCCATCAATGGTGGAACTCCCTCTTAACTTATCCATGTCAAAGTTCATGACAACGTCACCCAAATCAAGCCATATCTTCCCCTTTTTTCACATCAATGATGGCGCCAGCAGTAGCCAAGAATGATCTTACCATAATAAGAGGATCTTTAGGTTCTTCAGCATATTTTAAGACCACAAAGTCTGTGGGAATCATGCAGCCTTCAATGTTAACAGGAACATCTTCTTAGATACCTTATGGGGTTCTTATGGATTTATCAGCCATGATAAGAGAGATCCCAGCTGGCTTGAAATCAGTCATTCTAAGTCTAGCAGCAACATAGGAAGGCATCAAGTTAATACTTGACCCTAGATCACATAGAGAATGGGGAAAACGTCATGTTGAGATTGAGCAATCAAGCACAAAGTTTCCTGGATCAGGTAGCTTCTCTGGAACTCTGCTTTGAATGATGGCACTGACTTGTTCAGAAACAGTCACCTTCTTCTTCTTCTTTGGAACTGTGCTTAACAAATTTGCACTGATGTCTCCCGATGCAGCTTGTCGAACGAACTCTCTCTCAACATACTGATCAGAAATCTGAGAGACTATCAATCCTACTGCGAAAGGTTGAAGACTGGATAAACCAAGACACTGGAGGATGACAAGGCGGCCAAAGCCAAGTTGGCCGACGAGAAAACTTCACGCGATAAGAAACATCGGTCGTCGAACCAGGATAACCATCAGAAACCTCGACAGCACTACGACAGGGACGACAAGATCCGCAGGAATATCAACGCTGTCGCTCGACAGACGAGGTGGAACACTTGGGACTCCTAGAGCGCTAAAGATCCCGATAGTAAGAAGCTGTACTGCACTTACCACAAAGCGCATGGACATCATACGGACAATTGCCATACCCTCACGGCACTCTTAAGAAAGAAGTGGGAAGACGGCGAATGCAGGGTTCCAGAACCTCGTAGTCTATCGCGACGATCTGACAATGACCAAGATCGACGACCTAACAATGATCAAGACAGACGATCCGATGCTGACCGACCATCCACCAAACGCGAGGGGAAAGAGGCAAAACGCGATCGTAAGGACGACCACACACCTCCAATTTTGCCTCGACGACGAATCAATATGATTATGGGAGGACTCCTCTCATGCACTGATTCCATCAACTCAATCAAACGGCATGAGCGAAAAGCCGCTAATCCACCAAAGGATGCCCCACCGCTGTTTAAAGACGACCTCCTGATCGTGTACACCGAGCAGGATGCACAGAATATAGATAGGCCGCACAACGATCCACTCGTCATCTCACTTCGGCTCAGAGAAGACGACGTTTCAAAGATCTTAATTGACACAGGAAGTTTGGTCGGCCTCATCTTCAAGGACACGCTACGCAAGATGAGCATCACCGAAAGAGACATCAAAATCGCACTGTCACCCCTTACTGGATTTGCTGGAAATTCGATCTCGACGATCGGGACCATAACGATGCCAGTTACCATAGCAGGAAAATCTATTACAGTCGCTTTCGAAGTCATTGACCGGCCTGCAATCTACAATGCCATTCTAAGAACACCTTGGCTCAACGCCATGCGAGCCGTCCCATCTCCCTATCACCAGTGCATCAAAATGCCAATCAGAGGTCGTATCTTCACCATCCGTGGTGATCAGACAGTATCTCAGCATTGTTACGTCGACAAACAGCACGCCCGTAAAGCATCCACATTCGTGATCAGAAACAATAACGACTTTGAATCATGAATAAACCATCACGAGAAGCCGAAGAGTAACCTCATTATTCAGGTTAACATTGACGTTGCTCACCCCGAGCTTTGTGTCGGCATCGGCACGGAGCTACTGTCAAGTATGCAGGACGAGCTGATCACTTTCCTCTGGGAGAATGTCGGAACGTTCGCATGGTCAATGGCCGATATGAAAGGCATCAGCCCTCAGATTACCGATTACGACTTGCACGTTGATCCCACCTTCAAGCCGATCAAACAGAAGCGACGAAAATTGTGGCCTGAGCGGGCACAAGCCGTACACGATGAGGTGGATAAGCTGTTGAAGGCCGGATCAATCGCCGAAGTCAAGTACCCGGAGTGGCTCGCCAACCCGGTGGTGGTCAAGAAGAAAAATGGGAAGTGGCGAGTCTGTGTAGATTTCACAGACCTCAACAAAGCTTGCCCAAAGGACAATTTTTCTCTTCCTCGTTTCGATCAGCTCGTCGAGGCGACCACGGGCAATGAACTCTTCTCCTTCATGGATGCGTTCTCAGGATACAACCAGATCCTCATGAACCCAGACGACAGTGAGAAGACCGCATTCATCACGGATCGAGGAACTTATTGCTATAAGGTCATGCCATTCGGTTTAAAGAACGCAGGAGCCACCTATCTGCACCTTGTCAATAAGATGTTCGCCGGTCAGCTTGGGAAGACGATAGAAGTATACATAGATGACATGCTCGTCAAGTCAGCCAAGGCAACTGACCACATCGTTCACCTCCGCGAGTGTTTCATAATACTCATCCAGTATGGTATAAAGCTCAACCCTGCGAAATGCACATTCGCAGTCACGTCGGGCGAATTCTTGGGATACTTGGTCACTCAACGTGGAATTGAAGATAACCCCAAACAGATCTCAGCGATCTTAGAATTACCTACACCACGGAACACTCGCGGAGTTCAACGATTGACAAGAAGAATAGCCGCGCTCAACCGATTCATATCGCGATCAACCGACATATGCCTACCCTTCTACCAACTCCTCTGCGGCAACAAGAGATTCAAGTGGGACAAGAAGTGCGAAGACGCGTTCCTGCAACTCAAGACATATCTGTTAACACCTCTGATCCTGGCCAAGCCCGAGCACGGCGACACCTTACTATTTTACATCTCAGTCTCCAGTGCGGCGGTCAGCGGTGTTCTAGTTCGGGAGGATTGTGCAGAGCAGAAGCCAATCTTCTACTTCAGCAAAACTTTGGATGGTTCCGAAACTCGCTATCCAACCTTAGAGAAGCTTGCTCTCGACATCGTCGTCGCCTCAAGAAAACTACGTCCTTATTTCCAGTCGCATTCCATAGCCATCTTGACCAGTCAACCCCTTCGGTCGATCTTACATAGCCCGACGCAGTCCGGACGCATGGCGAAGTGGGCAATCGAGCTATCCGAGTTTGATATCGAATATCGAACACGCACCTCTGCAAAATCCCAAGTCTTGGCAGATTTTCTATATTAAAATTTTATTTTCAAATAAGTTTAAATTATGATACATGTCAAAACCTTTTGTTTTTGAAGTTCAAATTTAAATTTGTCTACTTTTATTTTTGTTTTTATTTTCCTTTTTGTAATTTAAATATACTCTTTTGTTTTATTAATCTTTTTAAAATTATTTCTTATTTGTTTAGAAATAATTTTTTTTGGTAAAATTTTCTCCGAAAAAATTATTTTCAAATACATTTAAATCGTGACACATGTCAAAATCTTATCGATTAAATAAGCACATGTCATGATCGTGTTAATTAGCAACTTTAATACATATAAAATGCTTCAAAATGACCGAGAATGAGAAAATAATATAGAACGACGACAGCATGTAGTATTGCATCATGTTAGGTGCCATTTAGTATAGGATTTCGTTGCATTTCATCCATTTAAAGACCAAAAGTGTCTCATTTGCATCTATTTCATACATAGCATATATTTAGATTAGGATTGCATATATGCATGCATTGTGAGTCTATTTTCAGGATTTTGGAGAGCTAAAGAGACACTATGAAAAAGGATGGACCAAGTGAAAAAAGCAGGTTCAGCTAGAAGAAGCATTCCAAGGCATTAAAGCCTCATACAGATCAACCATACTGTGGAGAACACCTTTGTTCTTCCACAGTACAGCCCACATCGACCAAAGACACGTCTTTACACCAAGGACTTCCCATGGAGGCGATCATACCAACTACAGACGTGTCGTACACCGACGAAACTCCACAGTGCAGTCATACCGACCAAAGATGTCCGTACGCCAACGAGGTTGCTCGGCACAGACATCTTTAGGGCATACCGACAAACTATACCTAGGAGAGCTGTCTGATGCCATGCACGATGCCACCCAAGATCGAGGACTTCAGCTAATCCAAACTTCAGATGCAGCTTCTTCAGCACGCACCAACCATACGAACCGAAGAGAACCAGTCTGTACCCTGCTCGGTACGAGCCATTTTTGGAGTGTTGACCACGAGTTAACTAGTTGAGTAGGTTTCTTTTTAGTTGACTACGTCTATTTTGGTCTTTGCCTATAAATAAACTTAGTCCCAAAGAAAACATTACCCTATCCTATCTTATCGTTGTTTAAGCTTTTCATCAAAAAAATCTTTCCTTTTGTAAGAATTTCTTTAAGAGCTTTGATATTGAGATTTTCATTAATAAAGTGTTGATCTTTCTTCTTACTACTTGTGTTTTATCTATTTGCAATCATGTTTAACCATAAACTTGTGGATTTAAATATGATTAGTGAGTAATTTACTTTTAGGCTTGAGATTAAGGTAGATTATGGTGGTTTAATGATTGGTTAAGGTGTTAGGTTGTTAGATTTTTGTGAATCTCTTCTTATGTGATTGTGCTTAATGCTTAGTACCACCATTTATGAGAAATAGAACCTAGGCGTCATTGACTTACATCTAAGGTGTTTGTTGATATGCTTGAATGAAGTTCATAGCTTGAAAATGGTGTTTTGATTGTCGTCACTCTTAGCATCCATCATTTCTTTCATAATTGTTCTTATTGCTAGATTACTTTAGGGAATGGGAAATTTTCATTAGATATTGATTATGCATGGAAGTGTGAGTTAGTATTTGAATCACTGCATAAGAGATTAGTGTGCTTAGTCTAAGGAATTAGTTATATAAGATGCTATTTGGCTCTATGGACCTTATGTTTAATGCTTGCTGATTGTGTTTCTACCATTGAAAGTGGGTTAGAAGTACGATTAGTAGAGGAATTAGTGTCAAGAGATTGGATTAGTCTTTATTAGTGATCCTTGCTTATGGATTTTGTATTGATTGTTGCTTTCACACCTTGATCATGATTTAAACCACCCAAGTCACATTATCTTAGTCTTGATTCTAGCCTTTTAATATTTTGAATTTGCTAAGTATTGCTCTGTTTTGTTCACTACTAGAATTTTTCTTGTGTGCTTGATAAGTTCTAGTCACTATGGTTACTTGTTTGTACTTATTGCTTGCTTGAGTGTGAACACTTTAAATCCTGTATTTGCCTAGCTTTACAAGTGTGTTGCATCTTCTCTAAACCTCCCCTTCTTTGGATTGATTAAACTCATTACTGTTATACTACATCTAGTGCATTGAGGTTGCACTTAAGGCTGAAAAGTCTTGTGTAAAATGGATACACCATTGAAGGAAAATTGTAAAAAGGATCCCTTGTTATGGTTTTTTAAATATCAGTGCTACCCTTCTAACTACTTTTACTTATAGAATAATGACAGACTAATGGCAAATTGAATGCAGGCTGATTGGTCTTACAATTAAATGTAGACTATTGACAGACTAATGACAAACAAAATAAAAATTACTGGTAGACTAACGACAGATTAAAAGAACATTAATAGACCCCTCTTATGCGTCAGTTTAAGAAGGAATATATTATAATAAAATTGCAAAATGGATCATTTCAAAAATTATTCTAATTTTATATAATATAATAAATATATATTTTTTGGTCAAGGGAATAAGATAAATATTTTAATTTGAAATTTTATAAGTTTAAAGTGTAAGTAAGTGTCACTCTAATGATTTTATGCGTTTGTTTTTTATAATAAGTAATCTGTAGTTTTAGTAGAATTTAATCAAAATTTAAAGATATGTTTTTATATTTTTCTTAAGGGTTTTTTTTTTATACAAGATTGTATCCTAAGTATTCAAGGAACCTTTTTTTATCAACGGGTTTGATCAAAGAAGAAGATTTATGTTATATCAAAGAAATGGAAAATACGTATGTAGAACCATGCTCAGCCTGCAGCCTTTGGATAATCACTCAATTTTTTGGTGTTACACCATTTTACAATCTCATTATGATATTGTATGCAAACCAGAATAACCAAACCACACTTTATTCACTAAACAAAATCATTTTTCAATATTACGATACATGTGACAAGAATATATAAGAACTAAGCTGAAATGAAATTAAGACACCATATTTTTTAGGGAGACGATGAATGCATCAACAATGCGGAGCCATGCTCGATGCCAAGGACAATCAAAACACATAAGTACAAAAATGCCTATAAGTGCAGTCACATAAGTTGAAGCAATACTAAAATAAAAGTCTAACATGTTACTGGTAGATTCATCGTCTCCTTCTCCTCCATTTTCTCCTTCCTCCGAGCTCCTCTTAGCCTTGCAGCTTATCGAGGTTGGTGGTCCACAAAGAAAAGAATTACCTAAGTAACTATTCTCGTTGAAGGCTGATAAGTTCTTGAGGAATGCTTCCATGTAACATGTTGTAAGAAAGATCAAGGCTCTCAATATCTTTCAGATTGGAAAAATTGGATGGTATAGAACTCGACAAGAAATTGTGAGATAGATTGAGAGCTCGTAGTTTCGAGAGATGTCCAAGCTCTGTTGGGATAACACCACTTAATTCATTGTTTGATAGATCCATCCCATACATATAATCAAGTATACCACTGCCGTACGCAGACCTTCCAGTATAAGAATCATACCTTCGCTTTGCTGTAAATTTGATTTCAATTTCTTGGAAGGTAAAGTAGTATGCTATGAACTCTTCTTTCACAAATGTGGATTTGTAAAATCCCAGTTGAAGAGTTATTAGAGCGAAAGCTGGTGGACTATAGATATCCTTATTCTCATATTCTCCTGGTCCAAATGATAAATTATAAAGGCATGCAGGTATGAAACCATTGAGCTTGTTATATGAAAGATCTAAAATTCTGACGTTTCTCAAATCACATAGCTGTCTTGGAATAGATCCTGTGAAATTGTTCCCCCTCAATAAAATAATATGTATGTCCACTGTATCAAAAAACTGTGGGATACTTCCAGAAAGTTTATTGTTCCGCAAATCAAGTACTTGGACACTTTCCAAAAATGTGTTTGGAATTGGCCCTGTGAAGTTGTTGTTCTGCAGGAACAAATGTCTCCCTCTCATACCATTAACATGTGACGGTAAGCCTCCAGACAAAAGATTTCCGGAAATTTCCAAATACCAAAGAGAAGGCATGAGCAGCAAAGAAGGTGGCATTGTACCTTCTAACATATTGTTTGATAACAATAAAAAAGCCAACCGAGATAACTTAGATATCCAACTTGGAATAGCACCTGTGAGGGAATTATTGGATATGTCAAGAATTGATAATGTACTAGATCTAAGCAAATCAACTCTAATATTCCCTGTAAATAAGTTGTTATCCATTCTCAACACGCGCAGCAAAGTGAAGTTGGTTCCTCTTGGAAGAAAATGACCACTAAATTTGTTGTGAGAGAGCTTCAAGTATTGTACTGAAAAACAACCGGTGAAAAAGCTTCTATGTAGCTTGCCAGAGAAGTTATTGTAAGACATGTCCAAGAATGTAAGGTTCTTCATCTCACCCATAGACGATGGAAAATACCCTTGGAAACCATTGTTCGAGCAATTAATATGTACCAGATTCGGAAGCACACGACCAATATTATCAGGGAACAACTCACCAATATCATTTGCTGAAACATCCAAGACTTGCAAGTTGTGCACTCTATTAGGTAGTTGAAAGATAGTGAATGAATTAGTCTGCAACTGTAAAACTTCAAGATCCGGATTATTAACCAACAGCCATGTAGGAATGTTTCCGGATAATCTGTTGCCGGATAGATCAACTAGACGCAAGTTTTTCTGGTACACAAGAAAGAAAGGGGTTTTCTCCAAGCTACAAAATTGTAGCACAACAACAGTCAGTTGAAATTTTGGCTGCCAAGTACTTTCTGTCTCTACTTGTACCATGTTAGATGTTGATGAAAGTTTGAATATCTTGAGCTTTGTGAGGTTGGCTAGTGGATTGAGCGATAATAAGCCTGTGAAGTTGTTATTTGTCAATGATAGATACTCGAGGGACTCGAGGTTACTGAAACTAGATGGTAGATTTCCACTAAATTGGTTGAATGAGAGGTCAAGAACACGTAGCTTGTTCAAGCTACCCAAGCAAAGAGAAATCTGGCCAGTAAAATGATTTGAGCTAAGATCAAGCTCCCGGAGATTCTTGATTTCACAAACTACTGCAAAAGATTTGGAAACAACATGATAATGAGAATAATAAGAGGAGATGCATGCCTCTTGAGAATTCACAAGATACTTCTCATATGTAAATTGTAATATTGTTCACATAAATAATCTTAGAGGCTACCTTTCATTGGTATAGGTCCCCTGAATCTACTCCCAGCAAGACCCAAAACTTCCAAGTTAGTCAGATTCTTTAGTTCTAAAACAGAGTGAAGGTACAAAATGATCATTGCAGTCAAAATATAAATCTCCATTCATTACAAAAGAGAGTTTAAAAGAGCAAGCCTGCCTCGCAATTCCATTGAACTAAGTAAATAATTGTAACTTAGATCCAAAGCTTTCAGATTTTGTAGGTGAATAAGCTCTGAAACAAGACAAAGAAACAGAAAGCAAGACACTTCTAATTAATATAGATTAAATAATATTTCAGATGGCTTAAACAAATTCAACAATCATGTATGTGAAAGACTTTAATGTTATATTATGAAGACAAAAGACAGTGACAGTTGACGTAGATGCTACCTGCCATGGAACCGTTAAAATTGTTTTGACTCAGATCCAGCAATTCCAAGTTTGTCAAATTTTTTAATTCTGATGAAAAGTCCAAAAGAATGTAAGAATGATAATTAAGAAATAGATCATTAAAGAGGCTGCAATACAAATACCAAATGACCAAACATACATCACCGATAAATATGTTGTGTTTGCAATTGGATACATATGTAAAACACACCTTTAAAAGAAAAAGGGCCATCCATGTAGTTACTCCGAATAAAGAGAGATCTAAGTGATGTAGCAGAACCAAGAAAAGGAAAAATGCTGTAGTTGAAATCATTTGTAGAGAGATCCAGAATCTCCAGGTTTCTTAATCTACCTAAGCTTTTAAAACCTGCAAACGATAAATCTTGTTAACAAAGTATACAAAATATAGCCCACCCTTATCACTATAGTAAGTTCAATTATAATGTGTACTCTATAAAAATATCGAACCAAGACAACTTTAGAAGAAGAAGAAAAAACACGAGTAAGCCTTATAAAGAATTTTTTTACATCAATAACCTAATTAATTATGCAGAAATAAGTATTCCCTACATATTATTCGAGAAATACAATTATTAAAAAAAACTTACTTGTCAACGCCATAGAAAAAGATATTATATTTTAATAGTAACATGTAAATGTGACATAGTAAATTTTCTAAAATAAACATAATGTTTTGATTGGCTGAATTATAATTAAATAAATTATGAAATAATAACATAAATATATTAGATTGTACAGTAAAATCTTTATAAGTTAATGATATTGGAAGTCCCAAATCTTATTAATTTATAGAGTATTCATTAATCTAGATATTAAAATTGAATAATATTTTATTAATTTATAGAGACATGTTTCAGTTCAAATTCTTAATGTTCATCAAAAGACAAAACTCAATATTTTCAACAATGTAAAATTCATTCAGAAAATGTCATAACAATAAATTTGGAAGGTAAATAAAAAAAATTTAAAAACTTGAAACAAAAATATAATCATATTTTACTATATTATAATATTTATATATGTCTAAATGTATAATTACTAATTTACATAATTACTGTGACCATAGTTTCCATAGAAGTTCCAAAAAAGTAATATTATCTTATTAAAATTTGCTAATTTTTACATTGGCCGGACTTGGTACTAGCAAAATTTATTAATTTATCGAATATTAATATATAGAGATTTTATTGTAACACTAAAATTAACAAATTTCAATTAGCAGAAAATATTAATTATTATGATTTCGATTTTTTAACATATGTTCATAATAGATTACGAAGTAAAAGCAAAAACAAAAATATTTCTCTTCATTTTTGGTTTTCCGTAAAGCGTGCATTGTTTTACGAAATCATTTAAAAATATAAGAAGCAAATCATATAATGAACTCATGTGTAGTCAAAATTTATAATGAGCACATGTGTGCATGCCAACCAAAAGAAAAATTATTTTCTTCATCAATCCCATTTTTTAATAATGAACGAAGAGATGAGAGGAGAGGTGCTAAAAGTTTTTTTTATAAAATATGATTTGACAAATTATATGATAAATTGTGTTTATTTTTTATTGAAATAGAAAAATAAATACTAAATTATTCAATGTAATATATGTTTTTTTATGGCGTAAAGTAAAATATTATATTTTGATTTTTTTAGAAGTTCTTTGTTCTTTTTGTTACTATTAACATAATTTTTAATTTGAAACCGCATCAAAAACGCTAAAAAATAAGAAATCTTGAATAAATACAAAACAATATAAACAGTTTTCGTGATTGTTGTTAAACGCCAAAAACTACACCGTGTAAAACATAACGTTTATGGAAAGTAGTGGAAAAACTAATCAACACCTTAATATTACAATTTTATTTCTAACCCATATATACATACATAAATATATATTTATTTATTTTTAAAAATTCAAACATACATTATAAAAATATATATTACAATACATATACTTTGTTAGTTTATTTTAACGCATAAAAGCCATACTTCGACTTTTCTAAAAATATACATGCAAATATGAATATTAATTGCATAAAATTCGAAGTCGCATGCGAACTTGTCGTGCATTTATTTTGTTAACTTCTATTGCAGTTCAATTTTTATTTTAATTATTAGACAACTTATGTTTATTTTTTAAAATCTCTATGTGTGGGCCACAACCATCTACTCGCTCTTAGAAATAGTAAAGATGGTAAAACCTATTTTTATTTAATTTGTAATAGACCAAGAAAGAAATATATACTTAGATTATACAAAAATACGTTATAGAAATTTTTATTTTATACCCTACATATTATTTGAGAAGTACAATTATTGAAAAATTTTTACTTGTCAACACCATAGAAAATGATAGTGTATTTTAATGGTGACATGTAAATGTGACATGACAAATTTCCTAAAATAAACGTAATATTTTGATTGGCTAAATTATAATTAAATAAATTATGAAATAACAACATTAATACATTAGATTATACAGCAAAATCTTTATAAATTAACAATATTGGAACTCCCAAATCTTATTAAATTATATAGTATTCATTAATCTATCAATTAAAATTGAATAATTTTTTATTAATTTATAGAGACATGTTTCAGTTCAAATTTTTAATGTTCATCAAAAGACAAAACTCAATAATTTCAACAATGTAAAATTCATTCAGAAAATGTCATAACAATAAATTTGGAAGAAAATCAAAGAAAATTTAAAAACTTGAAACAACAATATAATCATATTTTACTATATTATATTATTTATATATGTCTAAATGTATAATTACTAATTTACATAATTAATGTGACAATATTTTTCCATAAAAGTTCCAAAAAATATTATCTTATTAAAATTTTCTAATTTTACATTGTCCCGACTTGGTACCAGTAAAATTTATTAATTTATAGTGATTATTAATTTATAAAATATTAATATATATAGATTTAACTGTAACGCTAAAATTAACAAATTTAAATTAGCAGAAAATAATAATTATTAAGATTTCAATTTTTAACATATATTTATAATAGATTCAATAAAATATGATTACAAAGTAAAAGTACAAACAAAATTATTTATTTAGATTTTTGGTTTTCCGTAAAGCAGCTTGTGCTTTGTTTTATGGAAGCATTTAAAAAATATAAGCAGCAAATTATATAATGAACTCATGTGCGGTCAAAATTTATAATGAACACATATGTGCATGTCAATCATAAAAAAAATTATTATATTCACCAATCCCATTCTTTAATAATGAACGAAGAGATGAACTGAGAGGTGCCAAAATTTTTTATAAAATATGATTTCACAAATTTTATAACAAATTTTTATTATATTTTTTTAATTAAAATATAAAAATTAATACTAGATTATCCAATGTACTATATGTATTTTTATGGTGTAAAGTAAAATATTATATTTTTGATTTTTTTAGAAGTTCTTTGTATTTTTTGTTACTATTAATATCATTTTTAATATGAAACCGCGTCAAAAAATGCTAAAAAAATAAAAAAAAAATTGAATAAATACAAAACAATATAAACAGTTTTCATAATTATTGTTAAACGCCAAAAACTGCACTGTGTAAAAACATAACATTTGTGAAAAGTATTAGAAAAACTAATCAACACCTTAATATTATAATTTTATTTTTAACCTGTATATATGCATAAATATACATATTTATTTATTTTAAAAATTTAAACATACACTATAAAAATATATATTACAATACATATACTTTGTTAATTTATTTTAACGCATAAAAGCCATACTTCAACTTTTTCAAAAATATACGTGCAAATCTGAATATTAATTGCATAAAAGTCAAAGTCGCATGCGAACCTATCATGCATGCATTTTGTTAACTTCTATTACAGTTTAATTTTTATTTTTAATTATTAGACAATTTATGTTTATTTTTTGAAATCTCTATATGTGGGCCAACCATCTACCCACCCTTAGAATTAGTAAAGATGGTAAAACCTATTTTTGTTTAATTTGTAATAGACCAAGAAAGAAATATATACTTAGATTATACAAAAATACATTTGTTTTTTGAAATAGGAAAATTAATACTAGATTATACAATGTATTGTATGTATTTTCATGGCATAAATTAAAATATATTTTTGATTTTTTAAAAAGTTTTTTGTACTTTTTTTTACTTTATCAAGATATCTTATTTTTTAGCGTGTAAAAACATAACATTTATGGAAAGTATCGGAAAAAACTAATCAACACATAAATATTATAATTTATTTCTAACATATATATGCATGCATAAATATACATATTTATTTATTTTTAAAATTCAACATACATTATACAAATATATATTACAAAATATATATTTTGTTAGTTTCTTTTGACGCATAAAAGTCACACTACAATTTTTCCAAAAATATGCATACAAATATGAATATTAATTGCATAAAACTCAAAGTCGCATGCAAACGTGTCATGCATGCATTTTGTTAACTTCTATTATAGTTCAATTTTTATTATTATTATTAAACAACTTATATTTATTTTTTGAAATGTCTATGTACGGGCTAACCATCTACTCACTCTTAGGATTAGTAAAAATGGCAAAAGCTATTTTTTGTTTAATTTGTAATAGATCAAAAAAGGAATATATACTTAATATATATATATGTGTGTATTATTATGTAAGGAGAATATAAAACATAGTATAGATAATATTCAAAAAAAATATTCTAAAAATTTAATAATTATTTAATATAATTTTTACATTTATAATTATGTCACTATAAATATTAGAAAATAAATAAGTTTTAAAAAGCATCAAAGTTTCTGGATTACCGAAACATTGCTTGAAATTAAAAGTTGATGCTCGAGTTATGTGTCTTCATAACATGATCTTATGTGTGGAATATGCAATAGAACTAGATTTATTATTAATTATAACGGAAAATGAGAAATTGATTAGTCAAATTGTTCTAATCTTTGGGATTTATGTGACACCACGAGACATAAAATTTCCTTTCAGAATATGTCGTAGACAATTCCTTTTGGCTTTAGCTTTCACAATGACCATCAACAAAAATCAAGAACAATCACTTGAAAATATCGGTTTGTTTCTATCTAGACCAGTTTTCTCTTATGGACAGCTATATGTAGCGTTATCTAGAGTTAAGTTTAGATCCGAACTTAAAGTTTACATAACAGACAAAGAAAGAAATGTGCAAAAGAAAACTATGAACATCGTCTATAAAAAAAAGTTTAAAATCTTGTTTAGTTTTTATGCTTTTGATATATTTTAACTCTACTTTTTATATGTTTTAATGTTATTCCGTTTATTTAGTTATCATATTTACATTTTATATTGAATTTTATAAAAAAATTTATTTAATTTATAATTATTTTTATTATTAAATGTTTAAATAATATTATTACTTGAAACATAATTAATCATATACAATTAGTAATAAACCAATATATAATATTAATCATATACTGAATATATAAAAGTGCTATAATCCGCACACGGTGCGGACCGATCATGTAGTTATATAGTATATAATTAACCTTTTGATTCAGTTTAAAATCTAATTAACATAACTAGAAATTGACCTGCGCGTTGTGCGAATTTATTTGTTAATTCATATAATTATTATATTTTTTATTTTATTTTATTTTATTTTATTATTTTTATTTTATATATTATTTTAGTTTTTAATTATCATAAATATGTAAACTTATTGTGAAATGTTTTCTCTAATATAAATTGTGATATGTTAATTGTTTAAAAAAAACTTTTCTTATAGTTATACGCTGTCGTAAGTATTTATGTCTTCATATTAAATATTTTTTATTTAACTAACATATTTATGTAGTTTATTTCCAGCATGATCAGTAAAATGATTTCACAATCGATCACACACTCTCTTTTTATTTTTTTATTCGAAATAATTTTTTATTTTGTAGAGAATTTGTAGTTGTGTTATTTGTAGAATAAGTTTTTTTTTACTTTTAAATTAATGTAATGGGAAGATTCAATTTATTGTCTCTCTTCTGTATAATTTAAAGTCATTCAGGTGTATATTTTTTTCATGAGAATATATGCATTTTTTATCGATAACATTGTTGATAAATTTTAATGTTTTGATATGCGCGTTGCGCAAACTTATCTATTAGTTTAATATTGATTTTTTATATTATTATTATGTATATTATTACTTTATATTATAATGTTATCTTTTTATAATGTATTGTTTTTTAATTTTTTGTCCAAAAATATGTATATGTAAATTGTATATTTCTTTTTTTTTAATATAGATTATGATGTATTATATTAATTATTAAAAACTATCTCGTATATTTATATGTTGCAATAAGTGTTATATGTGTCCTAACTGTTTAACTGTATTCAACTGGTTTTTGATTTTTTTTACAGTTCATTTTCACTGATAAAGTAAAATCATTATCGACCATTTCCCACTCTAAACTAAATGTTCTCTTAATTTTTTTTATCGGATTTTCAAAAAATCTAACTCATTTTTTATCATTCATTTTTTTTCTTTTTCCTAATGTTCTTAGTCATATTGTTCTGATTACAATCACCGATATTTTCTTTTATTTCATGTAAACTTTCGTCTCATTCAATTTTGTGATTGGTTGTAATTCTAAATGAGGGGAATTGTAAGTAAATTTGGCGAGACAGAGCAAGAGATCTGTTCATATGTTACATAAGCTTGATATGTTTTTATATATAAAAATTATGCTTACTTGAGAAACTTTTGATTTTAATTGATTTCAAACATTTGTCTTTTTTTAAAAAAAAATTCCGATGTGTTCATCCATCTGATGATGATGAACTACTTGACTATATTTGTGAATGTGTGTGAAAATATTCTTATCTATTTTCATGTCATGTGGAGGTAAAAAACTTGACTTTGTTAGAAAATATAATCAATAATCTTGTAATAGTTTATTCATATAGTTCATATTAAAATTCATAAATTATCCGGTTGATGAGTAAACTCATCGAATATCAATTTTATATTGCCATCATTGAGAAAAAATGGTTGATAAGTATTTGCCATTTTTTTCTATTTTGTATTAATCAAACTTATTTATGTACTATTTAATTAAACATTTTAGGTTTTTATTTATAAAAAATATTTATTCATTTTACATAGTAAAGTAGATATAAATGATTTTTATTTATTTTATGCATTAATCTTTTTGAGAATTTAAAAAAAAAAGATTGATAACTATTCTCTGCAAGTTCTTATGTCGTTTTTCGTAATTGTTTACCTTTCAACTCTTTTTCACACTCTATTTATTTATATTCAAAATAACTCTTTTCATATTCTATTTATTTATATTCAAAATAACATTTTGAATTTTTTATTTGATAGAAAATTTATGTTTTATGATCTGTAAAATAAGTATTTATTTTATATGAATGATTTTACTTTAGTTTTATACATAAATCTTTCTAAGGTTTTTTTATAAAACGTTTTGAGAATTATTTTCTGTAATTTATTCAGCCATCTTTTGTATGTGTTTGCCTTCCAAATTCTTTTTCATAAACAAAGAACATAAGTTTGTAATTTTATGACTTGTAAAATAAGTACTTGTTTTTAATTTAAAATTTATCATATTAAAAGCCCATAAATAATAACCCAAAATATAAAAACATAAAAACAAAACCCAAAATATTGAGAAGCTCATTTTGAAATAAAAATTATGCTAATGTAGACACCTTAGATGGAGAGATAACTTGCTCATTATATATACTAGGTATATAACTCGTGCTACGCGAGAGTCTGTATTAATATTTTAGTTTATTTTTTTAGCTACTATCTTTAAAATTATTAAAAATTATATATATTTATCGAAATTTTTCATTTATATAAGAGAATTTAATATATAATGTGTAATTTATCCTGTTTTTATTTATAAAATTTAAAAAACTATTAGGTAAAATAATAACAATGACACCTATCACATTATCTAAGTTGACGTACATATACATTTGATTTAGATAAATATAATCTTGCTAAGATTTTGGTATTATTTTCTTTTTTTCATAGAATTCCTATAGTTCTTTTTTTTTCTTGAAAGTTTATGTTTCAAATATTTCGTTTTTTATTGAAAGTCTTATTAATGTTGTGTACCACTGTATATATAATCCATGATTCATGTTGATTCACATTTAATTTTGTTAGGAAGTTGTAATGCTCATGCAAAACCATTTTTTCCTTCTCCATCATGTCTTCCAAAAGTTTTATGTTATATTTTTATTCAGTTTTCTTTGTTTTAATTGTTAAATCGAGTTGCTGTAATAATTGATAATGGTTTAGTTTTTTATACATGTATTGTTAATTGTTAATTTTTCATTTAACTTTTAAATTTTTAGAACAATATTAACATTTTCTGATTTAATAGATATGTTGATTTCGATCAATCAGATTGAATTTACTTTTTTTGTTGGACATAATTTGTTAAATTAACTATTAATGTTTTAAGTATACTTAATAATTTTGGTTAGATTTAAAAGCTGATGTGGACCTATTAAATTAAGTTTTTCCATCCTAATCATACTTAACATTTTTTTATTTGATGAATATGCTGGTGTGGACCAATCAGATCGAGTTTTTTAATCACATGTGGATGCCCTCAATGCACTATGCCATCAACTTTTATATATTACTAGGTATATAACTCGTGCTACGCGTGAGTCTGTATTAATTTTTTGTGTAAGTTTTTTAGCTACTATCTTTAAAATTATAAAAAATATAATATATTTATAGAAATTTTTATTTATATAAAAGAATTTAATATATAATGTGTAATTTATCCTATTTTTATTTATAAATTTGAAAAAACTATTAAGTAAAATAATAACAATGACATCTATCGAATTATCCAACTTTGACGTACATATACATTTGATTTAGAGAAATATAATCTTGCTAAGATTTTGGTATTATTTTCTGTTTTCCATAAAATTTCTATAGTTTTTTTTTCTTGAAGGATTATGTGTTCAAGTATTTAGTTTTTTATTTAAAGTCTTATTGATGTTGTGTACCACTGCATATATTATCCATGATTCATGTTGATTCGCATTTAATTTTGTTAGGAAGCTGGAATGATCATGAAAAACTATTTTTTCCTTCTCCATCATGTCTTTCAAGAACTTTATGTTATATTTTTATTCAGTTTTCATTATTTTAATTGTTAAATCGAGTTGTTGTAGACTTTTGTAAATTGATAATTATTAATTTTTTAAAAAACATGTATTGTTAATTGTTATTTTTTTTATTTAACTTTTAAAATTTTAAACCATATTAATATTTTTTGATTTAATAAGTATGTTGATTTGGATCAATCGGATTGAATTTACTTTTTTTGTTGGACATAGTTTGTTAAATTAACTTTTAATATTTTAATTATTTTTAATAATTTTTAGGATGATTAAAAAGCTGATGTGGACCAATTAAATCAAGTTTTTTCGTCCTAATCATACTTAACATTTTTTTATTTAATGAATATGCTGATGTGGACCAATCAGATCGAGTTTTTTAATCACATGTGGACGACCTCAATGCACTATGTCATCAACTTTTATATATTATATGATTTATAGTTAATACCAATATTTTAAAAATCATAAATTTTCTGGAACTAAATTTCAAACTAATTTTCTTTTTAGATTTTGTGTTTTTTTGTTATTTTACATAACATTCTATAGTAATTTTATATTTTATTTTAATTTATATAAATTTTTTGCAAGTTTAATATACTTAAAACACACACACATATATATATTATTTTTAATTAGCCTCTTTTGTTATTGATTTTTTAAATAGATACCAAATATATCAACTTAATCTCTTTTACATAAATATTTTTTAATATATATTTAAATTCATGTAATTTAAAAATATATTTAATATAGAAACTCGTGGAATTTATTGCAACTTCAAGTGGTAATTTATAGTTGATATCAATACTTAAGTAATAAAATATTTTGTAGACTAAATTTTAAATTATTTTCTTTTAGAAGTTTTTTTGTTAATATAAATCTTTTAACATTGGTTTTATATTTCATTTTGGCATATACGATTTCCTGTTATTATTTTATTTTTTATTTGTTAAAATTTCTTGTTATTGATATTTCAAGAGTTAGTTGAGAAATCATGTTAATTTTCTTTTTAGATGTTTTTTTAAATATTTTTCATTTAGATTTTCATGATTTTTATTTTATTTTAACACCTATGTTTCTTTTAAGTCATTAATATTTTTTAAGACATAGTTATTTTTTGTTAGATAGGCTTTTTGATAATTTTTCAAAGATTTAACTTAATTGCTTTATATTTTTTGATAAAGCATTAATAAATATTATTTATCATATGCATATAACATATTTGTTTCTTTAAATGAATCTAGAACATATATGTTTCATTGAATAATTTGAAAACTGACCAAAAATATTTATTTTAATTTAATTGTTCATATTAATAATTGTTTAACCTATTAAAATTTCGAAATAGTTTAATTATAGTCTTAAATACAGTTGTTTTAATTATTTTGTTTAATTTCTATGATTTTTCTTAAATAATCTAATAATATGTTAATTTTCTATTTATTTTTAATATGAAAAGAAGATTTAATTTTCTTACTTTCTAAATTCTTTCTTATCAATAACTATTTTAAAATTTATAAACTTTCTTAATAGCAACAAAAAAAATAATTAAAATTTAGAAACTTTTCTAATTGTAATTAAAACGAAATTAATTTTTTTTTATATACAAACAAAAAAATTAATTAAAATTTAGAAACTTTCCTATTAGTAATAAAAACGAAATTAATTAATTTTTATATATAATTACATATAAATAATGATGTGTACCAATAGAATTGAATCTTTAAAATCATATGTGGACACTCTTAGAGGTATTTAACATCAACTTTTATTAGTAATAGATATGATGATTTTAAATTTTAGTAAGTGTTGGTTATCAAGAATGAGATTAAAGAAAGCCCATCTAGAATTCTAATGTTTCAAATGAAAAAGTGTTTCCAAATAGAAACAACAAGGGTAAAGTAAAACTAAGTAGTGTGAAAAGCATGCTATACCTTCGACATCATCAAAGAAACCACTGAATTGGTTGCCTCCTAGTCCATGCCATGAAAAGTTCAGAATTCGAACCTCTTCAAAGGGATGCAGCAAAGAAAGATTTAGGAGAAACCTCTCTTTAAACATCGGCTTGCCAAAGGAAATCCCGATAACCCGACCACTTGAACGATTGCACTCAACACCGTTCCATCGACAGCAATTGCTCTTCGTGTCATTAGTCCAAGTAGGGAGAACAGATCTTCCTTGTAGACTCTTTGGGATCATGTATTTCTTGATCTCCCACAACGCTTTCCTTTCTTCCTGAACACAACTTGTGTATCCATGTAGCTGCCCCAATAGTGCTAACAAAACCCATATTATATTTTGACCCAAGAACCCTTTCATTTGATTGAGAACTACAAAAACGAGAACTAAGAAAATGGGATTGTATGTTTGGTGTCCAGTGGGTGGTCTATCCTTTTGAATTGTTATATTTAAAGTAGGTTTTGGTGTCCATTAAAGTAGATTTTAAATCCTATATTTGCAGTGTCAAAATGAGTTGGTAAAAACCAAATTGTGTATAATAAATATATTTGACCAAGTCATGTGGAATGATATTCGTATTAGGTAAGACTTTCAAAGTTTAACTTTAGATTAAACCTTAAAATAATCGTATTAGGTAAGACTTTCAAAGATTTATGCTTAGTATTTTATAATTTGCACCACGAAGGTGCTTTCTCTATCAATTGGATTACATCAATTCTATTATAAAGTTACCAACTATCAAAGGTTGACCCGTCTCCACGAGATAGCGTAATCAAATACTTACAATACAAGACTGCAAAACTAAAAACTAGAGATTATCAGAAATGATCCTTCCTGCTACTAACAAGATCATTAACAAGCTCATTGTCATCTTCACATTGTTCAAGCAGAGGTTTGTACGCCGGATTGTGATCCACTACTACTCGTAAAATCTTTGCAGCTTCATGACTCTGCCCTCCTTTGTACAAAGCGCTGCAATAACAACGCAAAAAACAAACCTTTTGTTATTCACATTTCGCACACAATTTAGTCCTGCGTATATGCATCTTTACCAAAAAGTAGTACCTAGAAAGAAGCAACAATGCTTCAAAGTAATGCTCTTTGCTTTTAGGATCACCAGGCTCTTTCAGTTTTGCTACTCTCTCCAAGTGTGTGATTCCGCTTTTCATATTTCCCTGCAAGAAAGCTCCGCACGGCTTCAAATCGGCTTTTAACCAAATCCACGAATAAAAATACAATTCAAAGATTCACAAAATCGATTTTATCAAGTATTGAAAGGTGACTAGAATTGCAGAACAGAGATAAGAGACCTTCACATCGGAACTAAGCAAAGGTATAACAGACTAAAGATTTCTCATTCAGGACCTGAGACATTTTGATGTAAAATCAAAAACAATAATTTGTCAAACCTGTTGTACGTATGCAGCACCAGCCCATTGAGATGCAAGCATTAAAAGTTCAACATCCTCAGCATCAGATGCAGCCCCATCAAGAAGCTGAGAAAGAAACAATAGAATAGTGTTGCTAAGTTAAAGAGTCCCAAGCACCTAATCTTACAACACAGTCGATAAGCAGAATGAACTGACACGATAGGTCTGCAGAACAAGAAGAGACAAATAGTCCGACAGATATCGGAAATCCGAATCCATTTGACCTCAAGATTACAAATCAGGAAAGAGTTAGAGGCTGGAATTTCTAACCTTGGAGATAGCAAGCTCTAAATATTCAGTAGCTTCAGACAACTGCGTCTTCTGCAACAAAGTCTGCCCCATGAGAACCAAACCTCTTACATATTCAGGGTCCTTGTCAAGAGCTAATCTACAAAAAGATTTATAATACTCATGCCGTGAACATGGCTATGTTCATATAAGTAAAGAACACTAGAAGACCAAGAGAAAAGTCTTTGCAAATACACACCGAAGTAACTGAATGGATGAATCTTTATCACCTTTCGACAAGACCTGAACTGAAAGCTGACACCAAATCCAATTAAAGAATAAATGTAACATACAAGTAGACATGATCAATAGATATTCATTTTACACTACTTACAGAAAGAAGTTCCTCTGGTGTTAAAGTCTGTAGAGAAAGGGTCTGCTCTTTTAAGTCAGAGTCGACATACTTGATAACCGATTCACTGATCTCCATGGAATGCTCAACGCCTGGGGAAGGCCCCTGACTTAGTAAACCAAGTTTTGCTGACACCGTAGGGTGCTTGAGAGATAATTGCTGCAAAGTTGAGATTTCTCGGTGAAGAATTTACACATTCTAACATCATATACCCAAAGTCAATACAGAGTCACCGGTACAGTATCTAATACACTTGTTTAAGAACGAAAAGCAAATCACTTGTGATACCACAAACATAACTGTCATTTAACGTTTGAATCTAGATATTTAACAAGTGCAGCCACTAATTTCAATTAATCAATTCTGCCACGGCAAACTAAACTACCAGTCAGTCCATTACAACATATGGGTTTGTTTTTTAATCTTCAGTTGTAGAAAACAACATACAACCAAGAAGAAAAAGAACAAAAAAACCATGTTTTCTTCGGTTTATATTAATCGAAAGCAAACTAACTCCATTCCCGATTCCTCAATGCTAGGAAGACGAAGCAGGGAAATCCAATTTCCACTGCGAATTATGAAATGAGACTAGATAGCATACCTGAATTATATTTACTGAGCTGTTGGTTACCCAATAGACAAGACTTCCCTGGAAAATAAAAATAAAAATGCCAAGATTGTGGCACAAAAACAGCGGTATCAGATCTGGTTTCATAGACATATAACTCGGAAATTTTAATGTGAGAAGCAAAAATAGACGACAATTCAAATTTTGCAGGAAAAAGATAAATGGGAGAAAAGGCGTAGGTAGAATAAACCGAAGAAGAGGGCTAGTGTCAGATAATCACATGACTAAATAAACAACACACGCTGACACAAGAAGGTAGATTCGTTTGGTAATTAGTAGAGAGAGAGCCAAAAGTCCAAAAGATGAAGCTTTGGGTAAGAATAAGCCGGTAGAAAGATTTCTAGACTAAGTGATAAATTATAAACCGCTGAGGAAAGAGATGGAAGAAATACTTACCTGTGGAATAGCATAGCCGACAAAGAACAGAGGAACACTAAGGACCTCCAAATATAACTTGTAATACTGCAAACACAGAAGCAAGTACAATCATCAGACTCTAGACATATGAAATCTAATATTAATAGCTAAAAGGTTTGTTAAACTCACTCTCATGAGCAACCCGGTCAAGCCAGTAGTTTGACGAACTGTGGATGAATCAAAAAAAATCTGGAAACGGGAGTAGAAGTTAGAAGCATAATACTACTGTCACCTGCAACAATGCAGAACAAACAAATTCTAAAGAGTAGCAAGCAAAGTATTGATCCCATGGACATATTTTCCAAGTTCCAAGTATTCGCGAAAACCTGTATGTTAATGTAATGGAAGATAGCAATTAAAATTGGAAAGACTGGTCCAAAAGAGCCAGCAGGAAGATCAATCAGATTCTGGAACCATAAGGCACCACCCTGAAAAGAAAAGATAGCAGCACAGTCTAAGAAGTAATAAATATTTCAATTACAACAACTATACTATATATTATGCAAATAGAAGACAAGTCACATCTCACATATAAAGTCTACTTCAACTATAAAGTACAAAAGGAAAATATAAGTAATCCTAAAACCGACGATCTAGCCTACTCAGATTGCAGCCATATAGACATATGGTAACGTTTGAGTTGATGGCAAAGAAGATTTCTTTCTTCATCAGAATCAAGCAAGTCAGAAACTTTTTCATTTGCCTAATCTCATTTAGAACTTTTAGAATATACGAAAACATACACTAAGAGCCCACCCACCCACTACTATTCAAAGCTAGCCTGTGTTTGGAAACCAAACTACTTTGCCTTTAAAGACTAAATTATATGAGACAAACGAATATAGTTGTTTTCCTATACGGTAAAGCAAAACTTAAAGTATTATAGTTGCCTCAGCAGAACAAGGAGCAATGGCATAAACATTTGAGTAATCAGATCAGAAGGAAACTACTACTGTAACTTTGTGACTATACAAGTCAAAATTCTTATGTAGTCTCAACTTACAGAATCAAACCCAGGATGACCATCAAGTGACATCTTCCGGATGCTAGCCATCAACAGGAAAAAGCATGGGAGCTGCAAATGATGACAGGCAAAGGGTATGTGAGAACAAATATGACGCATCCATCAACGTAGAAAAGTCTATATCAATTTGTAAGGAAAGCCAAGGATCAGGATTCAATAAAGGTGGTGTCAAACAGATATACAAGCATGATGTACCATATGGATCTTTCTGCACAAGGGTCAACTCTAATCCCAAAGCAGAAGCCTTGTTCCATTGTGGCGATTAGATCTAATACAACAGCCTCACTATGACACCAAGCAAACACGAGCAAACTGACGATTGGATCACGGACAAAAACCAAGGACAAGTGAATTTAAAGGAAGTATAATCTAAACTCATCCACCACTCTCATTGCTAGCTCAGTACACTTAAGTGGCTAAGTGCACAAGGAAACATACAAAGAGAACTAAGAGGAAAATAAAGCTTATATCAAAGAGAAGAAACCACAAGTTAAGTGGTCAATAGAGTGTCTAAAAACGAGTACCATACAAGAAACCAAGATAAAAAAAAAAAAAAAAACTCAAAGCATGACTGTTTCTTTTGCAGAATTCCACAACAACTTGGTTTATTTAGGAGAAGGAGATGAGTTACCAAAAAAAATCATGAAGAGGTTTAATTGCGTAGAAGATGTTTTTACCTGGACCGATAAATATGGGAAGAACCACAAAAAGGAGGGGCAACCAATCGCTCGGCTTTCTTTAAGAAAGAGAGAAAATTGGTCAATAGAGCTTCTTAATGCTGGAGTCTCTGGGACCGGCATAGGCACTGCGAGGAAAATGAACAGAAAGATTGGCTTTTTAACTTCATCAACACCAAAAAATATTTGAGAAACGAGCAAATAGCATACACCATGATCAATACTAGCTCGGAACAGTATATGGAAATTATCGGTGACCTATTGGTAAGAGAACGCTTATTCGCTAATCATCCTAGTTTAACAATATGAAGACAAAAACCGGAGGCAAAGCTATGTAGCCGTCAAGATGATAACTAGATTATAAAAATAGCAGTAGAAAGAATTTAAGAGGAAGAAGGAAGCACTAACACTGAGGTAACAACTCTGAAATCCTCTTCAGTTTCTTGAGTTGAAGAATGAGTAAAGGCAACAATGCTAATCTGACAGCAACAGTAGACGATGCAATAACCATCCACCAAGGCAACCCTGTAAACTGTTGCAGCCCGTCGAGGAGATCAACGACGGCGAGAACCGGCAAAGAAGAAGAATCATCGTTGAGGGTTTCTTGAAACCCGATTGGGAATTCTGGCACAGACGAGAACAATCGACGGCGGTGAGAGGAGAACCACGGGGAGTGAGATGGAGGGGATGGCGATGGCGACGGAGAGAAGAGAGGGTCGGCGGTAAAGGAAGGAGGGTGGGAGAAGAAGAGGACAGAGAGGGAAGAGAAACGGTGACGCGTTGGAGAGAGAGAGGAGGCGCGTAAGCAACTCCACACGGCCATTTACAGTTTTTGGTTTCTTGAAGAGTTTTTTTTTTGTGTGGTCGTCGCTACCCACAAAGGGTCGAACAGGGGAATTACATTTCAAATTAAGAAATCTATATCTATACCTTTTCTCTCTTCTCATGCAGCCACCTCAGCATTTCAATCAGATGCCACCTCATTTCTTTTTTTCTCACAGCTAAAACTAACATAAATAACAGTTCATCACAGTATCCACTAATCAAAAGTATTACTTTACTCTCTTCAATTCCACTGTCCACTACTCAAATCCTCCATTTAATTCTCTAGCCCATCTTCCCACATATAAATACCACACTATATCCTCATCATTTTCTTCATACTCTAAAGCATATCTCCTCTCAACAACGATCTCATGGCAGGTGCCTATCTTGAATTCTCTGATCTCAAATTAGTCTCACTCCTTCATATCTCAGCCTCCTTCTCATGCAATACTTCATAAAAATACATAACTAACCAAAACAAAACACACATCTTTCCTCTCCAGCGGTCAGAAGATCTGTCTTAGTGCATTTGACGAATATGAAGCCATCAATAATGTGCAACCCAAACGAACTAGATAACAGATGCCATCACTGTTACTACTACAAACAGATTGTCAAGTTTGTGTACATCATTTAGACATCAAAGAAAAACTATTGTGACGCAACCACAGAATCTTATGTTGTTATTCAACCAAACGTTATTTTAGTTAATCTCCATAACTCTTCGCAATACATAGATACACATTTTTCCAAATTTTCATGCTGCCAGTTTAAAACAAATATTATCTCTACGGACAAACAATATAGAAACCATTTAAGTTAAGGCTTTCTCAAGACGTCCCAATTCTATGAAAACACATAAGATAAAAACGCAACTTAACATAATCCAAGCCAAATACAAGATCTTCGAAACCAACAATGAAACACGAACAATTAAACAGTCTAGATTAAGCCTCTACACACCAACAAGTTATGCCTCAACTTATGAGCTTTAAAAAATCATGTTTTCAACTCTTCTATCACGAAACATAAACGAACGACTAAATTAATATAACTCAAAAAATAATTGTATAAAAATCAACTTCAAAAATGCGTTTATTATATTAACATTTATATTTCATATGAATGAAATAAAAAGCAATTACATCAGTGAGTCCACAAAAAAATAACTTAATAAGATAAGTTGATATTAATAGAAAAATAACCGACTATGTGAAATGACGCTCATGCAGGCAAACATTGCTTCCATTAAGAGCACACTATACGTGAGACAAACAAGACGATTAAAACATACTAGATTAAAACATACCAAATTATGTGGCACAATTATATAACATTAGAATTTAATAATAAAAACCATTAGAACAGGAATTAGAAAATGACAAAAATAAATAAATAAAACAATAAAAGTATCAGATCGGAAAAATAAAAATATAATCCAATAACAACAACTGAAAACATAAACATAAATATAACATAAGGTACACATCAACGCATAGCTCGCCTACTCTACGCATACCTTATTATTACAAGAAAAACTAACTCTTACAAATTACAAAACATAAGCATACCAACATTAATTATTTCAAACAGTGGCAGATAGTACATAATAAAATTATACAATCAAATTTAATAGTTTTTTTATATAAAATGACGTATACACTCGCGCGAAGCGCGGGTTAACTCCTAGTCTAAATAAAAAGAAGAAGCTTGAGGCTCCTAAAACCATCCACATCATCAAAATAAATATTTCTATAATCATATCACATCAGTAAACCTCTAAAAAATAATTTTTAATATATTAATAATATACTTAAAATTAAATAATATTTAATCAATAATAATAGTAATATTTGTATATTGACTAAATTGTATGTACTATAGTAACAAAACATATGACATATAACTTGATTTTAATAAAAAATATATATTATATAATATTTTAAATTCTTACAATTCAAATTAATAATAGTCATATGTTTAAACTAAAAATCGAAAAGATATAATATTATAAGGTACTTAGTTCATCCACATAATAATTAAAAGGATCAAATATGTATGATTATGTACACACTATTTCTATATTTTTGGTTAAATACTTTTAGACATAAATTAAATTAATTACAGTATAGTATGAATCATCGGTATAGTCATGCATATGTAAAAATAGACTTGCATAGCTTTATATTAAATATTAATATATTACACTTCCATATTTAAAAATATTATATATATAATTTTATATAAAATAAAATGTCATAAAAACTTCTCTAACCATCTACATCAACAAAAAAGAAATTCTTTACAAACTCAACATGTAAGGAAAACTAATATGTTTTTTTTTTGGTTAAGAAACTCTTTTAAATATTTAATTTAACTATAAAATTTCACCAAAATATATATATGTAGTGTAAGAAAAATATCTAAGTTAAATTACAAGAAAATGCAAATGAACCTTTTACACATTTTCAGTTTTGAGAAACTCTACATACTTTGTTTAATAGAATGAGTTAGTATGAAGTTGTATTTGTATACGTCTTACTTGTTTTATTCATCTACTCTTCTATAGTTTACCGATGCTTCAGAGACCAAATGAAAAATGTAGTTTATCAATATAATTATGATTTTGTATAATATGTAATTGTTATTTTTATTTATATGATTTATTTAAATGAAAAATAGTTCTTATACGGATTTGTAAAAGTTTTGAACATTGACTGTTATTTTGTATTTAAGACTACTCATAAAAAAAAATCATAACACGAACACAATTGAAATGAAATGAAACCTAAATTAATTAGAACAAGATATAGGTATTTCAGTTTGTATTCATATGTTTGATAAGTAATTTTGGTTAATAAATTTATTTTTTTAAATTAAAAAAAAAACAGAAAACTTATAATTGTTAAGTTCAATTATATATCAAATTTAGTTAAAGCAAAAATAATTTTAGTAGTAGTTTGAAAGTTGGTGAGCAGTAATGAGTTTATATATAAATATTAAGTTTTAGATTAATAATTAATTTTACATATATCAAAGTTAGTAAATTCTTAAATTAAATCATAAAATATTTTCCAAATACGTTAAAATGTTTTAGATGTATGACCACATCAAAATGATATTAAAAATAAATATTATATATAAAATAATAATTTACAGTTAAAATAATTTCACTAAAATAAAAAATTAATAATCAAATATTTATGAAAACAATCCGCACGTAGCACGACAATAACCCTAGTACTAAATAAAATGAGCTGTTTGGGGTTCCTTAGGCTAGCCACCTCAGCATTTTTTATCTTCTCCCAAATGCTGCCACATAAGCACACTTGATTTTACCAATTGACAACAACCAAAAAATCTTCTCTACGGAATTCACAACAGAGCTTAATTTATTTGTATGTACATCTTTTTAAGTTACAAATCACTTTGGAAACTGAAACGCTTTATTTCTTCTCTATATCTTACTATAATCAAAACCCTCATTCTTCCCTCTTTTCATTGTCATTTGTTCTTCTCCAACTCATTATTAGTCACTCCTTATTTCTACAATTCACTCAACTTTTCTTCTTAAGAAGCCAAATTTACAAGCCTCTATTCACATATAATAATACTCTAAAATTCCACAAATTGGGTATGAGAGATCTAAAAAATTCCACTACCAAGAGCTCTTCCACTATCAAGTCCATCAACAATATTACCCGAGGCGTAGGCAAATGATCGAAACGATTCCTCGCCAATAAAGTGACGAGATATGGTCTGGAGAAAGAGAAGACTGGTTTGGGCACTTAGGCACATGGTTAGATTTAAAATGCTTTGTATGTGTTGATTAAGTTGATGATAGTCTGAAAAATCATTGTTTTCTACAGAAGCTTGCGAGTGTGAGCATGCATAATGTTGTTTACTTTAGGTTATCATGATGGAAAACAGTCTTTACCCATTCAAGCAAAGATTTGATCCTAACCAGCAAAAATTTGAAGTCCCTTATATTTCTTCGTGTGTGTCCTTATTTTAGAAGGTGTCCCTATTTCTTCATCGTTTCTAACTGATTTGTAAGCTCTATAGTTCTGAATATATTAATGGTCATTATGGTATGGTATTGTATGGACGTAGTCACGTAGGGTAATAAATTGAATTCAGATGAGGTACGTATGTCTCCATATTCAGTATTTGTCGTAAAACTTTTCACCAACTGATTAGTGTCTTAAATTTATAGTACGTAGTTCCGGACTGCTTGCTCTTCAACGCTTGTGTCTGATAAATCTAGATTTGTGGGCTTTATAACTCATGTAATCTCCAGTCTCCAGAGCCGTGTGTCATACGATCCAGGTTTCTAATTTCTTCACCAAAGATACTTGCTTATGCTTTATATATTTCTGTAAATTAACAGAGACATAAATATGTGGATCAGGATTGGGGATTTGACTTTGCAGTCTGAAGGTATGCAATGAGGTACTAAAGGATAATACACATGTTGCTTAGTGTTAGACAATGTATTTTGGGCTTAATAATCAGAGTGTGACTCATTTCAATTTTGTTGCAATCAAACAGCCTGCACATATATAGAGTTCAGCAAATGATGAGGATTTAAGAAGGTTTGATTTATATAATTTTTTAAAAAGATTTTGCTTACCTCTGAGTTACTACCAAATAATTTTAGCATCATCGAGAGAAAATATCGTTGGGATCGAACTGATGTTCCAATTCGACAAGGTAGCAACTCAATGGTCACTGTATGGTGCCACGCTCATTTTCCTGGTGAATGTTCACAGTTTTGAAAGTATATCAAGTTGTGAATTTTATTCATCATAATGTACACATTTAAAATTCTCAAAAAGTATGATTTACTTACAGTTTTATACTTTTATCATCTATATCTATATTGATTGATATATGTTCATCTGAGTAAAAAGCTTGCCTCTCAATATTGCTCAATGATTGCTTCAGTTACGCCTCCAAGTCTCTACTTCAGATCTCATGATTCTCTTTTATGTTATACTATGGCAACTGAAGCCAGCATCCACCATTGAGGATGATAACCATAGCGATTCATTGATAATCATGAACTGTATCACCATATCATATCAAAATTACGAATGAGTTGTGCTGCTCGACTCACAACTTATGGAAAAATATGTTTTCTAGTTGAGTATATGTGATAATTTTCTATTGGATGTTTTGATTTGGTATTGGAAGTTCAATAACTCAACTGTAGGATCCACATTTATGTGTTATCGAAGGTTTTTGGACAATTTGTCTTATGAGCATTTTAAAATAAGTACACAGTATATAATATTCAGATACAAAATATATAATTATTATAAGTAAATAAAAAAATTGCAGAACCCGGGCGCCTATACTGTAGTAACAAAAAATATATGACATACAACCTGATTTTAACAAAAAAAAAATTAGTTATATGTTGTATATTTTAAATTCTTTCAGCCCAAATTAATAATAATCACACGTTTAAACTAAAAATCGATAAAATATAATATTATGAGATATAAGGTTCGTCCACACAATAATAAAGAACTCTCATTTTAGTTTTTTTGAAATATACATAAAATATTTTAGCGAACAAATTGCTCCAAAACAAAAACTTAAATAATAGTTAATAGAAACAAAGTTACAAAATAATAATTTTTAAAACAAAACTGAAAATATTCACAATTTAGAAAAAATCTAAAACATTCGTCTTTTACAAACATACATAGTATATACATAAAAAATAAATAATTATTTTTTTGAAATTAGCACAACTGTATTTTACATATGTGGACACAAAATTGTCTATTATTTCTACAAAGATAAACTTATAAGATTTTATTAATACCTTACTTATTGCAAAAAAAAATACGCAACACATTTACAAAATATAATACCAGAATTCTGTTTTAAACATTAATATATTACATTTTTATATTTTAAAATAGTATATATATTTTTATGTAAAATAAAATATCATAAAAATATCCTTGACCATCCACATCAACAAAAAAAAATTCCTTACAAACTGAACATGTAAGAAAACTAATATGATTTTTTTTTTGGTTTAGAAACTCTTTTAAAAATAATATGATATATATTATTAATTTAATTATAAAGACTCATCAAAATATATGTGTGATGTAAGAAAAATATATAAGTTAAATTACAAGCAAAATGAAAATGAATCTTTTACACCTTTTGAGTTTTGAGATACTCGATATACTTTGTTTAATAGAATGAGTTAGTGTAAAGTTGTATTTGTATATGTATTATTTGCTTTATTCCTCTACCAATTCTATAGTTTGCAGACGCTTCAGGGATCAAATCAAAATTGCAGTTTATCAATATGATTGTGATTTTGTATACTATGTAAATAATTTTTTTTATTTATATGAACAATAGTTCTTTTAAGGATTTGTAAAGGTTTTAAATATTGACTGTTATTTTGTATTTGATACTGCTAATGAAAAAAAAATTTACACGTACATAATTAAAATTAAAAGAAATGCAAATTAATTAGAACAATAATCACGTGCTTCAGTTGTACTAATATGTTTGATAAGTTATTTTCTTTTTATTTAAAATAAAAAAATGAAAAAATGTTTTAAATTAAATAAAGAGAAACTTATAGTTGTTGAATTCAATTGTATATCAAATTTAGTTAAAACAAAATTAATTTTAATAATATTTGAAAATGAGTTTATATAGAAATATTAAGTTTTTGATTAACAGTTATTTTCACATATATCAAGTTAGTAAAATTTTAAATTAAATTATAATACATTTTTTAAATAGATTAAAAATATTTCGATGTATAACCACGTCAAAAATATTGCACATCAAATATTATATTTAAAATATTAATTTAATGTTTTAATAATTTACTTTTAATAATCAAATATTTGTAAAAATAATCCGCGCGTAGCGCGGAAACATCCCTAGTAGTAACTATAAGCCCAATAAATTCTAATGCGTGAAAAGCTGAGAGACATGTGTGAGGTTGAGAGATGAAACGCTTCATCGCTGATCTTCCACCACCACTGTTCACCGATGATGCTATTCATTGTGAAGCAAAGTGATCGCCACAAAAATTCTAATCCTATTAATGATAACGATGAATCGAAGGAGAAAAATCCAATGCATGGAACAAAAAGAAAAGTTGAGAGATGAATCGCTTCATCATTGATCGTGTGACACACAGCCGACTAGGCTGCGATACTTTGTGAAGTAATGTAATGATGCAGCCTGATATCTTAAATATTTTTATTATTTACTTATTTACTTATTTGTATATTTTAATAATTATTATTTATTATTTAAAGGTTTTTACAATATTTTAGGGTTTTTTATGATTTATTATAAATAAGCCGTTTAGGCATTCATTATAATTCAGACTTCGATGAATTAATAAAAAGAGATTTTCTAAAAAAAGTTTTGATAAACTATTGTGAAGAGTATTCACAAACCCTAGTTTCTGGATATTCTCATAATCAACGGATCTAGTTCTATCTGTAGTAGCTTCAGCTTTATCATGTAACCAATCCTAAGCAGATCTCCCTCTATTTTGAAACACAATTCGTTTCCATTGGCTTCATATGTATTGAAACATACAAGTGAAACTGTAGCAAAGCAACATCTCAATTTATAGAGAACAATATTCCATTTGCCTCATATGTGCTTTATAACACAAGAGTGAAACTGAAGTAATCTCTCAATAAAAAGAATATAATGCCTCAAAGCAACATGTTATGGTTACCTTGTGGGAAATTGTGTTCGTTTTTCTTTTTTCCTTATGAACCATTATTGTCATTACCTTGTGGGAGGTTTACCAAGAAACCGTGAAGATCCACACATCCATCAACATACGGATGGAAAACCATGAGTCTCAGCTTTCTAAAAAGTTTTCGTCCAGATCGAAGGTATATGAGATTCATTATTACTAATTCTTTTCATTTAGTCCAATCTGCCTGAATCTCTAACCATCACAAATCGGACCAGTTCCAGTAGAGAAAAGAAATGGATTATAAAATCTACCTTGATTGATATAAAACATGGTAAAAAACATTCCTGACTCTAAGATATGTCCCAAGCCAAAAGCAGGTTGTCTTTTGAAGTTTTAATATGAAGGTTATAATTGTGTTTTCACACCTGATTTGTGTAAGACCATGATTTATACGATCTGGCAAAACTGATCATATGTATATATATTGATAAAAACAGAATTAAAAATACAATGGTTAATACCGCTTATTGATGAACTATGAAAGATTTGTATGTGGAGGCGAGACACTATTTCCTTAATTCTTTAATTGCACACAACAAGAAAAAAGAAGAAGTATGAGATTGTATGTTTTGATTGGTGTTCGATGTGTTTTAGAATGAGAAGGTACATGTCTCTTTTATAGTTTCACAATATTGCCAATCCAAGCAATTATTGAAAGATATGGAGGTTACATTGTTCAAATTGATTATTAGTCAATTGTGATTAAACGAGAATTAATATGAGTTATGAAATAAAATGCTTGGTTGACCAGAAATTTAAAACATAAGAATCCAAAAAAATATATATGTATTAAATACATAATAATAATTTAGAACAGAAAATGGATTTATGGGTTGTTAGCCCATTTGCCATATTTTGAAACCCGTAACATGAGTCAAACTCGGATATCTCATTTCTCTAATACACTTAAGTGTATCAATTTTATATTTCCAAGTGGGACATAAAATGTTACATTTTAAACTTTACAAGCAACCCACTATGAACATTTATTTTTCATTCAGATCAACTCTGATTTTGACATTAGATAACATTATAATATAATGCGAGCAGCTACAATTTCATCAAACCTAACATTCAGTTATTCCGATGAACGTCTTCGCCGGAAACTCACTGAAAATGGTCTAAAACAATTTCGTCAAAAACGAGTTCCAAAAATCCCTCACATGAATAGAAATGACTCTAGACACATGACGACTCGACAAACTTGAATTCCTAGACAAGACTCGACAGAAGGACTTTTCGAGAGTACAAACGAAAAATCCACTGCATATGAGTTGGTAGCATTTTTCAGCCTTGAACCAGTCATTATTAATAGCTATCGGATTTACTTGAGCAGGAGGTGAACATGATGTCTTGAACCCCCCGGTCTTCGATGTAACCCGAGACAATATCTACAACACCGCTTCATTTTCTCATAGGATTAGGCTCTATATTGTGTTCATTTTGGCCTTGAACATGTCTGGTAATCATGAGTGAACTTGGAGAATATAGCATTTCCTTCATTCTCCTAGAAACGGCTGCATTTCACACTCATATGGTGATTTGCCATTAGCCTTGTTTAAAGGAGCATCCTGTAATACTCCATGTATATCTCAAAGCTATGGACTCAAATCATTAAAAGCAAATTCTTATCCTTACATACAGATAGCACTGGTAATCATCCTAGGAACTGGGCTGAGACATAAGTCTCCCAGTGCTCTTATTAGATTCCACTTGAATTTGTTGTCCTTTTGAACCTAAATCTTGGGATCTCCAGTCACATAGGTAGGGTTACCATCAAGCATCCTCAATTCATAAGCTTTAAATCCATTCCTTTTTGACGATTTTACAACTTGATCTCGTGACAAACCTTTAGTAAATGGATCTGCTAGGTTGTCACAAGACTTGATGTAATCTGTCGTGATTACACCAGTTGAGATCAAGTGTCTAATGGTTTTATGTCGTCGTCTTATATGACAAGATTTACCATTATATAGATTGCTCAATGCCCGAGCTATAGTCGATTGACTACCGTAGTGTACACGTATTGCCAGCACTGGCTTATCCCACATAGGAATATCTTCCAGAAAATTCCGAAACCATTCTGCTTTATGTGCAGCCTTATCTAAAGCTATGAACACAGATTCCATGGTTGATCTGGCCAACGGAGTTTGTTTGGAAGATTTCCAAGACATAGCTGCACCACCTAGCGTAAAGACGTATCCACTTGTGGATTTAGAGTTTTTTAGAATCGGAAATCCAGTTTCCATCATTGTATCCTTCCAAAACTCCAGGTTCTTTACCGTAGTGCAGCCCATAACTTTTAGTATGACGTACATAGTCCAATACTCTCGTTATGGATTTCCAGTGTTTATGTCCTGGATTACTCGTATAGCGACGACATTGACTGCGTGCGCTAGATAGGGTCTAGTACAATTTGTTAAGTACATCAGACTTCCGATTACACGTGCTACTCCACTTGTAACACTGATTCACCTGTATTTTTTGTCAAGTGAATACTAGTGTCTACTGGAGTTTTTGTTGTTCCTTTGGAGTAGATATTGAACTTCTCAAGTATCTTTTCAGCATAATGAGTTTGAGATAGGGAATTCCATCGGAAGTTCTAGTGATCTTAATTCCTAAAATAACAACCGCTAGGCCCATGTCTTTCATATCAAACTTGCTACTTAGCATGTTCTTAGTTTGACCGATCACATCTTTATTGCTTCCAATAATGAGCATGTCCTCAATGTACAAACAAAGCAAAACGTATCCATGAGGACTACTTTTGATGTATATACACTTATCACATTCATTAATGCTGAAACCATTTGACATCATTACATTGTCAAATTTTTCATGCCATTGCTTTGGAGCTTGTTTAAGTACATACAGTGACTTCACAAGTTGACAGACTTTGTGTTCTTGTCATGGGACAACAAACCCTTCAGGTTGTTTCATATAAATCTCCTCTTCTAAATCACCATTTAGAAAGGCAGTTTTAACATCTATTTGATGGATTTCTAGATCTCTCAATGCTGCGATGCTAACCAGTAATCGGATTCAAGTTATTCTCGTTACTGGAGAATATGTGTCAAAAAAATCCAAGCCTTTTTTTTGCCGGAAACCTTGCACCACAAGTCTAGTCTTGTATTTATCGATTGAGCCATCGGTTTTCAATTTTGTTTTGAAAATCCATTTACACCCTAGGGCTTTAAACCCTTGTGGTAGATCAGTTATCTCAAATGTATTGTTTTGCATAATTGAGTTGATCTTACCATTGGCGGCTTCTTTCCAGAAAGATGCATCGGGTGTAGACATGGTCTCAGTGAAACTTCTTGGTTTATTTTCTAAAAGAAAGACCATTAAGAAATCTTCACCAAAATATTTTTCCTTACGAGCTCTTTTGTTACGTCTAGGTTCATCTTCAACCTCTTCCGCATCATCAAACGATGTGCTAGAAGTACTTGCCTCATTTCCAGAGGTGATTGCATCACTTTCTTCACGAGTTCGTTTTGGATGTTGTTTATCCTTACACGGAAACAACTGCTCAAGGAAAGATGCATTCATTGATTCCATAGTTGTATTAACATGGATATCTGGTATGTCTGATTTATGAATCAGAAACCGATAAGCATCGCTGTTATGTGTATAACTGATGAAAATACAATTCACGGTGGTAGGCCCAATTGTGATCTTTTTAGAAGGTGGCACTGCGACCTTTGTCAGGCACCCCCACACTTTCAGGTATTTGTATGAAGGTACATTACCTTTCCAAAGTTCATATGGCGTTTTGCCAGTAACTTTGTGTGGAATTTACTGGCAAGGCTTTAAAGGAAAAATTTGAAGGAAGAATTAAATCCGATTAAACGAATATATAACTTTGATCCTTAACAATTAATTCTGGAAAAAATTATCGAAATGACCAGAACTGATACCAAAATATGAAAACACCGTGATCATAGTTTTTTTTTTAAGATCACAAAACGTTTTGACACTAATCTGTTAGCATTTAAAATTCAGAAAATTTAGAAAATTTACGAAATAATGAAATTAACGTGATAAGGGGAAACCAAATCAAAATATTTCGATAGAAATCAGATTATAATATTCTAAACACATAAATAATAACCAATCAATAAATGTATAATTCAGATTGAACACTAATCCAAACTGAATAAATAATCACCAAGAACACTTGTTCTTATCAACACTTAACAAATGATCATTATAATATTATAATGTTATCTAATGTCAAAATCGGAGTTGATATGAATGAGAAATGGAGGTTCATAGTGTATTTCTTGTAAAGTAAAAAATGTAACATTTTTATGTCCTACTTGGAAATATAAAGTTATACACTTAACTGTATTAGAGAAAGGAAATATTTGAGTTAGACTCATGTTACGGGCCTCAGAATGTGGTAAATGGGTTAACAATCCATAAATCCATTTTGTGTTCTAAATTATTTTTTATGTATTAAATACATATATTTTTTTGAATTTTTATGTTTTAAATTGCTGGTCAACCAAGCATTTTATTTCATAACTCATATTAATTCTCTTTTATTCACAATTGACTAATAATTAATTTGAACAATGTAACCTCCATATCTTTCAATAATTGCTTGGATTTATTTGGCAATATTGTGAGACTATAAAAGAGGCTTGTGCCTTCTCATTCTAAAACACATGGGACACCAATCAAAACATACAATCTCCTACTTCTTCTTTTTTTTCTTGTTATGTCTTAGAGTACAACATATTATTAGGTTCGTCAGATTCTATTTTTGAATACTGCAAAATAGTCTATCGTGTGATTGTATCATGGGATTCTGATTGCATAATACCGTCACACTACATGCAATTAAAGAATTAAGACTGTAAGACCATGATTTATACGATATGGCAAAACTGAACATATGTTTATATATTGATAAAAATAGAATTAAAAATACAATGGTTAATACCGCTTATTGATGAACCATGAGGGATTTGTGTAGAGGCGAGACACTCTTTCCTTAGTTCTTTAAATACCCATGGTGTGACAGTATTATGCAATCATAATCTCAGGATATAATCACACGATAGACTATTTTGCAGGACTCAAAAATAGAATCTGACCAATAATATGTTGTACTCTCAGACACAACAAGAAAAAAAGAAGAAGTAGGAGATTGTATGTTTTGATTGGTGTTCAATGTGTTTTAAAATAAGAAAGCATAAGCCTCTTTTATAGTCTCACAATATTGCCAAATAAATCCAAGCAATTATTGAAAGATATGGAGGTTACATTGTTCAAGTTGATTATTAGTCAATGGTGAATAAAGGAGAATTAATATGAGTTATAAAATAAAATGCTTGATTGAGCAGCAATTTAAAACATAAAAAAAAAAAAAATTTAGAACACAAAATGGATTTATGGTTTGTTAGCCCATTTACCACATTCTGAGGGCCATAACATGAGTCCAACTCGGATATCTCCATTCTCTAATACACTTAAGTGTATCAACTTTATATTTCTAAGTGGGACATAAAATGTTACATTTAAAACTTTACAAGCAACCCACTATTGACCTCCATTTCTCATTCAGATCAACTCTGATTTTTACATTAGATAACATTATAATATAATGCTAACGGCTACGATTTCATCATACCTAACATTCGGTTATTCTGACGAACGTCTTCGCCGAAAACTCACTGGAAATGGTCTAAAATCATTTAGTCAAAAACGAGTTCCAACAATTTGTGTAGTGCAAAATTGTGACTAGATCTATAGAGGAGAAGTCACGTTGTGGGTTGTACAATGATCCTATCGAGCTACTATGTGGTAAGGTGATTCATATGCCCAAATCCTTGTAACTTGATGGATAATTTAGTGGTAGAGCTTTGAGATGGAATATATTAAATTTCTTAGTTGTGTTTTGATATAATACTGAGAACTAAGGAAAAGTTTGCGCGTTGCGCAAGTTATGTAATATTTAAAATATTTTAATTATATAATTTATTGTGTTATATTTGTTAGTAAATGTTATAGGTAAATAATAATTTTTAAATTGTTAATACATCTATTTTAAAAATAAATTGTATAAAAATAAGAAAAATTATAATATCTATAGAAAAATAAGATTTGATTCTTTTATACAATATGGTAAAATTTCTATTAGTGTTTAATCTAAAATAAATATGTCTTTCCAATAATAAATACTGAAAATGTAGCACTGTCGGTAAGGAAAACTTCTTTTACAGTTTATGTATTTTCTGTGTGTCTGCTAGGTATATTTTGGCTCATAATTTTGAGAAAAACTTATTGTATTTGTTAAAGGACTTTGAAAATATTTGAGTCTTGAGTGGTGGTGTGATTGAGTGGTGGTGTGAAGTAACAGTTGCTTCTATGGAGGCGTTGATATAGATACTATATGTAGTTAATTATTGCAAATATACTAATTAGTTAAACCCGATTTTGTTTATTGGCAACTTGTGTGTTTCGTTGTCAATTTCGTCTTTTGTGCGTTTTCTAAAGGCAATTGGCGTTATGGCCTCGTTTGTTTAAATTGGATTCATTATACAATACATTAAGGGTAATCTGGTTCTAAATTTCTTTTTATTTGGCTATTTTGATTTTACTTATAATATTCTCGTAGATAGGGAAGTAATTTGTTTCAAATATGTTGTACATAATAGTTCATTATTTCTAATAAAACAGATCTGAATGAAATTCGAATGACTGAAAGTGAAGCTTTCTAGTTATTCACTTTGCCTTCGTTTACTCGATCATATGGCTTAATTGATGCCTTGTAGAATGTGTCATTGTTCTCTTCTGTAATGTATTATAGCTTATTTGAAAAATGAATTGAGCTTGTGAGTTGGAAACTAATAAGAGAATGGTAGGAAGATCATTGAAATGCAAAGTGTTGTTGACTAAAGTATTTCATCATAGAGGGATATCAACTCACTTTCATAACTAATCCATAAGAAAACTCAAATTGAAAACAAAAAATATGAGTAGAGGAAGATTAAGTGCTCGACGAGCCCCTTAGTAGCAAAGTGGTCGCGGTCATCCACTATGATGATCACCTGATATAATTTCTCAAACGCTTCTCCAAATGTAAGAGGAGTAGGGTATGAAATATTTGCAACTCCTTTGGTTCCTTCTGAAGGTAACTTTGTAACCATGAAACAATGAAGAACAGACAAAGCTGATTAGCAAACCATTTGCTGCTGATCGCAAAAGAGTAATTTACTTACATAAGATGAGCAGACTTTCAAAGCATGAGTCAAACCTGATGTGATTGTTCACGCTGAACCAGTCTTATCCCATTTTCCTAGTAAAGTTTGTCAATGAAAAAGTCAATCAAGATCTCTGGTATACAATCCTCAAAGAATCTAAGCATTAACACTATCATAGGTAAACAAATTCATACTCACGCTGGATAACTAGAAATCTCTACAGCAGGATAAAGCTTGTTAGTCATTTTGGTTTGCAACACTTAACAGTGTATGCGACACACAAGGGTTGCTCCAATTCTTTATCAGAAACATATTCTGCAAAAAAAAAAGTTTGATGGATAAATAACCACAGAGTTAAAAACACAAAGAACAAGAGAAAACATCGATGGGAGTTCCTTGAAAGGGACACATTAAAGAAAAGCCAAAACGAAATATCTTTTGAACGAACTAAACTCAACTATGAAGAAAACAAATCAAGCTTTCTGAACAATAACACAAATGCAGATATAAGTAGTAGGGAGAAAACACAACAACTTACAGGGACAATAAAATCAAAAATTCTTTGTAAGCGATTCAAAGGCAATTCAATTGGATTGGTATCACCTTACCATCCAAGCTTTTCATTGCCTTTCAGGCATCATCCTCAAAGTAGAAAGTGATGATGCAGAAAACTTTGACTTGTTGCGTTTTAGGTGGTGGAGCTCTGTATTGCCGATCGTGCAGTCCTTCATACGGAGAATTCTCTTGTGGCTCGATTCACTAAAACTATGATCTTCTCCTCAGCCACCATCTCCACATCGTCGGCAAGGTTCAGATCCCCAAAAAATCCATAAAATCTCCAAATATGAGCTTAATTGAGAAACTGGATCTGTGAAGGGGTGAGCTCTATCAGCGGAGAAGCTATGTCTATGAAGGGGGAAACTCAATCAGAGGAGAACCTCTCATTGCATCCCCATGTTTTTGCTCAGACCTCAAGAAACTCACTCCCAAAGCAGCAACCCAGGTATTAGATTTGTCTTCATTTTTGGATTGGAGAACTCGTCGTCGGATGGCTAATTGTGAACAATTTTTTTGATTTTGGATAGTTTTTTTTTTTTAATGTGTGAAGTAAGATTAGCCACATAAGTACACCCGACTGATTTTAGGAGTACACTTGTCAGCGTGTCAAAAGTATTTCTAAAAAACAACTTTAAGATTAGTCACATAAGTACACATGGCTGATTCTAAGAGGACACATGCCAACGTTGTGAATGTGTTTCTAAAAAACAACCTTAAAATATTAGCATAGATCACTTCTCATATCTTATTAACAAACATTTATCAAAGTGGCAAAGCTTGGCGAAAATAGTGAATTATGGTAGAGATGAAGAGGTGGAATATATGATTGACTCTCTCAGCTTGTAGATTTTGATTGACTCTCTCAATCCTTGAAGAACTATACTTATTTGAATCACACAAATAATCTTAGTACTATAGTCTCAAGTATCAAATGAATCTCTTAAATAAAACTTAACGATACCAATTTAAACAACAAAACTCTTTAAATAAAAAAAATTATATTTCTTAGATGATTAAAAGGTAAATAAAAATGAAAAGAGTGAAGATCTTATATAGTGGCTCGGTTACATGATCACCAACGGTCCTAAATATCTAAATTACAAGAAATTAAATCATATGAATCGAAGATATTAAGCTAAAGGAAAGAAACTATCCATTTGAGACTTTAATGGCTCGGCCAAATGTGGGCAACTGATTTGAACGCCATGTATCTTGAGATCCATGTCTTAATAGCCAGTATAGCGTTTGCGGTTGCGGACGATTGCAGCTAAACAATTAAAAAATTAAAAATTAAAATATATATAACATTTTTTTCTTAAAATAAGTTTTAAATATTATAATTAAAAATATATAAATAAATTTAATACTTTTGTAGTAATATTAACTAAGTATTTTTATGATTTAATTAATATGTATTAATTATTAATCATAAATTTATATTTATAAGATTTTTAAACCAAAAAAGAACCGTTCAGTTGTGCTGTGCAGTTCAATGTCTGACCTAGTCGTGTAGTTAACTCTGAAACATGTCTACCTACTTGTAGGATCAATAACTTCCAAGTCTAAACTGGTATTATTATGAATTTAATTCGAAGAGCTTCTCTGTTAGACCAAGATTTCATAACAATCTGGTTTGTAGCTTAGTTCCTCTTGGTCCGATCGAAATCCTTTATTCAATGTGCGTATGTCCAATTCGATTAGGCTCAAGATCACCGGTTTTGTAAGTTGAATAATATTGTCATCAGAATCATGATTGGGCTGATTCAAATTTTGTCGTGAATTCATGTTGAGTCAAATTCTAGAACAGGTTGATTTGTTATTTAACTTCTTCTAGTTGGCTAGATATACTTTATCAAATGTATATGTGTCCTGATCAGACTTTTGGTGGCTGGAGTAATATGTTTGGTGGAGTTCTGGTTCAACTATTGATTTGATGATCGCATCATATTTTATAACTGATTTTTAAGAGCATGGTTCTATTCCATTGAAGAGATGGACTGAGATCTGGTGGTTGTTTATGAGAGTTATGTTTGAATGTTCATGAAATTACTTATTTTTGTATTCTTGAAAGTTGTTAATAAACTCTAAAATATGGGAATCGACCATGGTGAATCAGATTGAAGTTTCTGAAAATTAAATTTTAGATATTTTGATATACAAACTATGATTAATATTTGGTCAATCAGATTAAAATTTTCATTTGGTTGTTCATGTATGAATTTACACAACTATTTGGTGGTATTTTCAAAGCTAGCCACTTGCCCTAGGCAAAAAAATCTGGATACGAAGAATCGGATTAAAATTGATCTGAAATACGAAGTTTGGATTTAATCGTCTAGCCCAATATAACTGAACCGACCCATGAATCCGAACGTCCAGGGCGACTAGCCACTGTTGTTTTCCACGGCTTATTTTTATTAAACTCAAAAAAAGAAAATAATATCCTCTCATTATTTTCTCGCTTAAGATAGTAAAGTATTCCTCCACAGAGGCATGAACAGCCTTTCCCTCCATTTACTCATACCGACGGCTATTCACCTCAGGTCCTCACGCGCCGCCTCACCGTCCTTTCCTCGCGTCTCCTCTCCAACCGTTCTTCGAGTCGCTACTCCGTCTGCTTCACGCACCACCTCCTCAGAAGACTCACAGTCAATCGAAAACCAAACTCTACAGGTCCTAGAATGGCGCGCTCTCTGCGATCAGCTCTCTCCCTTCGCCTCCACATCAATGGGCAACTCGGCCACCAAAAACGCCGATATTCCGGTGGGAAAATCGCCGGAAGAGAGCAGAACCCTCCTTGACGAGACGGTGGCTGCTTTGGCCGCCATGGAGGTGATGGAATCGCGGCGATTTGGTCTTTCTGAGATCCTTGACTTGTCTGATATCGTGGAGCGTGCTATAGCTGGTCAATTGCTTACCGTTAGAGAGCTCTGCGCCGTTCGAAGCACGTTAATGGCGGCTTCTTCAGTGTTTAAGAAACTAAAAAGAGCAGCTAATAGTGATAAGCGGTATTATAGTCTTATCCTCTGATTTTTCATGCTTTGTGTTTTGCTTATGATTCTTTGGATTAGATTGTCTATCTTATTTTCCAAATGAACAACGAATCTTCAATGAGAATCTGCTAATAATGTGAACATTGTGATGGATTATCTGCAAAACACACAATATGAAACTTTTAAGGCTTTTTGAAAATTGCTAATGAATCCAGTTTTACTAGACTTTCCATATAGAGTTTATATGATGTTCTTATTGCTATTTGTAGATAGTTCCTGTACGAATATATCTCATAGCTTGATTGTCTGTGAAGAGAATGTGTTCATAGTTTGTGAGAACCTCATGGGTCAAGCTTTTACTTTTCTCATCTTTGTAGGGTTGCTCCACTTGTAGATATACTTCAAGGGTGTGATTTCAAGACTACATTGGAGCAGAAGATTTGTTTTTGTATAGACTGCAAAATGTCTATGATTCTTGACAGAGCTAGCGAAGATCTCGAGATCATAAGATCAGAACGGATGAGAAACATGGAGAACCTGCATTCTCTATTGAAAGAAGTGTCAAATAAGATTTTTCAGGCTGGGGGAATCGATAAGCCGTTGGTAACGAAGCGAAGATCAAGGATGTGCGTAGCCATTAGAGCTACACACAAAAGTTTGCTCCCAGGTGGTGTTGTTCTAAGTGTTAGTAGCTCAAGGGCAACATGCTTTATGGAACCAAAAGAGGCAGTAGAGCTTAATAACATGGAAGTGAGGCACGCAAACTCCGAGAGAGCCGAGGAAACGGCGATTCTGAGCATCTTAACATCTGAAGTGTCGATGGCACAGAGAGGGATATTGCATTTGTTGGATAGGATACTAGAACTTGACATTGCTTTTGCAAGAGCATCACATGCGAAATGGATGAATGGCGTCTATCCCAGATTAACTTCAGAACACCCTAACACACTTCTTGACAATAAATCTTTAGCTGTAGATATTGATTCTGCGCAGCACCCGCTACTTCTTGGATCCGTTCTAGGTAGCCCAAATGGTGGAAACACTTTACCTGTTCCAATAGATATTAAAATTGAGAGCAGAAGCAAAGTAGTCGTCATCTCGGGTCCGAACACAGGAGGAAAGACCGCTTTGTTAAAGACATTGGGATTAATCTCTCTTATGTCGAAATCGGGGATGTTCTTGCCTGCTAAGAATTGCCCGAGGTTGCCTTGGTTTGATCTTATTCTGGCTGACATCGGTGATCCCCAGGTATTATCTTGATTTCTTGATTACCTTGATTTCTACTTCTGATTTCTTGCGAAGCTTCTTTGTTCAATGTTCTCTTTTTTTTTTGTGTGCAGTCTTTGGAGCAAAGTCTCTCAACTTTCAGTGGCCACATCTCAAGGATATGTCAGATACTTGACATTGCTTCAGAGAATTCACTTGTCCTACTTGACGAAATCTGTAGTGGAACAGATCCTTCAGAAGGTGTTGCACTCGCTACTAGCATTCTAAAGTATATCAAAACTCGTGTTAAGGTGGCTGTTGTATCCACACATTACGGTGACTTAAGTCGTTTGAAAGACATCGAGACTCAATTCCAAAACGCTGCGATGGAGTTCTCCATGGAAACTTTGCAGCCTACATTCCGAGTACTGTGGGGAAGCACCGGTGAGTCAAATGCATTGAGAGTAGCTAAGTCGATCGGTTTCAATGGAAGAATACTTGAGCGTGCGCATAAATGGACGGAGAAGTTAAAGCCGGAGATGGACGTAGAGCGGAAAGGCTCTCTCTTTCAGTCTCTTGTGGAAGAAAGGAATAAGCTAAATCTTCAGGCGACCAAGACTGCAGCTTTTTATACGGACTTAATGAGCCTTTATCGTGAGGTATTTTGCTTCTGTTCTCTTTCGATTTTGCATGTTTGACTAGGCTTGCGGGTTAGGTTTATCCGGGTATATCGGTTAGTTGGGTAGTTCGGTTATTAAGTTTCGGTTCGGTTTGGAAACTTCGGTGATCTCTATTCATGTCAGAAATCCATTCTTCCTTGATGAGATGAATCACGTTGTTTAATACCCTTGTGGAAGTAATGACGTAATGAGGAAATGGTTTTCTAAATAGTCATGTTATGTAATCGAAATATCACTTTAGATTTTAACTTTTTGGTGGTGGAGATTTGATCTTTCAATCTCTTTTTATAGGTCTAATTAGATGGTTATTGCTCTTTCTTCTCCAATTTCATTTAATCCATATCTATATTTCCACAGTGTAAATAGCATTTACGAATTTCGTTGTATTGATATTATTCATCTCTTGTAATATCTGTTTCTGTCCTGAATTTTCTTCCCTATGTTATCCTGAAGCTTGAGCGTGAGTCTCGTGATCTTGAGAAACGTGAGAAGGCTCTTCTGAAGAAAGAAACTCATAAGGTACAAGAAGATCTAAGCTCTGCTAAGTCAAAGATGCAGAAACTAGTGGCTGAATTCGAAAGTCAGCTAGAAATCTCTCAGGTTGATCAACACAACTCCTTAATTCTGAAAACCGGAGAGGCAGTTGCAGAGATTATTGAATCTTGCTGTCCTAGCGATCTTGTATTAACGGAAGAAGAGTATAGCGACTACTCGCCGCGAGCAGGTGAAAAGGTTCTTGTGACTGGACTTGGAAGTAAATTAGGTACAGTGGTTGAAGAACCTGGAGATGATGAGACAGTTTTAGTCCAGCATGGTAAGATAAGAGTACGCATAAAGAGAAAGGACATAAAGCCCCTTCCTCGTAACAGAATCAGTGAAACACCTAATCGTTCAAAGAGACAGGTACACATCTTTTTTCTGATTTTAAGACTTTCAGGTCTTATTTTTGAGGTATCTCATTTGTTATCTCACAATATATATGCCTAGCTTGAAGGAAATTGAAAATAATACATTATGCCCCACTTAGTAATAGAAACCATCCCAAATAGTTAATCCAATATGCCCCACTTAGTAATAAAGTTGAAAGTTTATACTTCGTAATCTGAAACGAGCTCAAATCTCCCTAGTTGGACTACAATATGAAGATTTGTGATCGATAGTATTATTGTCTGGGCATTCTGACAAGTGACAAATCCTGGTCCAACAACACCGTTCGGGTTCCGTTCGGTTTTTGGATTTTGGTAGTTCGGTTAAGGAGCCGTTCGGGAATTTATTGAAAATCGCTTCGGTTTTTATTCAGTTATCATTCATTTTGGTTCGGTACGAATATTTATGCTGAGAACGGGCAGATACGCAACGGGTCTGGTTCAGTTTGGTTATTTTGTATCCTTTTTTTTTTTTGAACAACTGGTTATTTTGTATCCAAACTACTAGAATCTATCGTAAGTGTCCGAATTACCCTAAATTGATTCGACATATAAAAAAAAAACAGATTTAATTTTAATGAAATATCTGTTTAAGTTTGACAACTGTAACTAATGACATACATGTATGTCGGTTATTTTGGGTATTTTGGTTGTTTCATTTTAAAAAATAATTAATATTTTGGGTTATAACAGTAGGTTTGGATATCTTGGCTAATTCAAATATAAATATAACTAATATTTTTAATATCTCCTATATATTAAAAGAGAAACATTTTGAAAAAATAACTTTAATTTTGTAAAATATTACAATGGTGACAGTTTGCTTATGTGTCATCACCAGAATTATTTTTAGCAAAGTTATAAAAATAGACTTATGTTACTAGATTAATTACATGTTATGCCATTCATATTAATTTGGTTATACAATAGTTTATATCAATTATATTGATGATGATTCATCAAGATATTTTTTTTTTTTTTTTTTTACCAAAAAATATTATATTAATTCTTTCTTTAAATAATATATTTTATCTTTTATTTTTGTAGAAAAATAAACCATCACATCATTCATATAGTAAAATAATATATATATATATAGTGTTATAATTCAAATTTCATAAAGAAATATAAATTACTCAATAATTAATAAATAAAAGTATGTTTTGAAAGACTAAAATTGAAAATAAGAATATGTAGATAGATGATTCATAAGTTAATATAAAAAATACATAGATGATAAAAAAAAACAGAAAGCTTAATTTAATAGATATTATTATTATAATTATTTTTGGTTTCATATGGTTTTAGAACCATATAAATTAACCAAATAATATAAATATTTAAAATTTATAATAAGTATAAAATATTAATAAAGAGTTCAACTATAAAAAAGTAGTTGAATATGTTAATAGAATATAATATTATAAATATTTTATTTGATTAAAAAGTTAAATATCATAAATTTTTAATTTATACAACAAAATAACTTGGTAAAAAATTAAAATATTTTTGTAAGGATATTATATAATAATTTTATTAAACTTTTTGATATTAAAAATATTTTTATTGAATCAAAAAGTTAAGAATGTATAAGTATTAACTCATTTATATACAATTTTAGATAATTTATTAAAATAATAAAAATATAATCTAGTTTTATATAATTTTTATGTATATTTAGTATTTAAAATAAATTTCACAGTAATTTTCTTTTCTTAAAAGTTAATATTCTTATGACTGTGGTTTTGCCGGATTAATCTAAATATGCATTTACACTTGTAAAAAAAAATATTAAAATCGATTATAGAATCTTATAATCAAATTTTATTTTTACAATTTTAATACTCTCTATTTTAAAATATAAATTGTTTTGCATCAAATCACAAAGATTAAAAGTAACTTTTTTTAAAAAAAAGTAATCATTTAGTATATAAATTAAATATAATTCAACTAATTATGAAAAACTGAAAAATATAATCTGTCACATAGTATTCATAGGAAGTAGTAAAAAAATGAAAACAAATATATTGTGAAACAAAATAAAACCTTAAAAAAAATTATGAAACAGAGGAAGTAGTAATTTTTTATTATTATTATCATAATGCATTAGATACTTAATAATTTAATCAAAATATACTCCCTCTATTTTTTTTTTGAATTTTAACATTATGTTATTAATCATCGATTATAGAAAATATAAAGAGCGACTTCATATTTCTATCCAGATTGCGCATAAATATTTAATTTTTAATCTAATTTACATTAGAATTAAATTACCCTATATTTCATAAAATAAACAAGAATATTTTGTCAATATTACAGCATAATGTTATAAACAACTCATATAAAATAAATTGTATTTTGTTATATGATTTTAAAATTATACTATATTAAATAAATAATTATTATTTTACTCCGCACAGGGTGCGGATTATTACCTAGTACAATTATATTTTCGAGTACTTTAGAGAGCCTAATCAGTTTTTGGTTAGATAGAAATAACCAAAATATTTTAAACAAGGAATCATTCAGATATTTATGAACATGCAGCTTGGGTTCAGTACCTTCCAATTCAGTTTGGGTTCGATTTTTCCGTTTCCGCTAATTTGCCAAGCCTAGATAGTAATATACTAATATGTTGATTTGAGTTACAACAACATCAGTTCTTATGGTACCTGATACTTTAACAGATAAACATGAAAGATCTAGGCAGTGCGTTGCAGATGCAGAGCGAACCAGTGCGGATTCAAACGTCAAAGAACACATTGGATCTAAGAGGAATGAGAGCAGAAGAAGCAATTCACCAGCTAGACATGGCCATCTCGGGAAGAGACTCAGGTTCGATCCTCTTTATCGTTCACGGAATGGGGTCAGGCGTTATAAAGGAGCTTGTGCTTGAGAGGTTAAGCAAGAACACTCGTGTCTCAAGGTATGAGCAGTCAAATCCTATGAACCATGGTTGCACAGTTGCTTACATTAAATGACAATTTCTTAAACATATTTCTTTTTTGTAAACCTTCTTGGACAGTGTGTTGTTATGGGTTCAACAAATAGTTTCGATTGTGAATTAACATTCAAGTGTTCAAGAATTTATACAATGTATATTTCTTGATGTTGTACTGAAGAAATGACGAGTTTTCTTTTCCCATAAACTAACAAATTGATTATCAATGAATGTCCATAAATGGCTTGTGCAGTAAGAATTCAGTTGGTAAAGTCAATATTGAGGAAGAAGAGAGTATAAGCAAAATATTATTACATTCATAGCAATAAAACGAGAAACCCCGCTGGACAAACAAGAGTCTTATTGTGAGCTTCATAATTTGCTTTTACTTTTTTGACATCAGCTTCAATAGCTTGCTAGGAGTTTTGTTTCATGTTTAAGATGGTCTTTCTCCTGATTTGTTGTTTTTTTATAATAGTATTGTGGAATTTCACTAGCTAACTTAGTGAATACTATATCTTTTGATGGAGGCATGAACATATACATATGTGGACAATGCAAGAGCCACACAAAAAAGGTACTATAATTACAAGTGTTTAATCCAAAGTGATTTCAGAACGAATAACCTAATAAAAAGTGAATTAAAAAAATAAGAAAAAAATAAGAAATTTCTCTTCATTCCTTAAAAATTTACAATTTGCTAGTAATAATATTTTCTCATCATTCGTTTTTATTTCTTATCATATAAAGAATTATAGAACAAATATATTTTTTATTAAATTTGGGAAGAAATAAAATATATTTCTTTATATATATTTTATTCTTATTTATTTTTTATTTTATTTCTTTTTTAATTAATTACTATATTTAAGCTATAATCAATACAACAAAACACAAGTGTCTCTCCTGGTGAAGACACATCAGCATTTTAGAACTTTTTAAAGATAGCACTTCAGCAAAAAAAAATATCACTCAAAATATTTTATTAATACACATCATCAACTAACTTTTATTATTTTTAACTTAAACCTATTAAAACCCCAAATATTTTTTTTGTTAATTTTTGTTTTTTTTTCCCCAAACCCAAGCCCAAATAATAAATAACAGCAAATAAAAAAATTGTTTTATTTTTTACCATCCCAAATCCAAATAATAAATAACAACAAATAAAAAAAATTATTTTTTTTATATATTTTTACCAAACCGAAACTTAAATAATAAATAATAGCAAAAAAAATTAAAATTGCTAACTATGTGTTTGCTTGATAGAGACGTATATGATTGAAGAAAGTGTAGACTCATCATCAACTATGCTTCCATAACAACAACGCAAAAAGCATTATGTTATAAGAAGCTCACACATCAGCAAAAATCTAAACCAATAAAAACATAAACACAATACATATCATTAATACATTAATAAAATCAGTTTACTATTTTGCTGACCCGTTAGAAAGCCCAAAGTTTACTAAAAAAATGGAAGTAAGCAAATGAGGAAAAGCTCAGACCACCACAGCTTGGAGATTCGCATTTCTGGTGGTTACCGAGAACAAATATTTTTAGGTTTGGTGGGAATAGAGAATTTCTTGGTTTCAGTAGGAAAATGTGATTTTTAATTTTGGTAGGAAAACATAATTTCTCGGTTATGGCGGAAAAAAGTGAATTCTTGGGTTTGGCGAAAAAATGTGAATTTTTGGTTTTGGTGAGAAAAAAAATTTTGAATTTGACGTGAAAACAAAATATCTTTTAGTTTTGACGAGAAAATGCGATGAAAATGCAACTTTCCAATTTTGACGAGAAATACGATTTCTCGGTTTTGATAAGAAATACAAATTTTTGGCTTTTGATGGATAATGTGATTTTTTTATTTTTGCGGGAAAATGTGACTTCTTAGTTTTCGCGGGAGATTGTAATTTGACAATTTTGGCGAACGATGCAATTTTTTTATTTGATGGAAAAACAAATTTTTTTGATTTTGACAGGAATAAACAAGTTTCTGGTTTTGATGGAAAATGTAAATTTTTAGTTTTTGACTTACAATGTGATTTTTTGGTTTTTGCAGGAAACACAAATTCTCAGGTGATAATGCAATTTTTGGTTTTCGTGGAAAATTCGGTTTTGGTAGGAATGCGTGATTATTGGTTTGACAAGAAAATATTTTTACTTTTTGTTATGGCGGAAATAGACGATTTCTCAGTTTTTGCGGAAAATAATTTTTCTGGTTTTGACGGGAAAATATATTTTTTTAGTTTTTGCAGAAAGATGCATTTTTTTGGTTTTGGTGAAAAAACTTGATTTCTCTGTTTTGGCGGAAAAACACAGGTTCTCGCGGGAAAATGTGATTTTTTTGTTTTTGCGGAAAAATGCAATTTTTTTGTTTTGGTAGGAAAATGAAATTTCAGGTTTGATGAAAAAATGATTTTTTTTTTGTTTTGGCGGGAATATACGATTTCGCAGTTTCGTGTAAAAATATGTTAGCTATAGATAATTAGCTAAACACAATTGATAGTAGATTATAATTAAGAAAAACAAAAAAATTAAGAATATATAAATTTAGATTTAAAACATATAAATACATAACTTAAGCTAATAATAAATAAATATAATACTCATTTACATTATAAAAATAATTTTATTATATTAAAAATTTATACAAAATTTTTGAAAAATATCTTGCAGCATAGCACGAATAAATATTTAATATACATGAATACATGTGGACTCTCTCTAATTGCTTAACATGTCAGCATAAAAGAATAGGACACTTGTCTATATATTTTTAAAAACAAAGTAAAAATCTTCTTTGTTTGTTCGCAGACATGAAAAGCTTCCTCTTATTCTCTCGACTTCTCATCTTCTCTAACGCCCTTACTTTTAGAGTTTAATGTTTGAAATTGAATGATACATCTCTTCTCTTATTTATCTTTTTTGCTTCTTTATATGTGAAGTTTCACAAATCTCTTACAGAAGATTTTGTTCGTCCTGAGGAATCACAATCTCGCTGCTAAGAATCAAAGAAGTTCAAGTTCACTTTCGGCCTGAAAACGTGTTATACTCGTAATTACATTATTTTCCAATCAAATCAGGTTCATTTTTCATTCATTTTATTATTTTTTCATCGCTGATTTCAAATCCACCCGAAGCGTTTAGACAATCTCAACTCCCATTTATCTTACAGTCGAGAAGATTCTATCCAACTTTGGTGCTATTAAGTACTTTGGCTTAGATTATGCATGGTTTTTATTTGAGTGGAATGGGAAAACGCACCAGCTCCTTTAGATTCTTCGCCTACTCAAGTGTTGGCTCCTTAAACTATTTTCAATGTGTTTCTGTATCTTTTACTCTAAAATAGAATAATTTATGCCTTTTTTATAAAAAAAAAATAGAATAATTTTAAAATAGAGTTAAGTTTTTGCTTCAATGTATATTTTTATTTTTTATTTTAAAAAAAAATATTCTAAATAAATTATATTTTTATTTTATTGTTAATATTTTTATTTCTAAAATTTACAAATAGATTCTATTTATTTTTGTTACAAAACTTTTGTAAATTATGAATTAACTCATTAATCATTTATCTTAATTTCAACATTTTTATGTATTTTTAAGTTTACTTTATTTTGCAATTTTTCTAGTAATAATTATAAGGTTTAAATATATATAATTCATTTTGACCGAAAAAAATATATTTATAATTTACTGTTTTATAATGTTTATAAATATTAAATAGTATAAAATAATAGTATTTAATATTTAAAAGATTAATTTGTAAATAAAAATGTCTAATTCTAAATAGGAGTAAAATTTAGGTTCACTCTAAATATGGAGTAAAATTTAGATTTACTCTATTTTGGAGTAGAAAATGAAATATGGTTGGAAAGAAAATTATTCTAAAATAGCATTTGAAGTAGAAAATAGAGTAGAGTTGGAGATATTCTTAGGTATGAGTGTGTGACCTTACCAGAACTATTCATCTAGTGATAATTAAAAAGTGAAAAAATAATAGAACTAATTGTAATTTTTTAGACATTTTTTAAGAAGAAACAAATAATTTGATAACATGGTACGTACGAAATGTAGGACCGCGAAAATCCAGATTAAAAATCACCAATATAAAACGATTGAGATCAATAATAAACGATAATAAAAGTATAAAACGTTTTAATAAAACTTTTAAGAGAAGACGATACACAGAGTCGAGATATGATCTCTTTCCTTAATTCTTTAAATCTCCCGCAGTGTGGCAGTTTGAAGAGATTCAGAATCCTAAGATACTACCGTGTTGAGACTAAAGTCGCAGCACCCGACTATAGAATCCGCGAACTTAAGAATCTATGCTATACTCTCGAGACTCACCTAGGACTGTAGAGACGAGAGGAATTTGCTGGATATTTGTGTTTGAAACCTTATTGCTTTTCTGGATGAAGAATAATGAATGAGAGATGTCCTTATTTATAGTGGAAGAGAGGTTTGTGATACAAAGAATTTTTCTTATTACTCACAGCAGATAAACGGAAATATTCTGAATATCTTTGTTCCTTGTTCGACAAGGTTAAGGAAAAACGAAAATATTTCGAAAACTTTTATTCCTTGTTTGACAGAGGAAATAGAAATATTCCAAAAATCTGTATTCCTTATTTGACAAGGATAAGAGAAATGGAAATATTCCGTAAAATAATTCGATTCAATCAATAAAGATTTATCGATATTATACAAAATTATTAATGGAATATTGACAATTTTATTAAATCAATCAATAAAGATTTATTCCAAAAAGAGATTTTTTATGGTTTTGCATAATAGCCATCATACTTCTAATATATAACAAATGCACATTTTGACTTTTAGTCTTGATTACATATCCAATTTGACCATTTATTTCTTATTCAAATTAACTTCGATTTTGACAAGTAATTACACTGTCTATTAGTACTCATTATAAAGATTTCAAAGAATCCATAATTGCCAAAATTTAAGTTCCAACAATCCCCCACATGAATAGAAATTACTCTAAAACATATGCAGACTCTACTAACTCGAAAGACTATGCAGACACACTAGGACTTGACACTAGGACTTTTCGAGAGTATAGGCAAAAAATTAATTGTGTATGATATAGTAGTATATTTCAGCCTTGAACTATTCATTGTTGATATCTGTCGAGTTTACTTGGCCAGGAGGTGAACATGATGTCTTGAACCGCCCGGATTTTTATGTAAACTTAGACAACAGATACAACCCAGTCTCATCTTCTCGTAGAACTAAGTTCTTTATTGTGTTCATTGTGGCCGTGAACTTGCCTGGTTGTCATGAGTGAACTTGGAGATATAGCCTTGTCTTCATCCTCCTAGAAACGGCCGCATTTCACACACACTATGTGATTTCTTTGAGCTCCTGACATATACACAAGTATCATGTTATACTCTATATTATGAAAGCTACTCAAAATCATTAAAAGTATAAAACTTATCCTTTAATACTTACAGGGAGCATTGTACATCGTTTTGGGAGATGGGCACAGACGTTATGTCTTTCAGTGCTTTCATCAGACTCTGTTCAATTTGGTTGTCCTTTTGAACTTAGATCTTGGGATCTCCAATCACATAAGTGGGGTTTCCATCAAAAATCCTCTTTAGTCATAGGCAATAAACCCATTCCCTTTGATGATTTCAAAACTTGATCTCTATTTAAACCTTTAGTGAACGGGTCCGCAAGGTTGTCAGCTGACTTGATGTAATCGACCGAGATTACACCCGTTGAGATCAAATGTCTAAAGGTCTTATGTCGCCTTCTGATGTGACGAGACTTACCATTGTACAGGTTACTCAATGCCCGAGCTATTGCTGATTGACTATCACAATGCACTCATAATGCCAGCACTGGTTTCTCCCACATGGGGATGTCTTCAAGGAAATTTCCGTAGTCATTCTACTTCCTCTGCTGCCTTGTCTAGCGCTATGAACTCAGATTCCATTGTGGATCTTGCTAACAGAGTTTGTTTGGAAGATTTCCAAGATACTGCTGCACCTCCTAGAGTAAATACGTATCCACTTGTAGATTTTGAATTCTTTGAGTCTGATATCCAGTTTGCATCACTGTATCCTTCCAAAGATGCTGATTCTTTACCGTAGTGCAGCCCATAACTCTTGGTGTATCGCAAATAATTTAATACCCTTGTTATGGCTTTCCAGTGTGTATGACCTGGATTACTTGTGTAACGACTTAACACGTTGACAGCATGTGCAAGGTCTGGTTGTGTACAATTGGTTAAGTACATAAGACTGCCAATGACCCTTGCATATTCCACTTGTGAAACAGCTTCACCAGAGTTCTTTGTCAAGTGTAGTTGCGAATCCACAGGAGTCTTCGCAGTTCCGTTTGAGTAGGCCTTGAACCTCTCAAGAATCTTTTCAGCATAATGACCTTGAGACAAAGTGATGCCTTCAGAGGTGCGTGTGATCTTTATGCCAAGGATAACATCCGTAAGACCCATGTATTTCATGTCAAACTGACCACTAAGCATTGTCTTGGTTTGTTGGATGATATCATTGTTACTTCCCATGATGAGCATGTCATCAACGTATAAACACATCAAGATATACCCGTGAGGAGTACTTTTGATGTAGATGCACTTATCACACTCATTTATGCTGAAACCATTTGACATCATCACATTGTCAAACTTTTCATGTCATTGCTTTGAAGCTTGTTTCAGACCATACAATGACTTCACAAGTCTACAGACTTTGTGTTCTTGACCCGGGACCACAAATCCTTTGGGTTGCTTCATGTAAATCTCCTCTTCTAGATCACCGTTTAGAAAGGCCGTTTTTACATCCATCTGATGGATTTCGAGTCCTCTTAGGGCTGCAACTCCTATCAGAATTCTTATTGAAGTTATTCTCGTTACTGGAGAATAGGTATCGAAGAAATCTAGACATTCTTTTTGTCTGAATCCTTGAACCACAAGTCTAGACTTGTACTTCTCAATTGAACCATCAGTTTTCAACTTGGTTTTGAATATCCATCTACACCCTAGTGCTTTGAAACCTTGAGGTAAATCAGTGATCTCATAAGTATGATTCAGCATTATAGAATCAATTTCACTATTAACTGCTTCTTTCCAGAAAGATGCATCAGGTGTAGACAGGGCTTCTTTGTATGATCTCGGCTCATTCTCTATGAGAAATACCATTAAGAAATCATCACCAAAAGATTTTTCCTTGCGTGCTCTCTTGCTACGTCTAGGTTCATCTTCTTCATCTTCTGCTTCATCAACTGAAATTCCAGAAGTGCTCTCCTCATTTATAGAGATGCTAGTGTCTCTTTCATCATGAGTGCGTTTCTTACTTTGTTTCTCTTTGCATGGAAAGATATTTTCAAAGAAAGACATATTCCTAGATTCTATTATCATGTTGACATGGATGTCTGATACATCTGACTTATGTACTAGGAATCGATAAGCACTACTATTATGTGCATATCCGATGAAGATGCAATCAACCATTTTAGGCCCAATTGTCAGCTTCTTAGGAGGTGGCACAACGACTTTTGCTAAGCACCCCCACACTTAAAGGTATTTGTACGAAGGTACAGTTCCTTTCCAAAATTCATATGGCGTTTTGCCAGTAATCTTGTGTGGAAGTTTGTTGAGGATGTAGTTTGTGGTGAGCAGCGCTTCCCCCCCCACCACAGATTCTGGGGTGTCTCAGATTCCTGTAACATTGCATTCATCATCTCTTTCAGAGTGCGATTCTTTCTCTCTGCAACTCCGTTAGACTCTGGTGAGTAGGGAGCGGTTGTTTGATGTATGATGTCTTTTTCTTGACAGAAAGCGTTGAAAGGTCCATCATACTCGCCTCCTCTATCACTTCTAACCATCTTAATGGTTTTTCCCAGTTGATTTTCAACTTCGAGCTTGTACTCTTTGAATTTGTCCAAGACTTCGTCTTTACTTCGCCGTAAGTAGACGTAACAATATCTTGTGCAATCATCAATGAAAGTCACGAAGTAATTCTTACCACCTCTTGTTTGTATATACTTTAAATCGCACAAATCAGTGTGGATTAAGCCAAGAGGTTCGGTTGTTCTCTCAACATGAGGAGATGGCGTTTTTGTGAGTTTTGATTGTACACAAACTTCACACTTGTCTTTGCTAATTTTGCATTTGGGGATTAAGTTCGAATTCATCGGCCTTTGTACATACTTATAATTCACATGTCCTAATCTTTCATGCCAAATATTAGAAGACTCAACCAAATAAGCAACTGGTTTCTTGTTCTTATCATTTTTGGAAACAGGTACATCGTTTTTATTGAGGATGGTCATTACACACATTTTGACCAATCTTTCCTTAACAAATCATTTTCCAATGAAAACACCATTCTTCCTAAGAATCAGCTGGTCAAATTCAAAATTGATTGCAAATCCGTGCTTGCTCAGCAGCGTGGCAGAGATCAGATTCTTCCTCATGTCTGGAACATGCTTCACGTTTGAGAGTGTGATCTCCATTCCTGATGTCATCTTCAGCACCACATTTCTGGTACCTTCAATCTTGGAGTGGGACACGTTTCCCATCAACAGATGTTCATCAGTTTTGCTCTTTTGATAGGTGTTGAACATATCTCTATCAATGCAGATGTGTGTGGTAGCGCCAGTATCGTACCACCATGCCCTTGGGTTTTCTTCAACCATGTTAGCTTCTGTTACAACTGCGCACAGATCAGCTTGAGTTAGGTTGGCTTGATTAACACCCTTGGCCTTACTGCGATAGTCTGTAGCACGATGTCCCATCTTGCCGCAGTGGTTACACTTCCCAGAGAACTTCTTATTAGGAGCGTGAGCTTGCTTCTTGAAGTTTGAGGGGGCTTGATTTGCAACTTTGTGAATCGCAGCCTTTGGAGGAAAGCTATTTCCTTTCCCCTTTTTCTTAAACTCAGCCACATTTGCGTCATGTGTCTGATGTGGTTTAGCCTTGTCACGTTTTTGTGACTCATTTTGAAGCCTGGTAATCAAGTTAGCCAACGACAGAGGCTTCTGCTTGTAGTTAAGGTAGCTCTTGAAACCGTCCCAGCCTGGGGGCAGCACCTCCATGAAGCAGTTAACCGTGAAGGTCTTACACAGCTTCATGCCTTCATCTAATATTTGCTGGAATATCGTTTGTAGCTCATGCACTTGATCCATAAGAGGCCTTGAGTCTACCATCCTGAAGTTAAGGAGTTTTGCAGTTGCAAATTTTCCAGAACTCACGTTGAAGGTCTTGTATTTGTTTTCGAGAGCAATCCAGACATCTCTGGAAGTCTCATAACCTTCATTGTACAGGCCGTACAGCTGATCTGCAAGGTTATTCATGATGTAACCTTTGCACAGGAAGTCCGCATGGATCCACGCTTGGACAGTAGCAAGCATGTGCGGATCTGTATGCTCAGCAGGAAGCACTGGTTTAGTCTCAGTGAGATACTTTGTCAGGTGCAACGTGGACAGAAAGAAGTGCATCCGCTTCTGCCACTGCTTGAAGTTTGTTCCATCGATCTTTTCAGGTTGAAGTCCAGCGGTTGGAATCGATGGAACCGTGTGTGGTAGACCATTCCCTTATGGGAGTGTCGGCTCACTTGTGTTCTTCGGAAGTCCAACGTCAGTAGAGATTCTGAATCTAATCACAGAAAAACGAACTAGGTTAGTTTTTGAGATCTCAATCCAGAAAAGCGATTAAAAACGTTTAATTCGCTATTAATTTGTTCACAGAAATCACCTAAAAGTGTTTTTAAACCCTAATAGTCGTTCCCAGAAATAACCTAAAGGTGTTCTTAAACGATATGTTTCAGATCTATAAGATCGTTTATAGACAAACGTTTCGCGATCCTGCCTAGGGCTGACGCGGAAATCGTTTTGTGTCTTTATGATAATCGTTTGCTTTTAAGATCAAACGTTCTACGGTTGGCTATAAGACAATCGCAGAAGCATTGTAGATCGATCAGAAAATGTTTTAAAATTGTTTTATGAAATTATTTTTGAAGTATTGTTCGCAATATTCAATTTGATTCAAGTGATTAGCAGGAAACGGATTTAAAGAATTAAGATTGTAGGACCGCAAAAATCCAGATTGAAAATCACGAATATAAAACGATTGAGATCAATATTAAATGATAATAAAAGTATAAAATGTTTTAATAAAACCTTTAAGGAAAGACGATACACGGAGTCGAGATATGATCTCTTTCCTTAATTTTTTAAATCTCCTGTAGTGTGGTGGTTTGAAGAGATTCAGAATCCCAGGATACAACCGTGTTGAGACTAAATCGCAGCACCCGACTATAGAATCTGCGAACTTAATAATCTATGTTATACTCTCGAGACTCACCTAAGACTGTAGAGACGAGAGAAATTTGCTGGATATTTGTGTTTGAAAGCTTATTGCTTTTCTAGATGAAGAATAATGAATGAGAGAGGTCCTTATCTGTAGTGGAAGAGAGGTTTGTGATACAAGGAATTTTCTTTATTACTCACAGCAAATAAATGGAAATATTCTGAATATCTTTGTTCCTTGTTCGACAAGGTTAAAGAAAAATGGAAATATTCCGAAAATCTTTATTCCTTGTTTGACAGAGGAAATAGAAATATTCTAAAAATCTTTATTCCTTATTTGACAATGATAAGAGAAATAGAAATATTCCGTAAAATAATTCGACTCAATCAATAAAGATTTATCGATATTATACAAAATTATAAATGAAATATTGACAATTTTATTAAATCAGCCAATAAAGATTTATTCCAAAAAATAAATTCTTTTATAGTTTTGCATAATAGCCCTCATACTTTTAATATATAACAAATGCACATCTTGACTTTTAGTCTTGATTACATATCCAATTTGACCATTTATTTCTTATTCAAATTAACTTCGATTTTGACAAGTAATTACACTGTCTATTAGTGCTCATTACAAAGATTTCAAAGAATCCATAATGGCCAAAATTTAAGTTCCAACACTAAATACATATGAACAAACAAAAAGCAAAAACATTTTGTAGTCCAGTCCCAGACAAATAGGAAGTAGGGTTTTGGAAGAGTGGAAGATGATGGAACGTGAATTGGAATTTGAGCTTCAAAGTTCTAAAACCACATTTCGGCAAAATAATTATGGGTTCATCATTGACTAATACCTCAATTCAGTCGAGAGTTTAGAGCATGTACGAGCTGTCACTAGCTCTTTAATGAAGAGGTTTAGGAAAAGGTTCAGCAAAGTTGTAGAGACACTCTTAATCAATATGGAACTTAGTAATCAGTTCAAACCCGTGCCTCAACATGTCAACTGCTAAGCAACCTCCAAGTCACCCGAGATAAATTTATCAACGGATTTTGCACGTTTGAGCCTCAATGATGATGAACAATCCAAGGTAAGTCCGTTTACTTAACAGGAAATGGAGAACAAACCAAGGAAAGTCCATTCACTGTACACGACTCTAACAAAATGTGACTACAATGTCTGTAAAGCAGAAACCTCGTGTTTTCGCACAACATATTAACCTTCTCTTAGGTCGTGGGTTTTGTACGACATATTAACCTTCTATTAACTTTGTAAAGCAGATGACAAAAAAAAAACCAATTATACAAATTCCACTCTTCAAGATTTAATAAGTTACAAAAAGTCAAGAACAACTTACCAACTTGCAAATTTTTACCAAAAAACCAAATCTTGCAAATGTTTTGGAATCAAACTTTATTTTTATTTTTTTACATAATAAGCACTATTCTATTTAGTATTTGGAAACAGGCTTTCCTCAAGAGAAAGCCATGGCGGACCAACCGTACTTACATGGGAAAAACAGAAACCTCATGTTTTTGCACATTTCGCAAGCTTATCAGCATGGATATTTTTTGCTCGAGGAATATGAGAAATATTAAAGGATACAAACTATTCTCTGAAATATTTAAATTCTTCTAGTTTGGAAGCAAAGGATGACCATTCCTCCGGATTGTTAGCCATCATGATCAGATCAGTGCAGTCCGTTGCAAAGCATGTAGTAGTCATTGACTCTAAAATTAAGCACTTCATAGCCCACAGAAGAGACTCGAGTTCCACATATAAAAGAGATAGGCATCGTCGTGATCCTTTTAGGCCCACCCGTACTATCCTGTCTTCTATGAGCACTATCCAACCGTGTCTACTCCGAGCATCCAATTCCACCCAAGAGCCATCTGTCAAGCACATCGGCCCTAGAGGCTCAGGAAATCTAGATGAGGCCGATGGGTCCATCTCTTATGTAGTTGCCATGTCTTGTAAGTTAGCCTCCCTTCATTCCTTCGATTCTTGGATAGCATGTAATATCGTTTCCTGCGGGTCTTTAACCTCATTTGCAAAGATTTTCCTGTTCCTAGCTTTCCATATAAACCATATGATCCACGGAAAAGCCCGGATTGATTCATCATTCCCACCTAATTGATTTGCTCTCCAAAAGAGGAAATAAAGGTTCGGAAATAGCTCCTATGAGGGAAAACGCTCAGGCCCCAAGGGTATTGATGATAGAGCCCAAACCTGTCTGGCCGGAGGGCATTCAAAAATCAAGTGGTTGATAGTCTCCTCCGCTCCGCAGCGGGGGCATTCTTTCTCTCGGCCAATATGATGGTATTGAAGGTTATAGCATGAAGCCCAACATCCCGAAAGACATTACCACATGAAATGTTTGAGTTTCCATGTAGTTTTTAGTTTCCACACTTGCGCCTTAAGTACCGTGGTACATGGTCCCTGAAGAGGGAGGTCGCGAGTGTGACGAGATAAGGCCCTTGCAGCCCAGTATCTAGACTTTACTGTGTAGTTTCCTGTCTTGGTGAGGGGCCAACTATATCCATCTCTCAAACCTGATCGGTTTGGACGAATCCCCAAAATTAGAGTAATCTCTTCCGGTGGGAATAAAGCTTTAAGACAATCCATTCTCCACTGTTTCGTGTTGAAATCTATTAGTGAGTTGACGTATATAGTGGATCCATCTCCTCCCAAGCTCTTGGGTGGGCGTGCAGGTTGGTCTGGAACCCAAGGCTCTGACTAGACTCTAGTCATGAACCCATTACCAATTGTTTTGCAAATTTCCAAGAGCATGAGGGGTTTTGTAGCCATTATGCTTCTCCAGCCATAGGAAGGACGATTCAAAATATTGATATCTAGCGGACTACAATATTTGTAGTACCGCCCTTTAAGCACTCGGCTTAGCAGTGAATCCGGGAATCTAAGGAGATGCCATAACTGCTTCCCTAATAAAGCTATGTTAAAATCCTCCAGCGTTCTAAAACCTAAACCTCCATCTGAAAGCTGGGTGCAAAGTTTCTCCCATGCCATCCAATGGATCCCTCGTGAGTTTTCCTTAGAACTCCACCAGAAGTTTGTTGTAGCGCTACTAAGCTTGGCACATATAGCTTTCGGGAGAAGAAAGCACGACATTACATAAGTCATAAGGGCTTGAGCTTGCGATTTGATCAGAACCTCCTTACCACCTTTAGAGAGCAACTGTGAGGACCAAGAGGTTACTCTTTTCTGTAACCTATCTCGGACAAAGGCAAAAACCTGAGTTTTTGAACCATAAATTTTCTCCGAGAGGCCTAAGTATGTGTCCATTCCCATTTCATGTGTTATCCCTACCCGAGTTTTTATCTCACAGCGTAGGTCACGGACATCATTGCCAAACATAATAAATTTGGCAAAATTAATTTGTTGCCCAGAGGCCTCACCATAACGGTGGATAATCTCTATAAGATCTTTGCTTTGCTGTAAATCGGCTTTACAGAAAAATAAGCTATCATCCACGAATAACAAATGTGACACTCGTGGACTAGCAACCGCGACTCTCAATCCTTGGATTCGATTTTCTTCATCTGCTCGTCTAATTTGTGCAACTAGGGCCTCAATACACAAGATGAAAAGGTATAGCGATATGAGATCTCCCTGTCTAATTCCACGTGATGGTCTTATTGATCCTCTTGGTACCCCATTTAGTAGTATGCGATATAAAACTGTCGTGATGCGCTGCATAATCCATCCAATTCACTTAGTCGTAAAGCCCATCTTTTCTATCAATGCTTTAAGGAAGGGCCACTCAATTCTATCATAAGTTTTACTCATTTTCGTCTTGATGGCCATAAACTTTTGGCAGCAAGATTGATTAGACCTTAGAGAATGGAAATTCTCCTGTGCAATGAGAATATTATATGTGATCAGTCGTCCTGCAACAAAGGCTGTCTGTGTCTCGAAAATCAAGTCTGGAAGGAACTTCTTAAGTCTGAGACTTAGAATCTTTGATATAATCTTGTAACTTACATTGCATAAGCTAATAGGTCTGAAGCCTGACATTTCTCTTGGTCGCTCTCCTTTAGGAATTAGGCATATATTAGTTCATTCATCTTCTCATCCAGGATTCCAGAAGTGAAAAAACCGTTGACCATATCAACTACATCTGAGCCTACTACATCCCAAAATTTTTGATAGAACAAAGTCGTCATGCCATCTAGGCCTGGTGTTTTCTCAGGATGTAGGGAAAATAGTGTCTTTTTTACCTCCGCTTTGGAAGTCTCACACGTAAGGGAAACATTCATATCTTCAGAGACCATCTCAGGAACGTCCCTAAGTACCTCTGCAGGGTCTCTAGGGTCTGAGGAGCTGAAGAGTGAGGCAAAGTAATCCACTGCCACTTTTTCAATACCCACTTCATTATCAATCCATACACCATCTTGATTAAGTATTCCAAGAATATGGTTTCTGGCTCTTCGAAGCTTTGTAGTAGCATGGAAAATTTTGGTGTTTCTATCCCCTTCTTTTAGCCAAATATTTCTGCTCTTCTGTCTCCAGAATAGCTCATCCTCCCTATATGCATCACAGAGCTTCCATTTTAATTTTAGGAGGTCTCTCGAGGACACTGAGTCATCAGCTTGGGCTTTGTCAATCTGGTCTTGGAGAGCTAGAATAAGTTTTTCCGTGTTTGTTTTCGTACTTTTCTTCCATATGGAGATTCTTTTTTGACATGAAAATATCCTTCTTGTCAAAGTCCTTCCAGCCGTGGATCTCGGAGTTCTCCATCCTTCATGTATTGCTTCTTTTAGGCTGGGTTTTCCCAGTCATCTTTTGTCGAATATGAATCTTTTAGCAAAAGCCATAGGTCTATTGAGAATAGAGGCCAAAATGGGTCTGTGGTCAGAACCCCACAGTTTTAAGTATTCCACCTTAGTGTGGGAGAAAATCTCATGCCAGTCGCCGTTGCCCATTGCTCTATCAAGGCGACATTTAATCTTCCTGTTTGTTTGATTTCCAACCCAAGAGAGTGGATTACCTTTATAGGGGAAATCAATAAAGCCACACCCGTAAATCATAGCTTGGAAAGGAAGGAAAGAAGTTTTAAAACGGTTTTTACCCCCACATTTTTCATAGTTCCCGGTAATTTCGTTAAAATCGCCAATGATAAACCATGTACCCGTGCGAGTTATACCAGTCCGTGTCAATCTTTCCTATACATATTCTCGGTTTTTCACAACCAGATCACTATACACAAAAATTATATCAAAATTAGATGATTTATTTATACAAAGATATTAAGTTATGTAAATGTTTTATGTATTATATAATAACTCAGTTGATTATATTTATTTTTAAAAAAAAAACAAAAAATAGAAGGATTAAACTAACTTATTTTAAAAAAAAACTAAAAACAAAAAAAAACTCACGTAAGTGGTCCATTCGAATCTTTACTATCGTGATTAAATGGTGGGCGGGTACTCACTTAGTACAAATAAAAAGTAAGAATACATGGTACATGGTCATTTGCATGACTAGTCAACGACTCATGCAAGTTTTTCAAAATAATATAATGGACCGGCCATCATACAAAAGTTGGAATTCTTATGCCAATAATATACGAAAACCCACGTAACAAATGGTATAAATATTCATTTTTTCATATCTTATTATATAAATTTTAATCCTTTTAAAGATATATGTAAAACATTTATTTGAACATGGTATCAACATAAAAAATTACAAATCATTAACAAAGTTTTCTTTCACATAATACTAACATAAAAAGAAACTAAAAAAAAACTTAACATAAATAAAATATCTAATATCAAAAAATATATTTCAAATTGAAAAAGAAATATATATATATATATATATATGTATAAAGAATATAAAACAATGACAAAGTATAGACTTAATTACTAATTAATTATAAGGATATAATGATAAGAATGATTATAAGGATTTAAGATAAGAAAAAGTTATACTGTATATGGGTGATTATTATGACTGTCATGTGTAAATATCATTAATAATTTATATGTAACAAAATTTGAAGAAAACACAAATTGAATATTAAAAGAAAAGAAAGAGGAACATGCAAGCAAGAGTATATAGCAAAATGAAACCTACCAAACAATCCTCCATTCCTCTTCTAACAGCCATTCCCTCTACCTACCCCATTTCTCTTTCTTTCTTCTTCCCCACTTATTTATTTCTTCTTCCCTCATCACCTACACATTCACACATTTCTATATAATTTACATTTCTTGATTTCCAAAGCAATCGAACAAAAAAAAAAACAAAAACAAAATCAAATAAACACATTCATCACTCTTCATTACACAATGATAACTGCGGCTCTACACGAACCCCAGATTCACAAACCGGCCGATACTACCTCCACCGTTGTCTCCGGCCATGATGAGCCTCCTAAGCCTCGCATTTTCCGATCAAAGCTTCCAGATATCGACATTCCAAACCACCTCCCTCTCCATACTTACTGCTTCGACAAGCTTTCCTCTGTTTCCGACAAGCCTTGTCTAATAGTAGGATCCACCGGAAAAAGCTACACCTACGGGGAAACACACCTAATCTGCCGGAGAGTCGCTGCCGGATTCTACAAACTAGGGATTCGAAAAGGTGACGTCATCATGATCCTCCTTCAAAACTCAGCCGAATTCGTCTTCTCCTTCATGGGTGCTTCCATGATCGGAGCCGTCTCAACCACCGCAAATCCATTCTACACTTCTCAAGAGATTCACAAACAGCTCAAATTTTCCGGAGCTAAACTCATCATCACTCACTCTCATTACGTCGAAAAACTGAGAAACCTCGACCAAGAAACCAAAATCGGAGAAGATCTCACGGTGATCACCACCGAGGATCCTACACCGGAGAATTGTCTACCTTTCTCCACACTCATTGACGAGACAAACCCACAAGAAGAATCAGAATCTGTCGATGTCGATGGTGAAGATGCGGCGGCACTCCCTTTCTCTTCTGGCACGACGGGTTTGCCAAAGGGAGTGGTTTTGACTCATAAGAGCTTAATCACGAGCGTTGCGCAACAAGTTGATGGAGAGAACCCAAATCTTTACCTTCAATCAAACGACGTCGTACTCTGCGTTTTGCCTCTTTTCCACATCTACTCTCTTAATAGCGTCCTCCTCAATTCCATCAGATGCGGTACTTAAACTCAAAATCTTTTTAATTTATAAAAGCATACCAAAAGCTTTATAAGATGTTTTAGGAGAACTAGCGATGGGCAAAAGAAATTTCGGTAAAGGATTCTGCGGGAACGGGAATGGGATATTTCTGGAATCAAAATACTATTATCTCATATACGTTCTATTTAAAATTTGGGACATGGCGAAAATCGGATGGTACAAGAAGGGAACGGACAAAAAAACTTAAAAGACTTCAGCGCCTAAGTAATCTTTTTAGCTTCGAACTACTCTCTAATGATGATTAAACTAATTAAGTATATATATAGGTGCGACGGTTCTTCTTATGCACAAATTCGAGATTGGGGCGTTATTGGATCTAATCCAGAGACACAAGGTTACAATAGCGGCGCTTGTTCCACCGCTTGTGATTGCTTTAGCTAAGAACCCTACCGTTAACTCCTACGATCTCTCTTCCGTTAGATTGGTTCTCTCCGGTGCAGCTCCGTTAGGCAAAGATCTCCAAGATAACCTCCGTCGCCGCCTCCCTCAGGCCGTCCTTGGTCAGGTGTGTGTCTCTGCTAATATTTGTTTTACTCTTTTGTCTTACGTTACAGCCTTATTAATTTTCGCGGGAACCATTTCGTAACTAGTTGGTTAATTAATTAAACAGTTATGTTAAATAATTAATTAAAAACAAAAAATGGGAGGGGAATACACGGGAAGAGAGTGAGGAGTGAGTTGCGTCTAGCTCTTCGGCATAATTCCGGTTACGTACTGTCCATCTGCTCCCAAGCTAATTTTGCATTGCATTTCCTTTCTTTTTCTAATATTTGTTTTACCTTTTTCTTTAGATGTAAGGAAACAGATATAGTTTAGGTTTAGACAAAGGAACAAACAAAAAAATGGATGTGATTTAGGTCGCCGATCTAATAGATTAATTTTTCTCAAATATTTATAAATTTGATTTGGATACTAGAGTTCTTGTTGCGTTAATATTCAGTGTCTGTTTTACTAATTTCTCATTTCCAAATATTTAAATATACTCCAAAAATTTCAACAATGACTTTTTTTTAAAAACATTAACAATAACTTTTATTACACTTAAAAGCATTTCTTTTCAAATTTGAAAAACCTTTAATGTTGAGATGAAGAAGAGAAGAATATATATATCTGGTTCAAACATAAGTTATTTGAAAGATTTTCGAAAATAGTATTACTCTGCATCTCTAATGGGAGCTTTTAAGAAAGGTTCTGATCAAAATTAAATGAAAATAGATAATTATGTGTAGAATCGATTTTGAAGTGAGAGTTTTTAGAATTCATCAGAACTCTTGATATATTGCATTGTGATTGGATAAAGTTTTTTATTTGTTTTTTTGGTTTTTTTGTTTGCTGATAAAAAAAGAGATTTTAGTTTTTAGAACCCCCAATTAGAATACTATTATTGGAGGAGAACAATTTTAAGAATTCCAAAAAAAGCTTTTAATTTTAAAATTTTCGAAATTTATATTAAAAATAATGATAAGAACCCTTGAGGGATTCTGACCATTGGATATTTTGTTGCTGCTTTATTAAATTTCTTTAATCTTTATTACATTTGATTATTTAGAAGAAAAAAACGATGTGGGTCTTGAGATTATCAAAACTCTGTCATGTGACGTGGTCTCGTTTCTAACACACATTCACACACACACTGAACACATATTTTTTTTGAACACCAATAAACACATAAATTTAACATAAATAACACAATATATGGATACTTTAACAAAAATGGATTGTTAAGAGATAATTTACAAATATGTATTTATATAAGAAAAAATACCAAATGATGATGAATTATTAATAAACAAAGCCAAATTTATATCCAAGTTAATTTAAAAGAGGGTTTATTATGTACATAGGAATCAACCCTCTTTTAAATTATTTCAAAAGTATTTCTTTATATAGCCTAAACTATTTCAAAAATATTTCTTTATATAGCAAATCCCAATAATTATTAGAGCAACCTCGTATAATCGTGTAATCCAAATTATATAGCATTATCGAGTTGAGTAATTTAGGAGAGTGTATTGAAACTGAAATTTTAGAAAATTTAAAAAGATTTGAGTTTTGATGAATTTTTAGATGATTTTATGTAGATTGAGAAAGTTAATATAATTTGATATTAAAATTATATAAAATTCTATCTAAAACAACGAAATTTAGAATTTTATATTTTCAACTAACAAACTTTTCTAAATCATTTAAAAGTATTCAATATGTTTTAAAATCCACTATTTAGAATATTTCTAATAATAATATATTTAATTTAATTCTTACAAATTTTTAATTGAATAACATAAAAATTTAGTGATTTTAATTGATTTTATATAAATTTCATATTCAATAATATAGATTTTGATAAAATATTTAAAATTCATTAGTTAAATAACATAAAATTTTAAAATATTCATAAAATATTTTAAAATTTCAATTTTAATACACTCCCTTAATCTATGTGAATTAGTATGATAGTGTCAAAAAATTAATTACGTGTAATTAGTGAGGTAATTAATAACCGGTGGATTATCAATAAACAGGGATATGGTATGACTGAAGCAGGACCAGTCTTGTCAATGAGCCTTGGGTTCGCTAAAGAACCTATCCCGACAAAATCAGGCTCTTGTGGGACTGTGGTCCGAAACGCAGAACTTAAAGTGGTTCACCTTGAGACACGTCTCTCTCTTGGCTATAACCAACCTGGTGAAATTTGTATCCGTGGTCAACAAATCATGAAAGGTTCGTTTTTTTTCTTCTGTCTTTCTGTTCACATTTTGTTGTCTCTTTTTCCGGGGAATAAATTTGTGACAGTGAAAGTTTTACATTCTTTCAATGGAAAGTTGACAATGTTCAAAAAAAGAAAAAAAATCTAAAAGACTAATTGGTTGACGACAAAACAAAGTTAAGAACTACATTTTATTTTTAGTCTAATCTTAAAAATCCCATAAATTTATTTTAATCTTAAAATACAAAAAAAAAATATCCTAAACTTTGTTGTGGTTTCAGAAAGAAAAAAAAATATGTATATAGATATTAATATATTAATACTTAATTTCTTGTTTTATTTACCAAAAATAAGAGAAAACGCATTTAAGTTCTGCATAATTTTTTTCATTGAAACTAAGGAATTTTGTGTAATTTAACTAATTTTAACATTAAAATAATCCGACAAACAAATAAACCAAAAAGGTTCAATTATCTTAGTATCCAGTACATCCTTAATTTGAATTAGGTTTGCATCACCTGTACATTTGTTAAACCCTTTATCAAAAAAAAAAAAAAAAAACCTGTACATTTGTTCGACATGCATTATATTTATGAAGTGCATATAACGGCACGTCGTGATATGTCTTTATATTCCTTGAAATGAAATGTTGACAAAAAAGGGTAATAAAGATTCAGGGGACATATCCCAATCTCGCCCTAATTAAGGTTAACAATTAAAGAAGTGAATCGTGATATAACTTTTTAATTACTACTTTGACCAAAAAACTTTTTAACTACTATTGGCGCGTAGAGTACTTGAACGACCCAGAAGCCACGTCAGCAACAATAGACGAAGAAGGTTGGCTTCATACAGGGGACATTGGGTATGTGGATGAAGATGATGAGATCTTCATTGTTGATCGGCTCAAAGAGGTCATCAAATTCAAAGGCTTTCAGGCAAGTCCATTAATTGAGTCATTTTTAAAAGATTATAATAATCGAGATTAACTATAATTATTCACCCTTTTAAATTATATTATTTTGTGTTAATATTTTTTAAAAATTAAACATCTTTCTTTAAAAAGTTACCTGGCCAAATAACATTACTTTTTTTTTGAACATTACTAAATAACATTACTTTAACACGTATATGTAAAATGATTCAGTAATAAAATCGTTGTAAAAGCTCACGAGTTTTCAGCTAAATAATATGATAGCAGGTTAATGAGCCATCGTCAAAGTATAATACATGTTAATTTAAAAAAAACATTCCGAAAGTGTATTATTTGTAAAATTAACGTGCAAAATATTTCACTTATTATGTTAAAGAAAATATTTCACTTATTTATGATTATTCCATCATGGTATTTTCAAAATACATGCCAAAATTAAGGTATATGGAAAAAATAGTAGAATTATCTTTACTGTAATTAATTATACAGAACAAGAATATGAAATTGTAGTGATTAGTTTAAAAGATAGGTTACGTTCTTACAGTAAAAATCTAAAATTTTGGTTATATAAGATGTTTAAGGTTTTGCACATATATTAAAAAATTATTAAAATTTTCTCTTTTTCTAAAATAAAATATCATTTCTAAAACAATTCAACCAATAGAAATATAATATACAAAATTTAAATAATTAAAACAATTACTTTTTGCATTGATTTTTGAAAATATTTTCTAATTTTGAACAAAAACAATCTTCTAAAATATCCCATAAACAAAATGGAAGGAGTATAAGATTGTTTGGGAACTGTGGCCCTGATGATTAAATGCGAAAGAACAGGTTCCTCCGGCTGAGCTTGAAGCTTTGCTCATCAATCACCATTCAATTGCGGATGCTGCTGTTGTTCCGTAAGTACTAAGAAGCACACCAATATATGCATTGAGTCATAAGATAGTGTAAACGGCACTGTTTTAAAAACTTTCTTGGTCACTTTATAGCCAAGGAGATGAAGTGGCTGGTGAAGTTCCGGTGGCTTTCGTGGTGCGATCCAATGGAAACTACATCACCGAAGAAGATATAAAAGAATATATAGCCAAACAGGTACGCTTACTTTTGTGGGTGTGTGCTGAATAAATAGATACCCATGTAACCCATCATACCTCTAAGCATCATACATATAAAAAATGTATTAGTAAAAACACGAAACTATTTACTTTTTTTTTTTCTTATATGCTTTATATATATATATATATATGGAATAAATATATAACTGATGTGTGGATTTGTAGGTGGTGTTCTACAAGAGATTGCACAAGGTCTTCTTTGTTCCTTCAATTCCCAAATCTCCTTCCGGAAAAATTCTGAGAAAGGATCTCAAAGCTAAACTTTGTTGAATGTAATTTTTTATTTATTTGTTTATGATTCAAACGTTCTTTTGTATCCACAATACTCGGCTTGTTTTTAGATCCTTTGTCGCATTAAAAAAACAAAGAGTGTTATGGAACTGTATGATTTTGATATTTTAATGAATTTTCTCTTTACAAGAAAATTAAAATAAAAAACCTAATTTATTTTTTGTCAACTGTAAATTTTATTTAAATCTTGAAGAATACATCTGTGAAATACATGACTGATACATTTTTAAATACATAGAACCGAATAACAAAGAACATAAGAAAAAATACAAAAAAAAAACAGATTGAAATCGTTAAACTGTAAATTAGAAGAGAACACAAAAGAAGATTTTTAAATTGATAGAACAAACTTTTTTTGCATTAATAAGTCCAAAGATTGAAGATTTCAGTCACCACCTCCATGAGTTTTTTTTTACCAATTGGAGTCCTCCCTTCACCACCTCAATGGGGATGGTCCACAGGGTTCATAACTACTCTTCTTATTACAGGACGTTTACCCAATGACTCAAATTGCTCACAGTCTGATGAAGCCAGCTCCCAATCTAATGAAGCCGTGAGAACACAGATCTGCCAATCAACACGAAAACCACTCTGACCCATGATTCGGAATCCGCTTGCAAGAAAGCAATATTACAAAAAAAAAAAAACAATCAAACTAGAGATACCCAAAGTCTAACACAGAGAAACGGAATAAAAACATCTATAAACTACAAAGAACCGAAACAAACACACGTCGCTTACAAGCTCTCAAAACCAGAAATCTGAAGAATTAAAAACCCCAAAACTGAATAACAGTTCCCAGTTAAAACTCCTAAGATTAGAAAACGGAATTGAGAACATGAGAAAAAAGCTAGAAACAAGATCTAAAGAACAAAAACTAAACGAAACCAACTCCGGTGCTGAGGAAGCCACCAAAGTCAGTAGAAGGAGGCGGTGGGGGATTTCTAAAAGTTAGAGAGAAGAGAGAGCATTTTTAGGTTTAGAGAGAAAAAACGATTATAGAAACCTAAATTAAATTATAAAAAATAGAAAAATAAAAAGTACCATTGTTTTTATCATGTTTAACAATTATCATTTTTATGATACTATTTTTCAAACGTATTATTGTTTATTACCAATTTTAAAATATTATTTTTATTGGATCGCAAAATATAATTATGGCCTTAAACGTGTGGGAAGTGGATGCGGTAGGAATTCAAGGAGTATTAAATGCTTTGTATCTACGAAGGAAGGTCACAGTGATGACGGTTAGGGAAAGACGGAGCAGATCAGCAACCATATTTTTCTGGGAGACTCAATGTCTTAATTGGGGTCCGGCCCGCAACCAGGTACTCTTCGCACCAACAATAGAGGAAGATAATTCCTAGAAAGATCACTTCATCTTCTAGCTTCATAATCTCAGTCTCAAACACTAAAAGTTCTATCGAGATCCCTCCAAGTTGATAGAACACCCCATTCCCTTGCTTTTTCGATTCTTTGCGTCTTTCGACCAATCGTGTGTCTTGTCTGACTTGAGCATCAGAGCGTAATAAGAAGGGTAACCCTATTCTGGTTCATTGTGATTTATTTCCTTCTTTCTTTCTCTGCATACTAACCCACCCCCATAGTTCAAATCTTCCTTGCAAGTCCGACAGCCTATCAGATCCCTCCACGTGGCATCTCAAAATTTGCTCTCGAACAGTTGGCACTAGAAGGAGGGGGGAAGAACCAGCCTGATATCAAACGAAGGAAACGATCCGCCAAGCCCACCAGAGACGGTCACCCAAGAAGACTACGCACAAGGAACCACTAACCAGGTTCCCCCGATGGCTCCTCTAGTCTCGACATTCCGAGATAAATATTAGACTATGAAAACATGTGAGCTATGGAAAGAAACCGCCAGCTAGAGCAGCAAGCCGGGCAGGCAAGCACGCCCCCTGGCCACGCTACCACAAGACCCGTGGATGCGGATGGTCTGACAATCTCAATGGGCTGAAACGCTCCACTCTGCCCTGGCCTAGAATGGTGTGTACCTGTCATGACATTCCCGTCTGCAGATGACACCGCCATCCCGACCGCCCACGGGTCGGCGGAAGCAGATCATTCCGCCCATCTTGACAGGGCCGGAGGATGGCGAGCAGTGGATGACGCCATAATCCGGGTCGCTGGGCCGACAGATCTGGATCAGATTATCGCCATGTGGATGGCAGAGCACATGGCCAATATCGTCACATGGTTGTCACAGCATTGCCTTCGGATAACTCAAGTTACAAGGGATTCATATAACGACTCTCCTTTCTCAGAAGACATCGCAAACACCGAGGTACCAAAAAAATTTGGATACCCTACCATGAAATCATACGAAGCAAAGAATGATCTCGGCTTCTCGCATGTTGTACATTAGGGTGCTTCATTGTGATGCTCTCGGGACCTGTCCTCCAATGGCTGATCAGTCATCCTAACAAGACTATCGACTTCTTTGCCTAGCTGCATAACATGTTCGTCCAACAGCTCACCAGCAGCCATAAGCCAAACCCGGGGCATGGGACACTAATTCAATGTCAGCCAAGGATTCGAGGAGACTCTCAAGTCCTACGTGACTCACTTCAATGCCATACAAGTGGAGATACCCGACTGCCATAGAGTCACGACAGTACACACCTTCGTACACACCTTCAGGAAAGGACTCCTGAAAGGCTTAGGACTCTATGAAGATATGACCAAGAACGAATGCGCTACCATGGAATATGTCCTGAACTACGTTCGCATGCAAATCCGATGGGATAGCGACCCATATCACATAGCCGCGATGGCACCCCATTCTCAAAGGTAGCAGAGAGATCGGGAGGAATCCTCTGGAGGCTACTCTAACAAGATGGGTAGTTACCACGCCAAATAACCCGAGGGATACTCCGGATCACCGAGTCTACCAATTTCCGGGGGCAGGTGGAAGTCCTCTAACCCAGCGTTAGGGGAAGCGGCCCATATCGAGATGGCATTTGATGATCTCGAAATAGACGCCACTCGACGGTGATGATCGAGGCTCTGAAGGTTATTGGGCCCGTCGTCATGTGGCCTCCGGATAAAAAAAGGTTCACAGAGGACTCATCTCAAGACCACCTCGACTGCTGCGAATTCCACAAGGATAAGGGACACGCGACTGAAGAGTGCTATACGCTCAGGAATTAAGTCTTGGAGCTCATCGTCAAAGGACTGCTCACCCACCTCCTTTGGAAGAAAGCGCGCACCCGCCTACTTGAGGAGAGGGGAGGCGAGGTAGTCGAGGCACAGCCAGCCGTCCGAGAGATAATCAATGCCATCATCATGGATTCGGATAAGGGTGTGCAGGCGTGATATCAGTTAACCACGAGTCCCCCAGACCATGGCCAAAACTCTAGGGAACAGGTCCAGCCTAGCTTAACGGAAAAAACAGGGCAGATGATATATTTTTTGAAGCCTGCGGCCGCCCAAGTGACCGCGGCTCATAACAAGACGCTTGTGATTTTACTTGGAATGTCACGATTCCAAGTCAAACATTTACTAGTCGACACCGGAAGTACCAAGAATGTGCTGTTCGTGGAAACCATGCATAAAATAGGAATCCGAATTTTGGACTCATAAATCAGACTCTTTGTAATAGCTGGGTGATAATCTCATATTTTACTATGTTTTAGCATGCATTTAGTTCATGTTTAAGCCTCTTTCATTCATTCATTCATTCATCATGTTATGCTCTTTTTATATATGAATAGTTTTTTCAAAAATAAAAATAAGTTTTTAGATCAAGAAAAAAATAGAAAACAATTTTTATACATATATTCTTTCTATGAATGAATAGAGCGAGAGAAAAGAAACTATTCATTATTTTTAAATTATAATATATTATGTTATATCTTATTTATTTCTCTTTTACTTATTAAAATAATATTAATTGATTCCAAAATAATAATGAAACACAACTCATTTTCTTTTCTTGGTTCTTAACGACACAATTCCACTTCGCAAAAGTTTTAACCATGATATTGCTGGTTTTAATTTTAATATTTAATATATACTAGTCTGTACGATTGCCTTCTTGAATCAGTCTCCATGTTATGCTTCGTGTTGATACCGCTCCATCCAATTCTTTTAAATTGTTGTGTTTATAGTTTTATATTTATTAGTAGTGTACTTCACTCCAAATTCTTTGTATGTCCTAGAGATGATATCCTTGGGAGAGATTAAGACATATGGACACATGTTTAAAATAAGAGAGAGAAAGAGAACGAGTCACATAATTTTCTTGAAAAACAAGAATAAGAGATAGAGAGAGAGTGTGTGAATTTCCTTCGAAAACAAGAATGGGAGAAAGATAGAACAATATAAAGTATAAGAAAAAGATGATAATCAAAAATGAAGAAGACGAAAGTAGAAGAAGGAGAAGAAAATAAAAACTGGAAACCAGAATAGAATAAGAAAATCAAAGACTAAAAAAAAAAGGGAGAGAGGGAGACATTTTCTTTGAAAACCAAGAATAGAAAAGAGATAGAGCTATAAGAAGAACATGAAAAAGATGAAAATTAGAATTAGAGAAGATGAAAGTAAAAGACAGAGAAGAAAAAGAAAATCAAAAACCAAAATAAAAAAAATACAATATGAAAGAAAAAAATTAAGCATAAAGAATATAAAAATAGAAAAAGGAGAAGAAAATAAAAAATTTAGAAGAGTAATATGATTAAAAAATATAGAAATTTAAAAAGTAAAAAAAAAAAGAAAAAACAATATGAAGTTTATATAAAGGTTTTATTTGTTTGATTCATCGATGGAAACAAACTATAAAATGACTTTGATATTTTAGAAGATAGTAGACATAATTTGAAATTTAAATTAGATATGTTTTTTATAGGTTGGTTTTCTCAAAATATTATTATCCATAATATTATGTAAATATTATTGAATTATTATCAAATTATATAATAAAATATTAGAAAAAGAACAATATTTTTATCAACAAATTTATGTTACTTTTACATTATCTTCATTTTAAATAAAACTTGATTATAAAACCAGATTTTTGCTAATCTCTAAACAAATCAATATTATTGTTGGAGCTGGATTTAGCACCCTAAATCCGGCACACTCAAACTTAAGAAGCAGATCCAGACTAAACACAAATTGGCTGGGCTTTAACCATAAAGTCCAGGCCCGTTACCTTGCAACGATCCAAATCTGACCAATCAAACGATCCATTCGACGAAGTCGAGCTCCAGCTCGACGAAATCCAGAGAAGCAAGGAAATGATCCGAGCCAAGTCAGAACATATTCTCGCCAGTTCAAGCGAGTCCAAAATTCGCAGAGGAAGCTGCTGCACGTGGCCGAGATTTCCGGCTGAAGCTGCTGCACATGGCCGCAATACGTGCTGGTGGTTAAATCTCGACGAGGCGAGCTATATAAAGGACACAAACTACTTAGTGAAGGGACCTTCAGCTTGATCTTCTGCTACACTTTTTATACACAGAAACTCTGTAACTGCTCTCAGAGCTTTTTTCATTTCATCTCTTTCAGAAAAAATCCTTGTAACCGTTTCATTCAACCGATTAATACCAAGTTCATATTTTAGTTAGTGCTAGCTTATACTGTCAATCTGTTCGAAAGAATCTAGCCCTTAATTCTCCTAAAGTTCTTTCATTACAAAACACATAAATTTTTGAGTGTGGTTATGACCCTCGTCGACACCACCGTCACGAACTCCAACGTTCCCAGCCGTGTAGAACCGATCGTGATCAACCTCGTCACCCCACCAGGAACGACGAGTAACCAATCACAAACAGCCGAGAGGCCTGCCTCTCGAACCTGGGTGCGATATAAGAATCCACCTACAGCTTCAGCATCTCAGAGTCGAGCAACTCCTGTTTCTCCTCTACCACCACCTCGACAGAGATGGCTTGGATCTCCGGCCTTCGCCTCAAGTTCGCAGATATCACCCCAGTTTAGCCAACAACCGAACACGATCTCGACCTCGAGACTCCATAATGGGACCCGCGAACAACCCGCACGGTTTGTTCACCAACAGCTAGGAACCCAGGTTCCAAATGATCCGACTCGGGCTAACCACCATGGCGTCGGCTCAAGAAACCTAGTCGACTGCGAATCTTTTGAAAGATTCCAGTACCAGACCGACTACGCCATTCGGCAGATGAACTCCATGTTCCATCAAGCCACAAGCTCAGCTCCCGACATTGATCGAGTAATCCGCGAGACCCAACAGACTCCATTCACTTACCCGATCATGAACACGTACCTCCGAGATACTACTAAAGTACGAGTCCCAGAGTACGCTGGAAATAGTGACCCAAATGCTCACATCCAACTCTTCAATCTCACAGCTATCTGAGCTACCTTCTCACCAGAGGAAAAAGAAGCAGGATACTGCAGGCTCTTTGCTGAAAACTTATTCGGACCAGCCCAGGAATGGTTCACGACGCTGGAAGAAAATTTAATCGAGAATTTCAACGAGCTCGAGATAGTCTTCCTTAAGCAATATTCGATCTTCATCAAAAAACGAGAAACCGAAGCCGATCTCTGGAAGCTAGTCCAAGCTTCAGATGAACCACTTTGATCCTACATTGCCAAATTCAAGGCGATCAAAGCAAAAATCACTAACCCTAATGAAGTAGCAGCCCTACTCACCCTCCGAACCAACCTTTGGTACCAGTCGAGGTTCAAGGCGGATCTCACACTTCAACCTAAGGAGTCACTCGACGACGCACTCCATCACGCGTCCATATTTGCTAACTTCGAGGATAAAATGGCCGCCTGCGAAGCAAAATACCGTAAATCACAGCTCTACCTCGCACCTTCCGGATCGAGGAAAGCTAACGTTCCACCTCCCAAAAGGGAGTCGCAAGGTAAAGGTCAGCATTCATATGCCATAGAAAGCTCGTCCCCTGAAAAGGAGCCGAGCTTCGACCAAAACAAATATTGCGAAAACCACAAAAAGAGCAGACATTCCACCGAAGAATGTTGAATTCGAGCTAGAATACTGGCAAGAAAGCTCGCCTAGGAAAAAGCCGAGAAGGGCGAGGGAAAAAAGCGAAAAGCCCAAAAAAACTTTGATCAAAAACAGGGAAGAGGACCCCGACAAAGCATCTCAAAAATAAGATCGCGATGTCGAAGTCAAAGTCCAAACCCCCGACTCTCCTCCGTCAGCGAGAAAGAGGATCGACCTGATTTTCAGAGAGCTAAACCTTTGTGGTGGATCAATGAAATCAGTAATCACCCCCCACCTGCACCTCGGAAACCATCGAGCTCCGGCTCAACCAAGATCATAGGGGCGCGTGCTAAACCTACTCGGTAGCTTGTCAAAACCGAGCATTACCCAACTCTCGACACCTCGAACTCAAGCGAGCTCTAGCACACGCATCGCTCACTCCTTCGGGGGGGGGGGGGGGGTGGGGTGGGAGGGGGAGCTACCCACAATGAAGCGAATCGACTTCATCTGCGGAGGCTCGAAGATGTGCCGAGACTCAATCAACTCGATCAAGGCATATCAGCGCAAGGTTGAGTCAGCCACCGTAAACCTACCTCTGGACGGACCTGACCACCAAAAAAGTTCTCTAGAAAGCGAAACACTATCTCTAGATAAACCACATGATGACGCACTTGTCATCCAGATTGCTGTAGGCGGTTTCGACCTCACAAGGGTCATGATCGACACTGGTAGCTTGGTAGACGTGCTGTTCTTCGACGCTTTTAGACGCATGGGATACCAAATATCCATGTTGTCGAACGATCGAACTCCACTCACCGGCTTCGCAGGAGAAACTACCTACTCGTTAGAAACCATCCAGCTTTTAGTTAAAGCCGGCGGGTTCATAAAAACAATTGACTTCGTGGTCGTAGATCGCCCAACTCCATTCAACGCCATACTCGGTAGACCGTGGCTCTATGCAATGAAAGCTGTAGCTTCCACATACCACCAATGCGTCAAGTTCCCAACCCCTTGGGGAACCAAAACGATATGCGGCTCCCAACGAGCCTTAAGAGATTGCTACATAGACAGCTTCTTGCGAGCCGAGAAAGCTCCTGTATAGCAATTACATATAGTGGAGAAGCTCGCAGTTTGACAACTCAAACACAATAAAAACCCTTTCGTATACGAGCCTCGAGCAGAACTAATCGAGCAAGTATGCATAGACGAGGCCAACCCCGAAAGGTGCGTTGAAATCAGGGTCGATCTCGCAAAGACAATTCACGACGAGCTAATAGATTTTTTAAAAGAAAACATAAGCACTTTCGCATGGTCCAATGCGGACATGCCGGGTATCGATACAGAGGTCGCCACGCACGAACTCAACATTGACCCAACCATCAAACCCGTCAGATAAAAACGCTGTAAGCTCGGAAAGGTAAACAGGCTACTCAAAGTGGGATCGATCAGAGAGGTTAAATACCTCGACTGGTTAGCAAACCCTATGGTCATCGAAAAGAAAAATAGAAAGTGGAGAGTCTGCGTCGACTTCACCGACCTAAACAAAGCATGTCCAAAAGACAGCTTTCCACTTCCACACATCGACCGCCTGGTTGAGGCCACAGCTGGCCATCAACTCTTGTCCTTCATAGATGCCTTCTCCGGATAAAATCAGATCAAGATGAATCCGGAAGACCAAGAAAAACAGCCTTCATTACTGATCGAGGTACCTACTGCTAGAAAGTAATACCTTTCGGCCTTTAGAACGTATGAGCAACCTATCAAAGGCTAGTAAACAAGATGCTTTCTAACCAGCTTGGTAAAACTATGAAAGTCTACATAGACGACATGCTGGCCAAGTCCTCAAAGGCGACCACGTCGCACAGCTTAGGAAAAGCTTCAAAATCTTAAATCAAGTACGAGATGAAGCTCAACCCAAGAAAATGCACCTTCAGAGTCACCTTAGGAGAATTCCTCGGTTACCTGGTAACCGAACGAGGGATCGAGGCAAACCCAAAGAAGATAATGGCTTTCCTAGAAAAGCCATCTCCCAGAATAACTTGGAAAGTACAACGCTTGACCGATCGAGTTGCAGCCCTCAACCGGTTCATCTCGCGGTCAACCGACAAGTGTCTCCCGTTCTACCAAGTCCTCAAAGGAAACAAAAAATTCCAGTGGGATGAGAAATACGAGGAGGCACTTACTCAACTCAAAACTTACCTCACCAAGTTTCCTATCTTGGCTAAGCCAGTCGAACGAGAACCTTTATACCTTTATACATCAGTCTCTCCAGCAGTAGTAAGCGGCGTGCTAGTTCGAGAGGAGCTCAACGAGCAAAAACCAATCTTTTACGTAAGCAAAATGCTTATTGATGCCGAGACTAGGTAACCAGCTATGAAAAAACTAACACTAGCTGTAGCTGTAGTAATGTCAGCTCGCAAGCTTCGACCTTACTTTCAGTTGCACTCAATCGTAATAAAGACCTCTCAACCTTTGCGAACCATACTCCACAGTCCCAGCTAGTCAGGACGCCTTGCGAGCTCACCGAGTACGATATCGAATATCGGACCAGGACATGCGCCAAATCCCAGGTCATGACAGACTTCATGGTCGAGCTAGCTCCAGAAGCTAGGTCAGAAAGCCCATCCTCCAAAACCTGGACTCCCTACGTCGATGGATCATCGTCCAAACAAGGGTCCAGAGTCGGGGTCCTGCTCACCTCTCCGACTGGAGAAGTAATGGAATAATCTTTTCGTCTCGGAGTCATCTCGTCTAACAACGAGTCAGAGTACGAAGCACTCATAGCTGGGCTGCAGCTTGCGATCAGCGTCGGTGCAATGGAGATCAAAACTCACAGCAACTCGAGACATGTCACCGGCCATTACAGCGGTGATTACGAGACAAGAGAAGAATGCATGGAAGCCTGCTTAACCATAGTTCGCAGCCTCGCAGAACAATTCACTCGTTTCGAGCTCGTCCATATACCCTGAGGTGAAAACACGACAGTAGATGCTTTAGCAGTTCTAGCTTCCACCTCCAACCCAGTGGTAAAACGAATAATCCCAGTCGAATGAATTGAGAAACCTAGCATAAACCTAGCACTCAAAACACCGACTTTGAGCATAATTACCACGCGACCATCAACCTGGTCACAAACCCAACAGTCCCAAGATCCGGGACCATCCAACGCAGCCGACCATCCCGATGAGGATGAGCCTGCGAACGCTCCACCAGAAGATGCCGATTCGAACCCGACCTCCTCACAAAATACTCAGGAATCAACAATCCATAAAGTACCGACTACACTCGTAGATGAACCAACCTTCAAGGACGAGTTCACCGCCAGAGCAAATTGGAGGATACCCATCCTTGAGTACATCATTCATGGAATAGCTCCCACCGACAAGTGGGAAGCTCGAATGCTCAAGGTTAAAAGTGCTCGCTATAGCGTGTTATCCAATGACAAGCTATACAAACGAGGACTACCCAAACCATACCTTAAATGCGTACACGGTGAGGAAGCCTACACAGTAATGCCCGACACTCACCAAGGCCCCTGCGGAAGTTATGCTGGAGGTCGAGTGCTTGTCATTCCAATAAAAAAACTTGGCTACTTCTGGCCGAAAATGATTGCGGACTGTCAAAGACTGTCCAAGAGCTGCGACAAATGTCAGAGGCATGCCCCGATCATTCATTATCCGGCAGAAAGACTATCGTCAATCTCGGCACCTTACCTATTCATGAGATGGTCAATGGACATAATAGGACTTATGCTCCCTTCAGGACCTAAGCAATTTAGGTTCTTACTAGTGCTCACCGACTACTTGACCACATGGATAAAAGCTAAAGCGTATCAACAAACAACCAAACTCCAGGTGTGCAGCTTCATCTAGAAAAACGTGATATGCCGTCATGGGCTTCCTTAAGAAATTGTAACGGACAATGGTTCGCAGTTCATATCGCGAAACTTCAAACACTTCTGCGCGAAGTGGAAGATAAAAATATCCTACTCCACACCTCATTATCCTCAAGAAAACGGGCAAGCTTAAGCAACTAATAAAACCATCTTGAGCAATCTCAAGAGACGGCTCGAATCCAAAAAAGAAAGGTGGTCCGAACACATTTTGGCCATACTCTGGGCTTGCCGAACCACACCTCACAAAGTAACCAGCGAAAAATCGTTCTCACTATCTTACGGGCTGGAAGCTGTAATCCCAACAAAACTGCAGTTCGTAGTCTTCGTCGGAATCTTTGCCCGACAAACACTAAACTCAATGAGCAGCTGTTAAGGTACCAGCTCGATCTGATCGACAAACGTCGAGATCAAGCATTGATCAGGATCCAAAATTACCAGCAGGCCGCAACTCGCTACTACAACTCCAAGGTCAAACACTGAAGATTCAACGTAAGAGATTTGGTCATGCACAAGGTACATGATTACACCAAAGAGCTCGGTGCTGGGAAACTAGGAACCAACTGGGAAGGTCCCTATCGCATCACTGAAGTAGTTCGCGACGGTGTCTACAAGCTCACGAAAGTACGAAACAGGGTGCCCGAGATAAGACCTTGGAACGTAATGAACCTCAAGAGGTATTATCGCTAAAAGCCCTTTAAAAAATCAAACTACGTCATGGCTTGATCCCCTTACGGGGTACGTAGGCAGCTCGACCCATGAGTTCATACACCATTTTTTTTTATCAAATTCTTATTCCTCAGTATGACAACATCAATAGGCGAGCTATACGCGACGACCCTACTTTGTGTCATCTTTCCTTCTCTTTTACTTGGAATAATAATCAATTACTCAGCAACAATTATATTTGTCAAAACCGAGATCACGAACCAAAACAGTTCGGACCACCCTTGTCACACACTTATAAGCTAGAATACATCAAATTAAACTCGAGTTCCCGAGCTCGGCGTCGAGGTCAAAACATAGCCCACCCACCCATACCTTGCAACAAGCAAGCTCTAGCTCACGCACCGCTCACTTGTTCGGGGGCGGGGGGGGGGGGGGGGGGGTGAAGTCCTATCCGGCCCACTCAAGCCCAACAAGCAGATCCAGACTAAGCACAAATTGGCTGGGCTTTGACCATAAAGTCCAGATCCATTTCCTCGCAACAATCCAATCAGAACAATCAAACGATCCATTCGACGAAGTCGAGCTCTAGCTCGACGAAGTCGAGCTCTAGCTCGACGAAATCCCGAGAAACAAGGAAGGATCCAAGCCAAGTGAGAGCATATTCTCGCCAGTTCAAATGAGTCCAAAATTCGCTGAGGAAGCTGCTACACGTGGCCGAGATTTCCGGCTGAAGCTGCTGCACGTGGCCGAGATACGCGGTGGAGGTTGAAGCTCGACGAAGCGAGCTATATATAGGATGCAAACTGCTTAGTGAAGGGACTTTTCCGGCTACTCTTAGAGATTTTTTTATTTCATCTCTTTCAGAGAAAATCCTTGTAACCGTTTCATTCAACCGATTAATATCAAGTCCATATTTCAGTTAGTGCTAGCTTATACTGTCAGTCTGTTTGAGAGAATCTAGCTCTTAGTTATCCTAAAGTTTTTTCCTTACAAAATATATAAATTTCTGAGTGTGGATTTCTACAATTATCAATTTAAAAAAATGAAGAAACCCATCTACTACTAAGAAATTAAAAATTAGAAAAAAAAATCTAAAAATTAAAAACTACGCAGTCTTAATAAGCCCATAGAAAACGAATAAGAAAATTATTCTTTTGGTGACTAAAAGGGGCCCAATGATGTTTGTAATATGGGCCTCATGGACATTAAATTTAACCCACATTATAAAGTGTCTAAGCCAACCAATAAAAGCTAAAACCCTTATTGTGCTCCGCCTTCTAGCTCTTCTGTTTATCTGTGCTTCAAGGCAAACGATAGAGGTCGGAGCGGCTGCTACTTAGGTTTCAGGTTAGAAAATCTCTGGAGTTTTCCATTTTTGTTCGAATTTTATAATATGCTGTATCGCCAGTTGGAATACGTTGTAGTTGCGCTCGTAGTTAATTTGCTCAATTTGATTCTAGAGTTTTCTTTCTGGGATTTGATTTCGTACACGTATGATCAAAATGCAACTATAGCTTGTAGATTCTGTATCAGTTTATTTATCTATGTCATTCCCGTTTTCCATACTGTGTTTGATGAATTTGGGGTCAAGTTCCATGCATCTCGGTGAACTTTCCTGACTAGATGTTCTTAGAACCATAAGCTCCTTTGTGTATCTTATTGGAATAAAAAGTACATAGCGTCTTTTTACAATGCTAGCATTAGTGTTTACTTTCTATGTTTCTCGGAAATTACTTACCTTCTTGCAACTTTTAGTAAGCTATATTAATACGTTATTAACCTATGAGTCATCCCCTCTCGTGTGATTTACACAGCAAAAGCTTATCTCGGTGATTAGCTCCCGTAGAAAAAGAGAGAAACAAAATGGCCACTAACGGATCAGCTAGCTCGGCGCAGCTTTCCCAGAGGGAAGCCGACATCAGGATGATGTGTGCTGCTGAGGTTCACCTTGGAACCAAAAATTGCAACTACCAGATGGAGCGTTACGTCTTCAAGAGACGCAACGACGGTAATATCTCGTTTTTTTTTTTTGGTTTTTTTTCAACTTGTATATACGTGAAAATATATATGTGTGTATATAGATGATTAGAGTATTTCGATTCTGTGTTAATATTTCTATATGTGTGTAACCTGCAGCTTTGTTTTAGAACAAAGCTGTAGGTTACACATATATATTTTCACATTGTTTTAGAATGTTTTGGATTTGTAGGCCGTTTTAGTTCTTCACACTTTTATCACCAACGTATATTTTAGCCGCAGCCACGGATCTAAATAGCCGCAGACAAAAATAATACTTGGACGCTTAAACTAGCCATTTGTGTCAGTCAGTTAATAAATTTGTGTCTTTTCCTGATTTCTTGTTTACAAGACTGTTTTTGGTGTCTATGAAGAATTGAGTAGGACTCGTGTTTCATTTGGTTCCTTGATTCTAAGCTTAGAGGCTATCCGTTTTTGGTTTTCTGTTCTTTTATCAGTATTGGGTTTAAACGTGACTGGTGTTTTGCCCATCTGCCTTGAACTCTTCTGCTTTAGATGGTCTGTCATTTTAATTAATTTTTTCCTTTTCAGGGATATACATATTTAACCTCGGCAAAACATGGGAGAAACTCCAGATGGCTGCACGAGTTATCGTTGCTATTGAGAACCCACAGGACATCATTGTGCAGTCAGCTAGGCCCTATGGTCAAAGAGCTGTCCTGAAGTTCGCTCAGTACACAGGAGCCAATGCTATTGCTGGAAGGCACACTCCTGGTACCTTCACCAATCAAATGCAAACCTCATTCAGCGAGCCCAGGCTGCTGATTCTTACAGATCCCCGTACTGACCACCAGGTAAACTCTTTTACTGTACTTGTACTGATGAGTTTTTTTGTCCTAATACAAGTGGATGGTTATGTCTTGTTGACAACTTATGTGTGTTGCAGCCCATCAAGGAAGGTGCTTTGGGAAACATTCCCATCATTGCTTTCTGTGACACGGACTCTCCCATGAGATTTGTCGACATCGGTATCCCCGCCAACAACAAGGGAAAGCACAGCATTGGTTGTCTTTTCTGGCTTCTTGCTCGCATGGTCCTTCAGATGCGTGGAACCATCCGCCCTCAACAGAAGTGGGATGTCATGGTAAGAAATAATTTCTTTTCTGTGACTTCGTTCCTTCTTACAAAGGCTTACATTGTCCCGTATAGAAGAGTTTTGATTATGTGGTCGATCTACTCTTCATGTTTGGTGTGTACAGGTCGATCTGTTCTTCTACAGGGAGCCCGAGGAGGCGAAGCCAGAGGATGAGGATGAGTCCGCTCCTCAGGCGGACTTTCGACTACCTGCTCCTGAATATGGAATGGGTGGTGGAGACCAATGGACCACAGCTGCGATCCCTGATGCTGCATGGCCAGGAGAAGCCCATCAGCCTATCGCTGCTGCTCCTGCCGCTGCTTCTTGGGACGATTCAGGCGGTGAGTTTTTGACAAATATATCCTCAAAACCCTATTTTTTGCTCTGGATCTTTTAAGTCAACGATTTTGATTTTTATGGTTTGTTCTCGATTTTTTCCTTGCGGTCACAGTTTCTCCAGCAGCAGAAGGTGGATGGGACACGGCGGTGCCACCCCCGACTGCTCCAGTTACCAGTTGGGAGTAAAGTTGATAGACTTTACAATTGTGGTTATTAGACATGGTTTTTTGTTACCGTTGGGATCGAAGAGTTATCGAACCGTAATTTGTTTTACTATAATTATCTCTTGCGCTTTGATCACAAATATAATTTGAGCTTTTAGTTCCTTGAAACAATTCTCTACATTCTAATTAATTGGTGCTGACTAGCTATTTCCCCTTTAAAACTATTATTAGCACTGTGTCCACATGAATTTTAGCATTCATTCCAATTACACCTCGATCTAAAGTTTAAAACCAATATTCCAATTGCATTTTAATCTAAAGTTTTAAACCAGTTTCTCCACCATTTGGAAGTTTTTTTTTTATCATCATAAACTTGTAACGAAAAAAGGTTACATGAAATAGGTGACATCAAAGGAGGTTAACAACACCTCAAAATAAAAAAGCATTAAACTCCTAATGAAAAAGATAACTAGATAGTGCAAATTGCTTCTTGTCTCAGTCGTTCTTGTAATAATGATATGGTTGAAATCTTCCATCTTTTGTAACACTTTTAGTAATATCTCTCGCTATCAAATTGGTTACCTTGTTCTCTACTTGAAACTCGCATCGAGTAAAAACATTACCTAAGTTGTTGATGACTTCTGTGAATACGCGGTAACTGCAGATGGTTTTAAGATGGCATCAATAGCTTCTGCATAGTCCGATGCTATGTTTACATTATGAACTTGTAGGTTTCTCAGGTTCTGTAACGTCCATATTATAAGTCGGTTGGGCGAACATGTGAGAGCTTCCCGTGCGTGTAGTAGGACATTACCAATGTAGTTTCTAGTGATCCAGGCCACTCCACTATGTAAAGTGACATTCCTCCAATTAGCGTGAACGTTACATTTAACCATTTCTTGCATTGGTTTTTGCCACTGGTTGACATTTATGCTCAAGTTCCTGCCACTGGTGGTTTCTATTGCTGCTGGATAGTTAAGCTGATTCTATATCATAGCCTCTTCTATGCTTCTGTGGAATATGACTTGAGGAGCTTCCTGTTTACCAGCCATTATGATTGCGTTCCTGTTCTTCCATATGTTCCACATCAACCATAGAATTGCTTCTCTGATGCTCTCATGAATGTTGTTATTGTCTATAAGGGCCAGCACCAGAGTTGTATTGGATTCCAGAGAGTCAGAAAACATGCCCTCATTACCTGAGTGGTATAAATTTATGTCTAATACCGAAGATATTCTTTGCTATATCGCATTGAAATAGCATATTATCTTCGGGCCTTTGTTACACAGCTTGCAATCACTATCCACTGGTATATTTCTTCTTTGAAGCCTTTTTGACACTACCAATGCACCAGAGAGAAAACGCCAGAAGATCATTTTTATCTTGGGAGAGGTTTTCAAAGCCCAAATCCATTGTTTCAGTGCTCTTCGCTCTGTTTTTCTAGCAGCCGGTTGAGGTTTTGGGATCGCAGGATGATTTGCTACTAGCCAACAACCACTCTTGACAGCGTAGGAACCATGTTTTGTGTATGCCCAAATGTATTTATCTTGTATGTTCCCTAGAGGTAGCTTAAGTATACGGCCCAAGCCTTCAGGGGGAAAACAAGATACTCAATTTAGTTTCATCCCACTTACTCAACAAAAAAGCTCTGCAACATCCACATCTTTATTCATCAAATATGCTGATTCATTGGTCTTCTAGGTGCTCCATCCAGAATCCAATTATCAATCCACACTTTTGTACCCCTGCCATTTCCAATGGACTTGATGAGGCCTTAATAATTCTCGTATGTGAATGATACTCCTCCAAGCATATGACAGACTATATCCTGTACCACAGTCCATGAAGTCTTTATTGGAGAAATAACAGCCTTTGTATAGAAGAGAGATGAGTGATGTAGGCTCATTGAAGATTCTCCTGGCTTGCTTTGCCAAAAGGGCTTGATTAAAGTATCCAATATCTCGAAATCCTAAACCTCCACTTACTTTAGACTTGCACATTTCTTTCCAAGATATCCAATGTATCTTCCTTTTTTTTTATCACAGGTGCTCTATCAAAACTCTGTCATTGCACTTGTAATCTTTTGGCATTGATTTTTTGTAAGCCGGAAGCAGGACATCGTATAAACGGGAAAAGTCATAGCAATAGACTTAGGGAGGACCTCCTTTCCTCCAAGGGAAAGCGTTTTGGCATACCATCCTTTGAGTTTTTTGCTTAGCTTATCTCCAATGAATGCTAGAAGTTCCTGTTTAGACCCACTGAAACACTCTGGCAACTTCAAGTAAGTTCCTGCCTCACACTCATTGTCAATGACCAAGACTTCAGCTATTAATCGTCTCATGTATGGATCAATCCTAGCACCATTAGTTACTGATGACTTCTGAAAGTTGATTTCTTGTCCCGAAGCATCTCTATGCAGTTTTAAACATTTCAAAAATTCAGTACATTCAAAGAGTGTTGCCTTGCACATGAAGAGGCTATCATCTGCAAACAGTAGATGTTGGATTGATGGGGATTGTCTTTATAAGCACATCCCTGTAATCTTTTCATCTTTTTCAGCTTTATTCATGATATGGACCAAAGCCTCTGCATATAAGATGAAAAGAAAAGGAGATAGAGGATCTCTTTGACGAATGCCTCTTTCTGGTTTGAAATGCCAAACGCTTGGCTAGTGATCAGAACCGTATACGATACCGATCTCACACAAGTCATGATCCATGAAATCCAAACCTGATTGAAAACCATCCACTCAAATAGCTCTTCCAGGAATGACCATTCTACTCTATCATATGCTTTGGACATATCAGTCTTAATGGCGATGAACTCTTCTTTGCAAGTAGGATTAGTACACAGTTCATGGATGATTTAGTGAGCAATGAGGATATTGTCAGAAATCAATCTACCAGCAACATAGGCTCCTTGTGTTTGTGACACTATCATGGGTAAAAAATGTTTGAGTCATGTTGATAATATCTTAGAAACAATCTTGTATACCACAGAGCAAAGACTGATGGGGTGAAGGTCTGCCATTTCTGTTGGATTCGGTTTCTTGGGTAGCAAGCTGATATGTGTAAAGTTCCATTCTTCTGGCAAAACACCTGATTCAAAGAAAGCTTTCACTTCATTTGTGATCTGTAGCCTTGTTATTTTCCAGATTTTTTGATAAAAGCTTATTGTCAACCCGTCTGCTCCAGAGACACTGCCACTTTTAATGCTCTTAACTGCTCTCTTAATCTCATTATCCATGACTTTTCATGTTAGTTCTTGATTTATATGTGGCGTGACTTTCTTCTTAAATCATTGCAGTAATTTTGTTGCTCTCCCAGGCAAAGAAGTACTGAAGTGTCTTTTAAAATACTTAACTGCTATCTCGCCTTTCATGCTTTCAGAAAATTGTTCCATTTTGTTCCAATATTATCCATCAGTCAGATGATCTTCTTTTTTCAAAAAACTGGTCTTCACACTATTATGAAAGAACCGAGAATTTTTGTCCTCCACATTCAATAATTTTTCATCGCTTTTTTGTTGCCAGAAAGCCTTTTCCTCCTCCATAGCTTTCATTAATTCCAGTTTTGTTTCTGACATTTTTGAAAGTTTGGAAATCTCATTGATGACTCTCTGTACCTCTGTCTATAGTAACTGAATCCTCTTACTGGAGTTCATGTCTGAGCCTTTTTTCCATATTGAGAGCTCTTTTCTGACATCTGATATTCAATCTAGGGTCTTTTTAGGCATTTGCGTATGTTTTTTCCATCCTCTGTGTACTGCGTCTGCCACCTCTAGTTTTTCACACCATCTTTTGTCAAAAACCATGCGTCCTCCATGTCTACCATCCTCTTTCACTTGCCATATTAAGAGCGGTCTATGATCAGATCCAATTCGTTCCAGATATTCTGAATGAGTCCTCGGAAACAGGTGGAACCACTCTACATTCCCAAAGGCTCTATCTAGCCTGCATTGGATCCAAACGTTTTCCTTTTTGCCATTTACGTTAATGACTTCCCTCTTTCCTGGCCCAGTAAGTTTGTTACCTGAACTTGGTATTAATACAAGAGTCTCTGGCGAGAGCTTAGGATCGGAAATCTCATTGATGACTCTCTGTACCTCTGTCTATAGTAACTGAATCCTCTTACTGGAGTTCATGTCTGAGCCTTTTTTCCATATTGAGAGCTCTTTTCTGACATCTGATATTCTCTCTAGGGTCTTTTCAGGCATTTGCATATGTTTTTTCCATCCTCTGTGTACTGCGTCTGCCACCTCTAGTTTTTCACACCATCTTTTGTCAAAAACCATGCGTCCTCCATGTCTACCATCCTCTTTCACTTGCCATATTAAGAGCGGTCTATGATCAGATCCAATTCGTTCCAGATATTCTGAATGAGTCCTCGGAAACAGGTGGAACCACTCTACATTCCCAAAGGCTCTATCTAGCCTGCATTGGATCCAAACGTTTTCCTTTTTGCCATTTACGTTAATGACTTCCCTCTTTCCTGGCCAAGTAAGTTTGTTACCTGAACTTGGTATTGATACAAGAGTCTCTGGCGAGAGCTCAAGATCGGAAATCTCATTGATGACTCTCTGTACCTCTGTCTATAGTAACTGAATCCTCTTACTGGAGTTCATGTCTGAGCCTTTTTCCATATTGAGAGCTCTTTTATGACATCTGATATTCTCTCTAGGGTCTTTTTAGGCATTTGCGTATGTTTTTTCCATCCTCTGTGTACTGCGTCTGCCACCTCTAGTTTTTCACACCATCTTTTGTCAAAAACCATGCGTCCTCCATGTCTACCATCCTCTTTCACTTGCCATATTAAGAGCGGTCTATGATCAGATCCAATTCGTTCCAGATATTCTGAATGAGTCCTCGGAAACAGGTGGAACCACTCTACATTCCCAAAGGCTCTATCTAGCCTGCATTGGATCCAAACGTTTTCCTTTTTGCCATTTACGTTAATGACTTCCCTCTTTCCTGGCCAAGTAAGTTTGTTACCTGAACTTGGTATTGATACAAGAGTCTCTGGCGAGAGCTCAGGATCGGAAATCTCATTGATGACTCTCTGTACCTCTGTCTATAGTAACTGAATCCTCTTACTGGAGTTCATGTCTGAGCTTTTTTCCATATTGAGAGCTCTTTTCTGACATCTGATATTCTCTCTAGGGTCTTTTTAGGCATTTGCGTATGTTTTTTCCATCCTCTGTGTACTGCGTCTGCCACCTCTAGTTTTTCACACCATCTTTTGTCAAAAACCATGCGTCCTCCATGTCTACCATCCTCTTTCACTTGCCATATTAAGAGCGGTCTATGATCAGATCCAGTTCGTTCCAGATATTCTGAATGAGTCCTCGGAAACAGGTGGAACCACTCTACATTCCCAAAGGCTCTATCTAGCCTGCATTGGATCCAAACGTTTTCCTTTTTGCCATTTACGTTAATGACTTCCCTCTTTCCTGGCCAAGTAAGTTTGTTACCTGAACTTGGTATTGATACAAGAGTCTCTGGCGAGAGCTCAGGATCGGAAATCTCATTGATGACTCTCTGTACCTCTGTCTATAGTAACTGAATCCTCTTACTGGAGTTCATGTCTGAGCCTTTTTTCCATATTGAGAGCTCTTTTCTGACATCTGATATTCTCTCTAGGGTCTTTTTAGGCATTTGCGTATGTTTTTTCCATCCTCTGTGTACTGCGTCTGCCACCTCTAGTTTTTCACACCATCTTTTGTCAAAAACCATGCGTCCTCCATGTCTACCATCCTCTTTCACTTGCCATATTAAGAGCGGTCTATGATCAGATCCAATTCGTTCCAGATATTCTGAATGAGTCCTCGGAAACAGGTGGAACCACTCTACATTCCCAAAGGCTCTATCTAGCCTGCATTGGATCCAAACGTTTTCCTTTTTGCCATTTACGTTAATGACTTCCCTCTTTCCTGGCCAAGTAAGTTTGTTACCTGAACTTGGTATTGATACAAGAGTCTCTGGCGAGAGCTCAGGATCGGAAATCTCATTGATGACTCTCTGTACCTCTGTCTATAGTAACTGAATCCTCTTACTGGAGTTCATGTCTGAGCGAAAGGCGAAAGCTCAGAATCGGTAGAAAGTGTTCATCATGTCATTAAAGTCTCCAACTAGAAGCCAAGCTTCATTCCAATGTGTTCCAATATCAGCTATTCTATTCCACACAATATGTCTTTATTGCTTGACAGGATCTCCATACACGAAGGATACAAAGTAGAAAACTGAACCAATCTTTATTCTTGAATCAATAAAATGATTATATGAATACAAAACGTCTACTAGATGAGAATTTCTCCAAAACAAAGTCAAACCTCCACTAAGACCCACTGGATTCACCAAACGGTGGTGATCAAAACCCAACAATCTCTGTAAACTTAAAACATAATCACTAGAGTTTTTAGTCCCATATGAGAATGTTATACTTATTTTTTTTTTAGTTCTGAGAGGCTTATCCTTTTGCTCGTTCCATTTAATGCTCACATCCTATAGCCAAAGAGGTTTAGCAATGTCAAGACCAGTTTAACCAACATGGAAAATAATAAAAAGAGTGATTTTTGTGTCTGACATTGCAAAAGCCTACAAGAAATTCATCAAACTAGTTTATGTTAGTATATTTTAGCATATACATCTACATGAAACTAAAATATTTCTACTTTATGTAAGTGAGTTCCAATATCTTCCAAGGATTAAAGAGGTCTGAGATTTTGATACTAACATGTGCCAATACAGGTGTAGAGTTTCATATAATAACAAAGAAGAAAAAGAGATTTTCTTTTCTTTTGGTAGGACTTGTAGGACTATAATTTTCGACATCGTCTTCTGTCTCATCTACTTGATCATCCTTTATCAAATCATCCCTCTCATTTTGTGGACAAATGGACATGGTGAAGAATTCATCTGTTACAAAAGCAGAAACTCGAAATATTAAACATAATCCGATTAAGTGATCAAAAATCAAAATCAATCTTATATAATTAAAACTCTAAAGACTCATAACACAATTCCATGTTTCCGAATCAAAACTACAAATATGCAATTCTAAGTTCTCAGAAGAAGGATAAGGAGAAGGAGAAGGGAGAAGATTCAGAGAAGGAGAATCAGAGAAGGAGTTCATACCCGCAATTGATTTTCTCGACAACTATGAAGGAGGAGATGCATGAATCCTGAAGAAGAAGGATAATCAGAGGAGGAGAAATAGAATTTGAGAAAGAGAAGAAGTGAGAGAATCAGTAAAAAGAGAAGAAGGAGAATCACATTAGGAAGAGAAGGAGTTTATACCTGGGATTGATTTTATCGACTACAATAAAGGAGAAGAGATGGATAGACTTCGAATAGGGATTTGATCAATCGTAATATCCAAACTGTAATGATTAAAAAAACCAATCGAATAATTAGTTTGGGTAGCCGATGGTTCTCAGGTTTTACTCGAACCAAACCGAAACCCAAACTAAATTTAATCAAAAGCCAATCATATAACTACAGATAACCAAATCCAAACCAAACAGCTATTTTGGGTCAATTCGGTTCAGGTCCACCGGGTCCGGTTCGGATGCCCATGATTAGTTAGGAACTTGCATTGAGGGATTCCAAGCCATGAAAAAGTCAGTGTTGTGAATGGAACCCACCTTAAAACTGTAATTGGTGGAGTTTTAATTATTGCTACAGCTTAAGATTCTAATCACTACCATTATCCAATTGCTTTCGGCGTAGTTGATTGTGAGAATAATGCAAGCTGGATATGGTTTCTGAATAAGGTTAAAATCAATAGCACCGAATGATCTTGGAATGGTGTTTCTTTTTCTGCAGTGTTCATCATGTCATTAAAGTCTCCAACTAGAAGCCAAGCTTCATTCCGATGTGTTCCAATATCAGCTATTCTATTCCACACAATTTGTCTTTATTGCTTGACAGGATCTCCATACACGAAGGATACAAAGTAGAAAACTGAACCAATCTTTATTCTTGAATCAATAAAATGATTATATGAATACAAAACGTCTACTAGATGAGAATTTTTCCAAAACAAAGTCAAACCTCCACTAAGACCCACTGGATTCACCAAACGGTGGTGATCAAAACCCAACAATCTCTGTAAACTTAAAACATAATCACTAGAGTTTTTAGTCCCATATGAAAATGTTATAATTATTTTTTTTTTAGTTCTGAGAGGCTTATCCTTTTGCTCGTTCCATTTAATGCTCACATCCTATAACCAAAGAGGTTTAGCAATGTCAAGACCAGTTTAACCAACATGGAAAATAATAAAAAGAGTGATTTTTGTGTCTGACATTGCAAAAGCCTACAAGAAATTCATCAAACTAGTTTATGTTAGTATATTTTAGCATATACATCTACATGAAACTAAAATATTTCTACTTTATGTAAGTGAGTTCCAATATCTTCCAAGGATTAAAGAGGTCTGAGATTTTGATACTAACATGTGCCAATACAGGTGTAGAGTTTCATATAATAACAAAGAAGAAAAAGAGATTTTCTTTTCTTTTGGTAGGACTTGTAGGACTACAATTTTCGACATCGTCTTCTGTCTCATCTACTTGATCATCCTTTATCAAATCATCCCTCTCATTTTGTGGACAAATGGACATGGTGAAGAATTCATCTGTTACAAAAGCAGAAACTCGAAATATTAAACATAATCCGATTAAGTGATCAAAAATCAAAATCAATCTTATATAATTAAAACTCTAAAGACTCATAACACAATTCCATGTTTCCGAATCAAAACTACAAATATGCAATTCTAAGTTCTCAGAAGAAGGATAAGGAGAAGGAGAAGGGAGAAGATTCAGAGAAGGAGAATCAGAGAAGGAGTTCATACCCGCAATTGATTTTCTCGACAACTATGAAGGAGGAGATGCATGAATCCTGAAGAAGAAGGATAATCAGAGGAGGAGAAATAGAATTTGAGAAAGAGAAGAAGTGAGAGAATCAGTAAAAAGAGAAGAAGGAGAATCACATTAGGAAGAGAAGGAGTTTATACCTGGGATTGATTTTATCGACTACAATAAAGGAGAAGAGATGGATAGACTTCGAATAGGAATTTGATCAATCGTAATATCCAAAATGTAATGATTAAAAACTAATCGAATAATTAGTTTGGGTAGCCGATCGGTTCTCAGGTTTTACTCGAACCAAACCGAAACCCAAACTAAATTTAATCAAAAGCCAATCATATAACTACAGATAACCAAATCCAAACCAAACAGCTATTTTGGGTCAATTCGGTTCAGGTCCACCGGGTCCGGTTCGGATGCCCATGATTAGTTAAGAACTTGCATTGAGGGATTCCAAGCCATGAAAAAGTCATTGTTGTGAATGGAACCCACCTTAAAACTGTAATTGGTGGAGTTTTAATTATTGCTACAGCTTAAGATCCTAATCACTACCATTATCCAATTGCTTTCGGCGTAGTTGATTGTGAGAATAATGCAAGCTGGATATGGTTTCTGAATAAGGTTAAAATCAATAGCACCGAATGATCTTGGAATGGTGTTTCTTTTTCACAGAAACCCAAACCTCATCAATTCGACACATAAGATGTTCATGTTTTCTTAGCATGGTATTATATACAACACTTATCTCAAAATGTGAAAGGAAGCGTTTTTCACATCAACAAAGACATGTGTAGCAAAGTTCAAAGAATACTTTCATGTATACATAGAGAATGAGTTCCTGACACTTTATACTGCTTTTAGAAGCAAGTATCCTGCTACACCCGATAATTTGGATAATAATGTGGATGTGAAAAATGGGCAACCTGTTATTTTCCAAGAAAAATGTACAACATAGACACCTCCAATATTGTATAATCTATTAATGGTATTTTTTCAGAAATCAAGAAAGTACTCGCTATTAGCAATGATTGATGTGATTCTTGAAAAGGATGGATGAATGGTTTAAGAAACATAGAAAAAGTTCTGGTGATGTATCAAACACACAAAATCTTGTGCCATTTGGTTAGAAAGAAAAGCATAAAAGATCACTGGAGCCAAAGCTATTAATGGCGTATGAGTTAAACAGTTTTCTTAATTAATACAATGGACGTGATGACAAGACATATTTGGTTGATATAAGAAGGAAAACTTTCAGTTGTAAGTACTTTGATATAGACATATACCCATAGGTAAGTCCAATAATTGTTGTAATCTATATAAGCACAGAGAAAGATTTCCATCTACAAGACTTTTGCTCTAAATATTATTGGATCGAGTTATGGTCACTGGCGTTTTGCAGAACCATTTATCCAGTACCTTATAAGTCTGACTGGATTGTTTCTAGCCATATATGAGATTTGTGTGTTTTACCACCGGATTATGTCAATAAAAAAGAAATAACTCAAGAAACTAGATTGTATGAATGGTTTGAGAATGATAGTAATGTAGCTTAATTTATATTTTTGTAACACATATGTCTGTCTTTTTGTCTTAGGTATATTAGGTATAACCAGTGTAAATGAGAGAATTCTTATTTTATTTTTAATTTGATTTTAGAAATTCATTAGAAAAACAAACAAACAATACAAAACAAATAAATTTATGTTAAATAAATAACTATTAAATATATAAAAATATGTATTAAAAATATAAACTAAATTGATAGCATAATAGTTTATTGTTAGGATATTTACATAACAAACACCTTACACTTCTATTATAAATTTGTTAACATTAACTCACCTTCATGGATAGAGTGTCTCTGTGGACATTTTGGGGATATATGTTCTTCTTTTAAGTGTAAGGTTGATATGTGAGATTGTCGTGGACATGTTTTTGTGGATAGATTGACGTGTCACCATTGACAGGTTGATGTGGATAGGTTGCCTATAATGTAAGGATGCCGTGGGCAGATTGTTATGAGCAGGTTGTCGTGGACAAAAAGTTATGGACAAAGTGCCTATAATGTAACAGAGACGTGTAATATACTTAGATAAGTACTTCTATTACCGTAAATTTCTATGATCTTATGAACACATAGATTGTAAATTGTATATGGGTTTATATGGATGAAATTATATTGAATCATTGATGGTGTAAAAAAAAAAACTATCCACAATCGATCACCATAAGCTTCAAACATTTCATTCACCCATCCACTATTTATGATTCTAGTTTAGTTACTGATCAACCACGCAAAATTGATCAAGCATTATTGACCACACAATGTGTACTTCCAACACTCACAAGTGCCTAAAATCGGGCTACCAACACGATTATAACAATTTTGTGGATCTACACCATCAATGATTCAATATATATTCATTTATACAAACTCATGTGTGCATATAATAACTTAGTTTCCAACAGCCTTTCATTTTATTTTCACAATTATTGTCGGATTCATTTTTTTGAGTGGAGATGAAGAGAAAACAATTTGTCGCTGTCGCATGAGGATTTTTTTGGGAAAAGTGCAGTAAAATGTTTTATTTTTATTTTTTTATGTGGCGATAATTTTTTGTTTACCGTCAAAAATGAAAAGTGTTAGAAAAGGGTAGGATTATCATTACAGGTAAAAAAATGCCTAAATTGCTGAAAGTATTTGTTTTAGTAATATCAGTTTCAGAATGTGCCTCTGAGTGTAGTAAAGCTCTCATTTGATAGTTTTTTTTGCAAGAAAGCACTTTCGCCAATTTCACTTAAAACATGCACTTTTTGATTTTAGCAGACTTTTGAGTTTTATTTGGATCTAGACTACATATATTATCCTTGTCAAGCAATGACGAAGAAACATTGTAAAAGGCACTTATAAGTTTTATCACTGCTAGAGTAGTTACAGATCCTCGCCTCTGTCTCGTGAGAGTGATTAATTGAAAGGCAATGTCTACATGGGAAATCACTGGCTCCAGCTTGCAAAGGCTTTCGAAATTTTCAAAAATTTTGTTTCAAAAGTTTATGTGGACAAGTTGTCATCGACAGAGTGCCTATGTGGACATGTTGTGGATATATATTCTTCTTTTAAGTGTGAGGTTGATATGTGAAGTTGCCATAAACATGTTTCCGTGGACAGATTAATGTCTCAACGTTGACAGGTTGATGTAGATAGGTTGCCTATAATGCAATGATGCAGTGGACAGGTTGTTTATGAACATGTGTCGGTGGATAAGTTATCGTGGACAAAGGGTTATGGACAAAGTGCCTATAATGTAATACAGACATGCAACAAACTTGGATAATTACTTCTATTACTGCAAATTCCTATGATCTTTTGTACACATAGATTGTAAGTTATAGATGGATTTGTATGGATGAAATTATATTGAAACGTTGATGGTGTAGGAAACAACGTTATCCACAATCGATCATCTATAGGCTTCGAACATTTCATTCACCTATACACTATTTATGATTCTTGTTTAGCCCCTGATTAACCATGCAACACTAACCAAGCATCGTTTACCATACAATGTGTACTTCCAACACCCACAAGTGTCATTACCAGATGATAATTTTTTTTGGGAAAAGTGTAGTAATATGTTTTTTTGTTTTTTTTTTAAAATGTGCAATAAGTTTTGTTTACTATCAAAGGTAAACAGTGTTAGAAAATGGTAGGATTGTCATTGCAGGTAGAAAAAGTGTTTGAATTGCTGAAGTATTTGTTTTTTGTAATATTAGTTTCAGAAAGTGCATCTGAGTATAATAAACTCTATCAAAAAACAACATAGAGAGAAACATATCAATGAAATTAATACAAGTTGATGGAAAAGTCGACAAGGAAGTAGAGTTTGAGCATGATTTATGTTCCAGCAGTTATGACAAAGTTTACTGTATGATCTAGAGTTTTCACGGAGTTTTATCCCTCAAGGATGGGAAGATTATTAGTGTGTACTGTAATAAGGAGGAGCTTCAGATAAGGATTTATAGCCAGTGAGCTTGAGTTATAAAACTTAATGAAAAGGGATATAATATTAGATCCAAGGATCTTAGGCTGGTGGAACATGACAGAATTGTGTAACACAAGAGGTATTGCACAGCTGTTGCAAAGTCGCTGAAAGTACGTGGGATTATTACTGGCACAAGAGATGTGTTTTAATGTAGAAATCAAGAAAAATATGTTAGATATGCATTGAAATCTTATGAAAATATCAAGAAAAATGAAATACTTGAAAAAGATGAAATTTCTAATGAAGATAATTCCATATCTGCATAATGGATGAATATTGAAAGCATGATAGTTTGGACTCTATAAATACAAGATTTATGAGTCAAACTAGGGTTAACCGAAATATTGAGAGAAGAGAAGAAATCCAAATTTTGGTCTTTATTGACGAGGATGGCAGTATGTGGATACATTCGGTGTCCTAAAATCTCTTTAAATGAGTGTATGGATACTTATGTGTCCATAACCAAGTGAGTGGATATTGAAGTATGGATAGCAGTGTGTGGATATGTCTAGTGTCCTAGAGTTTGCTTACATGAGTTTGTGGTCATTGGATTGTGTCTATGCAGTGTGTCTATTAGAGCGTGTACATAAAGTACGTTCATGAAAGGGTATCCATTAATCTTGTCTATTTTTTGTGTACATAAGTGTATTATCCTTTCACTTTTTGTTTCCTATATATAAATATTTTCTCGATTTATCCTGAAATAGAAACAGCAGTAGCCAATACATAACTTTATAAGAGTGTATGTATGTGTGCACAATGTTTTTTCTATCTCCGGCTCATAAAGATATAGCTTCTAACTAATAAGTTTCATTACCTTTAAAAATTAAAATTATTTTCATCAAAAACATTAAAACCTCAAACTGACCTCAAACTGCAGGTTAAGCAATAATTATCCAATCCTATTCATATATAACTTAATAAGCTAATAAAAATCATAACTCATAAGCATATATAAGAATCTATGGTCAAATAGACGAGAAGTATGGACACCTTATCATGGATTAATATTCATGGACATAAACATTTGGACACCCTTCCAAATTCATTTATATTGTCCAAGAGCTAATGGTGGATTTGGAAACTAAGACCTTGCTTCCGCTTCTCTGTACAAAGTTAGAATTTTCTTTTCACTCTCTAGAATCTAGACTGGGAAGTCAATTTCACGTCTAAGAATAACAATATAAATTCTGATAATTATGCCCACAAACACATAATAGCACATGCATAAAATGAAAAATATTGATTTAGAAGAGAAAGTATACAAATCTATGTTTGCAGGCTAACCGAAGCTTGCATTATGTTCGTCGGAGATCCAACAAGGTCGATTAAGCCTCTGGTGTAATACAAAAGAGACAGAAGATCAAGCTCTTCTTCGCCCTTGGTAAAGTCTCTGCTGGTTCTCCGTCGTCGCACTTTGTTACAGTTTTTCTTCTTCTTCCTTGGCTCCTTTTTGCTACGCTTTGTTTATTTGACTTATAACAGAACAGGAAAAGCTTACAAGAGAAATCATCATTCAATTTGACTTAGTAGCAAGCTGGTGGCGCTGATCTGCAAATAATGTGGTGGTAATGCTTCCTTTTTCTCTAATACTGTCAAAATTAAATAGAAAATAATAAGGATAATTTCAACTTTTCAACTGCAACAACAATCCCAAAAGTGTATAATAAGCAAAAATGCCCTAAAATATAAATAAAATAGATAAAGTGTCTTTATGCATAAACAACTCTATTTTTATGCATGACTATGGAAATGCTTCCAAGAATATCAATTTTATTGTTGATCTCAGCTCAGAAGCTCTCATGTTCAAAGTAAGGAAAAAAATTGCGAGAACGCACCTCGAATCATATAGCGATGCAAGTGAAGCAATAAAAGAAAAAAATGCAACTTTTTTTAAAACAACATCATTAATATCTTAGGATTTGATGATATCACGAAAGTAGTGCAAGATAATTATGATTAATTAGTAATATTATATATAATGAGAGTGTTGAAACCAAAATCCAACTGTTAAATTTGATATAATGAAGATGTTAAAAATGATTATAATATGATATAGATTTAACTGTGTTGATTTTTTTTAACATGTTAAAACGTAAAAAGAAAATAGATATGATGGCAAATTAATTTTTATTTTTTTTATATTAAAATTTATTATTTTGATATTTTATAAATAAAAATTTATTTTTATTATCTTGATATATAAAAAAGTATATAAAAATAGTAAAATATAGTATAAAATTTTATTAAACAAAATTATTGTAAAATTAAAAAATTTGACTGAATACTGAATTATTAGATGAAAAAAAGATAAAATAATGTGAAATGTTAAATATAAAAAATAAAATATTAGAAGTTGAACACAAAACATTTGTACACGTGTCATAAAATCATTGGTTATGCTGACGCAGTCGAGTTTTCTAACTCAATTAAAATGAAAGTATTTGTCATTTGTTCTTTCTCCAAAAGCAACCGCTTCTTCTTCTTCCTCTTCCCTCGTGATTTCATAATGAGACCTTAAGGCCTGACTCTCTCTCTCTCTCTCTTCTTCGACGCTTAGACGCCTCTGATTATCAACTTCTCCTGATTGCTCCTAATTTTCTTCTTCCCTGTACGATTTTTCTTCTTCCCTGTGCGTTTTTTCTTCCCTGATATTTTGTCTTTGATCTAAGATTAAAACCGCAATTTCTGGGATCTAGTTTTTGTAATTTTTATCTATAGTCAAATTCTCCTACTTTACATCTTCGAATGCGAATTTAAATTCCGTTTTTTCCCATCTATGTGAACCAGCTTAAGGACAATGCTTCGGCTTAGGGTTTACGCGGGGCTTAGTACTCTCGCGACATTAGCTGTGATTTACCATGCTTTTAGCAGCCGTGGTCAATTTTACCCAGCGACTGTGTATCTATCGACGTCGAAAATCAGTCTGGTGCTTCTTCTCAACATGGGTTTGGTCCTAATGTTCAGCTTATGGAATCTTGTGAAACTTGTGTTTCTGGGTTCACTTAGAGAAGCAGAGGTTGAGCGGTTGAATGAACAAGCGTGGAGAGAGCTCATGGAGATTCTCTTTGCCGTCACTATTTTTCGACAGGACTTCTCTGTTGGGTTTCTCTCTTTGGTTGTGACTCTTTTGTTGATCAAGGGTTTGCATTGGATGGCTCAGAAGAGACTGGAGTATATTGAGACCACTCCTTCTGTGACATTGCTCTCTCATGTCCGTATTGTTTCTTTCATGGTGTTCCTTCTCGTCTTGGATTGTCTCCTTACGTATAGTTCTTTACGGCAATTGATTCAATCACGGAAGGGTTCAATGTCTGTGTTCTTCACGTTTGAGTAAGTTTCTTTGAATTCCTTCTTGTTGCCATGGAATCAACTAGTTTTCTTGGGTTTGGTGTTATCAAGACAGGCTTGGTATCCTAGGCTAGAAAATTGGAGTTTTGTCTAGAATTGAAGCTTTAGGCTCTTTTGGGTGCAAGGAATTTGTGCTGAATTTTAAAAATGGTTGGATCTTCAACAGCTTACGTTAGCTATTAAGCACCAAAAAGACGGCCGCAAGAGATACAAAATTTATTTCATCTATATAATACCTTTGTTGATGTTTAGCTATGTATCCATCTATGGATAGTCCCCCCTGTTTAGCAGTTTGTTCTTACAATTAGTGAACCTTGCATTGTCTTAAGTGATAATTTTATGTTGCAGGTATATGATTCTGGCAACAACAACTGTCTCTTTAATAGTGAAGTATGCCTTCTATGTCACTGATATGATCAAGGAAGGTCAATGGGAAGGAAAACCAGTATATACTTTCTATCTGGAGCTTGTCCGTGACTTGCTTCACCTGTCCATGTATCTTTGCTTCTTCCTTATGATATTCATGTAAGTTATTTGTCCATACCCGTATTTCATTGTTCCAAAAATTAGATACTGAATTAACATGCTGCAGTGATTATGCCACAATTGAATACTGACTAAATTAACATGCTGAGGTTATCATGTCCAAAAATATATTTTTACATTTATGCACATCTATAAGTCTTCTCTTGGTTACATTAGTTCTTCGTATGTTTGTACTTGTAGACGATGAAAAATCATAAATGAGAAACAATAAGCAGCCACAAAGCCAAAACAATAGAGCCTACTCAATTCATATACCTGAGAATTTGCGTCAGTTTTATGCAACGAGGGCTTTAATGGCATCTTTGGTATGGTATCCTAATTCGAGTATCACTTTTTATTGCATAGGAACTATGGACTTCCCCTTCATCTAATACGGGAGCTCTACGAAACGTTCCGGAACTTCAAGATTCGAGTGACTGATTACCTCCGGTATCGTAGAATCACTTCCAATATGAATGATCGGTTTCCTGATGCAACTCCTGAAGAACTTAGTGCGTAAGTTCCAGATTCTTTATATTCTTGTGTATTCTAAATATCTTACAAGCCGTTTGCAACTGCTTATTCTTAACTTCATTATGGTTATATATCTATATTAATCTTTATGTGGGATTTGCAGAATTGACGCGACATGTATCATATGCCGTGAAGAAATGACCTCAGCGAAGAAACTAATATGTGGCCATCTCTTTCATGTGCATTGTCTTCGGTCATGGTTGGAACGACAGAACACATGCCCCACTTGCAGAGCGCTGGTTGTACCAGCTGAGAATGCTACATCGACAGCTTCTGGAAACCGTGGACCACACCAAGAACCTCTGCGTCAGGGTACTGATCTTGCTATTTATACATATTCCACAATGAATCTTAGTAATTTTTTGTCTTTGCTCTCAGTTCTATTTGCCTCTTGAGGTTCTTGGTATGGAGAATGACGTCAAGGTGAATCTTATCAGTTTTGGGAATCATTGAGACTAATAATGCTCTACGCTTTGAACAGGAACGGGTACTTCTAGTTCAGATGGCCAGGGTTCTTCTGAAGCTGCTGCTGCTAGTGAGAATATGAGCAGGCACGAGGCTCGCTTTCGAGCTGCTGCTTCTGCAGCGTCCATATATGGGAGATCATTTGTTTATCCACCTTCTGCAAACACTTTAGTATGGTATGTGTGGAAACTATATCCAAATAAAAAGATTCGGACACGGCTTTAGTTAGTGTCTTTCGAGTCTTCTAGTTTCAGCTATTACAGTGCCAGTTTCTCTCTTATGTCACATCATCCACTACATGATAGTAGAGAAAGAACTAACACTAAAACTGAATATTTGAAGGTCTCAAGGTAATTCATTGCTTCCTCAGACAGAGCTAGAAGCTCAGAAGAGATTTCTTGAGTCCCAAATTGAGGTATGTTGATATAATTTGTACAAATATTACTTTTTTTCGGTAAGCGGCTAAAGAGTTTCTATCACATTGTTTTTTTTCCTGGGTAGATGTTACACAACCAACTTCGGCTTCTGGAAAAGCCGGCAACTGTAGATACGAAAGGGAAGTCGGTTGCTGAAACTGCAGAGTGAACCATCAAAGCAAATGTGGTGGTCAGTTCGTTACATAAACAAAAGGATACAATGCGTGACCAGTAATTTAGGATTTTAGGGTAAAGAGAGGAACAAAAGTAAAACCCTTTAGACTGTGTGAATTGTTTTTGGTAGAGAGGATTTTGAAATGTAGCAAAGAGAGGAACAACAAATGTCTCTACACTAGCTTTTCGTTAAGTATTTTCTTGATATATCTCTAAGCTGGCGTGGCGTGTATTCGAGCCAGAAAAAAATGAGTATCCAGAAAAAACGAGTATTTACAATATAAGTAGCGTTATTGGTTTATATATTTGAAAAGCTAAACTAAAATAGTGATCAAATCCATCCTTCTTGTGTTTTTGATTAATGTGTTTAGATATTATAACTGTAAGCAGTTATATTCGATAGGTATTTGCATCTGAGAGTATCTCTAATGTATGATTGCAATGAATTAATTGCATAATGCATTTGGATGTTTCTCGTATGATTGCATTTCTTATTTTAAAAATAATAATTTAAGTAGATTTCTTAATTATAAATTTTTGATTATACATATATTTATCAAAATTTACAAATTGACTCATTCATTTAATTTATATTTAAAATTTTAATATTTTTATGCTATTATATTTTTTATTAAATAAATATTTGCATTTTAATTTTAAAAATTAGAATCTTTTAGTAGTTCAAATGTAAAATAGATTTCAAAAGAAGATGATTCTATATTTGGAATAAAAATATCATTATATCATTATACAACTGAAAATGAAATGGGGTTGGAGCATATTTTTTTTCAAAATGAAATTTAAAACCTTATCTGTATATATGGCTGGAGATGCTCTCAATATACTTAACAATAAATGAGATATTGTTATATCTATAGCTACTTGTTAAGTTTCCAATTATACATAAAAATACTTAGGAAGGGTGAGAGACTTTGCCAACATAAAAAGACAAAATCGCTCTCACATTAAATGATTTTATCCTTTCGACGAAACCTCTCATAACTTACAGATTCAGTTTCAGTAAAAACCCTAACACCGGAAGTGACGACACCACAGTCACACGATTTTGATATTCATCGTGTTTATCCCTGACGCCTACATAGTTGCTTAGAATAGCTATGCTCTCGCTTACAATTCGAAGAAACCCCCATAGACCAGTGAAGCGATTAGCGAATCTCAGTTACTACCCCAGAATCAAATCATCTTCGTTGATGTCGTCATCTTGGCGAACGAGCCATTGCACGATGGCCGGTTAGTGAAATAATCTCTGTTCGTTGGTGACACACTAGGTATCGAAAACTAATGTCTTTGTTTGTTGTAATACCAGATTGTGTGACTTTTGATATTTTCAATTCTTTTGAACCAATACAATTAAAAAAACTTTTGTTTTCTCCGAAATTATCATCTGGTTCTCCGAAATTATCATCTGGTTCTGATAAATAATTAGGTTTATAACTCAAACACACGAATCTGTATTAATAATTTTGTTTATTTTTTTAGCTACTATTTTTTAAATTATTAGAACTATAATAGATTTATAAACAATTTCTGTTATATAATAAAATTATAAATATAATTTTTAATTTTCTCATATTTTTATTTTTAAATTTTTAAATATTATTAAGTAAAATCATAACAATAACATCTATTTGTCGAATTATCCAACTTTGACGTACACATACATTTGATTTAGAGAATGATTTTCTTGCTAAGATCTTGGTGTTTTGTTTTGTTTTCTATAGGATTTCTACAGTTTTTTTTGCTTTAAAGTTTACGTGTTCAAATATTTAGTTTTTTTTTTATGGAATATCTCATTGATATTGTGTACCTATGTATATATAATCTATGATTCATATTGATTCACATTTAGTTTTGTTAGGAAGCTGCAATGGTTGTGTAAAACCGTTTCTTGCTTCTCTAACAGGTCTTCCAAGTGTTTTAGCTTATATCTTTAATCAGTATATTATTGAGATCTATGTTTTTTTACAGTTTAATATTTTTATAATTTTAGTGTTGAAACTTGTAGGACTTTAGTGTGGAGTTTTCACTTTTTATACTAATTTATGTTTGATTCATAACCCTGTCATACTTTATTATTTAAATAGAATTTTAGAATGTGTTACCTATGTGTTATTAATGTTGGTTTAGATATAAGTAGTATTTATGTATATGCATCAGATTTTACTACTTATTAAATTTCAAGTGTAAAATTACTTATTGTTTTTCTTTGTTAGTTTTTAAATCAGAAACACATAGTGTTTTCAATCTTTGAATATTTAAAATTTTTATTTGATTTAGAAACTCTTGTAAGCCTATTGCAACTTTAGATAATTATTCATTATCGATACTCATATTTTAGAAATCATAATATTTTTGAAACTAATTTTAAATTAATTTTTTATAATTTGTTTTTATATTTCATATCTTTTGAGAATAATTTTATATATTTTTTAATTTATACAATTTTCTTTTGTATTTTTCAATTATATATTTTTTTTATTGAGCTCTTTTGTTGTTGATTTTCAAAATAGGTAGCAAATACATTAAATTAATTTCTTGTACGCTAATGCTTTTTTTTGTTAAATTTATTTTTTCATATTAATTTTTATATTAGTTATAATGCTATTTTGACATGCTATAACTATTTTTTAATATATTATATGTTTTTCTTCTCTGTTGAATTTTATAATATCATTTTGTTTAGTTAAACGTTTTTTATTTTCATTTTAAAAATGTTAGCCTTAATATCAAGTTAGTTTTTTATACAATTTTTTTCTTTTGTAAATTAACCGCTTTTGATATTAATTCTTATTTTATTTTCAATACATATTTTTTCTGCTACATCCTCGGCCTTTTTCCTCTCCCACTTTGCCTTAAAACCCTCGTCCTCCATGAACTTCCGAGACATCTCCTTCCGTGCCTCATGGCTGGCTTGGCGGACTGCACCCTCACGGATCAGATGGAGGTTTTCCTCCCTCTCGTCTGAGGCTTCGTGGAGAGCTTGCACCGTCTCAGCTTGGGCCTTGAATATCTGGTTAGTGGCAACGTTGAACATCTCGCCCTTGTCAACTAGCTCGTTCTCGAGATCAGTGATGTGAGCCTGCTGGCCTCTGAACTGCTTGAGGAGGTTAGTCTGGCGAGTGATCTGCGCATTCGTGGCCTCAAGGTCGGACTTCAGCTTGCCAACTACCTTCCCCATCTCCTCGATCTCCTCCGGACGAGGGATGTCCCGCAGCCTTTGCTCAAGACGAGCATAGAGCCGGTTTCCAGCCTCCGCAGCCTGCAAGCATCAACGACCAAAACGTTAAGACATACAACACTTAACCAAAAATATAAAGGAAAAAGGGACACCCTTTACCTTCCTTTGGGCTGACGCCATCTCTACGTAGATCTCTCTCTCTGTCATCTTCTTGAGAGCAGGAAGTTGGCACCCAACGGGGTTAAAGTGATGCCACATGGCCGCCATGCCCTCGGGATTATCCGTGATCGGATGATCCTTGGTGTGCTCGAACTTCCAATGGAACGGCCGGCTACCCTTCGAGCCACCACTCCCGTTAGATCCCAACAGAGTACCTCCGTAGCCCGACTTCTCCCGTCGTCTCTTGGCCTCTTGGAGGCAGGTTGGGATGAGTGCTCAGGCTCCTGGTCGTTAACGAAGCGCTGGGTCTTGTCCGAGCTAACAGAGATCGCCCCCACTAATCGAGGAGGGGGGTTGGGCTGAGGGTCCATCATCTGCTCAACCTCCTCATCACAGAGATGAGGTGCGGCAGCAGCAGTCGAGGTGAGCGCGGCTTCGAGGGCCTCCTTAACACTCTCGGAGCTGCTGGGACTAGCCAGGGCTTTCCCGGATCTCTGATGGAAGGTCGGTTTGCTAGACATGGCTGAACTTGAGCTTGCTGAACTGGAAGCCGGAAGAGAACAGAGAGGAAGGACTCCAGCTGCCAGCAAAACAAACCACTGCGTATCACTTCATTGTTATCAGATAAGCAAAGGTCGTCGCACTAGCTCGACGGGAAAAACTTATCAGGTGCGACAACTGGAGCCGGGCGGGCGAAGTAAGGACTCGTCGAACTCGTTCTCGCGAGAACGTGCTCCAGACAACTTTTCCTCGCCTGAACAATTATAATCAGTGCTCGATGTCGGGATCCCTCGGTGCTCTGGATAGCTGACCTGATAGAAAAAAACAAACAGGAGTCAGAAAGCCGGTCGAGCAAAACAAAGCAAGTATAGCTAGCAAACGTCTAAGCCTAGCTAAACAACCGCTGGTCGCGAACTCTTTCGGCTGCCGGGTGAAGTCGAAGCTTCCGATGGACGCCTCGTTGACCCTGAATTTGAACCCGGTCTTTGCCCAACCGGAATCCTTCTCCGAACTCTCCTCGATGAACCGCCAGTTTGACCTCGGGGACGCGTAGAAAGTCCCGGGACGGTGGGCATTGAATTTAACGGAGAAGAATGCCCTCAAGTCCAAGTAGCGAAAGATAACGGCCTCCTCCTTGGCCCGCATGGCAAATCCGATGATGGCCTGAACCAGATTCGGGCACATCTGTGGTAAAGGCAGTCGTAGGTCCGCTAAAACTTCAAGGACGAAATGGGGGATAGGGAAGAACAGCCTGCAATCCCGGAAATATGTCACGTACGCACAACAAAAACCTGGCTCCACGTTCGCTGGAGTCTCCGCTGACGTCAAGACCGCCAGCTCTACCCATCGGGGATCTCACATTCTTGACAGAAGTCATCGAGAGCCTTCTGGTCGTTGATTTTGGAGGAACCCGGAACTACGGTGTTCCTCCTGGAACCCTCTCCTTCGATTTTTACAAGCGCCGACATTAAAAAAAAGAAAGAAGGGAGAAGAAGACGAAAGATACTAAACCCAGAAAAACCGGGAACAAATATTGAAATTTTTTCGAAAAGCAAACAAGGAACTTAGCAAACGATCTCCAAAAAACCTCCTTTCTCAAAAATTGCGACAAACGGAAGTTTCAAAAAATAAAAGAAAGAGGCAAGAAGAAGTTACCTTTAATCGTCGAACTGGTGCTGTTAAAGAAGGAGTGGAGAAAGTGGACTTTATATCTTGGTAATTATTGCTTACCTCGTAGATCGCAGAAAATCTGGCCACACGCTAATCTCTGCCGTCCAATTCTGAAATCTCAACCGTTGAATATTCGGTTCGACGAATCTGGCGTGCTGCAGAGCCCGATTAATCAAGGCCGTCAGATCATCTTTCTCTCTCTCTCCTTACAGACCTTCCACTTCAATAAGCTTTCGCGCGAATCCTCTCGAGGGCTGCACCTTGTCCAGGGAAGCTCGATCGCCGAAACAGAAAAGTAAATATCAATATTTACTCTGAATCCCAACCGTCCACCTGGACGAGATAATAACAAACTTATCTCAACATGTCTAGCTGCGGTTTTAAGGTCGATTCCCGGCCACACGATCAGTAGACTGTTCACCTTTCCAGGAACTGAACCGTTGATCTCGAATGATTATCTAACTCTATGACGTCAGCAGAATCAGATACGAAATCTTTCAAAAGTTACATCTTGCCGCCCATTAAAGCTCGAGCTCGCTCTCATTAATGGGATGGGAGGCAATTGTTGGAGCTGGATTTAGCACCCTTAATCCGACCTACTAAAGCCCAACAGGCAGATCCAAACTAAGCCAAATTGATTGTGCTTTGACCCTACGGCCCAAGCCTATTTTCTCTCATTCAATCCTGAATGACTAAACATTCCGTTCGACGAGGTCGAGCTGTAGCTCGACCAAATTCCAAGAAACAAGGAAGGATCCAAGCCAAGTCAGAGCATATTCTCGCCAGTTTGAACGAGCCCGAAATTTGAGGAGGAAGCTGCTGCACGTGGCAAGATTTCCGGCTGGAGCTGCTGCATGTGACCGAGATACGCGCTGGAGGTTGAAGTTCGACAAGGCGAGTTATATAAGGGATACAAACGGCTTAGTTTAGGGGAGGAGGCTGGTTCATCTTCTATACTTTCTACACACAAAAAATCTTTAACTGCTCTCAGAGCTCTTCTTATTTCATCTCTTTCAGAGAAATCATTGTAACCGTTTCATTCAACCGATTAATATCAAGTCCTTACTTATTTCAGTTAGTGCTAGCTTATACTGTCAATCTGTTCGAGAGAATCTAATCCTTAATTCTCCTATAGTTCTTCTCTTACAAAACACATAAATTTCTGAGTGTGGATTTCTGTATCCACACTGATCATGTTTTACCCATGTTTTTTCATGGATTTGATGGTCTTCATAATGATTAGTGAGTAGTCCCTTTTAGAAACTTAGATGTTGTAGATTAGGGGGATTTAATAGCTTAATTAATGTTTGTTAGTGCTTAATATCATTGATTCCTCTATATTAGACTGTTTATATGCTAGATTTATTTTGATATTTGAATCTAGATTTAGGCTTTCTCTTATGCCCACCAAGTGTTTGATGAAATGCTGATCTTGTCTTTTAGAGGATTTACTTGTCTTAGCTCAAAGGATTGATTGTCTAAGAAGTATTTTTGCTTGAATAGAATTGGTTGAACCTGCTTGCTATTGATCTTAGCACTAATGGGAGTTAGTTCTTGTTAGGATGTTTTAGCAAAGTGTTAAACATCAAGGGATTGGGTTTAGCTTGTTTGATTGTTGAATTATGTTCCTAGGAATTAGCATTACTTGCTTTGTTGCATTGTTAATGAGTTTGATAATGACTTAGTCTTTTGTTTAAATCCTCCAAACTCCATAACCACATCTAGGATATTTGCTTCTATTATTTGAATTTCGAATTTGCTGCCTTGCTTAGTCTTATTTAGATTGCTTTTGCTTGCTTGAAGTTTTAATCACTTGATAGGTCTATTATCCCATCTTGTTGGCTTGAATTTAGTGATCTACTGCATTCCTATTGTCTGACATTGCTCAATATGGATTAACAACTATATACTATAATGATATGAGTATATGTAGAAATTGAAGTAGAGTAAACTCCTACATCATGTACATTTCTCCTGGAAAATAGCATCTTGCCCATTTGTCCACATGAACATTACCATTAAGATATTCAGCTGCACCAGGATACTTGGTTCTAAAAGTATCAAAAAGTGTGAGGAACTCACTCTCTGTATATGCATGAGCGTATTCTTTGAAATTCCTCACACATCTATCTTTGTTGACGTAATAGACATTCGCTTTCACATTATAAAAAAAAATATAGTATGCAATACCCTTGTTCAGACAACAGGAACATCGCGTGCGCAGACTTGATAAGGCTTTGAATTTCTATTAGAAAGAAGCACTAATCCAGGATTATCCAGTACCACTGATTGCAACATATTCAGAACCCACATCCAGCTAGCATCTTTCTCACCATCAACTACACCAAACGCAATTAGATAATGGTGATGATTAGGATCTTGAGCTGTAGCAACTATTAAAACACTACCATATCCAGTCTTAAGGTGGGTTCCTTCCACAACAATGACTTTTCTCATGGCTTAGAATCCTTCAATGATAGCTCCTAACGCAAATAATAGATACTTTGAACTTTTTGTTTTCTTCGAATTCCACATAAGTTCGTGTACTAGGATTCATCGACTCTAGCATGTACATACAAAAATACATCAACTGGTAACTCTCTGTTGGACTTCCCCGCACATCATTTGCAGCTTGTGTTTTTCCCTCAAAGCAGTAAAGTATGATACTTTAACCTTAAGTGTTCCTTGAACCATGCCGATTAGATGTTTTGGAGTTGGAGTGTCAAATTTACCCAATAATCTTCATGAAAAACAGATGCAACCAATCCCAGTGTCTCTTTCCTTTTATTTTTGACTGTAACTGATGAAGCTCGAGAGCATGTATGCATCGTGTTGTAAGTTCTTACAGATAAACAATCTGATTCCATCTCCTTTGCAGCTCGTAAAGACCACTTGCAACCATCTTGTGTCACGACATTTACCACATATCGCTTTTTGTCAGACTTGAATGTATTGACCTCAAAACAATTCTGATGTGAAGGTAAATGAACTAAATCTAGCACTGTCTGCTTAATTCTAAATTCTTGACCTAGAATCATTTCAATACCATCTTCCTAGCCATTATTTACTGCTACTTCTTCTATAGCAGGTGCAACCTTAATATTATCAAGTTCTTTCCTTGACACATTTTTTTGTTCTGCTTTATGGGCTTCTGATGGCTCACCTCTATGAAGAGTAATCATACCAGCATTAACATCCATACCACTTGGAAACACCTCATCATTTCTTGCACCATTTTCACTTTCACGATCCTCTCTTGCCGGTTGCAAAAAAATCTTGATTTTGATCGACATCTTTCATAATCTCCACATGCAAAACACTTTTACATGTACCGTTATTCACTGGCATCAGGTAGCCGAAAACATTCTCATCATTCCAGGTATATGCTGGTTTCTTAGGATCCACTACCAATGGAAAGTAACTGACTTTCAGCTGCGTATTAGCTTCATCTATCTTTACCTTCCTGCATATTGCCGTGATTAATCCAGAATGACCTCCTCAACATATGTCTTCATCACTAAAGTGTGAATTTCATCTTCTCCTGAGACCTATCTTATGACATCACCGTCCTTTGAATACCATTCCCATAATCGAAGCATATAACAGTGCAACAACCTCTATTCATTGGCTCATGAACAAGAATAATAAATACCATTAGTATATATCTCAATCATATCAGTTCTCTCAGTAATACAACCTTGTTATACCCCAGTTGTTCCCATAATACTGGTTCTATCTGTATTACCAGTTTTCTAAACAATGCTCAATAATACCAATTGTTCTCAGTAATATCCGTTGTCTTATTAATACCAGTTGGTTCAGTTATACCGAGTTCGTGCACCTAGAAAATTCCTATTTATCTACGAATTTACAATGATTTACTACGATTGAGGGTGATTCGATGCACATATGTTTATCATATCAATCAAATTCTGTTTATTATGCTCTTATATTGGCTAATAAAAACAGTTAAAATAACATAAACTATATCATTTTATATTTGATTTCTTTTTAGAATTTTCCATCAGCTGAATTAACAACAAAGTTTTTTTATTTTGACATATGTTGTTTTGTAGGCTTAGAAGCGTAAAACAACTGGTACGAGCTTAAAAACAGACTATACATTAGAAACAGACTATACTTTGGATTTATATATATATTATATAAGAAAACAGACTATACATTGGTAGAAACAGAAAATTTAATTCATTGCACAAAAATTATCTGAGTCAAAAGTATCCAATCTAAAAAAAACAAAAAAACTATCCCATAAAAAACCCTGACCCAAAGGAACATATGGTAACTCGTTTCGTAATGATATCTCTTATATTTACACCATTTAGGCTTGCATTTAGTTCATATCTTAGTCTTTTTTTGCATGTTTTCTTTTGCTTTTGTCCTATTCTTCTTTGTTTTTAGACTTAGGTTGCATTTAGGGTGTAGTTTTTATTTTCCTTGCATAAGGAGTGTTTCTAGGTACCTAAGGAGCCATTTAAGACAAGGAGGAAGTGTGGGAATGATCCAGGGAGTTCCCCCAATCAAAGAGGAGCAAGAAGAACCAAGAAGGCATAATTTTAGCCTAGCGTCGATCACAAACAAGCCCACATCTTACGATGTGATGAGGCAGAGAGAAACGGGTGTTTACATCAAGCACATACATCGAGCACTCAAGATCGATGTGAGAACATCGACCATCTACATTGGATAATGTAAACCACCCGAGACACTAGTCAAACACACCGTGCACCAGCATCGGACATAATCTGCTCGATGTCCCAAGCATCGATCAACCACATCGCACGATGTGAACAATAACTCAACATCGAGCTCTCATATCGTGCAGTGCAAACAACCCGAGAGGAGCCACAATGCACACCGATCACTGGCGTCGTACGATGTGGAGGATAGCAGAAAACCAAGTCCAACATCGATCATGGCTGATCGATGTAAACCCCCTTTCTGCCAAAACAATTTCCAAAGTACCCAACTCCACTCCTTTCCTTTATGAATCCTTTTTTATTTATTCTGAGTATCCCTTATCACCCTCCTTCAAGCTTATATCACACAGAGGACTGTGTAATCTAAGTGTGGGGGAGGGCATTGCATTTGACATTGTGTTTTGTTTTCTTATCTTCTCTTTTGCATACTTGGGTCTCATGCATTCATGCATTCATCTAAATGCACTAAAAATCCATAAAATTTTAAATAAATTTGGAACCAAAAAGATCAATTAGTTGCATTTGCATAACTAAGATTGAGTATAGACGCATTCCATATAGGTTTTCGTACATTTGCATAGGGAGTAGATGATAAACACTTGTCAAGATGTTAATGTTTGAGTTTTTTTCAATGCTTTGGTTATCTGTTGTTTGATTGCATTGTAGTGTTTGAAGTTAAGGCTGCACCATATCTTGAATACTTGCATTTATATTCTTGTCTTTTGCTGACACTTGCTTTGATTTGATGCCAACTCTGTTTATTAGAACCATAATCTTGACAATTAATTATCATGTTTATGCATTGAGAGTGATCACATGGCTACCCATATACATATTTGGGTTATCTTCTTCTCTTCTAACCACTCTTGTTAACCTAAGTAGCCGATCCTCATCATTATGGGACAGTTAACCGCACCCTAACCCAATCCTTTTTTCTGAACTTAAACACTATTGTGAGAGTTGTGAGGCCTTGCATTGCATTATTTTCGATTATATCTTGGCAAAGAGTGTTAGGAATAAGGCTGGCAAGGAAAAGCTCTCTTGTAGACACCAGCTTGCATCTTGAGCTTGGTATTAGGTTAGGAATTTGGGAAAAGGGTAGTATAAGTGGTTTGAGTTGTATTGTTTATATCCTTTGAAAGAAGAACAAGAAGTATGGGGGAAACAAGTTAAGTTTGTGGTTAAGTATAAGGAAGAAAAACTCAAGTGTTAAAGAAAAAGAAGGTGCCAACAGCAACAAAACTCACAATGGTCATCCCAAAAGGAGGAGTCAGACCAAGCAACCCACCAAAGGTGAAGAAAAAGATGCCAATTATATAACAAAGAAGAGCAAGTCCCAACAAAGAATCAACCACACAAGCAAAAAGAAGAAGGAGTTTCCCCCAAACATGAAGAAAGAAGAGATCAATTTTTTTGGAAAATGGTAGATTTAGGGGTTTCACTTTGGGGTTTAGAATAAAATAGGTTCATCTTGGGGTAAAAAAGGCAGAAGAGAGCTTTTACTTGCATGCATAGGTGTGCTTTTACCTTTAGCATTTTGCCTAAGATAGAATCATTTCATTGAGTGATCCCTTATGCTGTTGAACCTTTATTTGAATGAGATCATTTTCATCTCATTACCATGTCCCTTTAACCAAATGTATTCACTTGGTTTGCATAAACTTGATCCATTGGTTACCATTAATGAATGTTAAAGAGTTTGCTGATTTGAATGCTTGTGTAGGCGAAGCTAGAGTGTATTGTTTGCTATGATAGGTATGGCTAAAGCTTTTGAAGTAGAACAATCTCTTTGCATTTTAGATACGATAACTTGGACATTGAATCAATTTTCCATTGACATCTTTAGTTTTGAGCTCCCACTTTCAAACCTCACTCTCCCATTTGTTCTCATTTGCTTGAGGATAAGCAAAAGGCAAGTGTGGGGGTGTTGATATATACTATATTTACACCATTTAGGCTTGCATTTAGTTCATATCTTGGTCTTCTTTTGCATGTTTTCCTTTGCTTTTGTCCCATTCTTCTTTGTTTTTTGACTTAGAATGCATTTAGGGTGTAGTTTACATTTTCCTTGCATAAGGGGTGTTTTTAGGTACCTAAGAAGCCATTTAAGACAAGGAGGAAGTGTGGGAATGATCCAGGGAGTTCCCCCAATCAAAGAGGAGCAAGAAGGACCAAGAAGGAAGAATTTTAGCCTAGCATTGATCACAAAGAAGTCCACATCATACGATGTGATGAGGCAGAGCGAAATGGAGCTCACATTGATCACTACCATCGATCAAGCATGAACGATGTAAAGAGACAGGACACAGGCATTAATCAAGGACATCATACGATATAAGAAGGCCGAGACTACAAGAACTTTGCATCGATCATCCACATCGATCATCCACATCGATCATTTACATTGATCATGGCTGATCAGTGTCATCCACAACGAGCACTTACATCGATCAAGCATGCCCGATGCTGACCCAGTTTGAAGATAATTTATTTACAATTTTGCCATTCTGCTTAGACTCATATAAATACTTAAAATTCCTTATTTCTGGGAACATCCTATTATCCAACAGTCCTTCGTTTTCTAGTTTCTTAATCATACTTTGTAGCTTGAATCTTTTCTTGATTTCAATATAAGTTTGCATTTCCCTTCTTATTTAGTCTTTCTAATCATGATTAGCTATCTATTTCTCTTTGGTTTGATGGTTTCAATGGTGATTAGTGAGTATTACTTTTAGGGATTTGAGATGGATTCGGTTCAGGAAATTTGATGCTTGATCTATGGTTGCTTAGTGTTAAGTCTTCCATTTCCTTTCTTGATTGCTATGTTTAATACCTAATTAGCTTTAGCTAAGTTGATTAGGACCTTAGGGTCATTTTATGCCCACCAAATGTCTGATGAAATGCATGAACTGCTTTGCAAGAGAATTGCTTGTCCTAGCTCAAGGGATTGACTGTCTAAGGAGTAATTTGGAAATATAGGATTGTTAGATTGTCTCAATGCTTGTTGTTTATCATTTCACTAATGAGAATTATTTATTGTCTTGATAATTAGTAAAGAGATTAGTACCAAAAGATTGGATTAGTCATATAAATGAATTCTATGGATGAGGAATAACATTGTGTGAGTTTGTAAGCATCATAGGTTGAGTAGAGAATTCCCTAATACCAATTATCCCATCTCAAGTCCTGTTTTTCATTTGTTTTTAGTTCATTTCGAAATTGCTCTATTTTTTCTTAAAGTCTAGTTGCTTGGCTTGCTGTTCACTCTTTGTTTGATGTTTGCTTCAAGTTGCTTTGATTCCTTACGTTGTTAGACATCTAAACTTTCTTTATCTGCTTGAACTAAGAGCTCTATTGCTCTCTTACTGCTTCAAACTTCCCTTTTTGGATTGATAAACTCAATACTACAATGACTAATGTGGGTTGAGGATTGAGATAGGATAAAAACCTACATCATGTAACAATGAGACGAACTGATTTCCTAGAAAGTGAGAAAGATTTTGAATTTTGCCTTTTATTCATTAAATATGTTGAAGATGTAACTCGCGGTCGGTTAGCTCAATCATAATTTTAACCTTAATACAATCTGAGCAAGACGAGAGAAGCAGTCGGGAGCCCGCAGAAAAAGAAAAGAGCAATTAATCGGGAAGATCAGCCTCAAAGCAACCACGACAAACAGACGAAGAGACCCAGTCAGACACCGTGTTTTCTACCAAAACTCTATAGTGCAAGTCCGAACCAAAAATCAACGGGACCAAGTCGTCAAGACTACCAATGATATAATCTCACTCAAAGAAAGTTCGCACGACGATCTCTTGGTCATCGAACTGATTATAAGAAACAACACTGTTACTAGTAAAATGATGGACTCTGGGAACTCCGTAAACTTTGTTTTCTCTAAAACACTCAAGAGGATGGGTATCAGTTTATCATAGGAACATTCAAATGCAAGGCCTCTAACAGGATTTGACTAAGGAACAACAATGACTCTAGGAGCGAGAGAGTTGTACCATGGAGGAGGTCGGGAAGGCTCGCTTTTCCGGTTGGATGGTTTCCGAGCTTCCTGAGGGTGCCTTTCCTGGAATCTCATACCCTTAGATTCAGTTTCACTTGAAGGTTTTCAATAACACCTAGAAGCAGGGAAGCGGATGGTCGATTTCCTTATGTCCAAGATGGCGGTACTCCGTGGTCGGTTGTGTCTCTCTCAAGTCAGATGGCTCGTGCCAGATCAGTTATTTGGAGTGATTCACCATACGGGCGTGTGGCCAACAGTAAAGGTGAACACCGGGTCGGAAGACATGATCTCCTGTATAGTCTGTAGGAGAGCACCTTTCTCGTGGAAGATCATAAAGAGAAAAAAGCTGAGTTCCAGGGTAAGCGATCAGAACTTTGGATATGAATCCATAAACTGGAACTTAAGAGATCCCATGATTACTAGTGCCTGGACTATGGATATGAAAAAAGGAGGGACATGTTGGCTGTGATGGTGGGGCTACGTGGCATCGGTGTGTCTCTTCATCCTTATATCATGTTTCTATTAACCGTCTTTGGATTGGAAGTTGTTTCTGTTTCCGTGGTTGAAGGGCATACAGTATATTCTTGCGAGCATCTTCTTTATCATCATCTCTCTCCCATGTCTTCTTTTTTTCTCGTTTGCTTCCTTCCTTTCTCCCTCTCTTGCATTTTTGAAATGTTGTTTGCACACATTTAATTTTCCTTTTTGCACTGTCCATCTGCCCTTTGGTGTTATAATAGAGGTTTTTGTGTAATCGTTATCCTTCGAGAACTTGCTTGTAAATGAATTAAATTTCTTTAATCATTTTCTTTTTTGAATGTGTTGAAATTTTTAGTTTCTCCTGTAATATCTTTGCATCTAATTCAACCTCTCGGGTTCCGGCTTAGCCACATATACGTATCATTCATGCTTCCTTTTTTCCCTACCCCATAATCGTTCAGAGTCGCCACACGGAGAGCGACATTCCACAAGTCGCTTGGCCTATTGCCCATATGTTCCTTGTTTTCAGATGGATTTTATTTTCGGGACCATTTTCATGGTTGCCTGTCCATCGGTTTACTCCCTCTGTGGGTGAGGAATTTTATTGAAGACAATCTCAAGAAAATAAAAGATTGAACATAGTGCAATCCTTATTATTTCAAAATGATACACATGGATCCAGGGAATTCACAATGCAGAGTATTAAACCAAATCACTTGTTTTTTGCTTCTTTACTGTCCAGACTTCCAAACAATCCCATGTGAGTGTAACACCCCGACCACCCCTACCGGTGAGCACACCCACGTCCTATCTCGGGCCCGTGGGTGCCACCTCTGTCTGATGCCCGTTGCATTATTTTTCTTGAAGGCCTGACCGACTTATTTACTGACCCTGCAATCACCACATGATATATCACCGTGTTTTGGCCTCACTCATACGGCTTCGGGAATCACTTCACGAAAGGTCACCTATCCTAGTCCTGCTCCAGCTCAAGCACGCTTAACTCTGGAGTTCTCTCAGGCCCACTAACCGAAAAGATAAGTGCACTTTGGTGACATATGTAGCCAAATCAATCTATTTAAGCTTATTCAAATGGGCCAAGCTTGGGTCGCTACAATTTTCCCCCACTAAACGGGAATTCGTCCCCAAATTCTGATCCAGACGGTGTGAGCCCTAACCCCCAAGCCCTAAGACAGTCTTCTCGGACAGAACCAGTTTAACTTCTCAGGCTCTGATACCATTTGTAACGCCCCCGACCGCTCCTACCGGTGAGTACACCCACGTCCTCTCTCGGGCCAACGGCCCCACCCCTGTCCGACGGCGGGTGCATTATTTTTCTCGGAGGCCCGACCGACTTATTTACTGACCCTGCAATCACCACATGATATTTTCCTGTGTTTTGGCCTCGCTCACACGGTTTTGGGAATCACTTCACGAAAGGTCACCTATCCTACTCCTGCTCCAGCTCAAGCACACTTAACTCTGGAGTTCTCTCAGGCCCACTAACCAAAATGATAAATGTACTTTGGTGACATAGGTAGCTAAATCAATTCATTTAAACTTATTCAAATGGGCCAAGCTTGGGTCGCTACAATTCTCCCCCACTAAACGGGAATTCATCACCAAATTTGTGAGTCCTAACCCCCAAACCCTAAGACAGTTTTCTGGGACAGAACCAGTTTGACTTCTCAGGCTCTGATACCACTTGTAATGCCTCTGACCGCCTCTATCGGTGAGCACACCCATGTCCTCTAAGTCAGGCCCGTGGGCTCCACCCCTGTCCGACAGCGTGTGCGTTATTTTTCTCGGAGGCCCGACCGACTTAGTTACTGATCCTGGAATAACCACATGATCTTTCCCCGTGTTTTGGCCTCACTCACACAGCTTCGGGAATCACTTTCCGAAAGGTCACCCATCCTAGTTCTGCTCCAACTCAAGCACGTTTAACTTTGGAGTTCTCTCAAGCCTACTAACCGAAAAGATAAGTGCACTTTGGTGACATAGGTAGCCAAATCAATCCATTTAAACTTATTCAAATAGACCAGGCCCGTGGCGCTATAATGAGTCCAAGGCACAAGTTTTCCCTCTCTGAACAAGAATGTCACGGAATCAAGTCACTTGATCTTTGATTATTTTCTTGAACTCTCTATTCCAATAACTTATTTTCTCGTCACATTTGACTCAAAGAAGTTGACCATTTGCCTTTCAGATTCAAACTTCCTCATATTAGATAATAGATTTGTTAGTTCAGGCTTGGGTATATCAGCTTCATAGACTAGAAAATTATCGAGCAATACGTCTTTAAAAAAAATAAAATTAATGTAATTGTCAAACAAATTAAATTGCTATGCTTGCTTAGCTTAAAGAAGGTGAAGTTTTCAAAAGTCAAACTGACCAACGTTGAAATATACAACAAAAAAGAATGGCAAAAACTAATTTCTTCAACTATGAATATGCAGTTTCTTATCGAGATATCAGCATAGTAACAACCTCAGATAAAGTTATTAAGATATTGTTTATTACTAGGTTCTTATGTTCACTATTAACAATACGAGCTTGATAATTATCAATTTACATAGCATAAACAGTAAAATGAAAATGAACATCATTAATTACAATAACCAATAAACATATACTAATATATGATGCACGTGCAACTGCATACATACAATATTCATATGTGAGGTTAGGAAAATTCTCGTTCTTAGTTTCACATAATGGAAAGAGGAGAAACCACTAAATATAGAGTCAACTTTTGCTATAAAAGACAATACATTGAATGGTTTTGCCTGCAAAACAAAAAAAATCTCAGTATTTTTAATCTAAAATATATTTGTCCCCAACTAAAATATCATATTACTAAATACATAACTAACCCCATTTCATATGCAATAATTACATTGGTTCGATTTTCCACAATAATCGTAAGAAATTCAGCCATTCAAGCTGGTATTGATACAATGAACCTTTAGCAACACAAGACAACTAAATTATTACATATTTAGTACCAAACAAGGGGAGTAATATATCATATAGTTCAAGTAGCCAAGATACGTATAACAAACTCATGAGTCTGGTTGAACTTCTTGAAATCTCCATGATTTCTCTTAAAATCGACATGCTTATCTCTACAATGCTGATTATTGATATCCTGAGATCTCTAGATTTTATTCTCGAATGTTGAGATGTCTAATTCAGACTTTCAGTAGCATTCATCATAAGCAAGTTCTTGATAGTTCACCATATACTCCTTCACATCTTTTTCTCCCCCGCATCAATAGCAAAAACTATTACCATTGTTACAACAACATCCATCAAGGAAGTCTACATGCCATATTTTTCAAACTTTCAAAACTATTAACAATGGAGATAATTTTGCTGTAAACTTGCACATATCACATGGTGATCAGCATGAATTCGAGAAATCTTACAAGTCCATTCCTCATTTAAAAAGAAGGGTAAACAAATTTCATAGAAAAAAGTTAGTCATTAACAATGGAGAAGATTTGGTTTCCATTCGTCCTTAGATGACCATTGTTGACCAGATTATTGCTTGCCTGTCAGTCTCTTATAACTCATTTTTATTTGTGCAGTTTAGCCAATATATATGAGTTGTTTCTTTTAACATCTCAAATCTAATTAAGTTATAAGAAACTGACTAGTAAGAAATAATCGGACAACAACAATGGTCACTAAAGATGAATGGAAACAAATCTACTCCATTGTTATTGACTAACTATGTTTTCTTATAATTTTTTTTCACCCTTCTTTTCAAACGAGGAATTAACTTGTAAGTTTCCTCGAATTCTTGCTCGTTCACCCTGTGATTAGCATAAGTTTGCAACAAAATCTTCTCTTTTGTTAATAATTTGTAAGTTTGAAAAACATGGCATGTGGAAGTCTGTGATGGATGTTATTGTCACATTGATAATTGGTTTTGCTATTGTTGCACAGGAGAAGAAGGTGTGAAGAGTATCTTGTGAAGTACTAAGAACTTGCGTATGACGAATGCTACTATGAGTCTAAATCAGACATCTCATCATTCAAGAATGAAATGTAGAGATTCAATGATATGAATGATCAACATCACTTAGATAAGCATGTCGATCCTGAGAGAACACATGGAGATTTCAACCAGACTCATAAGTTTTTTACATGTATCTAGGCTACCTAAACTATTATATTGTTTCTGCAGTGTTATGATATATTACTCCTCTTGTTTGATACTAAATATTTTATGATTTGTTTGTCTTGCGTTATTAAAAGCTTATTGTATCAATACCAGCTTGAAGGGGTGAATTTCTTGTGATTTTTAAGGGAAAATTAAATCAATGTAATCATTGTAGTTAAGATAAGGTTAGATATGACTTCAATAATATGATATCTCACTTTAACTCGTGACAGATATATTTTTTTAAGTTAAAAATATTGAGATTTTGTTGTGTTGTAGGCAAAACATTCAAAACTGTTATCTTTTTAGCTTCTCTTTTCCAATGAAAGCTGGTTTTGTATTTGGTCCTCCCCTTTCGACTTTACAAAACCGGGAGCAAGAATTTTTCACATGGAACCTCACACAAAAATGTGGTATGTATACAGTTGCCTTCACATCATGTATTGGCGGTATATGTTTATTGGTAAATGGGTGTTCATTTTTATTTTATAGTTCAAGTTATGTACATTGGTAATTACCAAGCTCGTGTTGTTATTATATAACATGAGTTTTACTTCGCAAAAAGTCATAAGAAGAACAAAAGAATGAGTAAAGTCAGTTTCGGAAAGAAGGACCTAATGAAGTTTGATGTCATCCTCACATATTATGCGATGATCAACACAGACACAACATTCCTAAAACCAATCAGGTGGAAATTACTAAGGAATAATGCAGATGAGGTTCAATGGTAAACTGAAAAAGTGATTAATTAGACGACTTGGACGTAAGTAATGTTCCATAGACTCCCCTTGGTTAGGGTCGAACTACATATCCTCAATAGAAGGTGATGCAAGGAAAGTAGTAGAGGCTAGTGTTGGGGAAGGGGTGGGGACACCACAACCAACCAACATGATAGATTCATTCATGGAGCATGCACGCGTCTAAATGTTGATGGTCTAAAGCAAAATATCTCGCCTCATGTGCAAGTCGTGCTAGTAGCGTAGGCGGAGTGTATAGTTCATGTGGACTACAACATAGTTACCATTACCCAAATGGAAAAGGATATGACGAAAATGGATTATGCTATCAGTCTGTGCAAGACATATGTCAATAAGGATGCAGCATGGAATAGTAGCACATCAGATTGAATCTCAAAAGAAGTTGTTAAGGAAAATAACATGCACACGTTTATTGTTCGATATAATAGTCACCATATAAATGAAACGGTGTTGGAAAAAGAGTTCTTGTCATGCCCCATACTCACCCATTTCCCAAGTGATAATGAAATCTATTACGAGAGGTGAAGTTTTTTTTTTATCATGCATATAGTCTAATTATTTTAAATACGAGAAGAAACAAAAGGTAGTTGTAGTTTCTTATATGTTTGTTAACTTCTGACAAAATAGGTTTATATATTTTATTTTTGAGAAAAATATTATGATCAAAATTTAGTGATACAGTCACATCTTGAAATTCTGAAATTGGTTTTTGGAAGGTAAAAGAATGGTTGCATTGATGATTCTTTTGTATATAAACTTAGCTTATGATCTGGTGGTTAGAGTAGAATTGTATTTTTGGTTTGAATACTATGTTACACAGATAAAACAACTAATATGTCTAATGATTTACAATTATGACCAAAGATGGATCCAAAATCTTTTATATGAGAGTTAAAATTTATATTTATTAATTTATAATTATTTTAAAATATAATATTTAGTCCAAACTAGAAAAACAAAACTATAATCGGAATTTTAATTCTTCACTAAAAAAATATAAAAAAACTTCGGTTTGAGGCCCATATAAAAAAAAAATTAAAAAATGGTGCAAAAACAAATTTGAACTTGGGTTTGGAAGAGATTTCAATAATTAAGTTTTTAACCAATTAAACTGTATAACATTGACTTAATTTTAGTTAAAATTATATTTTATATTTTGAAAGGGTGTCACTTGACCTACCTTCCCATAATGTGTGTCCACCTTTGATTATCACCAATTCACTCCACCACAAACATTAATATATCAAAGTAAAGATATTTCTGTAGATCAAAAGCAAACTAAATTATAAATCAAACATAAGATAAGAGAAACATTGAAAAAATAATATTATTTAACAAAATTGTCAAGCTAAAGGATTCACTTGTTGTCTAAGAAAACAATCTAGATCTTGCAATAGTATCTTCGTGATGATGGTACTTGTTTTAATAAATCTGAAATATTTATATTTACTAATATTAAATAAAATGATTGGATCTACAGAACATATATTTGTCAAAAGGATTCATATGGAATTTAAATGATATTTGTTTTATCGTATCTAATCTTTCATCAAATTTTCAATCTAATTTTCTTATATCTAATCCAAAACAATGAATAATAAAGATAAAATATAGAAAAATATGAAAAATATTAAAAGAAGAGATAGTAAAAAAAAAACTGATAACATTCAATCACAAAACATTATTTAAATATTGAAAACCACATATAACATTAAATGAAAATCAACATTTTCAGAATTTTGTTTAGTAAAACATACCTTTCGGAATGTTAACCGAATATGCGATTTTTTCTTTCATACGATCAAAATTTAATAAAATTTCTCAGATGATATCATCGTTTTTAGTTTTTTGTTTCTACGGCGTAAATGAAACCTATAGAAAAAGTTTCAGAGTTTGAGACTCTTATATAGACAAAATTTTTTTTAACCTAGATAGAAAATAAAGAAAACGACATCGTATATCAATTAAAAGCAATATATATACTCCATGTGGATCCATTTCTTCTTCTTCTCGAACAAAACAAATGTCATTTATCCAACATTAAAGCTTTTAAATTAAGGTAAAATATTTTTGTTTATTATGGTAGTTTTATGTTTATGAATAAACAAACAAGCTTTAGATGATGTGAAAAGTAAATTATGTGATGTTATTTTTCAATTTAGAAATTTCATTGAAGATTTATTTTTAAAATATTTTGTTCATTGGATTATTAAACTTCTTTTCTAAGTTTCATAGTCTTACATTGGTAATTAAGAAAAATTGTTATAGTTAAATGGGCATAAATTCATAATGAATCTAGAGATTTCTCTCTCATTCTAGAATATTTCATATTTACATAGAAAAAGAGTTTCATATATCTTCACTTTTCTTTGAAATCTCAATGTACAAAAGTGATATTAATGGAGATTAGAAAACGTATCAACCATTATAATGGTAACTTAATCACCATGTAATGATCACATATGCTTTGACCAAATTAAAGTTTTAATGGCATTTGGTTTGATTTCTTTTTTCCATATTGTGTTTCAAAAAAAAAAATAAACAAAAAGAATTAATATGGACATAAAATCTAATTAATAAATCAAAATCCAAACATGAAATGTGGAACTTGAAACATTTTTGACACTTAGTTAAAATGTAAAGTTTTCATGCTTATTAAGCACATTATTTTTAAACTCAATTTTTTCATTCACAACAACTCTGATTTTCACATTTGATTATATTACATTAAATGTTCATGGCTACGATTTTATCGTGCCCAACATCTGATTATTCAGATGAATGACACAGGGCTTTTTATGCCTTGTAGTGCAACCTCAACTGCACTAGGTGTAGTATAGTGGCAATGAGTTAATCAATCCAAACAAGGGGAAGTTATAGAAGATGCAACAATCTTGAAAAGCTAGGCAAAAATAAATTTGCAAATCAGTCACACTCAAGCAAGCAAGAATGTAATCAAGTAACTAAGTGACAAAAGCAAAACGGAGCAATTCTAAATGTAGCAAAACAGAGCAAAACAGAATAATACTAAGCAGGACCACTAAAGAAGATTAATAATACCTTTACTAGCTATAATCCTAATCCACTTTTAATGGTGAAAATATAACTAATAAGCATTAATAACAAGGTCCTTAAAGCCTAATAAACATTCTAGAACTGCCAAGCTTACTTGTCTCTCAAGCAATGGATAAAATACTAACTCCTACTCCCATTCATAATCAGTATTCAAAATCAGTTCCTTTTCCTTCAAGTACTAAAGCATTAAGAACAACTGTGCAAGAAATGATAGATGCAAAGAGTCATGATTATCTAAACACCATTTTCATGCAACAACCTTCATTCAAGCATTTCAACATACACCTTACATGCAAGTCAAACACGCCTCTAATCTTTTTCTCAATAAAGGTTTTACTAAGCATTAAACACAATTTCCAGAGAAGAGATTAACAAAGATCTAACAACCTAGCACCCTAATCGATTATTAAACCATCATAATCTACCTTAATCTTAAGTCTAAAAGTAGACTACTCACTAAACATGTTTAAATCCTTAAGATTAAGATTAAACATGATTAGATGAAAGCAAAAGACAAGAAATGCAAAGAAAATAACAATACTTAAGCAATAAAACTTCAAGATCAATGAACTCTTAAAAAGTTCTTAAAAATGAAGGTTTTTGGTGCAAAAGATTAAAAAAAGATAAAGATAGGATAAAAACTGGATAAAGTGGCCTTTTTAGACTTAGGCTATTTATAGGGAAACCACAAAATAGACGTAGTCAATTAAAAATAGACAAAGTCAACCAGTGATGTCTCTTATATTTGCACCATTTAGGACTGCATTTAGTACATGTTTTAGTCTCATTTTTCATGTTTTCCTTATCATTTGTCTCATTTTCCTTATCTTATAGACATAGGTTGCATTTAGATATAGTTTGCATTTTCCTTGCATATAGAATGTTTTTAGGTACCGAAGGAGCTGTTGGAGACATTGTGGAAGAGTGGGAGTGATTCAAGAAGAGGTCCCAGCTAAGGAGAACCAAGAAGAGCCAAAGGAGTACACTTCCAGAGCTGAAGTCAGGCTGCACACCGGGCATTATGGCCGGTATCTACCACTAGCCAAGGAGGAGGTTCATATCAGGCATCACATCGAGCAGTATGCCCGATATTTGAGAGACACACTTACATCAAGCACCACATTGGGAAAGACGTGCCCGATGTAACCTTGCAGGAACAATCAGAGTTCCACATTGAGCAGGATGTCGGGCAAGGCATGCCCGACCTTCAGGAAGAGTCCTTGTCTTCACATCGAGCAACAAATCGAGCATGGTGCCCGACATCCGAACCAGAAGAAGCTCCACTTCGAGCATGATATCGACCACTGAGCCCGATATGTGCTCGTCCAGAAGTTCAAATATTTACAAGATTACCACTGTTTTAGGGTCCCATGCTTTTTACTACAAATACTTAAAGATCTAAAAATGTTAGGCATCATTTGTTCTTGATTTCAAACTCTATTTTCTTTGATTTTGTGATTTGTAAGAACAAAGTTTCATCTTTTAATCTAAGTTTCTGCACTTTTATATTTAATCTTTCTTAATCTCTCTCCTTAATCATGTTTAACTATTCTTTCTTTATAGATTTGATGGTTTTCACCATGATTAGTGAGTAGTTAAAGGCTCTTAGGTTGGGTATATTAGGGGGATTCTATGCATTGATTACTGTTTGTTTGTGCTTATTACCATTGATTCCTCTCTATTAGACTGTTTAGATACTAGGTCTCTCTTGATCTCTTAAACCTAGATTATAGCTTTCTTTTATGCCCACCAAGTGTTTGATGAAAAGCTGAACCTGTCTTTTAAAGGATTTATCTATCTGATCTCAAAGGATTGACTGTCTAAGGGATATTTTAGCTTGATAGAATTGGTTGAACATGCTTGCTAATGAGTCTAGCACTAATGGGAATTAGTTTCTGCTAGGTTGTATTAGTAAAGAGATGATCACCAAGGGATTGGGTTTATCTTGCTTGATTGTCCAATTATATGCCTATGAATTAGCATTACTTGCCTTGTTGCATGGTTAATGAGATTGAAAGCATCTTAGTCTTGCGTTTGTATCCCTCTTACTCCATAACCTCATCTAGGATCCTTGCTTTTAGTTTATTGAATTTCAAATTTTCTTAAGTGCTTGTCTTGATTACTTTGATCATTTTCTAATCACTGCTCTTGCTAGTTTTGTTTGGTTGATGATTCATTAGGTTGATAGCTTAAACAATTATGTCTATATTAATTCTTCTTGTTTATTTTTGTTTGAAACACATCCCTCGCCGCCGTTTATTCGCTTTCACGAGTCATTTCGCTCGCCGCATCAATCCTGTGACTTTCACTCATTTTTCCTTGGTAAGCTTCTTCTTTTTCTTTCTTTTCTTCTTCTTTTGAGCCCTTCCCTAGCCTATGCCTCGGATGCCTAAGCAGAGAGGGGCCGGTTCTTCCGGATCTGACGCTTGTCATTCTGATTCTACCGCCGACCTCCGAGAGGACACGTTGCTTCTCACGTGTGCCTTTGATGACCCCATCTCTCTGTCTTCTGTGAGTCCTGGTGATGGGGATTCTCCTGATGCTTTGGGGGGCGGCGGCTCCGTCGGAGACCCGGCGGATTTATTGCACTTTTCTGGATTCGATCCGCCCTTGCAGTACGCTCTCGAAGCTCTTTGACCGTTCGGCTTCCGCTTCCCAAGCGCCCCTGGGCTGTATCGCCCTTTATGCTGATTGTTGGTTGAACGAACTTCGATGTCGGCTCCCAAAAGCCTTGAATGACTTCTGTCAGCTGACGGGGAATTGCCCTAGTCAACTGGTCCGTGCCATGTGGGGGGTTTTAAGCTCGTTCCAGGTCTTAAGTGACCTATCGGGGATTCCTATCGCCGCTGAGGACATTAAGGCCTTCTTTCACCTTAGGAAGAGAGTCGCACATGATCCTCTGTGGTATACCCTCGTTCGGAATGTCGTGGGGCCGATAATCCTCCCCACCAGCATGGGCAACGACCGTCGGTGGACCCATAACTTTTGCTTATAGCGGGTGGATTCTGCAAGTTCTGTGAGCACCACGTGGAGGGATCTCGGTAGGTGATTCCCTCATATCTTCCTGCTCTGTTCCTTGATCGTCTAACCATTTGATCTTATTGCAGATCCCACGGGGCCAAGAGACGTCGCGGGGTTGGTGAAACGTCTTACTGAGATTCCGCTCATATTCTACGACCAACCGTGAATATTATGTTCGTGAGATGTTATAAGACCAACGTTGCTTAAAACGAACCGTTGTTGGGTTTATGATGCTTTGCCACAGCTTTAGGACTTGCGAACCCAACTCGACTTATTTATCCGTTTTTCCGGCAAAACATAAAGAACATCGTATGGGATTTACCCAATGATGTTTGATCGGGGTATACCCAGCCATAATTTATATAGCGCGCTTTAATCCATGGAGGATGTTTGAGAACCCCATTGTCCAGTGAGAACGCAGGAGTTAGAATCCGTCAAGGATGAAATAGTTCGTCTGTTGTGGCCAACAATAGACGAGGTGAGTAATTTTGTCTTTAAATGTGTCTCTTATATTTGCACCATTTAGGACTGCATTTAGTACATGTTTTAGTCTCTTTTTTCATGTTTTCCTTATCATTTGTCTCATTTTCCTTATCCTATAGACATAGGTTGCATTTAGATATAGTTTGCATTTTCCTTGCATATAGAATGTTTTTAGGTACCAAAGGAGCTGTTGGAGACATTGTGGAAGAGTGGGAGTGATTCAAGAAGAGCCCAGCCAAGGAGAACCAAGAAGAGCCAAAGGAGTACACTTCCGGAGCTGAAGTCGGGCTGCACACCGGGCATTATGGCCGATATCTATGATAGGGTTCAGGTTTTACCCAAATAAAAACTACTGCAAGTGCACAGCAAAGCAGATGTAGTATAAGGGGTATCGAAATCCCAAGAGAGTAATGCTGACTACACTATCAATTATAGATTTGGACTAGGCTAAGCAAAATATGATGTATGTAATGCGAATGAATAATTAGAAATAAGCAAACGATGATATGATATGTTCTAAGTTCAGGAAGACTAAAAGCGCTAAGCTAGGGTAATTTGTAGGTATGAATCCAAGAATGTAGAATGCAGGGAATCAGGAATGATTAAGAACCGTTTTTAAACATGAATCTCTAATGCATAACTAATCAATTCTCATTGCAGAAGTTATCTATACCTAGATCACAAAGTTTCAAATCTCTTTCCAAACCCTAACAACCTAAGTATGCAGGAATGATCAGATTCAATTGTTTACAAAACTCCTAAGCCAAATCTCTTTGTACTAAGTTGTTTTGCTCATCAAATACTAGTTCAGGTTATGAATAATGCTCTCACATATATTTAACAACCTATGATTTTCGGATTCCTAGATGATGTGTCTCAGAAATTCGATTTTAAAGCAAGCAGAGATGAAAAACCATGAGATATTCCTAACAGATAGCGATTCTACACTCTTTTCATCAACCTTTGAGAAACCCTAACTTAACTAGCAGTTTACTCAGACATGATTATGAGATCACAAAGCATAACTGAATAAAATTGCATTAAGAGAAAGAGTAAGAAACAAAGGGGGTTCGAAATCTTCTCTAAAGAGTACAGGATTTGTCTCCCCAAAAAGCTCTAAATAAAATCTCTCTCTAGCTCTCTGGATTCTCAAAAACTAAGATAATAGCCAACAATGGCTGAAAAACCTAATAAATAGAAGCTAAACACGATCTGGGGTCTTCATGTAAATACAGGAAACTGCTGGGCCAATTCTGCAATTCTTCTTGATACTTTTAACAAATAGCCACGCTCCTTCCTCTCTGGATGACGAGCGTCACCAATGGGGTGACGATCGTCATCATTGGTGAATACTTTCTGCTTCGATCTTGGTACTTCGTGGCTTCAACTCAGAATGCTCCAAAAGGTTCCAATATCTCCAATTATGCTCTAGACATGCTTTAACCTGCAAAGACTCTTCTAGGACTCTAAAAAGACCAAAAAGACTCAATAAAAAAGGACTTATATCATGGTTAAAAACCATAAAAACCATGATATATCAATCTACCACTAGCCAAGGAGGAGGTTCATATCGGGCATCACATCGAGCAGTATGCCCGATATCTGAGAGACACACTTACATCAAGCACCACATTGGGAAAGGCGTGCCCGATGTAACCTTGCAGGAACAATCAGAGTTCCACATTGAGCAGGATGTCGGGCAAGGCATGCCCGACCTTCAGGAAGAGTCCTTGTCTTCCCATCGAGCAACAAATCGAGCATGGTGCCTGACATCCGAACCAGAAGAAGCTCTACTTCGAGCATGATATCGACCACTGAGCCCGATATGTGCTCGTCCAGAAGTTCAAATATTTACAAGATTACCACTGTTTTAGGGTCCCATGCTTTTTACTACAAATACTTAAAGATCTAAAAATGTTAGGCATCATTTGTTCTTGATTTCAAACTCTATTTTCTTTGCTTTTGTGATTTGTAAGAACAAAGTTTCATCTTTTAATCTAAGTTTCTGCACTTTTATATTTAATCTTTCTTAATCTCTCTCCTTAATCATGTTTAACTATTCTTTCTTTATAGATTTGATGGTTTTCACCATGATTAGTGAGTAGTTAAAGGCTCTTAGGTTGGATATATTAGGGGGATTCTATGCATTGATTACTGTTTGTTTGTGCTTATTACCATTGATTCCTCTCTATTAGACTGTTTAGATACTAGGTCTCTCTTGATCTCTTAAAACTAAATTATAGCTTTCTTTTATGCCCACCAAGTGTTTGATGAAAAGCTGAACCTGTCTTTTAAAGGATTTATCTATCTGATCTCAAAGGATTGACTGTCTAAGGGATATATTAGCTTGATAGAATTGGTTGAACATGCTTGCTAATGAGTCTAGCACTAATGGGAATTAGTTTCTGCTAGGTTGTATTAGTAAAGAGATGATCACCAAGGGATTGAGTTTATCTTGCTTGATTGTCCAATTATATGCCTATGAATTAGCATTACTTGCCTTGTTGCATGGTTAATGAGATTGAAAGCATCTTGGTCTTGCGTTTGTATCCCTCTTACTCCATAACCTCATCTAGGATCCTTGCTTTTAATTTATTGAATTTCAAATTTTCTTAAGTGCTTGTCTTGATTACTTTGATCATTTTCTAATCACTGCTCTTGCTAGTTTTGTTTGGTTGATGATTCATTAGGTTGATAGCTTAAACAATTATGTCTATATTAATTCTTCTTGTTTATTTTTGTTTGAAACACATCCCTCGCCGCCGTTTATTCGCTTTCTGATAGGGTCAGGTTTTACCCAAATAAAACTACTGCAAGTGCACAACAAAAGCAGATGTAGTATAAGGGGTATCGAAATCCCAAGAGAGTAATGCAGACTACACTATCGAATATAGATTCGGACTAAGCTAAGCAAAATATGATGTATGTAATGCGAATGAATAAATGGAAGTAAGCAAACGAATGTGTGAAGTTATCTAAGTTCAAGAAGTTTAAAAGCGCTAAGCCAGGGTAATTCGCAGGTTTGAATCCAAGAATGTATGATGCAGGAAATCAGGAATGATTAAGAACCGTTTTAAACATGAATCTCTAATGCATAACTAATCAATTCTCATTGCAAAAGTTATCTATACCTAGATCACAGAGTTTCAAATCTCTTTGTAAACCCTAACAACCTAAGCATGCAGGAATGATCAGATTCAGTTGTTTACAAAACTCCTAAGCCAAATCTCTTTGTACTAAGTTGTTTTGCTCATCAAATACTAGTTCAGGTTATGAATAATGCTCTCACATATATTTAACAACCTATGATTTTCGGATTCCTAGATGATGTGTCTCAGAAATTCGATTTTAAAGCAAGCAGAGATGAAAAACCATGAGATATTCCTAACAGATAGCGATTCTACACTCTTTTCATCAACCTTTGAAAAACCCTAACTTAACTAGCAGATTACTCAGACATGATTATGAGATCACAAAACATAACTGAATAAAATTGCATTAAGAGAAAGAGTAAGAAACAAAGGGGGTTCGAAATCTTCTCAAAAGAGTACAGGATTTGTCTTCCCAAAAAGCTCTGAATAAATCTCTCTCTAGCTCTCTGAATTCTCAAAAACTAAGATCATAGCCAACAATGGCTGAAAAACCTAATAAATAGAAGCTAAACACGATCTGGGGTCTTCATGTAAATAAAGGAAACTTCTGGGCCAATTCTGCAATTCTTCTTGATACTTTTAATAAAACGCCACGCTCCTTCCTTAGTGGGTGATGAGCGTCACTAAAGGGGTGACGATCGTTACCATTTGTGAATACTTTCTGCTTCGAGCTTGGTACTTCGTGGCTTCCACTCAGAATGCTCCAAAAGGTTCCAAAATCTCCAATTATGCTCCAGACATGCTATAACCTGCAAAGACTCTTCTAGGACTCTAAAAATACCAAAAAGACTCAATAAAAAGGACTTATATCATGGTTAAAAACCATAAAAACCATGATATATCAACTCCCCCAGACTTAGCTTTTGCTTGCCCTCAAGCAAACATTAGACAAAGAATAAGGTCGAGGTTTGAAAACAAGAAACAGTCAGTCAGTCATCAGAAACACCACACTAGTTAAAGCTTTCAAATCCACATACCACAGAGTCAACACAAGATCAAATTTCAGCCTAATCATCACAAGCTTAGCAAATCTCTCAAGTCCAGTCTAAATCCCTTCAAGAAATCCGAAATTTCTACTGTCAACTCCTTATTTTTTATCTAAGTGTGAAGTCTCATCAAAGCTCTATCATCTTAATCACTTTACAGATTATTTTCCCTTCCTAACAACTGAACAAATCAATCTCAACACAGCTCTCCTATTTTCTCTTCCCTTAATCTTTTTCCTTAGGATATTTTCGACTTTTCACTTCTTTTTCTCAACTTTTTCAGTCTAAGAAATGGTGCTACTCAATACTTGTGTTCCTTGTGAGGAGACAGGTTCTTGAGTGTGTTCACTACTGTTGTTCCTTGTGAGGAGACAGGGTCATGAATGCACCATTCTTTGAACTTAAACTTTTAAAAACTACATCAGGGAAGATCAAAGAGAGACTGTATCTTAACCTTATTGTCAGTGCTTAAAGAGAGAATCAAGATCAATAAGAATCAATCACCAAGACAAAAAATTTAAAGTTCATTAAGGTGGAGCTAACAGCAAATTTTCCAGATTCTCTAAGAACCTAAACCTTCATTGCTAGACTGATCTACCTATGACTTTCAACTTAGTTAGACTTGTAATCAACTACTGTGGTAATGGTTCTTATCAGCAAAAACGTCCTATGGCTAGTTCCAAGAAAAACTAACAGTTTCAAAAATTTTGACTCTAGAAAAACAGGTTTTTGACTCAATTTTAAGACTCTATAAACATGACACAAAGCACACAACGTCAGTAACCACCTCCCCCAGACTTAAACAACACTGTCCCCAGTGTTATTAAGCCAAGAGTTGGTCAGAAAAATGAATGAGAAGTCGAAAAACCAAGTCAGAAAAGTGTTACCTCGCGTGGGGTCGGGTGACGAGCGTCACCAATCTGGTGACGAGCGTCACCACGACCTGTATTGCCCAAATCTTATGTTAGATGTTAATTAACGAAGTGTTTGCATGTGTACTCGAAAGTTAGACTTTTTGAGCATTCAAACACATAATTAACAACATCCAAACATAGCAATAATAACCTGGTTCAACAATCTCACAAAACATCATCAATCTTACCAGTGGGTTGCCTCTCACTAAGCGCTCTTTTAAAGTCATTAGCTTGACTTTGGTTGGCTGTTTAGACAGCTGGTGCCTGATCCAGAGACACAATGTGTCCTGCTGGAATCTCTGCTTGTGCCCAGTAATGCTTCACCCTTTGTCCATTGACAGTAAACTCCTCTCCTTTGGAGTTAATCAGGACAATTGCACCATGTGGGCGAGCCTCTTTGACAGTGAAAGGACCTGACCATCTAGAACGCAGTTTACCAGGAAAAAGCTGTAAACGAGAGTTATAGAGTAATACCTGGTCATTGGGCTCGAAATGCCTGGAGATGATCTTCTTATCATGATATGCCTTTGTCCTCTCCTTGTATAACTTGGAGTTTTCATAGGCTAGATATCGAATCTCATCCAGTTCATTGAGCTGAATCAAGCGCCTTTCTGCAGCAGGTTTCAGATCGAAATTCAGCTTCTTGATTGCCCATTCTGCTCTGAACTCCAGCTCTACTGGTAGATGGCACGCCTTGCCATAGAGAAGGTGGAATGGAGTAGTCCCAAGTGGCATTTTGTAGGCAGTCCTGTAGGCCCATAATGCATCATCCAGCTTTGCAGACCAATCTTTCCTTGTCTTCCCAACTGTCTTCTCCAGAATTTGCTTGATCTGTCTGTTGAAAACCTTAACTTGTCCACTTGTTTGGGGGTGATAGGGCGTGGCCACTCTGTGCTGTACACCATACTTCTTCAACAGCTTGTCAAAAACCTTGTTGACAAAATGAGAACCCCCATCACTTATGACAATCCGTGGGACACCAAATCTGGGAAAGATAATGGTCTTAAACAGCTCAAAACCACTGCAGCATCATTAGTAGGAGTAGCTAACGCCTCTACCCACTTAGATACATAATCAACAGCAACCAGAATGTATCTATTCCCATAAGATGAGGGAAAAGGTCCCATGAAGTCAATACCCCAACAATCAAAAACTTCAACTTCCAGAATGAAGTTCTGTGGCATCTCATGTCTCCTGCTGATTTTTCCTCTTCTCTGACAAGTATCACAGCTTGTGATGAAGGCTTGGGCGTCCCTGAACATAGTAGGCCACCAAAATCCAGCCTGCAAAACTTTAGAGACAGTCTTGAATGTAGCAAAGTGTCCAGCATAGTCTGATCCATGACAGTGAAAGAGCACGTCCTGAACTTCTTCTTCTGCTAAGCATCTTCTGTAAATACCATCAGCACAATGCTTGTAGAGGTATGGCTCATCCCAATAGAATCTCCTAAGTTCTCTCAAGAACTTCTTCTTAGCATAGCCTTTAAAATCATGTGGTTCATCATCTGCAGCAAGATAATTGGCAATATCAGCATACCAGGGTCTCTTTGGATCATGTAAAGCATAAACAGGCTCTTCAAAAGCTTTCCCCAAGCTTGCATAAATCGCATATAAGTGTGGAGATCGGTGACGAGCCTCACCAATGTTGGTGACGAGCGTCACCTCTCTCGTATACTTTTATCGCGAATGGTCTCGGTTGGTGACGAGCGTCACCCTCCTGGTGTCGCTCGTCACTCCCCTGCAGTTTCGTGAAAACTGCAGGTTTTCAACACTTTCCTCCTGTTCTCTGGTTTCCACTAAGTAAACATTCTCTTCAGGCAAGAAATCATTAATGGGAACACAGTCTTCGACCTGAATCCGGGATAAATGGTCAGCAACTCCATTCTCCACCCCTTTCTTGTCCTTCACTTCAATATCAAATTCCTGAAGAAGCAGGATCCATCTTAACAGCCTTGGTTTTGCATCCTTCTTCTGCATTAGGTACTTCAGTGCTGAATGGTCAGTATGAACCACGACCTTGGGGCCAACAAGATACTGCCTGAACTTCTCAAAAGCAAACACAACAGCTAACAATTCCTTCTCAGTTGTTGCATAATTCTTCTGAGCATCATCCAAAGTCCTACTTGCATAGTAGATGGCGTGGAGTTTCTTGTCTTTCCTCTGTCCCAGCACTGCTCCAACTGCAAAATCGCTGGCATCACACATTACCTCAAAAGGTGAATCCCAATCTGGAGGTTGCACAACAGGGGCTGTAACCAAAGCCTTTTTGATCTGTTCAAAAGCAGATTTGCACTCTTCTATGAACTCAAACTTCACATCCTTGCAGAGGAGAGCAGTAAGTGGGCGTGCTATCTTGCTAAAATCTTTGATGAACCTTCTGTAGAAGCCTGCATGTCCCAGAAAACTCCTCACTGCTTTGACGGAATCAGGTGCTTGCAGACTTGTCATCACCTCAATTTTCGCCCTATCCACCTCTATACCGTCTCCTGAGACTTTGTGGCCAAGTACAATACCATCCTGCACCATAAAATGACACTTCTCCCAGTTGAGAACCTAGTGCTTCTCTTCACATCTCTGCAGAACTGCACACAGATTATCCAAACAGCTCTTGAAAGAAGATCCATAAACAGAGAAGTCATCCATGAACACCTCCATAAACTTCTCTATCATGTCTGTGAAAATCGACATCATGCATCTCTGGAAGGTTGCATGAGCATTACACAGACCAAAAGGCATTCTGCGATATGCAAAAGTGCCATAGGGACAGGTAAAAGTGGTCTTCTCCTGATCATCTGGATGGATGGGGATCTGAAAGAAGCCTGAATACCCATCAAGGAAGCAGTAATACTTGTGATTCGGCAGCCTCTCTAGCATCTGATCGATGAAAGGTATAGGAAAATGATCCTTCCTTGTTGCTGCATTCAGTTTCTTGTAGTCTATACACATCCTGTGTCCTGTCACAGTCCTGGTTGGAATCAGCTCATCCTTGTCATTCTTTACCACGGTGACACCTCCTTTCTTAGGCACCACGTGCACTGGACTCACCCAAGCACTGTCTGAAATAGGATAGATGATACCAGCCTGCAACAACTTCATGATCTCTTTCTTGACCACATCCTGCAAATTCGGATTTAGCCTCCTCTGGTGCTCAACTGATGATTTTGACTCATCCTCCAAGTGTATTCTATGCATGCACAAGTCTGGAGAGATACCCGAAATGTCATCAAGAGAATAGCCAAGAGCTTTGCGAAATTTTTGCAGCTTACTTAGCAATAGGGTGAGCTCTGCATTGTTCAATGAAGCATTAACAATAACAGGATAGGTGGAGTTTTCTCCTAGAAATGTGTACCTTAGCCCTGCAGGAAGCTGTTTAAGCTCAACTTTTGGTGCTTTTGCTGCTGACCAGTCACCCATTCTGGCGGCTTTTGCAGATGTGGAGACAAGTTCATCCTGTGCAACCAGTTGCATCACTTGTGCAGTAGCATCCATCATCTTTGTGTAGCCTGTTGCAGCAGCATCTAAATGCTCATACTCAGCTGTAGAAGTGGTCAACGCCCTTTCCAAGGGGTCCTCTGAACTCATCTCATGGAAGATCTGATCAGCAATGTTTGTGAGAACATCAACATAAAAAGTCTGTCCATCTATGGTTGGCCTCTTCATCAGCTTATCCATTTCGAATTTCATCACTAAATCGCCAACATTCAGCTCTATTCTATCCTTCCTGACGTCAATAATAGCTCCTGCAGTGGCTAAGAAGGGTCTGCCAAGAATCAAGGGGTCTTTGGGATCTTCTCCATACTCTAGAACCACAAAATCAGTAGGGATCATACAATCTCCTATTTTGATAGGAACATCCTCTATCACCTCTTCAGGAACTCTAACTGATCTATCAGCTAAGACAAGAGATATTCTTGTAGCTTTAAAATCGGTCATCCCCAAACTCTTGGCAACAGAATGAGGCATGAGGTTCACACTAGACCCAAGATCACACAATAACGTCTCAAACTTGTCATTGAAGATGGTGCAGTCTAAAACAAAGCTTCCTGGGTCTGAAAGCTTCTCTGGAACTCTGTTCTGAATCACTGCACTGACCTGCTCGTTGATCATCATAGCCCCAACCTCAAGACTCAAGTTATTGGTCACCATTCTCTTCACATACCTCCTAATAACAGGAGTTATCCTTACAGCATCAATCAATGGGATCTCTATTACCAACTTGTCCATGATAGCCTTGCATCTTGCATCCTCAAGCTCCTGCTTAGACTTCTTAGGATGCTTAGGATAGGGTATCTTGGGTTTATACACAGTCTCCTTAGCATTATCTGAAGTCTTAGGCGAAACTGCAACATGTGATGTCTGGTGACGAGCGTCACTGGATTGGTGACGAGCGTCACTCACTTTGGACGAGTCGGGGTCGAGTACTGGATATGGGTGACGAGCGTCACCCCCTTGGTGACGGTCGTCACCAATTTGTGAAGAATCGGGGTCGGGGTTGTCCTCAATGGGTGACAAGCGACACCCATTATTGGTGACGAGCGTCACCAATGGTTCTGCAGTAAATTTTTCTTCATCTTCATACTCTTCCATACCCACGAAATTTCTTGAGGTTAAATCTTTCTGCAACACTGGTTGCAGGTTCCTTCCACTCCTCAATGTGATGGCATTCACGTGGTGTTTGGGATTAGCATCAGTTCTTCCTGGAAGAAATCCTTCTTGCCTCTGAACAGCTCCTGCAGTTTGAGCAACTTGAACATCAAGCTTCTTCATAGGAGAGTTCAGACTCTCAATTTTCCCATTCAAGTCCTGATAGAGCGAATCTATCTTGCCATTGAAGTCCACAGTAAGCTTCTGTTGTCCTTCCAAGATCTGTTCTAACATTGCTTCCATTTTGTTCTCTTGTGGAGGTGCTGGTTGATAGGAAGTAGAACCATAGTTTCTGTAATTTCCACTGTTCTGGAATGGCTTCTGATACTCTATCTTCTGGAAAGGGGGTCTAGGAGTGAAACCAGGCGTGTTCTGTCCTCCTGTAGGGGCGTTTTTCTGATTGTTGTTGCTGTATCCTCTGTTCCACTGCTGATTCCCATACCTTTGTCCCTGAAATCCGCCAGAATTGATGAAATTTACATCCTCCTGCTCAACTTCCTCTGGAGCTTCAAAAGTCTCTACTTCTGCAGCAAAGTGAACTGACTTCTTCCCTACCAAAAGGCTGTGCATATCATCCAACTTAGCTTTAACTTCAGCAATCTGATTTCCATCAGCTACACCAGCTTGTTTCATTCTCTGAAAGTCTGCATTTTTAGTGCTGTTGCTGCAGACCAAGTTCTCAATCAGTCTCACCGCCTCCTCTGGTCTGTTGGTGTTGAAGTTCCCTGCACTTGCTGCATCCAGCGCCATCTGATATTTCCAGTCAATGCCTCTGAAAAAGATCCCAAGTAATTACACCTGACTGAAACCATGATGAGGGCAGTCCCTTTGATAAGACTTGAACCTGATCCAAGAAGCCTTGAAAGCTTCAGTAGGGCCTTGTGTAAATGATGCAATTTTCGTCCTCATGTCTTCTGATCTGGCATCATCATAGAAATTGTTCAGAAAGGCATTCTTGGTGTCCTCCCAAGTAGTTAATGAAGCAGGTTCCAGTTGCTTCAGCCAATATGCAACTTCTCCTTCAAGAGAGTATGGAAAAAGCTTGCAGAACAGAAAGTCATTGCTAACCCCATTAGCTTTGACACTGGAAGCCAAGTCCTCAAATCTCTCTATGTGATCCATAGGATGCTCATGAGGTAAACCATGGAAGGGATGCTGTCCAACCAGCTGATAGTAAACAGGTTTAACCTCAAAATCGTTCCTTTGGAAGGCAGGAGGTCGGATTGCAGCTCTGTTGGCATAGAACTGATCAGGTCTGTTGTAATCACCTAGAGTCCTCTGAACAAAACGCCCAGCAGCGTTATTGACAGCAGCAGGGACTCCCACGTTCTCAGCCACTTGCTGAACCTGCTGTTCAACAATGACATTCCCCTCTTGATCAATTCTCTGCCCCTCTTCGTTCCTCCTATTTCCTTCCCTGTCAACCAAGTGACCTTCTGCATCTTCAACCAAGATCAGTGGAGCGACCATTGTAGATTGCTTCTTAGCTTTCCTGTTAGTTCTCTCCAACCTAGCAAGCTCGTCGATGCTCAAAGTCACAAGCTCCTTCTCTTTGTTGCTTCTGGTTCTGCGATTAGGCATACACCTGAAACAGGAACAAAGAAAAGTAGCTGAAAATCAGTAAACAAATAAAAACTTAGACAAAATCCTAATACTAAAATTCGATAGGCAGCTATTACTCCCCGGCAACGGCGCCAAAAACTTGATAGGGTCAGGTTTTACCCAAATAAAACTACTGCAAGTGCACAGCAAAAGCAGATGTAGTATAAGGGGTATCGAAATCCCAAGAGAGTAATGCAGACTACACTATCGAATATAGATTCGGACTAAGCTAAGCAAAATATGATGTATGTAATGCGAATGAATAAATGGAAGTAAGCAAACGAATGTGTGAAGTTATCTAAGTTCAAGAAGATTAAATGTGCTAAGCCAGGGTAATTCGCAGGTTTGAATCCAAGAATGTATGATGCAGGAAATCAGGAATGATTAAGAACCGTTTTAAACATGAATCTCTAATGCATAACTAATCAATTCTCATTGCAAAAGTTATCTATACCTAGATCACAGAGTTTTAAATCTCTTTGTAAACCCTAACAACATAAGCATACAGGAATGATCAGATTCAGTTGTTTACAAAACTCCTAAGCCAAATCTCTTTGTACTAAGTTGTTTTGCTCATCAAATACTAGTTCAGGTTATGAATAATGCTCTCACATATATTTAACAACCTATGATTTTCGAATTCCTAGATGATGTGTCTCAGAAATTCGATTTTAAAGCAAGCAGAGATGAAAAACCATGAGATATTCCTAACAGATAGCGATTCTACACTCTTTTCATCAACCTTTGAAAAACCCTAACTTAACTAGCAGATTACTCAGACATGATTATGAGATCACAAAACATAACTGAATAAAATTGCATTAAGAGAAAGAGTAAGAAACAAAGGGGGTTCGAAATCTTCTCAAAAGAGTACAGGATTTGTCTCCCCAAAAAGCTCTGAATAAATCTCTCTCTAGCTCTCTGAATTCTCAAAAACTAAGATCATAGCCAACAATGGCTGAAAAACCTAATAAATAGAAGCTAAACACGATCTGGGGTCTTTATGTAAATAAAGGAAACTTCTGGGCCAATTCTGCAATTCTTCTTGATACTTTTAATAAAACGCCACGCTCCTTCTTTAGTGGGTGACGAGCGTCACTAAAGGGGTGACGATCGTCACCATTTGTGAATACTTTCTGCTTCGAGCTTGGTACTTCGTGGCTTCCACTCAGAATGCACCAAAAGGTTCCAAAATCTCCAATTATGCTCCAGACATGCTATAACCTGCAAAGACTCTTCTAGGACTCTAAAAATACCAAAAAGACTCAATAAAAAGGATTTATATCATGGTTAAAAACTATAAAAACCATGATATATCACTTTCACGAGTCATTTCGCTCGCCGCATCAATCCTGTGATTTTCACTCATTTTTCCTTGGGAAGCTTCTTATTTTTCTTTCTTTTCTTCTTCTTTTAAGCCCTTCCCTAGCCTATGCCTCAGATGCCTAAGCGGAGAGGGGCCGGTTCTTCCGGATCTGACGCCTGTCATTCTGATTCTACCGCCGACCTCCGAGAGGACACGTTGCTTCTCACGTGTGCCTTTGATGACCCCATCTCTCTGTCTTCTGTGAGTCCCGGTGATGGGGATTCTCCTGATGCTTTGGGGGGCGGCGGCTCCGTCGGAGACCCGGCGGATTTTTTGCGCTTTTCTGGATTCGATCCGCCCTTGCAGTACGCTCTCGAAGCTCTTTGACCGTTCGGCTTCCGCTTCCCAAGCGCCCCTGGGCTGTATCGCCCTTTATGCTGATTATTGGTTGAACGAACTTTGATGTCGGCTCCCGAAAGCCTTGAATGACTTCTGTCAGCTGACGGGGAATTGCCCTAGTCAACTGGTCCCCGCCATGTGGGGGGGTTTTAAGCTCGTTCCAGGTCTTAAGTGACCTATCGGGGATTCCTATCGCCGCTGAGGACATTAAGGCCTTCTTTCACCTTAGGAAGAGAGTCGCACACGATCCTCTGCGGTATACCCTCGTTCAGAATGTCGTGGGGCCGATAATCCTCCCCACCAGCATGGGCAACGACCGTCGGTGGACCCATAACCTTTGCTTATGGCGGGTGTATTCTGCAAGCTCTGTGAGCACCACGTGGAGGGATCTCGGTAGGTGATTCCCTCATATCTTCCTGCTCTGTTCCTTGATCGTCTAACCATTTGATCTTATTGCAGATCCCACGGGGCCAAGAGACGTCGCGGGGTTAGTGAAACATCTTACTGAGATTCCGCTCATATTCTACGACCAACCGTGAATATTATGTTCGTGAGATGTTATAAGACCAACGTTGCTTAAAACGAACCGTTGTTGGGTTTATGATGCTTTGCCACAGCCTTAGGACTTGCGAACCCAACTCGACTTATTTATCTGTTTTTCCGGCAAAACATAAAGAACATCGTATGGGATTTACCCAATGATGTTTGACCGGGGTATACCCAGCCATAATTTATATAGCGCACTTTAATCCATGGAGGATGTTTGAGAACCCCATTGTCCAGTGAGAACACAGGAGTTAGAATCCGTCAAGGATGAAATAGTTCGTCTGTTGTGGCCAACAATAGACGAGTTGAGTGATAAGTGTTGATGTGTGAGTTGAGTAAATTTTCTCTTTGATTTAAGCAAAGTGATTTACAAAGCGTGGGAGTATACGAGTATACGTACCCCCCCTTTTGGTAGGGGGCAGTTGAACTCGTCATGAGACGAGCTGCCTACGTACCCCTTTCGGGGATCAAACCGCCCGTAGTTCATGATTTTGTCAAAATGACTTATAAATAGTACTTCTTTAGGTGCATCGCGTTCCAGGATCTTGGTACTGCGACGTCAGTTGCGTTGTTGGCGAGCTCATAAACGCCAGGTCGGACTACCTTGGTAATGCGTTATGGCCCTTCCCAGTTAGCTCCCAGTTTACCGGCGTTCCGTTCGGCTGTGTTTTGGAAAACTTTGCAGAGGACGAGGTCTCCTTCGTTGAATCGACGGCTTCTTACGTTCGAGTTGTAATACTTAGCCGTGGCTTGTTGATAGTTCTACATCCGAATAAGTGCTTGGTCGCGTTGCTCGTTGATCAAGTCGAGGTCGTCTAAGAGCATGAGGTGATTCAGGCCTTCTTATCCGGGCAGAAGTCGTCGACGAATTCCAAGGAAATCCACCTCGGGGGGGGGGGGGGGGGGAGGGGGGGGAGGGGGGGGGAGGGATTACACACTCTGTTCCGTAGACAAGTGCAAATGGCGTTTCACCTGTTGCTCGTCTCGGGGTTGTTCGGTGCGACATGAGGACTCCTTCGAGCTCGTCTGTCCAACGTCCCTTCTTTTCGTCAAGATGTTTCTTCAGGCCATCAAGTATGGTTTTGTTCGTCGCCTCGGCTTGTCCGTTGCCTTGTAAGTAGCGAGGCATGGATTTACTGAGCCTTATCTTCCACTTTTCAGAAAAAGTTTCGAAGCGAGTGGAGATGAATTGCGAGCCGTTATCGGTTACGATCTCGTACGGTACTCCATGTCGGCAGATGATGTGCTTCCATACAAAGTTCTCAACCTGGACGTCCTTGATGCTGGCGTAAGATTCCGCCTCGACCCATTTGGGGAAATAGTCAGTTAGGACGAGGAGAAACCTTTTTTGCTTGGAACGATGTAGTGGTCCTACTATGTCCATCGACCATTGCATGAAAGGGTATGGCGAGGAGATTGAAGACAGCAGTTCTATGGGTTGGTGGATCGTAGGGGCGTGGCGTTGGCATTTCTTGCATTTCCGTGAATATATTTCGCAGTCCTTCACCATGGTCGGCCAATAATAGCCGTGGCGCTTGATCTTGATTGCCAACATTTTTCCGCCAGAGTGGTTTCCACACGAGCCCCCGTGAACTTCTTCCATGACCTTCCTTGCTTTAGGGCCTTCGACACATGTCATTAATGGTCCTGAGAATCGCCATTTGAATACTTCACCGTCAAGTAGGACATATCGAGCCGCTTGAGCTTTGAGTTTTCGAGCCGCCCATTTATCTGTTGGAACTTCTCCATCCATTATGTAGGATCGGATCGGTCCCATCCATTCATGGTCGCATCCGTATTCGTTTTCTGGTTGCGATTCTGTCTCCATCTCCGCTTGTCCATCGTTGGCTGGCCCGACTTCCTGCGCCTGTTCGTCGGCTACCGCTTCGTCTTTTTCCATCAGATTGATTAAGTTGACTGTTTCGGGATTTTCGATGCTAGGTCGCTCGATAAATTCCACTGGGATGACTCTCTTTGAACCAAGGTCTGAGAACGAGGCGAGTGCTGCCAGTGCGTTGGCTTGAGCGTTTTCGCCTTGGGGTATTCTTGTTAATTTGAACTCTGAAAACTCTTTAGCGAGTGTTTGGGCAACGCTCAAGTATGCTTCCATTCTCTCGTCCCTCGCCGTGTATTCTTCATTAAACTGGTTTGCGACGAGTTGGGAGTCGCAAAAAGCATGAATTTTTTGGACTTTAAGCCCGTGAGCCAATCTGAGTCCGGTGATCAGGGCCTCGTATTCAGCTTCATTGTTTGACGCATGGAAGGCCAATCTGAAAGACTGCTCCAAGATTTCGCTAGTTGGCAAAGTCAACCGGATCCCGACTCCTGACCCTTGCTTGGATGATGAGCCGTTGACGTGGAGGATCCAAGTAGAGTCTTGGGTTGGTTCGTCGGTCCCTTCGGATGGGAGTTCGATCAAGAAACCCGCTAGGACTTGAGATTTTGCGCAGGTTTTACTTATGTACTCGATGTCATATTCGCTAAGCTCCACTGCCCATTTGGCTAGTCTTCCGGACTGGCTTGGACTGTGCAGTATAGTCCGCAGTGGGAAGGAGGTAAGTAATATGATAGAGTGCGACTGGAAGTACGGCCTGAGCTTTCGTGCCGACATCACCACTGCGAGTGCCAACTTCTCCATTTGCGGGTATCGCGTCTCTGCATCGGCCAGAGTTTGGCTTACGTAAAAGATGGGCTTCTGTTCACCTCGTTCCTCTCAGACTAGGACTCCGCTCACCGCTGTAACGGAGACAGCGATGTACAGGTATAGTGGCTCTCCCTCGACTGGTTTTGCAAGCACGGGCGGGGTGGCGTGGTAACTTTTTAAATTCTGGAAGGCCTGCTCACACTCCTCCGTCCACTCGAATTTTTTATTGCCTCGGACATGTCGTAGAAAGGCAAGCATTTATCCGTCGATCTTGAGATGAATCGGTTTAGCGCGGCGACGCGTCCAGTCAGTCGCTGCACTTCTCGTTTGTTCTTGGGCGATGCCATCTGAATCAGGGCATCGATCTGCTTGGGATTTGCTTCGATTCCTCGGTTCGTCACCAAGTATCCGAGAAATTCTCTGGAGGTTACTGCGAATCGGCACTTCATCGGATTTAACTTCATGTTATGTTGATTTAGTTGGGCGAAGCAATCTTTGAGGTGAGCGACATGATCTTTCTCTTCGAGTGACTTCACCAACTTGTAGCGGCAGGAGTCTGTTCTTCGGGGGTAGGCCGTGATTAGGGTACTCTTGAACCTCCGGGTGTACTGCCACTCGTCACTGGTGTAGAGAAATTTAGTGCCACAGGGTTGAATCCGTGTCTCATGAACCTGCCTGTTGGATTCGTCGTTGGGAGGATGCTCCCAATGCGTTGGCTTTGGGCTCGTTTCTCTGCTGCTAACGCCTCGGGGGTTTTGTCTTGCTCTCCCGTCTTCTTCGCCAGCGTCGCCAACATCTCTTTCACCTCGGCCAGGGCAGTCACGAGCGCTTCAGCTTGTGTCTGCGGATGTTGAACTACTTCGTCTGCACCTCCATCGCCTCGCCCAACTCCGGTGTTATCTCCGTCTTGTACTCCGGTGGACATCTCTTCAGATCTTGCGTCTCTCGGTTCGTGGGTGTAAGAGTTCTTCTAATCCCCTCCTTCTAACGCCAAATTGTGTGGGCTGGATTTCACACAATAGAATTTATCTGTTAAAAATAAAAGAGGACGTAAAGATTCTAAGTTAAACACGAGAAAGCAAAGATTCAAAGATGGTGGTTTTATTAGTGCTGCTTTGATAAGCTTTTGGTACAAGTGTATTGCTAAGTCTTTTGCTAGGTAAAAAGATCCCTCGCGTTAATCAGCTAAATTCTCTATTTATACAACCTTTAGTCGTAATCTAACCGAAAATCTAGGGATATACTTTGTAAATTTTCTTTCCTTATCTCCTTCGCGGCGCCCCCTTCGTCAAGGCTTTGTCTTCTAGGGCAAACACCGCTTCAGACTTGTTCGTTGATTTGGGCTCGGCTCACCTGCACGGCGCTTCGCCTAAGACCTGTCTTAGGACTTTGCCTTATTGCTTCGTGGGCCTTCGCCTTTGGGCTTGTTTTAAGGTTTACCTTGGCCGTGCAAAGTTTAGGCGAGGTAACCGGCTTCGCCCGATTTATGCACGGTTTGTGCCCGGTTCGCCTCGGCTCGTTCATGGTTTGAGCGTGGCAACCAGTTCGTCATGTACAAAACTTGCATGGTTCGCCTCGCCGTCCATGGTTAGGGCGAGGCGATCGGCTCGCCATTTGCACAAAGTTTGCACGGTTCGCCTCGCCGTGCATGGTTTGGGGGAGGCAACCGGCTCGCCATTTACACGAAGTTTGCACGGTTCGCCGCGCAAGGTTTGGGCGAGGCGACCGGCTCGCCATTTGCACAAAGTTTGCACGGTTCGCCTCGCCGCGCATGGTTTGGGCGAGGCGACCGGCTCGCCATTTTCACAAAGTTTGCACGGTTCGCCTCGCCGCGCATGGTTTGGGCGAGGCGACCGGCTCGCCATTTGCACAAGGTTTGCACAGTTCGCCTCGCCGTACATAATTTGGGCGAGGCGACCGGCTCGCCATTTGTACAAGGTTTACACGGTTCGCCTCACCATGCATGGTTTGGGCGAGGCGACCGGTTCGCCATGTACAAAATGTGCACGGTTTGTACATTGCTCCAAGACAGCTTCTATACTTAGTCAAATTCTCCATTGATTTCGTCGGGGTGAAAACCCACCCCAACACCTGCCTTTGGTTCGCTCACCAACTTTTGATTCATTTGGTTTCCCCTTCTCCACTCTATTTAAACCAACAATCTTCTCCACTTCTCTTCACACTTCAGTTCACTATTTCTCTCAGTTATAGCATGAAAATCTTAGCTCTTTCTTTCTTTTATTTACTTTCTCTAAGTGCTCAGAAGCTTCACTAAGGTTTGCTTCCTCAACTATCCATTCTTTGCTCTTAATCAATGCATGTGTTTATAATTGCTTAATCTATGGTTTTAAGAGAAAGTTTTGATTAGTTTTAACTGTTGTGCTTTGGTCTTGCATTGTAGATTTGTTTAAAGTGAGCAAGTTAGATGTTTAAGCTTTGTTTACTGTTTATAAATCCCATTACTTGCTTGTTTACATCCCTTTGCATGATCATCATCTCCGTTGCCTAAGAACCACTTTGCTAGATTCACATGCACAACTGTTTTATTTTTATGAACTCTAGCTTATCTAAACTGTTAGCTTTTGAATTCCTCTTGCTTTTTGGAAGTTTAATCTTGTTGTTAAGCTTATCTTAGCCTAGATAGTTTCCTTTTTAAAAGCTTTCAGTTATTTGGTTTTTCAGCTTTTGTTCTTTCACTTACCCTATCTTTAAGCTTTGTTTTTGAAGGTACCATGGGGAAGACAAAAATAGCTGCTGGGAGAAAAGGAAAGGCACCACAGGAGGAAGTACCCACTTCACCAAGAGCCAGGAAAGATAAAGGAAAGGGCGCTGCTGCTGGGAACTCATCCATAGCTGCTGGAAAGAGACCAGTTGGGAATAGAGGCGCCAAGCAGAATGAGAAGGATAAAACTGTGGAGGAAGGAGTCCACTACCATGAGCCAAGTACTAGGGAACTCATGGAGGCTTTCAACCAGTGCACTTTCAAGCCAACAAGATACCCTTGTGCTAGTACAATGAAGGCACTTGGGATCTACATGGACTGCAAGACAGTGTTTGACAACATGGAACTTGAAGGCCATTTGACAAAACCGCTCCCATCATACCAGCAACTCACTTACCAGTTTCTCTCCACTCTCCAAGTGGTCTGGTATGAAGACAGTGAGCTTTCTAATGGAGATGGGTGGTTCTGTTTCAAGATTGGCAATCAGAAGTTCACCTCCACCTTCCTGGCTATCGCTAAAGCTCTTGATCTAAGGTCCTCCACCAACAAACAGAGCAGTTTTTACATTTCCATGAAGCAGCACGCCATGCTGTGGGACGCTATTGGGACTGGGCAATACATTGCTGGAACAACAAGGAATTAGCACTTGAAGCATCCTGCTGTGAGATATGCTCACAAACACACTCTTTGCAAGGAAGGAGACAACATATCTCACAGGAAAGGAGATAGACCTGATATACCAAGGAGTGTATGATATTGTAGGCACCACCGCAGATGGGACACCTCTCTAGGCGCCGAAAAGATATCCCTGCTATGTGTCTATGCTGATGGAGCAGCTCTATTCCTACCAGAGCTGGTAACTGAGCAAGGTGAATAAAGGGAAAAGCCCACAAAACCACATTGGGGGAGTTGTGACAGCTATTCTTATGGCTAGTGGAGTGAACCTTGAGGGATATGACGATGATGCTCTTAAGCCACAACGGATTGATCTTGCCTATCTTAGGAGAAGCCACTTCCTTGAAGGGAGCATTGGTGGCAAGCACGTCTACAACTTCATCAAGAACTTTGGAACACCAGCAAAAGTCCTTCTCCCCAATCCAAGGCTCACCTCCTTCACCAAAAGGAGCAACATCCGCTTCAATCCAAGTGATTATCAGCTCTACCAAGGCGGCTCTATTCCTGGAGAAAGAGAAGAGGATAGTGAGGAAGCCGAAGAAGAAGAAGCTGAAGAAGATGCTGCTGCTGGCGCTGCAGGCCATGGAGAAACCCATGAAGAAGATGAGCTTGAAGAAGAAGAAGTGTTGAGCTACAGTTCAAGGCAGTTCCACTTCAAACCTTATGGAGGACCAAGCCAAGGAAGCTCTTTGAAGTCTACTCATGAACACATCAACTCTCTCCAGAAATGGTGTAAATGGCAAGACAAAACCATTAAGAGTTTGGTGAAAATGGTTAAGGGGAAGTTCAAGAAATACAAAGCTACATCAGCAAGAACCTCCCATCAGAGCCATACTCATGAGCACACTCCTCATCAAGAAGAGCACCAACAAAAAGCTGAGCCAACTGAAGATGAAGAAGCTGTATGGAACCCCCATGGAAGACACTCCTTCCATGCACAGCCTAGTGATCAATGGGGGACATGGGCACAACCAAGGGCCTCATCATATGAGCCAAGTACCCATGTACCATCAGTTTGGGAACCAACTCCCATTCCCTCTGAAGTTCAAGAAACATGCAATGGGGTCATCAAGGTACTTATTCACAAGCTGAGCAGTTATGGTCAAGCTGGGTTCCTCCACCACAAGAAGCAGAGCATTCTACAAAGGTTTATGAGAGGAGGAACAAGAGGAGAGCTAGCAAGTCTCCTCAGACATATGGATCCTCCCACCACTCCTACTATTAAGCAAGGTACCACATCCTATTCATTGTCTATACTATTGCATCTTTTTCAATTTTGTATTATATATTGTTGCTTCTCTCTCTCATTGCTTTCATTACACAAGAGACTATGTAATTTAAGTGTGTGAGAGATATTTGGGGTTTGACTTTGTGTTTTGTTTTCTTAGTTTTTCTTTTTCTTTCATTTTGAGTCTCATGCATATCATGCATTCATATAAGGCATAGAAAAACACAAAAAAATCGAAAAATTTGAAATTTTTTGCATTTTTGCAAACCAAAAAGAAAGCATATAGTTGCATATCATTCTCTTAAGATTGAGTCTAGTGTTGACATATAGGTTGCATTGCATTTGGATAGGGCATTATAATGAACTTTTCTTATAAAGTGCTTAGAGTTTAGAGATGATTTCAGTGCTTAAGTGGCTAGTTGTTTGATGCATCATAAGATTGCTAGAAGTTAAGGCTAAACCAGGCTTAGATTGCTAGATTTGGTCTTATCATCTCATACTAAAAGCATTTGTTCTCTGAAAATCAACTCTATCAACTTAAACTTTAATTTGGACTGTTAATTATCATGTCTTATGCATTGAAAAGTGATTTCATGGCTACCATATACATATTTAGATCATCTTCTTCCTTTCTACCACTCTTGTTGATCCAAATAGCTGATCCTCATACTTATGGGACAGTTACATCTACACCCTTAACCAAAACCTCCTTTTGAGCCTAAACACTATATTGAGAGCTGTGAGGCCTTTGATCATCATTTTTGATTTTGTCTTGGCAAAAAGTGTTAGGAATAAGACAGGCAGTAATAAGATCTCTTGTAGATATCAGCTTGCATCTTGAGCTTGTAACTAGGATAGGAGTTTTGGGGTAAAAGGGTAGTGTCAGTGGTCTGAACTTCATGTATATATATTTTGAAAGAAAAGGAAAAACTTTGATATGGTAGAAAAGGGGAAACAGTCTAGAGTTGTGGTTAAGTAAAAGGAAGTAAAAGCTCTAAGTGTAAAGAAGAAAGGCGCCAGGAACAAAGCTCAAAAAGGTTAAAAGAAGAAAAATCAGACCAAGAGCAATCCAGCAAAGGTGATGAAGGTGCCAATGCAACAAAGAAGAGCAAGTCCCAACCAAAAAGAAGCAGCCAAACAAGCAAAAAGAAGAAGTTTCCCCAGCCATGAAGAAGGGTAAAGGGTAGAGTTTAGGAAAGGGTAGACTTAGGGGTTCACTTTGGGTCTAGAAGTGCTTAGGATTCATCTTTGGGTAGAAGGGAGCTTTGAATTACATGCATAATTGTGCTTTTACCTTTAGCATTTTGCATAAGATAGAATCTTTTTCATTAAGTGATCCCTTGTGTTTTAAAACCCTTTTACTAGATTGAGATCATTTTTATCTCATAACCATACCCTTTAAACCAAATGTCTTCACTTGATTTGCATAAACATGATCCATGGTTCTGAACTTAATTGAATGTTAAAGAGTTGGTTGATTTGAGCATTTGCCTAGGTTGAGATTTGAGATCATTTTGAAACATGATGAGCATGGCTAGGTTCTTTAAAGTAAAGCTGATTATGTTTGCATCCCACAACTAGGCACTTAAGCATTGACACCATCTCTTTACCTTTGCACTTTTGGAATCTGAATGCCCACCTTCAAACCTCACTCTCTCATCTGTTCTTGCATTATGGATGTTTTTAGGTGCTTTTGGAGCTAAAAGGAGCTTGGAGGAGCTTTGAGGATGATCCAGGAAGCTAGCTGGGCCAAAAAGAGCAAAAGGAACCAAGGCAGACGATCTTTGCAGAGCTTTTCGGTCAGAGCACGGAGGCTATCGGTCGAGGAGTGACCGATACAAGCAGTATCGATCAAGAGTATCGATCAAGGGTGATCGATACTAGGCGTAACGATCAAAGGTATCGGTCAGGAGTGATCGATACAAACGTGCCGTGTTTATTTCGGTCACTCTATCGATCACTCTCCAGACCGATATAATTCGTATCGATCAAGCCCAGACCGTTATAACTGATCGATACAAACCCAGTCTGAGCCTGTTTTATTTACACTTTTGCCATTACTCTACGATTTCCTTCTTTTGGCTATAAATAGCCCCTTTTCTGTTTTTTCAGAGAGTCATGTCAATTTACTGTTCTTAAGCATTTTCTTTGAGTTTGTAAGACAAATCTTTTGTTTTATTTAATATAAGTTGGTATTTGCCTTTAATCTTTCTTTAATCTCTCTTTTAATCATAATTAACATCTTTTCCTCTTGTGATTTGATGTCAAACATGAGTATTAGGGAGTAGTTTGCTTAGGGTTTCTAGATGTGGTAGATTAGGGGAATTTAAGACTTGATTAAGGCTTATTTAGTGCTTCAGTATATGGGTTCCTCTCTATTAATCTGTTCTTAAACTAGATTTGTCATGATCACACTTATCTGGAATTTAGGCTTTCTCTTATGCCCACCAAGTGTTTGATGAAATGCTGATCTTGTTTAATAGAGGATTTGCTGGCCTTGGCTCAAGAGATTGACTGTTTGAAGAGCATTTTGACTTGAATAGAGTTGTTTATTAATGCTTGCTCAATGTTTTAGCACAAATGAGAATTAGTTCTTGTTAAGGTGTTTAACAAAGGGCTATTTTACAAGAGATTTGATCTAGCTTGCTTGTTTATGAAATCTATGTCTAGGAATCACCATTGCTTGCTTGTTTGCTTGATCAATGTTGTGTGAAACAGCCTTAGTTAGTCTCTAGATTCCCCAAAGTCAATAACCACATCTAGGAACTTGCTTTTCTCTTTTGATATATTTCGGATTTGCCCTGTTTTGCTCTGTTTTACTTGCTTAATTTTGATTAAATTGCGTTTTTCTTTGTTCTCTTTGTTGCTTGATCATCTTAGGGTGATAGATTGGTTGCTTAGGCAACAAAAACTCTTTTGTGGTTGCTTGACTTATAGATCTCTTCTCACAACTCTTCTGCTTTCAACAAAACCCATTTGGATTGACATAAAACCCTATGCTATGCTACAACTGATTCACATGGAGGGGTGATTGACCAAGAGAGTCAAAACTCTTGCATAATGCCGGTGGGTGGTGCTTACATCGCCGAAGGTATCACGCTTCTGCTCGGAGTCGCTCGCATTCTTCTTTCCATCCGATAGGGTCTTTATTCAGCAGCCTTTTGATTTCCTGACAGGTTCTCTGGAGTTTCTGTCGAGCTTGACCAACATGGGAGGTAGTTCCTCTGACGAATCAGAAGCGCCATGCCGACGAAGATCCTTCCGGGGAGGCAATCCCCCGACGCCCTCGCATCCTTCCTGGGGAATCTGCGGCCTCGTCCGTCCTGGCACGCCTTCCTCACTCCTTTAGGGGGTGGAGCGAAGGTCCCCAAGAAGGACTTCATTCGGAGTTCTTGCCCCCGAGGTGGAGGACGGGGCGATGGAGCGATCGTCGCTCAAGAGGTGTCCGAGAAGGCCGTTTGGGAGGGCCTTTCTATAATGGCTCCGAGGTTTGAGAAGGAGAGTCTGGACAACATCGCGAATCGGGCCAGCCACCACCGGTTCCAGGTATTCGCGTTTGTCTCGTGGCGGCTACTTTCATCTTTCTGCGGCATTCGGTCGATGATCCTCTGTTTTGCCTTTCTTGTAGGCTGACATCATGAGCACACACTTGGCCGCATCTGCCTCCACCTCCCAAGCCCAGATAGTCTCGATTCAGGAGTTGGTGGCCTCAAAGACCGCAGAGATCGAGCAGTTACACGAAGAGAAGAAGGAGCATCATCGTGAGGCTATTCAGGTTTGGATGAAACTTGAGCGATCCGAGGAGGATGTCGCACCCCTGGAAGGTGTGGAGGCGGAGGTCGAGGGTCTGCGCAATTGATAAGGCTCAGGTTTTACCCAAATAAAACTACTGCAAGTGCACATCAAAAGCAATTGTAGTACAAGGGGTATCGAATCCCAAAGGAGTAATGCAAACTACACTATCAAATGTAGGTTCGGATTAAGCTAAGCGGAATGTATGTATGTAATGCGAATGATAAATAAAAGTAGCAAACGAAATTCAAGTTGGTTATCTAAGTTTCAGAAGACTAAAAGCGCTAAGTTAGGACAGTTCGCAGGTTGAATCCAAGAATGTAGAATGCATGAAATCAGGAATGATTAAAGACTGTTTTAAACATGAATCACTGATGTATAACTAATCAATTCTCATTGCAGGAGTTATCTATGCCTAAATCACAGAGTTTCAAATCTCTTTGCAAACCCTAACAATCTAAACATGCAGTCAGGTTCAATTGTTCACAAAACTCTTAAGCCAAATCTCTTTGCACTAAGTTGTTTTGCTCATCAAATACTAGTTCAGGTTATTAATAATGCTCTCATATATATTTAACAACCTATGATTTTTGGATTTCTAGATGATGTGTCTAAGAAATTTGATTTTAAAGCAAGAAGAGATGAAAAACCAAAAGATATTCCTAACAGGTAGCAATTCTACAAACTCTTCATCAACCTTTGAAAAAGCCCTAACTTAACTAGCATATTACTCAGACATGATCATGGAATCACAAAACATAACTGAATAAAATTGCATTAAGAGAAAGAGTAAAAGAATAAAGGGGTTCGAAATCTTCTCAAAAGAGTACAAGATATGTCTCCCCAAAAAGCTATGAATAAATCTCTCTCTAACTCTCTGAAATTCTCAAAAACTAAGATAAGAGCCAACAATGGCTGAAAAACCTAATAAATAGAGGCTAAACACGATCTGGGGCCTTTTTTGTAAATAATGGAACTTCTGGGCCAATTCTGCAAATAATGCTTCATCTTTTAATAAACAGCCACGACCTCCTTCCTTGGTGGGTGACGAGCGTCACCAAGAGTGATGACGAGCATCACCATATGGCATACTTTCTTCTCCGAGCTAGGTACTTCGTGGCTTCGACTTGAAATGATTCAAAAGGCTCCAATATTTCCAATTATGCTCCAGACATGCTATAACCTGCAAAGATTCTTCTAGGACTCTAAAAAGACCAAAAAGACTCAATAAAAAAGATTTATATCATGGTTAAAAACCATAAAAACCATGATATATCAACTCCCCCAGACTTAGTTTTTGCTTGCCTTTAAGCAAACATCAGACAAAAAATAGGGTCGAGGTTTGAAAACAAGAAACAGCCAGCTAGACATCAGGAACACCACAGTAGTTAACACTTTCGAATCCACATACCACAGAGTCAACACAAGATCAAATTTTAGTCAAATCTTTCAAATCCAATCCAAATCCCTTCAAGAATTCTGAAATCTCTGTTGCTAACTCCTTATATCTATCTAAGTGTGATGTCTCATCAAGGTTTTATCATCCTAATCACTTATAGATTCTTTTCTCTTCCTAAACAACTGAACAAATCAATCTCAACACAGCTCTCCTATTTTCTCTTCCCTTGATCTTTTTCATTCTAATTTTTCGATTTTTTTACTTCTTTTCTCAAATTTCTTTACAGTCTAAAATATGGTGCTACTCAATACTTGTGTTCCTTGTGAGGAGACAGGGTCATGAATGCACCATTCTTTGGACTTCAAATTTTAAAAACTACATCAGGGAAGATCAAAGAGAGACTATATCTTAACCTTATTATCAGTGCTGAAAGAGAGAATCAAGATCAATAAGAATCAAGCACCAAGATAAGAAGTTTAAAGTTCATTAAGGTGGAGCTAACAACAAATTTTCTAGATTCTCTAAGAACCTAAACCTTCATTGCTAGACTGATCTACCTATGACTTTCAACTTAGTAAGACTTGTAATCAACTACTGTGGCAATGGTTTCTATAAGCAAAAACGTCATATGGTTAGTTCCAAGAAAAACTGACAGTTTCAAAATTTTGACTCTATATAAAAAAAGTTTTTGACTCAACTTTAAGACTCTATAAACATGACACAAAGAACACAACGTCAGTAAGCACCTCCCCCAGACTTAAACAACACTGTCCCCAGTGTTATTAATCCAAGAGTTGGTCAAAATGGTGCATGAGAAGTCGAAGAACCAAGGCAAAAAAGTGTTACCTCGCGATGGGTCGGGTGACGAGCGTCACCACGACCTGTATTGCAGAATCAACAAGTTGGATAGTTATTAACGTAATGTTGTCATGTGTACTCTAAAGTTAGACTATTAGAGACTCAAACACACAGTTAATAACATCCCAACATAGCAATAAGAATCTGGTTCAACAATCTCATAAAACATCATCGAAGTACTGACAACTGACTCAAAGAAAACAGAAAAATGACTCAAGAGAAATAAAAAAAGAGAAAAAGAAACAAGTAACCAGATAGTAGAGCCTCAGTCCTCATCCTCGCAAGGCTCAGTGGTGTAATGGGGGCGGGCACAACCACAATTGCTAAGTGTAGCAACAGCATCACAGAGTCCCTCAAAGCTGTCAATGACATACTCCTGAAAAGCAGCCATGTCCATAGGTGTCTCTGGTCGTGGAGGGCACCTGAAAGCAGTGGAAGTAGTAGTCTGGCGTCGAGATGGTCCAGCATCGCCAGCTGCAACTGTAGTAGGAGCAGAAACGCCAGCAGTAGCAGCTCTAGCAGGGCGCAGAGGTAAAGGGCGCAGCAGAGTCCGATCTGGCATGAAGAACAGCTAGCGTGGAGCACCCTGAATCATCGTGAGCGCTCTCTGTGGCAACTTAATACCAACATACTCTCTAGAAGTAGTAGTAAAAGTCCAGACAACTCCAATCTTGAGCCAAGTGACGTGGCGCAGATACTGGTCCTCCATGAGGGATCTGTCACTGCACAGACTGCAAGGAGAGACATCGATCTGGAAGTGATGGAAGATGGGTGTCAGAAGGCTACCAACAATCTCAGTCTTCTCCCCTGGACTGGTGAATGGTTTGGTCTTCAAGGAGACCAGATGCTCAGTGAAAACAGCGCCCAAGTTGGCGCGAATCATGCTATCAACAGGGATCACACCATCAAGCATCACATAGAACCCATAGTAGAGTAGAATCAGCTCACCAACCCGTGTCTTGCTCGGTGCAGACTTGCACAATATGGTGTTGCCAAGAAGGCGCAGAATGTACCTCAGGACAGGATGTCGAACCTCTGTCTGCGTGCTGGTCTTGCTGTCATAGACTCCATTCCCGAACTTGGACCAGAAAGTCCGCTATGGGTCCACTGTGAGGGAAGGAGCACGCCTGTGGGGTCGTCAGAGAAGCCATAAATCCCACAAAGCTCCATCAGACTGATCCTGTAATGAACCCCGCGGATCAGAAATGTTAACGTGCCTTCCTGCGCACGCTTAGCCAGCTCATTCGCGTAGTAGACGCGAGCAGTAGAGAGAAACTGGCGGACCAAGTCTGGATACATATCATACTGCTGGAATGGTATAGTGCCCATCCCGATCCTCTCTATGGTCTCCGAAACCTCCTCGAAAATGCCTATCTTCTGCAGAATAGTGGCATCTGCGAACCTGGTAGGCACTATCTTCACTCTCTGCCACGCATTATAGAATAGCGTGTCATACTCATCCCATTCCTGCTGGATATCATGGAATATGCAAGTGTCCCGTGATATTTCCTGCTTCGGAGTCCCTGCCCAAACCACTCCTGAAGCTATTTTCAGATCTTCTCGCTTGGGCCATGGAGGCTTGCAAACTGGGTAATGACTGAAGGAATCCGTAGAGTCTGATGCAATGCTTGAGGACGAGCCTTGTCTTGGTCGTTTCTCCTGTCTAGGCATCTGAAAATTCAAGTTCAAAATTGACCAAAAATATCACCAAAATTAGCAAATTTTTCAAAATTCTAAAAATCAATCAATCAACGTGAAATAACTGATGACGATCAACTACAACACTACCAGGAACACAATTCAAGCATCAGTTCAACCCAGATTACTCAAAATTTCCAGATTTTTGCAAAGTTTATCATGAATTCAAAAATTTCAAAACTTGCAAAACAACCGATTAAAGCTCACAAAGATGGTATCATTCCTCTAACACAACCTAACTAACCATGATTCAACAGTTAAATCAAGCTAATCAAGTCAAAAATCGGATTTTACCAAACCTATGGCGGACTGAAAATTGGGGATTCCGAACACATACATTGCAGATCTTAAAAACTGAATTGAGATTGTGAAAGAGGGCCAAAATCCACACAGATTAGGCTTTTGAATCACTCAATAAGGTTTAGAAAATCAAAAGTTGCAGGTTTTGTGATTTTGCTTAAGTGTTCGATATTTGCAGAAGTGAGAACGAGGGAGTAGAAGAGAAAGATTAATAACGCGTACCTGGTCCGGACGGGTGACGAGCGTCACCCGTTTTTTTGTTGGTCGGGTTTTTTTTTTATTTTTTTTATTTTTTACTAATAAATAAACTAAAGCACGAAAATAAAAACTAAGTACAAGTTATACACTTACCAGTAGGTTGCCTCCCACTAAGCGCTTGTTTAAAGTCATTAGCTTGACTTTGGTTGGCTGTTCAGACAGCTGGTGCATCATTTAGAGACATAATGTGTCCTGCTGGAATCTCGGCTTGTGCCCAATAATGCTTCACCCTTTGTCCATTGACAGTGAACTCCTCTCCTTTGGCGTTAATCAGGACAATTGCACTATATGGTCGAGCTTCTATGACAGTGAAAGGACCTGACCATCGAGAACGCAGTTTACCAGGAAAAAGCTGTAAACGAGAGTTGTAAAGTAGTACCTGGTCGTTGGGCTCGAAATGTCTGGAGATGATCTTTTCATCATGATATGACTTTGTCCTCTCCTTGTATAACTTGGAGTTTTCATAGGCCAGATATCTGATCTCATCCAGTTCATTGAGCTGAATCAGGCGCCTCTCTGCAGCAGGCTTCAGATCGAAGTTCAGCTTCTTGATAGCCAATTCTGCTTTGAACTCCAGCTCTACTGGTAGATAGCACGCCTTGCCATAGAGAAGATGGAATGGTGTAGTCCCAAGTGGCGTTTTGTATGCTGTCTTGTAAGCCCATAATGCATCATCCAGCTTTGCAGACCAATCTTTCCTTGTTTTTCTAACTGTCTTCTCTAGAATCTTCTTGATCTGTCTGTTGGAAACCTCAACGTGTCCACTGGTTTGGGGATGGTAGGGCGTGGCCACTCTATGCTGTACACCATACTTCTTCAGTAGCTTGTCAAAAACCTTATTGACAAAGTGAGAACCACCATCACTTATGACAATCCGTGGGACACCAAATCTGGGAAAGATAATGGTCTTAAATAGCTTCAAAACCACTGCAGCATCATTAGTAGGAGTAGCTAACGCCTCTACCCACTTAGATACATAGTCAAAAGCAACCAGAATGTATCTATTCCCATAAGATGAGGGAAAAGGTCCCAAGAAGTCAATACCCCAACAATCAAAGACTTCTACTTCCAGAATGAAGTTATGTCATCTCATGGCTCCTGCTGATCTTTCCTCTTCTCTGACAAGTATCACAGCTTGTAATGAATGCCTGGGCGTCCCTGAACATAGTAGGCCACCAAAAACCAGCTTGAAGAATCTTAGAGACTGTTTTGAATGTGGCAAAGTGTCCAGCATACTCTGATCCATGACAGTGAAAGAGAACGTCCTGCACTTCTTCTTTTGCTATGCATCTCCTGCAGATCCCATCAGCATAATGCTTGTAGAGGTATGGCTCATCTCAATAGAATCTCCTAAGTTCTCTCAAGAACTTCTTCTTAGCATAGCCTTTGAAGTCATGTGGTTCATCCTATGCAGAAAGTTTGTTGACAATATCAGCATACCAGGGCCTCTTTGGATCCAAACCATAGACATGCTCTTTCAATGCCATCTCCAAGCTTGCACAAATCACAGCCAAGTTCAGAGTTTGGTGACGAGCGCCACCAGTATTGGTGACGAGCGTCACCTCCTTCGTATAACTTGGTCGCGACTGTTCTGGATTGGTGACGAGCGTCACCCTCCTAGTGTCGCTCGTCACTCCCCTGCAGTTTCGTGAAAACTGCAAGTTTTCAACACTATCCTGCTGTTCTCTTGTTTCCACCAAGTAAACATTCTCTTTAGGCAAGAAATCATTGATTGGGACACTGTCTTTGACCTGAGTCCTGGACAGATGATCAGCAACACCATTCTCAACACATTTCTTGTCCTTCACTTCAATGTCAAACTCCTGAAGAAGCAGGATCCATCTCAACAACCTTGGCTTTGCATCCTTCTTCTGCATCAGATACTTCAGTGCTGAAGGGTCAGTATGGACCACGACCTTGGGGCCAACAAGGTATTGTTTGAATTTCTCAAATGCAAACACAACAGCCAACTATTTCTTTTCAGTTGTTGCATACTTCTTCTGAGCATCTTCAAAAGTCCTACTTGCATAGTAAATAGCATGGAGCTTCTTGTCTTTCCTCTGTCCCAGCACTGCTCCAACTGCAAAATCGTTGGCATCACACATCACCTCAAAAGGTAGGTCCCAATCTGGAGACTGCACAACAGGAGCTGTAACAGAGCTTGCTTGATCTGTTCAATGGCGGATTTGCACTCTTCTGTGAACTCAAACTTCATATCTTTGCAGAGGAGAGCTGTAAGAGGGCGTGCTATCTTGCTAAAATCCTTGATGAATCTTCTGTAGAACCCAGTGTGACCCAGAAAACTCTTCACTGCTTTGACTGAATCAGGTGCATGCACACTTGTCATCACTTCAATTTTCACCCTATCCACCTCTATACCATCTCCTGAGACTCTATGACCAAGCACAATACCATCCTGTACCATAAAATGGCACTTCTCCCAGTTCAAAACCAAGTGCTTCTCTTCACATCTCTGCAGAACTGCACACAAATTGTCCAAGCAGCTCTTGAAAGAGGAACCATAAACAGAGAAGTCATCCATGAAAACCTCCATAAACTTCTCAATCATGTCTGTGAAGATCGACATCATGCATCTCTGGAAGGTTGCAAGAGCATTACACAATCCAAAAGGTTCTGCGATATGCAAAAGTGCTATAAGGACAGGTAAATGTGGTCTTCTCCTGATCATTTGGATGGATGGGAATCTGAAAGAAGCCTGAATAGCCATCAAGGAAGCAGTAATACTTGATAAGGCTCAGGTTTTATCCAAATAAAACTACTGCAAGTGCACAGCAAAAGCAGTTCTAGTACAAGGGGTATCGAATCCCAAAGGAGTAATACAAACTACACTATCGAATGTAGGTTCGGATTAAGCTAAGCAGAATGTATGTATGTAATGCGAATGATAAATAAAAGTAGCAAATGAAATTCAAGTTGGTTATCTAAGTTTCAGAAAACTAAAAGCGCTAAGTCAGGACAGTTCGCAGGTTAAATCCAAGAATGTAGAATGCATGAAATCAGGAATGATTAAGGACCGTTTTAAACATGAATCACTGATGTATAACTAATCAATTCTCATTGCAGGAGTTATCTATGCCTAAATCACAGAGTTTCAAATCTCTTTGCAAACCCTAACAATCTAAACATGCAGTAATGGCCAGGTTCAATTGTTCACAAAACTCCTAAGCCAAATCTCTTTGCACTAAGTTGTTTTGCTCATCAAATACTAGTTCAGGTTATTAATAATGCTCTCACATATATTTAACAACCTATGATTTTTGGATTTCTAGATGATGTGTCTAAGAAATTCGATTATAAAGCAAGTAGAGATGAAAAACCAAAAGATATTCCTAACAGGTAGCAATTCCACAAACTCTTCATCAACCTTTGAAAAAGCCCTAACTTAACGAGCAGATTACTCAGACATGATTATGGAATCACAAAACATAAATGAATAAAATTGCATTAAGAGAAAGAGTAAAAGAATAAGGGGGTTCGAAATCTTCTCAAAAGAGTACAGGATCTGTCTCCCCAAAAAGCTATGAATAAATCTTTCTCTAACTCTCTGAATTCTCAAAAACTAAGATAAGAGCCAACAATGGCTGAAAAACCTAATAAATAGAGGCTAAACACGATCTGGGGCCTTCTTTTAAAGAATAGAACTTCTGGGCCAATTATGCAAATAATGCTCCATTTTTTAATAAACAGCCACGACCTCCTTCCTTGGTGGGTGACGAGCTTCACCAAGAGTGGTGACGAGCGTCACCATATGGCTTACTTTCTTCTCCGAGCTAGGTACTTCGTGGCTTCGACTTGAAATGATCCAAAAGGCTCTAATATTTCTAATTATGCTCCATACATGCTATAACCTGCAAAAACTCTTTTAAGACTCTAAAAAGACCAAAAAGACTCAATAAAAAGGACCTATATCGTGGTTAAAAACCATAAAAACCATGATATATCAGCAATCAGGTGGGGGAACTTCAGGCCCAGCTTGCCGAAGAGAGGGCCCTGGCTTCCAAGGCAGAAGAGGCCATGGAGATGTTACGCTCGGAACTCGACACTCTTGCTTCCACCCACGAGCTGAGGTTGCAGATGTTGACGAGCAGCAGCGCTTTCGTGATTCTTCAGGGGTTCCAAGAGCACGGCTCAGGATATTGGAGCGAAGAGGGAATCCGTGGTGTTTTCGGTGGACGATTTTATTGCATCTCTTGCTCAGTTCCTCCGCCCGGTTGATCCTTCAGGGGCCGCCTCTGTTACCTCGCCTGTGGTCAGTCCTTTAGAAGATAATACTTCGACACCTCCCGCCGGGGCTGATCTACCCCAAGATCCCGGGGCGGGTCCTTCTTCTGAGGACGCTGTATTAGGGTCCCTTCCGGGATGATTTTCTCTTTGTACAATTTTTGTTTGTTTCGGACCGGTCGGTTTTTGTTGGTTTTCTTTTGCGTGTTTAAGACTCTGGGCGCCTTGCCCCCCTTTTTTTTGAAATGCAGTAATATTATACATTAACGGGTTTCGTCGATCGCATATATGTTTACTAAAAATGGTACATTCTGAGATTTGTAGCGTTCCAGGAATGTTTGAGGCATTTACCATTCTTTTCCTTGAGGCGATATGCTCCCAACCTTAGCGCTTTGACGACCTCGTACGGTCCTTCACAGTTGGGGCTGAGCTTGTTGTAGTGGTGCTTAGTGTTGTGGAATACTCTGCGGAGGACCCATTATCCTTCTTGTAAGGTTCACGACCGGACCTTCTTATTGTAGCTTCGCGCCACCACAGTCGGGTAACATGTTTTCCTTATTGCCGCAGAGTCCTTCGTGTCGTCTAGGAGGTCCAGGTTTGCACACAAAATTTTGTGGTTCTCTTCCTCGGTTGGGGTGAACTCGGTGCGGCACGACGGTCTCGTGGTTTCTACCGGGATGACTACTTCTGACCCATATGCCAGGGAGAAGGGAGTCTCTCCCGTGGCTACCTTCTCGGTAGTGTGGTAGGCCCACAAGACTCCTGGTAATTCTTCAGCCCATGCTCCTCGGGCCCAGGCGATACATTTCTTGAGGGATTTCAGAATGGTCTTGTTGGAGGATTCTGCCTGTCCATTGGATTCCGGGTGCCTGGGTGTAGCGAAGCCTAGCTTGATTCCGTACCTAACGCATAATTTTTGGATGCGTGCCCCCGAGAATTGGGTTCTGTTGTCTGTCATGATCTCATGTGGGACTCCAAACCGGGTGGTGATGTTGACCCAGACGAACTTCATCGTGTCGTCCTCGCTGATTCCTACGTAGGGCTCCGCTTCTATCCACTTGGTGAAGTAGTTGGTCCCTACTAGTACGTACTTGTGTGCACTCGATGAGGTGCGGAATTTCCCGACATTATCTAGGCCCCATTTCATGAACGGCCAGGGGGACTTGACACTCTTGAGATTCTCGGGTGGCAGGTGCGGTACATTGGCGAAGTATTGGCACTGGTTGCACTGCTGCGCGAGTCTTATCGCGTCTGCTCTTAAGTAGGACCAGTAGAATCCTGCCTCGAGGACCCTTTGCGCGAGCGTTCTTCCTCCTGAGTGTGCTTCGCATTCACCCTGATGGACCTCTCTCAGGACGTGCTGCCCTTCATATGGGCTTATACACCTGAGGGTGGCACCGCTGTATGACTTTTTGTACCGTTGTCCTCGCGAAATGGTATATCGGACGCCTGTCTCTGCACTTTTTCGGCCTCGCAGACTTTTCTGGGAGCTTTCCCTCGCAGAGGTTGTCCCTAATGGACTGCATCCAGACTTTGTAGCCTTCTATATGGTTGATTTGGACCATGCTCTCATCTTCTATGGCTAGGTGAGCCGGCCATTGTAGGTGAATGATCGGGATGCTGTCCTGCGGTATCTCGGTTATGTAGGATCTAAGTTTTGCTAGACCATCTGCCGTACTATTCTGCCCCCCATGGGATTCTCTCTAATCGGATCGTCGGGAATCGCCTAAGGGCTCTCTTGACTGCGTCTAGGTATGCGGTCATATGCGCATCTTTTGTTTGATAATCCTCGCAGATTTGGTTTACAATGAGCTGAGAGTCACTATATAGGACGATGTCCTTAGCTCCAAGGTGATAGGCAATATCTAACCCAACTAGCGCGGCTCCGTACTCTGCTTCGTTTTTGTGGCGCTGAACCCACACCGGATTGCTGTATGTGCCACGTCTCCTTCCGGGGAGATGAGTACGTCGCCTAACCTTGCGCCCCAGAAATTGCTGGCCCCGTCGACGAATAACTTCCAGTTTTCCGATGGGAGAACCATCTCCACCTGTGCGCGGGCGTCGTCGTCCACATGTGGTTGTGTGAAATCGGCTATGAAGTCCACGAGGGCTTGCGATTTGATGGCGGTGCAGGCGACATACTGGATGTCGAATTGTCCCAGCTCGATGGCCTATTTCATCAGCCTGCCCGAGAATTCGGGTTTCTCAGCACGTTCTTGAGTGGTGCCGCAGTGATGACGTGGATGTGGTGGGGTTGGAAGTATGGGTAAGCTTCCTGCTGCTTAGTACTAGTCCGAGGGCCAGCTTTTCTAACTTTGAGTAGTGTGTCTCGGCATCGAGTAGGGTGTGACTTGTGTAGTACACCGGAAGCTGTTTGCCCCGACTTCGCGGACTAGCACGGAGGACGCTGCGCCGCCCGAGACTTCTAGGTATAATAGCAGAGGCTCTCCGTTCACCGGTTTTGATAGGACCAGGGTGGTTGTGAGGTAGTCTTTTAAGTTATGCAGTGCTTCCCCGCATTCCGTCGTCCATTCGAATGGCCTGAACTTTCGCATTTGTAGGAAGAAGGGGTGCGCTTTATCGGAGAGCCGGGAGATGAATCCACTGAGGACGACGATTAGGCCGGCCATGCGCTGTATGATACAAGACTTTTTAGGACTTGATTCAATTACCCAAGCTTGTACTAATCAGTTGTAGTATAGCATAGGGTTTTATCAATCCAAAAAGGGAGAATAAAATAGTAAGAATGCAATAGAGATCTTATTCAAGCAGATAAAGATGGTTTTAGATGTCTAACAACCTAAATGATCAAGCAAAGAAGCAAAAGAAAGCAAAAGAAAGCAAGCAAAAAGCAGTAATGGCAAAGAAAAACAGAGCAAAAACAGAGTAAAAGCTGAACTAAAACAAAGTAAAACGAAATTTCAAAGATTAAAAGATGGTTCAAGATCAAATCAATGGTGATAGGATGATTCATGTTCATGTCTAGGGTGATCAAAACAAGCAATTCTAAACACTCAACCTTAGGTAAGGAACACTAATAAAGACTAATCCAATCTCTCGGCATTAATCACTTTTCTAATCACATATTCAAGATAAATCTCTTTACTCAAACACATAATCATCAAGCATTAAAATCAAGTTCCATAAAACCAATTAGCATGCTAGACATCTAATCTCTTAGGCTAATCTCTTATACAATATATCAAACATCAACTCACATTCTCATGCATAATCAATGTCTAAAGGTAATTTCTCATCAATATGGTACTAAGCAATAAGCACATTCAAGCAAGAAATGATAGATGCAAAGACTCATGATTATCAAAACACCATTTTCAAGCATTGAACTTCATTCATGAATTTCATCAAACACTTGGTGTGCATGTGAAAACCTAAAATCAACTTCTCCAAAAAGAGGTATTAGGCATTAAGCACAATCATATAAGAAAAAGAATGAGAAGATCTAAGCCCTAATTAACCTAAACAATCTCTAAAATCACCCCATCTGCCCTAATCTCAAACCTAAAGCAAACTACTCACTAACCATGGTGGAAACCATCAAATATATGAAGAAAAGATAGTTAATCATGATTAGGAAGACAAAAGATTAAGGAAAATTCAAACTTTTATTAAAATCAAGCAAAGGTTCAAGTTACAAAATCAAAAAAACTAAAACAAAGAAGAAGAGACTGCTGGATAAAGAGTTGTCTTTCCAGAAATTAGGGATTTCAAGTATTTATAAGAGTCTAACCGAAAATAGAAAAATTGTAAATAAATAGTCTTCAGTCTAGGTTTACATCGGTCAGTTACATCGGTCATTGGTGATCGATGTAAATCCCATCGGCCTGCTTCTACTGGTCGATGCAGGTTGAGCAGTTTCACAAAAATTGCAATATCTGTTGAGCGGCATATCAGAATGACCTGAAACCAAGTCCTACTGAACGCTAACTCACGTGGCTACAACTTTCATGCAGAGTAAAGATGCTGAATAGAGACGGAGTCTACTCGTCCGAGCTGATCTTAAAGTCGGTCAAGATCAACGGCAAAAACTCCAGATGGACATGTGCTCACTTTATTCGCCGTAACTCTTCAACCCCTGATGGGAATGACTGGAAACTAAGACCAAACGAAAGCTAACTCAAGTGTCTACAACGTTTATGAAGGACGCCGAAGCCAAATCGAAATGCAAACACCTCATCTGAGCTGATCTTCAGTCGATATGAATCCCATCGGCCAGGAGAGTGGTCGATGCTGGTGACCGAAATTCATCCGCTGAGTTTATGTCGATCACTTCTGATCGATGCTGGTGACCGAAAATCTGGTATCGGTCACTCCTTGACCGATAGCCTTCGTGCACAGACTGATAGGGGTTGAGAGATTTCACGAAAACTTCTGTAACTTTCTAACCACTGATGGGAATGACCTGAAACAAACTCCAGACGCAAGCTAACTCACGGGGATACGACATTGGTGAAGACTGTTGAAGCTGAATCGTGTTGGAGATGCTTTGTCCGAGCCAGTTTTGTCAGGTGAAGTTTCTGGCCGCTTCAACAAGGTGCACCTTCTTCTTGGCTCTTTTCATATCTTGTGCTGCACATCATTTCCCATGCTCCTTGTAGCTCAATGAGTACCTGTAAACATCTTTTATGCAAAGAAAATGCAAAATACACCCTAAATGCAACCTAAGTCTAAAAGGAGAAGAAAATGGGACAAAGGATAAGGAAAACATGCAAAAGAGAACAAAAACATGCACTAAATGCAGGCCTAAATGATGTAAATACAAGAGATATCAATGTACCTCTTTGACGTTCCTTGGTGGCTCGAGCTCTTGGGTGGAGTGGATTTGATCCGGGTTTGCCTCGATGCCTCGACTAGTTACGATGTAGCCCAAGAACTTCCCGGAGGCCACGCCGAATGTGCACTTGGCCGGGTTGAGTTTCATGTCATACTCGCAGAGCGTCTTGAAGCAGTTGCTTAGGTGCTCCAAATGCAGGTCTCGGCTGAGGGATTTGACAATCATGTCGTCCACATAGACCTCCATCATCTTTCCTATTTCTTCAGCGAACATTTTGCTCATGAGGCGTTGGTATGTCACTCCCGCGTTCTTGAGCCTGATCGGCATCATGGTATAACAATATGTACCTTGGGGAGTGACGAATGCTGTTTTTTCCTCATCTGTGGGTGCATGCAGATTTGATTTTACCCGGAGAATGCGTCCATGAAGCTTAGTAGCTCATGTTCGGTGGTGGCGTCCACGAGTTTGTCGATGTGCGGGAGTTGGAAGGAGTCCTTGGGACCAGCCTTGTTGAGGTCCGAGTAGTAGATGCAGATTCGCCATTTCCCATTTTTGTTTTGAAGATGACGACGACGACGTTGGCTAGCCATTCCGGGTATTGTACTTCCCGCACGAACTCTGCTTGGAGGAGCTTCTGGACCTCCTCGCTGATTACCGCATCACGTTCTGCCGTGAACTTCTGGCGTTTCTGCTTGACAGGGATGTAGTCCGGGTGGACATCCAGGTGATGGGAAATGGTTTCAGCGCTTATTCCTGACATGTTGGTGTGTGTCCAGGCAAAGCAATCCAATTTTGCTCGGAGTAATGAAATAACGGCGGTGTGCAGGGATGGATCCAGTCGCTTCCCAATCCTTAGCTTTCTATCTGGGTTGTCGGCTTAGGCGAGGATTTCTTCGACCTCTTCCTTTGCAGCTGGGGTAGTTGGAGGCTCGTCGCCGCACTGTAATTGCTACAGGATGGTGTGGGAGGGTGGGTCATCCGTAGGGGCGTTGCTGACTTTGTTACCCTTGATCTCCACCATGCCACCTGCTGTGAGGAACCGTAGGGATTGATGGTACGTTGAGGGGATGGCGGCCATTGCCTTGGAAGGTCGTGTCCTTGGTAATCAGCCCGACAGTTACCGGGAGTGTGATTTCCCCTAGTGACCTCGTGGCCTCGCCGATGAACCCTACCATAGTGACGTACCGGAGAGAGAGGTCAGAGATTCGTATCCCCCTTCGGTTCAGGGTGTTCACGAAGAGCACATTTCTAGTGCTTCCGGTGTCGACTATGAGTCGCATGACTTGGAATCTTGAGATACCGAGCAAAATTACAAGCGCTTTATCGTGGATCGAGGTTGAGGTTACGGTAGGGGTCGGGAATCGTATTTCCCGTCTGGCCACCTCCTCATCGAGGGCTCTTTCTTCAGGTCGGGCCTGCCTCCGGGTGCCTGGGACGAGGTCCGAAAGATCTGCAGTTGGCTAGGGGGTAGTTCTGCGATGGCATTGATCATTTTGTGAGTCTCCGGGGCTTTTTATGCGGCTCCGCTTTTCTTTTGTTCGAGCAGACGTGCCAGGGCTTTTTCGGAGAGCAGGTGGGTGAGTAGCCCTTTGTCTATAAGCTCCAAGGTTTCTTTCTTTAGGGCGTAGCATTGTTCGGTGGCATGCCCCTTGTCTTTGTGGAACTCACAATAGTCGAGATGCTTCCGTGAAGGGTCTTCCGGGAACCTCTTTCTGGGTGGAGGCCATTTGACGACGGGCCCGATGGTCTTCAGGGACTCGATCATTACCATTGGAGTGGCGTCGATCTCAATTTTGTCAAATTCCATCTCAATTTGGACCGCGTCACCCGACGCTGGATTGGAAGATTTCCATCTGCCCCCGGAGACTTGTAGGCTTGGGGATCCAGAGTATCCGCCTGACGCCCTAGTGATATAACGGCCCCGTTTGTTCCAGTACCCCCTGGAGGGTTCCTCCCGGTCCCTTCGTTATCTATGGGGGCGCGGTGCCGTGGCAAGGATGTGGTACGGGTCGCTTTCCCATCAGATCTGCTTGTGCGCATAGTTCAAGACATCTTCCATTATGGAGCACTCATTCTTGGTCAGGTTTTCGTAGAGTCCGGAGCCCTTCAGGAGTCCCTTCCTGAAGGCGTAGACCGTCGTGATCTCGTGACAGCCAGGTAATTCTACCCTGACGGAGTTGAAATGAGTCATGTAGGATCAGAGTGATTCATCCGTCCCTTGGCTCACGTCAAACAAGTGACCCACCGGGCTGGTTTCCGGCTGCTGGCAAACTGCTGGACGTACAGGTTGTGCAGCTGCGCGAAGGAGTCTATCGTCTTGTTGGGGACGCTGATCAGCCACTGGAAGACGGCCCCCGAGAGTGTCGCTCCGAACCCCTTGCACAAGCATGCTTCGCTGATGTATGCCGCTGGTGATACCGAGAACATTCTCTGTTTGTACTGGGCTATGTGATCCTCGGGTTCGGTGGTCCCCTCGTAAGGCGTCATCGTAGGGTACCCGAATTTCTTGGGTACTTTGATGTTGGCAATGTCCTCTGAGAAGGGGGAGTCGTTGTACGACTTTTTCGTTGCGTGGGTCACCCGTGGGGGCAGCTTGGGATCATTGACAGCCGGCTGTTCGAGAGAAAATTTCAGGATGCCACGTGGAGGGATCTGATTGGTCGTCGTGTATTGCAGGGGAGGTTTGAACTCTGGGCGGATGGGCTAGCCTGCAATGTCACGGGAAAAGAAAGATGACTCGGGTAAAAGGGAAGGGGTTTCCCTCCCGATTACGCTCCGACGCTCTAGTCAGAAAGAGGACACGGGACTGGACAAAATGTATTGATTCTACCGGAAGGACGAAGTATGGGATGCTTTACCGGTTCGTTGGGATCCCGATAAGACTTTTAGAGTGGTGGTATGTTATAGTAAATGAAGCTAGAAGATAAAGTTATCGTTCTAGATGTCTCATCCTCTTGGCTGTTGAGAGGAGTGGGTTTTTATAGGAGATACCTGGTTCCGGGTTGCTCCTGGGTTCGGACCTCCGAGCTCCCCGGGTCGGGTACTAACTTTCGTCCTTTTTCATCATTATCCCTATTCCCGGACTCTTCCTCGCGTGTGGTCAGAGGAATGGGTTGCTGACCTGCTCCGCCCTCTCCTAGCCGCCACCATTACGGCCCTCTTTGGTAGATGCGGTGCATTTAATGTGCTTCGCGTTCCCGCGGCGTCCGCTGCTCACGCGTTGGACCCTCGTGGGCTGTGCATAAGTTTTGCGGCCCAACAAAGCCCAACTACTTTAATGTTAAATAATAAAGCAAGGAGCTTAAAAACATACACATGTATAATATATGATATGAATCTGTAATGTTTATTTTTTAAAAGAATTTTTCTTTAAAATAGCTCTCTTTTAAAAAAGAAATCTCACTACTTCACCCCTAAATTTGTTTCTTCTTCGTCCTCATATTTTCGTTATTTTAATATTAAAGTTTGAAAAATAATATTCAAATTTTTTAATAAATTTTCTTAACCAATTCTAACAACCAATAAATTAAATCAATTAATAGCAATATATATGCTCTATGTGGATCCATTTCTTCTTCTTCTCGAGCAAAACAATTGTCATTTATCCAACATTAAAACTTTTAAATTAAGGTGAATTATTTTTGTTTATTATGCTAGTTTTATGTCTATGAATAAACTAACAAGCTTTAGATGATGTGAAAAGTAAATTATGTGATGTTATTTTTCAATTTGGAAATTTCATTGAAGATTTTTTAAAAATATTTTGCTCATTGGATTATTAAACTTATTTTTTAAGTTTCATAGTCTTACATTGGTAATTAAGAGAAATTATTATAATTAAATGTGCATGATATCATAATAAATTATATATATAATTAGAGATTTCTCTCTCAATCTAGAATGTTCATATTTACATAGAAAAATACTTGCACATATCTTCACATTTGTTTAAAATCTCAATGTACAAAAGTAATATGAATGGAGATTAGAAAATATATCAACCATTATAATGGTAACTTAATCACCATGTAATGATCACGTATGCTTTGACCAAATCAAAGTTTTAATGGCATTTGGTTTGATTTCTTTTTTCCACTTTGTGTTTCAAACAAAAATAAACAAAATGAATAAATATGGACATAAAATCTAATTAATCAATCCAAATCCAAACATGAAATGTGAAACTTTAAACATTTTTGACACTTAGTTAAAATGTAAATTTTTGCATGCTTATTAAGGATATTATTTTTACACTCCATTTTTCATTCATAACAACTCTGACTTTAACATTTAAATATATTACATTAAATGTTCATGGCTTCAATTTTATCATACCCAACATCCGATTATACAGATGAATAACACAAGGTTTTGTTTATGCTTCATAGTGCAACCTCAAGTGCACTAGATGTAGTATAGTGGCAACGAGTTAATCAATCCAAATAAGGGGAAGTTAAAGAAGATACAACAATCTTGAAAGGATAGGCAAAAAGGGTTTTGCAAATCAATCAAACTCAAGCAAGCAAGACTGTAATCAAGTAACCAAGTGATAAAAGCAAAATAGAGCAATTCTAAATGTAGCAAAACAGAGCAATACTAAGCAGAACCACTAAAGAAGATTAACCTAACTCCTTAACAATAACCCTTTTACTAGCTATACTCCTAACTCACTTTTCAGTGGTGGAAATATAATTAATAAGCATTAATAACAAGATCCTTAAAGCCTAATAAACATCCTCGAACTGCTAATCTTACTTATCTCTCAAGCAATGGATCAAATACTAACTCACACTCCCATTGTTAAATATAATTAGATGAAAGCAAAAGACAAGATATGAAAAGAAAATAACAATACTTAAGCAATAAAACCTTAAGATCAATGATCTCTTGGAAAGTTCTTACAAAGGAAGGTTTTTGGTGCAAAAGAGTAAAAAAAAATAGAGATAGGATAAAAACTGGATAAAGTGGTGTTTTTAGACTTAATCTATTTATAGGGAAACTCCAAAATAGACCTAGTAAACTAAAAATAGACAAAGTCAACCAGTGATGTCTCTTATATTTGCACAACTTAGGACTGCATTTAGTACATGTTTTGGTCTCTTCTTTCATGTTTTCCCTATCATTTGTCCCATTTTCCTTATCTTATAGACATAGGTTGAATTTAGGATATAGTTTGCATTTTTCTTGCATATGAAATGTGTTTAGGTACCAAAGGAGCTGTTGGAGACATTGTGGAAGAGTGGGAGTGATCCAAGAAGAGGTCACAGCCAAGGAGAACCAAGAAGAGCCGAAGGAGTACACTTCTGGAGCTGATGTCGGGCTGCACATCGAGCATTATGGCTGACATGTACCACTAGCCAAGGAGGAGGTTCATATCTGGCATAACATCGAGCAGTATGCCCGATATCCAAGAGACATGACACTTACATCGAGCACCACATCAGGTAAGGCATGCCTAACGTAACCTTGCAGGAACAACCAGAGTTCCACATCGAGCAGGATGTCAGGCAAGGCGTGCCCGACATACACCTTCAGAAAGAGTCCTTGTCTTCATATCGAGCATGGTGCCCGACATCCGAACCAGAAGAAGCTCCACATCGAGCATGATATCGACCACTGACCCAGATATGTGCTCGTCCAGAAGTCCAAATATTTATAAGATTGTCACTCTTTTTGGGTCCCATGCTTTTTACTATAAATACTTAAAGACCTAAAAATGTTAGGCATCCTTTGTTCTTGCTTTTAAACTCTATTTCTCTTTGCTTTTGGGATTTGTAAGAACAAAGTTTCATCTTGTAATCTAAAATTCTGCACTTCTATACTTAATCTTTCTTAATCTCTCTTCCTAATCATGTTTAGCCATTCTTTCTTCATAGATTTGATGGTTTTCACCATGATGAGTGAGTAGTCTCTTAAAGGCTCTTAGGTGGGGGTAGATTAGGGGAATTCTATGCATTGATTACTGTTTGTTTATGCTTATTACCATTGATTGCTCTCTATTAAACTTTTTAGGTGCTAAGGTTCTCTTGATCACTTAAACCTAGATCATAGCTTTCTCTTATGCCCACCAAGTGTTTGATAAAATGCTGAACCTGTCTTTTAGAGGATTTATCTATCTTATCTCAAGGGATTGACTGTGTAAGGGATATTTTGGCTTGATAGAATTGATTGAACATGCTTGCTAATGAGTATAGCACTAATGGGAATTAGTTCTTGCTAGGTTATATTAGTAAAGGGATGATCACCAAGGAATTACTGCATCTAGGAAAGATCATTTCCCTTTGCCATTCATAGACCAGATGCTAGAAAGATTATCTAATCATCAATATTATTGCTTTTCAGATGGGTATAGTGGTTGTTTCCAGATTCCCATTGATAGGGTCTAAGTTTTACCCACTTTTAGTATACTGCAAGTGCACAGCAATGCAGTTGTAGCACAAGGGGTTATCGAATCCGAAGGGAGTAAGTTAACTACCCTAAAGAGTTTAGGTTCATATTAAGCTAAGCAGTAAGTAATGAATGTAATGCGAAATAGCAAAATAAATGAAAGCAGGCGATTTTGTGATTGTTCTTAAGTTGCAGAAAGATAAAGGCGCTAAGTTATGACAATTCGCAGGTTGAATCCGAGAATGTAGAATGCATGCAATCAGGAATGAATTAAAACTGTCTGGAACTCAAAACACAATGATATAACTAATCAACTCTCATTGAAAAAGTTATCTATGCCTAATTCACAGAATTTCAAATCTCTTTGCAAATTCTAACAAATCAAGCAAGCATTAAAGATCAGGTTTTGATTGTTCACAAAACTCCTAAGTCAAATCTCTTTGCAAGTAGGCTTTTTGCTCATTTAATACTAGTTCAGGTGATTAACAATGTTCTCACATCTATTAAATAACCTAGGCTTTCAAAATCTAGATGATTAGTTTAAGAAATCGATATGAATGCAAGCACAGATGAAGAACCAATGGATTTCCTAACAGTTTACCAATTCTACAAACTCTTCATCAACCTTTGAATGATCCTAACTTAAATAACAGATAACTCAGACATGATTATGAAAACACAAAGCATAGCTGAATAAAACTGCATTAAAAGATAAGAAGAGAGAAACAAGGGTTCAAAATCTTCTCTAAAAGAGTACATGATTTGTCTCCCTCAAAAGCTCTGAATAATATCTCTCTCAAGCTCTCTGAATTCTCAGATACAAGATAAAAGCCAACAATGGCTGAATAACCTAATACACAGGCTTAAACACGAGTTGGAGTCTTCTTGCCAAAAGTGGAACTTCTGGGTCAAAACTGCAAATTCATCTCCATCTTTTAATAAAGCACGCGACTCATTCTCAGATGCAGGTGACGAGCTTCACCCTTGAGTGGTGACGATCATCACCAGTGCAGGATAACAACTTCTGAGTGGCTAACTCGGGCATGATTCTTGCTTTGATCCAAAAAGCTCAAAAATCTCCAGTTGTGCTCCAGTCATGCTACAACCTGCAAAGACTCTACTAGGACTCTAAAAAGACCAAAAAGACTCAATAAAAAGGACTTATACCATGGTTAAAAACCATGATATATAAACTCCCCCAGACTTGGCTTTTGCTTCCCCTCAAGCAAACATCAGACAATGAACAGGGTCGAGGTTTGAAAACAGAAACAGTCAGCTAAACATTAGGAACGCCACATTGATCAACACTTTCGAATCCACATACCATAGAGCCAACACAAGATCAAATTTCAGTCTACATATCACAAGCTTAGCAATCTCTCAAATCCAGTTCAAGCCCCTTCAAGAAATCCATAATCTCTACTGCTAACTCCTTTTATTTATCTAAGTGTGATATCTCATCAAGAATTTATCAACTCAATCACTTATAGATTCTTTTCCCTTCCTTAACACTAAACAAATCAATCTCAAAACAGCTGTCCTATTTTCTTTTCCCTTGATCTATTTTTTTATTTTTTCGATTTTTCAGTAAGACTTCTCACTTTTTTTTACATTCTAAGAAATGATGCTATCAATACTTGTGTTCCTTGTGAGGAGACAGGTTCATGAGTGTTCACTATTGTTGTTCCTTGTAAGGAGACAGGGCCGCGATGCACCAGTCAATAGACTTAAACTCTTAACCGCTGTATCAAGGAAAATCAAAGAGAGACTGCATCTAAACATTCTTGTCATTGTTGAAAGAGAGAATCAAGATCAATGAGTATCAATCCCCAAGATGAGAAGTTTAAAGTTCATTAAGGTGAAGTCAACATCAGATTTTCCAGATTCTCTAAGAACCTAAACCTTCTTTGCTAGACTGATCTACTTATGACTTTCAACTTAGTAAGACTTGTAATCAACAACTGTGGAAATGGTTCTTATAAGCATCAATGTTTTGTGGTTAGTTCCAAGAAATACTGAAAGTTTCAAAATTTTGACTCTATAAAACAGGTTTTTGACTAAACTTTAAGACTCTCAAAACATGACACAATGTACACAACGTTAGTAGCCACCTCCCCGAGACTAAAACAACATTGTCCCTAGTGTTATTAAGCCTAGAGTTGGTTAAGAAGAAGTAAGAGAACGTATTGAACCGAGTTTAAAAGTGGTACCTCGCGAAGGAGTGGGTGACGAGCATCACCCCTCAGTGGTGACGATCACCACCATGTCTGAAACTCCAGAATCGATAGTTAGATGTGTTAAACGTTATGTCATCATGTGTACTCTAAAGTCAGACTGTTGGAGCACTCAAACACACGTTAAAAACATCCAAATATAGCATAACTCCTAGTTCAACAAGTTCACAAAACAACATCAGAGCAACTGACAAACTAACTTAAGAGAAAAACATAAAAATGTCTCAAGAGAAATAAAATAAAAGGGAAAAATGGAACAAGTAACGAGGATAGTGGAGGAGCTAGTCCTCATCTTCGCAGACCTCAGCAGAGGAGTGTGGGCGGATGCAACCACAATTGCTGAGAGTAGCGGCAGCGTTCCATAGACCGTCGAAGCTTTCAATGACATAGTCCTGAAAAGCTGTCATATCCATAGATGTCTGCAGTCTAGGAGGGTGCCTTACAGCAGCAATCTCTGGCGTGGGTAAGGTCTGACATCGAGACGGTCCAGCCTTATCGGTAGCAGAAGTGGAGGCGCCAGCAGTGGCTCCCTCGTGACGTCGCGTGGGTTCAAGAAGACACAGCAAAACCGGGTAAGGCTGAAAATGCAGCTGACGTGGATGACTTTGGATAGTAGTGAGCTCATGGTTTGGAAATTGCATGCCAACATACTCCCCCGCAGCAGTAGTGAAAGACCAAATTAACCTGTGCTTGAGCCAGGTAGCATGTCCCAAATGTGCCTCGTCCATAAGAGCTCGTGCAATGACAATGATGCAAGGCTTTGTGTCTATCTGAAAGTGCTGGAAGATAAGCGTGAGAAGGCTGCCAACGCTCTCTGTCTCTTCCCCTGAGCACGTGAATGGCTTGGTCTTCAGAGAGACCAAGTGCTCTGCAAAAATGGTGCCCAAATTGGCGCGGATCATGCTCTCATAGGAATCTCGTCATCCAGCATATTGGCAAAGCCATAATCGAGCAGAACGAGCTCGCTGACAAGCATCTTACTCGCCACATACTTGCAGAAAAAGGTGTTGCCTATTAGGCATAGAATGTACCTCATCACGGGATGCCTAACATCAGTCTGTGTGCTCGTTTTGGACTCATAGACACTATTCCCGAACTTGTACCAGAAAGTCTGCATATAGGTTCACTGCAAGGTGTGTGGACTCTTGAAGGGTGGTTATCGAAACCATAGATCCCGCAGAGCTCAAAGATATTAAGCCTGTAGCGAATCCCTCTGATCATGAAAGTGAGAGTGCCTTGCTGTGCAATCTTGGCCAGCTCGTTCTCATAGTATACACAAACTGTGGCGAGGAATTGGCGGACCACATCGGGGTACAGATCGTACTGCCGAGTCGCCATAGTGCTCATCCCGATCTTTCATAAAACCCACATAACTTCTTCCTTAATGCCTAACTGGTGCATCACTTTATTGTCTGCAAATCTGGTGGGAAGGATCTTTACACCTTGCCACACATTGTAAAACAGCGTGTCATACTCATCCCAGCCTTCCTGTAGGGTCGAAGTTTTACCCACTTTTAGTATACTGCAAGTGCATGGCAATAGTTATTGAATCCCAAGGGAGTAGGTTAACTACACCATAGAGTTCAGGTTCGGATTAAGCTAAGCAGTAAGTAATGAATGTAATGCGAAATAGCAAAATAAATGAAAGCAGGCGATTTTGTGATTGTTCTTCAGTTTCAGAAAGCTAAAGGCGCTATGTCACGACAATTCACAGGTTGAATCCGAGAATGTAGAATGCGTGCAATCAGGAATGAATTAAAACCCTCTATAACTCAAAACATAATGATATAACTAATCAATTCTCATTGCAAAAGTTAGCTATGCCTAATTCACAGAATTTCAAATCTCTTTACAAATTTTAACAAATCAAGCAAGCATTAAAGATCAGGTTTTGATTGTTCACAAAACTCCTAAGTCAAATCTCTTTGCAAGTAGGCGTTTTGCTCATCTAATACTAGATCAGGTGATTAACAATGTTCTCACATCTATTAAACAACCTAGGGTTTTGAAATATAGATGATTAGTCTAAGAAATCGATATGAATGCGTGCACAGATGAAGAACCAATGGCTTTCCTAATAGTTTACCAATTCTACAAACTCTTCATCAACCTTTGAATGATCCTAACTTAACTAACAGATTACTCAGACATGATTAAGAAAACACAAAGCATAGCTGAATAAAACTGCATTAAAAGATAAGAAGAAAGAAACAAGGGTTCGAAATCTTCCCTAAAAAAGTAGAGGATTTGTCTCCCTCAAAAGCTCTGAATAATATCTCTCTCAAGCTCTCTGAATTCTCAGATACAAGATAAAAGCCAACAATGGCTGAAAAACCTAATATACAAGCTAGAACACGAGCTGGGGTCTTCTTGCAAATAGTGGAATTTCTGGGTCAAAACTGCAAATTCATTTGCATCTTTTAATAAAACACGCGACTCCTTCTCAGATGCGGGTGACGAGCGCCACCCTTGAGTGGTCACAATCGTCCCCAGTGCAGGATAACGGCTTCTGAGTTGCTAACTTCGGGCATGATTCTTGCTTTGATCCAAAAAGATCCAAAATTTCCAATTGTGCTCCAGTCATGCTATAACCTGCAAAGACTCTACTAAGACTCTAAAAAAAACAAAAAGAATCAATAAAAAAAGACTTATGCCATAGTTAAAAACCATAAAAACCATGATATATCACCCATTCACCCTAATGATCAGGAAAAAAACCACTTTCACATGTCCTTGTGGCACTTTTGCATATAGAAGAATGCCATTTGGACTGTGCATTGCCCCAACAACATTTCCTAGATGTATGACTTCTATTTTCTCTGATTTACTTGAAGAGATGATGGAAGTATTCATAGATGATTTTAGTGTCTATGAATCTTCCTTTGATGTCTGTTTGTCCAATATTTCTCTGGTTTTACAGAGATGTGAAGACACCAAACTAGTTCTGAATTGGGAGAAATGCCATTTCATGGTCCAAGAAGGCATAGTGTTGAGTCACAAGATTTTAGAGAAGATGGTAGAAGTGGACATGGCCAAGATAGATGTGATGCTGCACTTATAGCCTCCAAATTCAGTCAAGGGAATCATAAGCTTCTTGGGACATGCTGGTTTCTATAGGAGATTCATCAAGGACTTCTCAAAGATAGCAAGACCACTAACAAGGCTGATGTGCAAGGAGACAGAATTTGTCTTTGATGAAGACTGCTTGCAGGCTTTCCTCACTCTCAAGGAAGCTCTAGTAAGTGCACCCATACTCCAAGCTCCCAACTGGGATCTCTCCTTTGAGATCATGTGTGATGAATGTGATTATGCTGTGGGAGCTGTCTTGGGACAGAGAGTAGACAAGAAGCTAAATGTCATCTACTATGCTAGTAGGACAATGGATGAGCCTCAAACCAGATATGCCACGACAGAGAAAGAACTTCTTGCAGTGGTCTTTGCATTTGAAGCTACTTAGTTGGGTCCAAGGTTATAGTCTACACTGATCATGCTGCACTAAGGCACATCTATGCGAATAAGTATACTAAGCCAAGACTCCTGATATATCATGGTTTTTATGGTTTTTAACCATGATATAAGTCCTTTTTATTGAGTCTTTTTGGTCTTTTTAAAGTCCTAGAAGAGTCTTTGCAGGTTATAGCATGTCTGGAGCATAATTGGAGATATTGGAGCCTTTTGGAGCATTTTGAGTTGAAGCCACGAAGTACCAAGCTCGAAGCATAAAGTATCACATATGGTGACGCTCGTCACCACCTTTGGTGACGCTCTTCACCCATCAAGGAAGGAGCGTGGCTGTTTTATTAAAAGTATGAAGACGATTTGCAGAATTGGCACAAAAGTTCGTTTATTTACATGAAGACCCCAGATCGTGTTTAGCTTCTATTTATTAGGTTTTTCAGCCATTGTTGGCTATTATCTTAGTTTTTGAGAATTCAGAGAGCTTATAGAGAGATTTATTCAGAGCTTTTTGGGGAGACAAATCCTGTACTCTTTTGAGAAGATTTCGAACCCCCTTTATTTCTTACTCTTTCTCTTAATGCAATTTTATTCAGTTATGTTTTGTGATCTCATAATCATGTCTTAGTAATCTGCTAGTTAAGTTAGGGTTTTTCAAAGATTGATGAAAAGAGTGTAGAATCGTTATCTGTTAGGGATATCTCATGGTTTTTCATCTCTGCTTGCTTTAAAATCGAATTTCTGAGACACATCATCTAGGAATCCAAAAATCATAGGTTGTTAAATATATGTGAGAGCATTATTCATAACCTGAACTAGTATTTGATGAGCAAAGCAACTTAGTGCAAAGAGATTTGGCTTAGGAGTTTTGTAAACAATTGAATCTGATCAATCCTGCATGTTTAGGTTGTTAGGGTTTGCAAAGAGATTTGAAACTCTGTGATTTAGGCATAGATAACTTTTGCAATGAGAATTGATTAGTTATACATCAGTGATTCATGTTTAAAACGGTTCTTAATCATTTCTGATTTCCTGCATCATACATTCTTGGATTCAACCTGTGAATTACCCAGACTTAGCGCTTTTAGTCTTCTTGAGCTTAGATCATCTTACAAAAATCATTTGCTTACTTTTATTTATTCATTCGCATTACATACATCATATTTTGCTTAGCTTAGTACGAATCTACATTCGATAGTGTAGTCTGCATTACTCTCTTGGGATTTCGATACCCCTTGTACTACAACTGCTTTTGCTGTGCACTTGCAGTAGTTTTATTTGGGTAAAACCTGACCCTATCAAGTTTTTGGCGCCGTTTCCGGGGAGTAATAGCTGCCTATCGATTTTTAGTATTAGGATTTTGTCTAAGTTTTTATTTGTTTACTGACTTTCAGCTACTTTTCTTTGTTCCTGTTTCAGGTGTATGCCTAATCGCAGAACCAGAAGCAACAAAGAGAAGGAGCTGGTGACTTTGAGCATCGACGAGCTTGCTAGGTTGGAGAGAACTAACAGGAAACCTAAGAAGCAATCTACAATGGTCGCTCCACTTATCTTGGTTGAAGATGCAGAAGGTCACTTGGTTGACAGGGAAGGAAATAAGAGGAACGAAGAGGGGCAAAGAATTGATCAAGAGGGGAATGTCATTGTTGAACAGCAGGTTCAGCAAGTGGCTGAGAACGTGGGAGTCCCTGCTGCTGTCAATAACGCTGCTGGGCGTTTTGTTCAGAGGACTCTAGGTGACTACAACAGACCTGATCAGTTCTATGCCAACAGAGCTGCAATCCGACCTCCTGCCTTCCAGAGGAACGATTTTGAGGTTAAACCTGTCTACTATCAGCTGGTTGGCCAGCATCCCTTCCATGGTTTACCTCATGAGCATCCTATGGATCACATAGAGAGATTTGAGGACTTGGCTTCCAGTGTCAAAGCCAATGGGGTTAGCAATGACTTTCTGTTCTGCAAGCTTTTTCCTTACCCTCTTGAAGGAGAAGCTGCATATTGGCTGAAGCAACTGGAACCTGCTTCATTGCCCACTTGGGAAGACACCAAGAATGCCTTTTTGAACAACTTTTATGATGATGCAAGATCAGAGGACATGAGGACGAAAATTGCATCATTTACACAAAGCCCTACTGAAGCTTTCAAGGCCTCTTGGATCAGGTTCAAGTCTTATCAAAGGGACTGTCCTCATCATGGCTTCAGTCAGGTGCAATTACTTGGGATTTTCTTCAGAGGCATTGACTGGAAATATCAGATGGCGCTGGATGCAGCAAGCGCAGGAAACTTCAACACCAACAGACCAGAAGAGGCGATCAGACTGATTGAGAACTTGGTCTGCAGAAACAGCACTAAAAATGCAGACTTTCAGAGAATGAAACAAGCTGGTGTAGCTGATGGAAATAAAATTGCTGAAGTTAAGGCTAAGTTGGATGATATGCACAGCCTTTTGGTGGGGAAGAAGTCAGTTCACTTTGCTGCAGAAGTGGAAACTTTCGAAGCTCCAGAGGAAGTTGAGCAGGAGGATGTAAATTTCATCAATTCTGGCGGTTTTCAGGGACAAAGGTATGGGAATCAGCAGTGGAACAGAGGATACAGCAACAATAATCAGAAGAACGCCCTTACAGAAGGACAGAGCACGCCTGGTTTCACTCCTAGACCCCTATTCCAGAAGACAGCGTATCAGAAGCCATTCCAAAACAGTGGAAATTACAGAAATGGTTCTTCTTCCTATCAACCAGCACCTCCACAAGGGAATAAAATGGAAGCAATGTTCGAACAGATCTTGGAAGGACAACAGAAGCTTACAGTGGACTTTAATGGCAAGATAGATTCGCTCTATCAGGATTTGAATGGAAAAATTGAGAGTCTGAACTCTCATATGAAGAAGCTTGATGTTCAAGTTGCCCAAACAGCAGGAGCTGTTCAGAGGCAAGAAGGATTTCTTCCAAGAAGAACTGATGCTAATCCCAAACACCATGTGAATGCCATCACATTGAGGAGTGGAAAGAACCTGCAACCAGTGTTGCAGAAGGATTTAACATCAAGGAATTTTGTGGGTATGGAAGAGTATGAAGATGAAGAAATATTTGCTGAAGAACCACGGGTGACGCTCGTCACCAATAATGGGTGTCGCTCGTCACCCATCGAGCACAACCCCGACCCCGACTCTTCACAAATTGGTGATGACCGTCACCAGATGGGTGATGCTCGTCACCCATATCCAGTGATCAATCCCGACTCGTCCAAATTGGGTGACGCTCGCCACCATTCCAGTGACGCTCGTCACCAGACACCACATGCTGCAGTTTCGCCTAAGACTTCAGATAATGCTAAGGAGACCGTGTATAAACCCAAGATACCCTATCCTAAGCATCCTAAGAAGTATAAGCAAGAGCTTGAAGATGCAAGATGCAAGGCTATCATGGACAAGTTGGTGATAGAGATCCTATTAATAGATGCTGTAAGGATCCTCCTGTTATAAGGAGATATGTGAAGAGGATGGTGACCAATAACTTGAGTCTTGAGGTTGGAGCTATGATGATCAACGAGCAGGTCAGTGCAGTGATTCAGAACAGAGTTCCAGAGAAGCTTTCAGACCCAGGAAGTTTTGTTTTAGACTGCACTATCTTCAATGACAAGTTTGAGAGGTCATTGTGTGATCTTGGTTCTAGTGTGAACCTTATGCCTCATTCTGTTGCCAAGAGTTTGGGGATGACCGATTTTAAGGCTACAAGGATATCTCTTGTCCTAGCTGATAGATCAGTCAGAGTTCCTGAAGGAGTGATAGAGGATGTTCCTATCAAAATAGGAGATTGTATGATTCCTACTGATTTTGTGGTTCTAGAGTATGGAGAAGAACCCAAAGACCCCTTGATTCTTGGCAGAACCTTCTTAGCTACTGCAGGAGCTATTATTGACGTCAGGAAAGGTAGAATAGAGCTGAATTTTGGCGATTTAGTCATGAAATTCGAAATGGACAAGCTGATGAAGAGGCCAACCATAGATGGACAGACTTTTTATGTGGATATTCTCACAAACATTGCTGATCAGATCTTCCATGAGATGAGTTCAGAAGATCCCTTGGAAAGGGCGTTGACCACTTCTACAGCTGAGTATTTAGATGCTGCTGCAACAGGCTACACAAAGATGATGGATGCTACTGCACAAGTAATGCAACTGGTCGCACAGGATGAGTTTGTCTGCACATCTACGAAAGCTGCCACAATGGGTGATTGGTCTGCAGCAAAAGCACCAAAAGTTTAGCTTAAACAGCTCCCTGCAGGGCTAAGGTATGCATTTCTGGGAGAAAACTCCACCTATCCTGTTATTGTTAATGCTTCATTGAACAATGCAGAACTCACCTTTTTGCTAAGTAAGCTGCAAAAATTTCGCAAAGCTCTTGGCTATTCTCTTGATGACATTTCAGGTATCTCCCCAGACTTGTGCATGCATAGGATACACTTGGAGGATGAGTCAAAATCATCAGTTGAGCACCAAAGGAGGCTGAATCCGAATTTGCAGGATGTGGTCAAGAAAGAGATCATGAAGTTGTTGCAGGCTGGTATCATCTATCCTATATCAGAGAGTGCTTGGGTGAGTCCAGTGCACGCGGTGCCTAAGAAAGAAGGTGTCACAGTGGTAAAGAATGACAAGGATGAGCTGATTCCAACCAGGACTGTGACAGGACACAGGATGTGCATAGACTACAGGAAACTGAATGCAGCAACAAGGAAGGATCATTTTCCTCTCCCTTTCATCGATCAGATGCTAGAGAGGCTGGCGAATCACAAGTATTACTGCTTCCTTGATGGGTATTCAGGCTTCTTTCAGATCCCTATCCATCCAGATGATCAGGAGAAGACCACTTTTACTTGTCCCTATGGCACTTTTGCATATCGCAGAATGCCTTTTGGACTGTGTAATGCTCCTGCAACCTTCCAGAGATGCATGATGTCGATTTTCACAGACATGATAGAGAAGTTTATGGAGGTGTTCATGGATGAATTCTCTGTTTATGGGTCCTTTTTCAAGAACTGTTTGGATAATCTGTGTGCAGTTCTGCAGAGATGTGAAGAGAAGCACTTGGTTTTAAACTGGGAGAAGTGTCATTTTATGGTGCAGGATGGTATTGTACTTGGCCACAGAGTCTCAGGAGACGGTATAGAGGTGGATAGGGCGAAAATTGAGGTGATGACAAGTCTGCAAGCACCTGATTTAGTCAAAGCAGTGAGGAGTTTTCTGGGTCATGCAGGTTTCTACAGAAGATTCATCAAAGATTTTAGCAAGATAGCACACCCACTTACTGCTCTCCTCTGCAAGGATGTGAAGTTTGAGTTCACAGAAGAGTGCAAATCCGCTTTTGAACAGATCAAACAGGCTTTGGTTACAGCCCCTGTTGTGCAGCCTCCAGATTGTGACTTACCTTTTGAGGTAATGTGTGATGCCAGTGATTTTGCAGTTGGAGCAGTGCTGGGACAGAGGAAAGATAAGAAACTCCACGCCATCTACTATGCAAGTAGGACTTTGGATGATGCTCAGAAGAATTATGCAACAACTGAGAAGGAATTGTTAGCTGTTGTGTTTGCTTTTGAGAAGTTCAGGCAGTATCTTGTTGGCTCCAAGGTCGTGGTTCATACTGACCATTCAGCACTGAAGTACCTAATGCAGAAGAAAGATGCAAAACCAAAGCTGTTAAGATGGATCCTGCTTCTTCAAGAATTTGATATTGAAGTGAAGGACAAGAAAGGGGTTGAGAATGGAGTTGCTGACCATTTATCCCGGATCCAGGTCAAAGACAGTGTTCCAATCAATGATTTCTTGCCTGAAGAGAATGTTTACTTGGTGGAAACCAGAGAACAGGAGGAAAGTATTGAAAACCTGCAATTTTCACGAAACTGCAGGGGAGTGACGAGCGACACCAGGAGGGTGACGCTCGTCATCAACCCAGAACAGTCGCGACCAAAGTATACGAGGGAGGTGACGCTCGTCACCAACATTGGTGACGCTCGTCACCAATCTCAACACTTATCTGCGATTTGTGCAAGCTTGGGGATGGCTTTTGAAGAGCCTGTTTATGCTTTACATGATCCAAAGAGGCCCTAGTATGCTGATATTGCAAATTATCTTGCTGCAGAGGATGAACCACATGATTTTAAAGACTATGCTAAGAAGAAGTTCTTGAGAGAACTTAGCAGATTCTATTGGGATGAGCCATACCTCTACAAGCATTGTGCTGATGGTATTTACAGAAGATGCTTAGCAGAAGAAGAAGTTCAGGACGTACTTTTTCACTGTCATGGATCAGAATATGCTGGACACTTTGCTACATTCAAGACTGTCTCTAAGGTTTTGCAGGCTGGATTTTGGTGGCCTGCTATGTTCAGAGACGCCCAAGCCTTCATCACAAGCTGTGATACTTGTCAGAGAAGAGGAAAAATCAGCAGAAGACATGAGATGCCACAGAACTTTATTCTGGAAGTTGAAGTTTTTGATTGTTGGGGTATTGACTTCATGGGACCTTTTCCCTCATCTTATGGGAATAGATACATTCTGGTTGATGTAGATTATGTATCTAAGTGGGTAGAGGCGTTGGCTACTCCTACTAATGATGCTGCAGTGGTTTTGAAGCTGTTTAAGATCATTATCTTTCCCAGATTTGGTGTCCCGTGGATTGTCATAAGTGATGGTGGTTCTCACTTTGTCAACAAGGTTTTTGACAAGCTGTTGAAGAAGTATGGTGTACAGCACAGAGTGGCCACGCCCTATCACCCCCAAACAAGTGGACAAGTTGAGGTTTCCAACAGGCAGATCAAGCAGATTCTAGAAAAGACAGTTGGGAAGACAAGGAAAGATTGGTCTGCAAAGCTGGATGATGCATTATGGGCCTACAGGACTGCATACAAAACGCCACTTGGGACTACTCCATTCCATCTTCTCTATGGCAAGACGTGCCATCTACCAGTAGAGTTGGAGTTTAAAGCAGAATGGGCCATCAAGAAGCTGAATTTTGATCTGAAACCTGCTGCAGAAAGGCGTTTGATTCAGCTCAATGAACTGGATGAGATCAGATATCTGGCCTATGAAAACTCCAAGTTATACAAGGAGAGGACAAAGGCATATCATGATAAAAAGATCATCTCCAGGCATTTCGAGCCCAATGACCAGGTATTACTCTACAACTCTCGTTTACAGCTTTTTCCTGGTAAATTGCGTTCTCGATGGTCAGGTCCTTTCACTGTCAAAGAAGCTCGCCCACATGGTGCAATTGTCCTGATTAACTTCAAAGGAGAGGAGTTCACTGTCAATGGACAAAGGGTGAAGCACTACTGGGCACAAGCAGAGATTCCAGCAGGACACATTGTGTCTCTGGATCAGGCACCAGCTGTCTATACAGCCAACCAAAGTCAAGCTAATGACTTTAAACAAGCGCTTAGTGGGAGGCAACCCACTGGTAAGTTGTAGATATAACACTTAGTTATTATTTTCGTGCTTAGAATTAGTAATTAGAATTTTATTCAGTTAAAAAAAAAAAAAAAAAAAGGTGGTGACGATCGTCACCCTTATGGTGACGCTCGTCACCCCTCAAAGTCGAATACGAGTATTAACTCTTCTCTCTTCTTCTTCGTCGAACACAACTGTTTAAACTCGAATACTTAGAAAAAATTGAGAATTTCCTAACTTTTGATTTTCTAAACCAAATTGAGTGATTCAAGAGTCTAATTCATGCGGATTTTGCTCCTCTTTCTGAATATCCACTCGGTTTTTAAGATCTGCAAGGTATGTGTTCGGAATCCCCAATTTTTAGTCCGCCATAGGTTTGGTAAAATCCGATTTTTGACTTGATTGGCTTGATTTAACTGTTGAATCATGGTTAGTTAGGTTGTATTAGAGGAATGTAACCATCTTTGTGAGCTTTTATCGGTTGATTTGCATGTTTTGAATTTTCGAGTTCATGATGAAAATTGCAAAAATTTAGAAATTTTGGGTGATTTGGGTTGAACTGATGATTGAATTGTGTTCCTGGTAGTGCTGTAGTTGATCGCCATCAGTTATTTCAGATTGATTGGTTGATTTTTTGAACTTTGAAAAATTTGCTAATTTTTGTGATGTTTTTGGTCGATTTTGCTCTTCAATTTTCAGATGCCTTGTCAGGAGAAACGACCAAGGCAAAGCTCGTCTTCCAGCACTGCAACAGGGTCTACAGATTCCTTCAGTCAGCACCCGGTTTGCAGGCCCCCATGGCCCAAACGAGAAGATCGGAAAATAGCCTCAGGAGTGGCTTGGGCAGGGACTCCGAAGCAAGAAGTGTCCCGAGACACCTGTGTGTTCCGTGATATTCAGGAGGAGTGGGATGAATATGACATGCTGTTCTATAATACGTGGCTGGGAGTTAAGATTATCCTCACTCGGTTCGCGGATCCTGCTGTTCTGCAGAAGATGGGGATCTTCGAGGAGGTTGTTCAGATTCTGGAGCGCATTGGGATGGGGACTATGCCGTTCCAGCAGTACGATCTATACCCATATTTGGTCCGCCAGTTTCTCTCTACAGTTCGCGTCTACTACGCGAATGAGCTGGCGAAGCGTGCGCAGGAAGGCACTATGACATTTCTGATCCGAGTAGTTCGATACCGGATCATTCTGATGGAGCTTTGTGGTATCTATGGCTTCTATGACCATCCCACAGGCGTTCTCCTTCCCTCTCAGTGGACCCATATGTGGACATTCTAGTCCAAGTTCGGGAATGGAGTCTATGACAGCAAGACCAGCACGCAGACAGAGGTTCGACATCCGATTTTGAGGTACATTCTGCGCCTCTTTGGTCATACCATTCTGCGCAAGTCTGCGCCCAGCAAGACTCGAGTTAGTGAGCTGATTCTCCTCTACTACGGACTTTATGAGATGCTGGATGATTCGATACCTGTTGATAGTATGGTTCGCGCCAACTTAGGCGCTGTTTTCGCTGAGCATCTGGTCTCCTTGAAGACCAAGCCATTCACCAGTCCAGGGGAGAAGATTGAGAGTGTTGGCAGCCTGCTGACACCGATCTTCCATCATTTTCAGATCGATGTCACACCTTGCAGTCTGCGTAGTGACAGATCACTTATGGATGACCAGTATCTGCGCCATGTCACTTGGATGAAGATTGGAGTTGTCTGGACTTTCACTACCACTTTTGGAGAGTATGTTGGCATTAAGTTGCCACAGAGAGCCTTCACTACTATTTAGGGAGATCCACGCCAGCTATTCTTCATGCCAGCACAGACTCTTCTGCGCCCCTTGACTCTGCGCCCTGCTAGAGCTGCTACAGCTGGTGCCTCTGCTTCTACTGCCGCTGCTGCTGATGCTGGACCTTCTACACGCCAGAGTGGTTCTTCTGCTGCTTTCAGGCGTCCTCCACGACCACAGACCCCCATGGATATGGCTGCTTTTCAGGAGTATGTCATTGACAGCTTTGAGGGACTCTGGGATGCTGTTGCTACACTTAGCAACTGTGGTTGTGTCCGCCTCCATTACACCACCGAGCCTTGCGAGGATGAGGATTGAGGCTTCACTATCTGGTTACTTGTTCCTTTTTCCCTTTTATTTTTCTTTTTCTAGAGTCATTTTTATGTTTACTTTGAGTCAGTTGTCAGTTTCTTTGATGATGTTTTGTGAGATTGTTGAACCAGGATACTTTTGCTATGTTTGGATGTTGTTAATTATGTGTTTGAATGCTCAAAAGGTCTAACTTTCGAGTACACATGCAAACACTTCGTTAATTAACATATGACATCAGAATTGGGCAATACAGGTCAAGGTGACGCTCGTCACCAGACTGGTGACGCTCGTCACCCGACCCCAAGCGAGGTAACACTTTTCTGACTTGGTTTTTCGACTTCTCATTCATTTTTCTGACCAACTCTTGGCTTAATAACACTGGGGACAGTGTTGTTTAAGTCTGGGGGAGGTGGTTACTGACGTTGTGTGCTTTGTGTCATGTTTATAGAGTCTTAAAGTTGAGTCAAAAACCTGTTTTTCTAGAGTCAAAATTTTTGAAACTGTTAGTTTTTCTTGGAACTAACCATAGGACGTTTTTGCTAATAAGAACCATTGCCACAGTAGTTGATTACAAGTTTTACTAAGTTGAAAGTCATAGGAAGATCAGTCTAGCAATGAAGGTTTAGGTTCTTAGAGAATCTAGAAAATTTGTTGTTAGCTCCACCTTAATGAACTTTAAACTTCTTGTCTTGGTGATTGATTCTTATTGATCTTGATTCTCTCTTTAAGCACTGACAATAAGGTTAAAATGCAGTCTCTCTTTGATCTTCCCTGATGTAGTTTTTAAAAAATTAAGTCCAAAGAATTGTGCATTCATGACCCTGTCTTCTCACAAGGAACAACAGTAGGGAACACATTCAAGAACCTGTCTCCTCACAAGGAACACAAGTATTGAGTAGCACCATATCTTAGACTGTAAAAGTTAAAAAAAAAAAAAAATCCAAAGGAAAAGATCAAGGGAAGAGAAAATAGGAGAGCTTTGTTGAGATCTATTTGTTCAGTTGTTAGGAAGGGAAAATAATCTGTAAAGTGATTGAGATGATAGAGCCTTGATGAGATTTCACACTTAGATATAAAAATAAGGAGTTGACAGTAGAAATTTCGGATTTTTTGAAGGGATTTGGACTGGACTTGAGAGATTTGCTAAGCTTGTGATGATTAGACTGAAATTTGATCTTGTGTTGACTATGTGGTATGTGGATTCGAAAGCTCTAACTAGTGTGGTGTTCCTCATGACTGACTGACTGTTTCTTGTTTTCAAACCTCAACCTTATTCTTTGTCTGATGTTTGCTTGAGGGCAAGCAAAAGCTAAGTCTGGGGGAGTTGATATATCATGATTTTTATGGTTTTTAACCATGATATAAGTCCTTTTTATTGAGTCTTTTTGGTCTTTTTAGAGTCCTAGAAGAGTCTTTGCAGGTTATAGCATGTCTGGAGCATAATTAGAGATATTGGAGCCTTTTGGAGCATTTTGAGTTGAAGCCACGAAGTACCAAGCTCGAAGCATAAAGTATCACATATGGTGACGCTCGTCACCACCTTTGGTGACGCTCGTCACCCATCAAGGAAGGAGCGTGGCTGTTTTATTAAAAGTATGAAGAAGATTTGCAGAATTGGCACAGAAGTTCGTTTATTTACATGAAGACCCCAGATCGTGTTTAGCCTCTATTTATTAGGATTTTCAGCCATTGTTGGCTATTATCTTAGTTTTTGAGGATTCAGAGAGCTTAGAGAGAGATTTATTCAGTGCTTTTTGGGGAGATAAATCCTGTACTCTTTTGAGAAGATTTCGAACCCCCTTTATTTTTTACTCTTTCTCTTAATCCAATTTTATGCAGTTATGTTTTATGGTCTCATAATCATGTCTGAGTAATCTGCTAGTTAAGTTAGGGTTTTTCAAAGATTGATAAAAAGAGTGTAGAATCGCTATCTGTTAGGGATATCTCATGGTTTTTCATCTCTGCTTGCTTTAAAATCGAATTTCTGAGACACATCATCTAGGAATCCGAAAATCATAGGTTGTTAAATATATGTGAGAGCATTATTCATAACCTGAACTAGTATTTGATGAGCAAAGCAACTTAGTGCAAAGAGATTTGGCTTAGGAGTTTTGTAAACAATTGAATCTGATCAATCCTGCATGTTTAGGTTGTTAGGATTTGCAAAGAGATTTGAAACTCTGTGATTTAGGCATAGATAACTTTTGCAATGAGAATTGATTAGTTAAACATCAGTGATTCATGTTTAAAATGGTTCTTAATCATTCCTGATTTCCTGCATCATACATTCTTGGATTCAACCTGCGAATTATCCTGACTTAGCGCTTTTAGTCTTCTTGAACTTAGATCATCTTACAAAAATCGTTTGCTTACTTTTATTTATTCATTCGCATTACATACATCATATTTTGCTTAGCTTAATCCGAATCTACATTCGATAGTGTAGTCTGCATTACTCTCTTCGGATTTTGATACCCCTTGTACTACAACTGCTTTTGCTGTGCACTTGCAGTAGTTTTATTTGGGTAAAACCTGACCCTATCAACTCCTCATATGAATACTCCTCTTGCAAGAGTTTGATATGGAGATTGTAGACAAGAGAGGCAATGAAAATGGTGTGGCGGATCAGCTCTCAAGGCTAAGGATCGATGACTTTATCTCCATCATTGATGCTTTACCAGAACAGCAACTGCATGCTTTAGGGATGAAGACAGTTGAGGTGATGAATTTAGAAGAGGGAAAACTGCCTTGGTATGCTGACTTTGAGAATTATTTGGTTATTGGCAAGGTACCACTGAACCTTGACTCACATCAAAAGAAGAAATTCTTCAGAGTTGTCTCCAACATCTATTAGGATGAACTTTATCTCTACAAGAAAGGGAATGATGGATTGTTCAGAAGGTGCATAGCTGAAGAAGAGGTTCAGGGAATCCTACATCACTGTCATGGATCAGCTTATGGTGGTCACTTTGCAACCTTCAAGACAGCTTCAAAGGTACTTCAAGCTGGTTTTTGGTAGCCTAGTTTGTTTAAGGACGCCCAAGCTTACATCTCCTCCTTTGATTCATGCCAAAGGAAGGGAAGCATCTCAAAGAGAGATGAGATGCCTCTAAACTCTATTCTTGAAGTGGATCTGTTTGATGTTTGGGGGATTGACTTTATGGGCCCTTTCCCTTCATCCTATGGGAATAAATACATCCTTGATGCTGCAGACTATGTCTCAAAGTGGGTTGAAGCAGTACTAGTCCAACAAATGATGCCAAGGTTGTGCTGAAGCTTTTCAAGTCAATCATCTTTCTAAGGTTTTGTGTTCCAAGATGTGTTATAAGTGATGGAGGGAGCCACTTCATCAACAAAGTTTTTGAGAGTTTTCTAAGGAAGCATGTTTTTAAGCATAAGGTCGCTACTCCTTACCATCCTCAAACAAGTGGTCAAGTGGATGTGTTAACAGAGAGATCAAAGCTATCTTGGAGAAAACTGTTTTCTTGGAGAAAACTGTTGGTATTACAAGGAAGGATTGGCCTCATAAGTTGGATGATGCTCTTTGGGCATACATGACAGCCTTCAAGACACCCATTGGAAGATCACCCTTCTCACTCATTTATGGTAAAGAGTGCCATCTTCTTGTGGAGCTGGAGTACAAGGCCTTATGGGCAACAAAGCTGTTGAATTTTGACATCAAGACTGCCTAAGAGAAGAGGCTCATCAACTTCCATGAGCTAGAGGAAAATCGCCTTGAAGCATTAAAAAGCTCTAAGATCTATAAGGAAAGGACCAAAGCCTTCTATGATAAGAAGATAAGACCCAATAACTATCAGGTGCTGCAGTTCAACTAAAAGGCTGAAGTTGTTTCCTGGAAAAAATAAGTCAAGATGGTCAGGACCTTTCAAGATCAAAGAGGTATTGCCCTATGGATCTGTTACCCTGTTTGACAAGGATGGAGAAGGATTCACAGTGAATGGCCATAGACTGAAACCATACATGGCAAGTGAGTCCCTTGAAGATGAGATTTCCATTCATCCTCAAGACCCTTCACAAGAGTGATTGGTTAAGGAAAGTCAAGCTTAGGACGTTAAACAAGCGCACTTAAGAGGCATTCCCATGGTATCCTTGTACATATTATTGCATTTTAAGTTTTTGGTTATGTCTTTCTTTTCATCCTAGAAGCAGGTGGAGTTCAATGCAGGTGGTTGTTTGGATTGGTGAACATCTGCTCATGTTCTACCTGATATCCAGCTCCAACATCGAGCATGCTATGCTCAATGTGGCTGACATCGAGTATAAGTATCGAGTAGAGGAGCTCGATGTCAGCAGAGTCGAGATACATTGGGCAGCCACATCGCGTGATGTCTTCAAGCCAAGAAGAGTCTCAACCAACATCGAGCAAAAACATCGGACAAAGTAAACGGCCCGAGAATCAGGTGAGGCACATCGAGCACTAGCATCGCGCGATGTGCAAAAGTGGAGAAGAACCAAAGCACATCGAGTGAACACATCGTACGATGTAAACAACCCGAGAGTTGAGCCAAACATATCGAGCACTCGCATCGAGCAAGCTTTGCTCGATGTCGCAACATCGACCAACGACATCGCACGATGTGGAAAACAGAGGAAAAACAGAGGAAAAACAGAGCCAACATCAAGCAGGGACATCGCACAATGTATTCAGCCCGAGAGTTCAAGAGTTCACATCGAGCAAGTCAGCTCGATGTGAACACCTTGTCTCCCAGAAACTCCTCTATGGTACCTAACTCCACTCCTTTCTTTATGCATCCTTTTGCAATTATTTTTAGTATGTTTTATTCACCTCCTTCAAGCTTTTATTACACAAGGGACTGTGTAATTTAAGTATGGGGGAGGGTATTGCATTTGACATTGTGTTTTGTTTTCTTATTTTTCCTTTTTGCAAACTTGAGTCTCATGCATTCATGCATTCATCTATGTGCACTGAAATTCCATAAACTTTTCAGATATTTGGAACCAAAAAGAAGCATCTCGTTGATTCTGCATAGTTAAGATTGAGTCAAGATGCATTTCATATAGCTTTGCATACACTTGCATAGGGAGTACATGATAAACACTTATGAGCTGTTAATGTTTGAGTTGTTTTCAGTGCCTTGTTTATCTGTTGTTTGGTTGCATAGTAATGAGTTTGAAGTTGAGGTTGCACCATACTTTGAGTTCTTGCATTGATATTCTTGTCTTATGTTGAAACTTGCTTTGATTTGATTCCAACTCTATCTTATTAGAACCATAATCCTGACTTTGAATTATCTTGTTTGTGCATTAAAAGTGATTACATGGCTACCCATATACATACTTGGATTATGTTCTTCCCTTCTTACCACTCTTGTTAATCCAATTAGTTGATCTTCATCATTATGGGACAGTTAACCACACCCTAAACCAATCCTCCTTTCGGAACCGAAACACTTTTGTGAGAGTGTAAGGCCTTGCGTTGCATCATTTTCGATTTAACTTGGTAAAAAGTGTTAGGTATAAGACTGGCAAGGAGAATCTCTTTTGTAGACACCTGCTTGCATTTTGAGCTTGGTATTAGGTTAGGAGATTGGGAAAGAGTAGTGTAAGTGGTTTAAGGCCTTAAATTTTTATATCTTTTGAGAAGAAGGAGAAGTATGGGATTGGTAGTACGTGGGAACAATTTATTTTGCGGTTATGTTAATAAGGAGGAAAGCTCTTAGTGTTAAGAAAGAGAAGGTGCCAACAACAGAAATGCTTACAAAGATCATCCAAAAGGTGAAATCAGACCAAACAATAAAAGATAATGAAAAATGGTGCCAACAACAACAACAAAGAAGAGCAAATCTCAAAAAGAAGTCAACGACACAAGCAGAGAAAAAGGAGTTTCCCCCACATATCAAGAAGAAGAAGATGGGAAGTGCCTTGGGAAAAGGTAGATTTACGAGTTTAATTTGGGATTTAAAAATTATTAGGTTCATCTTGGGTAATAAAGGGTAGAAAAGAGCTTTTACTTGGATGCATATGTGTGCTTTTACCTTTAGCATTTTTCCTAAGATATAATCATTTCATTGAGTGATCCCACTGAATCTTTGAGCCCATTATGCATGAGATAATTTTTATCTCATAACCGTGTCCCCTAAACCAAATGTTTTCTCTTGAATTGCACAAACTTGATCCATTGGTTACTGATTAATGAATGTTAAAGAGTTGGTTGATTTGAATGCTTGTGTAGGCTAAGCTAGAGTTCATTGTTTGCTATGAAGGTATGGCTAAAGCTTTTGAAGTAGAATAATCTCTATGCATCTTAGAACCTATGACTTGGGCATTGAATCAGTTTTTCTTTTGACATCTTTAGTTTTGAGCTCCCACCTTCAAACCTCATTCTCTCATTTGTTCTTGTTTGCTTGCGGACAAAAGGCAAGTGTGGAGGTGTTGATATATCTTATATTTATACCATCTAAGACTGCATTTAGTTCATATTTTGGTCTTCTCTTGCATATTTTCCTTTGCTTTTGTCCCACTTTCCTTTGGTTTTAGACTCAGGTTGTAGTTTGCATTAGATTTGCATAAAAGATGTGTTTAGGTACCTAAGGAACCTCTAAAGACAAGAAGAAAGCATAGGAATGATTCAGAGAGTTGCCCCAGTCAAAGAGGATCAAAAGGAGCTAGGGAAGTGAGATTTTGGACCAGCATCCAGCTTGACAGAGTCAACATCGCACGATGTGATGCACCCGAGAGGATATGGGTTTATATCGATCATCCACATCGCACGATGTCAGACAATGGGTAGGAGCTTCCAAGAATTACATCGAGTGTGCACATCAAGCCAGTTTGCTCGATGTCAGACGTCCATAGGAGCACATCAAACTCCAACATCGAGCTAGCTTGTTCAATGTTGTCCTATTCCGAAGACCATTTAATTACAACTATGCCATCTTCCCTAGGATTGTTATAAATACTAAAATCCCTAATTTTTGGGATCATGCTTTTACCCAACAGTTTTTTCCTCTTTTGTTTCTGAATCATACTTTGTAGTTTGAATCTTTGCTTGATCTTAATATAAGTTTGCATTTATCTTCTTTCTTTGTTTTGCTAATCATGATTAGATATCTTTTCTTCTTTGATTTGATGTTTTTGATGGTAATTAGTGAGTAGTCTCTTTAGGGATTGAGATGGGTTAGGTTTAGGGAATTTGATGCTTAATCTCTGACGTCTTAGTGTTAATTCTTCCATTTCCTTTCTTAATTATTGTGTTTAATTCCTGATTATCCATAGCTAAGTTGATTAGGATCTTAGACTCAATTTATGCCCACCAAATGTTTGTTGAAATGTCTGAGTTGCAATGTAAGAGAATTGCTTATCATAGCTTAAGAGATTGATTGTCTAGGGAGTGATTTGGTAATATAGAATTGAATGATTGTCTTAATGCTTGCTGTTTATCATTTCACTAATTAGTTCTTGACTTGATAATTAGTGAAGAGATTATGGTGAAAAGACTAGATTAGTCATATAAATGAATTCTATGCATAAAGAATAACATTGTGTGAGTTTGTAAGCTTCATGGAGAGAGTAGAGAATTCTCTAATACCAATTCTCCCATCTTAAGTCCTGTCTTTTCTCTGTTTTTAGTTGAATTCGAAATTGCTCTGTTTTTGCTTAAGTCTTGGATATCTTGCTTGTTGCTTACTCTTAGTTTGGTGTTTGCTTCAAGTTTGTTTGATCCTTTAGGTTGTTAGATTCTAATCTTCTCTATTCCTGCTCGAATTAAGAACTCTATTGCATTCTTACTGCTTCAGTCTCCTCTTTTGGATTGATAAAACCATATGCTATACTACAATGACTAGTACAAGCTTGGGTGATTGAGAAAGAGACTCAAAAATCTTGTATTAATTAACCTACAATGCACTTCACAAAGGCTCAGATGGCAGTCTACTCCAAGTTTAGGAAGGATATACAAGATGCTGGCATAAAGCTTCCTCATGGCACAACATTACTTGAAGTGAAGGATTAAATCCGCTTTCTCAAGGAAGTCTTTGACAAGCTAGAATTTCTGGATCCCATACTTGAGAATGTGGGAGCTAATTTAAAGAGGAGCAAGGAGCTGAAAACCTTAACCAAGCTGCCCAATCCAGGAAAGTTTCTGATCACTTGTGAGCTTGGGATGTTAGACAATGTGGGAGCCTTTGTGATTCAGGATCAACAGTGAATGTTATGTCTCTCCATTTAAGCCAAACCTTAGGAATCAAGTAGCTGAAACCTTGCAAAGCCTCTATTACCTTTGTGGATAATACCTCAACAAGACCACTAGGGATGGTGAAGGATTTCCCTTTGAAGATTGGTAATTACTTGATGCCAACAGATTTTGTGGTTATGGAGAAGACATATTCAAGAGAGGTACCACTTCTACTAGGAACACATTTCTTAGCTACAACAGGAGCTCAAGTTGACTTCAAGAGAATCTCAATGATCCTGAAGAATGTTGATGAGTTCAAGGTGTACAAGATTGTATCACATTCTATTGCTTTTTGTGGAACCATTGTTGAGGAAGAGAGTGAACAACAGAAACTTCAAGAGCGTGTGGAGCAAGCTATGAGCTTCACAATGAGCATGCTGATGAGAGACACTATTCCTGATGAGCCAGAAGAGAAGCTTGACACTGAGGTGAAGCTCGAGGATGATTTAAAAGGGGAAGAGGTCTTGATCACCAAAGAAGTGAAGCTTTTGATCACACAAAGTGTAAAGAAGAGGAGAAACAGGAAGACAGCTCGTGATAAGAAGAAGCTGCTATCTGTTGGTACTTGGGTTAACATGAAAAAGAGAGAAGGGGCTTCTGCTCCATTAACTTCTTCCCACTAAGCCTCCAACCATCAAAGTCAAGCTTAGTGATTTTAAACAAGTACACTTGGGAGGTAATCCCATGATTATCCTTGTATATAATCCTTTCTTTTATTACTAATGTCTTTATTTAGTGTTTCAGAGGTCAAAGAACAAGTCCAAAGCTGTGTAAGGTTGTTAAAAGGCCAAGGAAAGAAAACTCTGTTTTCATATCGGGGTATCATATCGGGCATAACACCTGTTATTACTACCCGATACAGTTTATTTTGCGGAAGAAGCAGTCCGTACACAGAGTAGAATGCACGATGGAGATTGCATCGAGGTACTACATCGAGCAAAACCTCCAAAGCCTTTCTCGATGTAATCGCTCCTGGAGCCCCAATCCGTACACCGAGGAAAATGGAGCCATACATCAACCAAATTGCACGGAGCTGATCACATCGGGATGTTACATCGAGTAGAGCCTCGTGAACTCTTGCTCGATATGATCACCCCGACTGTACATCAAGACGCCAGTCCGTACATCGACGAAGAAGCCCGATGAAGCTGCACCGAGGAACTACATCGAGCACAACACCCAATGTTTTGCTCGATATGAAGAACATTGGCTGATTCAAGCACGGGACGATGGCCAGTACGAAGACCACCGACGAACAATCCAGCTGAGTGCGAGAAGACGCACATCGACCTATAGCATCAAGCAAAACACCAATACTTTTTGCTCGATGCGTACCACAGACGTGTCTTTCGCCGAGCAGTTCAATATTTCCCTAGGAGGAGACCATCATAACAACAAAGGACCTGCATCAGGATGTAGCATCGAACAAAACACCTCTACCCTTGCTCGATGCAGAAGGTCTGAGCCAGTACGAGCATACGGACGATACCATGGACTGCCCACGGGACAAATCATACAAGCCAAAGTGTCTCCCTTACATCGTGCAATAACATCGAGCATAACACCTTATGATTTTGCTCGATGCAAGATGTCCAGAGGAGAAGCTAACCAGAACATTGAACCCCCAAGGCAGATGAGCATGATCGCTGATATAACATTGTTTTTATGGTTTTTAACCATGGTATAAGTCCTTTTTATTAAGTCTTTTTAGTTTTTTTAGAGTCCTAGTAGAGTCTTTGCAAGTTATAACATGACTGAAGCATAATTGGAGGTTTGGAGCTTTTTGGATCATTGCAAGAATCAACCACGAAGGAAGCAAGTCAGAACCGTTGTCCTGCAGTGGTTGACGATCGTCACCACTTATGGGTGACGCTCGTCACCAGCCTCTGAAGAGAAATCGCGACTTTTATTAAAAGAAGGAAAGGAAATTGCAGTTTGGGCCGAGAAGTGGCATAATTTACAAGAAGACCACAGCTCGTGTTTTCACCTGTATATATTAGATTTTCAGCCATTGTTGGCTTTTATCTTGTATCTTATTTTCTAAAGAGCCTTAGAGAGAGATTTGTAGCAGAGCTTTTGGAGAGACAAACAAATTTCGAATTCTTTTATCTTTATTTCTTATTTTTTTTATGCAATCTATTCTATTGATGATGTTTTCTCAATTCAGCATGTCTGAGTAGTTTGTTAGTTTGGTTAGGATCATTCAAAGGTTGAAGAAGAGTTTGTAGAATTGCTAGACTGATAGGAGGTTCATTGGTTCTTCATCTGTGCTTGCATTCATATCGATTTCTTAAACACATCATCTGGATTTCGAAACCCTAGGTTGTTTAATAGATGTGAGAACAGTGTTAATCACCTGAAATAGTATTTGATGAGCAAAACGCCTAATTGCAAAGAGATTTGACTTAGGACTTTTGTGAACAATTAAACCTGATCATTATCGCATGTTTAGGTTGTTAGAGATTTGAAACATTGTGATTTAGACATAGATAATTTCTGCAGTGAGAATTGATTAGTTTTAACTTTAGCGATTCATGTTCAAGACGGTTTTAATTCATTCTTGATTGCATGCATTTTACACTCTCGGATTCAACCTGTGAATTATCCTGACTTATCGCTTTTAGCTTTCTGCACTTTAAGAATAATCATAAATACGCCCACTTGCTTTTATTTTGCTGTTTCGCATTACATCTATTACTTATTGCTTAGCTTAATCCGAACCTGAACTCTTTAGTGTAGTTTACTTACTCCCTTGGGATTCGATAACCCCTTATACTATAACTGTATTGTTATGTGCTTGCAGTAGTTTTATTTGGGTAAAACCTGAGCCCTATCAAGTTTTTGGTGCCATTGCCGGGGAGTAATAGCTGCCTATCCATTTTTAGTATTAGGATTTTGTCTAAGTTTTTATTTGTTTACGAACTTTCTATTACCTTTCTTTATGCTGGTTTCAGGTGTATGCCTAATCGCAGTACCAGAAGCAACAAAGAAAAGGAGCTTGTGACTTTAGGCATTGACGAGCTAGCTAAGTTGGAGAGGACCATCAGGAAAGCTAAAAAACGGTCTACAATGTTTGCTCCACTTGTGTTGGTTGAAGATGCAGAGGGTCATTTAATTGACATAGATGGAAACAAGAGGAATGAAGAAGGCAGAGACTGGATCAAGATGGGAATGTCATAGTTGAACAGGTGGTTCAACAAGTTGCGCATAATGCTGGAGTTGCTGCTGATAACGCTTCTGGGCGTTTTGTTCAGAGGACTCTAGGAGATTACAACAGACCTGACCAGTTTTATGCCAACAGAGCTGCAATCCGCCCTACTGCATTCCAGAGGAATGATTTTGAGCTCAAGCCTGCTTATTATCAGCTGGTTGGACAACATCCTTTCCATGGCTTACCACATGAGCATCCTATGGATCACATTGAGAGGTTTGAGGATTTGAATTCCAGTGTCAAAACTAATGGAGTTAGCAATGACTTCCTGTTATGCACGCTATTTCCTTACTCACTTGGAGGAGAAGCTGCTTATTGGCTGAAGCAATTAGAGCCTGGTTCGCTGACCACTTGGGAGGACACCAAGAATGCATTTCTGAACAACTTCTATGATGATGCTAGATTAGAAGACTTTAGGACGAAAATTGCATCATTTTCCCAAGGTCCTACTGAAGATTTTAAAGCATCTGGGCTGAGATTCAAGTCTTATCAAAGGGACCGTCCTCATCATGGTTTCAATCAAGTGCAGCTGCTTGGTATCTTCTTCAGAGGCATTGACTGAAAATACCAGATGGCGTTGGATGCTTCAAGCAGTGGCAACTCCAACACAAACAGACCAGAAGAAGGAATCAGATTGATAGAAAACTTGTCCTGCAGTAACAGCACCAAGAATACTGACTTTCAGAGGATGCAATAGGCTGGTTTGAATGAAGGAAAACAAATAGCTGAGGTCAAGTCTAAGTTAGACAGTATGCACAGCCTTATAATGGGAAAGAAATCAGTCCAATTCGCTGCAGAGGTGGAGACTTTTAAAAATCCTGAAGAATTTGAGCAAAAGGATGTTAATTTCATCAATGGAGGAGGTTTTCAGAGTCAAAGGTTTGGGAATCAGCAATGGAACAGTGGTTACAATGGTAATAATCAGAAGAGCACTTTCATAGGAAACCAGAATGCAACTGGTTACACGCCACAGTCAATGTTCGAGAAGACTGAGTTTGAGAAACCATACCAGAATAGCAGCAACTTCAACATGAATTATGGTTCTTCTTCCTATCAAACTGCACCTCCACAAGACAACAAGATGGAAGCTATGCTGGAGCAGATCCTAGAAGGGCAGCAGAAGATGACAGTGGACTTCAATGGCAAGATAGATTCGCTGTATCAGGACCTGAATGGAAAAATTGAGAGTCTAAACTCTCACATTAAGAAGCTAGATGTTCAGGTTGCTCAAACTGCAGGAGCTGTTCAAAGGCAAGAGGGATTCCTTCTTGGAAGGACTGATATCAATCCCAAGCATCAGTTAATGCCATCATAGTCAGGAGTGAAAAAAAGCTTAAAACAATGCAGAAAAAGAGGTTGAGTGCAGAGCAGATTGTGCAACTGATGGAGTTTGAAGATGAAAATTTTGGAGTCTCAGGGGGAGTGACGAGCGTCACGGTTTTTATGGTTTTTTAACCATGGTATAAGTCCTTTTTATTGAGTCTTTTTGGTCTTTTTAGAGTCCTTGTAGAGTCTTTGCAGGTTATAACATGACTGGAGCATAATTGGAGGTTTTGGAGTTTTTTGGATCATTGCAAGGATCAACCACGAAGGAAGCAAGTCAGAACCGTTATCCTGTAGTGGTTGACGATCGTCACCACTTACGGGTGACGCTCGTCACCAGCCTTTGAAGAGAAATCATGACTTCTATTAAAAGATGGAAAGGAAATTGCAGTTTGGGCCGAGAAGTTGCATAATTTACAAGAAGACCCCAGCTCGTGTTTTCACCTGTATATATTAGGTTTTCAGCCATTGTTGGCTTTTATCTTGTATCTTATTTTCTAAAGAGCCTTAGAGAGAGAGATTTGTAGCAGAGCTTTTGGAGAGACAAATCAGACTCCTTCAGAGCAGATTTCGAACTCCTTTATCTTTATTTCTTATTTTTTATGCAATCTGTTCTATTGATGATATTTTCTCAATTCACCATGTCTGAGTAGTTTTTTAATTAGATTAGGATCATTCAAAGGTTGAAGAAGAGTTTGTAGAATTGCTAAACTGACAAGAGATTCATTGGTTCTTCATCTGTGCTTGCATTCATATCGATTTCTTAGACACATCATCTGGATTTCGAAACCCTAGGTTGTTTAATAGATGTGAGAACATTGTTAATCACCCGAACTAGTATTTGATGAGCAAAACGCCTAATTGCAAAGAGCTTTGACTTAGGAGTTTTGTGAACAATTGAACCTAATCATTACTGCATGTTTAGGTTGTTAGATCTTGCAAAGAGATTTGAAACATTGTGATTTAGACATAGATAACTTTTGCAATGAGAATTAATTAGTTATACCTTTGCGATTCATGTTCAAGACGGTTTTAATTCATTCCTGAATGCATGCATTTTACACTCTTGGATTCAACCTGCGAATTATCCTGACTTAGCGCCTTTAGCTTTCTGAACTTTAAGAACAATCATAAAAACGCCCACTTGCTTTTATTTTGCTGTTTCGCATTACATTCATTACTTATTGCTTAGCTTAATCTGAACCTGAACTCTTTATTGTAGTTTACTTTCTCCCTTGAGATTCGATAACCCCTTATACTATAAATGCATTGATGTGCACTTGCAGTACTTTTATTTAGGTAAAACCTGAGCCCTATCAATCGTCGAGCCACAGGACCCGATGTCCCTGACATGGTACACATCGGGGTGTCACATCGGATGTTTTGCTCGATATGACCCGTGTAAAAAAAATTTCAAATTTTTACATGGGTAAATTAAGTAAAATCCTTTTGTGAACCTTTGTGTATGGTGAAAGAATCTTTCTTTCCCCCTCCTAACAAATTTTGAATTTCAAACTAAGATTTTCTTGCATTTTTTATTTTAGATTTTCCCATTTTATCTCTTTAAAAGTGCAATCTCTTCTCTCCACACAAACATATCGAGCTAAACGCCATTTCTTTTCTGAAAAACATATTTCTCATCCTTTTGCATTCTCTCAGTTCATTTCTTTCAAGTTTTTTCAAGGATCCAAGGTATTAGTGTTCTAATTCTTCATTTATATGAGTTTAGTTTTTGAAAGCTAGGATGAAATGCATTAGAATATCTATTGAGATTTTTTTGCATGATTTTGATATGGTTTTGAATTGCATGTCACCATTGTTGCATCTCTCTTTGATGATTTATGGTTAAAATATTTTGTAAATGCTGATTTTGTTCTTCATTTGGCATATTGTTTAGATTTTGGCAAAATCTAGGCATGTTATTGATTTTCCAGCATATTCACCATTTAAAGGCTTCATATTAGAATAAAAATGATGAATTTGGTTCATGTTTATAATTTGGTGGAGAGAAGATGACATTTTTGCTGCATATGCTTGAAATTGACTAAATTGCTGCTTGTTGCTATTTGAATTTGAATTTGAATTTTCATTGTGTTCATCCTTTTGAGCTGAATGTTTTTGCTAAATTTGCATCTGTTTGTTGCCAATCAGTGTGAATTTTTATAGAATTTTCCTGTACATGCTTGATTTTTCGGAAATAATTGTATGCACAGTGCTCTAAGAGAACAATATGCTAATTTTCGCTTCAAACATTGCATTTTCAGGTACTATGTCGAGCGCTAGAGATGATGAGGAAGTTTTTGACTCAAGTACTGATACAAGAACCAGAGCAGAGGGTAAAAGGTTAGTGGTTGAAGAAGAGCAAGTCTAAGATGCAGCACCAAGGCTTAAGGACTACATGAAGGCAAAGAGGAGAGTGGACTTTACTCCAACAAGATATGCTTGCCCTGGTTTGTTGGAAGAGCTGGGAATCAAAGCTGAAGTGGATGAACTCTTAAGCAACATTGGGCTTGAGAAGTTTGCTAGTCTTGGGTATCCCACTTATAAGCAGCTTTCTTGTGAATTTCTTGCAAGCTTTAAAGTCTACTTCTACACGTTTGATGAGGAGTATGATGAAGGAGAAGAAGACTATGGCAATGGGTTCATCAAGTTCAGAGCCAACAGAGCATGGTACGCTATGGGATTCACTCATCTCGAGAAGATATTTGGATTTGATCAAGGTTCAAGAGCACAAGCTATGAGCTTCAAGCACAATGAGCTAAGGCATGCATGAGAGGAGATATCGAATGATGCCTACAAAGCTGGTCATCTAAGGAGTGCAAGTATCCGCCATCCAGCCAATCAGATATGTCCATAGAGTCATCACAACCACACTCTTCTACAGGAAGGAGCAAAATATGGTTAAGGAAGAAGAGATGGGATTGCTTGTGAATGGTTTGAAGAACATTATGATGGAGACAAGGCATGGCAAGATTCATGGGGAACGCCTAGGAGTTAGTATTGTAACAATCCTTATGAAGCAGTTCCTAAATTGCCAACAATGGGCTTTCAACACAAGAGAGAAGAAGCCTAAGATAGCCATTGGAGGCTTCATCACTCCCATTTTGCTTAGTGTTGGAGTTGAGCTTGCAGCACAAGATGTGAGCATGATCTTCATTGATGTTCCCTACCTCATCGAGATTGGCTACCTCTCAGGAGCTATGGAAATTGGATTTGAGCTTGAAGACCAGAAGAGGAAGATCTTGTTGCCCAAGCTGCGCCTTTTAAACTTCACCTCTTACGAGAATGTCCGATTTATGCCAACTGGAGATGAGCTCTATGATCAAAGGTATGACCCACTATTGATGAGGCCAAGCAAAGTCAAGAACATAATCCCAATTAGAGACTCAGATGTGGAAGAAGACATTGAAGAGGAGCATCAAGGACAAGAGGTTAAGCATCAAAGAAGAGAAGCGCTTGAACATGAGGATTATGACAGCCGCCCTTATGCATTTGACCCTTATGATGAGATCTGCACATCTGAAGCCTCAAGAGCTGCTCATGATCACATAAGGCTTCTTCAGTGGTGGAATAACTTCCAGGACAAGGCGATCAGAGGCTTGCTGAAGTCAGTTAAAGCCATCAAGAAATCGGTTGACTCTCTTAAGAAAAAGGTGAAGAAGCTTAAGAAGAAGTTGTGTGGATCTTCATCAGCCAAGAAGACTGACCAGACAGTTCAAACAGAGCCACAAGGAGGAGGATCAGATGCTGAGGATATATATGAGGATACACCATAAGTCATAGTCCAGGAGAGACACTCTTTCCACATCAGTGAGCGGCCAAGAGCACATGTAGCTGCAACAACAAGACACTCCTCTCATGTACATTTTCAAGGCGCAAAGGAAGAAAGAGAAGGGCTAGACAACAAAACCCATCTGAGGAAGAAGCCTCCCCGTCCCATGTCATTGAGAGTTCAGACTCTCACCACTCCTCCACCTGAGGTAAGGTACACCACACTAACCATTGTACATACCACAACTTTTTTTTAAAGCTTTTATGAGATTGTTTGCTTGATGTTTATGAGCATTCTCCTCAACATTTTTACTAAACATGCACTGTGTAATTTAAGTGTGGGGGATGGTGTATGATGGACTGATACCTGCACTTGCATTTGCATACTATATTAGAAATCATGCAACATTTTCATTGCATCTAAGGCATAGAAAAAAACCAAAAACAAATTGATTTTTTTTTTAAAAATGCTTCACAAAAAGAGTTTGATTTTTATGCATTCATATAGGATTTAGACTTCATGCATTCCTATAGGACTAGATTGCTTGTTTAATTTAGAAACAATGATGGTACATATTTGTTAATGCTAGTAGTTTATGAAAATGAAGCCCTTGTTTTTAATCCTTTGATGCATTTGTGTGAACCACTTTTGGAATTTGCATTTGTGTGAGCCTTGTTTAAAACTGAAGCATGCATTGAAATGATTTCAACTTTTGTTTAAGTGGAACCTAATTTGAATTTACAATTATCATGTCTTATGCATTTGTGATTGATGTCATGGATAGTTTAAAATATTTGGATCTTCTTATTCTCTTTTGACACTCTCTAAAAGATTTATTTAGATTTTCTCACCGTTAACTAAACCTCCTTTCAAGCCAAAACGTTAATAGTGTGTGATTTATGAGGCATATTTCCTTCATGGTTGTTGCTTAGCAAAAAGTGTTGGGTTGGAACTATAAGGGAAGTATTTCCATTGTAGAACTAGCTCACTCTTGAATTAGATAGGTTCATATGTTTGGGGAATGGTTTGGGATTTGTTTTGGGTTCAGATTAAAGAGAAGCAAAGAAGAAAAGAAGTCAAGGAAAAAAGAAATGGAGTGTGACACAAGCAATGGTTAAAATGGCGGTTCTAAGTTTAAAAGAAAAGAAGGCTCATGTTCAAAGAAGAAAAGAAGGTACAAGAAGTGCAAAGCAAAGAAAATCAAACAGCCAAAGGCGAAAATAGCACAGATTCTCGAAATAAAAGAAGCCAAGTTAAAAGAAGCAAACCGCCACCACATGAAGATTCAAAGAAGAAGTGTCCTCCAAAGAGCTTAAAAGAGAAGAGGTTTTGGGTTTCTAAAAGGGTTTAAAGTTCTTAAAAGGGTTGCATAGGCGGGTGTACATTGATTAGCTAGAGTTAAAAACATTTCTTATAGGTCTTGGGTAGATGGGAATCTTCCTTTGTATGTGTAAGTTGTTCTTTGACCCTTAGCATTTTACCAAAGCAGATCCATGCTTTTCATTGAGAGAACCCTCGAAACACCAAAACCAGTTTGTTAAGTGGAATCATTTTTATTTCACTAAACCTTGTCCCTTAGCCAAATGACACATTTGCATTTACATAAGCATAATTCACAGTTTGATCTTAATTGAATGTTAAAAAGGTTGTTTGATTTGATGAGCATGTGTAGATTGATAGCATTGTGATCATTCTTGCTTTGTGATGAAAGTGGCTAAGTGTTTAAATTATTCTTCCATCAAGTGCATTCTAGAATTAAGAACATGGACTTAATTTTGATTTATTGTTAGCATTTTTATAGATATGAGTTCCGATTTTAAAACTTCATCACCATGTTAAGTGTTTGTTTGCTTAGGGCAAGCAAAAGCTGAATGTGGGGATGTTGATAGCTTGCTGTATTATAGCATTTTAGGCTGCATTTCATGCATCTTTTCCCTTGTTTTTGCATAATAATTTAGCATTTTAGTTTCATTTGCACTTATAATCAATATTGCATGCATTTAGTTTAAGATTGCATACATATGCATACATTTGCATGTTTATGGTCTTTCTCAGGTGCTTTTGGAGATTCTTGGAGTTTGGGGAAGAGATGGAAGCAGCTCATGTTTGAAGAGATGCCAAAGAAGGGGATTTGCCAAGTCTGGTCCCATATCGAGATGGAGCATTGAGCAAAACCTTTGTATTAGTCTGCCTGATGCAAGCTAAAATGCATGAATAAGTGGTCTGATTCATGGAGCATAAGGCACTGTCTTCATAGAGGTGCTGCATCGAGAAGGGGAAAGCAAGAACAAGCCGATCAAGCTGCACAGACCATATCGGGGTGGTGCATCGAGCAAACACCGTCTGTACCACTCTGATACAACTTATCCGTGTGTTTGACCGGATTTTATCTTCGACCTTATCCTATTTTTAGGTTTTTCCTTCCTTTTTGGCTCCTAACTATAAAAGGGAAGCCACGAAACTTGATCATTATGTCATCTTAGTTCCCAAACCTTGTCTTATCTCTTGCTTAGCCAAAAAGGGTGATTTGCTCCATCTTGTAAACACTTTTGTTTTCTTCAATCAAATTTGCATTTTTATGGTTTAATCTTCTCTTCTATTCTTTGATCTAGCATCCTGGTGGTCTAATTTTCATTATCTTGAATTTAATCTCATATAATCATGTTTAACTCTAATCAAATGAGATAAAACATTGTTAGTGAGTAGTTTACTTTAAATTTAGGGTTCTAAGTAGGAGAAGTGGTGATTAAGATGTGATTAAGGGGTGATTAGGCTTGATTAGTTGTTCTCTGATGTTTCCTTCTCTTGCAAAGTGATTATTATTCATAAAGCTTCTCCCTTTTGATTGAATATGGTATTGTTGATGCATATGGTTCACTTGATGGTTTGAAATCTTGGTCTTTGCATGATTTGCCTATTTTGCTTGATAGTCATAGCTTGGCCTATGTTTCCTTTGTTCAGTGAAACCAAAGTGATAGTTGACCATGCTAGATGATTTGCTTAGGGCTAGGTAGTGCATGATTTGAGATTCTTGCTTGATGGTTAGATAGTATGCATTAGAAGAATATTCTTTTGCTGTAGTCCTGTCCATTGCTAGACATATTTAGGATTCGCATTGTGAGCTTAGTTCCATGTTCTTGATTGGTGATTAGCTACATAGGTCCCTATATGGTTCAAAAGATTGATAGGATGATCTGAATTCTTTCTTGAGTGAGAGATGTTTACTTGACTAGTTCATCTTTTAGGCTCTATAATTCTGTTCTTTATGCTCATGATTAGAGAATACACCATCAAAAGTGGGTTTGACACTCTAGTCTTGTTGAATAGGGTTTTCCTATTAACCACTAGGAAGATCATTCATTAGATAACTTGTCTAGGATTACATCATTAATTTAGAATTGCTTGCTTGTTTGATGCTTGATGATTGCCTTTTCTAGAAATCCACTTAGTCACTCTTGAGAACCACTTGACAACTATTGCTTAGAACCTTGAGTCTTGCTTCCATTTAGTTGTCTTAAATCCGCTTTGCTTAGTTTCTTTGCTTGCTTAATTTTAGCTTTCATCTTGCTTAGTTCTTGCTTTAGATTCAGTTTCCATAGTCTTTGTTTACTTGCATTTCAATTCTGTTTTTCCTTTATTGCATTGCTAGGTTGTTAGAGTTACTTCTGCATTATCCAATCCACATATTGTTTAGCTTATAGCATTGTCTGCATCTCATATCTGTAAATGTGTTTGACACCTGATCTCTATACTACAACTAATTAGAGAGCCAAGATTATCTTGCTTTCAAGGGCTTCAAAAATCCTTGTTTCACTAACCCCATTTTATATGCAATAATTACATTGGTTCGATTTTCCCACAAAAATCGTAAAAAATTTAGTCATTCAAGCTGGTATTGATACAATGAACCTTTGGCAACACAAGTCAACTAAATCATTACATATTTAGTACCAAACAAGAGGAGAAATATATCATTTCAATGTAGCAACATTATAATAGTTCAAGTAGCCAAGATATGTATAAGAAACTCATAAGTCTGGTTGAACTTCTTGAAATCTCCATGATTGCTTTTAAAATTGACATGCTTATCTCTACAATGCTGATAATTGATATCCTGAAATCTCTAGATTTTACTCTTGAATGTTAAGATGTCTAATTCAGACTCTCAGTAGCATTCATCATAAGCAAATTTTTGGTAGTTAACCATATACTCCTTCACATCTTTTCTCCCCCGCATCAATAGCAAAAACTAATTACCCTTATCACAACAACATCCATCAAGGAAGTCCATATGCCATATTTTTCAAACTTTCAAAACTATTAACAATGGAGATAATCTTGCTGCAAACTTGCACATATCACATGGTGATCAACATGAATTCGAGAAAGCTTACAAGTCCATTCGTCATTTAAAAGGAAGGGTGAACAAATTCATGAAAAAAAAAAGTTAATCATTAACAATGGAGAAGATTTGGTTGCCATTTGTCCTTAGTTGACCATTGTTGACCATATTATTGCCTGCCGGTTAGTCTCTTATAACTCATTTTTATTTGAGTGGTTTCCCCAATATATATTAGTTGTCTTTTAATATCTCAAATCTAATTAAGTTATAATAAACTGACTGGTAAGCAAAAATCGGGTCAATAATGGTCACTAAAGACGAATGGAAACAAATCTACTCCAGTGTTATTGACTAACTATGGTTTCTTATGAAATTTGTTCATCCTTCTTTTAAAACGAGGAATGAACTTGTAAGTTTTCTCGAATTCTTGCTCGTTCACCCTGTGATTGGCATACGTTTGCAACAAAATCTTCTCTATTGTTAATATGGTATGTGGAATTGGTTTTGCTATAGTTGCAAAGGAGAAGGTGTGAAAAGTATCTGGTGAAGTACCAAGAACTTGCATATGAAAAATGCTACTATGAGTCTGAATCAGACATCTCATCATTCAAGAATGAAATGTAGAGATTCAAAGATATCAATTATCAACATCACTTAGATAAGCATGTCGATCCTGAGAGAAAACATGTAGATTTCAACAAGTTCAACCAGACTCATGAGTTTTTTACATGTATTTAGGCTACTTGAACTATTATATTGTTGCTGCAGTGTTATGATATATTACTCCCCTTGTTTGATACTAAATATGTTATGATTTGTTTGTCTTGAGTTATTAAAAGCTTATTGTATAAAACCAGCTTGAAGGGATGAATTTCTTGCGATTTTCGTGGAAAAATTAAATCATTGTAATTATTGTAGATGAAATAAGGTTAGATATGGCTTTAATAGTATGATATCTCATTTTAGCTGGTGACAGATATATTTTAAGTTAAAAATATTGAGATTTTGTTGTGCTGCAGGCAAAACCATTCAAAACTGTTGTCTTTTTAGCTTCTCTATTCCAAAGAAAGTGGGTTTCGTATTTGGTGGTTCCTCCCCTTTCGACTTTGAAAAACCGGGTGCAAGAATTTTCCATATGGAACTCACATAAAAATGTGGTATGTATACATTTGCCTTCACATCATGTATTGGTGGTATATATTTATTGTGAACTGGGTGTTCATTTTCATTTTACAGTTTAAGTTATGTACATTGGTAATTACCAAACTCGTATTGTTATTATATAACATGAGTTTTACTTCCCAAAAAGTCATAAGAAGAACAAAAGAATGAGTGAAGTCGGTTTAAGAAAGAAAGAAATAATGAAGTTTGATGTCATCCTCACATATTATGAGATGATAAACATAGACACAACATTCATAAAACCAATCAAGTGGAAATTGCATGGTATTTTTGTCTTATTTTATTTGCTACTCTACTTTTTCTTTTTTTTCTTTATATCTTTACTGATTGTCATTTTTTGGTTATATTGTTGATGAAAGCACTGGTTGAAAAATAAGGTACCATCACTTGACGAATTCATTACTAAGGAATAATGCAGATGAGGTTCAACGTAAGTAATGTTCCATAGACTCCCCATGGTTAGGGCCGAAATATATATCCTCAATAGAAGGTGATGCAAGAAAAGTAGTAGAGACTAGTGTTGGGGGGGGGGTGGGCACCACAACCAACCAACAGAATAGACTCATTCATGGAGCATGCACACGTCTAAATGTTGATGGTCTAAAGGAAAAGATCTCGCCTCATGTGTAAGTCGTGCTAGTAGCGTAGGCGGAGTGTATAGTTCCTTATGGACTACAACATAGTTACCATTACCCAAATGGAAAGGGATATGATGAAAATGGATTATGCTACCAGTATGAGTAAGACATATGTCAGTATGGATGCAGCATGGATAGTAGCACAACAGATTGAATCTCAAAAGAAGTTGTTAAGGAAAAGAACGTGCACACCTTTATTGTTCGATGTGACTTTGGAGCAATTTTAGGATAATAGTCACCGTATAGACGAAACGATGTTGGAAAAAAGAGTTCTTACCATGCACCAAACTCACCCATTTCCTAAGTAAAAATGAAATCTATTACGAGAGCTGAAGTTTTGTTTTATTTCATGTATGTAGTCTAATTATTTTATATACAAGAAGTAACAAAAGGTAGTTGTAGTTTCTTATATGTTTGTTAACTTCTTATTTTTGAGAAAAACAATATTATGATCATAATTTAGTGACACGGTCACATCTTGAAATTCTGAAAAATTGGTTGCATTGATGATTCTTTTGTATATAAAATTAGCTTATGATCTTGTGGTTAGAGTAGAATTATATTTTTGGGTTTGAATACTATATTATAGAGATAAAACAACTAATATGTCAAATGATTTACAATTATGACTAAAGACAGATCCAAAATCTTTTCTGCAAGAGTTAAAATTTATATTTATTAATTTATAATTATTTTAAAATATAATATATAGTCCAGACTAGAAAACAAAACTACAATCAGAATTTTAAACCTTCACTAAAATAATTCAAAAAAACATCGGCTTGAGGCCCATATAAAAAGACAAATTTAAAAACAAATGGTGTAAAAAACAAAATTTGAACTTGGGTTTGGACGAGATTTCAACAATTAAGGTTTTCACCAATTAAACTGAATAACATTGACTTAATTTTAGTTAAAATTATATTTTCTATTTTTAAGGAGTGTCATTTGACCTACCTTCCTATAATGTGTGTCCACTGGACACCTTTGATTATCACCAATTGACTCCACCACAAACATTAATATATTAAAGTAAAGATATTTCTTTAGATCAAAAGCAAACTAAATTATAAATCAAACATAAGATAAGAGAAACATTGAAAATATAATACTATATAACAAAATTGTCAAGCTAAAAGATTCATTTGTTTTCTAAAAAAATAATCAAGATCTTGCAATAATATCTTCGTAATGATGGTATTGGTTTTCATAAATCTGAAATATTCATATTTCAATAAGATGATTTGATCTACAGAAAATATATTTCTCAAAAAGATTCATATGAAATTTAAATGATATTTTTATCTTATCTAATTTTTATCAAATTTCCGATCTAAACTTCTTATATCTAATCCAAAAAAACAAAAAATAAAGATAAAATATAAAAAATATGAAAAATATAAAAAGATGAGATAGTAAAAAAAAACTGAAACTCCCTCCGTTTCATAAAGAGTGTCATTTTAGAGTTTTATTTTTGTTTCACAAAAAGTGTCGTTTTGTATTTTCAATACAAATTTTTAATTAAAAATCTAATTTTAACTTTGTTATTTTAGTGTATTAATTAGAAAGAGAAAATGTTTAATGTATTTATGAAGGACGGAAAAGACTTTTTATTAAGTTTCTTAATCTGTGTGAAAAGTATCAAAATGACACTCTTTCTGAAACAGAGGGAGTAACATTCAATCACAAAATATTATTTAAATATTTAAAACCACACATAACATCAAATGAAAATCAACATTTTCAGAATTTTGTTTCAATAAAACATACCTTTTGGAATGTTTAACCGGATATGAGATTTTTTCTTTCATATGATCAAATTTAACAAAATCTCTCATATGATATCATCATTTTTAGTTTTTTTTATTTCTACAGCGTAAATGAGACCTAAAGAAAAAATTTCAGAATTTGAAGCTTTTATATAGACAAAAAATTAACCTAGATAGAGAATAAATAAAACGATATCATATAGATATATAAAAAATAAATAAGACGACATCATATGAAATATATATATATATATATATATATATATATATAAATCTCTAACCAATAATGGGCATTATATAGATTTGGATTCTATCAACTTCAGAGTTTGCAACATAAAAAGTATAGGCCCAGCTACTTTAATGTTGAGTAATAAAGCAAAGTGCTTAAAAACATACACATGTATATTATATATTATGAATCTGAAATGTCTATCCTTTTTTTTAAAGAAAAAAATCTGAAATAGCTCTCTGTTTTAAAAAAGAAATTTCACTACTTCACCCCTAAATTTGTTCCTTATTTGCCCTCATATTTTCATTATTTTAATATTAAGTTTGAAAAATAATGTTTAAACTTTATTATAAATTCTCTCAACCAATTTCTACAACCAATAAATTAGAACAACTAAAAGCAATATATATGCTCCCTATGGATCCATTTCTTCTTCTTCTCAAGTAAAACAAATGTCATTTATCCAACATTAAAGCTTTAAATTTTAGGTGAATTATTTTTGTTATTACGCTAGTTTTATGTTTATGATTAAACTAAAAAGCTTTAGGTGATGTGAAAAGTAAATTATCTGATATTATTTTTCAATGTGGAAATTTCATTGAAGATTTGTTTTTAAAATCTTTTGCTCATTAGATTACTAAACTTCTTTTTTAAGTTTCATAGTCTTATATTGGTAATTAAGAGAAATTATTATATTTAAATACGCATAAAATCATAATGAATCATATATATAATTAGAGATTTCTTTCTCAGTCAAGAATGTTCACATTTACATAGAAAAAGAGTTGCACATATCTTCACTTTTCTTAAAAATCTCAATGTACAAAAGTGATATGAATGGAGATTAGAAAATATATCAACCATTATAATGGTAACTTAATCACCATGTAATGATCACATATGCTTTGAGCAAATCAAAGTTTTAATGGCATTTGGTTTGATTTCTTTTTTCCACTTTGTGTTTCAAACAAAAATTATCAAAAGAAATTAATATGGATATAAAATCTAATTAATAAATCCAAATCCAAACATGAAATGTAGAACTTCAAACATTTTTGATACTTAGTTAAAATGTAAAGTTTTTCATTTTGATTAAGTATATTATTTTTAATCTCTATTTTTCATTCACAACAACTCTGACTTTGACATTTGATTATATCACATTAAAATTTTATGGCTACAATTTTATCGTGCCCAACATCCGATTATTCAGATGAATGACACAAAGTTTTTTATGCCTTGTAGTGCAACTTCAACTGCACTAGGTGTAATATAGTGGCAATGAGTTAATCAATCCAAACAAGGGGAAGTTAAAGAAGATGCAACAATCTTGAAAAACTAGGCAAAAAGGGTTTTGAAAACCAATCACACTCAAGCAAGCAAGAATGTATATCAAGTAACCAAGTGACAAAAGCAAAACAGAGCGATTCTAAATATAGCAAAACAGAGTAATACTAAGCTGGACCACTAAAGAAGATTAGTCTAATTCCGTTGGAATAATCTCTTTACTAGCTATACTCCTAACCCACTTTCAATGGTGGCGGTATAACTAATAAGCATTAATAACAAGGTCCTTAAAGCCTAATAAGCATCCTAGAACCGCTAAGCTTACTTGTCTCTCAAGAAATGGATAAAATACTAACTCCTACTCCCATGCATAATCAATATTCAAAATCAGTTCTCTTTCCTTCAAGTACTAAAGCATTAAGAACAACTGTGCAAGAAATGATAGACGCAAAGAGTCATGATTATCTAAACACCATTTTCATGCAACAACCTTCATTCAAGCATTTCAACAAACACCTTACATGCAAGTCAAACACGCCTCAGACCTTTTTCTCAATAAAGGATGTACTAAGCATTAAACACAATTTCAAGAGAATAGATTAACAAAGATCTAACAACCTAGCACCCTAATCAATCATTAAACCATCATAATTTACCTTAATCTCAAGTCTAAAAGTGGACTACTCACTAAATATGTTTAAATCCTCAAGATTAAGGTTAAACATGATTAGATGAAAACAAAAGACAAGATATGCAAAGAAAATAACAATACTTAAGTAATAAAACCTCAAGATCAATGATCTCTTGGAAAATTCTTTCAAAGGAAGGTTTTTGGTGCAAAAACTTAAAAAAAAAAGATAAAGATAGGATAACAACTGGATAAAGTGGCCTTTTTAGACTTAGGCTATTTATAGAGAAATCAGAAAAGAGACCTAGTCAACTAAAAATAGACAAAGTCAACCAAAGATGTCTCTTATAATTGCACTATTTATGACTGCATTTAGTACACGTTTTGGTCTCTTCTTTCATATTTTCCTTATCATTTGTCTCACTTTCCTTATCTTATAGACATATGTTGTATTTAGATATATTTTGCATTTTCCTTGCATATGGAATGTTTTTAGGTATCAAATGAGCTGTTGGAGGCTTGTGGAAGAGTGGGAGTGATCCAAGAAGATGTCCCAGCCAAAGAGAACCAAGAAGACCCAAATGAGTACACTTCTGGAGCTGATGTCAGGCTGCACATTAGGCATTATGGTCGACATCTACCACTAGCCAAGGAGGAGGTTTATATCGGGCATCACTTCAAGAAGTATGCTCGATATCCGAGAGACAGGATACTTACATCAAGTACCACATAGGGCAAGGCGTGCCCGATGTAACCTTGCAGGAATAACAAGAGTTCCACACCAAGCATGACGTCGGGCAAGGCGTGCCCAACATACACCATCAGGAAGAGTCCTTGCCTTCACATCGAGCATGTTGCCCGACATCCGAACCAGAAGAAGCTCAACATCGAGCATGATATCGACCATTGAGCCCGAGATGTGCTCGTTCAGAAGTCCAAATATTTACAAGATTGCCACTCTTTTTGGGTCCCATGGTTTTTACTACAAATACTTGAAGACCTAAAAATGTTAGGTGTCATTTGTCTTTTAGACGATTTATCTATCTGAGCTCAAGGGATTGACTGTCTAAGGGATATTTTGGCTTTATAGAATTGATTGAACATGCTTGCTAATGAGTCTAGCATTAATGGGAATTAGTTCTTGCTAGGTTGTATTAGTAAAGGGATGATCACCAAGAGATTGGGTTTATCTTGCTTGATTGTTGAATTCTATGCCTAGGAATTAGCATTACTTGCCTTGTTTCATTGTTAATGAGATTGAAAGCATCTTGGTATTGTGTTTGAATCCCTCTAACTCCATAACCTCATCTAGGATCCTTGATTTTAGTTTATTGAATTTTGAAATTTCTTAAGTGCTTGTCTTGATTATTTTGATCATTGTCTAATCACTGCTGTTGCTGGTCTTGTTTGGTTGATGATTAATTAGGTTGATAGTTTAAACAATCTTTTTATTTCTGCTTAAATTAGAGTATCTATTCAATTCTTGGTGTTTTCACATTAGCCTTTGAATTGATAAGAGCTCAGTACTACAATGACTAGTGTAGGTTGAGTAACTGAGATAGCTAATCAGCTTGCATCAATTTGGCGCCGTTGCCATAGGCTATAGTTTGAATTATTAGGATTTGTGGAAACTCGGAGATCAAGCTTTTTCTTTTTATTTGGTTACTAATTCTCTTTCACTCTCATTTCCCTCTTCAGGTGCATGAACCTTAGATCAAGTGGTTCCAACAACTTGGTTGACTTCTTTGATAATATCAACTTGTTGGATATAAGTCAAAGGGCAAGAAGGCAAAGAGAGAGGTTGCAACATTTTGAGAGGTTAGGGATGAATGTTCAACAGGAAGATGTTCATGGTCAGGGACCACAAAGACGTCAAGGAGCTGCAGGAGTGCAGGGTCAACAGGGCCAACAAGGACAGCAAGGTGTGCAAGGAGAACATGGACAGAGAGGTCCAGCTCATGCTCCACGCCCAATGTGACCTATAGGGGCAGGAGATGCTCTAAATGCATACAACAACAAGAATGGTACCCTTCATCCTCCTGTCCGCAACAATAACTTTGAGATAAAGAGAAGCCTTATCTCAATGTTTCAAGGCAGCAATTTCATGGACTGCCACTTGAGGATTCCCTAGATCATCTGGATAACTTTGACAGATTGTGTTCCCTCACAAAGATCAATGAAGATAGTGAAGATGGCTTCAAGTTAAGGCTTTTCCCATTCACTTTGGGTGACAAAGCCCACCAATGGGAGAAGAATTTACCTCAAGGGAGCATCACCAGCTCGGACCACTGTAAGAAAGCCTTCCTAGCTAAGTTCCTCAGCACCTCTATAACAGCAATGATCAGAAATGAGATATCAAGCTTTTCACAAAGAAGCAATGAGTCCTTTGGAGAAGCTTGGGAGAGGTTCAAAGGATACACTCTTCAATCGCCACATCATGGCTTCTCAAATGAATCTCTGCTGTCTACACTCTATAGAGGCGCCTTATCCAAGATCAGGATGCTCCTTGACACATCTAGGAATGTGAATTTCTTGTCTAAGGATGTCGATGAATGTCTTGAACTGGTTGAAAACTTGGCCCAAAGTGATGGGAACTACAATGAAGATTATGATAGGCTTCCAAGAGGTAAAGTGACTACAAAGAAGGAGTTAGAGTCAACAAGAAGAGAGTTGAAGGAATTGAACTCTAGGCTGGACAAGCTTCTACAAGTGCTACATAAGGAGATAAACTTTGTTGGTTGATATCTCCATTATTTATACCATCTTAGAATGCATTCATCACTAGTTTTAGTCTTTTAACATGCATATTTTGCTTCTTCTTGTGTCATTTGCATACATTTAGGAGCTAGTATAGTTTTAGTTGTTGCATTGCATTTTGCTTGCATTTGTAGTTTTATTCAGGTACTAGAACGAGTTTGGAGACCAAGTGGTGCAATGGATGTGAGCTAGGACTGGAGCAAGGAGAATGACAAGGTCGGATGGACCAATATTGAGCATAATATCGATGTGATCTGATCGATATAGCGCGTATCGGACTGGATATTGATGACTTCATGCAATACAGAAGGAGAAAGGCATACAGAGGAGCATATCGACCAGGAAGGCCTCGATACACTAGGATGAGCTTGTACCGAGAAGTGTATCAGGCACCGAAGTCGATACACCAGAGACAGGGCAATATCGAGGAGCATATCGACGTGGTTCTGCTCCATATGCCTTAGAAAAATGGCGATTGTATCGATGTCTACACCAAGGAGAGTCAACCCGATACACCCCTGAAGCCTTGTGTACCGACCACTGTATCGACTAAGACCATGTCGATACACCCTCAGGGAGAGCCAATATCGATGTGTTTATCGGTTAAAGGAGCCGATATGGTCCAGCCGAGTCAGCAAAAAAACGGTTTATTCTTGGTTTATTAAGGGTTTCTAAGCTTCCCTATCAATAAAAATGTCCTAAATTGTTTAGGCAACTTTTATCTGATTAATTTCTCTATTGTTCTTTCTTTTTTCAGCTTTTCTTTGTAAGACCTTGTTTGATCTAGTGAATTTGTGTGTTTCTCTTTATCTATTCTTGTCTAATCTGCTTCCTAGTCATGCTTAGCCATTATTTCTCTTTGGAATCTGTGGTTTTGTTCATGACTAGCGAGTAGTCTTATTTAGGGTTTAAGATGGGATAAATTAGAACAGTTTTAAGATTAGATTAGTGATGTCTTATGCTTAATATGATTGTCTCCTCTCTATTAGATGTGCTTAACACTAGATTTGTCTTGGCCAGATTTGTTTAGTATATTGGCTTTCTCTTATGTCTGATAAGTGTTTGATGAAATGCTGCAATTAGTCTTTTAAAGGATTTGTTCATCTTAGTCTAAGGGATTAGATGTCTGATACAAGATTTGTGAGGTTCTCGTCTCAATCACCCTTGTACTAGTCAGTTGTATTATGGGTTTTATGTCAATCCAATTGGGAAGAGTTGAAAACAGAAGAGTTGAGAATAAAATCTCTAAGTCAAGCAAGCAGAGAAAAGGTTTTGTTGCCTAAGAAACAGTTCTAGCAACCTAAGTGAAAAAAGCAGTAAAGAAAGTGAAAGCAAAAATAAGCTAAGCAGTTTTAAACAAGAAAAACAGAGCAAAACAGAGCAAATCCGAGATTCAAATAAGAGAAAGGCAAGTTCCTAGATGTGGTTATTGACTTTGGAGAATTTCAGACATTAACTAAGGCTGTTTCAAACTACATTGATCAAGCAAGTAAGCAAGCAATGGTGATTCCTTGACATAGAGTTCACAATTAAGCTAGTTAGATCCAATCTCTTGGCAAATAACCCTTTGCTAAACATTTTAACAAGAACTAACTCTCATTAGTGCTAAAACATCAAGCAAGAAAGAGTAAACAACTCTATTCAAGTTAAAATGCTCCTCAAACAGTAAATCTCTTGAGCCAAGGCCAACAAATCCTCTATTAAACAAGATCAGCATTTCATCAAACACTTGGTGGGCATAAGAGAAAGCTAACAATTTAGACAAGTTTGATCAAGACTAATCTAGCATGAATAACAGATTAATAGAGAGGAACCCATAAACTGAAGCACTTAACAAGCCTTAAGCAAGCCTTAAATTCCCCTAATCTACCACATCTAGAAACTCTAAGATAACTACTCACTCATAATCATGTCTAACACCAAATCACAAAGGGAAAAGATGCTAATCATGATTAAAAGAGAGATTAAAGAAAGATTCAAGCAAATACTTGATTATATTAAACAAAGCAACGAAATTGTCTTACAAACTTAAAGAAAATGCTCAAGAACAGTATTTTGACAAGACATGTCGAAAATCTGGAAAAGAGGCTATTTATAGCCTAGAGAAGAAAGCCCTAGAGTAATGGCAAAAGCGTAATTAAAAACAGGTTCGGACTGGATCAGTATCGGTCAGTTGCGTCAGTCTTCAGTGACCGAAATGGATCCCCATCGGTCAGGAGTGATCGACACATATGACCGAAATCCATCCGTTGTGATTGTGTCGATCACACTTGACCGATACTGGTGATCGATACTGATCTGTATCGGTCATCCTAGACCGATACTCACTGTGCTCTGACCGAAAACTTCTACAGAGATCTTCTGCTGTGATCCTTCTTGCTCCCTTTTGCCCAGCTAGCATCTTGTATCATTCCCAAAACTCCTCCAAGCTCTTTTTAGGTCCAAAAGCACCTAAAAACATCCAAAATGCAAAAAAAATGCAAGCTATACTCTAAATGCAACCTAAGTCTAAAAGGAGAAGAAAATGGGACAAAAGCTAAGGGAAAACATACAAAAGAGGACCAAAATATGTACTAAATGCAGCCCTAAATGGTGTAAATACAAGGGATATCAACACCCCCACACTTGCCTTTTGCTTGTCCTCAAGCAATCAAGAACAAATGGGAGAGTGAGGTTTGAAAGTGGGCATTCAGATTCCAAAAGTGCAAAGTTAAAGAGATGGTTTCAATGCTTAAGTGCCTAGTTATAGGATGCAAACATAATCAGCTATACTTTAAAGAACCTAGCCATGCTCATCATGTTTCAAAATAATCTCAAATCTCAACTTAGGCAAATGCTCAAATCAATCAACTCTTTAGTTTTCAATTAAGATCAGAACATGAGTCATACTTATGCAAATCAAGTGAAGACATTTAGTTGAAAAGGGGTAAGGTTATGAGATAAGAATGATCTCATTTAAGCACAGGGTTTTTAACATAAAGGATCATTCAATGAAATGACTTCATCTTAGGCAAAATGCTAAAGGTAAAAGCACACTTATGCATGTAATTTTAAAGCTCTCTTCTACCCTTATTTCCCAAAGATGAGTCCTAAGCATTTCTAAACCCCAAAAGTGAACCCTCTAAGTCTACCCTTTCCTAAACTCTACCATTTACCCGTCTTCATGGCTGGGGAAACTTCTTCTTTTTGCTTGTGTGGTTGCTTCTTTTTGGTTGGGACTTGCTCTTCTTTGTTGTGTTGGCACCTTCATCACCTTTGGTGGATTGCTTCTTGGTCAGATTTTTCTTCTTTTGGACCTTTCTAAGCATTGTTGTTGGCGTCAATCCTTCTTTTTGAACTTAGAGCTTTTATTCCCTTTACTTAACCACAATACTAAACTGTTTCCCCTTTTCTACCATTTCAGATCTTTTCCTTTTCTTTCAAAACATATAAACATGAAGTTCAAACCACTTACACTACCCTTTTAAACCCCAAAACTCCTATCCTAGAGTCAAGCTCAAGATGCAAGCTGATATCTACAAGAGAGCTAGTCATTGCCAGCCTTATTTCTAACACTTTTTTCCAAGACAAAATCGAAAATGCAATGCAAAGGCCTCACAGCTCTCACAATAGTGTTTAGGCTCAAAAGGAGGTTTTGGTTAAGGGTGAGGATGTAACTCTCCCATAATTATGAGGATCAGCTATTTGGATCAACAAGAGTGGTAAAAAGGAGAAAGATGATCCAAATATGTATATGGTAGCCATGTAATCACTTTTCAATGCATAAGACATGATAATTAAAAGTCCAAATTAAAGTTCAAGTTGATAGAGTTGATTTTCAGAGAATAAATGCTTTCATAATGAGATGAGAAGACCAAATCTAGCAATCTAAACATGGTTCAGCCTTAACTTCTAGTAATCATATGATGCATCAAACAACTAAGCACTAAAAAACTAAAATAATCTCTAAACACTAAGCACTTTACAAGGAAAATTCATCATAATGCCCTATGCAAATGCAATGCAATCTACATGTCAACACTAGACTCATTCCTAGAAGAATGAAATGCAACTACATGCTTTCTTTTTGGTTTGCAAAAATGCAAAATGTTTAAAAAGATTCGATTTTTTGTGTTTTTCTATGCCTTACATGTATGCATGATATACATGAGACTCATATTGAAAAGAAAAATGAAAAACTAAGAAAACAGAACACAAAGTCAAACCCCAAATCTCTCCCCCACACTTAAATTACACAGTCCCTTGTGTAATGAAAACAATGGAAGAGAGAAGCAACAAAATATATTACAAAAATAAAGAGATGCAATGGTATAAAACAATGGAAAGGATGTGCTACTTGGTTTAATGGTAGGAGTTGTGGGATGATCCTGAGGTTTGAGGAGACTTGCTAGCTCTCCTCTTCCTTCTTTCTTAGACTTGTGTGGAATGCTCTGCTTCTTGAGGTGGTTGAACCCAGCTTGACCATAGTTGCCCAGCTTGTGAAGAAGTCCCTCGTGTGCCCCATTGCCATGTCTCCTGAACTTCAGAGGGGTTGGGGTTTGGAACATGGGTTCTTGGCTCATAGGATGAGGCCCTTGGTGTTGCCCATGTACCCCATTGGTAACTTGGTTTTGCATGGAATGAGTGTCTTCCATGGGGGTTCTATACAGCATTTCTTCTTTTTCAAGCTCATATTCTTCATAGGTTCCTCCTTGGCCTTCAGGGCCAGCAGTAGCATTCCATTGATCTTCTTCTTCTTCTTCTTCTCTAATATCTTCAGTGTGCTCCTATTCTTCTTCACTGTCTTCTTCTTCTACTTCTATAGGAATAGGGCCGCCTGTGTAGAGCTCCTCCTCACTCAAGTTGAAGTTGATGTTTGTTGTTGTGGTCAAGGAGGTTAGCCTTGGGTTTAGGAGAAGGACTCTCACTTGCTCTAAGTGATTGTTGAGGAATTGGTAAACATACTTTCCCTAAACACTCTTTTCAAGAAAATGACTTCTCTTCAGATACTCCATATCTTTCTAGATAGGAGCTAGAGCATCTTCAGCATGCTCCTCAAGGTTCACATCTCAAGCTATGAGAATTGCTGTCACAATTCCTCCAATGTGCAGCAGTGGATTCTTCTCCCTTCTTCCATTGTTGATAATCCAGCTCTAGTATGTTTGCAGCTGCTCCATCAACAGTCTTACAAGGCATGGGAGCTTGCTTGGTGGATGAACTGGCACTGCACATCTGCTGGTGCTTGGACCGGTGTACAATCCATTGTAGAGGAAGTCTCTCTCCTTGCCAGTTAGGTGTGAGGTTTCTTTCCTTGAAAAGAATGTGTTTGCAAGAACCTTGTGTGCATATCTAACTGCAGGATGCTTCAAGTGTTGGTTTCTTGTAGCTCCAGCTTTGAATTCAATTAAGCAGTTTTAAACAGGAAAAACAGAGCAAATCCGAGATTCAAATAAGAGAAAGGCAAGTTCCTAGATGTGGTTATTGACTTTTGGGAATTTCAGACATTAACTAAGGCTGTTTCAAACTACATTGATCAAGCAAGTAAGCAAGCAATGGTGATTCCTAGACATAGAGTTCACAATTAAGCTAGTTAGATCCAATCTCTTGGCAAATAACCCTTTGCTAAACATTTTAACAAGAACTAACTCTCATTAGTGCTAAAACATCAAGCAAGAAAGAGTAAACAACTCTATTCAAGTTAAAATGCTCCTCAAACAGTCAATCTCTTGAGAAAAGGCCAGCAAATCTTCTATTAAACAAGATCAGCATTTCATCAAACACTTGGTGGGCATAAGAGAAAGCTAACAACTTAGACAAGTTTGATCAAGACTAATCTAGCACGAATAACAGATTAATAGAGAGGAACCCTTAAACTGAAGCACTTAACAAGCCTCAATCAAGCCTTAAATTCCCCTAATCTACCACATCTAGAAACTCTAAGATAACTATTTACTCATAATCATGTTTAATACCAAATCACAAAGGGAAATGATGCTAATCATGATTAAAAGAGAGATTAAAAAAAGATTAAAGCAAATACTTGATTATATTAAACAAAGCAAAGAAATTGTCTTACAAACTTAAAGAAAATGCTCAAGAACAGTATTTTTACAAGACATGTCAAAAATCTGGAAAAAGAGGCTATTTACAGCCTAGAGAAGAAAGCCCTAGAGTAATGACAAAAGTGTAATTAAAAACAGGTTCGGACTGGATCAGTATCGGTCAGTTGCGTCGGTCTTCAGTGACTGAAATTGATCCCCATCGGTCTGGAGTGATCGACACATATGACCGAAATCCATCCGTTGTGATTGTGTCGATCACACTTGACCGATACTGCTGATCGATAATGGTCTGTATCGGTCATCCTTGACAGATACTCACCGTGCTCTGACCGAAAACTTCTGCAGAGATCTTCCGCTGTGATCCTTCTTGCTCCCTTTTGCCCAACTACCATCTTGTATCATTCCCAAAACTCCTCCAAGCTCCTTTTAGGTCCAAGAGCACCTAAAAACATCCAAAATGCAAACTATACTCTAAATGCAACTTAAGTCTAAAAGGAGAAGAAAATGGGACAAAAGCTAAGGGAAAACATGCAAAAGAGGACCAAAATATGTACTAAATACAGTCCTAAATGGTGTAAATACAAGGGATATCAACACCCCCCCCCCCCCCCCCCCCCCCCCCCCCCCCCCCCACACACTTGTCTTTTGCTTGTCCTCAAGCAATTAAGAACAAATGGGAAAGTGAGTTTTGAATGTGGGCATTCAGATTCCAAAAGTGCAAAGGTAAAGAGATAGTTTCAATGCTTAAATGCCTAGTTGTAGGATGCAAACATAATCAGCAATACTTTAAAAAACCTAGCCATGCTCATCATGTTTCAAAATAATCTCAAATCTCAACTTAGGCGAATTCTCAAATCAATCAACTCTTTAACATTCAATTAAGATCAGAACATGAGTCATACTTATGCAAATCAAGTGAAGACATTTGGTTGAAAAGGGGTAAGGTTATGAGATAAGAATGATCTCATTTAAGCACAGGGTTTTAAAAACATAAAGGATCACTCAATGAAATGACTTCATCTTAGGCAAAATGCTAAAGGTAAAAGCACACTTATGCATGCAATTCAAAGCTCTCTTCTACCCTTATTTCCCAAAGATGAGTCCTAAGCATTTCTAAACCCCAAAAGTGAACCATCTAAGTCTACCCTTTCCTAAACTATACCCTTTACCCTTCTTCATGGCTGGAGAAACTTCTTCTTTTTGCTTGTGTGGTTGCTTCTTTTTGGTTGGGACTTGCTCTTCTTTGTTGTGTTGGCACCTTCATCGCCGTTGGTGGATTGCTTCTTGGTCAGATTTTTCTTCTTTTGGACCTTTCTAAGCATTGTTGTTGGCGCCAATCCTTCTTTTTGAACTTAGAGCTTTTATTCCCTTTGCTTAACCACAATACTAAACTGTTTCCCCTTTTCTACCATTTCAGATATTTTCCTTTTCTTTGAAAACATATAAACATGAAGTTCAAACCACTTATACTACCCTTTTAAACCCCAAAATTCCTATCCTAGAATCACGCTCAAGATGCAAGCTGATATCTACAAGAGAGCTAATCACTGCCAGCCTTATTACTAGCACTTTTTGCCAAGACAAAATCGAAAATGCAATGCAAAGGCCCCACAGCTCTCACAATAGTGTTTAGGCTCAAAAGGATGTTTTGGTTAAGGGTGAGGATGTAACTGTCCCATAATTATGAGGATCAACTATTTGGATCAACAAGAGTGGTAAAAAGGAGAAAGATGATCCAAATATGTATATGGTAGCCATGTAATCACTTTCAATGCATAAGACATGATAATTAAAAGTCCAAATTAAATTTCAAGTTGATAGAGTTGATTTTCAGAGAACAAATGCTTTCAGAATGAGATGAGAAGACCAAATCTAGCAATCTAAATATGGTTCAGCCTTAACTTTTAGCAATCATATGATGCATCAAACAACTAAGCACTTAAAAACTAAAATAATCTCTAAACACTAAGCACTTTACAAGGAAAATTCATCATAATGCCCTATGCAAATGCAATGCAACCTACATGTCAACACTAGAGTCAATCCTAGAAGAATGAAATGCAACTACATGCTTTCTTTTTGGTTTGCAAAAATGCAAAATTTTTTTAAAATTTTCGATTTTTTTGTGTTTTTCTATGCCTTACATGTATGCATGATATGCATTAGACTCAAAGTGAAAAGAAAAAAAAAACTAAGAAAACAGAACACAAAGTCAAACCCCAAATCTCTCCCCCACACTTAAATTACATAGTCCCTTGGGTAATGAAAGCAATGGAAGAGAGAAGCAACAAAATATATTACAAAAATAAAGATATGCAATGGTATAAAACAATGGAAAGGATGTGGTACTTGGTTTAATGGTAGGAGTTGTGGTATGATCCTGAGGTTTGAGGAGACTTGCTGGCTCTCCTCTTCCTTCTCTCATAGACTTGTGTGGAATGCTCTGCTTCTTGAGGTGGTTGAACCCAGCTTGACCATAGTTGCTAAGCTTGTGAAGAAGTCCCTTGTGTGCCCCATTGCCATGTCTCCTGAACTTCAGAGGGGTTGGGGTTTGGCGCCTCCCAAGCTGATGGAACATGGGCTCTTGGCTCATAGGATGGCCCTTGGTTGTGCCCATGTACCCCATTGGTCACTTGGTTGTGCATGGAATGAGTGTCTTCCATGGGGGTTCCATACAGCTTCCTCCTCTTCAGTTGGCTCAGCTTGGTGAAGTTGCTCTTCTTGGTGAGAGTTGAGCTCATGGGTGTGGCTGTTGTTGGAAGTTTTTTCTGATGTAGCCTTGTTCTTCCTGAACTTCCCTTTCACCATCTTCATAAGCCCTTTGATGGCTTTGTCTTGCCACTTGCACCACTTCTGGAGTGTGTTGATGTGCTTATGAGCTGCTCTCAAAGAGCTTCCTTGGGTTGGAGCTTCATAGGGCTGGAAGTGGAACTGCTGTAGTTCAGCATTTCTTCTTCTTCAAGCTCATATTCTTCATAGGTTCCTCCTTGGCCTTCAGCGCCAGCAGTAGCATTCCATTGATCTTCTTCTTCTTCTTCTTCTCTAATATCTTCAGTGTGCTCCTATTCTTCTTCACTGTCTTCTTCTTCTACTTCTATAGGAATAGGGCCGCCTGTGTAGAGCTCCTCCTCACTCAAGTTAAAGTTGATGTTTGTTGTTGTGGTCAAGGAGGTTAGCCTTGGGTTTGGGAGAAGGACTCTCACTTGCTCTAAGTGATTGTTGAGGAATTGGTAAACATACTTGCCCTAAACACTCTTCTCAAGAAAATGACTTCTCTTCAGATACTCCATATCTATCCAGATAGGAGCTAGAGCATCTTCAGCATGCTCCTCAAGGTTCACATCTCAAGCTATGAGAATTGCTGTCACAATTCCTCCAATGTGCAGCTGTGGATTCTTCTCCCTTCTTCCATTGTTGATAATCCAGCTCTGGTATGTTTGCAGCTGCTCCGTCAACAGTCTTACAAGGCATGGGAGCTTGCTTGGTGGATGAACTGGCACTGCACATCTACTGGTGTCTGGACCGGTGTACAATCCATTGTAGAGGAAGTCTCTCTCCTTGCCAGTTAGGTGTGAGGTTTCTTTCCTCGCAAAGAATGTGTTTGCAAGCACCTTGTGTGCATATCTAACTGCAGGATGCTTCAAGTGTTGGTTTCTTGTAGCTCCAGCTTTGAATTCCCCTACTCCAATTACCTCCCAAAACCTTGTGTACTGTGTGATTTATGGATTAAGAACTTTTTCCCTCTTTGAAAGTAGGTGCTTAGCCCCAGCGCTCTAGAGAGTTCTTGGAATGTGATTTTGAACTTCTGTTTTCCAAGCTTGAAAGAGATCCATCCATCATGGTCAGGGAGCTCACTCTTCTCATAATAAACCACTTTGAGGGTGGAGAGGAATTGATGAGTGAAGCGCTCATACGGATGGGAGAGGCTGTAATAGCTCTGCAAGCCCTATTTGTTCAAAGGTGCAAATGCAGTCTTCATAGATTCCCAGCTCCTTCATTGTGGAGGTGCATGGGTATCTTGTTGGCTTGAAGGTGCATCTACTGAATTCCTCCATGAGTGCCCTAGCACTGTATTTCATGGGTGGAACTTCTTCCTCAACAGCTTTTCCCTTGCATCTCTGCTTGGCGCTTTTATCCTTAGCTGGTCTCTTTCCAGCGGCCTTAGATGAAGCCTCGGCAGCTTGGCCCTTTCCTTTTTCTTGCCTTACTGTTAGTGATGTTGGTGCTTCCAGAGGTGCTTTTCCCTTTTTCCCAGCAGCTATGTTTGTTCTTCCCATGGTACCTTCAAAAGCAAAGCTTGAAAACAAGGTAAGTGAAAGAATAAAAGCTGAAGAACCAAATAACTGAAAGCTTTTAATGGAGAAATTCTTTAAGCTAAGAAAAGTCTAACAAGTCCTAACAACAAACTTAAACTTATTCAAAGCAAGAAGAGATCAAAAGCTAGCAGCTAAATAAGCTAGAATGCACAAAAGATAAACAGTTATGCATGACATTCTAGCAAAATGGTTCTTAAGCAAAAGAGATGATGATCTTGCAAATGGATGAAGATAAAAAAGCAATGAGATAAATAGATATTAATCAGAACTTCAACATCTAGCTTGATATTTTAAAACAAATCCAAATTGCAAAACCATAGCACAACAATCAAAACTAAACATTGCTTGCTCTTAAAAATTTCTACTAAGCGATTTTTAAAATAAGCAAAGAGTAAGAGCAAAGAGAGATAGTTTAGGAAGCAAACCTTTAGTGAGCTTTTCAAAACTTAGAGAAAGCAATAAAAGAGAAAGAGAACTAATAGTTTCGAGCTATATGTGAGAAGAGGAGTGAGTTTAAGTGTGAAGAGAAGTAAAGGAAGTTGTTGCTTAAATAGAGAGAAAAGAGAGGAACATAAGGAATCAAAAGTGTGGGGGACAAAAACAAAAGTGTTCAGAAGCTAAGAAAGAGGTCAGAAGGAATCCCATTTAAAAATTCAAACTCCTTTGGCTCCAAACCAAACGAGGTAAATTTTTTTGAAAGTTGAGATACTTACCTCGGATGGAATATCAGTCACTCATGACCGATATTACTGACTGAAATGGCAGTTTCGGTCATGAATGATCGTTATTGGAGACTGATGTGCTTCGTGGGATTAGTATCGCTCATCATTGATCGACACACTTGACCGAAATACATCCGATGTGATTGTGTCGGTCATGAGTGATCGATACTGGTGACCGATATGATTCCAAGAATCTCATCGATCACTAGTGATTGACACACTAGACCGAAAATCAAACGGTGTGTTTATGTCGATCAAGTCTGGTCGATATGAATGACCGAAATTTTGTCCTGCTTTCAAACTTCTTTCCATATCGGTCACAAGTGACCGATATATTGACTGGTGTAGACTGGCTCCACTGATATCGATCAATCATGATCGATATTTATGATCGAAAATCTGTGTATCAGTCTGTCATGGCCGATACAGATGACCGATATCAGCCAGAATACACCTGTTCTTTGTCCCCTTCAGACTTTCTCAAACCCCAGTTCGAAATCCTGTTTCTATACACTAAAACAAAGCATAAAAGATAAACTAGAAAGCATAATATCTACAAAAGGATACCATGGGACTACCTCCCAAGTGTGCTTGTTTAAAGTCACTAAGCTAGACTTTGATTACCTCTTGGTTAGTGAGTAGAGGTGGATGGAGCTGGTGCTCCTACCTCTTTCTTCCTCCAGACCCATGTGCCCTTTGATAGTTGCTTGTGTTTCTCATGAGCTAACATCCTATGCCTTTTATTCTTGACATTTGGTGTGGTAGAAGGTGTCATTTCCTTGGCTGTTGAGTTGTCAATATCCTTCAAACTTTCCTCAAGCTTCAACTTGGTATTCTGACTCTTGTTTGGTTCAGTGAGAAAAGCATCACTCATCAACATGCTCATAGTGGGGTTCATAGCATCCTCCAAACTATCTGGGAGCTTCCAGTAGTAATCCTCTTGCTCAGTTGCTCCACAGAAAGCTATGGCAAGAGAATCAATCTTGTAGACTTTGAACTCATCAACATTCTTCAAAATTGCAGAACCTCTCTTGAAGTCTTACTGAGCTCCTGCTGTTGCCAAGAATGGAGTACCTAGACGAAGTGGCACCTCTCTGGAATATGTTTTCTCCATGACCACAAAGTCTGTTGGAACTAGGCATTCTTCAATCTTCATAGGGTAGTCCTTCATCATGCGTAAAGTTTTCGTGGAAGTGTTGTCCACAAAGGTGATGGAAGTCCTAGATGGCAGCAGCTTCTTGATTCCCAGAGTTTGGCTCAGATGGAGAGACATGACATTGACAGTTGATCCTGAATCACATAGCGCTTTGACATTGTCAAGCATCTCCAGCTCACAAGTGATGAGGAACTTTCCTGGGTTTGTGAGTTTTGGCAATGACTTCATCATCTTGCTTCTTTTCATGTGAGCCCCCACATTCTCAAGGATTGGTTCCACCACTTCCAGCTTGTCAAAAACTTCTTTCAGGAACCTGATTTGATGTTTCACTTCTAGCAAGGTGGTGCCATGTGGGAGTTGTATTCCAGCATCTTGTATGTCTTGCTTGAACTTTGTGTACATCTCCATTCTAGCTTTGGTGAAATGCATTATGGGGTAGGAGACTGGTGGTTTGCAGTCCTGAGCTGAGAGTTCTTTACCCTTTGCAGTAGTGCTTGAAGAGTTACCCACTTGATTATGGTAGAGTTCCTTAGAGTCCTGATGAGTGTTGTGAGACAAAACCATCAAAGCATGGTGTGTCTCTAGTGCCTCTTCATCAGCATCAGTGTGCTTTGGTGTGGGGGTCTCTTCTGTAGCAGCTGGGTTTCCTTAGCCCCCTCTTTCTGAGAAGCTTCCAGTGCTGCTCTTTCCTGTTCTTCTTCTCTGTTCAAGCATTCATCAAATCCACGGAGGAACTTTCCTACAACTTCCTGAGCTTCTTTATCACTATTGTTACTTCTTCTGGGTTCTCCTCCATACTTAACCCTCATCCTGTCTATATGGAATATCATTTCTTGGATCATGATGCCCAGCTCTTCCAATGAAGCATCTTCATCAGTTAATTCCGCTTCTGCTTCCTCTGCCTCTTCAGTAAGTAAGTGGCAGTATTCCTCAGGTTTGTGTGCAGCTTGTCTAGGGAGATTGTCCTGAAGTCTTGGTGTGTGTGCATCATCTTGGCTGTTCTCCAAGAGATGTATCCTTGAGTCCAGGTCATCAAACTTGGCATGAAGGTCATTATGAACATAATCTATCCTGTTGAGCAGCTCAGCAAATCTCTTGTTCATCTCCATAGTTCCAATGGTTTGGAGATTGATGTTGACCATGATCATGCTCCTAATGTCAGTTGATCCAGATGTAGGAATATAGGGTTGATCTTGAGTGTGGGAAGGAGTGTAGCTCTCTTCAAATTAGTGCATAGGTAGAGGCTCTTGACAGAAGTTGCTGTAGGTAGTGTCTTCAAAGTACACCATCTTGATGTTTTGTTGCAACTCACCTGAAATGAAAACACTTGAAAACAGAGTTAGTAACCAAAGAAAAATAAAAGCTTGATCTTAAAGATTCTACAAACTCTAATGATGCAGTCTTAGTTCCCAAATGGCAATGGCGCCAAATTAATACAAAATTTGTGAGGTTCTTGTCTCAATCACCCTTATACTAGTCAGTTGTAGTATGAGTTTTATGTCAATCCAATTGGGAAGAGTTGAAAACAGAAGAGTTGAGAGTAAAATCTCTAAGTCAAGCAAGCAGAGAAAAGGTTTTGTTGCCTAAGCAACAGTTCTAGCAACCTAAGTGAAACAAGCAACAAAGAAAGTGAAAGCAAAAACAAGCTAAGCAGTTTTAAACAAGAAAAACAGAGCAAAACAGAGCAAATCCGAGATTCAAATAAGAGAAAGGCAAGTTCCTAGATGTGGTTATTTACTTTGGGGAGTTTCAGACATTAACTAAGGTTGTTTCAAAGTACATTGATCAAGCAAGTAAGCAAGCAATGGTGATTCCTAGACATAGAGTTCACAATTAAGCTAGTTAGATCCAATCTCTTGGCAAATAACCCTTTGCTAAACATTTTAACAAGAACTAACTCTCATTAGTGCTAAAACATCAAGCAAGCAAGAGTAAACAACTCTATTCAAGTCAAAATGCTCCTCAAACAGTCAATCTCTTGAGCCAAGGCTAGCAAATCCTCTATTAAACAAGATCAGCATTTCATCAAACACTTGGTGGGCATAAGAGAAAGCTAACAACTTAGACTAGTTTGATCAAGACTAATCTAGCATGAATAACAGATTAATAGAGAGGAATCCATAAACTGAAGCACTTAACAAGCCTTAATATAGCCTTAAATTCGCATAATCTACCACATCTAGAAACTCTAAGATAACTATTCACTCATAATCATGTTTAACATCAAATCACAAAAGGAAAGGATGCTAATCATGATTAATAGAGAGATTAAAGAAAAGTTAAAGCAAATACATGATTATATTAAACAAATGAATGAAATTGTCTTACAAACTTAAAGAAAATGCTCTAGAACAGTATTTTGACAAGACATGTCGAAAATCTGGAAAAGAGGCTATCTATAGCCTAGAGAAGAAAGCCCTAGAGTAATGGCAAAAGCATAATTAAAAACAGGTTCGGGCTGGGTCAGTATCGGTCAGTTGCATCGGTCATCAGTGACTGAAATGGATCCCTATCGGTCTGGAGTGATCAACACATAGGACCGAAATCCATCCGTTGTGATTGTGTCGATCACACTTGACCGATACTGGTGATCGATACTGATCTGTATCGGTAATCCTTGACCGATACTCACCGTGCTCTGACCGAAAACTTCTGCAGAGATCTTCTGCTATGATCCTTCTTGCTCCCTTTTGCCCAACTAGCATCTTGTATCATTCCCAAAAATCCTCCAAGCTCCTTTTAGCTCCAAAAGCACCTAAAAACATCCAAAATACAAAGAAAATGCAAACTATACTCTAAATGCAACCTAAGTCTAAAAGGAGAAGAAAATGGGACAAAAGCTAAAGGAAAACATACAAAAGAGGACCAAAATATGTACTAAATGCAGCCCTAAATGGTGTACATACAAGGGATATCAATGTCTAAGGAACATTTTAGCTTTATAGAATTGGATTTCTGTTTGAATGCTTCCTAATCATCTGTTCAGTAATAGAAGTTTTCTAGAACTTGTGCTTAACAAAGTGATTAATACAAAGAAATTGGGCTAATTATAGCTGTTGAAGCATCACTAGTTTGGTTCTAATCCCCTCTTAGTCAATAACCCCCATCTTAGATCCTTTTTTTAATCTATTTGAATCTCTTATTTTGAATTCGCACTGCTTAGTCTTGTTTAGTTTAATCATTAGAGTCTGATCACACTTGTTATCTTGATATTGGCTTAACTTGAGTGAACTGCTGCATTCTTAGTGTCTTACTACCCCAGATGGATTGATACCTTACATGCTGCAATGAGATGAGTGTGTTGGGATTTGATTAGAGACCAAATATCTGCTATCAAATTGGCGTTGTTGCCATATGGGTTTAATCTAAGCATTGGGATTTGTAGATTGCTTGAGATTAGGCTGTTATTTTCAGTTGAGTTACTAATTTGCAAACTTCCTCTTTCTCTTATAGGTGTATGAAATTGAGGTCTGGAGGCAATCAAAACCTGCTGGCTTATCAAGACAACGTTCTGCAAGTGGAGAGCAAACAGAGAAAGGGAGAGACTGCAAAGGTTCCATCTGCTCAACATGGAGCATGATATAAATGATTATCGGTTTCAGGGTCCACCAGGAGCACAAGGCACTCAGGGAGTTGCTGGAGTTCACGGACAGCAAGGATTTCAGGGTTAGCGAGGCTAGAGAGGACTTGCACATGCAGCACGCCCCATGAGACCCATTGGTGCTGGTGATGCTCCTAATGCCTATAACAACAGGACATGTATCATCCCTCCACCAGTGCAGAACAACAATTTTGATGTGCTTATTACTAGATTTGTCTTGGCCATACTTGTTTAGTATCTTGGCTTTCTCTTATGCATGATAAGTGTTTGATGATATGCTACAATGAGTCTTTTAGAGGATTTGTTCATCTTAGCCTAAGGGATTAGATGTCTAAGGAACATTTTAGCTTTATAGGATTGGATTTCTGTTCGAATGATTGCTAATCATCTGTTCAGTAATGGAAGTTGTCTAGAACTTGTGCTTAGCAAAAGTGATTGGTACCAAGGAATTGGACTACTTATAGATGTTAATCCTATGATTATAAGATATCACTGTTTGAATGGTTTTGAAGCATCACTAGTTTGGTTCTAATGCCCTCTTAGTCAATAACCCCCATCTTAGATCCTTGCTTTTATCTATTTGAATCTCCTATTTCGAATTTGCACTTCTTAGTCTTGTTTAGTTTAATCATTAGAGCCTGATCACTCTTATTATCTTGATATTGGCTTAACTTGAGTGAACTGCTGTATTCTTAGTGTCTTGCTAGCCCAGATGGATTGATACCTTACATGCTTTAATGACATGAGTGTGTTAAGAATTGATTAGAGACTAAACATCTGTTATCATTGGTGAGATTGTTGAGATGCGAAGTGAGGAAGAGCTGCAAGTAGAAGAGATGAACTTTGTGGGTAATCAACAAGGAGGCTACAACTACGGAAACTACAGGCCTAACCCAAACATGTCTTATATGAGCAAGAATGTGGCTAACCCACAAGATCAGCTCTACCCTCCACCACAAGATCAAGGGAATCAACAAAGAGCCTATGCGCCATTAAACCAAGGCTATGCTCCAAAGAAAAGGGAATTTCCAGCCCAAGCAGTTTGCTCCTCTTGGTTTTGCACAAGGTCAAGCCAGCTCCTCTAACACCAATGAAGCTGAGATGAAGGGAATGCTTCAACAACTCATTCAAGGACAGCAATCCACAAACATGGAGATCAATAAAAAAATTGTTGAGGTTTACAATAGGATTGATGGTTTGACTTCAAGAGTGATAACATTAGAAGTCAGCAAAGGAATTGCAGGACCAAGACCTAAGGAAAACCATCCTGGAAAAGCAAATGTTAATCCAAAGGAGTTTTGCAATGTTATAGTCTCAAAGGAAGACCCTCTCTTGGCTGATGAAGAAGCTATCATTGAAGACTTACTTTCATTAATCAATGAGGACATTGAACTTCAGAGTGGGGGAGTGGAGTCTCTAGTAGCTGACGACACCAAGGAGGACACTAAGGAGGAGTCTCTTGAAGAAGAAACCACCAAGGAAGAGGATAAGAAGGCGTCACTTGAAACTGTTGAAGCCAAGAAGGAAGACAAAGCTTCTGTTCTTCCACCTTACAAGCCTGCTCTCCCATTTCCCGGAAGGTTTAAGAAGGAGTTCATTGAGAAGTACACCAATCTCTATGAAGTTTAGTATAAGAAAATCCATGGAGACAAGATATTATGCCAAAACTGAAAAAGCTCAACATCACCAAACTTGGTGATCCAGGTTGCTTTACTCTGCCTTGTGAGCTAAAGAGAAAGTCTTTCAAAAGCTGCCTTTGAGACCTTGGAGCAAGCATAAATCTGCTCCCTTCCTCTACATCCAAATCCCTAGGATATACCACCTTCCAAGAGAGCAATGTCTCTCTCACCATATTTGATGGTTCTGTTAAAACACCCCTTGGAGCGTTGAAGGATGTCCCAATGATAATTGAGGGTGTGCTGATACCAAAAGATTTTCGGGTGCTGGATGTAAAAGAATAGATCAAGAACCTTATAATCTTGGGAAGGCTTTTATTGGCAACAGCTAGAGCAGTATTTGATGCTAAAGAGTGCACCATTAAGATGAGGTTGACCAAGGAAAATGTGTTGAGGTTTGACTCTAAGGGCAACAAGCTAGAGGGTGACCATGCTATCTTTATGGGAGTGAAGAAGCTGAGAGGAGCTGATAAGAATTGGCTTTCATTTGATGGGTATGATGGTAAAAGCTTTGATAATGCAATATCTCTAAGCTGTTTGGTGAAACCACTGAAGAGGAGGTTCTCGAAGTGGATAGTGTGAAGTTTCACAATGATGTCTTACTTGGTTCTTTGGAAGATGGGGTGATTTTGAGGCCATTTGGGTCCAAGAATGGTGAAGTCTCATACAAGATGAAGCATGAAGGCAGGTCTAAGCCTTTTGCATTGCTCAAGATTGATGGGGTCACCAAGAAGGTCAAAGGAGGAAGCTGGGTTCCACCAAGGAGTTCCCTAACTCCTTCTCCTTACCCCAACTAAGGAGCCAAGGAAAGTCAAGCTTAGTGATTCTAAATAAGCACACTTGGGAGCTAGTCCCATTGTATCCTTGTAAATATTATTGCTTTTTAGTTTATGTTTATGTTTTTCTTTTGACCCTAGAAGCAGGTGTGAATCAATGAAGGTGGTTAGATGATTTGGCAAACCATAAGATGTGTTATTGGAGGATGTGTAGGTGCATATTGGGCATGTCTTGCTCAATATTGCACTTCTTGGACCTCTGTCAGACATCATATCTTTATATTCCCCAAGCCGAGAACACATCAGGCAATATATCAAGCATATCAAGCCCGATGTTGAAACATGATGGTCTTGAACGTCTATGTGGGACATCATGTCGGGCATGACAAGCCCGACATTGGAAGAAGCTTCTCCCTGCAAGGTTGTGTCGAGCAGGAATCAAGCAATACTCGCCCAATATGAATGAGCATGGAGAAAGCAACGGTGTATCGGGCATGATGTCGGGCAAGTTGTGCCCGACACTATCTTCCAGGGAGGACATTAGGTGCATGTCGACCACAACATTGGGCAACCATACCCAATATGAGGCATGTCGACCACCATATTGGGCAACCATGCCCGATATTGCACCCGAGGTAAGTCTCTTTGAACTGAAAAATATTTCCTTCCCAAAGGCTTGACTCCAAAGGAGTTTGAATTTGAATTTTTGGTTCCTTTCAAGGCAATAGAGCCCACTCCTGAACATTTTATTTCTTGGTCTCCCACTCCTAAATATTCCTTGTCCCCTCACTTGTGTTTAAAACCAACAAACTCACTCTTTTTCTCATTTCTCATCACTCTCCTCTCTCTTTCATCACAAACAACGAAATTTTTCTCTCCCTCTTTTGTTCATCTTTACAAGTGTTCAGGAGTCCACAAACAAGGTTTGCTCCTAAACTTGATAAAATCTCCAAGGAAACTTCCTTGGAGAATCATCCTCTTCTTATCTTGTTTATGTTGGTTGAATGATGATTTTGTGATTTAAAAGATCTGCCAACTGAACTGGATAGTTTGCTTATGAGCCTTGTTTTGATTTTGCATGGTAGATTTTTAATGTTGTTTTCAAACTAGAATCATAGGATTGATTAAGTGTAAAATCCATTGTCTTGCTAAGTTTTTTGTTTACAAATGCATCATCATCTTTCCATCTTGTTTTAGCACCACCATGTTAGGATCATGCATGTAATTGCTTTAATTTATTTTAGTCTTAGCATGAAAATAGTTAATTGTTCTTGAAATCGCATGTTTAACTAGGGGTTTAATTATTTAAAAATAGTAGATAACCTCTTGTAAATGTGAGAATTGTTTTTAGAACATTACTAGCCATAGTTGCTCATCTCTTGTTTTTGTACTCATTTATTTTTCAAGTTTTTTCTTGTAGGTACAATGGGAAGGACAAGAGGAGAGAAGGATGTTGCTGTGACAAAGGCTCATGGGAAGAAGAAGACTGCTGAGACAAATGCAACAAAGGGGAAAGAGAAGAGTGTTGCTAAAAGACAATCTTCAAATGGAAAGAGGGTTATGGGGAGTAAGGCTGAAAAGAGCAAGGACAAAGGGAAGGGCAAAGCTGGTGAAGAAGCTACCACCAAAGAGCCAATACCTAGTGAACTCCTTGAGCTTTTCAACAGATGCACATTCAAGGCCACAAGGTACCCATGTGCTTCAATAATGCAAGCGCTAGGCATCTATGATGATTGTCAAGCGATTTTTAAGGCAGTGGGCTTGGCAAGTTTATGGAGATTGCTCTTTCTTCCTACAAGAAGTTCACAATCCAATTCCTCTCCAAACTTGAGGTGACCAAATATGAGGATGTTGAGGAAGAAGATGGAGATGGGGGGATCACTTTCAACTTGGGAAGACCAAGTATAAGACCTTATTCAAGCAGATTCATGCAGCATCTGAGTTTGATAACTTCTTGACAAGAGACCATCAGTTTCTATTGAAGCTCACTGAGATTGAGAAGCTATGGGGAACTTTAGGAATTAATGTTTTCATCCCTGGAATTACAAGAAGAACTCACATAAGGCATCCAACCTTAGGATATGCTCACAATGCCTTTGCTCACACCATGTATGCAAGGAAGGAGTGTGGAAAAATCACAGCTAGGGAGATGAACTTCATGTTCATGGCTTTGTACAAGATTGAGTGATCAACAACCCTGAGTGCTACCCCTGCTATGTGACTTTGCTCATGGATCAAATGCTGTCTTACAAGAGCTGGATAGCTACAAAGGGGAAGAGGGAGAAGGATCCTCAGCTTCATTGTGGAGGAATTGTATCAGCCATGCTGATGGCTTGTGGGGTGGACCTTGAAGAGCATTCAAGTGATGCAAGGGCTATGCAATGGATAGACATCACATACCTGAAGTGGACTCAATTCTTTGGGAAGAAGATTCAAAGACAGTATATCTATCACTTCCTCAAGCCAACAAATGAAGCAACTCAGTTCTTACTCCCCAGTGAGCAGTTCACCTCAACCACCATGAGAAGCAACATTGACTTCTATCCAAGCAGAGACATGCTCTACAACGGTGGGTCTGTTACATCAAATAAAGAGGAAGAGGATCAAGAGAGAAATGAGGAGGAAGAAGAGGCTGAAGAGGGTACTGTAAATCAGGAGGAGTTCCATGAGAAAGAGCAAGAGGATGACTTGGGAGATTACAATGCTGATGAGTTCTATTTTGAACCCTATGAAGTGCCAAGCCAAGGAAGCTCTTTGAAGCATGCTTATGACCACATCAACAAGCTGCAAAAGTGGTGTAAAAGGCAAGACAGTTAAAAGGCTTGTTAATTTGGTGAAAGGGAAATTCAAGAGAGGAAAAACTAAGAACCAAGGAGCCTCTCACCAAGGATATGAATATGAGGATGAGCATGAAGAAGAGCACCATGAAGAGGAAGAAGAGGAGAGTTGGAGGACACATATCAGAAGTTACTCCTACCATGAGCAAATGACCACACCTTAGCAGCCATGGGAACCTTTAAGGGATTCATCTTATGAACCTAGGATCCAGCTTTGTTCAGCTTGGGAGGTGCCTCTAGATCCCTATTATGAGCCTGATAACACATCTTGGCAATTTTGGGATGCTCAAGTAACTTCATCTCATGTACATGCTAATGCACAATGGACAAGTTGGGAACCTCCAAGATCATCCTTCTATAAGCAAAGAAGAGGCAAGAGGAAGACAAGAAAGTCTCCTCAACCTGCTACCTCAAGTGGAAAAGGAGACACTAAGGAGATTACTTACTCCCACCACACCTCTTCACACAATTAAGGTACCAACATTCTAACCATTGTATATACCATTATATTTTGTTTTTGTGTGTTTTGCATCTCTCTCTTATTCTTTTATTACACAAGAGACTGTGTAATTTAAGTTTGGAAGAGGGTTTGTATAGATGGCATTGTATTTTGTTTTCTTAGTTTTTCTTTTAATTCATCCCTTTGAGTCTAGTGCATTCATCTATGTGCATTGAAAAACACACAAAAATATCAGAAAATTTGAAAATTTTGAAATTGTTTGCATTTTTGCAAGCCAAAAACAAATCATTTAGTTGCATTTTTATTAGGATTGAGTCTAGATTTTGAAGCATATAGGATGCATATCACTTGCATATGTTGTAATGATTCCTTGTAAAATGCTTAAAATTTTGAGATGAACCCAATGTTCTTGTTGACAATTGTTTGATGCATCTTTAAATGATTTGGAACTTAAAGCAGAACCATGTTTGGAATTTCACAATTTGTAATCCATTTCTTATGTCTTGAGCTTGTGTGAATTGATAATTAACTCTATTTATTAGAACCATAATTTGACTTAATAATTATCATGTTTTTGCAAAGAAAAGTGTGTTTATGGTTTACCTTATACATATTTGGACTTTCTTTCTTTTTACCACTCTTGCTAGTCCAAATAGCTGATCCTCATCATTAAGGGACAGTTTACCACACCTTGACCTTAGCCTTCTTTCAAGCCTAAACATTACCTTGTGAGTGTGAGACCTCTTTTTAATGAACTAAGCATGAAGTGTTAGGTTAGCACTACAATGATTGATTGCTATGTAGAACTAGCTCTTCTCTTTGAGTTAGACATATGTTAGGATGGTAGTTATAGGTGTGGGTGGACTTGGGTTTTATGTTGATAAAAAGAAGAGTGTGAAAGAAGAAAGAAGGGGACAAGGGAAGAAGAAGGAGGAAACAAGCAAATAGCTAAACATGTGTGGAACCAAATAAGCTCAAAAGGGTGGCCATTATGAAGATGGAGTCTCAGCAACAACAGACAAAGAAGGCACAAAAGCATAATGCATCAAAGAGATGAAGCAATGGAGACTCCCCGTTACACAAAAAGGCGCTAAACAACAAATGAGCACAAAGAAGGCCACAACATGGTGAAGGCAAGTTTCCCTAAAGAGATGATCAAATGTGAAGAGTGAAGGAAGAATTTTGAGAAAAGAGTATCTAGGATTGGGTTTGGTTTGGGTTTAAAATTTGGGGGTTTAGAACATCTTAGGTATTAGGTAGATAGTAATCTATCCTTATATGCATGAGTTGTGCTTTACCTTTAACATTATGCCTAAGTTCATTCATTTCTTAAGAGAAACCCTTTCATTTGATCCCACATTTTGATGAGACCATCTTCATCTCATAGCCTTATCCCTTATCCAAATGAACTCAATTGATTTGCATAAACATGATTTATTGGTTACAAAACTTAATTGAATGTTAAAGAGTTGGTTGATTGGATCACTTGTTTAAGCACAAGTACGGTGTCATTTTGAGAGTGTTGATATACCATGGTTTTTATGGGTTTTTGACCATGATATAAATCTTGTTTATAGAGTATTTTTAGTATTTTTTTAGTCTTTTCGAGTTTTTGTAGGTCTAGGTACGTTTGAAGCATAGTTGTGGATTTTGGAGCCTTTTGGAGCTATGTCGAAGCCGATGCTGAAAAGACCAAGTTGGAGTGTATTATGGAGCAGGGTGTCGATCGACACCGATCGTGGACGCAACTTGGCCCAGAAGTTTCCTATTAGTTGCAAACTTGCCCCAGTCGTGTTTAGAGTTTTATTTAGGTTTTGAAAGCCATTCTTAGGCGATTATCTTGTTTTCATTGACACTAAGAGAGAGATTAGATTCAGAGCTTTTGGAGGAGACAAATCCGTACTCTGTTAGAGAAGAACTTCGAACCCCCTTTGTCTTTTACTCTATCTTATAATGCAATATTATTCAGTCAGGATTTGTGTTTCAATTTCTATGTCTGAGTAATTTGCTAGTTAGGTTTTGGGTTATTCAAGAGTTGATAATGAATTGTTAGAACTGCAATACTGGAAGGATAAATCCATTGGTTCATCATTTAGATTGCTTTAACACTGGTGTTAAGATTGATCACCAAGAAATCATACATTAGGTTATCTAATAGATGTGAAAACATAATTAATCCCCATAACTATCTTAGATGAGCAAAATAATTGATGGCAAAAGAATTTGGATTAGTGATTTTGTGAACATATCGAACCTGAACCATAATGCTTGCTTAGGTTGTTAGAATTTGCGAAGGAATTTGGAATTCTAGAATCTGATCGTAGATAATCTTTGTGACGAAAGTCGATTGGTTTTACATTCGTGTTTTAAAGTTCTAGAACTGTTTTTAACAAATAATCCTTTCAGTATGTAGTCTGCGATTTATGTCAACTGATATTGCTGCATATTTCGTGTGTGTTTGCATACATATAAGATAGTTTCTCATGCATTTACCATGTAAATTAGACTAGTTTGCATCACTTTAGGTCCTAGAGCACTTTTGCATTAGCATTTGCATATTTCTTACATTATGCATCACATTCAGGTTGTTTTCGGCTACTTTGGAGCTATGGAGGATTCGTGGATGTGCTAAGGCTCATGAGGAAGTTTATGGACACTTGGAGAAATCAGGATTGCATGCTAAGGATCCGAGATCGAGAAGCAGATCGAGCAAGGCAGGTCGATCTAGATGAGATCGATTAGAAGATCGAGTGACAAAGCCGATGCAAGGAAACGGATCGAGACCGAGATCGAGATAAGAGATCGATCTGAAGTACGGACGTAAATGCCGCCATGCAGATCGAGAGCTAGATCGAGCCTCCTACCCGATCCAGACAAGATCGACTCAGAGATCAAGCAAAGTCACCTGATCCAAGCTGAAGATCGAGAGCCAGATCGAGCTCTCTGCCCGATCCCAGATTTACCTTATCCATCCAGCGTGTTCTTGGACGCTAGCGAAGGGGGGACCAGTACACGTCATTAGCCAGTTTTGGCTAAAGGCGGCGACAACTTTTTTCCAACCTTCATTCTGTCTTTTTCCTTGTTCATCTTGCACCTTAGGCGATTCGCCACTAAAACTCTTCAGTTTTTTTTTTATTTGTTTTTGAATCTTTGAACCTTTTTCAATATTAAGCAATCTTTCCTTTTAATCGTTGTTAATCATGCTTAGCTTTTTGTTTATCGCTTTTGCTTTGATTTTAGCTATGTGTAGCGAGTAGTCGATTTGGGTTTCGGGGTTGAGGAGATTCAAAGGGTTGAAAAGGTTAAAGCTTTGTGTTTTCTTGTTCTTCATTCCTTTCTTTTCTAGGGTTTGAGCACTTAAGGCTTAGAGACTCTCACGCCAAGATCTCTATGATCAGAGGGATATCTTACCTTGACAGGATTCAGATGTCCTGGAGAAGTCAGATCCTAGAGGCTAATCCTTCCTTTCCCACACACCATGGTTGTTTAAGGGATTAGTTAAGCCGTTTGTTTGAAATCTATGTTTTATGCCCTTCAATCTCTTTTTCCACCAAACGCCATGGGTTTGGAGAAGAGAATGAAAGAGTGATCCATACCACACGCCATGATTAGAACCTCTTAGAAAGAGTAGATCTAACGTTTTCAAACCAAGCTCTGATCTTTGAGACCCACGAATGTGATCTTCAACCCTAGACTCTCTTTCTTAGTATTTTTGCATCTCTGTTAATCATTTGCTTGCTTTCTGTTTGCATCCCGGTCATTGGATTCATTTCTGTTTGAAACTGTTTAGTAGATCGATCCTTGTTGCTCGATCTAGTGGTCAATCCTGTGGTCGATCCACTAGTCGATTTTTAATAATTAGTAGCCTTGCATTTTAGTTATTTTGCTTGTTCCTCGTGGTAGTTAACCCTCTTCCAGGGATTTTAAAATTGTTTTTCTTTGAATTTGACACTTGCATTTAGTATTTTACCAATCATTTTCATATTCTGCTTAGATTTGTTCATTCCCTTGCATTCTTAGTGATCTTGCTACCCCTAGGTGTGGATTGATACCTCTCTTGCTCACTATACTACATCTCTGTGTGCATTAGACTTTTGATAACCTCTCTGTTGCATCTTGATACATCATTGCACCATGAGAAACATCTTATCAAATGGCGCAGTTGCCATCTTAGGGGATAGAAAACATTAAGATTTGGGGTTTGGTAAAGACTAAGCCTTTACTTTAAGTTAGTTACTGATTTCTCTACCTTCACACTTGTGTCTTTCAGGTACATGAATCTACGTTCTAGGGGTGACAACAACTTACTCACGCCCTTGGACAATATTCACCAGCTTGGACACGCATGATCAAGAAGAGTTAGAGAGCAAGCTAGAGCTTTTGAGGAGATTGTTCAGCAAGGTTCAGTGTATTTTGAAGCGATGGCTGAGCGCGAACATCCAGAGGGACCTCCGCCAGCTCACGGGCCAGTGGGAAGAGGTAATGGAAACCCCCACCACGCGGTTAGACCCCCACAGATCATTGGAGCGGGAGATGCTCCCAACACTCATTATAATAGGTTTGGGATCACTCCTCCTCCTGTACAGAACAACAACTTTGAGATTAAGACAGGATTCATCTCAATGGTGCAAAACAACAAGTTCTATGGATTAGCAATGTAAGACCCCTTGGAGAATCTTGACAACTTTGAACAAGTGTGTGGGATGATCAAGATTAATGGCATATCCGAAGATGCTTTCAAGCTGCGTCTCTTTCCATTTTCTCTTGGAGACAAGGCTAGACATTGGGAGAAGATCCTTCTACAAGGCACCATTACCTCTTGGTCTGAGTGTAAGAAGGCGTTCCTCTTCTCTAGCACCAGAACAGCAAGATTGAGAAGTGAGATCGGCGGCTTCAATCAAAGGAACAATGAGACATTCAATGAAGCCATGGAGCGGTTCAAGGACTACACCATTCAGTGTCCTCACCATGGCTTCGGTGAAGAGACTCTCCTAAGCACAATATAACGTGGAGCTTCACCAAAGATCCACTTGCTACTTGACATGGCTAGTAAGGGGAATTTCCTTGGTCAAGAAGTGGAAGATGGTATGGAGCTGATAGAGAACTTGGCATTGAGTGACGGCAACTATGCTGAAGACTACGACCGTGCACCGAGGGGTTCTGAGCTAGAGTCTCACAAGAAAGAGCTTATGTCCTTGCATGAGAAGATTGACAAGCTGGTGCTGGCTAACCAGAAGCATGTTCACTTCGTTGGTGAAGCGGATGAGACCTTAGAGGAGCTTGAGTTGAGTCAAGAAGAAGCCAATTGGGTGGCGGGTCAGAACAACTACAAACCACAAGGGTATTCACAAGGCTACCAGCAGAACAACAATCTCTCCTACAGAAGCACCAATGTGGAGAACCCTAAAGATCAAGTGTACCCTGCTCAGCAAGCAAAGCCATTTGAGCCCTACAACAAAGGTTTTCAGCAAGGGAACTTCCAAGGACAGCAACAGCAGCAAGGAAACAAACCTTATACTCCTATGTACCCTCCAGGCTTTGTTCCTCAACAGCAGACGCAACCGCAACAAGTTGATCCTGTACAAGCCATGTTTCAGCAGTTGCTTCAAGGGCAAGCTTCAACAAATCAGAAGTTCGCCGAGATGAACAACCGCTTAGACTCCTCTCTCACTGACGTCTCTACTCAAATTACATATCTAAACAACAAGATCAAGCAGTTAGAGAAGGGTAAAGCAAGTACAAGTGGTCAAAATAGTCTACCGGGAAAGTGTGAGCAAAATCCCAAGGAATACGCCAATGCTATCACACTAAGAAGTGGGAAAGAGCTTCCACCGAGGGTTGCGCCTAAAGACAATGAGGACATTGTGGTTCAAGAGGGGGAGGATAAGCCATCGGCTGATGATGAGATCAACTTCCACAACGTGTGGAAATAGAGGCCAACAAAGGGTAAAGAAGCAGCCGTAAAGAAGCAAGTGGAGAAAGCAATCGAGGAGAAGGATGAGTACATACCTCCGCCTTATGTTCCTAGGCTTCCTTTTCCTGGTCGCTTCAAGAAACAGCTTATAGAGAAGCATAGGCTCTTGTTTGAGAAGCATCTAAGGGACGTAGAGATCAAGCTACCTCTCGTGGATTGCCTTGCAATGATGCCTAAATGTGCAAAAATTTTCAAAGATACGCTTGCAAAGAAGAATAAAGAAGGCAAGGAGGTGCTGGTGCTTAGTGAGGAATGTAGCGCAATTATACAGAAGGAGATAGTTCCGAAGAAATTGGGAGATCCAGGAAGCTTCTTGTTGCTAGTATAAATCTGATGCCCCATTCTATAGCGAAGAAGCTAGGTTTTACCCGGTTCAAAGACTGTAGAATCTCCTTGGTGCTAGCTGACAGAAGCATGAGGTTACCTGTGGGTTTGCTTGAGGACTTACCAGTGAGGGTCAGTGGTGTAAACGTGCCTACAGACTTTGTTGTGCTTGAAATGGATGAAGAACCTAAGGATCTGCTCATTCTTGGGAGGCCATTCCTTGCAACCACCAGAGTAATCATCGATGTCAAGAACGGGAAGATAGCTCTACACTTGGGTAAGGATATAAGGCTGGATTTTGATATCAACGAGGTTCTGAAGAAGCCCACCATAGAAGGGCAAGCTTTCTACATAGAGACGTTGGATGCTTTGGCGGATGAACTGCTGGAGGAGCTTGCACAAGAGGATCACTTGAAGCTGACATTGACTAAGGAGCCAGGAGAGTACGGTTTCATGGATCAGAGGGCTCAGGAGTACGTTAATCTCCTTGATTCCAGGAAAGTTGTGCTAGAAGATGAAGGCGGATGCCTAGAGATCGATCAGGCAATCGAGAAGATCACTCGATCCAAGTCAGCAATCGACAAGAAAATCGAGGATACTGGTCGATCCAGCCTAGAGAACGACTCAGACACTCGATCCACTACTCGATCCCATTTTAATCGAGTAAGTGATCGACCTGAAAGCAGTCGATCCAGCAAAACAATCGATGGAGAGATCGAGGGAAACCAATCGATCAGTTCAAAGATCGAGACGGGGACTCGATCTCCTGCTCGATCCCAATTAAATCGAGTAGGAGAATCAAGTGAAATTGCTCGATCCGGGCCAGAACGAGTGCAAGATCGACTGGAAGACTCGATCTCGGAGGGGACAACGGTTCAAGAAAGCAGTGTTTTGGGTCATGTCTCGGGCTCTAAGGAGGCTATTGAGGATGTGAACATCAACAAGAGCCACGAGGAGGACTGGAGTGAGCTGCTAGCCCCAAAGGTGGACCTAAAGGAGCTTCCAAAAGGGCTAGCGTATGCTTTCTTAGAGCCTAATGAAACATATCCTGTGTTTCTGAATGAGAACTTAAGTGATGATGAGTTGCACTTGCTCCTAAATAAGCTGAGAAAGTATAGGAAGGCCATTGGGTACTCTCTAAGTGACATCAAGGGCCTTTCACCAATGCTTTGCACTCATAGGATTCACTTGGATAATGAGAACGCCTCTTCTATAGAACACCAAAGGCGTTTGAATCCGAATTTAAAGGAGGTTGTTAAGAAAGAAATTCTTAAGCTGTTAGAGGCTGACGTGATCTATCCCATAAGTGACAGCACGTGGGTTTCTCCCGTACACGTGGTGCCTAAGAAAGGAGGGATCACAGTCATTACGAATGATAAAGATGAGCTTATCAATACTAGGACTATTACAGGACACCGTATGTGTATTGACTATATGAAGCTTAATCTTGCTACTAGAAAGGATTATTTTCCCTTACCTATTATTAATCAAATGCTTGAGAGGCTTGCTAATCATCCTTACTATTGTTTTCTTGATGGACATAATAGATTCTTTCAAATACCAATCCATCCAAATGATCTAGAGAAGACGACCTTTACATGCCCTTATGGCACCTTCGCGTATCGAAGGATGCCATACGGGTTGTGTAACGCACCGGCTATGTTTCAGCGGTGTATGATGTCAATCTTCTCTGATCTAATAGAAGAGATGGTAGAAGTGTTTATGGATGACTTCTCTGTATATGGTGCGTCTTTTTCTACGTGTTCGTTGAGTCTTTGCAAGGTACTAAAGCGTTGTGAAAAGACAAATCTAGTGCTTAACTGGGAGAAGTGTCACTTCATGGTGAAGGAAGGGATCGTGCTTGGCCACAAGATATCAGAGAAGGGCATAGAGGTTGATAAAGCCAAGGTTGAGGTCATGATGAGTCTTGAGCCGCCAGTTAATGTCAAGGGAGTGAGGAGTTTCCTAGGCCATGCTGGCTTCTACAGGCGCTTCATCAAGGATTTTTCCAAGATTGCACGCCCACTCACAAGGCTGTTGTGCAAGGAAACTGACTTTGTGTCCGATGAGGATTGCCTTCATGCTTTCGTGACCATCTAGGAAGCCCTAGTATCCGCGCCTATAGTGCAAGCACCGGACTGGACTTTACCGCTTGAGATTATGTGTGACGCGAGTGACTACGCCGTGGGAGCTGTTCTTGGTCAGGGAAAGATAAGCGGCTGCATGTGATTTACTATGCTTCACGTACCTTGGATGACACGCAAGCCAGATATACTACGACTGAGAAGGAGTTGCTGGCAGTTGTATTCGCCTTTGAGAAGTTCAGGTCATACCTTGTAGGCTCCAAAGCCATCGTCTGCACGGATCACGCGGTTCTGAGGTACATCTATTCCAAGAAAGATACTAAGCCGAGACTTTTGAGATGGATCATTTTGCTCCAAGAATTCGATATGGAAATCAAGGACAAGAAAGGGATAGAGAACGGTGTGGCAGATCACCTTTCCAGGATGAGAATCAATGAGTCTTTGCCCTTAGATGATTCGCTTCTAGAGGAACAACTCATGATGATCACTACGGCTGTTTGTGGAAGGCTAGAAGGGCAGTTTGAAGAGGTTTTGAGCTTCAAAGAAGAGGATCTTCCTTGGTACGCTGACATTGTGAATTTCTTAGCGTGTGGGGAGGAGCCTTCTCATCTTGACAACTATCACAAGAAGAAGTTCATGAGAGACGTAGGTCACTATTTTTTGGACGAGCCTTACTTGTACAAGAGGGGTGTATACAGTTTATACAGGAGGTGTGTAACAAAGGAAGAAGCTAAGGACATTCTCTTTCACTGCCATGACTCTTCATACGGCGGTCACTTTGCCTCATTCAAGACCACCACAAAAGTCTTACAAGTCGGTTTCTGGTGGCCGTCTATCTTCAAAGACGCCCATGAGTTTGTGAAGAGTTGTGAAGCTTGTCAACGAGCAGGAAACATCACGAAGAGGAACGAGATGCCTCAGGTTCCTATCTTTGAGGTAGACGTGTTTGACGCATGGGGCATAGATTTCATGGGGCCTTTCCCATCTTCTTCGGCAACAAATTCATCCTAATAGCGGTTGACTATGTTTCTAAATGGTTTAAGGCCATCGCTTCCCCTACAAACGACTCTAAGGTGGTGGTAAAGCTCTTCAAGACCATTATATTTCCACGGTTTGGAGTCTCCAAGGTTGTAATAAGTGACGGTGGCAGCCATTTCATCAACAAGGTCTTTGAAGGCCTTCTAACGAAGTATGGTGTGAAGCACAAGGTGGCTACACCGTATCATCCTCAAACGAGTGGGCAAGTGGAGGTCTCTAACCGACAGATTAAGGCCATACTCGAGCGGACAGTGAGTACTACTCGGAAGGATTGGGCAGCCAAGCTAGATGATGCTTTGTGGGCTTACCGGACCGCTTTCAAGACGCCCATTGGTTCTACTCCTTTCACTCTTCTATACGGCAAGGCTTGTCATCTCCCCGTTGAGTTGGAGCATAGGGCAATGTGGGCAGTGAAGCAGCTCAACTATAACCTTAAGTCAGCTCAAGAGAAGCGTTTGATTCAGCTACATGAGCTAGATGACCTACGGCTGGATGCATACGATAGTGCTAAGATCTACAAGGAGCTGACTTAAGGTTATAGTTGAGCTGACTAAGGCTGCTCATGACAAGAAGCTGGTTCACAAAGAGCTTAAGGAAGGCAGCTTGGTATGCTCTACAACTAGAGGCTTAAGCTCTTTCCAGGAAAGCTGAAGTCAAGGTGGTGCAGACCATTTGAGATCAAGGAGGTATTGCCTTATCGAGCTGTTACGTTAGTAGGCAAGAGTTGGAATGCATTCACAGTCAACAGACACAGAGTGATGCCATACATGGTCAGTGCATTCGACAAGAAGAGCACTTCAATGCTTCTCCAAGACCCACCATCTGCCTAAACCAAGTAAAGTCTAGCTAAAGATGTTAAAGAAAGCGCACTTGGGAGGCATTCTCATGTCTATCTTGTATATATTTTTGCTTTCTTTCTCTTTCAGTTTTATGTTTTTATCTTCTAAGTGTGTAGGAACAGGTATAAAGGATTGCAGGCCATGATCTTGGATCCAAAAGGAGTAAGGAGTGTCGAATATAGGCTAGAGATCGAGTGCTAGATCGACTCATCCTGGCTCGATCTTTGCTAGATCGAGCTAGTGAATCGAGAGGATTCAGTCAATCTAGACGAGATCGAGCAGAAAATCGAGTGGAACGATCGATCATGAGAGGACAACCCGCCAATGCGTTCAGCTTGAAAAGCAAACGAGGTGTGGATCGACCGAGACACTCGATCCTCAAAAATAGATCGAGTAGTCTACTCGATCTGCCACTCGATCCAAGCCTAAATCGACCCCTGATCGAGAACATGGTTCGATCACGAGGACTTAGCCACCGTGCCAAAAATCAAGGAACAAGAGGTGCTATCGATCCAAGACTCGATAGAATTCGAACCGAGTCCCAAATCGAGCAACCCTCTCGATCCAAGCCATTATGGGCATGAGATCGAGTCCTAGATCGACCAAATGGACTCGATCTCGTGCGGAGGTAACAATTTCTTTTCTCTCTTTTCCACTTTTCCTCCAATTTTTAAATTTAAAAAGTGGTCAAGGCAAGCATCTTTGACCAGGAAAGATGTGCCTTGACCACAACTTTTGTCACAAAACCACTTCTTTTACCCATGGTTTTGTAAAATTGTTAGCCTTTATATTTTAAACCTCTCTCACACTCTCCCATTTCTGTTTTCGCGAGTTCTTAAGCAAAAGAGAATGTGAATTTTTATTTTCTAAAGGCTAACAGCATACTCTTTCAATCTTTGCAAAGGTATTTTCGAATCTTTAAGAAAATCTTCATGAAAATTTCCTTTTAATTCGCTTTGATTGTTTTAGATGCTAGGGCGGTTTAAATTTTTTAAAACTAGCTTGATATTAGGAAAAATTTTAGATTTAACTATATCTGATTCTCTGTTATCTTGCTAGGATTTTTATAAATTTCCCAAATTTCTAGGGTATTAGTTATAAGTTTTCCTTCTTGCTTGTCTCTTTCTCGATTTCTCGCTGCCTTGCTCATTCTCTTGTTTGGGAATCTTGTTTCAAGCACCATGGCCCCCAAAACAACGAGAGAAGAGACAACACAAGAGGAAGAAGGTCAAGAAGTGGTTGTTCAAGAGAGGGTCATATGGTCTAAAGAAGAGAAACGAGACAAGGAGCTGCTTCAAAGGCTGAAGTTCGAACCAACAAAGTTTGCGGACAAAGGTTTGCTGTCTAAGATGGGGATTTTGGGGGACTTTGATCAACTCCTCCAGAAGTTAGGGCTCAGGTGTTTGTCACGGATGGATTGCTCAATTCCCGAAGTGACAATCGACTTCCTTGCCACTTTGGAGTTTGCGTACGAGAACCGTAGCGTCCCAACTCCTTCTCAACGCCACACCTCTTACAAGATCAAACGTCAAGCCTTCAGTCTCTCAATCCCCGAGCTTTGTCAACCCTATGGCCTCGATGCTGCTGCCATGAAGGTTGAGTTCCCCTCTTTCACTCAAGCAAACGATCTGTGGGACATCATAGCCGAAGATGACTACAAAGCGAATACTGCAAAGATCAAGAGTGTGAGGAGTCCCGTACTGCGTTACACGTTGAAGCTGATCGCCAACACCTTCTGTGGACGGTCAGTAGCTCCCACAGTAACCAAGACGGAGCTTTGCTTCTTGTTCCAAGGCATTAAGCATCTCGTGTGTGACCCGGATGAGAATGATGAGCCGTTGGAAGACCAATTAGGAGAAGACGTGAACTACGGATGTATCCTAGCTGCTTCACTGGTGAAATACAAGGCGTATGCCTTGAGATGCAAGGCAAGCTCGTCACTCATTCGAGGCTTCCTCACGCCATTGTTCGTGCAAGCTCGTGTACCGCTTCAAGTCTTCACTCCTGTTCCAGATAGAGCTTTCATGGCCGAGATATACCTAAGGAATACGGACAGCTTGGGACGCACGCTAGCTGAGGGATTCTTTGCATATCTGTTCATTGACACGGAGAATGAAAAGAGGGTGTGTATCCTGCCTAACAGGAACGAAACCAGGCTGTTGGAAGTTGGGAACATCTAGTTTCTCCCAAGCGTAGAGGAGTGTTTTGCTCCTCTAGGAGCCACCGCCGCCATTGAACAAGCTCCTCGCCCAAGATCAGAGTCTCCTGCCACAGATGATGAGATGCCCGAAGCCTTTGTCCTTTCCAAGATCGATTTTGAGCCGCGGACTAAGACAGAAAAGGTCTTTGCTTCTGTTGTGGAGATGCAAAGGAAGATCAACAAATGGCAAAGTAAGGTCATCAAGAAGCTTGCCAAGAAAGTCAAGGCGCTTCAAGGAGCTTCGCCAAAGAAGGCTGCAAGTGAGGAGGTTCACCAACCGGAGAAGAGGAGGCTTTCAACCGGTGGAGTTGTCATCCGTGAGACTCAAGGAAGCAACATCCAGCCGGCGCATCTTTCCCTCCAAGAGCCAGCGTCCAAAGGCAAAACCATAGTATCTAGCTCATCTGGAACATCCTCAAGTTCCAGCCAAGACTAGATCCGAGGTACCAACAACCTTCCCTTGTACATACCACTCATATTTTCTTTGTTTCTGTTTAGTTTTTTTGCACTCTCTCGAATTTGTTTGCCACCGGGACGGTGTCATTTAAGTTTGGGGGAGTGTGTGTGTGTTATTTGACATGTTTATTTTGCTCTTATTTTCTATTTGCATCCTTTGAGTCTTGCATTACATTTCATTGCATCTAAGGCATAGAAAAGAACAAAAAAATTGGCAAAATGTTTAAAATTTTTCAAGAAACAATTCATGTAGTTGCATTCACTTTGTAAACATTTTAGGATTGAGTCTAGAATTTTTAAGCATCTAGGTTGTTTACATTTGCATAAGGGGTTAAAGTTTTCTTAAAAAGGTGTTTTAAGCTCATGAATTGTTTCAATACCCTAGTTAGTAGTTGTTTGATGCTTTGCTCACGCTTTGAAAGTAAGTCCTTACCATGCTTGGATCACTTGTTTTGATTTTCGTGGCTTGACTTGAACATTCATGATTTGAAAATTGTCCTAATAAGTGAGAACCCTAATTTGATTTTTAAATATCATTCTTATGCATTTGAAAATGAACACATGGATCTTATACATATTTAGGCTATCTTCCTTCTTTTACCACTCTTTGTGAGCCTAAGTAGAACTTCCACCATTACCCTTACCTTTATTTCAAGCCAAGTATTCTTGTGTGATATCATTGTGAGGCCTCATTTCGGTTTGAACTTAGGATAACGAGTTACGTTTAGGCGACATGATTAGGTTCTCATTTGATTGCTAGCTTTGTATTTTGAAGCTACTTTTAGGCTTAGGATCGGTTTGGGGTTCATAAGGGTTGTTTATATGCTTTCAGTTTCAAAACATTTTGGTGATTGAAGTGAATAAAAAGTTTTAAGTGAAAGGCTTAGTTTTCAAAAATAAAAAGCTCTAAGTATTTCATAAGATAGCTCTCAAGTAAAAGAAAAAAAAATGAGCCTAAGTGCCAAATAAAAAGAAAAGAGTAGAGAGCTATCAATAAGACAAAAAAAAAGTAAAGAGCTAAAATATTTTCAGCCTTTTCACTAGCCTAAAGAGTAAAGATGTTTTCTGTTTTGATTTGGGGTTTGCTAAGCTAATGCTTTGCTGATAAGGGTAGTATCTAAGATGGTGAGTAAGCTTAAAAGAAAAGAAATAAGAGGGGTTTTAGGATGATTGATTAGCGTGTATGGGTAGATGACAATCTGATCATGTATGCATACATTGCCTTTACCTTTAGCATTATGCATAAAGTTCATACCATTCTTGAGAGAAACCCTTTCGTATTATAAAACCCTTTTTAAATGAGATCATTCTATGCTCATAGCCTTCGCCTTTAGCCAAATGTGTTTTGCTTTAAAGTGCATAAGTTTGATTTACGGTTTGATCATTAATGAATGTTAAAGGATAAGGTTCTTTGATTGTTTGGAATAGGAGAGTCATGATTTGAAATTCATTGTGTGATGAGTATGGCTAAGTTCTTTGGAGTATGAGCTTGTGCATTGCATCTTAGAATTAAGAACTAGGACATTGAGATTGATTCATTTGAAAGACACCTTTGCAAGAAGCTTAAACCCCCGTTATTAAAACCGCTCTCCCTTCTTGAATTTTGTTTGCTTGAGGGCAAGCAAAAGGCAAGTTTGGGGGAGTTGATATTGCTGCTTATTTCGTGTGTTTTGCATACATATAAGATAGTTTCTCATGCATTTACCTTGCACATTAGGCTAGTTTGCATCACTTTAGGTCCTAGAGCACTTTTGCATTAGCATTTGCATATTTCTTGCATTATGCATCACATTCAGGTTGTTTTCGGCTACTTTGGAGCTATGGAGGATTCGTGGACGTGCTAAGGCTCGTGAGGAAGTTTGTGGACACTTGGAGAAATCAGGATTGCATGCTAAGGACCCGAGATTGAGAAGCAGATCGAGCAAGGCAGGTCGATCTAGATGAGATCGACCAGAAGATCGAGTGACCAAGCCGAAGCAAGGAAACGGATCGAAACCGAGATTGAGATAGGAGATCGATCTGAAGTACGGACGTAAATGACGCCATGCAGATCGAGAGCTAGATCAAGCCTCCTACCCGATCCAGACGAGATCGACTCAGAGATCGAGCAAAGTCACCCAATCCAAGCCGAAGATCGAAAGCCAGATCGAGCTCCCTGCCCGATCCCTTACTTACCTTATCCGTCCAGCCTGTACTTGGACGCTAGCGAAGGGGGGACCAGTACACGCCTTTAGCCAAAATTGGCTAAAGGTGGCGATAACTTTTTTCTAACCTTCATTCTGTCTTTTTCCTTGTTCATCTTGCACCTTAAGCGATTCGCCATTGAAACTCTTAAGTTTTTTTTCTTTGTTTTAGAATCTTTGAACCTTTTTCAATATTAAGCAATCTTTCCTTCTAATCGTTGTTAATCATGCTTAGCTTTCTGTTCATCGCTTTTACTTTGATTTTAGCTATGTGTAGCGAGTAGTCGATTTGGGTTTCGGGGTTGAGAAGATTCAAAGGGTTGAAAAGGTTAAAGCTTTGTGTTTTCTTGTTCTTCATTCCTTTCTTTTGTTGGGTTTGAGCACTTAAGGCTTAGATACTCTCTTGCCAAGATCTCTATAATCAGAGGGATATCTTACCTTGACAGGATTCATATGTCCTGGAGAAGTCAGATCCTAGAGGCTAATCCTTCCTTTCCCACATGCCATGGTTGTTTAGGGGATTAGTTAAGCCGTTTGTTTGAAATCTATGTTTTATGCCCTTCAATCTCTTTTTCCACCAAACGCCATGGGTTCGGAGAAGTATATGAAGGAGTGATCCATACCACACACCATGGATGGACCTTGTTTTGTTTTCAAGGCCTAGAGAACCTCTTAGAAAGAGTAGATCTAATGTTTTCAAACCAAGCTTTGATCTTTGAGACCCACGAATATGATCCTAAACCCTAGACCCTCTTTCTTAGTATTTTCGCATCTCTGTTAACCATTTTCTTGCTTTCTGTTCGCATCCCGGTCATTAGATTCATTTCTGTTTGAAAATGTTTAGTTGATCGATCCTTGTTGCTCAATCTAGTGGTCGATCCTGTGGTCGGTCCACTAGTCGATTTTTAATAATTAGTAGCCTTGCATTTTAGTTATTCCGCTTGTTCCTCGTGGTAGTTAACCATCTTCCAGAGATTTTAAAATTGTTTTGCTTTGCATTTGACACTTGCATTTTGTTTTTAGGCATTTTACCAATCACTATCATATTCTGCTTAGATTTGTTCATTCCCTTGCATTCTTAGTGATCTTACTACCGAATGTGTGGTTTGATACCTCTCTTGCTCACTATACTACATCTCTGTGTGCATTAGAGTTTTGACAACCTCTCTGTTGCATCTTGATACATCATTGCACCATAAGAAACATCTTGTCATCAACCTGCGGATTTCCCATTGCCTAGCGCCTTGACTCATTGATTTTAAGAACCCATAATCCGCTTCTGCTCTTGTTACTTTTATTTGCCATTTCGTTTACTAGTTATTGATTGCTTAGCTATATTTGAATCTAAAATATGTTTTGTAATATTCTTAAGTCCTTGTGGATTCGACCCTTATGTACTACAGTGATCTCTTAATTTGAGCGAGTAGCTCTAAGAGACAATTTGAGCATATCAAATTTTGGCGCCGTTGCCAGGGACTTAGTTATTACTTTCAGATTTTTAGTTTTAGAAATTTGACTAAGCTTTTACTTTATATTCGCTAACTTCTGCTACTTCTCTGCTGTCTGTTTCAGGTGTATGCATAATCGCAGTACTAGAAGCAACAATGATAAAGACCTTGTGACTTTAGGCATTGATGAACTCGCCAAGTTGGAGAGAACCATCAGAAAAGCCAAGAAGCAAACTAAGATGGTTGGACCGATTGTTTTGATGACAGATAATGAGGGTCGTTTAGTTGACAGGGAAGGAAACAGAAGGAATGAGGAAGGGCTGAAGATAGATGAGAATGGTGTTGTGATTGAGGAACAAGTTGTACCACCAGTAGCGCAGAATGTGCAACAACAAGCTGCTGGAAATACTGCTGGGTGTTTTCAACAGAGGACCCTTGGATATTATAACAGGCCTGATCAGTTTTATGCAAATAGAGCTGCAATCCGCCCTCCTGCCTTTCAGATAAATGACTTCGAACTCAAGCCTGCTTACTACCAGCTTGTGGGTCAACACCCTTTCTATGGGCTTCCACATGAGCATCCTATGGACCACATAGAGAGGTTTGAAGACCTGGCTACAAGTGTTAAAGCCAATGGAGTCAGCAATGATTTCTTATTCTGCAAGCTTTTCCCCTACTCTTTGGGAGGAGATGCAGCTCATTGGCTGAAACAATTAGAGTCTGGCTCTTTGACCATTTGGGAGGACACCAAGAGCGCTTTTCTCAATAATTTTGATGATGATGGAAGATCAGAAGAGTTGAGGACGAAAATTTCTTCTTTCTCCCAAGGTCCCACTGAAGCTTTCAAGGCAGCATGGCTGAGGTTCAAGTTATATTTGAGAGACTGCCCACATCATGGCTACAATGAGGTGCAGTTGTTAAGTATCTTCTTTAGGGGCATTAATTGGAGATACCAGATGGCTTTGGATGCTGCAAGCAATGGGAACTTCAACACTAGAGTCCCAGCTGCTGTCATCACATTGATAGAGAATCTGGCTTCCAGCAACAGTTCAAAGAATGCTGATTTGGAGAGACAGAAGATGGCTGGGAATGCTGAGAATAATCTGTTCGCTGCTGAGATGAAGGTTAAGCTGGACTCTGTTCATAGCCTTCTGGTGGGTAAGAAATCTGTTCAGTTTGCTGCTGAAGTTGAGACATTTGAGCCAGCTGAGGAATTTGAAGAAGAAGATGTCAACTACATCAATAAGGCTGGTTTTCAGGGTGAAAGATACAACAATCAGCAAAGAAGCAGAGGATTAAGTGGGAATAATCAGAGGAGCAACTTCACAGGGAACCAGAATTATTCTTGTTACACTCCCAAGCCTCAGTTTCAGAAAGCTGAATATCAGAAGCCTTACCAGAACAACAGCTTCAGCAGGAACTATGGTTCCTCTTTTTATCAATAACCACCTGCACCATCAGCTTCAAGTAAGATGGAAGCTATGCTTGAACAACTACTAGAGGGTCAGCAAAAGATCACAGTTGACTTCAATGGAAAGATTAATGCTCTCTACCAGGATTTGAATGGCAAATTCGAAGCCCTGAACACCCATGTCAAAACTCTTGATACTCAAGTTGTTCAAACTGCTGGAGCTATGAAAAGACAAGATGGATTTCTTCCAGGAAGAACATATACCAGCCCAAGACTCTCTGTCAACGCCATTACGCTGAGGAGTGGAAAGAATCTGCAACCGGTGCAGAAGAAGGGTCTTAGTGCAGGAGATTTCAAGCAACTCCAAGAGTTTACAGAGGATGATTTCACCAGTTTTAAGAGGTGCCGATTGACACCAGTCACTCTGTGTCGATCGACACCAGAGGAGTGTCACGACTTTCCGAGTCGAGGCGAAGAGATATCGATCTAGGTCGACAAGCAGCAAAGTGAACCATTAACACTGGATGCAGAGACGAGTGTCGATCGACACCCACCACTTGGTGTCGATCGACACCCCCCCACAGAAGCAACCTGCGATTGTTCAGACTTCAGAAAACGCAGAAGAAAGAGTTTACAAGCCAAAGGTACCTTACCTAAGGAACCAAAAGAAGTCTAAACAATAAATGGAGGATGTTAGGATCAAAGCTATCACGGATAAGCTTGTGGTGGAGATTCCTTTTATTGATGCTATAAGGACTACTCCTGTGATCAGGAGATATGTGAAAAGGATGATGACCAATAATCTGGGGCTTGAGCAAGGGACAATTCTGATTTCAGAGCAGGTTAGTGCAGTGATATAGAACAAAATACCAGAAAAGCTAACAGATCATGGGACCTTTGTCCTAGACTGCACAATCTTTTCTGAGAGATTTGAGAGGTCTTTATATGATTTGGGGTCAAGTGTTAACTTTATGCCTCATTCAGTTGCTGTCAGCTTATGTATGACAGATTTTCAGCCAACTATGATCTCTTTTATCCTAGCAGATCGATCTGTGACGATTCCTGAAGGCATATTGGAGGATGTACCAGTTAATGTGGGAGATTGCATGATCCCCACAGACTTTATGGTTCTAGCTTATGGGAAAGAACCAAAAGACCCCCTAATCTTGGGAAGACCATTCCTAGCCACTGCAGGCGCTATCATAGATGTCAGTAAGGAAGCATAGCCCTTAATGTTGGCGATTTGGTGATGACCTTTGATATGGATAAGCTGATGAAAAGACCAACAACTGATGGTCACCAGCCTTGCAGAAGAGATCTTTCAGGAGATGTATCCCACAGACCCTTTGGAGAGAGCATTGACAGTTTCTGCAGAAGAGACAGAGCATCTAGATGACATTACTGCTGGGTATGTTAAGATGTTGGATGCAAGTGGACAAGTTATGCAGCTAGTAGCACAAAAGGACCGGGTTGGAACCTCTGTAAAAGCTGCAAAACTGGGCAATTGGAGTGAAGAAAAAACTCCAAAAATCATACTCAAACAGCTCCTTGCAAGTCTAACGTATACTTTTCTGGGACCTAACTTAACATATCATGTTATTGTTAGTGCTTCTTTAAACACTGGGCACAGGATGTGCATTGACTACAGGAACCTCAACGCTGCAACAAGAAAGGATCATTTCCCATTGCCATTCATCGATCAGATGCTGGAAAGGTTGGCAAATCACTCCTACTACTGTATCCTGGATGGTTACTGTGGTAACCCAACCCGGTAAACCGTACCGTGGTTGTGTCCCACTACATCTTCTAAGTCCGTTTCTATACTTAGCCATATTTTTAAATTTGTCCCACTACTTTCGGATTCAACATTCAACACAATCAATTCGCAATAGACATAACAATATCAAACGGCCATGAACATCTAGCCTAACCAACCAAGATCAATCCCTTTTTAAGATTCATGTCTACTTCAGCGAGAATCCCACATCCCCTAAGCTAGTACATGATCCGGATTATCCTGAGGTTAGCTAAACATCATATATGCCACAGTAACACCACAATATATCATAACATAAGAATTGCTTATCAGTTCTATACACATAACATGAAAATCACACATTCAACATGCAACATTCAACCCTAGCAATCCTACGGTCCTAGACACCAACCACAGTCACGCACTCACCTTAAACAAGGCTGGAAACAGATTGGTCAGAAGAAATCCCGATGAAAACCGCACCAAAACGAAGATATCCGATCTCCCTAAGAATCTCTCGGCTCACGGTACGATCCGATCCTTATCCCCTCGGCTATCTCTTGATCCGTTCACCTTTCTTCGAGCCAAACTCTGTTTTCCCTCAGAAACCCCATAAAACAAGGTTATTAGCTCGAGGTTATCCGATGAAAACTCAACACTTAGGGAAATATCCGATCGCTTACCAGATTATCTCGGCGATGGTCGGTTCTGCTCGGCGATAGCCTGATCTCTCTCGGATGTCCTCGGGATAAACTGATTTTCTTAGGGTTTTCTCTTGACTAAACTCTCTCTTTGCTTTATTTAGCTCAAATAAACGCAACATCCTCGAGTTAAGTCTCAAATTCCCTTATATACTCGCAAAACCCTAGGTAACTCGGACTTATCCGACGTTTTCCTGGTTCCGGTGGTCCGATTCGATTTTCCTCGGCTATTCTCTGTACCGGCTCGATCATCCACTCGATAAATCACAAAATAGCCGACCAAACACTTGGCCCACGGCCCAAATCCCTTTCCACTCGGATAAACCGCCCTTATCCGAGGTGTTTTTCATTTTCCATCCGAATTTTCCTTTTCCTCTCGGACAACTCGTCCCGCCTCGGCTAATCCTCTATTTCTCTCGGAGGTTTTCCTTACTCCCTCGGAGACAGTCCACTGACACTCGGACTAACCTCCCAGACTCTCGGATAAATCCCACTGCCCCGGGATAAATCCCATTTCCCTCGGACTGGACCCTGTTTTCCCTCGGATATGGTCCATCCGGCTCGTCTATCCAGCCTACAACCGACTATTCCCTCGGTCATCACCCAACCATAGTCCGAACCTCCATTTCCCAGCCAATATCCGACCCTTGGCTTGATTATTCCTCGGACAATGCCCTGTCCGGTACGATCATTCTACATTTTCTCAGATACGGATGATACAGTTACTCTGGCTTCATTGATATCCCTATTCACCCATATGACCAGGAGAAGACCACATTTTTACTTATCCCTTTGGCACATTTGCATAACGCAGAATGCCATTTGGACTTTGTAATGCTACTGCAACATTTCAGAGGTGTATGATTTCCATCTTCAGTGATGTGATTGAGAAGTTTATGGAGGTCTTCATGGATGATTTTTCAGTGTATGGCTCCTCCTTCAAAGACTGCCTTGACAACCTCTATCATATGCTTGCAAGATGTGAAGAGAAGCACCTAGTTCTGAACTGGGAGAAGTGCCACTTTATGGTCAGAGATGGGATTGTACTTGGGCATAGAGTTTCTGGAGAAGGCATTGAGGTTGACAGAGCAAAAATTGAGGTGATGACAAGTTTCCAGCCACCAAATTGTGTGAAATCAGTGAGAAGTTTTCTGGGACATGTTGGGTTCTACAGAAGATTTATCATGGATTTCAGCAAGATTGCCAGACCACTCACAGCTCTGCTTTGCAAGGATGTGAAGTTTGAATTTACTGCAGAGTGTCATTCAGCCTTTCAGCAGATCAAGCAGGCCTTAGTAAGGGCTCCCATTGTGCAACCTCCTGACTGGGATCTACCATTTGAGGTGATGTGTGACGCCTCAGACTTTGCAGTAGGCGTTGTCTTGGATCAGAGAAAGGAAAAGAAGCTTCATGTCATCTTTTATGCAAGTAGGACCCTTGATGAAGCACATAAAAATTATGCAACCACGGAGAAGGAACTGTTGGCTGTGGTGTTCGCATTTGAGAAATTTTGACAGTACCTGGTTGGAGCCAAGGTGATTGTGCATACTGATCATTCTGCTCTCAAGTTCTTGATGCAGAAGAAAGATGCCAAACCAAGACTGTTGAGATAGATTTTGCTACTTCAGGATTTTGACATTGAAATCAGAGATAAGAAAAGGATTGAGAATGGAGTGGCCGATCAGCTTTCAAGAATCAAGATTGAAGAAGACGTCCCTATTGATGATTTCTTGCCAGAGGAGAACATCTACTTCCTAGAAGCAAGACTGCAGGAACCAGATGCTGAAGAACTGCAACTTTTTCATGGTACAAAAGCAATGTCGATCGACACACCTTCCTTGGTGTTGATCGACACCACCCTCGAAGCGAGCCAATATCGTGCAGGATCAATATCCAGCTCGACATCCAGTCGACACAGACTTAGTGTCGATCGACACACCCCCGACACCAGTCACGAACTGCACTACTCCTTCAACAGATCCTCCGTGATGTTTTCTCTCAGCCTATCTTTGCGGTTGCAACTTCTAGGCCTTGGAATGCTGATATTGTGAATTACCTAGCTGCAGATGAGGTCCCTGACACCCTCAAAGGATATGAGAAGAAGAAATTCATGATAGAGCTTAGCAGATATTACTCGGATGAGCCTTATGATACTAGGATTTTTGCAACAGCAAGGAATATCAAAGCTCAAGCAACCTATAGTTGTAGTATAGTATGCAAAAGGTATCAATCCAACCAAGGAAGCAGGAAGAACACTAAGAATGCAAATGTAAAGCAAAGCTAATCAGATCGGGAAAATGATTGGTAAAATCGGTGAAAACTAAATGCAATGACCAAATGAGATGCAAAACTATTTTAAAATCCCTGGAAGAGGGTTAACTACCACTAGAAGAAATTAAAATGCAAGTCTACTAATAACTAAAAATCGAGCACTGAATCGAGTAAAACAGATCGATCTAACAACTTAAGGGTAAACGACTTCTAATGAACAAGATGCAAGCTTTATGACAAGAGAATGATAAACAGAGGTTTTAAAATGCTAAAAGAGGGTTCAGGGTCGAGGGTCATATTCAAGAGTGTTCAAAGATTCAAGCTTTGGTTTGAAAACACATAGATCTACTCATTGATGATCTTTCTATAAGCTTTGAAAACAAAACATGAACCATCCATGGCGTGTGGTATGATTCACTTCCTCAATCTCTTCTCCAAACCCATGGCGTTTGGTGGAAAAAGAGATCAAAGAGCAAGAAAAGCAGATTTCAATCTATGGTCTAACTAACCTCCTTTACAACCATGGCGTTTGGGAGAGGAAAGATTAGTCTCTAGGATCTGGTTTTCTAGGACATCTGAATCCAGTCAAGGTAAGGTAGCCTTGGAATCATAGAGATCTTTTGCAAGACTCTCTAAGCCTTAAGACCCCAAGATCCTAGAAGAAAAGGAATGAAGAACAAGAAAAACACAAAACTTAAACCTCTTAAACCCTTGAATCACCTCAACCCTTTACCCAAAGAGAGACTACTCGCTACTCATGATTGAAACCGAATGAAATGCAATGAAAGATAAACTAAGCATGATTAAACGATTGATTAAAGGAAAAGACTTAATATTCAAAGGGTTCAAAGTCCTCAAAAAACAAGAAAAAGCTTAAAGTTCAACAATGGCTCCTCGCCCAAAAAACGAAGAATAGAAAGATAAGACTCGAAGTTGTGTAAAGAAACTGATGGCCGCCTTATCCCAAAATAGCCAAACAGCTGGAATGGTCCCCCCCCCCCCTACCCACTACGCTCCAAAAACGGTTAAAGTACCCGAGATCGATCTTGAGATCGATCAGTGCACTCGATCGTCTTCAGGGATCGCCTTCTACTGCTCGATCTGCAAGTCGATCTGGTTGGATGGATCGAGTACTTCGTCCGATCTTCTACTCGATCTTTAGATGATCGAGTCGTGGTCTCGATCCGGCTCTCCTTCTGCATGGCGTCATTTACGTTCGTACTCCAGATCGATCTCCTCTCTCGATCTTGGTCTCGATCTTTCCCCTTGAATCGACTTGGGTCACTCTATCTTTTGGTCGATATCATCTAGATCGACCTGTCTTGCTCGATCCGCTACATGATCTCGGGTCCTTTGCATGCATGGTTGAGCTCTCCAAGTGTCCACGAGCTTTGTTTTAATCCTCTTCACGTCCACATAACTTCCACAACTCCAAAGTGCTCCAAACAACCTGATAATGATGCAAAAGTGCAAGAGATATGCAAAATGCAAATGCAAAGAGACATAGGACTTAAAATGTAACAAATGGAACAAACTAGCCTATAATGCAGGATGAATGCATGAAAAACTATCCTAAATGCATGCAAAATATGCAAAATATATGGTAATATCACCTTACATGTACAAGCATTGTTCTGATGGAATCTACAGAAGATGTCGTACAGAAGCTGAAGTTCAGGACGTATTATTCCACTATCATGGTTCTGAGTATGCTGGGCATTTTGCTACTTCCAAAATAGTGTCCAAGGTTCTACAAGCAGGCTTTTGGTGGCCTACAATGTTCAAAGATGCTCAAACATTCATATCTCACTGTGATGTTGATATATCATGGTTTTTATGGTTTTTAACCATGATATAAGTTCTTTTTATTGAGTCTTTTTGGTCTTTTTAGAGTCCTAGAAGAGTCTTTGCAGGTTAAAGCATGTGTGGAGCATAATTGGAGATCTTGGAACCTTTTGGAGCATTCTGATTTGAAGCCAGGAAGTACCTAGCTCGAAGAAGAAAGTATGCCATATGGTGACGCTCGTCACCAATCTGGTGATGCTCGTCACCCAGAAAGGAAGGGGTCGTGGCCTGTTTTTAAAAGATTGGGAAGAAATTGTAGTTTTGGCCCAGAAGTTCCAGTTTTTACAAAAAGACCCCAGATCGTGTTTTAGCTTGTATATTAGGTTTTTCAGCCATTCTTTTGGCATATATCTTGTATCTTATTATTTTTGAGAGCTTTAGAGAGAGATTTGTAGAAGAGCTTTTGGAGAGACAAATCAGACTCCTTCAGAGCAGATTTTGAACTCCTTTACTTCTACTTCTTATTTTTTTTCTGCAATCTATTCTTTTCATGATGTTTTCTCAAATAACCATGTCTGAGTAGTTTGTTAGTTAAGTTAGGGCTTTTCAAAGGTTGAAGAAGAGTTTGTAGAATTGCTAAAAACTTATAGGAAATTCATTGGTTGTTCATCTGTGCTTGCATTCATATCGATTTCTTAGACACATCATCTGGATTTCAAAACCCTAGATTGTTTGATAGATGTGAGAGCATTATTAATCACCTGAACTAGTATTAGATGAGCAAAACGCCCTAGTACAAAGAGATTTGGCTTAGGAGTTTTGTGAACAATTGAACCTGATCATTACTGCATGTTTAGGTTGTTAGGGTTTGCAAAGAGATTTGAAACTCTGTGATTTAGACATAGATAACTTCTGCAATGAGAATTGATTAGTTATATCTTTGCGATTCATGTTCAAGACGGTTTTAATTCATTCCCGATTGCATGCATTCTACACTCTCAGATTCAACCTGCGAACTGTCCTGACTTAGCGCTTTTAGCTTTCTAAACTTTAAAAACAGTCTCAAAAATGTCCACTTGCTTTTATTACTTTAGTTATTTCGCATTACATTCATTACTTATTGCTTAGCTTAATCCGAACCTGAACTCTTTAGTGTAGTTTACATACTCTCTTGGGATTTCGATACCCCTTATACTACATCTGCTTTTGCTATGCACTTGCAGTAGTTTTATTTGGGTAAAACCTGACCCTATCAAGTTTTTGGCGCCGTTGCCGGGGATCGAACCCAGGTCACCCGCGTGACAGGCGGGAATACTTACCACTATACTACAACGACAGTAGGTTTTACCCTGACAATAGGTTTGTAGTTGTTTTGTCCCGCCACCCAATTGGCTTCTTCCTGGCTCAACTCAAGCTCTTCTTGGCTCTCTTCTGCGTCACTAACAAAGTGAACATGCTTCTGATTTGCCAAAACCAACTTGTCAATCTTCTCATGCAATGATTTCAACTCTTTTTTGTGAGACTCTAGCTCAGAACCTCTCGGTGCACGGTCAAAATCCTCAGCATAGTTGCCGTCACTTAGTGCTAAGTTCTCAATCAGCTCCATGTCCTCTTCTACCTCTTGACCAAGGAAATTGCCCTTACTAGCCGTGTCAAGCAACAAGCGAATCGTTGGTAAAGCTCCTCGGTAGATAGTGCTTAGAAGAGTCTCTTCGCTAAAGCCGTGATGAGGACATTGGATTGTGTAGTCTTTAAAACGCTTCATGGCTTCATTGAACGTCTCGCTTCTTAGCCTTGCCGTTCTGGTGCTAGAAAAGAATTTTGAGAGAAACGCCTTTTTACACCCGGCCCATGAGGTGATGGTGCCTTGTGGAAGGGTCTTCTCCCAATGTCTAGCCTTGTCTCCAAGAGAGAATGGAAAGAGGCGCAGCTTGAAAGCATCTTCGGATATGCCGTTTATCTTGATCATCCCACATACTTGCTCAAAATTGTCAAGGTGCTCCAAGGGATCTTCCATTGCTAGCCCATGAAACTTATTGTTTTGCGCCATTGAGATGAAACCCGACTTAATCTCGAAGTTGTTGTTTTGTACCGTAGGAGGAGTGATCCCAAACCTATTGTGATGAGTATTGGGAGCATCTCCGCTCCTATGATCCTTGGGGGTCTGGCCGCGTATTGGGGGTTTCTATTACCCCTTCCCACTGCCCCGTGAACTGGAGGAGGTCCCTCTGGATGCTCGTGTTCAGCCATAGCTTCAAAGTCAACCAAACCGTGCGGAACAATCTCCTCAAAAGCTCTAGCTTGTTCTCGTACTCTTCTTGGCCGTGAATGACCAAGTTGATGAATGTTGTCCAAGAGTTGAAGTAGATTGTTGTCTGCCCTTGAACGAAGATTCATGTACCTGAAAGACACACGTTTTATAGTAGACAAATTAGTAACTTAAACAAAGTAAAGGCTTAGTCTTTACTAAACCCCAAATCTCAATGCTTTCTAAACACTCATAGAATGGCAACGACGCCATTTGATAACAATCTTTTTATCTAGGTGTGATGCTATGCAACAGGAGATTATCAAAACTCAAGCAGCATACGGTTGTAGCACAATGCAAGAGGTATCAATCCAATCCTAGAAGCTAGAAAGTGCAATGAGAATGCAAGGGCAGTGTAAAGCTAAGCAAAAGACAAGCGATTTTGTGAAAATCCTAAAAACCATATGCAGCAACCAAATGGAATGCAAAACTATTTTAAAAATACCACGAATGATTAAACTACCACGAGGAACAAACAAAATAATTATAATGCAACACTATGAATTTATAAAAATCGACTAGTGGATCGACCACGGGATCGACCACTAGATCGAGCAGTAACGATCGATCTCGTCTAAAAGTGCAAGTGCAATGAAACTAATGACCAGGATGCGACGAGTATCAAGCGAATTATTAACAAAGATGTAAGAATGCTAAGAGAGAAGGGTCTAGGGTTGAGATTCATGTTTAGGGGTTTCAAAGGTCCAAGCTTGGTTTGAAAACTCTAGATCTACTCACTTTGTGAGATTCTCTAAGCCTTGAAATCAAAACAAGATCCATCTGTGGCTTTCGATATGGATCACTCCCTCATTCTCTCCTCCAGACCCATGGCGTTTGGCGGAAAAAGAGATTGAGAGGCAAGGAAAACAGATTTCAAACATGCGGCTTAACTAGTCCTCTAAACTACCATGGCGTTTGGGAAAGAGTAACTAGCCTCTAAGATATGACTTTCAGAGACCTCTGGATCCTGTCAAGGTAAGAGCTCTCTCTGATCATAAAGATCTTGGCGTGAGACTCTTTAAGCCTTAAGAACTCAATATCTTAGAAAAGAAAGCCATTAAGAACGAGAAAATACCAAGCTTTGAAAAACTTTTCGACCCCTTTGAATCCTCTCAACCCCAAAACCCGATTAAACTACTCACTACACATTAAGTAAACTAAACAAAGCATGAAGAATGAAACGATAAACATGGAAAACGATGGATTAAGCTTAAACGATTCGAAATATTCAAGAACAAAGCTCAAAGCCTAACAATGGCGGATCGCCTCCAAACCAGAGAGAAAAAGCATAAAAAAAAATAAGAATGAAAAAGTGTGTGGGAAAAGATCATCGCCGCCTTCCCAAAATGGGCCAAACAGCTCGATGGTCCCCCCCTCGCTAGCGGCCAAAAACGGTTGAAAAGACTGAGATCGACCTCGAGATCGAGAATGCTTCTCGATCATCTTCGGACATCGTGTCTTCAACTCGATCTGTGTCTCGATCTTCTTCGGTGGATCGAGTGTTGCATCCGATCCTGGTATCGATCTTTTTGGGATCGAGTGGAGGACTCGATCCAGCTCTCGCTCTGCATGGCGTCATTTACGTCTGTACCACTTGATCGATTGCTTCACTTGATCTCCGTCTCGATCAGATTCCTTGGATCGGAAGGACTACTCGATCTTCTGGTCGATCTCATCAAGATCGACCGGCCGTGCTCGATCTTCTCCCCGATCTCTGGTCCTTAGCAAACATCCGACGTTCCACGAATCTCCACACTAACCTCAGCACGTCCACGAACCTCCACGACTCCAAAGTAGCCAGAAACAACCTGAATATGATGCAAAATGCAAGGAACATGCGTATGATGGTGCAAGAATGCTCTAGGACCTAAAGTGATGCAATCTAACCTAAAGTGTGATGTAAATGCATGAAAAGCTAACTTATATGTATGCAAAATGCAGTGATATCAGGCGCCATTTGATAACAGGTTTTTAACGTGCAAGCCAGAGGTTATCAAAACACAAGCAACACACAGATGTAGTATAATGCAAGACGTATCAATCCAATCCTAGGGAGAAGGAAGAGCAATGAGAATGCAAGGATCTAGTGAATCTAAGCAAATATGATAAATAATTGGTAAAATCTAGGAAAACAAAATGCAACGATCTAATGCGATGCAGAACAATTTTAAAATCCCTGGAAGAGGGTTAACTACCACGAGGAACAAGCAAAAGATGAAAAATGCAAAGCTACTAAAAACTAAAAATCGACCAGTGAATCGACCACAGGATCGAGCACTGGATCGAGCAGAATGGATCGATCTGACAACTAACTTAAGAAAATGACTTTTGATGAACAGGATGCAAGCTAAATGACAAGCGAATGATGAACAGAGGTTTTAAAACACTAAAAGAGAGGGTTTAGGGTCGAGGTTCATATTCAAGAGTATCAACGATTCAAGCTTTGGTTTGAAAACATTTAGATCTACTCTTTTAAGAGGTTTCTCTAAGCCTTGAAAAAAAAACAAGAACCATCCATGGCGTGTGGTATGGTTCACTTCCTTGATCTCTTCTCTAAACCCATGACGTTTGGTGGAAAAAGAGATCGAAGAGCAAGAAAGACAGATTTTAAACAATGACCTAACTAATCCCCTAAACAATCATGGCATATGGGAAAGGAAGGATTAGCCTCTACGATCTGGTATTCCAGGACAACTGAATCATGTCAAGGTAAGACAGCCTTTGGTTCATAGAGACCTTTTCCAAGGCTCTCTAGGGTTTAAGATCCCAAGATCCTAGAAGAGAAGGTATGAAGAACAAGAAAACACAAAGCTTTGAACCCTTTCAACCCTTTTGAATCACCTCAACCCCAAAAACCCAAGAAGACTACTCACTACACATGTTTAAGATCGAATCAAAAGCAATAGACGATAAGCTAAGCATGATTAAAGAAAGATTAAAGAAAAACTTGCTTGATATTCAAAGATGCCAAAGTTCAAAAACGAAAAAGCTTAAACTGTTCTACAATGGCAAATTGCCTAACATAGAGAGAAAAAGGAAAAGACGGAATGATGATAGGATAAAGGTGATGGCTGCTTTTGCCAAAAATGGCTAAACCGTTAGATGGTCCCCCCCTTCGCTAACCGCCAAAGATAGCTGGACGGATAAGGCTTCTCTGGATCGACCTTGAGATCGACCAATGTGCTCGATCATCTTCAGGAATCGCCTTGCTCCGCTCGATCTTCTGGTCGATCTGGTTAGATGGATCGAGTATCTTCCTCGATCTTTGGATGATCGAGTCTTGGTCTCGATCTGGCTCTCGTTCTGCATAGCGTCATTTACGTCCGTACTCTAGATCGATCTCCTCTCTCGATCTCGGTCTAGATCCTTCCTCTTGAATCGACTTGGTGCACTCGATCTTCTGGTTGATCTCATCTAGATCGACCTGCCTTGCTCGATCCGCTACTCGATCTTGGGTACTTTGCATACCGAGCTAAGTTCTCCAAGTATCCACGAGCTCCACTTTAAACCCCCTCACATCCACATAGCCTCTACAACTCCATAGTGCACCAAACAACCTGTTAATGATGCATATATGCAAAAAATATGCAAAATGCGAATGCAAGGGGACCTAGAACCTAAAATGCAACAAATGGAACAAACTAGCCTATATTGCAAGATGAATGCATGAAAAACTACTCCAAATGCATGCAAAATATGCAGAATATATGGTAATATCAGGGAGTTGATATATCATGGTTTTTATGGTTTTTAACCATGATATAAGTCCTTTTTATTGAGTCTTTTTGTTCTTTTTACAGTCCTAGTAGAGTCTTTGCAGATTATAGCATGTCTGGAGCATAAATGGAGATATTGAAGCTTTTTGGAGCATTGCAAGTTGAAGCCACAAAGTTTCCAGCTCGAGAAGAAAAGTATGCATTTGGGTGACGCTCGTCACCCATGAAGGAAGGAGCGTGGCTGGTTTATTAAAAGTATCACGATTATATGCAGAATTGGCCCAGAAGTTCCAGTATTTGCAAGAAGGCCCCATATCGTGTTTTAGCTTCTATATATTAGGTTTTCAGCCATTATTGGCTTTGATCTGAGTTTTTGAGAATTCAGAGAGCTTAGAGAGGATTTTATTGAGAGCTTTCGGGGAGACAGATCATGTACTCTTTTTGGAGAAGATTTCAAACCCCCTTTGTTTTTATTCTATTCTCTTAATGCAATTTTATTCAGTTATGTTTTGTGATTTCATGATCATGTCTGAGTAATTTGTTAGTTAAGTTAGGGCTTTTCAAAGATTGATGAAGAGTTTGTAGAATTGCTACCTGTTAGGATTTTTTTCTTGTTCTTCATCTCTGCTTGCTTGAAAATCGATTTCTTAGGCACATCATCTAGAAATCCGAAAATCATTGGTTGTTAAGTATACGTGAGAGCATTATTGATAATCCGAACTAGTATTTGATGAGTAAAACAACTTAGTGCAAAGAGATTTGGCTTAGGAGTTTTGTGAACAATTGAACCTGATCACTACTGCATGTTTAGATTGTTAGGGTTTGCAAAGAGATTTGAAACTCTATGATTTAGACATAGATAACTTCTGCAATGATAATTGATTAGTTATATATTTGCGATTCATGTTCAAGACGGTTCTTAATCATTCCTGATTTCATGCATTCTACATTCTCGGATTCAACCTACGAACTGTCCTGACTTAGCGCTTTTAGTCTTCTGAAACTTAGATCAACAACTAAAATTCGTTTGCTTACTTTTATTTTGTCACTCACATTACATACATCGCTTACTGCTTAGCTTAATCCGAACCTACATTTGATAGTGTAGTTTACATACTCCTTTGGGATTCGATACCCCTTGTACTATAACTGCTTTGCTGTGCACTTGCAGTAGTTTATTTTGGTAAAAAATGAGCCTTGTCAGTAGAGATGACTATGAAGCTGGGAATCACTGATCTGAAGGACTATAAGTCCACCAGCTCTTTTGTGGACTCATCAACAAGGCAGCCACTTTGATACTTTGAAGATTACCCTTTGAAGATTGGAAGCTTCACAATCCCAACTGATTTTATTGTGATGGATATGGGTAAATTTACAGACCTTCCTTTACTGCTTGGGACACCATTTCTGAACACAGCTGGCGCTGATATTGACTTCACCAAAAAGAAGGTGGTGCTCAGTAATGTGGATCAAGGTGTGAGCTATGAGATCAAGCCTCCTTACTCTAACTTTTGTAGGACCATAGAAGGTGAGAAGCTAAGTGTTGAGGTGCTTCCTCAGAAGGTTGAGCATGCCATGAGCTTCAATGTCAAGGTCAAAGAAGAGGTTAACCCACTAGACCACAATGAGTACCAAGGAGAAAGCTTTGATGGTGAGAGTCTCTTGGTGTTGTTTGAAGGATTGGTTGTTGAAGTTGAGAATGAAGTTCAAGGGAGCAATAAGAAGCTCAGATCAAAGAAGAAGAAGGTTCAGACAGGGACTAACCAAGTGTTTGTTGAGAGAGGTGAAGGGAATTGGATTCCCTTTCATACTTCTCATTAAGCTCTAAGCTAACCAAAGACAAGCTTAGTGACTCTAAACAAGCACACTTGGGACGTAATCCCATGTCTATCTTTGTAAATTTTAGTTTTTATGCTTTTGATATGTTTTATTTAAGTGTTTCAGGTAGTTTAGATGCCAACTAGTTCAATAAGGTGGTTCAAAATGGCCAAGGCGAATCCTCTGTTTTTATACCTAGCAGGTGTACCGACGAGATCAATATACGCCTTGCTCGGTATGATTCACACCGAGGAAATGCACATCGTACACCGGTGTATCTGTCTGATGGAGATTCTTGTCGTAGACCAATAAGTTTGATCGGTGTGCTTGTACCGACGAGACGCATGCCGTACACTGCTTAACCTCCTCGGTATGATCAATGATTACCCTTCGGCGATCCTCAGACGCTCTGGTGTACCTCGTGCCCGAGCTCTGGCGAATGACAGTTGCACCGAGCAAGTGCAACGATGAAAGCACATTATGTCTTGCTCGGTGCAACACAAGACGACGGTACGTGCATGCATGTACGAGGTGTATGAGAAACGAGCATCTGACGTGCAAACGACTAAGTGTTGGACATGCACCGAGCAAGTGCATTGAGCAGATCAACTTATATCTTTCTTGGTACAGCATGAAATGCCCGGTGCATCAAGGACATCATCCGACGGATGCTCGAGCCGAAGAGATTTAAGGCATGGCATGGACCGAGGAAGTACACCAATGAAAGCAGCAAGAAGCCTTGCCTGGTGCATCCCACATCCAAGAAGGGATCCGGCCAGTTCACACCCACGCGCGCACAACGTGCAGACATGCGCATCCTGGTACGCACCAAAGAACTGCACCGATGCGTCTCCTCAGTAGTGATACAAGAGTTTTTGACCTCTTATGTCAATCACCATTTGTACTAATCAGTGGTAGTATTTGGGTTTTATTGTCAATCCAAGGGGTTGAGTTTGAAAGACAGAAGAGTTGCAAGTAGAAAGCTCTAAGTCAGGTGAAACAGAAAGGTTTTGTGTTGCAAAGCAACCAAACTAACAACCTAAGATGATCAAACACCAACAGACATCAAAGATAACACTTAGCAATGATCATATGAAGCAAAAACAGAGCAAATAAACAGAGTAATTGGCAAATTCGAAAATAAATAAAGAGAAGACAAGTTCCTAGATGTGGTTATTGACTTTGGGGAATTCAAAGACTGACTAAGGTTATTACAAACATCACAGATCAAGCAAACATGCTATCAATGCTGATTCCTAGACATAAAGTTCACAAATAAGCAAGCTAAGTTCAATCTCTTGACAAATAGCTCTTTGCTAAACATCATAACAAGAACTAACTCTCATTAGTGCTATAACATTCAACAATCATGATAAACCAACTCTATTTATGTCAAAATACTCCTCAAACCGTCAATCTCTTGAGCTAAGGCCTGTAAATCATCTATTAACCAAGATCAGCATTTCATCAAATACTTGGTGGGAATAAAATGAATCCTAAATCTAGATTCATGTGATCAAGACAAATCTAGCTTAAGAATAGATTAATAGAGAGGAATCAATCATATTAAGTGCTAACAAACCTTAATCAAGCCTCTAAATTCTCCTATCTACCACATCTAGAAACCCTAAGGTAACTACTCACTCATCATCATGTTAAACATCAATTCTTAAAGAGAAGAGATGCTAATCATGATTAAGAGAAAGATTAAGATAGAATTAAAGGCAAATACAAACTTAGATTAAGCAAAGATAGAATTTGTCTTACAAAAAGAGAATATCAAGCAAGAACACTAAACTGTAAAAAGACTTAGTCTAAAAATTCTCAAAACATGGTATTTATACTAAAAAACAAATGCCCTAACATAATGGCAAAATGGTAAATATAAGCATATTCGGACTGGATCCCATCGATCGTAAGTGATCGATAGGGTGATCGATAGGATGGCCATCGGTCTTAAAGGTTACCAATAGAGTGACCGGAATACAACCGACTTGTTTCTATCGGCCACTATCTGATCGATAGGGTGACCGATACATCAGTTGCATTCCCATCGGTCACTCCTTGACTGATGGTCTGATCGATAGCTTCCTATCGGTCTTGAGTTGATCGATAGCTTCACCGGTGGGATTCCGAAAACGTCTTCCTTCGCTCCTCTTGCTTCCTCTTGGCTTGGCTAGCCTCCTGGTCCACTCCCACACTTACTCCTTGCTCATTTCAGCTCTATAAGCACCTAAAAACATCCTTTATGCAAAAAAATGCAAACTACATCCTAAATGCAACCTAAGTCTAATAGGAGAACAAAATGAGACTAAAGATAAGGAAGACATGCAAGAAAGAACCAAAACATGCACTAAATGCAAGCCTAAATGATGCAAATATATGAGATATCGACAGCCCCACACTTGCCTTTTGCTTGTCCTCAAGCAAACCAGCTAAGACAAATGGAGGATGAAGTTTAAAAGTGGGCATTCAAATCCAAAAGTGCAAAGTTAAAGAGATATATAGAGTCAACATTTAAGTGCTTAGTTGTAGGATGAAAACATAATCAGCTATACTTCATAGAACCTAGCCATGCTCAGCATGTTTCAAAATGATCTCAAATCTCAACCTAGACAAATGCTCAAATCAATCAACTCTTTAACATTCATTAAAAACTTGTAACCATGAATCATGTTTGTGCAAATCAAGTGAAGAAATTTGGTTCAAAGGGTAAGGTCATGAGAATAAAATTATCTCATTCAAGGAAAGGGTTTAAAAGCACAAGGGGTCCATCAATGAAAATGATTCTATCTTAAGCAAAATGCTAAAGGTAAAAGCACGCTTATGCATGCAATTGAAAGCTCTCTTCTACCCTTTTACCCAAAGATGAACACTAAACACTTCTAAACCCCAAAGTGAATCCCTAAATCTACCCTTCTCCTAAACTCTACCCTTTCTCCTTCTTCATGGCTGGGGAAACTTCTTCTTTTTTTTCTTATGTGGCTGCTTCTTTTTGTTGGGACTTGCTCTTTCTTGTTGAATTGGAGCTGTTTTTCACCTTTGGTGAATTGCCATGGGTCTGATTCTTCTTTCGATTGACCATTTCAAAGCTTTGTTGCTGGCACCTTTCTTCTTTGAACCCTTCGAGCTTTTTCTTCCCTTTCCTTAACCACTATGCTAACTGTTTCCCCATACTACCAATTCAAACTTTTCCATCTTCTTTCAAAGCATATAAACATGAAGTTCAAACCACTTAACTCTACCCTTTTATCCCAAAACTCCTAACCTAGAATCAAGCTCAAAATGCAAGCTCATATCTACAAGAGAGCTTTTCATTACCAGCTTTATTCCTAACACATTTTGCCAGGACAAAATTCAAAAATGATATGCAAAGGCCATACAACTCTCAAGATAGTATTTAAGCTTAAAAAGAGGTTGGGTTAAGGGAGTGGATAAGCTATTTGGATCAACAAGAGTGGTAAGAAGGAAGAAGATGATCCAAATATGTATATGGTAGCCATGAATTCACTTTTCAATGCACAACCATGATAATTAAAAATTCAGATTAAGGTTAAAGTTGATAGAGTTGATTTTTAAAGAACAAATGTGTTTAATATGAGATAAGACTGAAATCATCTCTAAACACTAAGTACTTTACAAGGAGAATTCATCATTATGCCCTATGGAAATGCAACCCATCCTATATGCAAACACTAGACTCAATCCTAAAAAAATTAAATGCAACTATATGCTTTCTTTTTAGTTTGCAAAAACATGCAAATTGTTTTCAAATTTTTTGATTTTTTTTCTGTTTTTCTATGCCTTAGATGAATGTATGATATGCATGTGACTTAAGATGAAAGAAAATGAAAAACTAAGAAAACAAAACACAGAGTCAAACCCCAAATCTCTCTCTCACACCTAAGTTACACAGTCTCTTGTGTAATAAAAGGAATGAGAGAGAGAGGCAACATAATATATACAGAGAAAAACTTAATGGTATAAACAATGGTAATGATGTGGTACCTTTTAATTTGGGTGGGAGGAGTGGTGGGATGAGTAAGAGATCTCCTTTTCTCTGTTCTCTTCACCTTCTTCTTGATCATCTTCCTCACTATCCTCATCTCTCTCTTTAATGGCAGGGCCTCCTTGATAGAGCTGACTTTCATCTGGGCATAAGCTGATATTGCTCCTCATAGTGATGGATGTATGCTGTGGATTTGGAAGGAGGAATCTTGCTGGTTCTCTGAAGCCCTTGAGAAAGTTGTAGACATGCTTCCCTTTGATGCTCCTCTCAAGGAAGTGACTCCTTCTGAGGTAGTCTAAGTCTATCCACAATGGTTCCAAGGAATCTCCAGCATGCTCCTCAAGGTTCACACCACTTGCCATCAAGATGGCTGTCACAACTCCTCCTATGTGCAGCTGTGGGTTCTTCTCCCTTGTTCCTTTGTTCATGATCCAGCTCCTATAGGAGTAAAGCTGCTCCATCAACATAGTCACATAGCAGGGGTACTTGTTTGGCGACCTTATAACTACTACATCCTTGCTGGTAACCATAAGTGGCTGCATTGCATTGTACATGAAGTCACTCTCCCTTTCTGTGAGGTTGGTTATCTCCTTTCTTGCAAAGAATGTATTTGCAAGAGCCTTATGAGCATACCTCCAACTGGATCCTTCAAATGCAGTTTCCTTGTGACTCCTGCAGCTAAATTGCCAGCCCCTATCACGTCCCAAAACATCTTGTGTTGCCTCTGGCTGATCTTTAAGTGGTCCCTCTTATCAGCATAACCATACATACTAAGAGCTAGAGAGAGCTCAAAGAAAGTTTCTGTGAACCTTTGTTTGCCAATCCTGAATGATATCCAGCCATCTCCATTGATCAGCTCACTCTCATCATAGTGCACCACCTTGAGAGTGGAGAGGAACTGGTAGGTGAGACTCTTGTAGGAAGGAAGTGCTCTCTCTATAAAGTCAGTAAGCCTCATTGATATCCCTTGTATTTACACCATTTAGGGCTGCATTTAGTACATGTTTTGGTCCTCTTTTGCATATTTTCCCTTAGCTTTTGTCCCATTTTCTTCTCTTTTTAGACTTAGGTTGCATTAGGAGTTTAGATTGCATTTTCCTTGCATATTGGATGTTTTTAGGTGCTTTTGGAGCTCAAAGGAGCTTGGAGGAGCTTTGGGAATGATCCAGGAGGCTAGCTGGACAAAAGGGAGCAAGAAGGATCAAAGCAGAAGATCTCGGCAGAAGTTTTCGGTCAGAGCCTGGAATTTTCGGTCTCTGGTGACCGAAATGGAGCAGTATCGATCACCAGAATCGGTATGATGTGGTCGACACAAACACACCGTCATAATTTCGGTCTGTGTGTCGATCACTGATGACCGATACAGATAAATTTCGGTCACTGGAGGTCGACACAACTGACCGATACTGACCCAGCCCGAACCTGTTTTTAATTACATTTTTACCACCTTTCTAGGGTTTTCTCCCTTAGGCTATAAATAGCCCTTTTTTTATATTTTCGGAGGGTCTTGTCAAAATACTGTTCTTAAGCTATTTCTTTAAGTTTGTAAGACAATTTCTTTGCTTTGTTTAATACAATCAAGTATTTGCTTTTATCTTTCTTTAATCTTTCTTTTAATCATGATTAGCATCTTCTCCCTTTGTGATTTGGTGTTAAACATGATTATGAGTGAGTAGTTACTTTAGGGTTTCTAGATGTGGTAGATTAGGGGAATCTATGGCTTGATTAAGGCTTGTTATGTGCTTCTGTTTATGGGTTCCTCTCTATTAATATGTGATTCATGCTAGATTAGTCTTGATCAAACTGGTCTAGGTTGTTAGCTTTCTCTTACGCCCACCAAGTGTTTGATGAAATGCTGAACCTGTTTAGTAGAGGATTTGCTGGCCTTGGCTCAAGAGATTGACTGTTTGAGGAGCATTTTGACTTAAATAGAGTTGATTAGTCTTGCTTGCTTGATGTTTTAGCACTAATGAGAGTTAGTTCTTGTTAAGATGTTTAGCAAAGGGTTATTTGCCAAGAGATTGGATCTAACTAGCTTAGTTGTGAACTCTATGTCTAGGAACCACCATTGCTTGCTTACTTGCTTGATCAATGTAGTTTGAAACAGCCTTATTCAATGCCTGAAATTCCCCAAAGTCAATAACCACATCTAGGAACTTGCCTTTCTCTAATTTGAATCTCGGATTTGCTCTGTTTTACTCTGTTTTTCTTGCTTAGAATTGCTTAGTTTGCTTTTGCTTTCACCTTGTTGCTGCTTGGTTCACTTAGGTTGTTCGAACTGTTGCTTAGGCAACAAAACCCCTTTCCTGGCTTGCTTGACTTAGAGATTCCACTCTCAACTCTTCTGTCGTTCAACTCTTCCCATTTGGATTGATACAACCCTATGCTATACTGCAACTGACTAGTACAAGCTAGGGCAATTGTCCTACAAGGGGTAAAACCCTTGTATCAATTTGGCGCCGTTGCCATTTGGGAAACAGTTTGAATCATTAGAGTTTGTAGAATCTTTAAGATCAAGTTTTTAGTTTAATCAAGTTACTCACTATCTCTCAAGCATTTTCATTTCAGGTACATCTCTACAAGTGGAGAAGATGCTCTGTTTTGAAACTCCAAGGTGCAACAACTTCTACCAAGAACCTCTGCCTATGAACAACTTTGCAGACTGCTACAATACCCACCCACAGTTTGCACACACGCCTGCTAGCCCTCAAGCTCAGCTCAATGCTTCTACCTCTACTGCAGCTGATATCAAGAGTGTGCTCATTGAATTTCTCAAATTACAACTCCTTGCAAAATTGAAGATGAACCAGGGATTTGCTGAGTTGCATAACAAATTAGACTCTGTTCACGCTGAGCTCAACACCAAGTTTGATGATTTGGATTCAAGGATACAGACCTTAGAAACCACCTATGAGTATTGCCAAGCTGTTGAGTCTGCAGTTGCCTTTACTCCTATTGAAGAAGAAGCTATCATTGAAGACTTCCTTTCCTTAATCAATGAGGACATTGACATTCAGAATGGGGGGGGAGGAGCTTACTGAAGTTTATGCCACTGAGGAGAACTCTCTTGAAGAAGGAACCAACAAGGAAGAAGAAGAGTGGTGGGCGCCACATGAGATTGTTGACAACACAAAGGACTACTTGATGGATGCTGCTGATGACCAGAAGGAACCTCAACCAGCTACTCTTCCTATCTATCAACCAACCATCCCTTTTCCAGGGAGGTTCAAAGAACAGCTACTTCAGAAGTATGAAACTCTCTATGCTGCTCAGATGGAGTTGAGAGGGTTGAATGGCCAAGAAAAAGTAGAAAAGCTAAAGGTGAAGACTGGATCACCAGAAGTTAAGGAGCATAATGTCAAGAAACTTGGAGATCCAGGCTGCTTTACTCTCCCATGTGAGCTAAAGGGAGGGACTTTCAAGAATTGCCTTTGTGATTTAGTGATAAACGGATTCTAGCTCGGGTTATGATGCAGAGAGGTTATCAAACTCTAATGCAAGCAATGTTGTAGTATAGCAAGCAAGAGAGAGTCAATCCACTTCTAGGAAGATAGAGAATGCACAGAGAATGCAAGGACCTAAGCAAATCTAAGCAAAATGAGACAGTTTATGATAAAGTCTCTGAAAACTAGATGCAGCAACTTAAACAAAATGAAACCTATTTTAAAAATACTAGAAAGGAAGAAACTACCACGAGAAACAAACAGATTAATTAAAGGAGAAAGCTTCGAATTATTAAAATTCGACTAGTGGATCGACCACGAGATCGACCACGAGATCGACCACTAGATCGAGCAGTAACAATCGATCTCGTCTAAAATCGTAAGAACAGTAAAGCTAATGACCAGGATGCTATCAGATAACAAGCGAATGATGAGAATAGACGTAAAGATGCTAAAAGGAAGGGTCTAGGGTTGAGATTCATGGTTAGGGGTTTCAAAGGTTCGACCTTGGTTTTAAAAACTTTAGATCGACTCACTTGGTGAGGATCTCTAAGCCTTGAAAACAAAACAAGATCTATCCGTGGCTTTCGGTATAGATCACTCTTTCATCCTCTCCTCCAAACCCATGACTTTTGGTGGAAAGAAAGGTCGAAAGGCAAGGAAAACAGATTTCAAACGAATGGCTTAACTAATCCCCCAAACTTCCATGGCTTTTGGGAAGGGGTGACTAGTCTCTAAGGTGTGATCTTCCGAGGCTCCTGAATCCTGTCAAGGTAAGGAACCTCTCGGATCATGAAGCTCTTGGCGTGAGGGTCTTCAAGCTTTAAGATCTCAACACCTTAGAAGAGATAGCCTTTGAAAACGTTTTGAAAAATCCAAGATCGAAACCTTTTTAACCCCTTAATCCTCTCAACCCCGAACCCAAAAGAAACTATTCGCTACTCATAGAGTAAATCAAGCAAAGCATATGAAACGAGACGATAAACATGAAAGGAAAACTGAATTCAACGATAATGATTCGAATACAAAAGCTTAAGAGGAAAAACGAGTTTTCAACAATGGTGTTCTTCACGAAAACGAGAGAGAAAACATAAGGAAAAAGATAAGGATCTAAAAAGTTCTCGAAAAAGGACGTCGCCGCCTTCCCAAAATGCCCAAACAAGCCAATGGTCCTCCCTTCGCTAGCAGCCAAAAACGGTTGAAAGGACAGAGATCGACTCCAAGATCGAGTGGTTCTCTCGATCATATCCGGACATCGTGTCTTTGATAGGGTCAGGTTTTACCCAAATAAAACTACTGCAAGTGCACAGCAAAAGCAGTTGTAGTACAAGGGGTTATCGAATCCCAAGGGAGTATGTAAACCACACTAGCGATTATAGATTCAGATTAAGCTAAGCGATAAATAATGAATGTAATGCAAAACAGTAAAATAAATGCAAGAGGGCGTTTTTATGCTTGTTCTTAAAGTTCAGAAGGCTAAAGGCGCTAAGTCAGGACAGTTCGCAGGTTGAATCTGAGAGTGTAGAATGCATGCAATCAGGAATGAATTAAAACCGTCTTGAACATGAATCGCAAAGATATAACTAATCAATTCTCATTGCAGAAGTTATCTATGTCTAAATCACAGAGTTTCAAATCTCTTTGCAAACCCTAACAACCTAAACATGCAGTAATGATCAGGTTCAATTGTTCACAAAACTCCTAAGCCAAATCTCTTTGTACTAGGGCGTTTTGCTCATCTAATACTAGTTCAGGTGATTAATAATGCTCTCACATCTATCAAACAACCTAGGGTTTCGAAATCCAGATGATGTGTCTAAGAAATCGATATGAATGCAAGCACAGATGAAGAACCAATGAATTTCCTATAAGTTTTTAGCAATTCTACAAACTCTTCTTCAACCTTTGAAAAGCCCTAACTTAACTAACAAACTACTCAGACATGGTGATTTGAGAAAACAACATGAAAAGAATAGATTGCATAAAAGAAATAAGAAGTAGAAATAAAGGAGTTCAAAATCTGCTCTGAAGGAGTCTGATTTGTCTCTCCAAAAGCTCTTCTACAAATCTCTCTCTAAAGTTCTCAAAAATAATAAGATACAAGATATATGCCAAAAGAATGGCTGAAAAACCTAATATACAAGCTAAAACACGATCTGGGGTCTTTTTGCAAATACTGGAACTTTTGGGCCAAAACTGCAATTTCTTCCCAATCTTTTAAAAACAGGCCACGACCTCCTTCCTTGGTGGGTGACGAGCGTCACCAGCTTGGTGACGAGCGTCACCATATGGCATACTTTCTTCTTCGAGCTAGGTACTTCGTGGCTTCAACTCAGAATGCTCCAAAAGGTTCCAAAATCTCCAATTAAGCTCCAAACATGCTATAACCTGCAAAGACTCTTCTAGGACTCTAAAAAGACCAAAAGACTCAATAAAAAGGAATTATATCATGGTTAAAAACCATAAAAACCATGATATATCAACTCTCCCAGACTTAGCTTTTGCTTGCCCTCAAGCAAACATCAGATAGAGTACAGGGTCGAGGTTTGAAAACAAGAAACAGTCAGTTAGTCATCAGAAACACCATACTAGTTAAAGTTTTCGAATCCACATACCACATAGTCAACACCAGATCAAATTTCAGTCTAATCATCACAAGCTTAGCAAATCTCTCAAGTCCAGTCCAAATCCCTTCAAGAAATCCGAAATTTCTACTGTTAACTCCTTATTTTTTAATCTAAGTGTGAAGTCTCATCAAGGCTCTATCATCTTAATCACTTTACAGATTCTTTTCCCCTCCTAACAACTGAATAAATCAATCTCAACACAGCTCTCCTATTTTCTCTTCCCTTGATCTTTTTCTTTAGGATATTTTCGATTTTTCACTTCTTTTTCTCAACTTTAACAGTCTAAGATATGGTGCTACTCAATACTTGTGTTCCTTGTGAGGAGACAGGTTCTTGAGTGTGTTCACTACTGTTGTTCCTTGTGAGGAGACAGGGTCATGAATGCACCATTCTTTGAATTAAACTTTTAAAAACTACATCAGGGAAGATCAAAGAGAGATTGTATTTTAACCTTATTGTCAGTGCTTAAAGAGAGAATCAAGATCAATAAGAATCAATCACCAAGACAAGAAATTTAAAGTTCATTAAGGTGGAGCTAACAGCAAATTTTCCAGATTCTCTAAGAACCTAAACCTTCATTGCTAGACTGATCTACCTATGACTTTCAACTTGGTAAGACTTGTAATCAACTACTGTGGCAATGGTTCTTATCAGCAAAAACGTCATATGGCTAGTTCCAAGAAAAACTGACAATTTCAAATTTTTGACTCTAGAAAAACAGGTTTTTGACTCAACTTTAAGACTCTATAAATATTACACAAAGCACACAACGTCAGTAACCACCTCCCCCAGACTTAAACAACACTGTCCCCAGTGTTATTAAGCCAAGAGTCGGTCAAAATGAAGCATGAGAACGTGTAAAACCAAGGTGGAAAAGTGGTACCTCGCGAAGGACCTAGTGACGAGCGTCACCAGATTGGTGACGAGCGTCACTACTCTGAAACTTCAGAAATCATCATGTTGGATGTTTAAATGCTATGCCATCATGTGTAGTCCGAAGTCAAACTGTAAGAGCACTCAAAACACACATCAAAACATCCAAACAAAGCATAATCCATGGTCCAACAAGTTCACAAGACATCATCCAAGCAAACTGAACAAAGTAACTCTTTTTTTTTTCGATTTTTTATTTTTTTATTTTTTTATTGGTGTTTTTGGGGTTTTTTTTTTTAGCTATGTAATAGAAAACTAAACTAATATATGAAAAAGAAAACTTACCAGTGGGTTGCCTCCCACTAAGCGCTTGTTTAAAGTCAGTAGCTCGACTTTGAATGCTGCTCAGACAGCTGGTGGAGCAGAAGGTGGCATTGAATGCCTTGGAGAAGAATGTCTCCTCATCCATGGTGGTTTGTAAGCAGTAGATGTATGAACACTTCCAAGGAAGTGAGGAACATCAGCAGGGTGGGTCGTGAGTGTGGGTGGGACATTTCGTTTTCCTGCAGAATCATCAAAAGAAACACCAAGCATTCTACGAAAATCTCGTTGCTTGCATAAGTATGAAGCAGCTTTTTTACCTTTTAAATTCTTATTGATTAGATTAGGAGGTTTAGATTTGGTTCCAAGAAGTGCATACCTTTGCCTAGTTGCAGGTTTCTGGGTTGTGGACTGTTGAATTTTTGGATTGACAACATATGATGGACTTGTAGAGCAAATATCAAGTCTCCCTTTTGTGTCCAGGTTGGTGACGAGCGTCACTAGGTCACTGACGCTCGTCACTGACTCTGCAGTTCGAGTTTCTGCAGTTTTCCTGCAATTCAGCTCTGCAAGTGTTGCTTCCATCACATACACGTCTTCCTCCAGCAACTTGGCATTCATTAGAACCTCTTTTTCAAGCCTAGTCATGAAGATATGATCCTCACTGCAATCCTCAAACCCAACAGCTTCTGCAGAAGTTTCAGATATTGGCTCTTCAACAGCCATCTTGCTCACTTGCCTACTAATATCTGATTCATTGACACACTCAGCAATAGTGTCTTCTGAATGCTCCATGACAGTCTCTTCATCTCTAGAAGTTCTTACAGAAAAGGTTTGACCATCAATGGTAGAACTCCCTCTTAACTTATCCATGTCAAAGTTCATGACAACATCACCAAGATCAAGCTCAATGATCCCCTTTCTAACATCAATGATAGCTCCAGCAGTAGCCAAGAATGGTCTTCCCAGAATAAGAGGATCTTTAGGTTCTTCAGCATATTTCAGAACCACAAAATCTGTAGGAATTATGCAGCCTTCAATGTTAACATGAACATTCTCTAACATGCCTTCTGGGGTCCTTATGGATCGATCTGCTAGGATGAGAGAGATCCCAGCTGGCTTGAAATCAGTCATTCCAAGTCTAGCAGCAACAGAGAAAGGCATCAAGTTAATACTTGACCCTAGATCACATAGAGAGTGTGGAAAACGTCCTGCAGATATTGAGCAATCAAGCACAAAGGTCCCTGGATCAGATAGCTTCTCTGGAACTCTGCTTTGAGTGATGGTATTGACTTGTTCAGAAACAGTCACCTTCTTCTTCTTCTTCTTTGGAACTGTGCCTAAGAGAATTGCACTGATGTCTCTGGTAAGCAATGCTCCTTCCTCAGGACTTACACCATTCACAACCATTCTCTTTACATACCTTCTCAGAGCTGGTGAAAGCTTGACTGCATCGACAAGTGGAATCTCAAGCATCAGCTTGTCTATCATAGCTTTACATCTGGCTTCTTCTATCTCCTGTTTAGACTTCCTAGGATGCTTGGGGAATGGTGTTTTGGGTTTATAGACACGTTCCTGGTTATAATTTGCAGTTACAGGCGAAGCAGCTTCGTTCTGGGGTGGGTGACGACCGTCACCAGGGGGGTGACGCTCGTCACTCACCTGTGACAACCCCCGATTCTCTTCTATGTTGGTGACGAGCGTCACTCCTCCTTGGTGACGCTCGTCACTCACCTCTGAGACAGAAAAATTTTCATCTTCAGACTCCATGAGTTGCACGACCTGTTCTGCACTCAACCTCTTTTTCTGCATTGTTTTAAGCTCCTTTTCATTCCTTACTGTGATGGCATTAACCTGATGCTTGGGATTAATATCAGTCCTTCCAGGAAGGAATCCCTCTTGCCTTTGAACAGCTCCTGCAGTTTGAGCAACCTGCACATCAAGCTTCTTCATGTGAGAGTTCAGACTCTCAATTTTTCCATTCAGGTCTTGATACAGCGAATCTAGCTTGCCATTGAAGTTCACTGTTATCTTCTGTTGTCCTTCAAGTACCTGCTCCAGCATAGCTTCCATTTTATTGTCTTTTGGAGGTGCAGTTTGGTAGGAAGAAGAACCATAATTCCTGCTGTTTTGGTAAGGTTTCTCAACTTCAGTCTTCTGGAACAAGGTCTTAGGAGTGTAACCAGGCTTGCTCTGTCCTCCTGTAAAGGTACTCTGCTGATTATTGATGTTGTAGCCTCTGTTCCATTGCTGATTTCCAAACCTTTGGCTCTGAAAACCCCCTCCATTGATGAAATTAACATTTTTCTGCTCAAATTCTTCAGGATTTTCGAAACTCTCCACTTCTGCAGCAAACTGAACTTTCTTTCCCACCAGAAGGCTGTGCATGCTGTCTAACTTAGCCTTAACTTCAGCTATTTGGTTTTCATCATTCAAACCAGCCTGCTGCTTTCTCTGAAAATCTGCATTTTTAGTGCTGTTACTGCAGGCCAAGTTTTCAATCAATCTTACAGCTTCTTCTGGTCTGTTGGTGTTGATGTTTCCTGCACTTGCTGCATCCAGCGCCATCTGATATTTCCAGTCAATGCCTCTGAAGAAGATACCAAGCAGTTGCACTTGATTGAAACCATGATGAGGGCAGTCCCTTTGATAAGACTTGAACCTGATCCAAGAAGCCTTAAAAGCTTCAGTAGGGCCTTGTGTAAAGGATGCAATTTTCGTCCTCATGTCTTCTGATCTTGCATCATCATAGAAGTTGTTCAGAAAGGCGTTCTTGGTGTCCTCCCAAGTGGTCAATGAAGCAGGTTCCAGTTGCTTCAGCCAATATGCAGCTTCTCCTCCAAGAGATAAGGAAAAAGCTTGCAGAACAGGAAATCATTGCTGACTCCAGTAGCTTTGACACTTGAAGCCAGATCCTCAAACCTCTCAATGTGATCCATAGGATGCTCATTAGGTAAGCCATGGAATGGATGCTGGCCAACCAGCTGATAGTAGACTGGTTTAACCTCAAAATCGTTCCTCTGGAAGGCAGGAGGTCGGATTGCAGCTCTGTTGGCATAGAACTGATCAGGTCTGTTGTAATCACCTAGAGTCCTCTGAACAAAACGCCCAGCAGCGTTATTGACAGCAGCAGGGACTCCCACGTTCTCAGCCACTTGCTGAACCTGCTGTTCAACAATGACATTCCCCTCTTGATCAATTCTCTGCCCCTCTTCGTTCCTCCTATTTCCTTCCCTGTCAACCAAGTGACCTTCTGCATCTTCAACCAAGATCAGTGGAGCGACCATTGCAGATTGCTTCTTAGCTTTCCTGTTAGTTCTCTCCAACCTAGCAAGCTCGTCGATGCTCAAAGTCACAAGCTCCTTCTCTTTGTTGCTTCTGGTTCTGCGATTAGGCATACACCTGAAACAGGAACAAAGAAAAGTAGCTAAAAATCAGTAAAGAAATAAAAACTTAGACAAAATCCTAATACTAAAAATCGATAGGCAGCTATTACTCCCCGGCAACGGCGCCAAAAACTTGATAGGGTCAGGTTTTTTACCCAAATAAAACTACTGCAAGTGCACAGCAAAAGCAGTTGTAGTACAAGGGGTTATCGAATCCCAAGGGAGTATGTAAACCACACTAGCGATTATAGATTCAGATTAAGCTAAGCGATAAATAATGAATGTAATGCAAAACAGTAAAATAAATGCAAGAGGGCGTTTTTATGCTTGTTCTTAAAGTTCAGAAGGCTAAAGGCGCTAAGTCAGGACAGTTCGCAGGTTGAATCTGAGAGTGTAGAATGCATGCAATCAGGAATGAATTAAAACCGTCTTGAACATGAATCGCAAAGATATAACTAATCAATTCTCATTGCAGAAGTTATCTATGTCTAAATCACAGAGTTTCAAATCTCTTTGCATACCCTAACAACCTAAACATGCAGTAATGATCAGGTTCAATTGTTCACAAAACTCCTAAGCCAAATCTCTTTGTACTAGGGCGTTTTGCTCATCTAATACTAGTTCAGGTGATTAATAATGCTCTCACATCTATCAAACAACCTAGGGTTTCGAAATCCAGATGATGTGTCTAAGAAATCGATATGAATGCAAGCACAGATGAAGAACCAATGAATTTCCTATAAGTTTTTAGCAATTCTACAAACTCTTCTTCAACCTTTGAAAAGCCCTAACTTAACTAACAAACTACTCAGACATGGTGATTTTAGAAAACATCATGAAAAGAATATATTGCATAAAAGAAATAAGAAGTAGAAATAAAGGAGTTCAAAATCTGCTCTGAAAGAGTCTGATTTGTCTCTCCAAAAGCTCTTCTACAAATCTCTCTCTAAAGTTCTCAAAAATAATAAGATACAAGATATATGCCAAAAGAATGGCTGAAAAACCTAATATACAAGCTAAAACACGATCTGGGGTCTTTTTGCAAATACTGGAACTTTTGGGCCAAAACTGCAATTTCTTCCCAATCTTTTAAAAACAGGCCACGACCTCCTTCCTTGGTGGGTGACGAGCGTCACCAGCTTGGTGACGAGCGTCACCATATGGCATACTTTCTTCTTCGAGCTAGGTACTTCGTGGCTTCAACTCAGAATGCTCCAAAAGGTTCCAAAATCTCCAATTAAGCTCCAGACATGCTATAACCTGCAAAGACTCTTCTAGGACTCTAAAAAGACCAAAAAGACTCAATAAAAAGGAATTATATCATGGTTAAAAACCATAAAAACCATGATATATCAGTCTTCGGCTCGATCTGGGTCTCGATCTTCATCGGTGAATCGAGTGTTGCATCCGATCTCGGTATCGATCTTCGGCTGGATCGAGTGGTGTACTCGATCTGTCTCTCGCTCTGCATGGCGTCATTTACGTCCGTACCGATTGATCGATTGCTTCACTTGATCTCCGTCTTGATCATTTTCCTTGGATCGCCTAGTTGGCTCGATCTTCTGGTCGATCAACTCCTAGATCGACCGGCCATGCTCGATCTGCTACCCGATCTCTGGTCATTAGCATATTCCCGAGCTCCCACGAACTGCTACATCAGCTTCAACACGTCCATGAACCTCGACGACTCCAAAGAAGCCAGAAACAACCTGAATGTGATGCAAAATGCAAGAAAAATGCGTATGCTGATGCAAGAATGCTCTAGGACCCTAAGTGATGCAATCTAACCTAAAACATGATACAAATGCATAAAAAGCTAACTAATGAGTATGCAAAATGTATGCAATATGCAATAACATCATTTAGGAGCAAGTATCAACCTTATCCTATCCTCTACTGCTAAAGCTCTTGGCTACACTCAACTGCAAGAGAGCAATGTATCCCTTACTATAGCTGATGGGACAGTGAAGAGACCACTAGGGAGTCTCAAGGATGTGCCAATGATGATAGAAGGAGTAACCATTCCCACTGATTTCCTGGTGCTTGATGTGGAAGGGCACATAAAGAATGCTATCATTCTAGGAAGACCTTTCCTAGCCACAGCTGGAGCAGTGTTTGATGCTAAGGAATGTACTATTGAGCTGAAGCTGACCAAGAAGAAGGTTCTAAGGTTTGACTCAAAGGGGAATAAGCTGGAGAATGAGCAAGCCTTCTCAATGGAGATCAAGAAGCTGAAGCAGCCTAGAAAGAATTGGCCAGAGTTTGAAGGCTATCAAGGAGAAAGTTTTGATGGCTTATGCTTGGTCAAGTTGTTTGAAGACACCACTGAAAAGGAGGTCCTTGAAGTGGTTAGTTACAAGAATCTGAATGATGTTAAGCTGGTTACTAGCACAGGAGAAGTGGTTTTGCAACCAAGTGTCTCCAAGAAGGGAGAGTTTTGCTTCAAGCTAGAAGGAAAAGCTACACCTTTTGCCAAGATCAAGGTGAATGGAGTCACCACCAAGGTCAAGAGAAGCAAGATGACACCAAGGAGTTCCAAGACTCCTTCTCCTCACCTCAACTAAAGAGGTAATCAAAGTCAAGCTTAGTGACTTTAAACAAGTACACTTGGGAGGTAATCCCATGTTATCCTTTTGTATATATTATGCTTTCTAGTTTATCTTTTATACTTTATCTTAGTGTATAGAAAAAGGATTCTGAATTGGGGTTTGAGAAAGTCTGAAGGGGACAAAGAATAGGTGTAGCCTGGCTGATTTTGGTCATTTGTATCGGTCATGACAGACCGATACACATATTGGTCAGTTGTATCGACCATGACTGACCGATATCAGTAGAGCCAGTCTACACCAGTCAACATATCGATCACTTGTGATCGATATGGAAAGAAGTTTGAAAGTGGGAAAATTTTTGGTCATTCATGTCGACCACACTTGGTCGACGTAAACATACCGTATGATTTTTGGTCTATCGTGTCGACCACTGTTGATCGATATGATTCTTGAAATCATATCGGTCACCAGTATCGATCACTCAAGATCGACACAATCATATCGGATGTATTTCGGTCAAGTGTGTCGACCTCTGATGACCGATACAAATCTCAGGAAGTACGTCAGTCACTAGTATCGATCACTCATGACCGAAAATACAATTTCGGTCAGTAATATCGGTCATGGGTGACCGAAACTCCATCCGAGGTAAGTGTATCAACTTCCAAAAAAAATTTCCCTCCTTTGGTTTGGCGCCAATAGAGTTTAAATTTTTAATTGGGATTCCTTCTGACCTCTTTCTTGGCTTCTGAACACCTTTTGTTTTTGTCCCCCACACTTTTGATTGCTTATGTTCCCTCACCAACCTTTGATTCCTTTGGTTTCTCCTCCTTTTTCTCTATTTAAGCAACAATCTTCTTTCACTTCTCTTCACACTTAAACTCACTCTTCTTCTCACCTAAGGCTCGAAATTGCTACTTCTTTTTCTCTTTTACTACTTGCTTCAAGTGTTCAGAAGTTCCAAAAAAGGTTTCTTCCTAAACTATCTCTCTTTGCCCTTACTCTTTGCTTATGTTAAAAATCGCTTAGTAAGAAGCTTTTAAGAGCAAGTAGTGTTTAGTTTTAAATGTTGTGCTGTGATTTTGCATTTTAGATTCTTGTTGAAATATCAAGCTAGATTGTTAAAGTTATGCTTAATTGTCTATTCATCTCATAGCTTGTTTACTTTCATCTATTTTGCAAGATCATCATCTCTTTACCTAGGAACCGCTTTGCTAGGATGTCATGCATAACTGTTTATCCTTTGTTCATCCTAGTTTATTTAGTTGTCAGCTTGTGATCTCTTTTTTATTTAAAGAAGTTTAAGCTTGTTGGTAGGACTTGTTAGACTCCTCTTAGCTTAAGGAGCTGTTTGTTTAAAAGCTTTCAGCTATTTGGTTTTTCAACTTTTGTTCTTTCACTTACATTGTTTTCAAGCTTTACTTTTGAAGGTACAATGGGAAGAACAAAAGTAGCTTCTGGGAAAAAGGGAAAGGCACCTCAAGAAGCAACCACATCACCACCAGCAAGGCAAGAAAAAGGAAAGGGAAAAGCTGATGAGCAATCCTCCAAAGCCGCTGGGAAGAGACCGGTTGGGAATGAGGGAGAAGAGCAACAAAACAAGGGCAGTGCTGCTAAAGAACTCATGAAGGCTTTCAACCAGTGCACTTTCAAGCCAACAAGATATCCATGCACTTCCACAATGAAGGCGCTTGGACTCTATACTGACTGCAAGGGCACGTTTGAGCGCATGGGTCTTGGAGCTTTCATGGAGATGCCACTCCCATCTTACCAACAGCTCACCTACCAATTCCTCTCCACACTCAAAGTGGTTTGGTATGAAGACAGTGAGCTCCCTAATGGCGATGGATGGATCTCTTTTAAGATTGGCAAGGAAGAGTTCTCCTCAACATTCACAGACATCGCCAAGGATCTAGAGCTGAAGTCCCACCACACCATGCTGAGCAGGTTCGAAATCCCAAATAGGCAGCACACCAGGTTGTGGGGTCTCATTGGAGTTGGACAATACACTCCTGGAAGATCAAGGAACCAGCACCTAAGGCATCCAGCCGTGAGATATGTCCACAAAGCACTTGCGAATACACTCTTTGCAAGGAAGGAGACGACATATCTCACAGGAAGGGAGACAGATCTGATATACCAAGGACTGTATGAGGTGTTGGGAAGAGATGAGTATGGGGAACCTCTCAGAGTACCGAGAAGCAACCCCTGCTATGTGGCTATGTTGATGGAGCAGCTTCTATCCTACCAGAGCTAGGTTTTGAGTAAGACAAAGAAGGAGAAGAGCCCTCAAGTGCACGTTGGGGGAGTTGTGACAGCAGTTCTACAAGCTAGTGGAGTAGACCTTGACAAACATCAAGGTGATGCACTTGAGCCACTATGGATTGACATTGATTACCTCAAGAGAAGCCACTACCTTGAAAGAACCATTGGTAGAAAGCATGTGTACAACTTCATCACAACCTTTGGCACACCAGCAAAAGTCCTCCTCCCCAATCTAAAGCTTACATTCTTCTTCAGACACGGAAACATCAGCTTCAACCCAAGCACTGAAGAGCTCTACACAGGCGGCCCTGTTCCTGGAGAGGAAGAAGAAGACAGTGATGCAGAAGAGGAGCACACTGAAGAGATCAGAGAAAGAGAAGAAGAAGATCAAGGGAATGCTAATGCTGGCGCTGATTTTCAAGGAAGAACCCATGAAGAAGAGGAGCTTGGAGAAGAGGAAGTGTTGAACTACAGCTCAAGGCAGTTCCACTTCCACCCTTATGCAGCACCCAACCAAGGAAGCTCTTTGAGAGCAGCTCATGAGCACATCAGCACACTCCAGAAGTGGTGCAAGTGGCAGGATAAAGCCATCAAAGGGCTTATGAAAATGATGAAAGGGAAGTTCAAGAAGAACAAGGCTACATCAGCAAGAACTTCCCACCACAGCCACACCCATGAGCTTAACTCTCAACAAGAAGAGCAACTTCAGCCAACTGAAGAGGAGGAAGTTATATGGAACCCCCATGGAAGACATTCATTTCATACACAACCAAGTGAGCAGTGGGATACATGGGAACAACCAAGGGCTTCATCTTATGAGCCAAGAGCCCATGTTCCATCAGCTTGGGAGGCGCCAAACCCCAACTCCTCTGAAGTTCAGGAAACATGTCAATGGGGCTCACAAGGAACTTCTTCACAGGCTGAACAACTATGGTCAAGCTGGGTTCCACCACCTCCAGAAGCAGCTCAGCATTCCACTATTGTTTATGAAAGAAGGAAGAGGAGAGATAGCAAGTCTCCTCAAACCTCAGGATCATCTCACCACTCCTGCCACTAAACCAAGTACCACATCCTTTCCATTGTTATATACCATTAAATCTTTTCATTTTTGTAATATATTTTGTTGCTTTTCTCTTCCATTGCTTTCATTACACAAGGGACTGTGTAATTTAAGTGTGGGGGAGAGATTTGGGGTTTGACTTTGTTTTCTGTTTTCTTAGTTTTTCTTTTTCTTTTCACTTTGAGTCTCATGCATATCATGCATACATGTAAGGCATAGAAAAACACAAAAAATCGAAAAATTTGAAAATCTTTTGCATTTTTTGCAAACCAAAAAGAAAGCATGTAGTTGCAATTTAATTTGGACTTTCAATTATCATGTCTTATGCATTGAAAAATGAATTCATGGCTACCATATACATATTTGGATCATCTTTCTCCTTTCTACCACTCTTGTTGATCCAAATAGCTGATCCTCATACTTATGGGACAGTTACATCCTCACCCTTAACCAAAACCTCCTTTTGCGCCTAAACACTATTGTGAGAGCTGTGAGGCCTTTGCATTGCATTTTCGATTTTATCTTGGCAAAAAGTGTTAGGAATAAGGCTGGCAATGATTAGCTCTCTTGTAGATATCAGCTTGCATCTTGAGCTTGATGCTAGGATAGGAGTTTTTGGGGTTTGAAAGGGTAGAGTTAGGTGGTTTGAGCTTAATTTTTTGGTAATTCTTTTGAAAAGAAAAGGGAAAGATTTGAATTGGTAGATAAAGGGGAAACAGTTTAGTATTGTGGTTAAGCAAAGGGAAGAAAAGCTCTAAGTTCAAAAAGGAAGAATTGGCGCCAACAAAAAAGCTCAGAAAGGGTCCAAAGAAGAAAAATCAGACCGGGAGCAATCCACCAAAGGTGATGAAGGTGCCATTACAATAAAGAAGAGCAAGTCCCAACCAAGAAGAAGCAACCACACAAGCAGAATGAAGAAGGTTTCCCCAGCCATGAATAAGAAGAAAGAAAAGGGTAGAGTTTAGGAAAGGGTAGACTTAGAGGGTTCACTCTTGGGTTTAGAAATGTTTAGGACTCATCTTTGGGAAGTAAGGGTAGAAGAGGGCTTTGAATTGCATGCATAAGTGTGCTTTTACCTTTAGCATTTTTCCTAAGATAAAGTCATTTCATTGAGTGATCCTTTATGTCTTTAACCCTGTGCTTAAATGAGATCATTCTTGTCTCATAACCTTACCCCTTTTCAACCAAATGTCTTCACTTGATTTGCATAAGCATGATTCATGTTCTGAACTTAATTGAATGTTAAAGAGTTGATTGATTTGAGCATTGGCCTAAGTTAAGATTTGAGATTATTTTGAAACATGATGAGCATGGCTAGGTTCTTTTAAGTATAGCTGATTGTGTTTGCATCCTACAACTAGGCACTTGAGCATTAAAACCATCTCTTTACCTTTGCACTTTTAGAATCTGAATGCCCACTTTCAAACCTCACTCTCCCATTTGTTCTTACTTGCTTGAGGACAAGCAAAAGGCAAGTGTGGGGGTGTTGATATCCCTTGTATTTACACCATTTAGGGCTGCATTTAGGTCATGTTTTGGTCCTCTTTTGCATATTTTCCCTTAGCTTTTGTCTCATTTTCTTCTCCTTTTAGACTTAGGTTGCATTAGGAGTTTAGATTGCATTTTCCTTGCATATTGGATGTTTTTAGGTACTTTTGGAGCTCAAAGGAGCTTGGAGGAGCTTTGGGAATGATCCAGGAGGCTAGCTGGACAAAAGGGAGCAAGAAGGATCAAAGCAGAAGATCTCTATAGAAGTTTTCGGTCAGAGCCTGGAATTTTCGGTCTCTGGTGACCAAAATGGAGCAGTATCGATCACCAGTATCGGTCTGATGTGGTGGACACAAACACACCGTCATAATTTCGGTCATGTGTGTCGATCACTGATGACCGATACAGATAAATTTTGGTCACTGGAGGTCGACACAACTGACCGATACTGACCCAGCCCGTACCTGTTTTTAATTACACTTTTGCCACCTTTGTAGGGTTTTCTCCCTTAGGCTATAAATAGCCCTTTTTCTATATTTTCGGAGGGTCTTGTCAAAATACTGTTCTTAAGCTATTTCTTTAAGTTTGTAAGACAATTTCTTTGCTTTGTTTAATACAATCAAGTATTTGCTTTAATCTTTCTTTAATCTTTCTTTTAATCATGATTAGTATCTTCTCCCTTTGTGATTTGGTGTTAAACATAGTTATGAGTGAGTAGTTACTTTAGGATTTCTAGATGTGGTAGATTAGGGGAATCTATGGCTTGATTAAGGCTTGTTATGTGCTTCTATTTATGGGTTCCTCTCTATTAATCTGTGATTCATTCTAGATTAGTCTTGATCAAACTGGTCTAGGTTGTTAGCTTTCTCATATGCCCACCAAGTGTTTGATGAAATGCTGAACCTGTTTAGTAGAGGATTTGCTGGCTTTGGCTCAAGAGATTGACTGTTTGAGGAGCATTTTGACTTGAATAGAGTTGATTAGTCTTGCTTGCTTGATGTTTTAGCACTAATGAGAGTTAGTTCTTGTTAAGATGTTTAGCAAAGGGTTATTTGCCAAGAGATTGGATCTAACTAACTTAGTTGTGAACTCTATGTCTAGGAACCACCATTGCTTGCTTACTTGCTTGATCAATGTAGTTTGAAACAGCCTTATTCAATGCCTAAAATTCCCCAAAGTCAATAACCACATCTAGGAACTTGCCTTTCTCTAATTTGAATCTCGGATTTGCTCTGTTTTGCTCTGTTTTACTCTATTTTTCTTGCTTAGAATTGCTTAGTTTACTTTTGCTTTCACCTTGTTGCTGCTTGGTTCACTTAGGTTGTTAGAACTGTTGCTTAGGCAACAAAACCCCTTTCCTGGCTTGCTTGACTTAGAGATTCCACTCTCAACTCTTCTGTCTTTCAACTCTTCCCATTTGGATTGATACAACCCTATGCTACTGCAACTGACTAGTACAAGCTAGGGCAATTGTCCTACAAGGGGTAAAACCCTTGTATCACTCATGTTCTCAAAGATTGACTTGCAATCTATATATATCCCAAGAGCTTTCATGGTGCTAGCACAAGAATATCTTGTAGCCTTGAAAGTGCATTGGTTGAAGGCCTCCATGAGCTCTCTTGCACTTGGCTCCTTGTATAAGACATCTTCTTCTACAGCTTTTCCGTTTCCTTTGGGCTTGGCAGCTTTGTTCCCAATAGGTCTCTTTCCAACAGCCTTTGATGACTGCCCATCAGCAATACTTTTTCCCTTGTCTCTTCTAATGCTTGGAGAAGTTGGCGCTTCCTCTTGTGGTGCTTTCCCTTCGCTTCCAGCAGCATTTGTTGTTCTCCCCATTGTACGTACAAGAAAAAATCTTGAAGATGCAATGAGTAAAGGAAAAAAAGTTGAGGAATAATGACTAAGCGCTTTAAAAAGAATCCCTCAAAGCTAGAAGAAGTTAAACCAGCATTTAAACAAGCTTAAACCTTCAGAGAACTAAGAGAATTCACAAGTTAACAGTCATAAACATGCTAGAGTTCTTAATAAGATTCAAACTTTTATGCATGTGAACCTAGCATGGTGGCGCTAAACAAAGGTAAAGATGATTATGCAAAGTGAGATTAAAACAAGCAAAAAATTAGATTTATGAACAATAGACAGTACTTAAACATCTTACTTGCTCAGATTAATCATCTCCACCATGCAAAATCAAAGCAAAACACCTTAAACTAACCAAATCTCATTCTTAAAGCCGTAGATTCAACAACTTTAAACAAACTCAAAGTTTAAGAATAAGAGATGAACAGTTGAGAAAGCAAACTTTTATGGAACTTCTAGGCACTTAAGAGAGACAAATGAAAGAGAGAGAGAGCTAAAAATTTTGTGGTTTAGGTGACAGAAGAGAGAAAATGAAGTGTGAAGAGAGAAGAGGAGCTAGTTGGCTTTTATAGAGCTAAATGGGGAACCAAAGGAATCAAATGGGTGGGGGACAAAAACAAAAGTGCTCAGAAGTGCAGTTGGGTGGCAGGAAGGAGCCAAAAATTTAAATTTAAACTCCCTTGGCTCCAAACCAATAGAGGGAAACTTTTTTGAAAAATGATGGACTGACCTCGCAGGACTATCGGTCATTTTATGATCAATAGCTTGATCGATACGGTGCTATCGATCACCTGGAGACCGATGGCCTGACTGGTGGCTCTCCTACCAAATCAAATCGGTCACATCCTGATCGATAGAGTGACCGAAATACATCTGATTGTTTCCCATTGGTCACATTCTGATCGATAGGATGACCGATAGGATATATACTTTGCACTTCCTTTCCCATATCGGTAATAACTGACCGATAGGTTTACCGATGCATCTTTAGCTCCACAACCATCGATCACTTCATGATCGATAGTCAGACCGATAGGTCTGTATCGATCTGGCCTTGATCGATACAGTGATCGATGGTAGCCAAGATGCATCTGTTTTTTGTCTCCCCAAGCACCTACTCAAGCCCCAAACCGAACTCCTGCTTCTAAAAACACTAACAAAGCATAAAAATGAACTAAATAGCATAATATATACAAAGGATACCATGGGACTACCTCCCAAGTGTACTTGCTTATAGTCACTTAGCTTGACTTTGATTACCTCCTTAGTTGAGGTGAGGAGAAGGAGTCTTGGGACTCCTTGGTGTCATCTTGCTCCCCTTGACTCTGGTGGTGACCCCATTCAGCTTGACCTTGGTAAAAGGCATAGTCTTCCCCTCTTGCTGAATCTTGAAACAAACCTCACCCATGTTTGAGCCACATGGTTGCAAAACCACTTCTCCTCCTTCAGTAACCAACATAATTTGATTCATCTTCTTGGAACTAACCACTTGGAGGAGCTCCTCTTCAGTGGTGTCTTTAAACAGCTTTGACAAACAGCAGCCATCAAAACTCTCTCCTTGGTAGCCCTCAAACTCTGGCCAGTTTTTGTTAACTCCTTTCACCTTGTTGAGCTCCATGGAGAAAGCATGATCATGCTCCAGCTTGTTGCCCTTGCTGTCAAACCTCAAGACTTTATCCTTGGTAAGCCTCATTTCAGTTGTGCACTCCCTAGCATCAAATACAGCGCCAGCTGAAGCTAGAAATGGCCTTCCAAGTATGATGGCATTCTTAATGTGCCTTTCAACATCCAGCACCAAGAAGTTAGTAGGGATAGTTACTTCTTCAATCTTCATAGGAACATCCTTGAGAGCTCCTAAAGGCATCTTCACAGTCCCATCAGCAATGGTAAGAGATACATTTCTTTGCTGGAACTTAGTGTAGCTTAACTCCTTAGCAGTGGAAGCTGGTAACAGATTGATGCTTGCTCCTAGATCACACAAACAGCTCTTCAAGGCCTTGCCTTTAAGCTCACAAGGGAGTGTGAAGCAACCTGGATCTCCAAGCTTCTTGATGTTCAGCTCTTGAACTTCTGATTCTTTAGCTTTAGCTCTCAGTTTCCTAATCTCCTCTTCAGCATTTAAACCTCTCATTTCCATTTGAGCAGCATAGAGGGTTTCATACTTCTTGACTAGCAGCTCCTTGAACCTTCCTGGAAATGGAATGTCAGGTTGATAAGCTGGGAATACATCAGCTTGAGCTTCCATCTCGGCATTAGAAACTTGAACAAGTTCCTCCCCCTCACTTTGTTCATCAATGTCCTCATTGATCATGGATAGAAAATCATCTATTATAGCATCTTCCTCAGGGGTGAAAGCATCAAGAGATTCAACAGCTTGACAGTATTCCTTTGAATTGTTCTCAGATTTGCCAGTAAGAGTACCTTGAGGACGTAGTGCTGTTGCAACTCCTTTGTTGTTCTCTAAGTTTTTCACCCTTGCAGCTAAGCCATCAAACTTGTTGGTCAACTCCACATGCACATAATCAATCTTGTTATGAACTTCAGCAAACTTCTTGTTCATATCCAAAGTTGTGTTGACCTGATTCTGAAGCACTTGCTGGATCATACTCTTGAGTTCAGGATCTTGGGAGCTTGAGGAAGATTGAGCTGGTGATAGAGCATTGAATCTTGGAGGGTTGCAGGGCGCTCTTGGCTGGAAGTTGTTGTTCCTCTGTTGAAAACGTTGATTGTTGTTGTAGGGAACAAAAGGTCTTGGACCAGCTGGCTATTGTTGTTGAGGTGGGTACACTTGGTCTTGAGGATTTTCAGTATTGTTGCTTCTGTATGATAGGTTGGGGTTAGGTCTGTAGTTGCCATACCCATTGTACCCTCCTTGATTACCAAGATAGTTCATCTCCTCAAATTGGCAAGTCTCTTGATCATCAAGCTGAACCATGTTACTAACAATGTGAACTTCCTTCCTTTCCCTTAGCAGTAGATCAATCTTTTCATGTATAGCTTTGATCTCTTTCTTGCTAGACTCCAGTTCATCTTTAGCACCCCTTGGAGTTCTATCAAACTCCTCATTGTAATTCCCATCAGACTGCTAAATTGTCAACAAGCTCCAGTCCCTCATCAACATCTTTAGATAATAAGTTACCATTAGATGCAGTGTCCAGAAGCATTCTGATCTTTGGGAGGGTGTTCAGGGCTTACAAGAGTTTTCGACACCCATTGTACTAATCAGTTGTAGTATTGGGGTTTATTGTCAATCCAAGCGGTTGAGTTTGAAAGACAGAAGAGTTGCAAGTAGAAAGCTCTAAAGCAGGTGAAACAGAAATTTTTTGTGTTGCAAAGCAACCAAACTAACAACCTAAGATGATCAAACACCAACACACATCAAAGAGAACACTTAGCAATGATCATATGAAGAAAAAACATAGCAAATAAACAGAGTAATTGGGAAATTCGAAAATCAATAAAGAGAAGACAAGTTCCAAGATGTGGTTATTAACTTTGGGGAATTCAAAGACTCACTAAGGTTGTTAGAAACATCACTGATCAAGCAAACAAGCTATCAATGCTGATTCCTAGACATCGAGTTCACAAACAAGCAAGCTAAGTTCAATCTCTTGACAAATAGCACTTTGCTAAACATCCTAACAAGAACTAACTCTCATTAGTGCTAGAACATCCAACAAGCATGATAAACCAACTTTATTCATGTCAAAATACTACTCAAACAGTCAATCTCTTGAGCTAAGGCCAGTAAATCCTCTATTAACCAAGATCATCATTTCATCAAACACTTGGTGGGCATAAAATGAAGCCTAAATCTAGATTCATGTGATCAAGACAAATCTAGATTAAGAACAGAATAGTAGAGAGAATCAATCATATTAAGTGCTAACAAACCTTAATCAAGCCTCTAAATTCCCCTAATCTACCACATCTAGAAACCCGAAGGTAACTACTCACTCATCATCATGTTAAACATCAATTCACAAAGAGAAGAGATGCTAATCATGATTAAGAGAAATATTAAGAAAGGATTAAAGGCAAATAAAAACTTAGATTAATTAAAGTTAGAATTTGTCTTACAAAAACAGAAAATCAAGCAAGAACAGTAAACTGAAAAAGACTTAGTCTAAAAATTCTCAAAAAATGGTATTTATACTAAAAGACAAATGCCCTATCATAATGGCAAAATGGTAAATAGAAGCATGTTCTAACTGGATCCCATCGATCATAAGTGATCGATAGGGTGATCCACATGAAGGTCATCGGTCTTGAAGGTGACCGATAGTGTAATACCCCGTCCAGACGCTATCTGACCCGGCCGAAGTTTCAAGCCGGGTGACCCTAAGGAAGACCATTCAAAAATAATCAGTCCAAGAAAAATTATTCTGCGACCTACAAAATTCACGCCATCCGATAGACGTACAAGTGCTGCGGAATGGGTTAGATGAGGGAAAAACTAGCTCGGACAAGAACCAAACACCTCGGCAGTCTAAGCGACCTTAACTATGCCTAATAGGAGTCCATCCAGAAAATAATATGGCCAAGATCTCGGAGAGAACAGGAGAAAATACATGGGTCCGAATTCATTGCCTATTAGGTCCATTTCCGCCAAATCCGAAGACCAGATGGATGATTCTTTGTCAACCAAGAGAGAGGACCGTCATAATGCAACATTGGAGGGCAAACGAGGTGTTTTTAATGACCTAAACAATTTACTTGGGGAGTTAGGCAGTAAAATGCACATGAGAAGGGAGGAAGGAATAGTTCTGAACCAATAAGAAGCTCCCACCTTAAGCTTATGGATAAGCTCTGTTTGGCAGGCCTAAAGTCTATGAGAAGGAGGCTAAGGCATAGGGTGAAAACGTGGCTAGCATTTAAGTAAAGAAGAGTCCAGATTCTACACAACTTAAGTTGTTACCAGGGGTAACTTTTCAGCTATAAATACCGCCCCCGTCCCTCTCATTGTTCTTTCCCACTCCTAAAACCTTTCAAAACCTTAGAGTTAGTGTGTGAGGCATGTAGAATAGAGAGCTTAGCCTCGGTAGGCCGCTTGGTAGTGTAGTCCGGTTCCGTGTCCAGTTCGAGGTGAGTTCCGGCAGTGGTGGACTATCGTGGTTGCTGTTCGTGGTGCAGTGTAGATCTCGGATCTGCATTGTAACACAACACTAGCCTCGGTAGATTAGGTTGTGTGCTTATGTGTATGTGTGTGACTAACATGTGATGCAGGGAAGCTCGGATCTGAATAGATCCAAGTGTATACTAACGTTTCCGTGCAGGATCAGCCTCGGATCTGTTAGATCTGAGTGCTGCGAAACCCGTTTGGTGAGGTAACAGTTTGATACATGTTCGTGGGACATGTTATGATCCTTACTGAGTGATGAGAAAGGTGTAAGGAATGCCGGATCTCAGATCCATTTGCATGTTCCTTCACTGGATGAGTGAGTGTACGGTTTATGGTAAAACTTGTTGCATGGCTGAAAGGTCATGTGAGTGAAGTTATAATAAACGTGCATGAGCGAGGTTCAAGCGTGAAGCTTGTAACCGTAAACGAGAGTTGGGACTAGAGAAGTTCTGGCTTAGCCGTAACTCTAGGGCACTAACTTCTCGGAGGTTGTGTGGAGGTGTGTTGGAGTTTGATCAATTGTGGATCAACGCGGGTGTGAGGTATAATGGCGTGAGATCCATTATACTAAGGAGTCATGTTGGTGGTGTATCCTTCATGACTTAGTGACGGTGTGGTCGGAGTTCCCCGCTCCCCATGGTTAGTGACGGACTGCTAGATGGGAAGACTCAGAGGAGTAACGGGCCTTGCTAGCCTGGCCGAGTACTATCCAATGGGATAATGGGAAACCAGCAGTGAGGTGTGGTTGTCCTGCCTGGGATGTGAACTCTCTCTGCGGCTCTCGGATGGAAACCCCACCGAGATGTGATTCGACCGAGGAGCTCCCGGGTTAAACGATGTTCCGGCTTGGCTTGTCTTTGTGATAGTCAAGTGCAGGGTGTTCATAGTAGTGATGTTCCGGCTTGGCTTGTCTTTGTGATAGCCAAGTGCAGGGTGTTCGTGGATGGGAATTGGCCGCCCCACTTAGAGATCTTTGTGTCCACGCGAGTGTGTTTGGTGTGAAAGTTAGGATAACGCTTGCATATAGATCTAAGATTGCATGCTTCAGCTATTTATTCTTTGTTGCATCGGCTATTGCTCGTTGTTTGGGGGTTCTTGGGGTTCTTGGGGTTTTCTTTCTTTTAGTGGGTCCTGGACTCACTGATTAATATTAGATTATTCATCCCCCCTTTCCCTCTTGCAGGAAACCTTAGTAAGCCATTGGGATTAGAGGGTGCTGTGGACGTTAGGACCACTGGAGTAGATTTGGGTGCCTTTTGTAAGAAATAGTAAGTATATTTTGTACAAGGGTTTTTGTATGATATTTTAAATATCGGACGGATCCACTATGTAATATAAATAAACGCTTTGTATTATGTATGTTCTCTTGAAATAAAAGCGGATTTTCTATCTATAAAACCCTTGTGTCTTTCGCTGGTAAAATAGCTTAGTCCGAGTCTACACAACTCTCGGCTGGAGTACAGGTTGGCAAGCCTTAGGCTTCAGTCGGGAGGGTCGAGCTAACTTTCCGGGACGGCCTTAAGCTTAGATGTGTTCTAAGAGGGCTGACCTATCGAGTGAACCTCGGCATTTTGTAGCGTCTCCGGTCGGGAATGGTCCTACTCCGAACCGGGGGTGTTACAGATAGGGTGACCAGAATACAACCGATTTGTTTCTATCGGTCACTATCTGATCGATAGGGTGACCGATACATCAGTTGCATTCTTGACCGATGGTCTGATCGATAGCTTCCTATCGGTCTTGACTTGATCGATAGTTTGACCGGTGGGATTCCAGAAACGTCTTCCTTGGCTCCTCTTGCTTTCTCTTAGCTTGGCTAGCCTCCTGATCCACTCCCACACTTACTCCTTGCTCATTTCAGCTCTATAAGCACCAAAAACATCCTTTTTGCAAAGAAAATGCAAACTACATCCTAAATGCAACCTAAAAGGAGAAAAAAATGGGACTAAAGATGAGGAAAACATGAAAAAGAGAACCAAAATATGCACTAAATGCAAGCCTAAATGATGCAAATGTATGAGATATCAACACCCCCACATTTGCATTTTGTTTGTCCTCAAGCAAACAAGCTAAGACAAATAGAGGATAAGGTTTAAAAGTGGGCATTTAAATCCGAAAGTGCAAAGGTAAAGAGATAAAGTCAACATTTAAGTGCTTAGTTGTAGGATGCAAACATAATCAGATATACTAAATGCAAGCATAAATGATGCAAATGTATGAGATATCAGGTAGCCAAACTGAAAGGGGACCCAGATGTAAGCCTCGGTGCACATAATATCCCCTCTCGCCTTGACCCCAAAATTTTTAAATTCGAAAAAGAAGATTCCTTGGGATTTTATTTTTAACTAATTCATAGTGGCCTATATATTCTCTTCCCCTTTGCATTTGCATAACCATCTTTTGGCTATCATCTCTCTCCACCACAAAAATTTTATTCTCATTTGTGGCATTTAGTTTTTTTCTCCAAAGCATTCTCATAAACATCTGCTTCACATTCATCTTGCAAGGCACCTTTTTTATAGCTTAATTTTGATTTTCTATTGAATTAAGCATGTGTTTTCATATCTATCTTGTTTTGTTTATGTTTTAGTTGACTTCTGAACTGCATCTTGGATAGTTCTTAGAGATTATAACTGCTTGCTGCATTTTAATTGTGGAGATTTATGAGCTTTTGATGTTTTATGCAATTTTATCTTAAATATTTGTCTAGGTTCATATATTTTGACAATTGCTTATTGAATTTTTCTTGAGCTATAAAAATTGTCTTAATTCAGTTTAGTTGTTCATTGTCATCTTAAAATGTTTTAAAAAGTTTCGAAATTGTTTGGGCATTGAAATAATTATTGCATGAATATGTGTTAAATTTGTAAAATTCTAATCTATCTTTAAGTTTTGCATTTTCAGGAACCATGTTTCAAGAGGATTAACAATCTTTGGCTTAGACCTATGAAGCTCAAAGAAAGGAAATAGAACAAGGGAATAGAGTGGTTGTTGAAGAGGAAGAAGAAGAAGTCCCCCAAGGCAAGTAATGCTAATTTCTAGACATTGAATCAGCAATCAAGCAAGATAAACCTAATCCCTTGGTGATCATCCCTTTACTAATACAACTTAGCAAGAACTAATTCCCATTAGTGCTAGACTCATTAGCAAGCATGTTAAATCAATTTTATGAAGCCAAAATATCCCTTAGACAGTGAATCCCTTGAGCTAAGATAGATCAATCCTCTAAAAGACATGTTCAACATTTCATCAAACACTTGGTGGGCATAAGAGAAAACTTTAATATAGGTTTAAGTGATCAAGATAAACTTAGCATCTAAACAGTCTAATAGAGAAATCAATGGTAATAAGCATAAACAAACAATAATCAATGCATAGAATCGCTATGTATGAAGAAAGAATGGTTAAACATGATTAGGAAGAGAAATTAAGAAAGATTAAGTATACAAGTGCAGAAACGTATATTAAATGATGAAACTTTGTTCTTACCGATCAAAAAAGCAAAGAGAAATAGGGTTTGAAAGCAAGAACAAAGGATGCCTAACATTTTTAGGTCTTTACATATTTATAGTAAAAAGCATGGGACCCTGAAAGAGTGGTAATCTTGTAAATATTTGGACTTCTAGACGAGCAAATATTGGGCTCAGTGGTCGGTATCATGCTCGATGTAGAGCTTCTGCTGGTTTGGATGTCGGGCACCATGCTTGATGTGTTTCTTGATGTGAAGACAAGGACTCTTCCTGAAGGTGTATGTTGGGCACGCCTTGCCCAACATCTTGCTCGATGTAGAACTTTGGTTGTTCTTGCAAGGTTACATCGGACACACCTTGCCCGACGTGGTGCTCGATGTAAGTGTCATATCTCTTGGATTTCAGGCATACTGCTCGACGTGATTACTGATATGAACCCCCTCCTTGGCTAGTGGTAGATGTCGGCCATATTGCCCGATGTGCAGCCCGACATCGGCTCCAAAAGTTTACCTTTTTAGCTCTTCTTTGTTTTCCTCTGCTGGGACCTCTTCTTGGATCACTCCTACTCTTCCACAATGTCTCCAACAGCTCCTATTGTACGTAAAAACCTTACATATGCAAAGAAAATGCAAACTATATCCTAAATGCAACATATGTCTCTAAGATAAGGAAAATGGTACAAATGATAAGGAAAACATTAAAGAAGAAACAAAAATATGTACTAAATGCAGTCCTAAATGCAGTTCTAAATGGTGGAAATATAAGATACATCCACTCCCCCAAACTTGCCTTTTGCTTGTCCTCAAGCAAGAAAATTAAGTGAAGAAGGGAGCGAGGTTTGAAAGTGGGTGTTCAAATCCAAAAATACTTAAAAGAGAAAGATCAAACAAATATCCTTGTAATCAATTTTAAAATGCATCATTCAAACTCAATGTACTATAAAAAACTTAGCCATGCTCATCACAATTGATATGCTCAAATTATCCCTTAGAGCTACTCTCTGAAATTAAGAGATCATAGTAATACTTAGGGGTCGAATCCACAAGGATATAAGAATATTACACAACAGATTTTAGATTCAAATATAGCTAAGCAATCGATAACTAGTAAACGAAATGGCAAATAAAAGTAACAAGAGCAGGAGTGGACTATGGGTTCTTAAAATCAATGAGACAAGGCGCTAGGCAAAGGGAAATTCGCAGGTTGACTTACATCGGAAAGGATTATTTGTTAAAAACCATCCTAGAGCTCGAAAACACGAATGTAAAACCAATCGACTTCCGTCGCAAAGATTATCTATGATCAGATTCTAGAATTCCAAATTCCTTTGCAAATTCTAATAACCTAAGCAAGCATTATGGTTCAGGTTCGAAATGTTCACAAAATCACTAATCCAAATTCCTTTGCAATCAGTTATTTGCTCATCTAAGATAGTTCTGGTGATAAATAATGTTTCCGCATCTATTGAACAACCTAAGGTCTGATTTCTAGGTGATCAATCTTAAAACCAGTGTTAAAGCAATCTAGATGAAGAACCAATGGATTTATCCTTCCAGTATTGCAGTTCTAACAATTCATTAGCAACCCTTGAATAACCCAAAACCTAACTAGCAAATTACTCACACATAGAAATTGAAACACAAATCATGACTGAATAATATTGCATTAAAAAATAGAGTAAAAGACAAAGGGGATTTGAAGTTGTTCTCTAACATAGTACAAATTTGTCTCCCCCAATAGCTCTCAATCTAATCTCTCTCTTAGTCTCAATGAAAACAAGATAATCGCCTAACAATGGCTTTCAAAACCTTAATACAACTCTAAACACGAGTAGAGCAAGTTTGCAAATAATAGGAAACTTCTGGGCCAAGTTGCAACTCTTCAAAGAGTTTTTAAGACTCTTCTTTGCGTCCACGATCGGTGTCGACTGACACCAAGGAGTGGTGTCGATTGACACCCTGCTCCAGAATGCTCTCTGACTTGGTCTTTTCAGCATCAGCTTCGACATAGCTCCAAAAGGCTCCAAAATCCACAATTATACTCCAAACGTACCTAGACCTGCAAAGATTCAAAAAGACTCGAAAAATACCAAAAAGACTCTATAAACAAGACTTATATCATGGTAAAAAACCCATAAAAACTATGATATATTAACTCCTCCAGACTTAGCTTTTGCTTGCCCTCAAGCAAACAGAAAACTAAATATAGTGTCGAGGTTTGAAAACGCGGGAACTCACTTTCTCATAGATCATTGGTTCAACTGTTCATCTTGTAATCCACACATTGCATTTCTTAAACCAAATTGAACCACCATGTACTTCTCATTAGACATTCACAGCATCCCATATTCAACACATAAATTCACAGCATTGTCCAATAACTATCATTGCTAAACCTCAATAGCAGTCTACATATTGAGAACCTTCTAGATTCATTCCCACACTATACTTAAATAAATTTGCACTGCAATCTATCAACCTTTGGTACTCTTTCTCTCCCCCATACTTCTTATTTTCTAAAATTTCATTATATTATTCAGGTGTAGGTAAATAATGGTATCAAAGGATAATCTAACCTTATTTACACCTGTGATCATCTCTTAAAAATAAAATACTGGGATCATTGGAAAATTTTCTACCCTTCACCCAAAGAGAATCATATCAAGTTTTCGAAATTTATCACATTTTTTTTTTATTAAACAAGGGAGAGGAGTGCCATTACTTTTCAAACATTGCAGGTAATTTATCAGGTATGAATGAGGAATCAAGCTCTATGAATATCAGACATACTAACTCAGTCTTTTTGAAGATCGAAGTTAAGTGGACATGCTGGAACTATGGATGTTTCTAGTTATCTGGTCAGCCTAAAGATTTTTCATTAGTCAGAAACTGGTATTAATCATGCATCAATGGTCACTCAGATTAAACAGTTAACACAAACAATCAAGAGAAAGGTCCTAGTTCCCAACTAATTTTGACTAAATAAAACCGGTTTTGACTCAACTTTAATGACTCTAAAAACAAAACACAATGTACAAAATGTCAGCAACGACCTCCCCCGGACTTAAACAACATTGTCCCCAGTGTTATCAAGCATGGAGGTGGCAAAAATAAGCAATGAAACGATTTGTACATGAATGAGAAGATGGTGCCTATGGTTGGTGTTGATCGACACTCAGTCCGAATACAGAATGTGATCGACCCAAACATGTATATTGTTGCAAGTTAGATTGTTAGCTGAAGTCCTCGCGAGTCAAGACTGTTAGGAAAACATAAGCACACAATTAAAAGCAACAATACAAATGCATAATCTCATCAGTTCAAACAAGTTTCAAAGCATAACCAAAGCTGACAAACTGACTCAAAGCAAAAACATGAAAAACTGACTCGAAGATAAAGAAAAAGAACAAAGGAAAAGGGAAAAGTAACCATGATAGATAGAGGAACTAATCTTCATCACGATGAGGTGAAGAAGGTAGAACGCAGCCACAGTTCAACAGCACCGAGATGGCGTTCCAGAAGCTCTGAACACTCTGAACCATGAATCGCTGAAAAGCGGCCTGCTCCATCGGAATGTCAGGAACGTCAGGGAGCATGTGTCACCTAATCGGCTCAGGCAGTGCAGGAACACGGGACGCACTCGATCGACGAGATGGACCTTCAGCAAGGTCCTCAACCGGTGCGTCCTCTGCAGAAGAATCAGCAGCTCGTGAAGATCCTCCTATGCGCCTAGTGGCTGGCGCGGATCGAAGCAATGAAGCATCAGGCTGAAAGCTGAGGAGGTCTGGCTGAAGTGTAGTGAGAGCAGGATCAGGTAGCGGAATCAGACATCGCTTGCCACTGGTGCTAACAAAACTCCATAGCATCTCATCTCCCTTGATCCAGTGGGTCCTCTTCAAGTAGTCAATATCGAGGAGGTGGCGCTCAATGACAATTCTGCAGGTGGGGGTGTCAATTCTGCAGTGGCGGAATATGGGAGTCAGAAGACTACCAACACTCTTGGGCTTGCTGCGGGCTCCTGAGAATGGCTTGGTCTTCAATGAAGCCAAGTGATGAGCAAAGATGGTGCCCATGTTGACATCATTGTCAACCTCATACTCCTCTATAAGGATATCCCAATGCCATAGTAAAGCAAAGTCAGCTCAGAAACTCTCATGTTCCCCGGCTCAGACTTGCACAGAAGTGTAGAGGAGATGGGACGGGCAACTATGCGCAGCAATGGATGACGCACATCAGTCTGAGTGGAGGTCTTGAAATCATAACTCCCATTCTCAAAGTGGGAGCAGAAACTCTGCAGATTAGTGAACTGCGCTGGAAGAGAGACGCTGGTGCGCGCTGTATCGAACACGTAGAGCTGACAAAACTAAAGAAGTGGAATCCTGTATCTGATACCTCGGATGTTGAATGTGATAGCTCCCTCATGCGCCCTCTTGACAATCTCATTGTCATAATAGACCCTCACTGTGGCGATTAACTGGCGCACTAAGTCTGGAGAGAGATCATACTACTTGGTAGCGATGGTGCCTAAGCCCATCTTCTTCAGTAATCTGACCACCTCTTCCTTAAGTCCGAGTCTGTGCAGTGTATTAGCATCTGCGAACCGTGTAGGCACAACATCCATCTTGATCCAGGCGTTTTAGAACAGAGTATCGTAGTCTTCCCACTGCTCTCTGATCTCCCTGAAAACGCGGTTGCGGTTAGCTACCTCTTTCGCTAGCGGATCCTCCCAAACTCTCTCCACCAATATCTTCAATCCTTCTCTTCGGGGCCATAATGGAAGAGAAGGAATAACTAGCGTGGGATTGGAGGATTCGCCAGCTTTAGTGTGTATCCTCTTGCTGTTCTGTGGAGGCATTCTGCACTCAGTAAACCAAGAACACACAATTTTCCAAAATCAGGCCAAAAATCAAAAATTCGAAAATCAAAAATTTGGCCTATATCATCAATGTCGAGCATCACCAGCAACTTAATAACCACTAATCACAAACAATTCCAGTTGAAAACCCCAAAATCAAACCAATTTTTGTAAAATAAATCACCAATTCAAAAATAATATTTTGAAAAATCAAGCATAAAAACTAAGGGGCAAGACCGAATTACTCCTAAACAACCTAGAGAAGTATGATTCAAGTCACAAATCAAGCTAAAACAGGATGAATCGAAGCTTTCAAACCTTGGGGTCGAACTGAAAATATGGGATTTCGAGTGTCATACCTTGTAGATCGGATGAATGAGTTATATATTCAGAATCAGCACAAAATTTTGCCCAAGTTAGGCTTTTGAATCACTCAAATCTGTCAAGAAACGAGAAAGTTGCGATTTGGGGAAAAAGATTTGTGTTCTTCGCGTGTTATAGGAAACAGAGGAAGAAGATGAGTTTGGGTTTTATAAGAAAACATACCTGATTAATGAGGGTGTCGACCGTGGTCGATATCCCTTCGCCAGGGGATAAAAATTAATCATCTTGCGCAATTTTTGTTTTATAGACACGAAAATCAGTTAGAAAAAACTAAAAATTAGACTAAGTATGTACACTTACCAGTGGGTTGCCTCCCACCAAGCGCTCGTTTAACGTCATTAGCTTGACTGTCCTTAGGATCAGGCAGTTGGTGCATCCGCCAAAGGCAGAATTTGTCCTTCGGGAATCGCGGCTTTCGCCCAACAGTGCTTCACCCTTTGCCCATTGACAACAAACTCCGTGCCCTCTGGAGTTGATAAAACAACTGCACCATATGGTCTGACCTCCTTGATGGTGAAGGGACCTGTGAGGACCCGACCGTCTATCACTAGACCGAGCCGAACCTCACCGAGTCTTCTCTCGGCCATAATACAAAAACATGCATATTTTAAAAACTTTTCTTAAACTTAAACAAGTTCGATTCATCAAAAGATATTCATTCCCATTGCATAATTATTCCATAAACACTTAACAGAATTCAGATTCAATAATAGAAAACTAAACTTATCAGATTCAGTTAAACTCAGAAATGCTAATATCAAAGCCATAAAACAGAAAGTTCAGAACATGAATCCCAAAACCAAGTGCTAATCCACCCCTTCTCTTTACTGCCTTCCAGTCCGCCTTCAGAGCTACTCGCCTTGGACCTTATCTTTACATGCACACTGAAAAAGAGAGGCATAAGTATTTAATAAATACTTAGTGAATACGGTCATCCCGTAACACCTTAGCCAGTATCAGAAAACACATCATACTATCAGTTATACAATTCACATTATCACTTAGCAAGCAAGCACATAAAACAGTACGGTCCTATTATCATCTCAACTACATGTGAAACCTCACAAGGCATTGGTTCTACTCCAAGCGAGAATCACACATCTCCTTGAGCTAGTAACTCGATCTGGACATTCACACAACTAGCTAGACACCATGTATTGACCACGGTTCACACATAAACATTCACAATCACAGAAACATTGACCTTGCTAAGAAGAAACCACTAACTTACACAAGCAATCAATGAAAATCAGATAACCTAGCAATCAAACGATTCTAGATACAGACCACAGTCACGCAGTCACCTTAGACACTCAGATAAACGTTTTAGTCAAATGAATCTCAGTGATTTCTTGATCAGAAATAGAGAAACTCGGACATACTTGCGATCTCTCGGCTATCGCTCTGACTGGTCCGGCAAAATCTCAACACCCTTCAGCTATCTCTCGACCCGTGCAATTTTTCTCGGGCAAAAATCTGTATTCCCTCGGAAACAGTACAATTCAGATCGATTAGTCTAGTGTTACTCGATAGAAACTCAGCAGAAATTAGAATAGCCGAACACTTACCAAATTCTCTCGGACGAATCGAAGTGTTCTCGGATATCTCACGATCCGCTCAGAAATCGTTGGATAAAATCGGTGATTCCTCCAGAAAATCTCCAAATCAGAGCGAATGGTCGGATCAGATTGACAGAAACACATACAGAATACTTAATCTCTCGGTGATAGTCGGAATCGCCGGCGAAACTTTGATCTCTCTTGGCTAACTCTCGGAATAATCACAATCTCTCGGATAATCTCTCGTCTAATCTCTCTCTCTCTCGCTCTTTTTCTCTCAAAAAGTGCGGCTCTCCCGAGAAAAGTCACAGAAATCCATTTTTAAACTCGCAAAACCTAGATAACCCGGTTATACCCGACGTCTCTTGGTCCCAGTAAGGTTTATCCTGGTTAGCTTTAAGTTCTCACGGCTATCGCCTAGACTGCTCAACCATCCACGCGAGAAATTAGTTTTTATCTGACCAAGCTCACGGCCAACCGGCCCAGCCCATTTTTACTCGGCTAAAAATCATTTTCTCTCGGACATAGTCCACTTTCTCTCGGACATAGTCCACTTCTCTCGGACATAGTCCACTTCTCCCGGACAGAGCCATTTTTCTCTCGGATATGGTCCATCATACTCGGCCAATCCAGCCATCCTTCGACTATTTCCTAGTCATCCCTCGACTATAGTCTGAACCTCCCATCTATACAGATTATTCCCTTGACTGAACTCAAATTCCTTCGGGCAACCTCCTGTCCGGCTCGATCATTCCAGAATTTCTCGGATACGGATGCTACAACTCTTCCCCACTTAGTTTGGATTCGCCCTCGAATCTGGTTCTTCTTCCTGAAGTTTCTCAAACCATTTCGGGAACCTTGTACTCATCTTAGACTCTACTTTCCAAGTAGCCTGCTCATCCCCATTACAGTCCCAGACAACTCGGATCATCTTGACGCTCTTACCAAGCCTAAGCTCCTCTTTCCGGTCAACCACTCGGATCGGTCTACCTTCTACGGTCAGATCCTCTTGCAACTCCGAAGGTGGTTCAGATATCACAGTCTCACGTTTGGTTATGTGCTTTCTCAGCTGCGACACGTGAAACACATTGTGTTACGTACTGATTTCCGGCGGTAAGTCCAACTTATACGCCACTGGTCCAATCCTTTCCAGAATCCGGTACGGTCCCATGTACCTCGACTCAACTTAGTATCAAACGTTGCTCGGCTTTTCCCCTTGTAAGTCATAGCCTTCAGATAAACCAGATCTCCCACACTGAACTCTAAGTCCTTACGGCGGTTATCAGCATAACTCTTTTGTCAGTCTTGAGCCTCTTTCAGCTTAACCTTCAGAAACCTGATCTTTTCAGTAGTCTCTTCGACTATAGTAGGTCCTAACTCACTCCGCTCCCCCACTTGGGTCCAACATAGCGGTGTTCTACATGGCCTTCCATACAACGCTTCATACGGAGACATCTCAATGCTCCTATGGTAACTGTTGTTATAAGCGAACTCAGCCAACGGTAGATAACTTTCCCAGTTACCACCCCAGTCCAGTACACACGCTCTCAGCATGTCCTCTAATGTCCTGATGGTCCTCTCAGACTGACCATCCGTTTGCGGATGATAAGCAGTATTCATATGCACCTTCGTCCCAAACTCTTTCTGAATCTCTTTTAAAAATTGTGAAGTAAACTTCAGATCACGATCAGACATAATGCTCGCAGGCACTCCATGAAGCTTGACGATCTCATCGACATACAACTCCACCAGCCTAGCCAGTCCATCCATTTTCCTCTTGGGCAAGAAGTGAGCAGACTTGGTCAGCCTATCAACAATGACCCAAATCGCATCATGCTTCTTCAGAGACCTTGGTAAACCCAGCACAAAATCCATTATGATCATGTCCCATTTCCATTCTGGCATTGGTAAAGTGTGCAACAAACCACTAGGAACCTGATTCTCAGCCTTAACCAACTGGCATGTCTGACAGCTAGCCACCCACTTGACTACGTCCCTCTTCATCCTGACCCAATGATAGTACCTTTTCAGATCCTGGTACATTTTGGCCATTTCCGGATGCACAGAAAACCTCGACTGATGTGCTTCCCTCAGAATTTCCTCCCTTACTCTTTCACGTCCGGAACACACACTCTGCCATTCACAACAAGCGTCCCATTGTTGGAAGTTTGATACTCGGTCTTGTCACTCTGTGACACCTTATTCAGATTCTCATCCTCCTCTTGAGCGAAATTAATCCTTGTTAACAAGTCAGCTTGATCCGCAGCTCCCAAACCCAACGATTCCAATTCCTCAGACAAAACGTATAACCTTAACGTCCTTAGGAGATTCACAACTCCTTCCACATCCTTGGCAGAAGATACACTAGCCCTCCTCCGGCTCAATGCATCAGCAACGAGATTAGCCTTTCCCGGATGATACGCTATCTCTAAGTCGTACTCAGCGACTAACTCCATCCATCTCTGTTGCCTCAAATTCAACTCAGGTTGAGTGAAGATGTACTTCAAACTCTTATGATCGGTAAACACCTAAACTTTCCCCACCATACAAGTAAGATCGTCATATCTTTAACACAAAAGCTACAGCTTCCATCTCCAAGTCATGCGTAGGATAGTTCGCCTCATGCTTCCTTAGTTGCCTTGACGTATATGCAATCACATTCCCATGCTGCATTAGGACACAACCTAGTCCTTTCCCAGAAACGTCCATGTACACCACATATGGTTCATCCAGCTCAGATAAAGCCAATACTGGTGCACTTGTAAACATTCCTTTCTGCTTCAAGAAACACTCCTCACACTCAGCCGTCCAAACGAACTCAACATCCTTACTAGTCAGACGTGTCATGGACTGAGCCATACTTGCAAAGCCTTTCACAAAATGCCTGTAGTAGCCAGCCAATCCCAGAAAACTTCTTATCTCAGATGCATTCTCGGGTCTCGGCCAATCCACAATAGCCTTGATCTTTTCAGGATCCACGGACACTCCCTTGTCTGATACAATGTGACCCAAGAACCCAATATGCCGTTGCCAGAAGCAACACTTACTCAACTTAGCAAACAACTTCTGTTATCGCAACTTTTCCAGAATAATCCGCAAATGCTTCTCATGCTCTTCCGGACTCTTTGAATACACCAGGATATCGTCTACGAAGAAAATCACAAACTCATCCAAGTACTCCCTGAACACGCCATTCATCAAGTTCATGAATGCCGCATTTGCATTCGTCAAACCAAACGGCATGACCACAAACTCGTAATGACCATACCTTGTCCTAAAGGCAGTCTTTCGAACATCTGGTTCGTTTATTGGTATTTGGTGGTACCCAGAAGCTTAATCAATCTCCGAGAACCAAGTAGCACCCCTGAGCTGGTACAACAACTCATCTATCCTTGGAAGTGGATACTTATTCTTCACAGTTACACGGTTCAACCCTTGGTAATCGATGCAAAGCCTGAAACTTCCATCCTTCTTCTTTACAAACAGAAGAGGTGCGCCCCATGGTGAACTGCTTGGCCTTACAAAACATTTGTCCAAAAGTTCAGCCAGTTTCTTCTTCAGTTCAGCCATCTCGGCCGGTGCCATTCGATACGGTGCTTTAGATATTGGAGCCGTCCCCGGTTCAAGTTCAATCATGAACAGATCTGAACGAGCCGGTGGCATTCCAGTCAAAGCTTGGAAAACGTCCTCAAACTCTTGTACCACTGGAATATCTCCTAAATTCACATCCGGTCCAACCTCATCTATAGATATTGTCGCCAGATATGCTTCATGCCCTTTCTCTATCAGTGGTTCCGCTTGTATTGCTGACACAACCAAGCTACCAGAAGTCGGTCTTATCCCTTGATACACCAGAACCTTGCCATCTCTTTCGAACCTCACCCTTCCACGGTGGCAATCCAGATGCGCCTTGTACTTACTAAGCCAATCCATCCCGAGGATGAGGTCATAAGACTTTACATTGCAGAGTACCAAATCTGCTGGCATACAGACAGAAATGTTTTTAACCATTCCTAGTGAGAACATCACTTGGCCTCCAACCGCCCTCACTAAACCGAAATCCTCTCTAGGTTCCTTCTGAAATTCTCCCTTTCCAATCATCTCTGGATTCCCAAAACAATGACTCACTCCGGAGTCAAACAAAACATGGGTCTCTACCTCACCCATTAATAAGGTCCCTACACATTCAACCCATAGAATGCTAAGTCATTTAGCAGAACAGGCAGATAGAAAACAGGCAACAGACAGAACTCAGAAAACTGTAAGTACTAAAACACTCCAGTGATCGGTCGAGAAGCGCTCGGATCTCCACTCCCGTCCGCGGTCGATGCATACACTCTTGGCATGATGGCCTGCCTCTTGGCCGGCGGTGCCAGAACATCTCATGCACGCTTAGCTTGAGAAGCCGCTTGCCCAGCTGCCCCTAACCTCAGACAATCACGCTTGTAATGTCCCGGTTCTCCACAACTGTAACACACAACAGAGATGCTATCTCCATCCGACACTGTCACTATCCTTGTGTCTGGCTCAGGACAATCCCACACTTGATGCTCCCGGCTTCCACAACGGTGACAAGCCCCAGCTGAACGCCTACAAACACCCACATGCACCTTCCCGCATGATCCACACACGCTGCGGTTCCCACTAGACTTGGCTGGAACATTCCTCCCAAACCTGCGGTTCTGTCCTCCAGACAATTGACCACTCTTGGCCACAGCAACCACAGTACTCGCCTTTGACAAAGCTTCATCTTCTTCACAGCAACCACAGTACCCTCCAAGTAATGCACAGCTATGTCCTTCTTGTAACCCTCAGGACAGCGGATAGACTCGAAGTTCCGCTCCAGTCTCATCCTCAACTCATCACCCTCAATAGGTGCAGAACCTTCAGCAAAGAACATGGTTCCTAGCATCCCTATATGATCCAGAACCTTGAGGTAAGACGGAATCACCACACCCTGATCCGCTTCCCCAACTCCATCGACAGCTGCTGGTTCCACCACTTGGGGTGCCACTACCAGTGCCACTACCGACGCAGGCCCAACCACTGGTATACGCTCCAACACTTGAGCCAACAGCCCCAGAACAGCCTCCAACACAACCGGTTGTGCTCCCGCAGCATTTCCTGCCATGTTTCCAGAATTGACCGCAGCCACATTAGCAGCAGCAGCCGCCACATTCGCACAATTTGTAGCCGCATTCACTTGCTGGTCCCCGACCAGATTTCCAGTTCCTGAACTCTCAGTGACCTCATCACCATTCACTTGTGCTCTTGCAGTTCTCTTTCTCGGAGCCATCTGCCAAACAGAAAAACCGGTTAGCCCAAAGCTAACCCCAGACAAGAGTTTCACACTCTACAGAACCATAGACTGCAAGACCTGGCAATGAAAAGCTGGATATACTCTAACCCCAACTATGCAAATGAATTGTCCTAGAATCGACCATGCTCTGATACCAACTTGTGAGGACCCGGCCGTCTATCATTAGACCGGCCCGAACCTCACCGAGTCTTCTCTTGGCCAGAATACAATAACATGCATATTTTAAAACTTTTCTTAAACTTAAACAAGTTCAATTCATCAAAAGACATTTGGTTCCCATTGCATAATTATTCCAGAAACACTTAACAGAATTCGGATTCAATAATAGAAAACTAAACTTATCAGATTCAGTTTAACTCAGAAATGCTAACATCAAAGCCATAAAACAGAAAGTTCAGAACATTAATCCCAAAACCCCGTCCTAAGCCACCCCATCTCTTTACTTCCTTCCAGTCCGCCTTCAGAGCTACCCCTCCTAGACCTTATCTTTACCTGCACACTCAAAAAGAGAGGCATAAGTATTTGATAAATACTTAGTGAATACGGTCATCTCGTAACACCTTAGCCAGTATCAGGAAACGCATCATACTATCAGTTATACAATTCATATTACCACTTAGCAAGCAAGCACAGAAAACAGTACGGTCCTATGATCATCTCAACTACTTGTGAAGCCTCACAAGGCATATGTTCTGCTCCAAGCGAGAATCACACATCCCCTTGAGCTAGTAACTCGATCCAGACATTCACACAGCTAGTTAGACACCATGTATTGACCACGGTTCACACTTAACCATTCACAATCACATAAACATTGACCTTGCTAAGCAGAAACCACTAACTTACACAAGCAATCAATGAAAATCAGATAGCTTATCAATCAAACGATTCTAGATACAGACCACAGTCACGTACTCACCTTAGACACTCATATAAACATTTTAGTCAAATGAATCTCGGTGATTTCTTGATCAGAAACAGAAATACTCGGACACACTTGCGATCTCTCGGCTATCGCTCAGACTGCTCTGGCAAAATCTCAACACCCCTCGGCTATCTCTCAACTCGTGCACTTTTTCTCGGGCAAGAATCTGTATTCCCTCGGAAACAGTACAATTCAGATCGATCAGTCCAGTGTTACTCGACCGAAACTCAGCAAAAATCAGAATAGCCGAACACTTACCAAATTCTCTCAAACGAATCAAAGTGTTCTCGGATATCCCACGATCCGCTCAGAAATCCTCAGATAAAATCAGTGATTCCTCCAGAAAATCCCCAAATCAGAGCGAATGGTCGGATCAGATTGATAGAAACACGGACAGAACACTCGATCTCTCTGTGATAGTCGGAATCGCCGACGAAACTTTGATCTCTCTCGGCTAACTCTCGGAATAATCAGAATCTCTCGGATAATCTCTCGACTAATCTCTCTCTCTCGCTCTTTTTCTCTTAAAAGTGCGGCTCTCCCGAGAAAAGTCACATAAATCCACTTTTATACTCGCAAAACCTAGATAACCCGGTTATAGCCGATATCTCTTGGTCCCAGTCAGGTTTATCCCGGTTAGCTTTAAGTTTTCTCGGCTATCGCCTAAACCGCTCGACCATCCATGCAAGAAATTAGTTTTTATCTGACCAAACTCATGGCCCACCGGTCCAGCCCATTTTTACTGGGCTAAAAATCCTTTTCTCTCGGACATAGTCTACTTTCTATCGGACATAGTCTACTTCTCTCGGACAAAGTCCACTTCTCTCGGACAAAGTCCACTTCTCCCCGACAGAACCATTTTTCTCTTTGATATGGTCCATCCTCCTCGGCCTACCTAGCCATCCTTCGACTATTTCCCAGTCATCCCTCGAGTCTGAACCTCCCGTCCATACAGATTTTTCCCTTGACTGAACTCACATTCCTTCGGATAACCTCCTGTCCGGCTCGATCATTCCAGATTTTTTCGTATACGGATGCTACAGGACTTGACCAAAAATAACAAAATTTCCCAGGAAACAATTGTAAATGCGTGTTATACAGGAGTACCTGGTCATTTGGTTCTAAGTGTCTGGCAAGGATCTTCTTGTCATGATATGCCTTAGTCTTCTCCTTGTACAGCTTGGAGTTCTCATAGGCATGATGTCTTATCTCATCCAGTTTATTCACCTTTATCTGGCGCCTCTCTGCTGCAGGTTTTCAGTCAAAATTTATCTTTTTGATGGCCAAATTCGCCTTGTATTCAAGCACCACTGGAAGATGACATGCTTTCCCATAGAGCAAGTGGAATGGTGCCAAGTGGTGTTTTGAATGCTGTCATGTAGGCCTAAAGTGCATCATCTAGCTTGGAAGACCAATCCTTCCTTGTCTTTCCTACTGTCTTCTCCAGAATTTCCTTGATCTATCTGTTGTATACTTCAACTTGACCACTTGTCTGCCGGTGGTAAGGTGTAGCAACCTTGTGATGAACTCCATACTTCTGTAGCAGCTTCTCAAACACTCTATTGATGAAGTGTTTCCCATCATCACTGATCACAATTCGTGGTACTCCAAATCTGGGAAAAATGATGGTCTTAAATAGCTTAAAGACCACTGCAGAATCGTTGTTTGGACTGGTAATTGCTTCTACCCACTTGGATACATAATCCACAGCAACCAGGATGTATTTGTTCCCATAAGATGAAGGAAAGGGTCACATGAAATTGATGCCCCAGCAGTCAAAAACTTCAACATCAAGTATGAAGTTTTGTGGCATTTCATATTTCTTACTGATGTTTCCTCTCCTTTGGCAGACATCACAGTGAGATATGAATGTCTGAGCATCTTTGAACATTGTAGGCCACCAAAAGTCTGCTTGTAGAACCTTGGACACTATTTTGAAAGTAGCAAAATGCCCAGCATACTCAGAACCATGATAGTGGAATAACACGTCACGAACTTCAGCTTCTGCAAGACATCTTCTGTAGATTCCATCAGAACAATACTTGTACCCTTTGAATATTAAGTCTTTTCCTTTAATCAATCGTTTAATCATGCTTAGTTTATCTTTCATTGCATTTCATTCGGTTTCAATCATGAGTAGCGAGTAGTCTCTCTTTGGGTAAAGGGTTGAGGTGTCAAGGGTTTAAGAGGTTTAAGTTTTGTGTTTTTCTTGTTCTTCATTCCTTTTCTTCTAGGATCTTGGGGTCTTAAGGCTTAGAGAGTCTTGCAAAAGACCTCTATGATTCCAAGGCTACCTTACCTTGACCGGATTCAGATGTCCTAGAAAACCAGATCCTAGAGACTAATCTTTCCTCTCCCAAATGCCATGGTTGTAAAGGAGGTTAGTTAGACCATAGATTGAAATCTGTTTTTCTTGCTCTTTGATCTCTTTTTCCACCAAACGCCATGGGTTTGGAGAAGAGATTGAAGAAGTGAATCATACCACACGCCATGGATGGTTCATGTTTTGTTTTCAAAGCTTATAGAAAGATCATCAATGAGTAGATCTATGTGTTTTCAATTCAAAGCTTGAATCTTTGAACACTTTTGAATATGACCCTCGACCCTGAACCCTCTTTTAGCATTTTAAAACCTCTGTTTATCATTCTCTTGTCATAAAGCTTGCATCTTGTTCATTAGAAGTCATTTACCCTTAAGTTGTTAGATCGATCTGTTTTACTCGATTCAGTACTCGATTTTTAGTTATTAGTAGACTTGCATTTTAATTTCTTCTAGTGGTATTTAACCCTCTTCCAGGGATTTTAAAATAGTTTTGCATTTCATTTGGTCATTGCATTTAGTTTTCACCGATTTTACCAATCATTTTCCCGATCTGATTAGCTTTGCTTTACAATTGCATTCTTAGTGTTCTTCCTGCTTCCTAGGTTGGATTGATACCTTTTGCATACTATACTACAACTATAGGTTGCTTGAGCTTTGATATTCCTTGCTGTTGCAAAAATCCTAGTATCATAAGGCTCATCCGAGTAATATCTGCTAAGCTCCATCATGAATTTCTTCTTCTCATACCCTTTGAGGGTGTCAGGGACCTCATCTGCAGCTAGGTAATTCACAATATCAGCATTCCAAGGCCTAGAAGTTGCAACCGCAAAGATAGGCTGAGAGAAAACATCACGGAGGATCTGTTGAAAGAGTAGTGCAGTTCGCGACTAGTGTCGATCGACACCAGAAGGGGTGTGTCGATCGACACTAAGTCTGTGTCGACTGGATGTCGAGCTGGATATTGATCCTGCTCGATATTGGCTCGCTTCGAGGGTGGTGTCGATCAACACCAAGGAGGGTGTGTCGATCGACATTGCTTTTGTACCATGAAAAAGTTGCAGTTCTTCAGCATCTGGTTCCTGCAGTCTTGCTTCTAGGAAGTAGATGTTCTCCTCTGGCAAGAAATCATCAATAGGGACGTCTTCTTCAATCTTGATTCTTGAAAACTGATCGGCCACTCCATTCTCAATCCCTTTCTTATCTCTGATCTCAATGTCAAACTCCTGAAGTAGCAAAATCCATCTCAACAGTCTTGGTTTTGCATCTTTCTTCTGCATCAAGAACTTGAGAGCAGAATGATCAGTATGCATAATCACCTTGGCTCCAACCAGGTACTGTCAAAATTTCTCAAATGCGAACACCACAGCCAACAGTTCCTTCTCCGTGGTTGCATAATTTTTATGTGCTTCATCAAGGGTCCTGCTTGCACAATAGATGAGATGAAGCTTCTTTTCCTTTCCCTGACCCAAGACAACGCCTACTGCAAAGTTTGAGGCGTCACACATCACCTCAAATGGTAGATCCCAGTCAGGAGGTTGCACAATGGGAGCCCTCACTAAGGCCTGCTTGATCTGCTGAAATGCTGAATGACACTCTGCAAAAAATTCAAACTTCACATCCTTGCAAAGCAGAGCTGTGAGTGGTCTTGCAATCTTGCTGAAATCCTTGATAAATCTTCTGTAGAACCCAACATGTTCCAGAAAACTTCTCACTGATTTCACACAATTTGGTGGCTGGAAACTTGTCATCACCTCAATTTTTGCTCTGTCAACCTCAATGCCTTCTCCAGAAACTCTATGCCCAAGTACAATCCCATCTCTGACCATAAAGTGGCACTTCTCCCAGTTCAGAACTAGGTGCTTCTCTTCACATCTTGCAAGCATATGATAGAGGTTGTCAAGGCAGTCTTTGAAGGAGGAGCTATACACTGAAAAATCATCCATGAAGACCTCCATAAACTTCTCAATCATATCACTGAAGATGGAAATCATACACCTCTGAAATGTTGCAGTAGCATTACAAAGTCCAAATGGCATTTTGCGTTATGCAAAGGGGCCATAGGGACAAGTAAAAATGTGGTCTTCTCCTGGTCATATGGGTGAATAGGGATATGAATGAAGCCAGAGTAACTGTATCATCCGTATCCGAGAAAATGTAGAATGATCGTACCAGACAGGGCATTGTCCGAGGAATAATTGAGCCAAGGGTCGGATATTGGCTGGGAAATGGAGGTTCGGACTATGGTTGGGTGATGACCGAGGGAATAGTCGGTTGTGGGCTGGATAGACGAGCTGGATGGACCATATCCGAGGGAAAACAGGCTCCAGTCCGAGGGAAATGGGATTTATCCTGGGGCAGTGGGATTTATCCAAGAGTCTGGGAGGTTAGTCCTAGTGTCAGTGGACTGTCTCCGAGGGAGTAGGGGAAACCTCCGAGAGAAACAGAGGATTAGCAGAGGCGGGATGAGTTGTCCGAGAGGAAAAGGAAAATCCGGATGGAAAATGGAAAACACCTCGGATAAGGGCGGTTTATCCGAGTGGGAAGGGATTTGGGCCGTGGGCCAAGTGTTTGGTCGGTTATTTTGTGATTTATCGAGTGGATGATCGAGCCGGTACAGGGAATAGCCGAGGAAAATCGAATCAGACCGGGATAATCCTACCGGAACCAGGAAAATGTCGGATAAGTCCGAGTTAGCTAGGGTTTTGCGAGTATATAAGGGAATTTGAGACTTAACTCGAGGGTGTTGCGTTTATTTGAGCTAAATAAAGCAAAGAGAGAGTTTAGTCAAGAGAAAACCCTAAGAAAATCAGTTTATCCCGAGGACATCCGAGAGAGATCAGGCTATCGCCGAGCAGAACCGACCATTGCCGAGATAATCTGGTAAGCGATCGGATATTTCTCTAAGTGTTGAATTTTCATCGGATAACCTCGAGCTAATAGCCTTGTTTTGTGGGGTTTCTGAGGGAAAACAGAGTTTGGCTCGAAGAAAGGTGAACGGATCAAGAGAAGCCGAGGGGATAAGGATCGGATCGTACCATGAGCCGAGAGATTCTTAGGGAGATTGGATATCTTCGTTTTGGTGCGGTTTTCATCGGGATTTCTTCTGACCAATCTGTTTCCAGCCTTGTTTAAGGTGAGTGCGTGACTGTGGTTGGTGTCTAGGACCGTAGGATTGCTAGGGTTGAATGTTGCATGTTGAATGTGTGATTTTCATGTTATGTGTATAGAACTGATAAGCAATTCTTATGTTATGATATATTGTGGTGTTACCGTGGCATATATGATGTTTAGCTAACCTCAGGGTAATCCGGATCATGTACTAGCTTAGGGGATGTGAGATTCTCGCTGACGTAGACATGAGTCTTAAAAAAGGATTGATCTTGGTTGGTTAGGCTAGATGTTCATGGCCGTTTGATATTGTTATGTCTATTGCAAATTGATTGTGTTGAATGTTGAATCCGAAAGTATGATTGTGTGTTTGGTACTGACCAGGTGTTACGGGATGACCGTACTCACTAAGTATTTATAAAATAATTATGCCTCTCATCTTGAGTGTGCAGGTACTAAGCAGTAAAGGGGCGAGACCAGGCGGCAGTGATGGATATGGATGGATCGGGACTGGGTTTTATTTATGTTTAAGACGTTGTGCTTTGTCTTATGGCTTTGGTGTTTGATTATTTAGGTTGCTAGATGATCGTTTGTATTCATTAACGAACCATTGTGATTTGTTTAAGTTAACCCCGAATCCTGTTTAAGTGTTTTATGAAAGTTAAATGAATGAAATGAGTTGATCTATATTCCGCTGTATATTGATAAGAAAGAATAAGAATGAAGAAAAAGTTTTAAAATATGGCTAAGTATAGAAACGGATTTAGAGAATGTAGTGGGACACAGCCGCGGTACGGTTTACCGGGTTGGGTTACCACAGTAACCTCCAGGATACAGTAGTAGGAGTGATTTGCCAACCTCTCCAGCATCTGATCGATGAATGGCAATGGGAAATGATCCTTCCTTGTTGCAGCGTTAAGCTTCCTGTAGTCAATGCACATCATGTGCCCAGTGTTTAAAGAAGCACTAACAATAACAGGATATGTTGAGTTAGGTCCCAGAAAAGTATACATTAGACTTGCAGGGAGCTGTTTGAGTATGATTTTTGGAGCTTTTTCTTCACTCCAATTGCCCAGTTTCGCAGCTTTTACAGAGGTTCCAACCTGGTCCTTTTGTGCTACTAGCTGCATAACTTGTCCACTTGCATCCAACATCTTAACATACCCAACAGTAATGTCATCTAGATGCTCTGTCTCTTCTGCAGAAACTGTCAATGCTCTCTCCAAAGGGTCTGTGGGATACATCTCCTGAAAGATCTCTTCTGCAAGGCTGGTGACTATCAGTTGTTGGTCTTTTCATCAGCTTATCCATGTCAAAGGTCATCACCAAATCGCCAACATTAAGGGCTATGCTTCCTTTACTGACATCTATGATAGCGCCTGCAAAGGCTAGGAATGGTCTTCCCAAGATCAGGGGGTCTTTTGGTTCTTTCCCATAAGCTAGAACCAGAAAGTTTGTAGGGATCATGCAATCTCCCACCTTAACTGGTACATCCTCCAATATGCCTTCAGGAATCGTCACAGATCGATCTGCTAGGATAAAAGAGATCCTAGTTGGCTGAAAATCTGTCATACCTAAGCTGACAGCAACTGAATGAGGCATAAAGTTAACACTTGACCCCAAATCATATAAAGACCTCTCAAATCTCTCAGAAAAGATTGTGCAGTCTAGGACAAAGGTCCCATGATCTGTTAGCTTTTCTGGTATCTTGTTCTATATCACTGCACTGACCTGCTCTGAAATCAGAATTGTCCCTTGCTCAATCCCCAGATTATTGGTCATCATCCTTTTCACATATCTCCTGATCACACCTCTTAAAACTGGTGTAATCATCCTCTGTAAACTCTTGGAGTTACTCGAAATCTCCTGCACTAAGACCCTTCTTCTGCACCGGTTGCAGATTCTTTCCACTCCTCAGCGTAATGGCGTTGACAGAGAGTCTTGGGCTGGTATCTGTTCTTCCTAGTAGAAATCCATCTTGTCTTTTCATAGCTCCAGCAGTTTGAGCAACTTGAGTATCAAGAGTTTTGACATGGGTGTTCAGGGCTTCGAATTTGCCATTCAAATCCTGGTAGAGAGCATTAATCTTTCCATTGAAGTCAACTGTGATCTTTTGCTGACCCTCTAGTAGTTGTTCAAGCATACCTTCCATCTTACTTGAAGCTGATGGTGCAGGTGGTGATTGATAAAAAGAGGAACCATAGTTCCTGCTGAGGCTGTTGTTCTGGTAAGGCTTCTGATATTCAGTTTTCTGAAACTGAGGCTTGGGAGTGTAACAAGAATAATTCTGGTTCCCTGTGAAGTTGCTACTCTGATTATTCCCACTTAATCCTCTGCTTCTTTGCTGATTGTTGTATCTTTCACCCTGAAAACCAGCCTTATTGATGTAGTTGACATCTTCTTCTTCAAATTCCTCAGCTGGCTCAAATGTCTCAACTTCAGCAGCAAACTGAACAGACTTCTTACCCACCAGAAGGTTATGAACAGAGTCCAGCTTAACCTTCATCTCAGCAGCGAACTGATTATTCTCAGCATTCCCAGCCATCTTCTGTCTCTCCAAATCAGCATTTTTTGAACTGTTGCTGGAAGCCAGATTCTCTATCAATGTGATGACAGCAGTTGGGACTCTAGTGTTGAAGTTCCCATTGCTTGCAGCATCCAAAGCCATCTGTTATCCCCAATTAATGCCCCTAAAGAAGATACTTAACAACTGCACCTCATTGTAGCCATGATGTGGGCAGTCTCTCAAATATAACTTGAACCTCAGCCATGCTGCCTTGAAAGCTTCAATGGGACCTTGGGAGAAAGAAGAAATTTTCGTCCTCAACTCTTCTGATCTTGCATCATCATCAAAATTATTGAAAAAAGCGCTCTTGGTGTCCTCCCAAATGGTCAAAGAGCCAGGCTCTAATTGTTTCAGCCAATGAGCTGCATCTCCTCCCAAAGAGTAAGGGAAAAGCTTGCAGAATAAGAAATCATTGCTGACTCCATTGGCTTTAACACTTGTAGCCAGGTCTTCAAACCTCTCTATGTGGTCCATAGGATGCTCATGTGGAAGCCCATGGAAAGGGTGTTGACCCACAAGCTGGTAGTAAGCAGGCTTGAGTTCGAAGTCATTTATCTGAAAGGCAGGAGGGCGGATTGCAGCTCTATTTGCATAAAACTGATCAGGCCTGTTGTAATCTCCAAGGGTCCTCTGTTGAAAACACCCAGCAGTATTTCCAGCAGCTTGTTGTTGCACATTCTGCGCTACTGGTGGCACAACTTGTTCCTCAATCACAACACCATTCTCATCTATCTTCAGCCCTTCCTCATTCCTTCTGTTTCCTTCCCTGTCAACTAACGACCCTCATCATCTGTCCTCAAAACAATCGGTCTAACCATCTTAGTTTGCTTCTTGGCTTTTCTGATGGTTCTCTCCAACTTGGTGAGTTCATCAATGCCTAAAGTCACAAGCTCTTTATCATTGTTGCTTCTAGTACTGCGATTATGCATACACCTGAAACAGACAGCAGAGAAGTAGCAGAAGTTAGCAAATAGAATGTAAAAGCTTAGTCAAATTTCTAAAACTAAAAATCTGAAAGTAATAACTAAGTCCCCGGCAACGGCGCCAAAATTTGATATGCTCAAATTATCCCTTAGAGCTACTCGCTCAAATTAAGAGATCACTGTAGTACATAGGGGTCGAATCCACAAGGACTTAAGAATATTACAAAACATATTTTAGATTCAAATATAGCTAAGCAATCAATAACTAGTAAACGAAATGGCAAATAAAAGTAACAAGAGCAGAAGCGGATTATGGGTTCTTAAAATCAATGAGTCAAGGCGCTAAGCAATGGGAAATTCGCAGGTTGATGATAAGATGTTTCTTATGGTGCAATGATGTATCAAAATGCAACAGAGAAGTTATCAAAACTCTAATGCACACAGAGATGTAGTATAGTGAGCAAGAGAGGTATCAAACCACACATAGGGGTAGCAAGATCACTAAGAATGCAAGGGAATGAACAAATCTAAGCAGAATATGATAGTGATTGGTAAAATCTCTAAAAACTAAATGCAAGTGTCCAATGCAAAGCAAAACAATTTTAAAATCCCTGAAAGATGGTTAACTACCACGAGGAACAAGCGGAATAACTAAAATGCAAGGCTACTAATTATTAAAAATCGACTGACCACAGGATCGACCACTAGATCGAGCAACAAGGATCGATCTACTAAACATTTTCAAACAGAAATGAATCTAATGACCGGGATGCGAACAGAAAGCAAGAAAATGGTTAACAGAGATGCGAAAATACTAAGAAAGAGGGTCTAGGGTTGAGGATCATATTCGTGGGTCTCAAAGATCAAAGCTTGGTTTGTAAACGTTAGATCTACTCTTTCTAAGAGGTTCTCTAGGCCTTGAAAACAAAACAAGATCCATCCATGGTGTGTGGTTTGGATCACTCCTTCATTTTCTTCTCCAAACCCATGGCGTTTGGTGGAAAAAGAGATTGAAGGGCATAAAACATAGATTTCAAACAAACGGCTTAACTAATCCCCTAAACAACCATGGTGTGTGGGAAAGGAAGGATTAACCTCTAGGATCTGACTTCTCAAGGACATATGAATCCTGTCAAGGTAAGATATCCTTCTGATCATAGAGATCTTGGCAAGAGAGTATCTAAGCCTTAAGTGCTCAAACCCAAGAAAAGAAAGGAATGAAGAACAAGAAATCACAAAGCTTTAACCTTTTCAACTCTTTGAATCTTCTCAACCCCGAAACCCAAATCGACTACTCGCTACACATAGCTAAAATCAAAGCAAAAGCGATAAACAGAAAGCTATGCATGATTAACAACGATTAAAAGGAAAGATTGCTTAATATTGAAAAAGGTTCAAAGATTCTAAAACAAAGAAAAAAAACTTAAGAGTTTCAATGGCGAATCGCCTAAGGTGCAAGATGAACAAGGAAAAAGACAGAATGAAGGTTGGAAAAAAGTTGTCGCCACCTTTAGCCAATTTTAGCTAAAGGTGTGTACTGGTCCCCCCTTCGCTAGCGTCCAAGTACAGGCTGGACGGATAAGGTAAGTCTGGGAACGGGCAGGGAGCTCGATCTGGCTTTCGATCTTCGGCTTGGATTGGGTGACTTTGCTCGATCTCTGAGTCGATCTCGTCTGGATCGGGTAGGAGGCTCGATCTAGCTCTCGATCTGCATGGCGTCATTTACGTCCGTACTTCAGATCGATCTCCTATCTCGATCTCCGTCTCGATCCGTTTCCTTGCTTCGGCTTGGTCACTTGATCTTCTGGTCGATCTCTTCTAGATCGACCTGCCTTGCTCGATCTGCTTCTCGATCTCGGGTCCTTAGCATGCAATCCTGATTTCTCCAAGTGTCCACGAACTTCCTCACGAGCCTTAGCACGTCCACGAATCCTCCATAGCTTCAAAGTAGCCGAAAACAACCTGAATGTGATGCATAATGCAAGAAATATGCAAATGCTAATGCAAAAGTGCTCTAGGACCTAAAGTGATGCAAACTAGCCTAATGTGCAAGGTAAATGCATGAGAAACTATCTTATATGTATGCAAAACACACGAAATATGCAGCAATATCAACTCCCCCAAACTTGCCTTTTGCTTGCCCTCAAGCAAATAAAATTCAAAAAGGGAGAGCGGTTTTAATAACGGGGGTTTAAGCTTCTTGCAAAGGTGTCTTTCAAATGAATCAATCTCAATGTCCTAGTTCTTAATTCTAAGATGCAATGCACACGCTCATACTCCAAAGAACTTAGCCATACTCATCACACAATGAATTTCAAATCATGACTCTCCTATTCCAAACAATCAAAGAACCTTATCCTTTAACATTCATTAATGATCAAACCGTAAATCAAACTTATGCACTTTAAAGCAAAACACATTTGGCTAAAGGCGAAGGCTATGAGCATAGAATGATCTCATTTAAAAAGGGTTTTATAATGCGAAAGGGTTTCTCTCAAGAATGGTATGAACTTTATGCATAATGCTAAAGGTAAAGGCAATTGATGCATACATGATCAGATTGTCATCTACCCATACTCGCTAATCAATCATCCTAAAACCCCTCTTATTTCTTTTCTTTTAAGCTCACTCACCATCTTAGATACTACCCTTATCAGCAAAGCATTAGCTTAGCAAACCCCAAATCAAAACAGAAAACATCTTTACTCTTTAGGCTAGTGAAAAGGCTGAAAATATTTTAGCTCTTTACTTTTTTTTTGTCTTATTGATAGCTCTCTACTCTTTTTTTTTTATTTGGCACTTAGGCTCTTTTTTTTTTCTTTTACTTAAGAGCTATCTTATGAAATACTTAGAGCTTTTTATTTTTGAAAACAAAGCCTTTCACTTAAAACCTTTTATTCACTTCAATCACCAAAATGTTTTGAAACTGAAAGCATATAAACAACCCTTATGAACCCCAAACCTATCCTAAGCCTAAAAGTAGCTTCAAAATCCAAAGCTAGCAATCAAATGAGAACCTAATCATGTCGCCTAAACGTAACTCGTTATCCTAAGTTCAAACCGAAATGAGGCCTCACAATGATATCACACAAGAATACTTGGCTTGAAAGAAAGGTAAGGGTAATGGTGGGAGTTCTACTTAGGCTCACAAAGAGTGGTAAAAAGAGGAAGAGAGCCTAAATATGTATAAGATCCATGTGTTCATTTTCAAATGCATAAGAATGATATTTAAAAATCAAATTAGGGTTCTCACTTATTAGGACAATTTTCAAATCATGAATGTTCAAGTCAAGCCACGAAAATCAAAACAAGTGATCCAAGCATGGTAAGGACTTACTTTCAAAGCGTGAGCAAAGCATCAAACAACTACTAACTAGGGTATTGAAACAATTCATGAGCTTAAAACACCTTTTTAAAAAAACTTTAACCCCTTATGCAAATGTAAACAACCTAGATGCTTAAAAATTCTAGACTCAATCCTAAAATGTTTACAAAGTGAATGCAACTACATGAATTGTTTCTTGAAAATTTTTAAACATTTTGCCAATTTTTTTGTTCTTTTCTATGCCTTAGATGCAATGAAATGTAATGCAAAACTCAAAGAATGCAAATAGAAAATAAGAGCAAAATAAACATGTCAAATAACACACACACACTCCCCCAAACTTAAATGACACCGTCCCGGTGGCAAACAAATTCGAGAGAGTGCAAAAAAACTAAGCAGAAACAAAGAAAATATGAGTGGTATGTACAAGGGAAGGTTGTTGGTACCTTGGATCTAGTCTTGTCTGGAACTTGAGGATGTTCCAGATGAGCTAGATACTATGGCTTTGCCTTTGGACGCTGGCTCTTGGAGGGAAAGATGCGCCGGCTGGATGTTGCTTCCTTGAGTCTCACGAATGACAACTCCACCGGTTGAAAGCCTCCTCTTCTCCGGTTGGTGAACCTCCTCACTTTCAGCCTTCTTTGGCGAAGCTCCTTGAAGCGCCTTGACTTTCTTGGCAAGCTTCTTGATGACCTTACTTTGCCATTTGTTGATCTTCCTTTGCATCTCCACAACAGAAGCAAAGAACTTTTCTGCCTTAGTCCACGGCTCAAAATCGATCTTGGAAAGGACAAAGGCTTTGGGCATCTCATCATCCGTGGCAGGAGACTCTGATCTTGGGTGAGGAGCTTATTCAATGGCGGCTGTGGCTCCTAGAGGAGCAAAACACTCCTCTACGCTTGGGAGAAACTTGATGTTCCCAACTTCCAACAGCCTGGTTTCGTTCCTGTTAGGCAGGATACACACCCTCTTTTCATTCTCCGTGTCAATGAACAGATATGCAAAGAATCCCTCAGCTAGCGTGCGTCCCAAGCTGTCCGTATTCCTTAGGTATATCTCGGCCATGAAAGCTCTATCCGGAACAGGAGTGAAGACTTGAAGCGGTACACGAGCTTGCACGAACAATGGCGTGAGGAAGCCTCGAATGAGTGACGAGCTTGCCTTGCATCTCAAGGCATACGCCTTGTATTTCACCAGTGAAGCAGCTAGGATACATCCGTAGTTCACGTCGTCTCCTAATTGGTCTTCCAACGGCTCATCATTCTCATCCGGGTCACACACGAGATGCTTAATGCCTTGGAACAAGAAGCAAAGCTCCGTCTTGGTTACTGTGGGAGCTACTGACCGTCCACAGAAGGTGTTGGCGATCAGCTTCAACGTGTAACGCAGTACGGGACTCCTCACACTCTTGATCTTTGCAGTATTCGCTTTGTAGTCATCGTCGGCTATGATGTCCCACAGATCGTTTGCTTGAGTGAAAGAGGGGAACTCAACCTTCATGGCAGCAGCATCGAGGCCATAGGGTTGACAAAGCTCGGGGATTGAGAGACTGAAGGCTTGACGTTTGATCTTGAAAGAGATGTGGTGTTGAGAAGGAGTTGGGACGCTAGGGTTCTCGTACGCAAACTCCAAAGTGGCAAGGAAGTCGATTGTCACTTCGGGAAAGGTTGGGCAAACCATCTGTGACAAACACCTGAGCCCTAACTTCTGGAGGAGTTGATCAAAGTCCCCCAAAATCCCCATCTTAGACAGCAAACCTTTGTCCGCAAACTTTGTTGGTTCGAACTTCAGCCTTTGAAGCAGCTCCTTGTCTCGTTTCTCTTCTTTAGACCATATGACCCTCTCTTGAACAACCACTTCTTGACCTTCTCCCTCTTGTGTTGTCTCTTCTCTCGTTGTTTTGGGGGCCATGGTGCTTGAAACAAGATTCCCAAACAAGGGAATGAGCAAGGCAGCGAGAAATCGAGAAAGAGACAAGCAAGAAGGAAAACTTATAACTAATACCCTAGAAATTTGGAAAATTTATAAAAATCCTAGCAAGATAACAGAGAATCAGATATAGTTAAATCTAAAATTTTTCCTAATATCAAGATTGTTTTAAAAAATTTAAACCGCCCTAGCATCTAAAACAATCAAAGCGAATTAAAAGGAAATTTTCATGAAGATTTTCTTAAAGATTCGAAAATACCTTTGCAAAGATTGAAAGAGTATGCTGTTAGCCTTTAGGAAATAAAAATTCACACTCTCTTTTGCTTAAGAACTCGCGAAAACACAAATGGAAGAGTGTGAGAGAGGTTGAAAATATAAAGGCTAACAATTTTACAAAACCATAGGTAAAAAAAGTGGTTTTGTGACAAAAGTTGTGGTCAAGGCACATCTTTCATGGTCAAAGATGCTTGCCTTGACCACTTTTTAAATTTAAAAATTGGAGGAAAAGTGGAAAAGAGAGAAAAGAAATTGTTACCTCGGCATGAGATCGAGTCCATTTGGTCGATCTAGGACTCGATCTCATGCCCATAATGGCTTGGATCGAGAGGGTTGCTCGATTTGGGACTCGATTTGAATTCTATCGAGTCTTGGATCGATAGCACCTCTCGTTCCTTGATTTTTGGCACGGTGGCTAAGTCCTCGTGATCGAACTATGTTCTAGATCAGGGGTCGATTTAGGCTTGGATCGAGTGGCAGATCGAGTAGACTACTCGATCTATTTTTGAGGATCGAGTGTCTCGGTCGATCCACACCTCGTTCGCTTTTCAAGCTGAACGCATTGGCGGGTTCTCCTCTCATGATCGATCGTTCCACTCGATTTTCTACTCGTTCTCGTCTAGATTGACTGACTCCTCTCGATTCACTAGCTCGATCTAGCAAAGATCGAGCCAGGATGAGTCGATCTAGCACTCGATCTCTAGCCTATATTCGACACTCCTTACTCCTTTTGGATCCAAGATCATTGCCTGCAATCCTTTATACCTGTTCCTACACACTTAGAAGATAAAAACATAAAACTGAAAGAGAAAGAAAGCAAAAATATATACAAGATAGACATGGGAATACCTCCCAAATGCGTTTTCTTTAACATCTTTAGCTAGACTTTACTTGGTTTAGGCAGATGGTGGGTCTTGGAGAAGCATTGAAGTGCTCTTCTTGTCGAATGCACCGACCATGTATGGCATCACTCTGTGTCCGTTGACTGTGAATGCATTCCAACTCTTGCCTACTAACGTAACAGCTCAATAAGGCAATACCTCCTTGATCTCAAATGGTCTGCACCACCTTGACTTCAGCTTTCCTGGAAAGAGCTTAAGCCTCTAGTTGTAGAGCATACCAAGCTGCCTTCCTTAAGCTCCTTGTGAACCAGCTTCTTGTCATGAGCAGCCTTAGTCCGCTCCTTGTAGATCTTAGCACTATCGTATGCATCCAGCCGTAGGTCATCAAGCTCATGTAGCTGAATCAAACGCTTCTCTTGAGCTGACTTAAGGTTATAGTTGAGCTGCTTCACTGCCCACATTGCCCTATGCTCCAACTCAACGGGGAGATGACAAGCCTTGCCGTATAGAAGAGTGAAAGGAGTAGTACCAATGGGTGTCTTGAAAGCGGTCCGGTAAGCCCACAAAGCATCATCTAGCTTGGCTGCCCAATCCTTCCGAGAAGTACTCACTGTCCGCTCGAGTATGGCCTTAATCTGTCGGTTAGAGACCTCCACTTGCCCACTCGTTTGAGGATGATACGGTGTAGCCACCTTGTGCTTCACACCATACTTCCTTAGAAGGCCTTCAAAGACCTTGTTGATGAAATGGCTGTCACCGTCACTTATTACAACCTTGGGGACTCCAAACCGTGGAAATATAATGGTCTTGAAGAGCTTTACCACCACCTTAGAGTCGTTTGTAGGGGAAGCGATGGCCTCAACCCATTTAGAAACATAGTCAACTGCTATTAGGATGAATTTGTTGCCGTAAGAAGATGGGAAAGGCCTCATGAAATCTATGCCCCATGCGTCAAACACGTCTACCTCAAAGATAGGAACCTGAGGCATCTCGTTCCTCTTCGTGATGTTCCCTGCTCGTTGACAAGCTTCACAACTCTTCACAAACTCATGGGCGTCTTTGAAGATAGACGGCCACCAGAAACCGGCTTGTAAGACTTTTGTGGTGGTCTTGAATGAGGCTAAGTGACCGCCGTATGAAGAGCCATGGCAGTGAAAAAGAATGTCCTTAGCTTCTTCCTTTGTTACACACCTCCTGTATAAACTGTCCACACCCCTCTTGTACAAGTAAGGCTCGTCCAAAAAGTAGTGACCTACGTCTCTCATGAACTTCTTCTTGTGATAGTTGTCAAGATGAGAACTCTAAGAAATTCACAATGTCAGCGTACCAAGGAAGATCCTCTTCTTTGAAGCTCAAAACCTCTTTAAACTGCCCTTCTAGCCTTCCACAAACAGCCGTAGTGATCATCATGAGTTGTTCCTCTGGAAGCGAATCATCTAAGGGCAAAGACTCATTGATTCTCATCCTGGAAAGGTGATCTGCCACGCCGTTCTCTATCCCTTTCTTGTCCTTGATTTCCATATCGAATTCTTGGAGCAAAAGGATCCATCTCAAAAGCCTCGGCTTAGTGTCTTTCTTGGAATAGATGTACCTCAGAGCCGCGTGATCCGTGTAGACGATGGCTCTGGAGCCTACAAGGTATGACCTGAACTTCTCAAAGGCGAATACAACTGCCAGCAACTCCTTCTCAGTCATAGTGTATCTGGCTTGCGTGTCATCCAAGGTACATGAAGCATAGTAAATCACATGCAGCCGCTTATCTTTCCTCTGACCAAGAACAGCTCCCACGGCGTAGTCACTCGCGTCACACATAATCTCAAACGGTAGAGTCCAGTCCGATGCCTGCACTATAGGCACGGATACTAGGGCTTCCTAGATGGTCATGAAAGCATGAAGGCAATCCTCATCGAACACAAAGTCAGTTTCCTTGCACAACAGTCTTGTGAGTGGGCGTGCAATCTTGGAAAAATCCTTGATGAAGCGCCTGTAGAAGCCAGCATGGCCTAAGAAACTCCTCACTCCCTTGACATTAACCGGCGGCTCAAAACTCATCATGACCTCAACCTTGGCTTTATCAACCTCTATGCCTTTCTCTGATATCTTGTGGCCAAGCACGATCCCTTCCTTCACCATGAAGTGACACTTCTCCCAGTTAAGCACAAGATTCGTCTTTTCACAACGCTTTAGTACCTTGCAAAGACTCAACAAACACGCAGAAAAAGACGCACCATATACAGAGAAGTCATCCATAAACACTTCTACCATCTCTTTTATTAGATCAGAGAAGATCGACATCATACACCCCTGAAACGTAGCCGGTGCGTTACACAACCCGTATGGCATCCTTCGATACGCGAAGGTGCCATAAGGGCATGTAAAGGTCGTCTTCTCTAGATCATTTGGATGGATTGGTATTTGAAAGAATCCACTATGTCCATCAAGAAAACAATAGTAAGGATGATTAGCAAGCCTCTCAAGCATTTGATTAATAATAGGTAAGGGAAAATGATCCTTTGTAGTAGCAATATTAAGCTTCCTATAGTCAATACACATACGGTGTCCTGTAATAGTCCTAGTATGTATAAGCTCATCTTTATCATTCATAATGACTGTGATCCCTCCCTTTTTAGGCACCACGTGTACGGGAGAAACCCACGTGCTGTCACTTATGGGATAGATCACGTCAGCCTCTAACAGCTTAAGAATTTCTTTCTTAACAACCTCCTTTAAATTCGGATTCAAACGCCTTTGGTGTTCTATAGAAGAGGCGATCTCATTATCCAAGTGAATCCTATGAGTGCAAAGCATTGGTGAAAGGCCCTTGATGTCACTTAGAGAGTACCCAATGGCCTTCCTATACTTTCTCAGCTTATTTAGGAGCGAGTGCAACTCATCATCACTTAAGTTCTCATTCACAAACACAGGATATGTTTCATTAGGCCCTAAAAAACCATATGCTCGCCGTTTTGGGAGCTCCTTTAGGTCCACCTTTGGGGCTAGCAGCTCGCTCCAGTCCTCGTCGTGGCTCTTGTTGATGTTCACATCCTCAATAGCCTCCTTAGAACCCGAGACATGACCCAAAAGACTGCTTTCTTGAACCGTTGTCCCCTCCGAGATCGAGTCTTCCAGTCGATCTTGCACTCGTGCCCGGATCGAGCAATTTCACTTGATTCTCCTACTCGATTTAATTGGGATCGAGCAGGAGATCGAGTCCCCGTCTCGATCTTTTAACTGATCGATTGGCTTCCCTCGATCTCTCCATCGATCGTTTTGCTGGATCAACTGCTCTCAGGTCGATCACTTACTCGATTAAAATGGGATCGAGTAGTGGATCGAGTGTCTGAGTCGTTCTCTAGGCTGGATCGACCAGTATCCTCGATTTTCTTGTCGATTGCTGACTTGGATCGAGTGATCTTCTCGATTGCCTGATCGATCTCTAGGCATCCGCCTTCATCTTCTAGCACAACTTTCCTGGAATCAAGGAGATTAACGTACTCCTGAGCCCTCTGACCCATGAAACCGTAATCTCCTGGCTCCTTAGTCAATGTCAGCTTCAAGTGATCCTCTTGTGCAAGCTCCTCCAGCAGTTCATCCGCCAAAGCATCCAACGTCTCTATGTAGAAAGCTTGCCCTTCTATGGTGGGCTTCTTCAGAACCTCGTTGATATCAAAATCCAGCCTTATATCCTTACCCAAGTGTAGAGCTATCTTCCCGTTCTTGACATCGATGATTACTCTGGCGGTTGCAAGGAATGGCCTCCCAAGAGTAAGCAGATCCTTAGGTTCTTCATCCATTTCAAGCACAACAAAGTCTGTAGGCACGTTTACACCACTGACCCTCACTGGAAAGTCCTCAAGCAAACCCACAGGTAACCTCACGCTTCTGTCAGCTAGCACCAAGGAGATTCTACAGTTTTTGAACCGGGTAAAACCTAGCTTCTTCGCTATAGAATGGGGCATCAGATTTATACTAGCAACAAGAAGCTTCCTGGATCTCCCAACTTCTTGGGAACTATCTCCTTATGTATAATTGCGCTACATTCCTCACTAAGCACCAGCACCTCCTTGCCTTCTTTATTCTTCTTTGCAAGCATATCTTTGAAAATTTTTGCACATTTAGGCATCATTGCAAGGCAATCCACGAGAGGTAGCTTGATCTCTACGTCCCTTAGATGCTTCTCAAACAAGAGCCTATGCTTCTCTATAAGCTGTTTCTTGAAGCGACCAGGAAAAGGAAGCCTAGGAACATAAGGCGGAGGTATGTACTCATCCTTCTCCTCAGTTGCTTTCTCCACTTGCTTCTTTACGGCTGCTTCTTTACCCTTTGTTGGCCTCTATATCCACACGTTGTGGAAGTTGATCTCATCATCAGCCGATGGCTTATCCTCCCCCTCTTGAACCACAATGTCCTCATTGTCTTTAGGCGCAACCCTCGGTGGAAGCTCTTTCCCATTTCTTAGTGTGATAGCATTGGCGTATTCCTTGGGATTTTGCTCACACTTTCCCGGTAGACTATTTTGACCACTTGTACTTGCTTTACCCTTGAATAACTGCTTGATCTTGTTGTTTAGATATGTAATTTGAGTAGAGACGTCAGTGAGAGAGGAGTCTAAGCAGTTGTTCATCTCGGCGAACTTCTGATTTGTTGAAGCTTGCCCTTGAAGCAACTGCTGAAACATGGCTTGTACAGGATCAACTTGTTGCGGTTGCATCTGCTGTTGAGGAACAAAACCTGGAGGGTACATAGGAGTATAAGGTTTGTTTCCTTGCTGCTGTTGCTGTCCTTGGAAGTTCCCTTGCTGAAAACTTTTGTTGTAGGGCTCAAATGGCTTTGCTTGCTGAGCAGGGTACACTTGATCTTTAGGGTTCTCCACATTGGTGCTTCTATAGGAGAGATTGTTGTTCTGCTGATAGCCTTGTGAATACCCTTGAGGTTTGTAGTTGTTCTGACCCGCCACCCAATTGGTTTCTTCTTGACTCAACTCAAGCTCCTCTAAGGTGTCATCCGCTTCACCAACGAAGTGAACATGCTTCTGGTTAGCCAGCACCAGCTTGTCAATCTTCTCATGCAAGGACTTAAGCTCTTTCTTGTGAGACTCTAGCTCAGAAGCCCTCGGTGCACGGTCGTAGTCTTCAGCATAGTTGCCGTCACTCAATGCCATGTTCTCTATCAGCTCCATACCATCTTCCACTTCTTGACCAAGGAAATTCCCCTTACTAGCCATGTCAAGTAGCAAGTGGATCTTTGGTGAAGCTCCGCGGTATATTGTGCTTAGGAGAGTCTCTTCACTGAAGCCATGGTGAGGATACTGAATGGTGTAGTCCTTGAACCGCTCCATGGCTTCATTGAATGTCTCATTGTTCCTTTGAGTGAAGCCGCTGATCTCACTTCTCAACCTTGCTGTTCTGGTGCTAGAGAAGAACTTGGAGAGGAACGCCTTCTTACACTCAGACCAAGAGGTAATGGTGCTTTGTGGAAGGGTCTTCTCCCAATGTCTAGCCTTGTCTCCAAGAGAAAATGGAAAGAGACGCAGCTTGAAAGCATCTTTGGATATGCCATTAATCTTGATCATCCCACACACTTGTTCAAAGTTGTCAAGATTCTCCAAGGGGTCTTACATTGCTAATCCATAGAACTTGTTGTTTTGCACCATTGAGATGAATCCTGGCTTAATCTCGAATTTGTTGTTCTGTACAGGAGGAGGAGTGATCCCAAACCTATTATGATGAGTGTTGGGAGCATCTCCCGCTCCAATGATATGTGGGGGTCTAACCGCGTGGTGGGGGTTTCCATTACCTCTTCCCACTGGCCCGTGAGCTGGAGGAGGTCCCTCTGGATGTTCGTGCTCAGCCATCGCTTCAAAATACACTGAACCTTGCTGAACAATCTCCTCAAAAGCTCTAGCTTGCTCTCTAACTCTTCTTGATCATGCGTGTCCAAGCTGGTGAATTTTGTCCAAGGGCGTGAGTAAGTTGTTGTCACCCCTAAAACGTAGATTCATGTACCTGAAAGACACAAGTGTGAAAGTAGAGAAATCAGTAACTAACTTAAAGTAAAGGCTTAGTCTTTACCAAACCCCAAATCTTAATGTTTTCTATCCCCTAATTCATTGCCTATTAGGTCAATTTCCGCCAAATCCGAAGACCAGATGGATGATTCTTTGTCAACCAAGAGAGAGGGCCATCATAATGCAACACTGGAGGGCAAACGAGGTGTTTTTAATGACCTAAACAATTTACTTGGGGAGTTAGGCAGTAAAATGCACATGAGAAGGGAGGAAGGAATAGTTCTGAACCAATAAGAAGCTCCCACCTTCAGCTTATGGATAAGCTCTGTTTGGCAGGCCTAAAGTCTATGAGAAGGAGGCTAAGGCATAGGGTGAAAACGTGGCTAGCATTTAAGTAAAGAAGAGTCCAGATTCTACACAACTTAAGTTGTTACCATGGGTAACTTTTCAGCTATAAATACCACCCCCGTCCCTCTCATTGTTCTTTCCCACTCCTAAAACCTTTCAAAACCTTAGAGTGAGTGTGTGAGGCATGTAGAATAGAGAGCTTAGCCTCGGTAGGCCGCTTGGTAGTGTAGTCCGGTTCCGTGTCCAGTTCGAGGTGAGTTCCGGCAGTGGTGGACTATTGTGGTTGCTGTTCGTGGTGCAGTGTAGATCTCGGATCTGCATTGTAACACAACACTAGCCTCGGTAGATTAGGTTGTGTGCTTATGTGTATGTGTGTGACTAACGTGTGATGCAGGGAAGCTCGGATCTGAATAGATCCAAGTGTATACTAACGTTTCCGTGCAGGATCAGCCTCGGATCTGTTAGATCTGAGTGCTGCGAAACCCGTTTGGTAAGGTAACAGTTTGATACATGTTCGTGGGACATGTTATGATCCTTACTGAGTGATGAGAAGGGTGTAAGGAATGCCGGATCTCAGATCCATTTGCATGTTCCTTCACCGGATGAGTGAGTGTACGGTTTATGGTAAAACACGTTGCATGGCTGGAAGGTCATTTAAGTGGAGTTATAATAAACGTGCATGAGCGAGGTTCAAGCGTGAAGCTTGTAACCGTAAACGAGAGTTGGGACTAGAGAAGTTCTGGCTTAGCCGTAACTCTAGGGCGCTAACTTCTCGGAGGTTGTGTGGAGGTGTGTTGGCGTTTGATCAATTGTGGATCAACGCGGGTGTGAGGTATAATGGCATGAGATCCATTATACTAAGGAGTCATGTTGGTGGTGTATCCTTCATGACTTAGTGACGGTGTGGTCGGAGTTCCCCGCTCCCCATGGTTAGCGACGGACTGCTAGATGGGAAGACTTAGAGGAGTAACGGGCCTTGCTAGCCTGGCCGAGTACTATCCAATGGGATAATGGGAAACCAGCAGTGAGGCGTGGTTGTCCTGCCTGGGATGTGAACTCTCTCTGCGGCTCTCGGATGGAAACCCCACCGAGATGTGATTCGACCGAGGAGCTCCCGGGTAAAACGATGTTCCGGCTTGGCTTGTCTTTGTGATAGTCAAGTGGAGGGTGTTCATAGTAGTGATGTTCCGGCTTGGCTTGTCTTTGTGATAGCCAAGTGCAGGGTGTTCGCGGACGGGAACTGGCCGACCCACTTAGAGATATTTGTGTCCACGCGAGTGTGTTTGGTGTGAAAGTTAGGATAACGCTTGCATATAGATCTAAGATTGCATACTTCAGCTATTTATTCTTTGTTGCTTCGGCTATTGCTCGTTGTTTGGGGGTTCTTGGGGTTTTCTTTCTTTTAGTGGGTCCTGGACTCACTAAGTAATATTAGATTATTCATCCCCCCTTTCTCTCTTGCAGGAAACCTTAGTAAGCCGTTGGGATTAGAGGGTGCTGTGGCATTGACTGGAAGTACCAGATGGCGCTGGATGCAGCAAGTGCAGGAAACTTCAACACCAACAGACCAGAAGAAGCTGTAAGATTGATTGAAAACTTGGCCTGCAGTAACAGCACTAAGAATGCAGATTTTCAGAGAAAGCAGCAGGCTGGTTTGAATGATGGAAACCAAATAGCTGAAGTTAAGGCTAAGTTAGACAGCATGCACAGCCTTTTGGTGGGAAAGAAGTCAGTCCAATTCGCTGCAGAAGTGGAGAGTTTCGAAAATCCTGAAGAATTTGAGCAGAAAGATGTAAATTTCATCAATGGAGGGGGTTTTCAGAGCCAAAGGTTTGGAAATCAGCAATGGAACAGAGGCTACAACATCAATAATCAGCAGAGTACCTTTACAGGAGGACAGAGCAAGCCTGGTTACACTCCTAAAACCTTGTTCCAGAAGACTGAAGTTGAGAAACCTTACCAAAACAGCAGGAATTATGGTTCTTCTTCCTACCAAACTGCACCTCCACAAGACAATAAAATGGAAGCTATGCTGGAGCAGGTACTTGAAGGACAGCAGGAGATGACAGTGAACTTCAATGGCAAGCTAGATTCGCTGTATCAAGACCTGAATGGAAAAATTGAGAGTCTGAACTCTCACATGAAGAAGCTTGATGTGCAGGTTGCTCAAACTGCAGGAGCTGTTCAAAGGCAAGAGGGATTCCTTCCTGGAAGGACTGATATCAATCCCAAGCATCAGGTTAATGCCATCACAGTCAGGATGACAAAGAGCTTAAAACAGTGCAGAAAAAGAGGTTGAGTGCAGAACAGATCGTGCAACTCATGGAGTCTGAAGATGAAAATTTTTCTGTCTCAGAGGTGAGTGACGAGCGTCACCAAGGAGGAATGACGCTCGTCACCAACATAGAAGAGGATCGGGGGTTGTCACAGGTGAGTGACGAGCGTCACCCCCCTGGTGACGGTCGTCACCCACCCCACAACGAAGCTGCTTCGCCTGTAACTGCAAATTATGACCAGGAACGTGTCTATAAACCCAAAACACCATTCCCCAAGCATCCTAAGAAGTCTAAACAGGAGATAGAAGAAGCCAGATGTAAAGCTATGATAGACAAGCTGATGCTTGAGATCCCTCTTGTTGATGCAGTCAAGCTTTCACCAGCTCTAAGAAGGTATGTAAAGAGAAAGGTTGTGAATGGTGTAAGTCCTGAGGAAGGAGCATTGCTTACCAGAGACATCAGTGCAATTCTCTTAGGCACAGTTCCAAAGAAGAAGAAGAAGGTGACTGTTTCTGAACAAGTCAATACCATCACTCAAAGCAGAGTTCCAGAGAAGCTATCTGATCCACGGACCTTTGTGCTTGATTGCTCAATATCTGCAGGACGTTTTCCACACTCTCTATGTGATCTAGGGTCAAGTATTAACTTGATGCCTTTCTCTGTTGCTGCTAGACTTGGAATGACTGATTTCAAGCCAGCTGGGATCTCTCTCATCCTAGCAGATCGATCCATAAGGACCCCAGAAGGCATGTTAGAGAATGTTCATGTTAACATTGAAGGCTGCATAATTCCTACAGATTTTGTGGTTCTGAAATATGCTGAAGAACCTAAAGACCCTCTTATTCTGGGAAGACCATTCTTGGCTACTGCTGGAGCCATCATTGATGTTAGAAAGGGGAACATTGAGCTTGATCTTGGTGATGTTGTCATGAACTTTGACATGGATAAGTTAAGAGGTAGTTCTACCATTGATGGTCAGACCTTTTCTGTAAGAACTTCTAGAGATAAAGAGACTTTCATGGAGCATTCAGAAGACATTATTAGAGACTGTGGGTGGGATAAAGAGACTGTCATGGAGCATTCAAGCAACGAGATTCTCGTAGAAAGCTTGGTGTTTCTTTTGATGATTCTGCAGGAAAAAGAAGTATCCCACCCACAGTCACGACCCACTCTGCTGATGTTCCTCACTTCCTTGGAAGAATCCATGCATCTACTGCCTATAAACCACCATGGATGAGGAGACATTCTTCTCCAAGGCATTCAATGCCACCTTCTGTTCCACCAGCTGTCTGAACAGCATTCAAAGTCGAGCTAATGACTTTAAACAAGCGCTTAGTTGGAGGCAACCCACTGGTAAATTTTCTTTTTCATATATTAGTTTAGTTTTCTATTACATAGCTAAAAAAAAAACCCTAAAAACATGAGAAAAATCGAAAAAAAAAACAAAAAAGAGTCACTTTGTTCAGTTTGCTTGGATGATGTCTTGTGAACTTGTTGGATCATGTATTATGCTTTGTTTGGATGTTTTGATGTGTGTTTTTAGTGCTCTTACAGTCTGACTTCGGAGTACACATGATGGCATAGCATTTAAACATCCAACATGACGATTTCTGAAGTTTCAGAGTAGTGACGCTCGTCACCAATATGGTGACGCTCGTCACCAATATGGTGACGCTCGTCACTAGCTCCTTCGCGAGGTACCACTTTTCCACCTTGGTTCTACAACTTCTCATGCTTCATTTTGACCAACTCTTGGCTTATTAACACTGGGGACAGTGTTGTTTAAGTCTGGGGGAGGTGGTTACTGACGTTGTGTGCTTTGTGTCATGTTTATAGAGTCTTAAAGTTGAGTAAAAAACCTGTTTTTCTAGAGTCAAAAATTTGAAACTGTTAGTTTTTCTTGGAACTAGCCATAGGACGTTTTTGCTGATAAGAACCATTGCCACAGTAGTTGATTATAAGTCTTACTAAGTTGAAAGTCATAGGTAGATCAGTCTAGCAATGAAGGTTTAGGTTCTTAGAGAATTTGGAAAATTTGCTGTTAACTCCACCTTAATGAACTTTAAACTTCTTGTCTTGGTGATTGATTCTTATTGATCTTGATTCTCTCTTTAAGCACTGACAATAAGGTTAAAATACAGTCTCTCTTTGATTTTCCCTGATGTAGTTTTTAAAAAAAGATTAAGTCTAAAGAATGGTGCATTCATGACCCTGTCTCCTCACAAGGAACAACAGTAGTGAACACACTCACGAACCTGTCTCCTCACAAGGAACACAAGTATTGAGTAGCACCATATCTTAGACAGTAAAAGTTGAGAAAAAAAAGAAGTGAAAAATCGAAAATATCCTAAGGAAAAAGATTAAGGGAAGAGAAAATAGGAGAGTTGTGTTGAGATTGATTTGTTCAGTTGTTAGGAAGGGAAAAGAATCTGTAAAGTGATTAAGATGATAGAACTTTGATGAGATATCACACTTAGATAAAAATAAGGAGTTGACAGTAGAAATTTCAGATTTCTTGAAGGGATTTGGACTGGACTTGAGAGATTTGCTAAGCTTGTGATGATTAGGCTGAAATTTGATCTTGTGTTGACTATGTGGTATATAGATTCGAAAGCTTTAACTAGTGTGGTGTTTCTGATGACTGACTGACTGTTTCTTGTTTTCAAACCTCGACCCTGTACTCTATCTGATGTTTGCTTGAGGGCAAGCAAAAGCTAAGTCTGGGGGAGTTGATATATCATGGTTTTTATGGTTTTTAACCATGATATAAGTCCTTTTTATTGAGTCTTTTTGGTCTTTTTAGAGTCCTAGAAGAGTCTTTGCAGGTTAAAGCATGTCTGGAGCATAATTGGAGATTTTGGAACCTTTTGGAGCATTCTGAGTTGAAGCCACGAAGTACCTAGCTCGAAGAAGAAAGTATGCCATATGGTGACGCTCGTCACCAAGCTGGTGACGCTCGTCACCCACCAAGGAAGGAGGTCGTGGCCTGTTTTTAAAAGATTGAGAAGAAATTGCAGTTTTGGCCCAGAAGTTCCAGTTTTTGCAAAAAGGCCCCAGATCGTGTTTTAGCTTGTATATTAGGTTTTTCAGCCATTCTTTTGGCAGATATCTTGTATCTTATTATTTTAGAGAGCTTGAGAGGGAGATTTGTAGCAGAGCTTTTGGAGAGACAAATCAGACTCCTTCAGAGCAGATTTTGAACTCCTTTATTTCTATTTCTTATTTCTTTTATGCAATCTATTCTTTTCATGATGTTTTCTCAAATCACCATGTCTGAGTAGTTTGTTAGTTAAGTTAGGGCTTTTCAAAGGTTGAAGAAGAGTTTGTAGAATTGCTAAAAACTTCTAGGAAATTCATTGGTTCTTCATCTGTGCTTGCATTCATATCGATTACTTAGACACATCATCTGGATTTCGAAACCTTAGGTTTTTGATAGATGTGAGAGCATTATTTATCACCTGAACTAGTATTAGATGAGCAAAACGCCCTAGTACAAAGAGATTTGGATTAGGAGTTTTGTGAACAATTGAACCTGATCATTACTGCATGTTTAGGTTGTTAGGGTTTGCAAAGAGATTTGAAACTCTGTGATTTAGACATAGATAGCTTCTGCAATGAGAATTGATTAGTTATATCTTTGCAATTCATGTTCAAGACGGTTTTAATTCATTCCTGATTGCATGCATTCTACACTCTCAGATTCAACCTGCGAACTGTCCTGACTTAGCGCCTTTAGCCTTCTGAACTTTAAGAACAAGCATAAAAACGCCCTCTTGCATTTATTTTACTATTTTGCATTACATTCATTATTTATCGCTTAGCTTAATCTGAATCTATAATCGCTAGTGTGGTTTACATACTCCCTTGGGATTCGATAACCCCTTGTACTACAACTGCTTTTGCTGTGCACTTGCAGTAGTTTTATTTGGGTAAAACCTGACCCTATCACTGACCTATCGAGTGAACCTCGGCATTTTGTAGCGTCTCCGGTCGGGAAGGGTCCTACTCCGAACCGGGGGTGTTACAGATAGGGTGACCAGATTACAACCGATTTGTTTCTATCGGTCACTATCTGATCGATAGGGTGACCGATACATCAGTTGCATTCTTGACCGATGGTCTGATCGATAGCTTCCTATCGGTCTTGACTTGATCGATACTTTGACCGGTGGGATTCCAGAAACGTCTTCCTTGGCTCCTCTTGCTTTCTTTTAGCTTGGCTAGCCTCCTGATCCACTCCCACACTTACTCCTTGCTCATTTCAGCTCTATAAGCACCTAAAACATTCTTTTTGCAAAGAAAATGCAAACTACATCCTAAATGCAACCTAAAAGGAGAAGAAAATGGGACTAAAGATGAGGAAAACATGAAAAAGAGAACCAAAATATGCACTAAATTCAAGCCTAAATGATGCAAATGTATGAGATATCAACACCCCCACATTTGCATTTTGCTTGTCCTCAAGCAAACAAGCTAAGACAAATGGAGGATAAGGTTTAAAAGTGGGTATTTAAATCCGAAAGTGCAAAGGTAAAGAGATAAAGTCAACATTTAAGTGCTTAGTTGTAGGATGCAAATATAATCAGATATACTAAATGCAAGCCTAAATGATGCAAATGTATGAGATATCAGGTAACCAAACTGAAATGGGACCCGGATGTAAGCCTCGGTGCACGTAATGTCCCCTCTTTCCTTGACCCCAAAATTTTTAAATTCGAAAAAGAAGATTCCTTGGGATTTTATTTTTATCTAATTCATAGTGGCCTATATATTCTCGTCCCTTTTGCATTTGCATAACCATCTTTTGGCTATCATCTCTCTCCACCACGAAAATTTTATTCTCATTTGTGGCATTTAGTTTTTTTCTCCAGTGCATTCTCATAAACATCTGCTTCACAGTCATCTTGCAAGGCACCTTTTTATAGCTTAATTTTGATTTTCTATTGAATTAAGCATGTGTTTTCATATCTATCTTGCTTTGTTTATGTTTTAGTTGACTTCTGAACTGCATCTAGGATAGTTCTTAGAGATTATAAATGCTTGCTGCATTTTAATTGTGGAGATTTAGGAGCTTTTGATGTTTTATGCAATTTTATCTTAAATCTTTGTCTAGCTTCATATATTTTGACAATTGCTTATTGAATTTTTCTTGAGCTATAAAAATTGTCTTAATTCAGTTTAGTTGTTCATTGTCATCTTAAAATTTTTTAAAAAGTTTCGAAATTGTTTGGGCATTGAAATAATTATTGCATGAATATGTGTTAAATTTGTAAAATTCTAATCTATCTTTAAGTTTTGCATTTTCAGGAACCATGTTTCAAGAGGATTAACAATCTTTGGCTTAGACCTATGAAGCTCAAAGAAAGGAAATGGAACAAGGGAATAGAGTGGTTGTTGAAGAGGAAGAAGAAGAAGTCCCCCAAGGCAAGTAATGCTAATTTCTAGGCATCGAATCAGCAATCAAGTAAGATAAACCCAATCTCTTGGTGATCATCCCTTTACTAATACAACTTAGCAAAAACTAATTCCCATTAGTGCTAGACTCATTAGCAAGCATGTTAAATCAATTTTATGAAGCCAAAATATCCCTTAGCCAGTGAATTCCTTGAGCTAAGATAGATCAATCCTCTAAAAGACATGTTCAACATTTCATCAAACACTTGGTGGGCATAAGAGAAAACTATAATATAGGTTTAAGTGATCAAGATAAACTTAGCATCTAAACAGTCTAATAGAGAAATCAATGGTAACAAGCATAAACAAACAATAATCAATGCATAGAATCGCTATGTATGAAGAAAGAATGGTTAAACATGATTAGGAAGAAAGATTAAGAAAGATTAAGTATACAAGTGCAGCAACTTATATTAAATGATGAAACTTTGTTCTTACCGATCAAAAAAGTAAAGAGAAATAGGGTTTGAAAGCAAGAACAAAGGATGTCTAACACTTTTAGGTCTTTACATATTTATAGTAAAAAGCATGGGACCCTGAAAGAGTGGTAATCTTGTAAATATTTGGACTTCTGGACGAGCAAATATTGGGCTCAGTGGTCGGTATCATGCTTGATGTAGAGCTTCTGCTGGTTTGGATGTCGGGCACCATGCTTGATGTGTTTCTTGATGTGAAGACAAGGACTCTTCCTGAAGGTGTATGTTGGGCATGCCTTCCCCAACATCTTGCTCGATGTAGAACTTTGATTGTTCTTGCAAGGTTACATCGGACACACCTTGCCCGATGTGGTGCTCGATGTAAGTGTCATGTCTCTTGGATTTCAGGCATACTGCTCGACGTGATTACTGATATGAACCCCCTCCTTGGCTAGTGGTAGATGTCGGCCATATTGCCTGATGTGCAGCCCGACATCGGCTCCAAAAGTTTACCTTTTTAGCTCTTCTTTGTTCTCCTCTGCTGGGACCTCTTCTTGGATCACTCCTACTCTTCCACAATGTCTCCAACAGCTCCTATTGTACGTAAAAACCTTACATATGCAAGGAAAATGCAAACTATATCCTAAATGCAACATATGTCTCTAAGATAAGGAAAATGGGACAAATGATAAGGAAAACATTAAAGAAGAAACAAAAATATGTACTAAATGCAGTCCTAAATACAGTCCTAAATGGTGGAAATATAAGATACATCCACTCCCCCAAACTTGCCTTTTGCTTGTCCACAAGCAAGAAAATTAAGGCAAGAAGGGAGCGAGGTTTGAAAGTGGGTGTTCAAATCCAAAAATACTTAAAAGAGAAAGATCAAACAAATATCCTTGTAATCAATTTTAAAATGCATCATTCAAACTCAATGTACTATAAAAAACCTAGCCATGCTCATCACAATTGATATGCTCAAATTATCCCTTAGAGCTACTCTCTGAAATTAAGAGATCATAGTAATACTTAGGGGTCGAATCCACAAGGACTTAAGAATATTACACAACAGATTTTAGATTCAAATATAGCTAAGCAATTGATAACTAGTAAACGAAATGGCAAATAAAAGTAACAAGAGCAGGAGTGGACTATGTGTTCTTAAAATCAATGAGACAAGGCGCTAGGCAAAGGGAAATTCGCAGGTTGACTTACATCGCAGACCACAGACTGAAGGGATTATTTGTTAAAAACCATTCTAGAGCTCGAAAACACGAATGTAAAACCAATCGACTTCCGTCGCAAAGATTATCTATGATCAGATTCTAGAATTCCAAATTTCTTTGCAAATTCTAATAACCTAAGCAAGATTATGGTTCAGGTTCGATATGTTCACAAAATCACTAATCCAAATTCCTTTGCAATCAGTTATTTGCTCATCTAAGATAGTTCTGGTGATAAATAATGTTTTCGCATCTATTGAACAACCTAAGGTCTGATTTCTAGGTGATCAATCTTAAAACCAGTGTTAAAGCAATCTAGATGAAGAACCAATGGATTTATCCTTCCAGTATTGCAGTTCTAATAATTCATTAGCAACCCTTGAATAACCCAAAACCTAACTAGCAAATTACTCACACATAGAAATTGAAACACAAATCATGACTGAATAATATTGCATTAAAAGATAGAGTAAAAGACAAAGGGGGTTTGAAGTTCTTCTCTAACAGAGTACAAATTTGTCTCCCCCAAAAGCTCTCAATCTAATCTCTCTCTTAGTCCCAATGAAAACAAGATAATCGCCTAACAATGGCTTTCAAAACCTTAATACAACTCTAAACACGAGTAGAGCAAGTTTGCAAATAATAGGAAACTTCTGGGCCAAGTTGCAATTCATGAAAGAGTTTTTAAGACTCTTCTTTGCGTCCACGATCGGTGTCGACTGACACCAAGGAGTGGTGTCGATCGACACCCTGCTCCAGAATGCTCTCCGACTTGGTCTTTTCAGTATCAGCTTCGACATAGCTCCAAAAGGCTCCAAAATCCACAATTATACTCCAAACGTACCTAGACCTGCAAAGATTCAAAAAGACTCGAAAAATACCAAAAAGACTCTATAAACAAGACTTATATCATGGTAAAAAACACATAAAAACCATGATATATCAACGCCTCCAGACTTAGCTTTTGCTTGCCCTCAAGCAAACAGAAAACTTAATATAGTGTCGAGGTTTGAAAACGCGGGAACTCACTTTCTCATAGATCATTGGTTCAACTGTTCATCTTGTAATCCACACACTGCATTTCTTAAACCAAATTGAACCACCATGTACTTCTCATTAGACATTCACAGCATCCCATATTCAACACATAAATTCACAGCATTGTCCAATAACTATCATTGCAAAACCTCAATAGCAGTCTACATATTGAAGAACCTTCTAGATTCATTCCCACACTATACTTAAATAAATTTGCACTGCAATCTATCAACCTTTGGTACTCTTTCTCTCCCCCATACTTATTATTTTCTAAAATTTCATTATATTATTCAGGTGTAGGTAAATAATGGTATCACGGGATAATCTAACCTTACTTACACCTGTGATCATCTCTTAAAAATAAAATACTGGGATCATTGGAAATTTTTCTACCCTTCACCCAAAGAGAATCATATCAAGTTTTCGAAATTTATTACATTTTTTTTTTATTAAACAAGGGAGAGGAGTGCCATTACTTTTCAAACATTGCAGGCAATTTATCAGGTATGAATGAGGAATCAAGCTCTATGAATATCAGACATACTAACTCAGTCTTTTTGAAGATCAAAGTTAAGTGGACATGCTGGAACTATGGATGTTTCTAGTTATCTGGTCAGCCTAAGAATTTTTCATTAGTTAGAAACTGGTATTAATCATGCATCAATGGTCACTCAGATGAAACAGTTAACACAAACAATCAAGAGAAAGGTCCTAGTTCCCAACTAATTTTGACTAAATAAAACCGGTTTTGACTCAACTTTAATGACTCTAAAAACAAAACACAATATACAAAATGTCAGCAACGACCTCCCCCGGACTTAAACAACACTGTCCCCAGTGTTATCAAGCATGGAGGTGGCAAAAATAAGCAATGAAACGATTTGTACATGAATGAGAAGATGGTACCTATGGTTGGTGTTGATCGACACTCAGTCCGAATACAGAATGTGATCGACCCAAACATGTATATTGTTGCAAGTTAGATTGTTAGCTGAAGTCCTCCCGAGTCAAGACTGTTAGGAACACACAAGCACACAATTAAAAGCAACAATACAAATGCATAATCTCATCAGTTCAAACAAGTTTCAAAGCATAACCAAAGCTGACAAACTGACTCAAAGCAAAAACATGAAAAACTGACTCAAAGATAATGAAAAAAGAACAAAGGAAAAGGGAAAAGTAACCATGATAGATAGAGGAACTAATCTTCATCGCGATGAGGCGAAGAAGGTAGAACGCAGCCACAGTTCAACAGCACCAAGATGGCGTTCCAGAAGCTCTGAACACTCTGAACCATGAATCACTGAAAAGCGGCCTGCCTCATCGGAATGTCAGGAACGTCAGGGAGCGTGTGTCGCCTAATCGGCTCAGGCAGTGCAGGAGCTCGGGACGCACTCGATCGACGAGATGGACCTCCAGCAAGGTCCTCAACCAGTGCGTCCTCTGCAGAAGAAGCAGCAGCTCGTGAAGATCCTCCTCTGCGCCTAGTGGCTGGCGCGGATCGAAGCAATGAAGCATCAGGCTGAAAGCTGAGGAGGTCTGGCTGAAGTGTAGTGAGAGCAGGATCAGGTAGCGGAATCAGACATCGCTTGCCACTGGCGCTAACAAAACTCCATAGCATCTCATCTCCCTTGATCCAGTGGGTCCTCTTCAAGTAGTCAATATCGAGGAGGTGGCGCTCAATGACAATTCTGCAGGTGGGGGTGTCAATTCTGCAGTGGCGGAATATGGGAGTAAGAAGACTACCAACACTCTTGGGCTTGCTGCGGGCTCCTGAGAACGGCTTAGTCTTCAATGAAGCCAAGTGATGAGCAAAGATGGTGCCCATGTTGACATCATTGTCAACCTCATACTCCTCTATAAGGATATCCCAATGCCATAGTAAAGCAAAGTCAGCTCAGAAACTCTCATGTTCCCCGGCTCAGACTTGCACAGAAGTGTAGAGGAGATGAGACGGGCAACTATGCGCAGCAATGGATGGCGCACATCAGTCTGAGTGGATCCGCAGCTCCCAAACCCAATGGTTCCAATTCCTCAGATAAAACGTATAACCTTAACGTCCTTAGGAGATTCACAACTCCTTCCACATCCTTGGCAGAAGATACACTAGCCCTCCTCCGGCTCAATGCATCAGCAACGAGATTAGCCTTTCCCGGATGATACGCTATCTCTTAGTCGTAGTCAGCGACTAACTCCATCCATCTCTGTTGCCTCAAATTCAACTCAGGTTGAGTGAAGATGTACTTCAAACTCTTATGATCGGTAAACACCTAAACTTTCCCCACCATACAAGTAAGATCGTCATATCTTTAACACAAAAGCTACAGCTGCCATCTCCAAGTCATGCGTAGGATAGTTCGCCTCATGCTTCCTTAGTTGCCTTGACGTATATGCAATCACATTCCCATGCTGAATTAGGACACAACCTAGTCCTTTCCCAGAAACGTCTGTGTCCACCACATACAGTTCATCCGGCTCAGGTAAAGCCAATACTGGTGCACTTGTAAACATTCCTTTCTGCTTCAAGAAACACTCCTCACACTCAGCCGTCCAAACGAACTCAACATCCTTCCTAGTCAGACGTGTCATGGACTGAGCCATACTTGCAAAGCCTTTCACAAAATGCCTGTAGTAGCCAGCCAATCCAAGAAAACTTCTTATCTCAGATGCATTCTCGGGTCTCGGCCAATCCACAATAGCCTTGATCTTTTCAGGATCCACGGACACTCCCTTGTCCGATACAATGTGACCCAAGAACCCAATATGTCGTTGCCAGAAGCAACACTTACTCAACTTAGCAAACAACTTCTGTTCTCGCAACTTTTCCAGAATAATCCGCAAATGCTTCTCATGCTCTTCCGGACTCTTTGAATACACCAGGATATCGTCTACAAAGATAATCATAAACTCATCCAAGTACTCCCTGAACACGCCATTCATCAAGTTCATGAATGCCGCATGTGCATTCGTCAAACCAAACGGCATGACCACAAACTCGTAATGACCATACCTTGTCCTAAAGGCAGTCTTTCGAACATCTGGTTCGTTTATTGGTATTTGGTGGTACCCAGAAGCTTAATCAATCTCCGAGAACCAAGTAGCACCCCTAAGCTGGTACAACAACTCATATATCGTTGGAAGTGGATACTTATTCTTCACAGTTACACGGTTCAACCCTCGGTAATCGATGCAAAGCCTGAAACTTCCATCTTTCTTCTTTACAAACAGAAGAGGTGTGCCCCATGGTGAACTGCTTGGCCTTACAAAACATTTGTCCAAAAGTTCAGCCAGTTTCTTCTTCAGTTCAGCCATCTCGGCCGGTGCCATTCGATACGGTGCTTTAGATATTGGAGCCGTCCCTGGTTCAAGTTCAATCATGAACAGATCTGAACGAGCCGGTGGCATTCCAGTCAAAGCTTGGAAAACGTCCTAGAATTCTTGTACCACTGGAATATCTCCTAAATTCACATCCGGTCCAACCTCATCTATAGATATTGTCGCCAGATATGCTTTATACCCTTTCTCTATCAGTCGTTCCGCTTGTATTGCTGACACAACCAAGCTACCAGAAGTCGGTCTTATCCCTGGATACACCAGAACCTTGCCATCTCTTTCGAACCTCACCCTTCCACGGTGGCAATCCAGATGCGCCTTGTACTTACTAAGCCAATCCATCCCGAGGATGAGGTCATAAGACTTTACATTGCAGAGTACCAAATCTGCTGGCATACAGACAGAAATGTTTTTAACCATTCCTAGTGAGAACATCACTTGGCCTCCAACCGCCCTCACTAAACCGAAATCCTCTCTAGGTTCCTTCTGAAATTCTCCCTTTCCAATCATCTCTGGATTCCCAAAATAATGACTCACTCCGGAGTCAAACAAAACATGGGTCTCTACTTCACCCATTAATAAGGTCCCTACACATTCAACCCCTAGAATGCTAAGTCATTTAGCAGAACAGGCAGATAGAAAACAGGCAACAGATAGAACTCAGAAAACTGTAAGTACTAAAACTCACCAGTGATCGGTCGAGAAGCGCTCGGATCTCCACTCCCGTCCGCGGTCGATGCATACACTCTTGGCATGATGGCCTGCCTCTTGGCCGGCGGTGCCAGAACATCTCATGCATGCTTAGCTTGAGAAGCCGCTTGCCCAGCTGCCCCTAACCTCAGATAATCACGCTTGTAATGTCCCGGTTCTCCACAACTGTAACACACAACAGAGATGCTATCTCCATCCGACACTCTCACTATCCTTGTGTCTGGCTCAGGACAGTCCCGCACTTGATGCTCCCGGCTTCCACAACGGTGACAAGCCCCAGCTGAACGCCTACAAACACCCACATGCACCTTCCCGCATGATCCACACACGCTGCGGTTCCCACTAGACTTGGCTGGAACATTCCTCCCAAACCTGCGGTTCTGTCCTCCAGACAATTGACCACTCTTGGCCACAGCAACCATAGTACTCGCCTTTGACAAAGCTTCATCTGCTTCACAGCAACCACAGTACCCTCCAAGTAATGCACAGCTATGTCCTTCTTGTAACCCTCAGGACAGCGGATAAACTCGAAGTTCCGCTCCAGTCTCATCCTCAACTCATCACCCTCAATAGGTGCAGAACCTCCAGCAAAGAACATGGTTCCTAGCATCCCTATATGATCCAGAACCTTGAGGTAAGACGGAATCACCACACCCTGATCCGCTTCCCCAACTCCATCGACAGCTGCCGGTTCCACCACTTGTGGTGCCACTACCAGTGCCACTACCGACGCAGGCCCAACCACTGGTATACGCTCCAACACTTGAGCCAACAGCCCCAGAACAGCCTCCAACACAACCGGTTGTGCTCCCGCAGCATTTCCTGCCATGTTTCCAGCATTGGCCGCAGCCACATTAGCAGCAGCAGCCGCCACATTCGCACCATTTGTAGCCGCATTCACTTGCTGGTCCCCGACCAGATTTCCAGTTCCTGAACTCTCAGTGACCTCATCACCATTCATTTGTGCTCTTGCAGTTCTCTTTCTCGGAGCCATCTGCCAAACAGAAAAACCGGGTAGCCCAAAGCTAACCCCAGACAAGAGTTTCACACTCTACAGAACCATAGACTACAAGACCTGGCAATGAAAAGCTGGATATACTCTAACCCCTGCAAATGAATTGTCCTAAAATCGACCATGCTCTGATACCAACTTGTGAGGACCCGGCCGTCTATCACTAGACCGGCCCGAATCTCACCGAGTCTTCTCTTGGCCAGAATACAATAACATGCATATTTTAAACTTTTCTTAAACTTAAACAAGTTCAATTCATCAAAAGACATTTGATTCCCATTGCATAATTATTCCAGAAACACTTAACAGAATTCAGATTCAATAATAGAAAACTAAACTTATCAGATTCAGTTTAACTCAGAAATGCTAACATCGAAGCCATAAAACAGAAAGTTCAGAACATTAATCCCAAAACCCCGTCCTAAGCCACCCCATCTCTTTACTTCCTTCCAGTTCGCCTTCAGAGCTACTCGCCCTAGACCTTATCTTTACCTGCACACTCAAAAAGAGAGGCATAAGTATTTGATAAATACTTAGTGAATACGGTAATCTCGTAACACCTTAGCCAGTATCAGAAAACGCATCATACTATCAGTTATACAATTCACATTACCACTTAGCAAGCAAGCGTAGAAAACAGTACGGTCCTATGATCATCTCAACTACTTGTGAAGCCTCACAAGGCATATGTTCTACTCCAAGCGAGAATCACACATCCCCTTGAGCTAGTAACTCGATCCAGACATTCACACAGCTAGTTAGACACCATGTATTGACCACGGTTTACACTTAACCATTCACAATCACATAAACATTGACCTTGCTAAGCAGAAACCACTAACTTACACAAGCAATCAATGAAAATCAGATAGCTTATCAATCAAACGATTCTAGATACAGACCACAGTCACGTACTCACCTTAGACACTCAGATAAACGTTTTAGTCGAATGAATCTCGGTGATTTCTCCATCAGAAACAGAAATACTCGGATACACTTGCGATCTCTCGGCTATCGCTCAGACGGGTCTGGCAAAATCTCAACACCCCTCGGCTATCTCTCAACTCGTGCACTTTTTCTCGGGCAAGAATCTGTATTCCCTCGGAAACAGTACAATTCAGATCGATCAGTCCAGTGTTACTCGACCGAAACTCAGCAAAAATCAGAATAGCCGAACACTTACCAAATTCTCTCAAACGAATCAAAGTGTTCTCGGATATCCCACGATCCGCTCAGAAATCCTCAGATAAAATCGGTGATTCCTCCAGAAAATCCCCAAATTAGAGCGAATGGTCGGATCAGATTGATAAAAACACGGACAGAAACTCGATCTCTTTGTGATAGTCGGAATCGCCGACGAAACTTTGATCTCTCTCGACTAACTATCAGAATAATCAGAATCTCTCGGATAATCTCTCGACTAATCTCTCTCTCTCGTTCTTTTTCTCTCAAAAGTGCGGCTCTCGCGAGAAAAGTCACATAAATCCACTTTTATACTCGCAAAACCTAGATAACCCGGTTATAGCCGACATCTCTTGGTCCCAGTCAGGTTTATCCCGGTTAGCTTTAAGTTTTCTCGGCTATCGCCTAAACCGCTCGACCATCCATGCAAGAAATTAGTTTTTATCTGACCAAACTCATGGCCCACCAGCCCAGCCCATTTTTACTGGGCTAAAAATCCTTTTCTCTCGGACATAGTCTACTTTCTATCGGACATAGTCCACTTCTCTCGGAAAAAGTCCACTTCTCTCGGACAAAGTCCACTTCTCCCCGACAGAACCATTTTTCTCTTTGATATGGTCCATCCTCCTCGGCCTACTTAGCCATCCTTCGACTATTTCCCAGTTATCCCTCGACTATAGTCTGAACCTCCCATCCATACAGATTTTTCCCTTGACTGAACTCACATTTCTTCGGACAACCTCTTGTCCGGCTCGATCATTCCAGATTTTCTCGAATACGGATGCTACAGGACCTGACCAACAATAACGAAATTTCCCAGGAAACAATTGTAAACGCGTGTTATACAGGAGTACCTGGTCATTTGGTTCTAAGTGTCTGGCAAGGATCTTCTTGTCATGATATGCCTTAGTCTTCTCCTTGTACAGCTTGGAGTTCTCATAGGCATGATGTCTTATCTCATCCAGTTTATTCACCTTTATCTGGCGCCTCTCTGCTGCAGGTTTTCAGTCAAAGTTTATCTTTTTGATGGCCCAATTCGCCTTGTATTCAAGCTCCACTGGAAGATGACATGCTTTCCCATAGAGCAAGTGGAATGGCGCCAAGTGGTGTTTTGAATGCTGTCATGTAGGCCTAAAGTGCATTATCTAGCTTGGCAGACCAATCCTTCCTTGTCTTTCCCACTGTCTTCTCCAGAATTTCCTTGATCTATCTGTTGTATACTTCAACTTGACCACTTGTCTGGCGGTGGTAAGGTGTAGCAACCTTGTGATGAACTCCATACTTCTGTAGCAGCTTCTCAAACACTCTATTGATGAAGTGTTTCCCATCATCACTGATCACAATTCGTGGTACTCCAAATCTGGGAAAAATGATGGTCTTAAATAGCTTAAAGACCACTGCAGAATCGTTGTTTGGACTGGTAATTGCTTCTACCCACTTGGATACATAATCCACAGCAACCAGGATGTATTTGTTCCCATAAGATGAAGGAAAGGGTCACATGAAATCGATGCCCCAGCAGTCAAAAACTTCAACCTCAAGTATGAAGTTTTGTGGCATTTCATATTTCTTATTGATGTTTCCTCTCCTTTGGCAGACATCACAGTGAGATATGAATGTTTGAGCATCTTGAACATTGTAGGCCACCAAAAGCCTGCTTGTAGAACCTTGGACACTATTTTGGAAGTAGCAAAATGCCCAGCATACTCAGAACCATGATAGTGGAATAACACGTCCTGAACTTCAGCTTCTGCACGACATCTTCTATAGATTCCATCAGAACAATGCTTGTACATGTAAGGTGATATTACCATATATTTTGCATATTTTGCATGCATTTAGGATAGTTTTTCATGCATTCATCCTGCATTATAGGCTAGTTTGTTCCATTTGTTATATTTTAAGTCCTAGGTCTCTTTGCATTTGCATTTTGCATATTTCTTGCTTTTTTGCATCATTATCAGGTTGTTTGGAGCACTCTGGAGTTGTGGAAGTTATGTGGACGTGAAGAGGATTAAAACAAAGCTCGTGGACACTTGGAGAGCTCAACCATGCATGCAAAGGACCCGAGATCAAGTAGCGGATCGAGCAAGGCAGGTCGATCTAGATGATATCGACCAAAAGATAGAGTGACCCAAGTCGATTCAAAGGGAAAGATCGAGACCAAGATCGAGAGAGGAGATCGATCTGCAGTAGTTTTGCAATAGTGACAATGACCCTATCAAGTTTTTTGGTGCCGTTGCCAGGGAGTAATAGCTGCCTATCGATTTTTAGTATTAGGATTTTGTCTAAGTTTTTATTTGTTTACTGATTTTCAGCTACTTTTCTTTGTTCCTGTTTCAGGTGTATGCCTAATCGCAGAACCAGAAGCAACAAAGAGAAGGAGCTTGTGACTTTGAGCATCGACGAGCTTGCTAGGTTGGAGAGAACTAACAGGAAAGCTAAGAAGCAATCTACAATGGTCGCTCCACTTATCTTGGTTGAAGATGCAGAAGGTCACTTGGTTGACAGGGAAGGAAACATGAGGAACAAAGAGGGGCAGAGAATTGATCAAGAGGGGAATGTCATTGTTGAACAGCAGGTTCAGCAAGTGGCTGAGAACGTGGGAGTCCCTGCTGCTGTCAATAACGCTGCTGGGCGTTTTGTTCAGAGGACTCTAGGTGACTACAACAGACCTGATCAGTTCTATGCCAACAGAGCTGCAATCCGACCTCCTGCCTTCCAGAGGAACGATTTTGAGGTTAAACCAGTCTACTATCAGCTGGTTGGCCAGCATCCCTTCCATGGTTTATCTCATAAGCATCCTATAGATCACATTGAGAGGTTTGAGGATCTGGCTTCAAGTGTCAAAGCTACTGGAGTCAGCAATGATTTCCTGTTCTGCAAGCTTTTTCCTTACTCTCTTGAAGGAGATGCTGCATATTGGCTGAAGCAACTGGAACCTGCTTCATTGACCACTTGGGAAGACACTAAGAACGCCTTTCTGAATAACTTCTATGATGATTCAAGGTCAGAGGACATGAGGACGAAAATTGCTTCCTTTACACAAGGCCCTACTGAAGCTTTTAAGGCTTCTTGGATCAGGTTTAAGTCTTATCAAAGGGACTGTCCTCATCATGGTTTCAGTCAGGTACAATTACTTGGAATTTTCTTCAGAGGCATTGACTGGAAACTTGGCCTGCAGTAACAGCACTAAAAATGCAGATTTTCAGAGAAAGCAGCAGGCTGGTTTGAATGATGGAAACCAAATAGCTGAAGTTAAGGCTAAGTTGGACAGCATGCACAGCCTTTTGGTAGGAAAGAAGTCAGTCCAATTCACTGCAGAAGTGGAGAGTTTCGAAAATCCTGAAGAATTTGAGCAGAAAGATGTTAATTTCATCAATGGAGGGGGTTTTCAGGGACAAAGGTTTGGAAATCAGCAATGGATCAGAGGCTACAACAGCAATAATCAGCAGAGTACCTTTACAGGAGGACAGAGCACGCCTGGTTACACTCCTAAGCCCCCATTCCAGAAGACTGAAGTTGAGAAACCTTACCAAAACAGCATGAATTATGGTTCTTCTTCCTACCAAACTGCACCTCCACAAGATAATAAAATGGAAGCTATGCTGGAGCAGGTACTTGAAGGACAGCAGAAGATGACAGTGAACTTCAATGGCAAGCTAGATTCGCTGTATCAAGACCTGAATGGAAAAATTGAGAGTTTAAACTCTCACATGAAGAAGCTTGATGTGCCAGTTGCTCAAACTGCAGGACCTGTTCAAAGGCAAGAGGGATTCGTTCCTGGAAGGACTGATATCAATCCCAAGCATCAGGTTAATGCCATCACAGTCAGGAATGAAAAGGAGCTTAAAACAGTACAGAAAAAGAGGTTGAGTGCAGAACAGATCGTGCAACTCATGGAGTCTGAAGATGAAAATTTTTCTGTCTCAGAGGTGAGTGACGAGCGTCACCAAGGAGGAGTGACGCTCGTCACCAACCTACAAGGGTATCGGGGGTTGTCACAAGTGAGTGACGAGCGTCACCCACCTGGTGACGGTCGTCACCCACCCCAGAACGAAGCTGCTTCGCCTGTAACAGCAAATTATGACCAGGAACATGTCTATAAACCCAATGCACCATTCCCCAAGCATCCTAGGAAGTCTAAACAGGAGATAGAAGAAGCCAGATGTAAAGCTATGATAGACAAGCTGATGCTTGAGATCCCTCTTGTTGATGCAGTCAAGCTTTCACCAGCTCTAAGAAGGTATGTAAAGAGAATGGTTGTGAATGGTGTAAGTCCTGAGGAAGGAGCATTGCTTACCAGAGACATCAGTGCAATTCTCTTAGGCACAGTTCCAAAGAAGAAGAAGAAGGTGACTGTTTCTGAACAAGTCAATACCATCACTCAAAGCAGAGTTCCAGAGAAGCTATCTGATCCAGGGACCTTTGTGCTTGATTGCTCAATATCTGGAGGACGTTTTCCCCACTCTCTATGTGATCTAGGGTCAAGTATTAACTTGATGCCTTTCTCTGTTGCTGCTAGACTTGGAATGACTGATTTCAAGCCAGCTGGGATCTCTCTCATCCTAGCAGATCGATCCATAAGGACCCCAGAATGCATGTTAGAGAATGTTCATGTTAACATTGAAGGCTGCATAATTCCTACAGATTTTGTGGTTCTGAAATATGCTGAAGAACCTAAAGAACCTCTTATTCTGGGAAGACCATTCTTAGCTACTGCTGGAGCCATCATTGATGTTAGAAAGGGGAACATTGAGCTTGATCTTGGTGATGTTGTCATGAACTTTGACATGGATAAGTTAAGAGGGAGTTCTACCATTGATGGTCAAACCTTTTCTGTAAGGACTTCCAGAGATGAAGAGAATGCCATGGAACATTCAGAAGACACTATTGCTGAGTGTGTCAATGAATCAGATATAAGTGGGCAAGTGAGCAAGATGGCTGTTGAAGAGCCAATATCTGAAACTTCTGCAGAAGCTGTTGGGTTTGAGGATTGCAGTGAGGATCATATCTTCACGACTGGGCTTGAAAAAGAGGTTCTAATGAATACCAAGTTGCTGGAGGAAGACGTGTATGTGATGGAAGCAACACTTGCAGAGCTGAATTACAGGAAAACTGCAGCAACTCGAACTGCAGAGTCAGTGACGAGCGTCACTGACCTGGTGACGCTCGTCACCAACCTGGACACTAAAGAGAGACGTGATATTTTCTCTACAAGTCCATCATATGTTGCCAATCCGAAAATTCAACAGTCCACAACCCAGAAACCTGCAACTAGGCAAAGGTATGCACTTCCTAGAACCAAATCCAAACCTCCTAATCTCATCAATAAGAATTTAAAAGGTGAAAAAGCTGCTTTAAACTTATGCAAGCAACGAGATTTTCGTAGAATGCTTGGTGTTTCTTTTGATGATTCTGCAGGAAAAAGAAGTATCCCACCCACAGTCACGACCCACTCTGCTGATGTTCCTCACTTCCTTGGAAGAATCCATGCATCTACTGCCTATAAACCACCATGGATGAGGAGACATTCTTCTCTAAGGCATTCAATGCCACCTTCTGCTCCACCAGCTGTCTGAGCAGCATTGAAAGTCGAGCTAATGACTTTAAACAAGCGCTTAGTGGGAGGCAACCCACTAGTAAGTTTTCTTTTTCATATATTAGTTTAGTTTTCTATTACATAGCTAAAAAAACCCAAAAACATGAGAAAAATCAAAAAAAAAAAGAGTCAGTTTGTCAGTTTGCTTTGATGATGTTTTGTGAACTTGTTAAACCATGGATTATGCTTTGTTTGGATGTTTTGATGTGTGTTTTGAGTGCTCTTACAGTTTGACTTCGGAGTACACATGATGGCATAGCATTTAAACATCCAACATGTCGATTTCTGAAGTTTCAGAGTGGTGACGCTCGTCACCAATTCGGTGATGCTCGTCACTAGCTCCTTCGCGAGGTACCACTTTTCTGACTTGGTTTTTCGACTTCTCATTCATTTTTCTGACAAACTCTTGGCTTAATAACACTGGGGACAGTGTTGTTTAAGTCTGGGGGAGGTGGTTACTGACGTTGTGTGCTTTGTGTCATGTTTATAGAGTCTTAAAGTTGATTAAAAAACCTGTTTTTCTAGAGTCAAAATTTTTGAAACTGTCAGTTTTTCTTGGAACTAACCATAGGACGTTTTTGCTGATAAGAACCATTGTCACAGTAGTTGATTACAAGTCTTACTAAGTTGAAAGTCATAGGTAGATCAGTCTAGCAATGAAGGTTTAGGTTCTTAGAGAGTCTGAAAAAATCGCTGTTAACTCCACCTTAATGAACTTTAAACTTCTTGTCTTGGTGATTGATTCTTATTGATCTTGATTCTCTCTTTAAGCACTGACAATAAGGTTAAGATACAGTCTCTCTTTGATCTTACCTGATGTAGTTTTTAAAAGTTTAAGTCCATAGAATGGTGCATTCATGACCCTGTCTCCTCACAAGGAACAACAGTAGTGAACACATTCATGAACCTGTCTCCTCACAAGGAACACAAGTATTGAGTAGCACCATATCTTAGACTGTAAAAGTTGAAAAAAAGAAGTGAAAAAATCGAAAATATCCTAAGGAAAAGATTAAGGGAAGAGAAAATAGGAGAGCTGTGTTGAGATTGATTTTGTTCAGTTGTTAGGAAGAGAAAAGAATCTGTAAAGTGATTGAGATGATAGAGCCTTGATGAGATTTCACACTTAGATAAAAAATAAGGAGTTAACAGTAGAAATTTCGGATTTCTTGAAGGGGTTTGGACTGGACTTGAAAGATTTGCTAAGCTTGTGATGATTAGACTGAAATTTGATCTTGTGTTGACTATGTGGTATGTGGATTCGAAAGCTCTAACTAGTGTGGTGTTTCTGATGACTGACTGACTGTTTCTTGTTTTCAAACCTCGACCTTATTCTTTGTCTAATGTTTGCTTGAGGGCAAGCAAAAGCTAAGTCTGGGGGAGTTGATATATCAACTGGTTTTTATAGTTTTTAACCATGATATAAGTTCTTTTTATTGAGTATTTTTGGTCTTTTTAGAGTCCTAGAAGAGTCTTTGCAGGTTAAAGCATGTCTGGAGCATAATTGGAGATCTTGGAACCTTTTGGAGCATTCTGAGTTGAAGCCACGAAGTACCTAGCTCGAAAAAGAGAGTATGCCATATGGTGACGCTCGTCACCAATCTGGTGACGCTCGTCACCCAGAAAGGAAGGGGTCGTGGCCTGTTTTTAAAAGATTGGGAAGAAATTACAGTTTTGGCCCAGAAGTTCTAGTTTTTGCAAAAAGACCCCAGATCGTGTTTTATCTTGTATATTAGGTTTTTCAGCCATTCTTTTGGCATATATCTTGTATCTTATTATTTTTGAGAGCTTTAGAGAGAGATTTGTAGAAGAGCTTTTGGAGAGACAAATCAGACTCCTTCAGAGCAGATTTTGAACTCTTTTACTTCTACTTCTTATTTCTTTTATGCAATCTATTCTTTTCATGATGTTTTCTAAAATCACCATGTCTGAGTAGTTTGTTAGTTAAGTTGGGGCTTTTCAAAGGTTGAAGAAGAGTTTGTAGAATTGCTAAAAACTTATAGGAAATTCATTGCTTCTTCATCTGTGCTTGCATTCATATCGATTTCTTAGACACATCATCTGGATTTCGAAACCCTAGGTTGTTTGATAGATGTGAGAGCATTATTAATCACCTGAACTAGTATTAGATGAGCAAAACGCCCTAGTACAAAGAGATTTGGCTTAGGAGTTTTGTGAACAATTGAACCTGATCATTACTGCATGTTTAGGTTGTTAGGGTTTGCAAAGAGATTTGAAACTCTGTGATTTAGACATAGATAACTTCTGCAATGAGAATTGATTAGTTATATCTTTGCGATTCATGTTCAAGACGGTTTTAATTCATTCCTGATTGCATGTATTCTACACTCTCAGATTCAACCTGCGAACTGTCCTGACTTAGCGCTTTTAGCTTTCTGAACTTTAAGAACAGTCTCAAAAACGTCCACTTGCTTTTATTACTTTAGTTATTTCGCATTACATTCATTACTTATTGCTTAGCTTAATCCGAACCTGAACTCTTTAGTGTAGTTTACATACTCTCTTGGGATTTCGATACCCCTTATACTACATCTGCTTTTGCTGTGCACTTGCAGTAGTTTTATTTGGGTAAAACCTGACCCTATCAAGTTTTTACCCAAATAAAACTTGATAAGGTCAGGTTTTACCCAAATAAAACTACTGCAAGTGCACAGCAAAAGCAGTTGTAGTACAAGGGGTTATCGAATCCCAAGGGAGTAAGTAAACTACACTAGCGATTATAGATTCAGATTAAGCTAAGCGATAAATAATGAATGTAATGCAAAACAGTAAAATAAATGCAAGAGGGCGTTTTTATGCTTGTTCTTAAAGTTCAGAAGGCTAAAGGCGCTAAGTCAGGACAGTTCGCAGGTTGAATCTGAGAGTGTAGAATGCATGCAATCAGGAATGAATTAAAACCGTCTTGAACATGAATCGCAAAGATATAACTAATCAATTCTCATTGCAGAAGTTATCTATGTCTAAATCACAGAGTTTCAAATCTCTTTGCAAACCCTAACAACCTAAACATGCAGTAATGATCAGGTTCAATTGTTCACAAAACTCCTAAGCCAAATCTCTTTGTACTAGGGCGTTTTGCTCATCTAATACTAGTTCAGGTGATTAATAATGCTCTCACATCTATCAAACAACCTAGGGTTTCGAAATCCAGATGATGTGTCTAAGAAATCGATATGAATGCAAACACAGATGAAGAAGCAATGAATTTAAAAAGACCAAAAAGACTCAATAAAAAGAACTTATATCATGGTTAAAAACCATAAAAACCATGATATATCAACTCCCCCAGACATAGCTTTTGCTTGCCCTCAAGCAAACATTAGACAAAGAATAAGGTCGAGGTTTGAAAACAAGAAACAGTCAGTCAGTCATCGGGAACACCACACTAGTTAGAGCTTTCGAATCCACATACCACATAGTCAACACAAGGTCAAATTTCAGTCTAATCATCACAAGCTTAGCAAATCTCTCAAATCAAATCCAAATCCCTTCAAGAAATCCGAAATTTCTACTGCTAACTCCTTATTTTTATCTAAGTGTGATATCTCATCAAGGCTCTATCATCTCAATCACTTTACAGATTCTTTTCCATTCCTAACAACTGAACAAATAGATCTCAACACAACTCTCCTATTTTCTCTTCCTTTAATCTCTTCCTTTGGATATTTTTGATTTTTCACTTCTTTTTCTCAACTTTTACAGTCTAAGATATGGTGCTACTCAATACTTGTGTTCCTTGTGATGAGACAGGTTCTTGAATGTGTTCACTACTGTTGTTCCTTGTGAGGAGACAGGGTCATGAATGCACCATTCTATGGACTTAATCTTTTAAAAACTACATCAGGGAAGATCAAAGAGAGACTGTATCTTAACTTTATTGTCAGTGCTGAAAGAGAGAATCAAGATAAATAAGAATCAATCACCAAGACAAGAAGTTTAAAGTTCATTAAGGTGGAGCTAACAGCAAATTTTTCAGATTCTCTAAGAACCTAAACCTTCATTGCTAGACTGATCTACCTATGACTTTCAACTTAGTAAGACTTATAATCAACTACTGTGGCAATGGTTCTTATCAGCAAAAACGTCCTATGGTTAGTTTCAAGAAAAACTGACAGTTTCAAAAATTTTGACTATTGAAAAACAGGTTTTTTACTCAACTTTAAGACTCTATAAACATGACACAAAGCACACAACGTCAGTAACCACCTCCCCTAGACTTAAACAATACTGTCCCCAGTGTTATTAAGCCAAGAGTTGGTCAAAATGAAGCATGAGAACATGTAAAACCAAGGTGGAAAAGTGGTACCTCGCAAAGGACCTAGGGACGAGCACTAAAAACACACATCAAAACATCCAAACAAAGCATAATACATGGTCCAACAAGTTCACTAGACATCATCCAAGCAAACTGAACAAACTGACTCTTTTTTTTTTTTTTGATTTTTCTTATGTTTTTGGGTTTTTGTTTAGCTATGTAATAGAAAACTAAACTAATATATGAAAAAGAAAACTTACCAGTGGGTTGCCTCCCACTAAGCGCTTGTTTAAAGTCATTAGCTCGACTTTGAATGCTGCTCAGAAAGCTGGTGGAGCAGAAGGAGGCATTGAATGCCTTGGAGGAGAATGTCTCCTCATCCATGGTGGTTTGTAAGCAGTAGATGTATGAACACTTCCAAGGAAGTGAGGAACATCAGCAGAGTGGGTCGTGACTGTGGGTGGGATATTTCTTTTTCCTGCAGAATCATCAAAAGAAACACCAAGCATTCTACGAAAATCTCGTTGCTTGCATAAGTGTGAAGCAGCTTTTTCACCTTTTAAATTCTTATTGATGAGATTAGGAGGTTTGGAACTGGTTCCAGGAAGTGCATACCTTTGCTTAGTTGCAGGTTTCTGGGTTGTGGAATGGTGAATTTTCGGATTGGCAACATATGATGGACTTGTAGCTGTAAAATCACGTTGCTGCTTTGTGTTCAGGTTGGTGACGAGCGTCACCAGGTCAGTGACGCTCGTCACTGACCCTGCAGTTCGAGTTGCTGCAGATTTCCAGCAATTCAGCTCTGCAAGTCTTGCTTCCATCACAAACACATCTTCCTCCAGCAATTTGGCATTCATTGGAACCTCTTTTTCAAGCCTAGTCATGAAGATATGATCCTCACTGCAATCCTCAAACCCAACAGCTTCTGCAGAAGTTTCAGATATTGGCTCTTCAACAGCCATCTTGCTCACTTGCCTACTAATATCTGATTCATTGACACACTCAGCAATAGTGTCTTCTGAATGTTCCATGGCATTCTCTTCATCTCTGGAAGTCCTTACAGAAAAGGTTTGACCATCAATGGTAGAACTCTCTCTTAACTTATCCATGTCAAAGTTCATGACAACATCACCAAGATCAAGCTCAATGTTCCCCTTTCTAACATCAATGATGGCTCCAGCAGTAGCCAAGAATGGTCTTCCCAGAATAAGAAGATCTTTAGGTTCTTCAGCATATTTCAGAACCACAAAATCTGTAGGAATTATGCAGCCTTCAATGTTAACATGAACATTCTCTAACATGCCTTCTGGGGTCCTTATGGATCGATCTGCTAGGATGAGAGAGATCCCAGCTGGCTTGAAATCAGTCATTCCAAGTCTAGCAGCAACAGAGAAAGGCATCAAGTTAATACTTGACCCTAGATCACATAGAGAGTGTGGAAAACGTCCTGCAGATATTGAGCAATCAAGTACAAAGGTCCCTGGATCAGATAGCTTCTCTGAAACTCTGCTTTGAGTGATGGTATTGACTTGTTCAGAAACAGTCACCTTCTTCTTCTTCTTTGGAACTGTGCCTAAGAGAATTGCACTGATGTCTCTGGTAAGCAATGCTCCTTCCTCAGGACTTACACCATTCACCACCATCTTCTTTACATACCTTCTTAGAGCTGGTGAAAGCTTGACTGCATCAACAAGTGGGATCTCAAGCATCAACTTGTCTATCATAGCTTTGCATCTGGCTTCTTCTATCTCCTGTTTAGACTTCCTAGGATGCTTGGGGAATGGTGTTTTGGGTTTATAGACACGTTCCTGGTCATAATTTGCAGTTACAGGCGAAGCAGCTTCGTTCTGGGGTGGGTGACGACCGTCACCAGGGGGGTGACGCTCGTCACTCACCTGTGACAACCCCCGATTCTCTTGTATGTTGGTGACGAGCGTCACTCCTCCTTGGTGACGCTCGTCACTCACCTCTGAGACAGAAAAATTTTCTTCTTCAGACTCCATCAGTTGCACGATCTGCTCTGCACTCAGCCTCTTTTTCTGCACTGTTTTAAGCTCCTTTTCATTCCTGACTGTGATGGCATTAACCTGATGCTTGGGATTGATATCAGTCCTTCCAGGAAGGAATCCCTCTTGCCTTTGAACAGCTTCTGCAGTTTGAGCAACCTACACATCAAGCTTCTTCATGTGAGAGTTCAGACTCTCAATTTTTCCATTCAGGTCTTGAGACAGCGAATCTAGCTTGCCATTGAAGTTCATTGTCATCTTCTGCTGTCCTTCAAGTACCTGCTCCAGCATAGCTTCCATTTTATTATCTTGTGGAGGTGCAGTTTGGTAGGAAGAAGAACCATAATTCCTGCTGTTTTGGTAAGGTTTCTCAACTTCAGTCTTCTGCAATGGGGGGTTAGGAGTGTAACCAGGCGTGCTCTGTCCTCCTGTAAAGGTACTCTGCTGATTATTGCTGTTGTAGCCTCTGTTCCATTGCTGATTTCCAAACCTTTGGCTCTGAAAACCCCCTCCATTGATGAAATTAACATTTTTCTGCTCAAATTCTTCAGGATTTTCGAAACTCTCCACTTCTGCAGCAAACTGAACTGACTTCTTTCCCACCAAAAGGCTGTGCATGCCGTCTAACTTAGCCTTAACTTCAGCTATTTGGTTTCCATCATTCAAACCAGCCTGCTGCTTTCTCTGAAAATCTGCATTTTTAGTGCTGTTACTGCAGGCCAAGTTTTCAATCAATCTTACAGCTTCTTCTGGTCTGTTGGTGTTGAAGTTTCCACTACTTGAAGCATCCAGTGCCATCTGATATTTCCAGTCAATGCCTCTGAAGAAGATACCAAGCAGCTGCACCTGATTGAAACCATGATGAGGACAGTCCCTTTGATAGGACTTAAACCTGATCCAAGAAGCCTTAAAAGCTTCAGTAGGACCTTGTGTAAAGGATGCAATTTTCGTCCTCATGTCTTCTGATCTTGCATCATCATAGAAATTATTCAGAAAGGCATTCTTGGTGTCCTCCCAAGTAGTTAATGAACCAGGCTCCAGTTGCTTCAGCCAATATGCAGCTTCTCCTTCAAGAGAGTAAGGAAAAAGCTTGTAGAACAGGAAGTCATTGCTAACTCCAATAGCTTTGACACTTGAAGCTAGGTCCTCAAACCTCTCTATGTGATCCATGGGATGCTCATGAGGTAAGCCATGGAATGGATGCTGGCCAACCAGCTGATAGTAGACAGGTTTAACCTCAAAATCGTTCCTCTGGAAGGCAGGAGGTCGGATTGCAGCTCTGTTGGCATAGAACTGATCAGGTCTGTTGTAGTCACCTAGAGTCCTCTGAACAAAACACCCAGCAGCATTATTGACAGCAGCAGGGACTCCCACGTTCTCAGCCACTTGCTGAACCTGCTGTTCAACAATTACATTCCCCTCTTGATCAATTCTTTGCCCCTCTTCGTTTCTCCTGTTTCCTTCCCTGTCAACCAAGTGACCTTCTGCATCTTCAACCAAGATAAGTGGAGCGACCATTGTAGATTGCTTCTTAGCTTTCCTGTTAGTTCTCTCCAACCTAGCAAGCTCGTCGATGCTCAAAGTCACAAGCTCCTTCTCTTTGTTGCTTCTGGTTCTGCGATTAGGCATACACCTGAAACAGGAACAAAGAAAAGTAGCTGAAAGTCAGTAAACAAATAAAAACTTAGACAAAATCCTAATACTAGAAATCGATAGGCAGCTATTACTCCCCGGCAACGGCGCCAAAAACTTGATAGGGTCAGGTTTTACCCAAATAAAACTACTGCAAGTGCACAGCAAAAGCAGTTGTAGTACAAGGGGTTATCGAATCCCAAGGGAGTAAGTAAACTACACTAGCGATTATAGATTCAGATTAAGCTAAGAGATAAATAATGAATGTAATGCAAAACAGTAAAATAAATGCAAGAGGGCGTTTTTATGCTTGTTCTTAAAGTTCAGAAGGCTAGAGGCGCTAAGTCAGGACAGTTCGCAGGTTGAATCTGAGAGTGTAGAATGCATGCAATCCGGAATGAATTAAAACCGTCTTGAACATGAATCGCAAAGATATAACTAATCAATTCTCATTGCAGAAGTTATCTATGTCTAAATCACAGAGTTTCAAATCTCTTTGCAAACTCTAACAACCTAGACATGCAGTAATGATCAGGTTCAATTGTTCACAAAACTCCTAAGCCAAATCTCTTTGTACTAGGGCGGTTTGCTCATCTAATACTAGTTCAGGTGATTAATAATGCTCTCACATCTATCAAAAACCTAGGGTTTCGAAATCCAGATGATGTGTCTAAGAAATCGATATGAATGCAAGCACATATGAAGAACCAATGAATTTCCTAAACGTTTTTAGCAATGCTACAAACTCTTCTTCAACCTTTGAAAAGCTCTAACTTAACTAACAAACTACTCAGACATGGTGATTTGAGAAAACATCATGAAAAGAATAGATTGCATAAAAGAAATAAGAAGTAGAAATAAAAGAGTTCAAAATCTGCTCTGAAGGAGTCTGATTTGTCTCTCCAAAAGCTCTTCTACAAATCTCTCTCTAAAGCTCTCAAAAATAATAAGATACAAGATAGATGCCAAAAGAATGGCTGAAAAACCTAATATACAAGCTAAAACACGATCTGGGGTCTTTTTGCAAATACTGGAACTTTTGGGCCAAAACTGCAATTTCTTCCCAATCTTTTAAAAACAGGCCACGACCTCCTTCCTTGGTGGGTGACGAGCGTCACCAGATTGGTGACGAGCGTCACCCATATGCATACTTTCTTCTTCGAGCTGGATACTTCGTGGCTTCAACTTGCAATGCTCCAAAAGGCTCCAATATCTCCAGTTATGCTCCAGACATGCGATAACCTGCAAAGACTCTTCTACGACTCTAAAAAGACCAAAAAGACTCAATAAAAAGAACTTATATCATGGTTAAAAACCATAAAAACCATGATATATCAGTTAGTGACGCAGAAGAGAGCCAAGAAGAGCTTGAGTTGAGCCAGGAAGAAGCCAATTGGGTGGCGGGACAAAACAACTACAAACCTTAGGGCTACACTCACGGTTACAACCAGAACAACAATCTCTCATACCGTAGCACCAATGTAGCAAACCCCAAGGATCAGGTGTACCCTGCTCAGCAAGCAAAGCCTTTCGTACCCTACAACAAAGGATTTCAGCCGAGTGGTGGCTTCTAAGGGCAAGGGCAGAACAACTTCCAAGGCCAACAGCAAGGAAACAAGGGTTATACGCCAATGTACCCTCCGGGTTTTGTACCTCAGCAGCAACAACCGATGCAACAACTAGTTGATCCTGTCCAAGCTATGTTCCAACAATTGATTCAAGGGCAAGCCTCTACAAACCAGAAGTTTGCCGAGATGAACACTCGTTTAGACTCGTCTCTCACTGACTTCTCTACTCAGATCACCAACTTAAACAACAAGATCAAGCAGCTAGAGAAGGGAAAGGCGAGTACAAGTGGTCAGAATAGCCTACCGGGCAAGTGTGAGCAAAATCCCAAGGAATACGCCAATGCCATTACTCTAAGGAGTGGGAAAGAGCTTGCACCTACGGTTACTCCAAAGAACAACGAGGATGTTGCAATTCAAGAGGGGGAGGGTAAGCTTTCAGCTGACGATGAGATCAACTTTGACAATTTCTGGATTCAAGGGCCAAGAAGAGAAGACAAAGCGGTTGTTGAGAAGAAAGCGGAGCAAACTACTAAGGAGAAGGATGCTTATGTACCTCCACCGTATGTACCTAAGCTACCTTTTCCTGGCCGTTTCAAGAAGCAACTCATAGAGAAGCATAGAGTCTTGTTTGAGAAGCATCTTAAGGACGTAGAGATCAAGCTACCTCTCGTAGACTGCCTTGCAATGATGCCTAAATGTGCCAAATTCTTCAAAGACACTCTCGTGAAGAAGAATAAGGAAAGCAAGGAAGTGCTTGTTCTAAGTGAGGAGTGTAGTGCTGTGATACACAAGGAGATAGTCCCTAAGAAGTTGGGAGACCCTGGAAGCTTCTCTATACCTTGCGCTTTAGGTCCTTTGGAGTTCAAGAGTTGCCTTTGTGATCTCGGAGCTAGCATAAATCTGACGCCTCATTCCGTGGCAAAGAAGCTTGGCTTTACCCGTTTCAAGGATTGTAGAATCTCGTTGGTACTAGCTGAAAGAAGTGCAAGGTTACCCGTGGGATTGCTTGAGGACTTGCCGACGAAGATCAGTGGAGTAAACGTGCCTACAGACTTCGTTGTGTTGGAAATGGATGAAGAACCAAAGGATCCACTTATTCTCGGTAGACCTTTCTTATCCACCGCCAGAGCCATAATAGACGTCAAGAACGGGAAGATTGCCTTGCACTTGGGTAAAGATATAAGGCTAGACTTCGATATCAGTGAGGTTTTGAAGAAGCCTATGATAGAAGGGCAAGCTTTCTACATTGAGACGTTGGATGCTTTAGCGGATGAGTTGCTGGAAGAGCTGGCTCAGGAAGATCATTTGAAGCTGGCACTGACTAAGGAGCCATGAGAGTTTGGTTATGTGGATCAGAGGACTCAGGAGTACGTCAACTTGCTTGATTCGAGGAAGGTTGTGCTTGGAGATGTAGGCGTTTGCCTAGAGATTGACTCCGAGATCGATGACATTACTCGATCCGGGGGTCAAATCGATAAGACAATCGAGAGCACAACTCGATCCGGTGTAGCAATCGACAGTCAGATTGAGGAGGGTGATCGATCCAGGAAAACTATCGAGATCAGTGAGGTTATCAAGACCCATCATGACCTCCACTTTAGCCTGATCAACCTCAATGCCCTTCTCTGATATCTTATGCACTTTAAAGCAAAACACATTTGGCTAAAGGTTAAGGTTATGAGCATTGAATGATCTCATCTGAAAAGGGTTTATAATTAGAACAAGGGTTTCTCTCAAAAATGGTTGAACTTGTGCATAATGCTAAAGGTAAAGACAATTTATGCATACATGATTAGATTCTCATCTACCCATGTAATCTAACAAACGATCCTATACCCCTCTCATTTAACAAATTTTATCCTCACTCACCACTTAGAGTCTACCCTTTTTCTTCACAAGACTTAGCAATCCCCAATTCGAAACAAGAACATTTTTAAACTTTTTAGGCTAGTGAAAAGATTTTAAAAATAATTTTTGCTCTTTAGATATTTCTTATTGGTAGCTCTCTTATTTTTTTCTTTCTCTTTTTTTTTTCTTTTTATTTTTATTTGGCACTTAGGCTCTTTTATTTCTTTTTTTTAATTTTTTTCTTTTTATTTTTATTTTATTTTGGGAGAGCTACCTCCTGAAATTTATTAGAGCATACTTAGTTTTTAAAACACAACATTTCACTTAAAATCCATTTCTTTCTTTAAAACACAAAGTTCTTTGAAACCGAGAACAAATAGGAAAGAAAGCAACTCCAATGATCCCCCAAATTTATCCTAAGCTTATACCTAGCTTCAAAATGCAAAGCTAGCAATCATATGAAAACCAAATCATGTCGCCTAAACCTAACACTTTATGCCAAGTTCAAACCGAAAGGAAGGCCTCACAAAGATGTCACACAAGAACATTTGGCTTCAAAGAAGGGTAAGGTTCAAGGAGGGAGTTCTACTTAGGCTCACAAAGAGTGGTAAAAAGGAAGAAGGGAGCCTAAATATTTTAAAACCATGTGTTTATTTTCAAATGCATAAGGATGATAATTAGAATTTCAAATTAAGGTTCTCACTTATTAGGATGAGTTTCAAATCATGAGAGTTCAATTCAAGCCACAAAAATCCTAACAAGTGATCCAAACATGGTAAGAACTTACTTTCAAAGCATAGACAAAGCATTAGAGAACTACTAACTAGGGCATTGAAATAATTCATAAGTAAAAATACCTTTTTAAGAAACTCTAACCCCTTATGCGAAATGCAAACAACCTAGATGCTATGAAAAACTCTAGACTCAATCCTAACATGATGAATGCAACTACCTGAATCTTTGAAAAAATTTTAAAAATTTTACCAATTTTTCATGAACTAAAGACTCAAGGATGCTAAAGGAAAATAAGATCACAAAACACAAGTCAAATCACACATGTACTCCCCCAAACTTGCTTGACACCGTCCCGGTGGCAAACTCATTCGAAGGAGTAGCAAAACACAAAGCAAAAAGAAGCAAATATGAGCGGTTATGTACAATGGAAGAAGGTTGTTACCTCTGGTCTAGTCTCGGCTGGAACTTGACGATGTTCTAGAGGAGCTAGAGACTATGGTCTTGCCTTTGTCGGCTGGTTCTTGGAGAGAGTGGCGCGCCGGCTGAATGGTGCTTCCTTGGGTCTCGCGGATGACAACTCCACCGGTTGAGAGCCTTCTCTTCTCGGGTTGTTGCACCTCTTGACTTGCAGCTTTCTTAGGTGAGCCTCCCTGAAGTGCCTTGACTTTCTTTCCAAGCTTCTTGAGCATCTTGCCTTGCCACTTGTTGATCTTCCTTTGCATCTCCACAACAGATGCTAGGAACTTCTCGGTTTTTGTCCTCGGCTCGAAGTCTAGCTTGGGAAGTGTGTAGGCCTCGGGCATCTCATCTTTCGTGGCTGGAGACTCGGACCTTTGACGAGGGGCAATCGCTGAAGCAGGTGGTCCTACAAGAGGGGCAAAGCACTCTTCCTCTGTGGGCAAGAACTTGATGTTCCCAACACCAAGCAGCTCGTTTTCATCTTTGTTGGGCAGAATGCACACTCTCTTCTTGTCTTTGTCGTCTATGAAGAGGTAGGCGTAGAACCTTCCGCTGGCGTGCGTCCCAAGCTGTCAGTATTCCTCATGTATGCCTCGTCCATGAAAGTTCTGGTTGGTACATGGGCGAAGTCGTGAATGGGCACACCAGCTTGCACAAACAGAGGAGTGAGGAAACCGCCAATGTAAGACGAAGTTGCCTTGCACCGCAAGGCATAAGCCTTGTATTTCACCAAGGAAGCCGCAAGCACACATCCGTAGTTCACTTCATCGCCGAGTTCATCCTCCATGGGCTCGTTATTTGCATCCGGATCACACACCAAGTGTTTCACACCTTGGAACAGGAAGCACAGCTCTGTCTTCGTGACCGTAGGAGCAACAGATCTCCCACTAAACGTGTTGGCGATCAGCTTCAGAGTGTACCTCAGCACCGGGCTTCTTACTCGCTTGATCTTGGCGGTGTTGGCTTTGTAGTCTTCATTGCTGATCAGGTCCCAAAAGTCGTCGGCTTTCTTGAAGGCGGGGAACTCGACCTTGTAGGCATCCGCGTTGAGACCATAAGCTTGGCATAGCTCACGGATGGAGAGTGTATAGGCTTGACGGCCAACCCTGAAGTAGAGGCGACCTTGAGAAGGGACGGGTGTGCTAGGATTCTCGTAACGGAACTCCAAAGTGGCAAGGAAGTCTATTGTCACTTCTGGAATGGTTGGGCAATCCATCCGTGACAGACATCTTAGGCCAATGTTCTTGAGGAGTTGGTCGAAATCCCCAAGAATCCCTAGCTTGGACAACAGCTCTCGATCAGCAAACTTGGTAGGCTCAAACCGAAGCCTTTCCATTCGTTTCTTGTCCCTCTTCTCATCCTTAGTCTATCTGACCCTCTCTTGAACTGCCACCTCTTGTCCTTCTCCTTCTTGTGCTGTCTCTTCTCTTGTTCTCTTTGGGGCCTGAAACAAGTTTCTAAAGAAATTTGATAAGCAAACGGCAGTTTTGATGAGAATGAGAGAAGAGAAGGAGAGAACTTATAAAAACTACCCTAGAATTTAGGGGAATTAATAAAAATTATAGCTAAATAAAGGAGAATCATATCTTTAGATACTGAAAAATCTATAATTATTCCTTTTACTTAGCTAGTTTTTTAAAAATCAAAACCGACCCTATATTCTAGAACAATATTTTGCGAATTTAAAGGAAATTTTCCTAAAAATAAATCATTAAATTTCGAAAATACCTTTGCAAGAAATGTAAAAGATCTTTGCTAACTTCTTAAAACCGAAACTCTCACTCTCTTTGTTTAAAATTTTCGAGAAAAACAGGAATGAGATGGTGAGAGGTTGTTGAAATATTTAAAGATAGCAAAGAGCAAAACCATGGGTAGTAAAAGTGGTTTTTCTGACAAAGTCTTGGTCAAGGCACATCTTTCATGGTCAAAGATGCTTGCCTTGACCAAGTTTGAATTTAAAAGTTGGAGGGAAAAGAGTAAAGGAGGGAAATAAAATGTTACCTCGGCATGAGATCGACCCATGCCCATAATGGCTTAGATCGAGAGGGTTACTCGATTTGAGACTCGATTCATGGTGAATCAAGTCTTGGATCGATTGGCTCTCTCGATCATTGAGATATTGGCTCCACGGCTAAGTCCTCATGATCGAGCTATGTCCTCGATTTACAGGTCGATTTGGCACAGATCAAGTGATGGATCGAGTCGAGTGATCGATCCGTTTTCAACAGATTAGAGAAATTAGATCGGTCGATCCGTTTTGGATCGATCGATCCTTTTTCGTCAAGGTCGATCTTGTCACTCGTTCTCGTCTAGATCGACTGGCTCCTCTCGATTCACTGACTCGATCTAGCAAAGATCGAGCCAGGATCAGTCGATCTAGCACTCGATCTCTACCCTTATCTTAACCCCTATCGCCTCTTTTAGACTTCAAGATCAAGGTTTAGACTCCTCATACCTGTTCCTACACACTTGCAGAATAAAAACATAAAATTGAAAGGGAAATAAAGCAGAAATATGTACAAGATAAACATGGGAATGCCTCCCAAGTGTGCTTTCTTTAACGTCTTTAGCTAGACTTTACTTGGTTTAAGCGGATGGTGGGTCTTGGAGAAGCACATAGGTACTCTCCTTGTCACAGCCATCTGCCAAGTAAGGCTTGACTCTGTGTCCGTTGACGGTGAATGCACTGCCACTTTTTCCCATCAGAGTAACAACTCCATAAGGCAACACTTCTTGAATCACGAACGGTCCGCTCCACCTTGATTTCAGCTTGCCTGGGAAGAGTTTGAGCCTCGAGTTGTACAGCAACACTAAACCTCCTTCCTTAAGCTCCTTGGCAACCAACTTCTTGTCATGAGTCTCCTTAGTATGCTCCTTGTATATCCGAGAGCTCTCGTAAGCGTTCAGTGTTAACTCATCCAGTTCGTGTAGCTGAATAAGGCGCCTCTCCTGAGCAGTCTTGAGGTCAAAGTTCAGCCTCTTCACAACCCACAACGCACGGTGTTCCAGCTCAACCGGGAGATGACAGCCCTTGCCATAGAGTAGAGTGAAAGGAGTTGTACCAATCTGCATTTCGAAGGCGGTACGGTAGGCCCAAATAGCGTCATCCAGCTTCACTGCCTAGTCTTTCCTTGTTGCTCCGACAGTCTTCTCTAGTATAGCCTTGATTTGCCGGTTGGAGACTTCCACTTGACTGCTTGTTTGAGGATGATACGGTGTAGCCACCTTATGCTTAACTCCATACTTTCTCAAGAGGTTCTCAAAGACCTTGTTTATGAAGTGGCTTCCTCCATCGCTTATAACAACCTTGGGTACCCCAAACCTCGGGAAGATGATACTCTTGAACAACTTGATTACCACCTTAGAGTCATTTGTAGGGGAAGCAACAGCCTCAACCCATTTAGAGACATAATCCACTGCTACTAAGATGTACTTGTTGCCCTATGAAGAAGGGAATGGCCCATGAAGTCTATGCCCCACGCGTCGAACACGTCAACCTCGGAGATGGGAACTTGAGGCATTTCGTTCCTCTTAGTGATATTTCCTGCTCGTTGACATGCCTCACAGCTCTTCACAAACTCGTGTGCATCTTTAAAAATAGATGGCCACCAGAAACCGGCTTGCAACACTTTCGTGGCAGTCTTGAATGAGGCGAAGTGTCCTCCGTAGGAAGAGCCATGGCAATGATAGAGGATGTCCCTGGCTTCTTCCTTTGTAACACATCTCCGGTACAAACTGTCTACTCCTCTCTTGTATAAGTAGGGCTCGTCCCAAAAGTAGTCACTAGCCTCTCTCATAAACCGCTTCTTGTGATAGCTGTTGAGATGTGTTGGCTCCTCACCACACGCTAGATAGTTCACTACATCAGCATACCATGGTAGATCCTCCTCTTTGAAACTCAACACCTCCTCAAACCTCCCTTCTAGCTTTCCACAAACAGCCGTGGTAATCGCTATAAGCTGCTCTTCTGGAAGAGAGTCATCTAAGCGGAGAGACTCGTTGATCCTTAGCCGTGAGAGATGGTCAGCGACTCCGTTTTCTATTCCTTTCTTGTCTTTAATCTCCATGTCAAACTCATGGAGTAAGAGAATCCATCTTAAGAGCCGAGGCTTAGTGTCTTTCTTCGAGTAGATGTATCGCAAGGCAGCGTGATCCGTGTATACAATAGCCTTGGAACCAACGAGATATGATCTGAACTTCTCAAAGGCGAACACTACTGCAAGGAACTCCTTCTCCGTAGTGGTGTACCTTGTTTGCATGTCATCCAAGGTTCTTGAAGCATAGTAGATCACGTGCAGCTTCTTGTCTTTCTTCTAACCAAGAATAGCTCCTACGGCGTAGTCACTAGCATCACACATGATCTCAAAGGGAAGAGACCAGTCTGGTGCTTGGACTATAGGAGCTGATGTAAGGGCTTCCTTGATGTCACGAAAGCTCTCAAACACTCCTCATCAAACACAAACTCAGCTTCTTTGCACAACAACCGTGTAAGAGGGCGTGCAATCTTGGAGAAATCCTTGATGAAGCGCCTATAGAACCCTGCGTGTCCCAAGAAGCTTCTGACTCCCTTAACATTAACCGGCGGCTCAAGACCCATCATGACCTCCACTTTACCCTGATCAACCTCAATGCCCTTCTCTGATATCTTATGACCAAGCACGATCCCTTCCTTAACCATAAAGTGGCATTTCTCCCAGTTTAGCACCAAGTTTGTCTCTTCACAACGCTTTAGTACCCTGCAAAGATTCAACAAACACACAGAAAAGGACGCACCATAGACAGAGAAGTCATCCATGAACACCTCTACCATCTCTTCTATTAGATCGGAGAAGATCGACATCATACACCGCTGAAACGTAGCCGGTGCATTACACAATCCGAACGGCATCCTTCGATATGCGAAGGTACCGTAGGAACATGTGAAGGTCGTCTTCTCCTGATCATTTGGGTGAATTGGTATTTGAAAGAAACCGCTAAACCCATTGAGAAAACAGTAGTAAGGGTGATTAGCAAGTCTCTCAAGCATTTAATCAATAAAAAGCAAAGGGAAATGGTCTTTCCTAGTCGCAAGGTTAAGTTTCCTATAATCAATACACATCCTATGACCAGTAATGGTTCTAGTAGGGATAAGCTCATCCTTTTCATTCCTTATGACCGTGATCCCTCCCTTCTTAGGCACCACGTGTACAGGAGATGCTGTCACTTATGGGATAGATCACGTCAGCCTCTAAAAGCTTAAGGATTTCTTTCTTAACAACCTCTTTCAAATTAGGATTCAAACGCCTTTGGTGTTCTATAGAAGAGGCGTTCTCATTATCCAAGTGAATCCTATGAGTGCAAAGAATTGGTGAAAGGCCCTTGATGTCACTTAAAGAGTACCCAATGGCCTTCCTATACTTTCTCAGCTCAGTCAGGAGCGAGTGCAACTCATCATCACTTAGGTTTTCATTCACAATCACGGGGTAGGTGTTATTAGGCCCTAAGAAAGCATACCTTAGCCCTTTTGGGAGCTCCTTAAGGTCCACCTTTGTGGCTAAAAGCTCACTCCAGTCATCCTCATGGCTGTTGTTATTGCTTTCCTCCTTGGAACTCTCCTTTGAACCCGAGGCATGGCCCTTCAGACTGCTTTCCTCCATCACTATCCCTTCTGAAATCGAATCCTCCAGTCGATTCTCCTCTCGATGTCGTCTAGATCGAGCCATTTCGCTCGATTCACTTACTCGATTTGATATGGATCGAATAAGGGATCAAGACGCTGAGTCGATCTCTTGATTGGACCCCAAAATGATCCGAAGGTCTCTCTCGATCGCCGACTCGATTGTTTTTCCTGATCGAGCATTCCTCTCGATCTGTCCGTCGATTGTTGCACCAGATCGAGTTGTGTTCTCGATTGTCTTGTCGATCTGACTCCTGGATCGAGTGATAGCGTCGATCTCGGAGCCGATCTCTAGGCAGCAACCTTCATCATTCTTAACAATCCTCCTGGAATCCAGCAGGTTGACGTACTCCTGGGTCCTCTGGTCCACATAGCCAAACTCTCCTGGCTCCTTAGTCAGTGCTAGCTTCAGATGGTCTTCTAGAGCCAGCTCTTCCAGCAGCTCATCCGCTAAAGCATCCATCGTTTCAATATAGAAAGCTTGCCCTTCAATGGTCGGCTTCTTCAGAACCTCATTGATGTCGAAGTCAAGCCTTATCTCCTTTCCCAAATGCAAGGCAATCTTCCCATTCTTCACATCTATGATAGACCCGGCGGTTGCAAGGAATGGTCTCCCTAAGATGAGTGGATCCTTAGGCTCTTCATCCATCTCCAATACGACGAACTCCGTAGGCACGTTCACACCACTGATTCGCACTGGTAAATCTTCAAGCATCCCCACTGGTAGCCTCACACTCCTATCAGCCAGTACCAACGAGATCCGACAGTCTTTGAAACGAGTAAAGCCAAGCTTCTTAGCCACGGAGTGAGGCATCAGATTTATGCTAGCTCCGAGATCACATAAGCAACTCTTGAACTCTAGAGGACCTAAAGCGCAGGGTATAGTGAAGCTTCCAGGGTCTCCCAACGTCTTAGGGACTATCTCTTTATGTATCACAGCACTACACTCTTCACTTAGAACAAGTACTTCCTTGCTTTCCTTATTCTTCTTCACGAGAGTGTCTTTGAAAAACTTGGCGCATTTAGGCATCATTGCAAGGCAGTCAACGAGAGGTAGCTTGATCTCCACGTCCTTAAGATGCTTCTCAAAGAGGATTATATGCTTCTCTATGAGTTGCTTCTTGAAGCGGCCAGGAAAAGACAGCTTAGGTACATATGGTGGAGGCATATAAGCATTCTTCTCCTTACTGGTTTGCTCAGCTTTCTTCTCAGCAACTGCTTTGTCTCCTCTTCTTGGCCCTTGGATCAAAACGTTGTCAATGTTAATCTCATCATCATCAGCCGAAGGTTTACCCTCCCCCTCTTGAATTACAACGTCCTCGTTGTTCTTGGTAGAGACCGGAGGTTCGAGCTCTTTACCGCTTCTCAACGTTATGGCATTAGCATACTCCTTGGGATTCTGCTCACACTTTCCCGGAAGACTATTCTGACCACTCGTACTTGCTTTCCCCTTCTCTAGCTGCTTGATCTTGTTGTTTAAGTTGGTGATCTGAGTGGAGAAGTCAGTGAGAGACGAGTGTTCATCTCGGCGAACTTCTGGTTTGTAGAGGCTTGCCCTTGTCTCAGCTGTTGAAACATTGCTTGAACCGGATCAACTTGTTGTTGAATCGGTTGCTGCTGCTGAGGAGCAAAGCCCGGAGGGTAGTTAGGTGTATAACCCTGGTTATTTTGATGTTGCCCTTGGAAGTTGTTCTGCCCTTGACCTTGGAAACCACCACTCGGTTGAAAACCTTTGTTGTAAGGGATGAAAGGTTTTGCTTGCTGAGCAGGGTACACTTGATCTTTAGGGTTGGCTACGTTGGTGCTTCGGTAAGAGAGGTTGTTGTTCTGGTAGCCTTGGTTGTAGCCTTGAGTTTTGTAGTTGTTCTGTCCCGCCACCCAATTGGCTTCTTTTTGGCTCAACTCTAACTCCTCTTGGTTCTCATCAGCTTCACTAACAAAGTGAGCATGCTTCTGATTGGCTAACACCAGCTTATCTATCTTCTCATGCAAAGATTTTAGCTCCTTCTTGTGAGACTCTAGCTCTGATCCTCTCGGTGCACGGTCATAATCCTCAGCGTAGTTGCCATCACTCAATGCCAAGTTTTCTATCAGCTCCATACCCTCTTCTACCTCCTGACCGAGGAAGTTCCCTTTGCTAGCTGTGTCAAGCAACAACCTGATCTTTGGTGAAGCTCCACGGTATATGGTACTGAGTAGTGTCTCCTCGCTGAACCCGTGATGAGGACATTGGATCGTGTAGTCTTTGAAATGCTCCATTGCCTCGTTGAATGTCTCATTGTTCCTTTGAGTGAAACCGCTGATTTCGCTTCTCAACCGTGCTGTCCTGGTGCTTGAGAAGAACTTTGAGAGAAAGGCCTTCTTACACTCGGCCCATGAGGTGATGGTGCCTTGTGGTAGGGTCTTCTCCCAATGCCTAGCTTTGTCTCCGAGTGAAAAGGGGAAGAGACGCAGCTTGAAAGCATCTTCTGATATGCCATTGATCTTTATCATCCCACATACTTGCTCAAAGTTGTCAAGGTGCTCCAAGGGATCTTCCATTGCTAGGCCGTGGAACTTGTTGTTTTGCACCATTGAGATGAAACCTGGCTTGATCTCGAAGTTTTTGTTTTGTATAGGAGGAGGAGTGATCCCAAACCTATTGTGATGAGTATTGGGAGCATCTCCGGCTCCTATGATCCTTGGGAGTCTAGACGCGTGTTGGGGGGTTTCCATTGCCCCTTCCTGCTGCCCCGTGAGCTGGAGGAGGTCCTTCTGGATGCTCGTGTTCAGCCATAGCTTCAAAGTCAACCAAACCGTTCTGAACAATCTCCTCGAAGTCTCTCGCTTGTTCTCTGACTCTCCTTTGCCGTGAGTGACCAAGCTGATGGATGTTGTCTAAGGGTTGTAGTAGATTGTTGTCTCCCCTTGAACGAAGATTCATGTACCTGAAAACACATTTTTGAGAGTAGAATGATTAGTAACTTGAAAAAAGTAATGTCTTAGTCTTTGCTAAGTCCCAAATCTCTATGTTCTCTAAACAGCCCTAGCCCGGCAATGGCGCCATTTGATAAACACTTTCTTAGCAAGGGTGAAAATGCAGTGAGCTTATCAAACTCAAATGCAAGACATGTTGTAGTACAGCAAGCAAGAGAGAGTCAATCCATGCCTAGGATGATAGAGAATGCAAAGAGAATACAAGGACTAATGCAAATCCAAGCGAAATGAGATGATTTACGAGAAAATCTTTAAAAACTAGATGCAGCAACTTAAATAGAATGCAACCTAATTTAAAAATACTAGAAATGAAGAAACTACCACGAGGAACAAACATATTATTTAAAGGACCAAGCTTCGAATTACTAAAAATCGACTAGTGGATCGACCATGAGATCGACCACTAGATCGAGCAATAACAATCGATCTCGTCTATAAATGCAAGAACAGTAAAACTAATTACCAGGATGCTATCAAAGATCAAGCGAATGACGAGATAAGATGTAAAGATGCTAAAAGAAAGGGCCTAGGGTTGAGATTCATGGTCAGGGGTTTCAAAGGTTTGACCTTGGGTTGAAACTTTAAATCGACTCACTTTGTGAGGATCTCTAAGCCTTGAAAACTAAGCAAGATCTATCCGTGGCTTTCGGTATAGATCACTCCTTCATCCTCTCCTCCAAACCCATGGCTTTTGGTGGAAAGAGAGGTCGAAGGGCATGGAAAGCAGATTTCAAATGAATGGCTTAACTAGTCCCCCAAACTTCCATGGCTTTTGGGAAGGGGTAACTAGTCTCTAAGGTGTGATCTTCCGAGGCTCCTGAATCCTGTCAAGGTAAGGAACCTCTCGGATCATGAAGCTCTTGGCGTGAGAGTCTTCAAGCATTAAGATCTCTATCTTAAAAGATATAGCCGTTGAAAACGCTTAGAAAAACCCCAAGATCAAAACCCTTTAGACCCCTTAATCCTCTCAACCCTGAACCCAAATAAACTACTCGCTACACATGAAGTAAATCAAGCAAAGCATGTAAAAGGAAACGATGAACATGGAAAGAAAACTAGATTAAGACGGAAATGATTCGATTACAAAGCTTAAGAAAAACTCAAGTTCGACAATGGTGTTCTTCACGAAAAACAGAGAGAAAACATAAAGAAAAAGATAAGGATCCAAAGTTGTGTGGGAAAAGGATGTCGTCGCCTTCCCAAAATGGCCAAAACAAGCTGATGGTCCCCCCCTCGCTAGCGGCCAAAAGTGGTTGAAAGGACAGAGATCGACTCCAGGATCGAGCGGTTCTCTCGATCATATCTGGACATCGTGTCTTCGGCTCGATCTGGGTCTCGATCATCATCAGCGAATCGAGTGTTGCATCCGATCTCGGTATCGATCTTCGGGTGGATCGAGTGGTGTACTCGATCTGACTCTCGCTCTGCATGGCGTCATTTACGTCTATACCGTTCGATCGACTACTTCACTCGATCTTTGTCTCGATCATTCTCCTTGGATCGCTTGGCTGGCTCGATCTTCTGGTCGATCACCTCCTAGATCGACCGGCCATGCTCGATCTGCTCCTCGATCTCTGCTCCTTAGCATATATCCGAGCTCCCACGAACTGCTACATCAGCCTCAACATGTCCACGAACCTCCACGACTCCAAAGCAGCCAGAAACAACCTGAATGTAATGCAAAATGCAAGGAACATGCATATGCTGGTGCAAGAATGCTCTAGGACTCTAAGTGATGTAATCTAACCTAAAATGTGATACAAATGCATGAAAAGCTAACTAATGAGTATGCAGAATGTATGCAATATGCAGTAACATCAGATCGAGAAAGGGCTTCCGATCAATTTGGGGTCCAATCAGGTGATTGACTCAGCGTCTCGATCCCTCACTTGATCCACATTAAATCGAGTGAGTGAATCGAGCGAAACTGCTCGATCTAGACGACATCGAGGGCAAGATCGACCTGACGACTTGATTTCAGAAGGGATAGCGGTTGGAGAAAGCAGTCTCAAGGGTCATGTCTCAGGATCTAAGGAAGGTTCTAAAGAGGAGAACAACAGCAACAGCCACGAGGATGATTGGAGCGAGCTGTTAGCCCCAAAGGTGGACCTTAAGGAGCTCCCAAAAGGGCTAAGGTTTGCTTTCTTAGGGCTTAACGAAACTTATCCTGTGATTGTGAATGAAAACTTGAGTGATGATGAGTTGCAATCGCTCTTAACTGAGTTGAGAAAGTATAGGTAGGCCATTGGGTACTCTCTAAGTGACATCAAGGGCCTTTCTTCAATGCTTTGCACTCATAGGATTCACTTGGATAATGAGAACGCCTCTTCTATAGAACATCGAAGGCGTTTGAATCCAAATTTGAATGAGGTTGTTAAGAAGGAGATTCTTAAGCTTTTAGAGGTTGATGTGATCTATCCCATAAGTGACAGCACGTGGGTTTCTCCCGTACACGTGGTGCCTATGAAGGGAGGGATCGCAGTTATTAAGAATGATAAAGATGAGCTTATACCTACTAGGACTATTACTGGACACCGTATGTGTATTGATTATAGGACGCTTAATCTAGCTACTAGAAAGGATCATTTTTCCTTGCCTTTTATTGATCAAATGCTTGAAAGACTTACTAATCATCCTTACTATTGCTTCCTTGATGGATATAGTAGATTTTTCCAAATACCAATCCATCCCAATGATCAGGAGAAGACGACCTTTACATGCCCTTATGGTACCTTCGCGTATCGAAGGATGCCATTCGAGTTGTGTAACACACCGGCTACATTTCATCGGTGTATGATGTCGATCTTCTCCGATCTAATAGAAGAGATGGTAGAGGTGTTTATGGATGACTTCTCGGTCTATGGTGCGTCCTTTTCTGCGTGTTTGTTGAATCTTTGCAGGATACTAAAGCGTTGTGAGGAGACAAACTTGGTGCATAATTGGGGAAAATGCCACTTCATGGTTGAGGAGGGGATCGTGCTTGGACATAAGATATCAGAGAAGGGTATTGAAGTCAACAAAGCAAAGATTGATGTGATGACAAGCCTTGAGCCGCCAGTTAACGTCAAAGGAGTGAGAAGTTTCTTGGGACACGCCGGCTTCTACAGGCGCTTCATTAAAGACTTCTCTAAGATTGCACGCCCTCTCACACGGCTGTTGTGCAAGGAGGCTGAATTCGTCTTTGATGAGGAGTGTTTGCAAGCTTTCGTGACCATCAAGGAGGCCCTAGTATCTGCGCCTATAGTGCAAGCACCAGATTGGACTCTACCTTTCGAGATTATGTGCGATCCTAGTGACTATGCTGTGGGAGCCGTCCTAGGCCAAAGGAAGGATAAGAAGCTGTACGTGATATACTATGCTTCAAGAACCTTGGATGACACGCAAACGAGGTACACCACTACGGAGAAGGAGCTGTTGGCGGTTGTATTCGCCTTTGAGAAGTTCAGAGCTTACCTCGTGGGTTCCAAGACCATTGTATACACAGATCACGCGGCTTTGTGCTACATTTATTCCAAGAAGGATACTAAGCCGAGGCTTTTGAGATGGATCCTCTTACTCCAAGAATTTAACATGGAAATCAAGGACAAGAAAGGGATAGAGAACGGCATTGCTGACCATCTCTCTCGGTTAAGGATCAACGAGTCTCTTCCTTTAGATGATTCTCTCCCCGAGGAACATCTCATGGCAATCACTACGGCTGTGTGTGGGAGCTTAGAGGGTCAGTTTGAGGAAGTTCTGAGCTTCAAAGAGGAGGATCTCCCTTGGTATGCGGATATTGTGAACTACTTGGCATGTGGGGAAGAGCCGTCGCATCTTGGCAACTACCATAGGAAGAAGTTCATGAGAGACGTGAGCCACTACTATTGGGATGACCCCTATCTATACAAGAGAGTAGTAGATAGCCTGTACAGAAGATGCGTGACAAAAGAGGAAGCAAGAGATATTATCATCCTTCATTGCCACGGTTCTTTGTATGGAGGGCACTTTGCTTCATTCAAAACCGCTACGAAGATCTTGCAAGCCGGCTTCTGGTGGCCGTCCATCTTCTAAGACACCCATGAGTTCGTGATGAGCTGCGAGGCATGTCAAAGAGCAGGGAATATCACTATGAGGAATGAGATGCCTCAAGTTCCCATATTTGAGGTAGACGTCTTTGACGCGTGGGGCATAGACTTCAGGAGCCGTTTCCTTCATCATACGGCAACAAATTCATACTAGTGGATGTTGACTACGTCTCTAAGTGGGTTGAGGCCATCACTTCCCCAACAAACGAGTCTAAGGTGGTGATCAAGCTCTTTAAGAGCATTATTTTTCCAAGGTTTGGAGTTCCCAAGGTGGTGATAAGCGACGGAGGGAGTCACTTCATCAACAAGCTGTTTGAAAATCTGTTAGAGAAGTATGGTGTGAAGCACAAGGTAGCAACGCCTTACCATCCTCAAACGAGTGGCCAAGTGGAAGTCTCTAACCATCAGATCAAGGCGATACTCGAGAGAAGAGTTGGGACTACTCGGAAAGATTGGGCAGTGAAGTTGGATGACGCTTTGTGGGCGTACAGGACTGCTTTCAAAACGCCTATTGGTACCACTCCTTTCACTCTTCTCTACGGTAAAGGGTGTCACCTTCCTGTTAAGCTGGAACATAGGGCGTTGTGGGCTGTGAAGCGGCTGAATTTTGATCTGAAGACGGCTCAAGAAAAGCGTTTGATCCAGTTGCACAAGCTTGATGAGCTAAGGCTGGACGCTTACGAAAGCGCTAGGATCTACAAGGAGCGTACCAAGGCTGCTCATGACAAGAAACTGGTGCCTAAGGAGCTTAAGGAAGGGAGTTTGGTGCTGCTATATAACTCGAGGCTCAAGCTCTATCCAGGGAAGCTGAAGTCGCGGTGGAGCGGTCCGTATGAAATCAAGGAAGTACTACCTTACAGAGCTGTCACGTTGGTTGGCAAGAGTGGGAATGCATTTACGGTGAACGGACACAGGGTTAAGCCATACATGGCGAGTGCATTTGACAAGGAGAGCACCTCAATGCTTCTCCAAGACCCACCATCTGCCTAAACCAAGTAAAGTCTAGCTAAAGACGTTAAAGAAAGCGCACTTGGGAGGCATTCCCATGTTTATCCTGTACATATTTTAACTTTATTTCTTTTCCATTTTTAATTTTTTTTCTTGTGAGTGTGTAGGAAAAAGTGTGGGAGAAGCAAGCCATGATCTGAGTTCCAAAAGGAGTAAGAAGGGGGCGAGTATAAGCTAGAGATCGAGTGCTAGATCGACTCGTCCTGGCTCGATCTTTGCTAGATCGAGCTAGTGAATCGAGAGGAGCCAGTCGATCTAGACGAGATCGAGTAGACAGATCGAGTGACAAACTCGATCTAAAATGTCTCGGGAAATTCTTGGAGTTTAGATCGATCGATCCAAAAATGGATCGACCGATCTATTTTCTCTCGGGAAAAGTCCTTCATAGACAGATTGATTAGTCAACTCGATCCACCACTCGATCCAAGCTAAATCGACCCCTGAATCGATAGCATGGCTCGATCACGGGGACTTAGTCGCGATTTCAAAAACTCAAGGAACGAGAGAGCCAATCGATCCACGATTCGATTCAAATCGAATCGTGTCCTAAATCGAGTAACCCTCTCGATCTAAGCCATTATGGGCATGAGATCGAGTCCCAGATCGACCAAACGGACTCGATCTCATGTCGAGGTAACATTTTCATTTCCCTCCTTTACTCTTTCCCTCCAGTTTTTGAATTTAAAACTTGGTCAAGGCAAGCATCTTTTGACCATGAAAGATGTGCCTTGACCAAAACTTTTGTCAGAAAACCACTTCCTTTACCCATAGTTTTGTTTCTTGTTAGCCTTTAAATGTTTTCAACAACTTCACATTCTCTCATTCTTGTTTTCTAGAACTTTTAAGCAAAGAGAGTGAGAGTTATTTGTTTCTAAAGGCTAACAAGCTTCTTTAACAATCTTTTCAAAAGGTATTTTCGGATCTTTGATGAAAATCTTTAGGAAAATCTCCTTTTATTTCGCAATTGATTGTTTTAGATGCTAGGGCGGTTTTGAATTTTTAAATTTAGCTTAATAATGAGAAAAATTCTGGATTTTCTATTATCTCTAGATTTGATTCTCTATTATTTTGCTATATTTTTTATAACTTCCTCAAAATTCTAGGGTATTAGCTATCGACTTTCTTCTTTGCTTCTCTCTTTCTCTCAAAATATTGCATATTTGCTCATAGCTTTGCTTGAGAAATTTGTTTCAGGCACAATGGCCCCCAAGAGAACGAGAGAAGAGACAGCACAAGAGGGAGAAGGTCAGGAGGTATCTGTTCAAGAGAGGGTTCGATGGAGTAAGGATGAGAAAAGGGATAAGAAGCGGCTGGAAAGGCTTCAGTTCGAGCCTACTAAGTTTGCGGATCGGGAGCTGCTGCTCAAGCTAGGGATCCTTGGAGATTTCGACCAACTCCTCAAGAACATTGGCCTGAGATGTATATCACGAATGGATTGTCCAACCATTCCAGAAGTGACAATAGACTTCCTTGCCACGTTCGAGTTTCGTTACGAGAACCCTAGTGCCCCTGTTCCTTCACAAGGCCGTCTCTCTTTCAAGGTTGGACGTCAAGCTTTCAGCCTCTCAATCACCGAGATGTGTCAAGCATATGGTCTCAACGCAGCCACCACCAAGATCGAGTTCCCCTCCTTCACGCGAGCAAACGATTTTTGGGACCTGATCAGCAACGAAGACTACAAGGCCAACACCGCCAAAATCAAGAGAGTGAGAAGCCCGGTGCTGAGGTACACCTTGAAGCTGATCGCCAACATATTCAGCGGATGGTCAGTTGCTCCCACGGTCACGAAGACCGAGCTTTGCTTCTTGTTCGAAGGTGTGAAGCATTTGTTGTGTGATCCGGCGGAGAATGATGAGCCTATGGAGGATGAACTCGGTGATGACGTGAACTATGGGTGCGTACTTGCTGCCTCTTTGGTGAAGTACAAGGCATATGCCTTGTGGTGCAAGGCAAGCTCTTAATTCATTAACGGTTTCCTCACTCCTCTGTTCATACAAGCCGGCATACCTATACACTAGGATTGGATTGATACCTCTTGCATTGTGCTACAACCGTATGCTGCTTGAGTTTTGATAACCTCCTGTTGCATAGCATCACACCTAGATAAAAAGATTGTTATCAGCGCCGTTGCTATCTTAGGGTTGCTAGGAAGCATTAAGATTTGGGGTTTAGTAAATACTAAGCCTTTTTTTCACTTTGGTTACTAAACTCTTTCTCTTCACACTTGTGTCTTTCAGGTATATGAACTTACGCTCCAGGGGTAACAACAATCTACTAACACCCCTGGACAATATTCACCAACTCGGAAGTTCAAGAACAAGAAGAGCAAGAGAACAAGCTAGAGCTTTGGAGGAGATTGTTCAAGCCGGTTCAGTAGACTTTGCAACAATGGCTGAGCAAGAACATCCTGAGGGACCTCCACCAGCTCACGGTGCTGTAGGAAAGGGCAATAGAAACCCCATCCACGCGGCTAGACCCCCAAGGATCATTGGTGCTAGAGATGCTCCTAATACACATCACAATCGTTTTGGGATCACTCCTCCTGCAGTTCAGAACAAAAACTTCGAGATAAAGCCATGATTCAAATCTATGGTTCAGAATAGCAAGTTCTATGGGCTGGCAATGGAAGACCCCTTGGAGCATCTTGACAACTTTGAGCACGTTTGTGGGATGATCAAGATTAATGGCATATCCGTAGATGCTTTCAAGCTGCGTCTCTTTCCATTCTCTTTCGGAGACAAGGCTAGACATTGGGAGAAGACACTTCCACAAGGCACCATTACCTCTTGGGCTGAGTGTAAGAAGGCGTTCCTCTCAAAGTTCTTCTCTAGCACAAGAACAACAAGGTTGCGTAGTGAGATTAATGGCTTCACTCAAAGGAACAACGAGTCATTCAATGAAGCCATAGAGAGATTCAAGGACTATACTATTCAGTGTCCTCACCACGGCTTCAGTGAAGAGACTCTCCTAAGCACCATCTACCGCGGAGCATTGCCCAAGATACGGTTGCTACTTGATACAGCTAGTAAAGGCAACTTCCTTGGTCAAGAAGTAGAAGAGGGTATGGAGCTAATCGAGAACTTGGCATTGAGTGACGGTAACTACGCTGAAGACTACGACCGTGCACCAAGAGGTTCCGAGCTAGAGTCTCACAAGAAAGAGCTTAAGTCACTTCATGAGAAGATAGACAAGTTGGTGCTTGCTAATCAGAAGCATGTGCACTTCGTTGGTGAAGCCGAAGAAGTCTTAGAGGAGCTAGACTTGAGCCAAGAAGAAGCTAACTGGATTGCCGGTCAGAACTACAACAAGAGTCAGGGTAATTCACAAGGCTACCAAGCGAACAACAATCTCTCTTACAGGAGCACAAATGTTGAAAACCCTAAAGATCAAGTGTACTCCCCTCAGCAAGCAAAGCCGTTTATTCCTTACAACAAGGGTTTTTAAGCGAATAATGGCTTTCAAGGGCAGAGGCAAGGGAACTTCCAGGGTCAACAGCAGCAGCAAGGCAACAAAGGTTATACTCCTATGTTTCCTCCAGGCTTTGTTCCTCAACAACAACAGATGCAACCGCAACAACAAGATCCGATCCAAGCTATGTTCCAGCAGTTGCTTCAAGGTCAAGCTTCCACTAATCAGAAGTTTTCCGAGATGAACAACCGCCTTGACTCCTCTCTCACTGACGTCTCAACTCAGATTACAAACCTGAATAACAAGATCAAGCAGTTAGAGAAGGGCAAGGCAACTACAAGCGGTTAAAGCAGCTTACCGGGAAAGTGTGAGCAAAATCCCACGGAATACGCTAATGTCATTACACTAAGAAGTGGCAAAGAACTTCCACCGCAAGTTGCTCCTAAAAACAATGAGGACATTGTAAACCAAGAGGGGGAGGGTAAGCTTTCAGCTGATGAAGAGATCAACTTTGATAATGTATGGATTGAGAGACCAAGAAAGGGTAAAGAGGTAGCCGTAGAGAAGAAAGTGGAGCAAGCTACTAAAGAGAAAGATGTTTATGTGCCTCCACCGTATGTGCCTAAGCTTCCTTTTCCTGGCCGCTTCAAGAAACAGCTTATAGAGAAGCATAGACTCTTGTTTGAGAAGCATCTAAGGGATGTAGAGATCAAGCTTCCTCTTGTTGATTGCCTAGCTATGATGCCAAAGTGTGCTAAGTTCTTCAAGGACACCCTTACAAAGAAGACTAAGGAGAGTAAAGAAGTCTTGGTGCTTAGTGAAGAGTGTAGTGCCATCATTTACAAGGAGATTGTTCCTAAGAATCTAGGAGATCCAGGATCCTTCAACATTCCTTGTGCTTTGGGTCCGTTAAAGTTTAAGAGTTGTTTATGTGATCTTGGTGCAAGTATAAATCTCATGCCCCATTCTATAGCAAAGAAGCTCGGTTTTACACAGTTCAAAGAGTGTAGGATCTCTCTTGTGTTAGCTGACAGAAGCGTGAGACTTCCAGTGGGTATGTTAGAGGATCTTCCAGTGAGAATAAGCGACGTCAATGTACCAACTGACTTTGTGGTGCTTGAGATGGATGAAGAGCCTAAGCATCCGCTTATACTTGGTAGACCATTCCTTGCAACCGTTGGAGCAATGATTGATGTCAAGAATGGGAAGATAGCTCTACACCTTGGTAAAGACATAAAGCTGGATTTTGACATCAACACGGTCTTGAAGAAGCTAATCACAGAAGGACAAGCATTCTACATAGAAACCTTGGATGCCTTGGCGGATGAACTGCTAGAAGAGCTTGCACAAGAGGATCACTTGAAGCTGACATTGACTAATGAGAGAGGAGAGTGCGGTTTCTTGGATCATAGGACTCAGGAGTACGTTAATCTCCTTGACTCTAGAAAAGTTGTGATAGAAGATGGAGGCAGATACCTAGAGATCGATCAGGAAATCGAGAAGATCACTCGATCCAGGACACCAATCAACAAGAAGATCGAGGACACTGGTCGATCCAGCAATACAATCCATGGGAAGATCGAGAGAAGCCAATCGATCAGCTCAGAGAACGAGACAAAGACTCGATCTCCTGCTCGATCCACATCAAATCGAGTGTGTGAATCGAGTGAAGTTGCTCGATCCGGACCAGAATGAGTGGAAGATCGACTGGATGACCCGATCACGGAGGGGATAACAGTTCAAGAAAGCAGTCTTTTGGGTCATGACTCAGGTTCTAAGGAGGCTACTAAGGACAGCGACGCCTATACTAGCCACAAGGATGACTGGAGCGAGCTGCTAGCCCCAAAGGTGGACCTAAAGGAGCTCCCAAAAGGGCTAAGGTATGATTTCTTAGGGCTTAATGATACTTTACCGTGATTGTGAATGAAAACTTAAGTGATGATGAGTTGCACTCGCTCCTCAGTGAGCTGAGAAAGTTTAGGAGGACCATTGGGTACTCTCTAAGTGACATCAAGGGCCTTTCACCAATGCTTTGCACTTATAGGATTCACTTAGATAATGAAAACTCTTCTTCTATTGAACATCAAAGGCGTTTAAACCCGAATTTGAAAGAAGTAGTTAAGAAAGAGATTCTTAAGTTGTTAGAGGCTGACGTGATCTATCCCATAAGTGACAGCACGTAGGTTTCTCCAGTACACGTGGTGCCTAAGAAGGGAGGGATCACAGTCATTAAGAATGATAAAGATGAATTGATTTCTACTAGGACTATAACAGGTCACCGTATATGTATAGACTATAGGACATACTCCTACATTGTCACGGCTCTTCATATGGTGGTCATTTCGCTTCTTTCAAGACCGCTACAAAGGTGTTACAAGCGGGTTTCCGGTGGCCATCTATCTTCAAGGACGCTCACGAGTTTGTCAAGAGTTGTGAAGCTTGTCAACGGGCAGGGAACATCACCAAGAGAAACGAGATGCATCAGTTTCCTATCTTTGAGGTTGATGTCTTTGACTCTTGGGGGATAGATTACATGGGACCATTCCCATCTTCTTACGGCAACAAGTTCATCTTAGTAGCTTTGGACTATGTGTCTAAGTTGGTTGAGGCTATAGCTTCCCCAACAAATGATGCAAGGGTGGTGATCACGCTCTTCAAGACCATCATATTCCCACGGTTTGGAGTCCCCAAGGTAGTGATCAGTGACGGTGGAAGCCACTTCATAAACAAAGTGTTTGAAAGCCTCTTGAAGAAGTATGGCGTGAAGCACAAGGTAGCTATAGCTTCCCCAACAAATGATGCAAGGGTGGTGATCAAGCTCTTCAAGACCATCATATTCCCACGGTTTGGAGTCCCCAAGGTAGTGATCAGTGACGGTGGACGCCACTTCATAAACAAAGTGTTTGAAAGCCTCTCAAACGAGTGGGCAAGTAGAGGTCTCTAACAGGCAGATCAAGGCTATACGCGAGAGGACAGTTGGGACTACTCGGAAGGATTGGGCGGTTAAGCTAGACGATGCTTTGTGGGCTACCGAACTGCTTTCAAGACCCCCATTGGTACTACTCCTTTCACTCTTCTTTACGGCAAAGCATGTTATCTTCCTGTTGAGTTAGAGCATAGGGCACTATGGCCAGTGAAGCAGCTCAACTACAACCTCAAGACAGCTCAAGAGAAGCGGTTGATTCAGTTACATGAGCTTGATTAGCTACGGCTGGATGCATACGACAGCTCTAAGATCTACAAGGAGCGGACTAAGGCTGTTCATGATAAGAAGCTGGTTCACAAGGAGTTGAGGGAAGGCAGTTTGGTGCTACTCTACAACTCGAGGTTGAAACTATTCCCAGGGAAGCTCAAGTCAAGGTGGAGTGGACCGTTTGAGATTGGTGGGCAAGAGCGGTAATCCTTTCACGGTCAATGGGCACAAAGTTAAGCCCTACCTGGCGAGTGATTGCAGAAAGGAGAGCACCTCCGTGCTTCTCCAAGACCCCCATCAGGCCTAAACTAAAGTCTAGCTAAAGACGTTAAAGAAAGCGCACTTGGGAGGCATTCCCATGTCTATCTTGTACATATTTTTGCTTTATTTCTACTTCAGTTTTATGCTTTTAATGTTTAAGTGTGTAGGTGAATGGATAAGGGATTGTTAGGTGTGATCTTGAAGTCTAAAAGAGGCGAGAAGGGTTAAGTATAGGCTAGAGATCGAGTGCTAGATCGACTCATCCTAGCTCGATATTTACTAGATCGAGCTAGTGAATCGAGAGGAGTCAGTCGATCTAGACGAGATCGAGTAGACAAATCGAGTGGAACGGTCGATCACGAGAGGATATACCACCTATGCGTTTAGCTTGAAAAGCAAATGAGGTGTAGATTGACCGAGTCTCTCGATTCTCAAAGATAGATCGAATAGTCTACTCGATCTGCCACTCGATCTAAGCCAAAACGAACCCCAAATCGATCATGTGGCTCGATCCAAGGAGAACAGCCTAGTTGACCAAAAGTCAAGGAACGAGAGGGTATAATCGATCTAAGACTTGATGCAATTTGAATCGATTCCCTGATCGATCAAACCTCTCGATCCTAGCCAACATGGGTATGAGATCGAGTCCTAGATCGACCAAATGGACTCGATCTCGTGCCGAGGTAACAATTTATTTTCTCTCTTTTCTTCTTTCCCTCCTATTTTTAAATTTAAATTGTGGTCAAGGCAGGAATCTTTGACCATGAAAGATGTGCCTTGACCACACTTTTGTCAGAAAACCACTAGTTTTACCCATGGTTTTGTATTTTTGTTGGCCTTTATATTTTCAAGCAAAAACACACTCTCTCATCTTTTGTGTTTCGAGTTTCCTAAGAAAGAGAGAGTGTGATTTTATTTTCCTAAAGGCTAACAACATCTGTTTTCAATCTCTGCAAAGGTATTTTTAAATCATTGTTCAAAATCTTTTGGAAAATTTCTTTTTTATTGCTTTGCTTGAATACTAGAGGTTAGGGGGTTTAACGATTTTTTAAAACTAGCTAGATATTAGGAAAAATTCTAGATTTGATCCTATCTCTAGATTTCTCTCTCTATTATCTTGCTAGAATTATTATAAATCCACCAAAAATCTAAGGTATTAGTCATAAGTTTTTCTTTCATGCCTAGTCTTCCTCTCAATATTCGCTGCCTTTGCTCATTCTCTTGCTTGAGAATTATGTTTCAGGTACTGTGGCTCCCAATAGAATGAGAGAAGAGACAGCATAAGAGGGAGATTCTCAAGAAGTGGTTCAGGAGAGGGTCAGATGGTCTAAAGAGGAGAAGCAAGCCAAGAGACAGTTGGAAAGGCTTCGGTTCAAACCCACAAAGTTCGTGGATAGGGGTTTGCTGTCTAAGATGGGGATCTTGGGAGACTTTGATCAACTCCTCAAGAACATAGGGCTCAGGTGCTTATCATGAATGGATTGCCCAACCTTTCCCGAGGTGACAATCGATTTCCAAGCCACTTTGGAGTTCGCATATGAGCATCCCTACTCCTTCTCAAGGCCACATCTCCTTCAAGATCAAACGTCAGGCCTTTCGTCTCTCAATCCCAGAGCTTTGTCAAGCCTACGGCCTCAATGCTGCTGCCAACAAGGTTGAGTTCCCTCCCTTCACTCAAGCCAATGACTTGTGGGATCTCATAAGCAACGATGACTACAAGGCGAATACGGCGAAAATCAAGAGAGTGAGGAGTCCGGTGCTGAGATACACGCTCATACTCATCGCCAATACCTTCAGTGGACGATCCGTGGCTCCCACAGTCACCAAGACCAAGCTTTGCTTCCTGTTCTAAGGCATTAATCATCTGCTTTGTGATCCTAAGGAGAATAACGAGCCAATGGAGGATGAGCTCGGCGATGACGTGAACTATGGGTGCATCTTAGCCGCCTCCTTGGTGAAGTACAAGGCGTATGCCTTGCGTTGTAAGGCAAGTTCAGCTTTTATTGGAGGCTTCCTCACGCCTATCTTTGTGCAAGCTGGCGTACTGCTTCAAGACTTCACTCCTGTTCCGGAGAGATCTTTCATGGATGAGATCTACATGAGGAACACAGATAGATTGGGACGCACGCCAGCCGAGGGTTTCTATGGCTACTTGTTCATTGACTCTGAGAATGAGAAGCGAGTTTGCATCTTACCAAATATGGAGGAAACCGAGCTGCAACGAGTTGGCAATGTAGAGTTCTTGCAGAGTGTAGAGGACTGTTTTGCGCCTCTAGGAGGAACAGCTGCTCCAGCACTAGCTGATCGCCCACGGTCAGAGTCCCCCACATCAGATGCCGAGATGCCCGAGAGCTTCACTCTTCCAAAGCTTGACTTTGAGCCGAGAACAAAGGCGGAGAAGTTCCTTGCTTCTGTTGTAGAGATGCAAAGGAAAGTGAACAAGTGGCAGAGCAAGATAATCAAGAAGCTTGCTCAGAAGATCAAGAAGCTCAAAAGCAACGCTCCTGGTTCACCTTCAAGCAAAGAGGTCGAGCAGCCCAAGAAGAGAAGGAGATCCATCGGAGGCATTGAGATCCGTGAGCCCCAAGCAACGATCCTACCTGCGCGCCACTCAGTTCATTAGTAAGCTAGCTTGGATAAGGGGAAGGTAGTAGCTCACAAGACCCCCATAAAGAGCAAGAAGTCTGGAGCAACCTCAAGCTCCAGCACTTCTTAGCTCCAAGGTACTAACAACCATCCCTTGTATATACCACGCATGTTATCTTTGTTTTTGCTTTGTGTTTTGAGCTTCTCTAGAATTTGTTTGCCACCAAGACGGTGTCATTTAAGTTTGGGGGAGTGTGTGGTGTGTTTGACATGTCTTCTTCCTTCTTCCTTCTTATTTTCTGTTATCATTCTTTGAGTCTTGCATACATCCTAAGGCATATAAAAGAAAAAAAAATTTGTTAAAGTTTTTAAAATTTTCAAAAACATTCATGTAGTTGCATTCACTTTGTTAAACATTTTAGGATTGAGTGTAGAGTTTTTGAGCATTTAGGTTGTTTACATTTGCATAAGGGGTAAAAGTTTTTCTTAAAAAGTGTTTTAAGCTCATGAATTGTTTCAAGGCCCTAGTTAGTAGTTCTTTGATGCATTGTACACTCTTTGACAGTAAGCTCCAACCATACTTGGATCATGTGTTTTGATTTTCGTGGCTTAAGTTGAACATTCATGAATTGAATCCTATCCTAATAAGTGAGAACCTTAATTTGAATCTTCTTAATTATCATACTTATGCATTTGAAAAAGGATACATGGATTACTTATACATATTTAGGCTTTCTTCTTCCTTTTACCACTCTCTTGTAAGCCTAAATAGATTTCCCCACCCTTACCTTACCTTCCTTTCAAGCTAATGTTTTTGTGTGTTAAATCTTTGTGAGGCCTCTTTTCGGTTGAACTTAGCATAAAGTGTTAGGTTTAGACGACATGATTAGGCTTTTATATTGATTCTAGCTTTGCATTTTGAAGCTAGTTTTAGGCTTAGGATAGGGCGGGTGTTCTTGGGGATTGCTTTGTTTTGCTTCGGTTTAGAGAGTTTGATATTTGGAAGTTGAATTAAAAAGGTTTCAATGGTTTTAAGTGGAAGGCTTGCTGTTTTAAAAATAAAAGCTCTAAGTTTAACTAAGAAGGTAGCTCTCAAAAATAAAAATAAAAAGAAAAGAAAAGAGCCAAAAGGCCATGTATTTAAAAAGAAAAGAAAAGAAAAAAAAATGAAAAGAGAGCTATCAAAGTAAAAAGAAAAGAGCTAAATATGTTTTCAGCCTTTCCACTAGCCTAAAGAGTTTTAAAATGACGCTTTTACTTGGGTTTTTGCTAGGCGAATTGCTTTGATGAAAAGGGTAGTCTTTAGGAGGGTGAGTGAGCTTTAAAATATATGAAAAATGAGAGAGGGTTCTAAGGTCTTTGATTAGTATGCATGGGTAGATGAAGGTTTAATCATGTATACATCAATTGTCTTCACCTTTAGGATTATGTGAAAGTTCAACCATTCTTTGAGATAACCCCTAGTTTGAATAGCCCTTGTAAGTGAGATCATTTTTATCTCGCAACCCTTGTCCCTTAGCCAAGTCTATCAGGTTTTAAAGTGCATAATTGTGATTCACGGTTTTGAGCTTAATAAATGTTAAAGGTTAGGGTTCTTGGATTGTTTGGGATATGAGAGTCATGATTTGAAATTCATTATGTGATGAGTATGGCTAAGTTCTTTGGAGTATGAGTGTGCGTATTGCATCTTAGGATTAAGAACTAGGACCATTGAATTGATTCATTTGAAAAACACTTTTGCAGGAAGCTTAAACCCCCGTTTTTAAAACCTCTCTTCCTTCTTGAATTTTGTTTGCTTGAGGGCAAGCAAGAGGCAAGTTTGGGGGAGTTGATATTACCATATATTCTGCATATTTTGCATGTATTTAGAGTAGTTTTTCATGCATTCATCTTGCATTATAGGCTAGTTTGTTCCATTTGTTGCATTTTAGCTTCTAGGTCCCCTTGCATTCGCATTTTGCATATTTCTTACATATATGCATCATTATCAGGTTGTTTGGAGCACTATAGAGTTGCGGCGGCTATGTGGACGTGAGGGGGTGCAAAGTGGAGCTCGTGGACAATTGGAAAACTTAGCTCAGCATGCGAAGTACCCAAGATCGAGTAGCGGATCGAGCAAGGCAGGTCGATCAAGATGAGATCGACCAGAAGATCGAGTGCTCCAAGTCGATTCAAGAGGAAGGATCGAGACCGAGATCGAGAGAGGAGATCGATCTAGAGTACGGACGTAAATGATGCCATGCAGAACGAGAGCCAGATCGAGACCAAGACTCGATCATCCAAAGATCGAGAAGTAGATCGAGGAAGATCCTCGATCCCTCCAACCAGATCGACCAGAAGATCAAGCGGAGCAAGGCGATTCCTGAAGATAATCGAGCACATTGGTCGATCTCAAGGTCGATCCCAGATATCAAAAGCAGCCATCACCTTTATCCTATCTTCATTCTGTCTTTTTCTTTTTATCTCTAAGTTAGGCGATTCACCATTGTAGAACAGTTTAAGCTTTTTTTGATTTTGAACTTTGGAATCTTTGAATATCAAGCAAGTTTTTCTTTAATCTTTCTTTAATCATGCTTAGCTTATCGTCTATTGCTTTTGATTCGATCTTAAACATGTGTAGTGAGTAGTCTTCTTGGGTTTTTGGGGTTAAGGTGATTCAAAAGGGTTGAAAGGGTTCAAAGCTTTGTGTTTTCTTGTTCTTCATACCTTCTCTTCTAGGATCTTGGGATCTTAAACCCTAGAGAGCCTTGGAAAAGGTCTCTATGAACCAAAGGCTGTCTTACCTTGACAGGGTTCAGATGTCCTGGAAAACCAGATCCTAGAGGCTAATCCTTCCTTTCCCATACGCCTTGGTTGTTTAGGGGATTAGTTAGGTCATTGTTTAAAATCTGTCTTTCTTGCTCTTCGATCTCTATTTCCACCAAACGCCATGGGTTTGGAGAAGAGATCGAGGAAATGAACCATACCACACGCCATGGATGGTTCTTGTTTTGTTTTCAAGGCTTAGAGAAACCTCTTAAAAGAGTAGATCTAAACGGTTTCAAACCAAAGCTTGAATCTTTGATACTCTTGAATATGAACCTCGACCCTAAACCCTCTCTTTTAGTGTTTTAAAATCTCTGTTCATCATTCTCTTGTCATTTAGCTTGCATCCTGTTCATCAAAAGTCATTTGCTTAAGTTAGTTGTCAGATCAATCCTTTCTGCTCGATCCAGTGCTCGATCCTGTGGTCGATTCACTGGTCGATTTTTAGTTTTTAGTAGCTTTGCATTTTTTGTCTTTTGCTTGTTCCTCGTGGTAGTTAACCCTCTTCCAGGGATTTTAACATTGTTCTGCATTGCATTAGATCGTTGCATTTTAAAATCATTTATCATATTTGCTTAGATTCACTAGATCCTTGCATTCTAATTGCTCTTCCTGCTCCCTAGGATTGGATTGATACCTCTTGCACTATACTACAACTGTGTGTTGCTTGAGTTTTGATAACCTCTGGCATGCGCGTTAAAAACCTGTTATCAATCCCTCAGACTTAGCTTTTGCTTACCCTCAAGCAAACATCAGACAGAGAACATGGTCGAGGTTTGAAAACAAGAAACAATCAGCTAAACATCAGGAACACCACATTAGTTAACACTTTCAAATCCACATACCACAGAGTCAACACAAGATCAAATTTCAGTCTAATCATCATAAGCTTAGCAAATCTCTCAAATCCAATCCAAATCCCTTCAAGAAATTCAAAATCTCTGCTGCTAACTCCTTATTTTCATCTAAGTGTGATATCTCATCAAGGTTTTATCATCGCAATCACTTTCAGATTCTTTTCCCTTCCTAAACAACTGAACAAAGCAATCTCAACACAGCTCTCCTATTTTCTCTACTCTTGATCTTTTTCATTCTGATTTTTTTTTTCCGATTTTTTAACTCTTTTCTCATTTTTTACAGTATAAGATATGGTGCTACTCAATACTTGTGTTCCTTGTAAGGAGACAGGTTCTTGAGTGTGTTCATTATAATTGTTCCTTGTGAGGAGACATGGTCATGAATGCACCATTCTTTGGACTTAAACTTTTAAAAACTACATCAGGAAAGATCAAAGAGAGACTGTATCTTAACCTTATTGTTAGTGCTGAAAGAGAGAATCAAGACCAATAAGAATCAAGCCCCAAGATAAGAAGTTTAAAGTTCATTAAGGTGGAGCTAACAGCAAATTTTCCAGATTCTCTAAGAACCTAAACCTTCATTGCTAGACTGATCTACATATGACTTTCAACTTAGTAAGACTTGTAATCAACTATTGTGGTAATGGTTCTTATAAGCATAAACGTCCAATTGTTAGTTCCAAGAAAAACATACAATTTCAAAATTTTGACTCTATAAAAACAGGTTTTTGACTCAACTTTAGGACTCTATAAACATGACACAAAGCACACAACGTCAGTAACCTCCTCCCCCAGACTTAAACAACACTGTCCCCAGTGTTATTAAACCAAGAGTTGGTCAAAAAGATGCATGAGAACTTGTAAAACCAAGGTGAAAAAGTGGTACCTCGCGAAGGGTCCGGTGACGAGCGTCACCAGCTTGGTGACAAGGGCGGAAGAACTACTAAAACTTCGCGAAACCATCACAAGGGTTTATGTACAAAGAACGGGCAAACCTATATGGGTTGTATCCGAAGACATGGAAAGGGATGTTTTTATGTCAGCAACAGAAGCCCAAGCTCATGGAATTGTTGATCTTGTAGCGGTTCAATAAAAAATAGGAGCGATTTCATGCAAATCTACAATTGCTAATTTTATATCTTTTTAGATTAAAGGTTTAGTTTCATATTCTCTTCAATATTAAAAAAAATATATTGAAGAGAATCTTGAAGAGAAGTAATTCAGAATTAGCCGGTTAGAACCAATCTAAACCAGCCCATTATTTATATGATTCCGTATGCCAACCATTAAACAACTTATTAGAAATACAAGACAGCCAATCCGAAATGTCACGAAATCCCCAGCGCTTCGGGGATGCCCTCAGCGACGAGGAACATGTACTCGGGTGTATGTGCGACTCATTTAGATCATAGACCTGAAACACAAAAAGTAAATTCTTTTTTTAATATAGAGGATTAGTACTTGTGAATAAAATAGAATGTAGGAACTCGATTCATTATTTAAAAAAGATAGATCGTTCACCACGACTTGTACTTCAGAATCGACAAGTTATATGGTTATTAATGTAATTTTATCATATGTACTCTAAAGTCAGACTATTAGAGTACTCAAACATACATTTAATAGCATCCAAACATAGCAATAGAAACCAGGTTCAACAATCTCACAAAACATCATCAAAGTAACTGCCAACTGACTCGAAGAAAACATAAAAATGACTCAAGAGAAATAAAAGAAAAGAGAAACAGAAACAAGTAACCAGATAGTAGAGGCTCAGTCCTCATCCTCACAGGGCTCTGTGGTGTAATGTGGGCGGACACAACCACAGTTGCTAAGTGTAGCAACAGCATCCCAGAGTCCCTCAAAGCTGTCAATGACATACTCCTTAAAAGCAGCCATGTCCATGGGTGTCTATGGTTGTGGAGGACGCATGAAAGCAGTGGATGAAGTGGTCTGGCGTCTAGATGGTCCAGCATCAGCAGTAGTGGAAACACCAGCAGTGGTAGCTCTAGCAGGACGCAGTGGTATAGGACGCAGTAGACTCTAATCTGGTAGAAAGAGCATTTGGCGTGTGACACCCTGGATCGTCGTGAGCACTCTGTTTGGTAACTTAATGCCAACATACTCTCGTGCCGAGGTAGTGAATGTCCAAATGACTCCAGGCTTGAGCCACGTAACATGGCACATATGCTGCTCATCAATGAGAGATCTATCACTGGGCAGGCTGCAGGGTGTTACATCGATCTGAAAATGCTGAAAAATCGGTGTCCGAAGACTGCCTACACTCTCAGTCTTCTCTCCCGGACTGGTGAATGGCTTGGTCTTCAAGGAGACCAAATGCTCAGCAAAAATAGCGCCAAAGTTGGCGCCGATCATGCTATCCATGGGTATCACCTCATCGAGCATCTCAACGAAGCCATAGTAAAGGAGAATCAGCTCATTAACCCGCGTCTTGCTCGGCGCAGACTTGCACAATATAGTGTTCCCAAGAAGGTGCAGAATATACCTAATGACCGGATGTCGAACCTCTGTCTGCATGCTCGTCTTGCTGTCATAGATTCCATTCCCGAACTTGGACCAGAATGTCTGCATGTGGATCCACTGTGAGGGAAGGAGAACGCATGTGGGGTGGTCAGAGAAACCATAAATCCCGCAAAGCTCCATCAGATTGATCCTATAACGAACCCCGGGGATCAGGAATGTCTGCGTGCCTTCCTATGCACGCTTAGCCAGCTCATTCGCGTAGTACACGCGTGCAGTGGAGGGAAGCTGGCGAACCAAGTCTGGGTACAGATCGTACTGCTGGAATGGCATAGTGCATATCCCGATCCTCTCGAGTGTCTCCACAACCTCCTCGAAGATACCCATCTTCTGTAATATAGTGGCATCCGCAAACCTGGTGGGTAGGATCTTCACTTCCTGTCATGCATTATAGAACAGCGTATCGTACTCATCCCATTCCTCCTGAATATCACGGAGTATGCAGGTATCCCTTGATATCTCCTGCTTCGGAGTTCCTGCCCAAGCCACTCGAGAAGGTATCTTCAGGTTCTCTCGCTTTGGCCATTGAGGCCTGCAAACTGCGTTATTGCTGAATGACTGTGTTGAGCCAGATGCAGAGCTCGAAGACGAACCCTGTCGCTGTCTTTTCTCCTGTCGAGGCATCTGAAAATTCAAGCAAAAAATCAACCAAAACATCACCAAAATCCGCAAATTTTCGAAAAATTGAAAAATCAATGAATCAATATGAAATAACTGATGGCGATCGACAACAACACTACCAGGAACACAATTCAATAATCAGTTCAACACAAATCACCCAAAAATTCCAGATTTTTGCAAATTTCATTATGAACTCGAAATTTCAAAAACTTGCAAATCAACCGATTAAATCACACATGGATGGTATCATTCACCTAATACAACCTAACTAACTATGATTCAACAGTTAAATTAAGCTAATCAAGTCCAAAATCGAAATTTACCAAATCTATGGTGGACTAAATATTGGGGATTCCGAACACATACCTTGCAGATCTTGAAAACTGAGTTTAGATTATGAAAGAGGGCCAAAATCCGCACGGATTAGCCTTTTGAATCACTCAATTTGGTGCAAGAAATCAAAAGTTGTGATTTTGAAAAATATGGTTCAAGTGCTCGTTATTTTTCCTGAAAATCACGAGGAAGAAGAAAGAGGAGATATAACGCGTACCTTCGCCTCGGATGGGTGACGAGTGTCAACTTAAGTGTGACGAGCGTCACCCGTTTTTTGTCTGGTTGGGCTTTTTTTTTTTAACTGAATAAAATCTTATACACGAAAAACAAAGCTAAGTATAGAATATACAACTTACTAGTGGGTTGCCTCCCACTAAGCGCTTGTTTAAAGTCATTAGCTCGACTTTGATTGACTGTTTAGATAGCTGGTGCATCATCCAGAGAAACAATGTGTCCTGCTGGAATCTCGGCTTGCGCCCAATAATGCTTCACCCTCTGTCCATTGACAGTGAGCTCCTCTCCTTTGGAGTTAATCAGGACAATGGCACCATGTGGTCGAGCTTCTTTGACAATGAAGGGACTTGACCAACGAGAACGCAGTTTACCAGGAAAAAGCTGTAAACGAGAGTTGTAAAGGAGTTACTGGTCATTGGGCTTGAAATGTCTGGAGATGATCTTCTTATCATGATATGCCTTTGTCCTCTCCTTGTATAACTTGGAGTTTTCATAGGCCAGATATCTGATTTTATCCAGTTCATTGGGCTGAATCAAGTGCCTCTCTGCAGCAGGCTTCAGATCGAACTTCAGCTTCTTGATAGCCCATTCTGCTTTGAACTCTAACTCTACTGGTAGATGGCACGCCTTGCCATAGAGAAGATTGAATGGTGTAGTCCCAAGTGGCATTTATGTATGCTGTTTTGTAAGCCCATAACGCATCATCCAGTATTGCTGACCAATCTTTCCTTGTCTTCCCAACTGTCTTCTCCAGAATCTGCTTGATGTATCTGTTGGAAACCTCAACTTGTCCACTGGTCTTGGGATGATAAGGCGTGGCCACTATGTGCTGTACACCATACTTCTTCAACAGCTTGTCAAAAACTTTGTTAACAAAGTGAGAACCACCATCACTTATAACAATTCGCGGGACACCAAATCTGGGGATAATAATGGTCTTAAACAGCTTCAAAACCACTGCAGCATCATTATTAGGAGTAGCCAACGCCTCTACCCACTTAGATACATAGTCAACAGCAACCAGAATGTATCTATTCCCATAAGATGAGGGAAAAGGGCCTATGAAGTCAATACCCCAACAATCAAAGACTTCAACTTCAAGGATGAAGTTCTATGGCATCTCATGTCTTCTGCTGATCTTTCTTCTTCTCTGACAAGTATCACAGCTTGTAATGAATGACTGGGCGTCCCTGAATATAGTAGGCTACCAAAAACCAGCTTGAAGAACCTTGCAGACTGTTTTGAATGTGGCAAAGTGTCCAGCATATTCTGAGCCATGACAGTGAAATTGGACGTCCTGCACTTTTTCTTCTGTTATGCATCTCCTGTAAATCCCATCAGCACAATGTTTGTAGAGATATGGCTCATCCCAATAGAATCTCCTAAGTTCTCTCAAGAACTTCTTCTTGGCATAACCTTTGAAATCATGTGGTTCATCCTCTACAGCAAGATAATTGGCAATATCAGCATACCAGGACCTCTTTGGATCATCCAAAGCATAAACTTGCTCTTTAAAAGTTGTCCCCAAGCTTGCACAAATCGCAGCAGAAGTCAGAGACTGGTGACGAGCGTCACCATCTTCGTGCAAAAATCTGGTCGCGACTCTCCTCTGTTGGTGACGAGCGTCACCCCCCTGGTGTCGCTTGTCACTCCCCTGCAGTTTTGTGAAAACTGCAGGTTTTCAACACTTTCTTCCTGCAATATGGTTTCAACCAAGTACACATTCTCTTCAGACAAGAAATCATTTATTGGGACATTATCTTCAACCTGAATCCTGGATAGATGATCAGCAACTCCATTCTCAACACCTTTCTTGTCCTTCACTTCAATGTCAAACTCTTAAAGAAGCAGAATCCATCTCAACAACCTTGGCTTTGCATCCTTCTTCTGCATCAGATACTTTAGTGTTGAGTGGTCAGTATGGACCACGACCTTTGAGCCAACAAGATACTGCCTGAATTTTTCAAATGCAAAGACAACAGCCAACAATTCTTTCTCAGTTGTTGCATCGTTCTTCTGAGCATCATCCAAAGTTCTACTTGCATAGTAGATGGCGTGGAGCATCTTGTCTTTCCTCTGTCCCAGCACTGCTCCAACTGCAAAATCGCTCGCATCACACATCACTTCAAAGGGCAAGTCCCAATCTCGAGGCTGCACAACAGGAGCTGTAAACAAAGCCTGTTTGATCTGTTCAAAAGCAGACTTGCACTCTTCTGTGAACTCAAACTTCACATCTTTGCAGAGGAGAGCAGTAAGAGGTCTTGCAATCTTGCTGAAATCTCTGATGAATCTTCTGTAGAACCCAGCGTGACCCAGAAAACTCCTCACTGCTTTGACTGAATCAGGTGCTTGCAGACTTGTCATCACTTCAATTTTCGCCCTATCCACCTCTATACCATCTCCTGAGACTCTGTGACCAAGAACAATGCCATCTTGTACCATAAAATGGCACTTCTTCCAGTTCAGAACCAAGTGATTTTCTTCACATCTCTGCAGAACTGCACACAAGTTGTCCAGACAGCTCTTGAAGGAAGACCCATAAACTGAGAAGTCATTCATGAAAACTTCCATAAACCGCTCAATCATGTCAGTGAAGATCGACATCATGCATCTCTGGAAGGTTGCAGGAGCATTACACAGTCCAAAAGGCATTCTGCGATATGCAAAAGTGTCATAAGGACAGGTAAAAGTGGTCTTCTCTTGATCATATGGATGGATGGGATATGAAAGAAGCCTGAATAGCCATCAAGGAAGCAGTAGTACTTGTGATTTGCCAGCCTCTCCAGCATCTGATCGATGAAAGATAGAGGGAAGTGGTCTTTCCTTGTGGCTGCATTCAGCTTCCTCTAATCAATGCACATCATGTGTCCTTTCACAGTTCTTATTGGAATCAGCTCATCCTTGTCATTCCTCACCACTGTAACTCCTTCCTTCTTAGGGACCATGTGCACTGGACTCACCCAAACAATGTCTGATATTGGATAAATGATCCTTGCTTGCAGCAGCTTCATGATCTCTTTCTTGACCACATCCTGCAGATTAGGATTCAGTCTCCTCGAGTGCTCTACTGATGATTTTGATTCATCCTCCAGGTGTATTCTATGCATGCACAAGTCTGGAGAGATCCCTGAAATATCATCAAGAGAATAGCCAAGAGCTTTACAAAATCTGCGCAGCTTACTTAGCAAAAGGGTGAGCTCTGCATTGTTCAATGAAGCATTAACAATGACAGGATAAGTGGAGTTTTCTCCAAGGAATGCGTACCTTAGCCCTGCAGGGAGCTGTTTAAGCTGAACTTTTGGTGCTTTTGCTGCACTCCAATCACCCATTGTAGCAGCTTTCGCAGATGTGGTGACAAGCTTATCCTGTGCAACCAGTTCCATCACATGTGCAGTAGCATCCATCATCTTTGTGTAGCCTGTTGCAGCAGCATCCCAATTCTCATACTCTGCTGTAGAAGTGGTCAACGCCCTCTCCAAGGGGTCTTCTGATCTCATCTCATAGAAGATCTGATCAGCAATGTTGGTGAGAACATCCGTATAAAAATTATGTCCATTTATGGTTGGCCTCTTCATCAGCTTGTCCATTTCGAATTGCATCACCAAGTCACCAATATTCAGCTCTATTATACCCTTCCTGACGTCAATGATAGCTCCTGCAGTAGCCAGGAAGGGTCTGCCAAGAATCAAAGGGTCTTTGGGTTCATCTCCATATTCCAGAACCACAAAAATCAGTATTAATCATGCAATCTCCTACTTTGATAGGTACATCCTCTATCACACCTTCAGGAACTCTGACTGATATATCAGCTAGGACAAGAGATATCCATGTAGCCTTAAAATCAGTCATCCCTAAACTCTTGGCAACAGAATGAGGCATAAGGTTCACACTAGAACCTAGATCACACAATGATCTCTTAAACCTGGCAGAAACGATTGTGCAGTCTAAATCAAAGCTCCTAGGGTCTGAAAGCTTCTCTGGCACCCTTTTCTGAATCACTGCACTGACCTGCTCGTTGATCATCATAGCTCCAGCCTCTAAACTCAAGTTATTGGTCACCATTCTCTTCACATACCTCCATATAACAGGAGTAATCCTCACAGCATCAATCAATGGGATCTCAATAACCAACTTTTCCATGATAGCTTTGCATTTAGCATCTTCAAGCTCTTGTTTAAACTTTTTAGGTTGCTTAGGATAAGGTATCTTGGACTTATACACTGTTTCCTTCGCATTGTTTGAAGTCTCAGTCGAAACTGTAGTATGTTGCGATGGTTGACGAGTGTCACCAGGTAGGTGATGAGCATCACTCGTCTTGGACAAGTCGTGATGATTTGCTCAATTTGGGTGACAAACATCACCCTCCAGGTGACGGTCGTCACCAATCTGTGAAGAAAAATCATCGGGGTTGTGCTTAGTGGGTGACGAGCGACACCCATCCTTGGTGACGAGCGTCACCCGTGGGTCTTCAGCAGAAATTTCCTCATCTTTATACTCTTCAAGTCCCACGAAATTTCTTGAGCTCAAATCCTTCTGAAACACTGGTTGCAGGTTCTTTCCACTCTTCAATGTGATGGCATTCACATGGTGTTTGGGATTAGCATCAGTTCTTCCTGGAAGAAATCCTTCTTGCCTCTGAACAGCTCCTGCAGTTTGGACAACCTGCACATCAAGCTTCTTCATATGAGATAGAGCGAATCTATCTTGCCATTAAAGTCCACTGTCAGCTTCTTTCGTCCTTCTAGGATCTGTTCCAGCATAGCTTCCATTTTTTTCTCTTGTGGAAGTGCAGATTGGTAGGAAGAAGAACCATAGTTCCTGTTGAAATTGCTGCTGTTCTGAATGGTTTCTGGTACTGTCTTCTGGAATGGAGGCTTAGGTGTGTAACCAGGCGTGCTCTGATTTCCTGTGAAGGCACTCTTCTGATTTTTGTTGTTGTAGCCTCTATTCCACTGCTGATTTCCATACCTTTGACCCTGAAATCCTTCAGCATTGATGAAATTTACATCTTCCTGCTCAATCTCTTCTGGACTTTCGAAAGTCTCCACCTCTGCAGCAAAATGAACTCACTTCTTTCCCACCAAGAGGCTGTGCATACTGTCCAGCTTAGCCTTAACTTCAGCAATCTGATTCCCATTATCCAAACCAGCTTGTTTCATCCTCTGAAAATCTGCATTCTTGGTGCTGTTACTGCAGGCCAACTTTTTAATCAACCTGATTGCTTCTTCTGGTCTGTTGGTGTTGAAGTTTCCTGCACTAGCTGCATCCAGCGCCATCTGATATTTCTATTCAATGCCTCTAAAGAAAATCCCAAGTAGTTGCACTTGACTGAAACCATGATGAGGGCAGTCCCTTTGATAAGACTTGAACCTCAACCAAGAAGCCTTAAAAGCTTCAGTAGGACCTTGAGAGAATGATGCAATTTTCGTCCTCAGGTCCTCTGATCTAGCATCATCATACAAATTGTTCAGAAAGGAATTCTTGGTGTCCTCCCAAGTAGTCAGAGAAGCAGGCTCTAGTTGCTTCAGCCAGAATGCAGCATCTCCTCAAAGTAAGTAAGGAAAAAGCTTGCAGAACAGAAAGTCATTGCTAACGCCATTAGCTTTGACACTTGAAGCTAAATCCTCAAACCTCTCAATGTGGTCCATACGATGCTCATGAGGTAAGCCATGGAAAGGATGCTGTCCCACCAGCTGATAATAAACTGGTTTAAGCTCAAAATCGTTCCTCTGGAAAGCAGGAGGGCGGATTGCAGCTCTGTTGGCATAGAACTGATCAGGTCTGTTGTAGTCTCCTAAAGTCCTCTGAACAAAACGCCCAGCAGCATTATTGGCAGCAACAGGGACTCCAGCGTCTTGTTCTACTTGTTGAACCTGCTGTTCAACAATGACATTCCCATCTTGATCAATTCTCTGACCATCTTCGTTCCTCTTGTTTCCCTCTCTGTCAACCAAGTGACCTTCTGCATCTTCAACCAAGATTAGTGGAGCAACCATTGTAGACTGTTTCTTAGTTTTCCTGAGGGTCTTCTCCAACTTAGCAAGTTCGTCGATGCTCAAAGTCACAAGCTCCTTCTCTTTGTTGCTTCTGGTACTGCGATTAGGCATACACCTAAAACCAGCACAAAAAAAAGAAACTGAAAGTTAGTAAGTAAATTAAAACTTAGACAAAATCCTAATACTAAAAATCGATAGGCAGCTATTACTCACCAGCAACGGCGTCAAAAACTTGATAGGGCTCAGGTTTTACACAAATAAAACTACTGCAAGTGCACATTAAAGCAGTTGTAGTACAAGGGATATCGAATCCCAAAGAAGTATAAAAACTACACTATCGAATGTAGGTTCAGATTAAGCTAAGCATTAAGCGATGTATGTAATGCGAATGACAAAATAAAAGTAAGCAAACGAATTTTAGTTGTTGATCTAAGTTTCAGAAGACTAAAAGTGCTAAGTTAGGACAGTTCGCAGGTTCAATCCGAGAATGTAGAATGCATGGAATCAGGAATGATTCAAGAACCGTCTTGAACATGAATCGAAAATATATAACTAATCAATTCTCATTGCAGAAGTTATCTATGTCTAAATCACAGAGATTCAAATCTCTTTGCAAATCCTAACAATCTAAACATGCAGTAATGATCTGGTTCAATTGTTCACAAAACTCCTAAGCCAAATCTCTTTGCACTAAGTTGTTTTGCTCATCAAATACTAGTTCAGGTTATCAATAATGCTATCACATATAATTAACAACCTATGATTTTCGGATTTCTATATGATGTGTCTAAGAAATCGATTTTCAAGCAAGCAGAGATGAAGAACAAAAAAAATTCCTAACAGGTAGCAATTCTACAAACTCTTCATCAACCTTTGAAAAGCCCTGACTTAACTAACAAATTACTAAGACATGATCATGGAATCACAAAACATAACTGAATAAAATTGCATTAAGAGAATAGAATAAAAACAACGGGGGTTCGAAATCTTCTCCAAAAAGAGTACAGGATCTGTCTCCCCAAAAGCTCTCAATAAAATCCTCTCTAAGCTCTCTGAATTCTCAAAAACTCAGATCAAAGCCAACAATGGCTGAAAACCTAATATATAGAAGCTAAAACACGAACTGAGGCCTTCTTGCAAATACTAGAACTTCTGGGCCAATTCTGCAAATAATTTTGATACTTTTAATAAACCAGCCACGCTCCTTCATTCATGGGTGACGAGCGTCACCTTAGGTGGTGACAAGCGTCACCCAAATGTATACTTTTCTTCTTGAGCTGGACACTTCATGGCTTCAACTTGCAATGCTCCAAAAAGCTTCAATATCTCCATTTATGTTCCATACAGGCTATAACCTGCAAAGACTCTACGAAGACTCTAAAAAGACCAAAAAGACTCAATAAAAAGGACTTATATCATGGTTAAAAACCATAAAAACAATGATATATCATGACATCACATTGACACTAGACCCTGAATCACACAAAGCTTCCACCTTGTCAAGACTCCCAAACTCACAAGTAACCACAAACTTTCTTGGATTTGTAAACTTTTGGAGGACCTTTGGCTTATCCTTGAGCTTACAAGTACCATCAAGAGAGTTCACAAAACTTCTCCGTTTTGTCTGCGTTGCCAAGAACACTTCTGATGAAGCTTAGATGATCCTTGACCTGCATCAATGTATGAAGATAGGGCAAGGGAATGCCAGCCTCAAGCATATCTTGTCTAAACTTAGAGAGAATGACCCTTTGAGCTTTGGTGAGGATCCTTCCAGGAAGGGAATTGGAGGCTTGTACTTAACCACATCTTTCAAAGAAGATTCTTCTTCTTCTTCAGCTAGAGGCTTCTCAACAACCTTCTTGGATTCAGCATTAGTTTGTAGATGTGTCTCCTTAGTAAGAGCCTTCAAAGCATAGAAGACTTTAATCAGCTTGTCATCTTCATTCACTTCAGCTTCTTAAACTACCTCATCTTCATTGATGCTTAGCAAGAACTCCTCAATAATCTTGTTCTCCCCTTCAACAGCAACACTCAAGCTTGAAGCGCTCCCCCCCACACTTAGACTCAATGTCCTCATTGATGCTGGCATTGCAATAGTCGTTGGGGTTGCTTCTGGTTTTCCAGAAAGTTGCATTGGCTGTTTTGAAGAGGAGGCGTCTTTACTCTTAAGAAACATCAGCCTTTGGTTCATTGTATCTAACTTCCCATTCAAATCACAAGTGATAGCTTCAATGTTGTTATGCACTTCAGCAAACTTCTTATGTATCTCAATGGTGGTTGAAGCTTGACCAGTCAAAAGCTGCTGTACCATTTGCTTGATTTCAGGGTTTTGGTTACTTGAAGAAGCTTGTGCATTGCCAAATCCTGGTGGAGCAAAAGCTGGTTTGGGCTGGATGTTGCCTTGGTTAAACACTCCTTGGTTGTTTTGAAATGGCGGTCTTGGAGCATATTTGTAATACCCCTGGTTTGATTTAGACATATATAAACCAAAAACGCCATAATATGATCACCGAGAGCATTCAGGTCTTAGTACTAAGAACGAATCAAAGACTAAATCCTAAATACTTTCAGCAATCAAACCTCTACACCTTCGGCCTAAGGCTTTTTAACCCGTACCAAGCTTTCGAGTTGTGTTAGCTTGGACAAAGCTTATATCATTTAACACAAGCCATTTTCACAAAACATACTATATATATTATACCATTCCAAACTAAGTATTCTTACAAACATAGTATAAGTTTCGGCCAAGGCCTAGAGCTAAAATATTATACATATATTATACAACCAACCGGTTTTACAAAAGTCAACGCTAATCTACTCCGGACTCGTTCCGTACGCCTCCTACTGATCTCCTAGAGATTTCCTAAATCAAATAGGTGAGGCATGAGCAATCTAAGATTACCCAGTGAGTCCAGGACCCTCTATACAACAGTTAATTACCCAACCCAAAACCCCAAAATAAACAATGCATTGCATGCTTACACCATGCAACAATATTAAAGCAATAACACAAGCAGAAAATCAATCAAAGGTGGCATGTCCATAGTAACCTTGCTGTTACTATTCATGTCGAGGCTATAGCAACCCAGTTACTAAGCCTAAACCACAAACAAGACCCTAGCCCACTGGCTATGCATGTCTACACTAGGCCTCAATCATGACCCTAGCCCACTGGCTATGCATGAGAGGCACACACTACAATAGGCCTATATCAAGACCATAGCTCTACTTGTTATGCATGAGAGGCACACACTACACTAGGCCTCCATCATGACCATAGCTCTACTGGCTATGCATGAGAGGCATAAGATGGGTAACGAGGCCTCTACAGTGTATCGGTTAACAGCTCCCTTCACTTAAACACCCGTGTCTACTTACCACAAATGACCATAGACCGGAACATCAATCCGATATGTCCTTGTCTCGACAGTCGGCCCGCATTGCCCTTGCTCGACAATCGGTCATGCGTCTTCATCCATTACTCGGCCATGGGCACTACCCAAGTCACTCCGAGTCTTCCTCCCATCATGAACCGAGGGTTTCTTGTATCCAATCAGTTTGGGAAGCGGGACTACCGATACACCTCCTAACCACATGTGAATGATCACACCAGATGGATTCACAACACTACGAGATCATGTGAATGATCAAACCACATAATCCGTTCCAAGCATATGGGCTTTCACGCACCATCATGATTCCACTATATCCACCAACATGTAGTACAACAATTTCTGCGGCATAAGTCTTCATAGTTAATGCGGCATACTTATCACAACCATTTCTGCGGCATAACTCTTCACAGTTAATGTGACATACTTATTCATAACTTTTGCAGCATAACTCTTCACAAAACTTCTCTTTTTTGAAAGTTAATACATCAATCCTAATAAAATTTCTGCAGCATAACTCTTCACAAAACTCTCCTATTTGTGAAAGTTATAAAGCAGAACCTCTACCAAACAACAATAACTTAAGATGAACACACATAGTGTTTCATCCCTAAGTTACAACCTGCATAAGAATTCATTAGCATGAATCTATACTACTGGGACTCACCTTGGACTCTCCTAGCTTAGTGGGATCCTTCCTCTTTAGATCGCCTAATCTCTACTCTTCTTTGAGCTTGCTAGCTCTTTACTACTCTCTCTCTCTCTCTCTTCCTCTCTCTCTCTAGAATTTTCGTTTTGCCTTTGTTGTGGCTGAGAAGGGTTTTAAAGAATGGCCTCAGGGGGTATTTATAGGGGAAGGATGGCCTGGGACGTTGGTAGCTCATCCAATGGCTACGTGACACTCATTCGTTCCTATCTACTAACCAGTGAAGACGAAACAGCAGTCCATGCTTATCCTTGAACCAAAGAAGACAAAACAGCAGTCCGAGCTCATCTCTTCATCTATATGGACGTAATAGGAGTCCAATCTTATCTCCTTATCCACAAAAAACGAAATAGGAGTCCATGCCTATCTCTTTATCTCTTCAGTTTTGGTGTTTTCGCGTTATTGGCTGTAATCGGGATAAGTATCAACAAGAACCTTATCTTCAAGCTTTTATCCCGTGTGTTGTCTCTCCATTGGCGATAATCACGGCCCTTATCTTCTGTTCTGACCATAGTCACGAGGCTTATCCCATAGCCTGGTTACGGTTTTGTCTCCATTGATCTCCTTTTCAGACTGGGTGTTCTTGCGGGATTGGCTGTGTCGTTTAATCTTATCTTCTGATGCATAGGCTATAATCACGAGACTTATCTCTTAGATTAGTGGCCTATCCCTTCTCGTGGTAACAGCCACGGTTTTTATCCCATAGATGACTCAATCCACGTTCATCCATGACTGCTCTACAATGTTGGCTGGTTTCGTCCTTATAGATTCATCTTTGGCCATCATGATTGGTCCGTCCTTGGTGACTAAGACTTGAAACTTCCTTTGTAATTATAGATGTGATCCACATTCACGCAAACTAGTCACACCAGGACACCTCCTCTTGCGATTATAAGGTTGTGAAGCAGCTGCTTGGGTGTCGCCGTCTGATTGGTCGAATTTTGACTTCGACTACTTCTTCTTCAAACTTCGTTTTCTTGACAAATAAATGTCTCTCACTCACGTGCCACTGTTGGAATGAAGCTTAGTCCTCTTGTTAATCTTCTATCCAAGCCTTTCGAGCTTTATATGACTATTTTGCTTCTTCTTCGAACGCTTGTAGATTTTCTTGACAATTTTTCAGACTTCTTTTGACTAATCACTTTGATTTATTAAGTGTGTCAACTTTTCATCTTCTGAGATAGTATGCCTTGACCAAACGATCTAAGTACTATCTCATTCTGGTCGAGGCGCCAGTCAGGTCTGATATGACCACCTTGCCACTCTTCTGGGTTACTCTTCATCCACTCGATCTTTTTCAGATTTTCTTCGAGTATTCTTCATATTTTAGCTCCATTAGTTAATCCAAATGAACTCCTCCTTGAAGCTGGATCTTCGACTTTTAGCTTGTCCTCTCTCGGCCATCTCTACGTCGGCAATGGTCTTCTCTTGGCCATCTTAGGTTGCATCAAGCTTTTCTTCTTCTGCTTTGGCCATAAGGTTAATTTTGGCCTAGGCTATCAATAAAAGTCGTCCTTGAGTCGATTCCATGATTTTGGTTTTTCGGCCAAAGTTGTCTTCCGCTCGGCCGTTCTCTGCTCTCGTCCAGGCCATTACATTCTCCCCCACTTCATAGAATTCGTCCCGAATTCTAAAGTGTAGAATTTGACTCCATCTTCCTCTGCTTGTTAACTTGATTCTCCTCTACAAGTTATGCCATCTAGCCCTCCACAACTAATTGGTCGATTCACGGCTGCTACCACCCTCCATTATGATTCTGCTACTACCATATCACCATTTCACAGTATCATTTTGCACAAACATATTGACTTTAGACGTCTTCCACTCCACTGGGCGTTACCACATTGTCTTCTTCCTTGAAAATTCATCTTCAGACTCCTTACTAGTGCCACCATGGTTTCACTGCATTAATACCACCATTTTCTACTAGTAAGTGACACCATTTCTCGCCGCTGGTCACAACACTCTTGTGTGATGTTATCATTTAGTCTACCACGCCTTATTTTAGACTATGACAAGTTCTTTGACATCTTCACACTTGAGTTTAGAGCAAGGTACAATCTTTACTATGACCTTCTCTACCCACTCAACTCTTGCCGTAGTGATAACTCCCCCTAAGTTATACATTGATCTTCACTTCTGGTACAGTCTAAGTGATAGTTTCCCATAAACTATACACTTCTTTTGGCTTGACTCCCCACACGTTACCCTTGGCCATATAGTCCCACCATATGCCAGTACTGCTGATCTTCACTTCAGGTGTCCAGTTGCTCCATGCATCTTCATACCCCTCTTCCCTTGATCCATCTTCTTCCAATTCTCACCAAAGGTAAACGACCTAAACCAACACTCATAATCCTGGTTGGTTTCTAACATTGCTTAGGGTACTATGGCAAGATCTCCCTATACCTCCATGATTGACCCCAACCACACCACAAAAACACCACTAGGAACTCCCTCACTTCTCACAAGTGAGTTTACATCCTACCTGGAAATAAAACTAACAGAAGTTTCTCTCTAACACAATGATTCATCGTCTCCCCAACCTGGGGCCCCTTAACGATAAATCCTCACTCACCAAATGATTCGTCGTTTCCCTTAATCCAAGGGTTCCTAAACGACAAATCCTATTCATCACACTCGTATAATATCTATCATATCTAGCAACCTATGGTAAGATAATATTATACTAACCCCGTATATTAAGATATGTATTCTTAATACGTAGACTCAACAACAAATGACTAAACTACCAATCATGGAATTAATTAAACATGCAATAGGGGGTTAGCGCCCAAACAAACCTGTAATGGGACCCTTAGCTGGTCCTGTCGGGTTCAAGATTTTTGCCTCCAAGGCATAAACTCTACCCGAAGTTGCTTGACGTTTGGCAGTGGGTTCTTTCGTTGGTCGAGTCGACGCACCTTGCCTTCCACAATCTCTGGTTTCATCTGTTGTCCGTGAGGGACACGAGATAGCATAATGCCCCAGTTCTCCACAAGTAAAACATTTGACATGAGCTGAGACTTCTGGAATTACTTTACTGCGACAGTTTCAACCAAGGTGTCCTGGCTTTCCACACATAAAAGATGTTCCATTCTGGACGTATCTGATGATTCTCCATCATCCTTACGCTCTGACGTGCCCCGACCCAAAGATGAACCCCTCAGCCGCTAGCCAAACAACCTTTGATTTGACATCTGCATCAAATAATAGTTAAAACTCAACAACAATCCTAAAATGTATGGAACGTACCAGATTATCCTAGTTGGCTTTTGCGACTCTCTTTGACTCGATAAAACATTGAAGGCTTGTCCCGTGAGCATGATCATAAACTATGCTCTGATACCTCCATTTGTAACACTCCTGGTTTGATCTAGACATAGATAAACCGAAAGCGCCACAATATGATCACCGAGAGCATTCAGGTCCTAGTACTAAGAACGAATCAAAGACTAAATCCTAAATACTTTCAGCAATCGAACCTTTACACCTTCGGCCTAAGGCTTTTCAACCCGTACCAAGGTTTCGAGTTGTGTTAGCTTGGATTAAGCTAATATCATTTAACACAAGCCATGTTCACAAAGCATACTCTATATATTATACCATTCCAAAATAAGGATTCTTACAAACATAGTATAAGTTTCGGCCAAGGCCTAGAGCCAAAATATTATACATATATTATACAACCAATCGGTTTTACAAAAGCCAACGCCAATCTACTTCGGACTCGTTCCGTACGCCTCCTACTGATCTCCTAGGGATTTTCTGAAACAAATAGGTTAGGCATGAGCAATCTAAGATTACCCACTGAGTCCAGGACCTTCTATACAACAGTTAATTTTCCAACCCAAAAACTCAAAATAAACAATGCAATGCATGCTTACACCATGCAACAATATCAAAGCAATAACACAAGCATAAACTCAATGAAGGGTGGCATGTCCATAGTAACCTCGCTGTTAATATGCATGCCGAGGCTATAGCAACCCAGTTACTAAGCCTAAACCACAAACATGACCCTAGCCCACTGGCTATGCATGTCTACACTATGCCACAATCATGACTGTAGCCCACTGGCTATGTATGAGAGGCACACACTTCACTAGGCCTCAATCATGACCATAGCTCTACTGGCTATGCATGAGAGGCACACACTACACTAGGCCTCCATCATGACCATAGCTCTACTGGCTATGCATGAGAGGCACAAGACGGGTAATGAGGCCTCTACAATGTATCGGTTAACAGCTCCCTCCACTTGAACACCCGTGCCTACTTACCACAAAGGACCATAGACCGGAACATCATTCCGACATGTCTCTACCTCGACAGTCGGCCTGCATTGCCCTTGCTCGATAATCGGTCATGCATCGCCATGTATTACTCGGCCATGGGCGCTACCCTAGTCACTCTGAGTCTTCCTCCCATCATGAATCAAGGGTTTCTCGTATCCAATCAGTTTGGAAGTGGGACTGCCGATACACCCCCTAACCACATGTGAATGATCACACCAGATGGATTCACAACGCTACGAGATCATGTGAATGATCACACCACATGATCCGTTCCAAGCATATGGGCTTTCACGCACCATCATGCTTCCACTACATGCACCAAAATGTAGTACAACAATTTCTGCGGCATAAGTCTTCATAGTTAATGCGACATACTTATCACAACAATTTCTGGAGCATAACTCTTCATAATTAATACGGTATACTTATTCATATTTTTGCAGCATAACTCTTCACAAAACTCCTCTTTTGTGAAAGTTAATACAACAATCCTAATAAAATTACTGCTGCATAACTCTTCACAAAACTCTCCTATTTGTGAAAGTTCTAAATGAACATCTACCAAACAACAATAACTTAAGATGAACACACATAGTGATTAATCCTTAAGCTACAACCTGCATAAGAATTCATTAGCATGAATCTATACTACCGGGACTCACCTTGGACTCTCCTAGCTTAGTGGGATCCTTCCTCTTTAGATCGCCTAATCTCTACTCTTCTTTGAGCTTACTAGCTCTAAACTACTCTCTCTCTCACTCTCTAGAATTTTTGTTTTACCTATGTTGTGGCTGAGAATGGTTTTAAAGAATGGCCTCAGGGGGTATTTACAGGGGAAGGATGGCCTGGGACATTGGTAGCTCATCCAATGGCTACGTGACACTCATTCGTTCCTATCTACTAACCAGTGAAGATGAAACAGCAGTCCATGCTTATCCTCGAACCAAAGAAGACGAAACAGCAGTCCAAGCTCATCTCTTCATCTATATGGACGTAATAGGAGTTCATTCTTATCTCCTTATCCCCAAAAAAATGAAATAGGAGTCCATGCCCATCTCTTTATCTCTTCAGTTTTGGTGTTTTCGCGTTATTGGTTGTAATCGGGATAAGTATCAACAAGACCCTTATCTTCAAGCTTTGATCCCGTGTGTTGTCTCTCCATTGGCCATAATCACGGCCAATAGCCTGGTTACGGTTTTGTCTCCATTGATCTCCTTTTTAGACTGGGTGTTCTTGCGGGATTGGCTGTGTCGTTTGATCTTATCTTCTGATGCATAGGCTAGAATCACGAGACTTATCTCTTAGATTAGTAGCCTATCCCTTCTCATGGTTACAGCCACGGTTTTTGTCCCATAGATGACTCAATCCACGTTCATCCATGACTTGTCCACAATGTTGGCTGGTTTTGTCCTTATAGATTCACCTTTGGTTTCGTCCTTATAGATTCATCTTTGGCCATCATGATTGGTCCGTCCTTGGTGACTAAGACTTGAAACTTCCTAAGTTATTATAGATGTGATCCACAGTCACGCAAACTGGTCACACCAAGACACCTCCTCCTGCGATTATAAGCCGGTGAAGCAGCTGCTTGGGTGTCGCCGTCTGATTGGTCGAATTTTGACTTCGGCTACTTCTTCTTCAAACTTCGTTTTCTTGACAAATAAATGTGTCCCACTCACGTGCCACTGTTGGAATGAAGCTTAGTCTTCTTGTTAATCTTCTATCTGAGCCTTTCGAGCTTCAGATGACCATTTTGCTTGTTCTTCGAACGATTGTAGATTTTCTTGACAATTCTTCAGACTTCTTTTGACCAATCACTTAGATTTATTAAGTGTGTCAACTTTTCATCTTCTGAGATATTATGCATTGACCAAACGATCTAAGCACTATCTCATTCTGATCGAGGCGCCAGTCAGGTCCGATATGACCATCTTGCCACTCTTCTGGGTTACTCTTCATCCACTCGGTCTTTTTCAGATTTTCTTCGAGTATTCTTCATATTTTTGCTCCATTAGTTAATCCAAATCAACTCCTCCTTGAAGCTGGATCTTCGACTTTTAGCTTGTCCTCTCTCGGCCATTCCACGTCCGCAATGGTCTTCTCTTGGCCATCTTAGGTTGCATCAAGCTTTTCTTCTTCTGCTTTGGCCATAAGGTTAATTTTGGCCTAGGCTATCAATCTAAGCCGTCCTTGAGTCGATTCCATGATTTAGGTTTTTCGCCCAAAGTTGTCTCTCCTGGCCATTCCGCTCGGCCGTTCTCTGCTCTCATCCAGGTCATTACAATATCCTTGTTGTTGATTGTACGGGACAAAAAAGTTTGTTCCCTTGACCTTGTGGAGCGCCTTGTGAAGGATATACCTGGTCATGAGGGTTGGTGACATTAGTGCTTCTGTAGGAGAGGTTAGGATGGTTCCTGAAGTTGTTGAAACGACCTCCTTCGTTGATGTAGAAAGCTTCCTCTTGAAGAGCAACATCATCTTCTTGCACTTGACCATCTTCACCGACAAAATTCACAGCTTTGAAAGAAAAACCTAAGAGCTTGTCCAACTTCTCATGTAAGGCTTTATTCTCCTTAGTGGCACTATCTCCTTCAGTGGTGGAGCCTCTTGTAGTCCACTCATTATAGTTTCCATCTGAACGCGCCAATTTCTCAACCAGATCTACACATTCTTCCACATATTTGCCTAGAAAGTTTCCATTAAAAGCTGTGTCTAAGAGCATCCTGGACTTTTGGAGGACACCTATGTAAAGTGTATTAAGCAAGCTTTCATTACTGAAGCCATGATGAGGGCATTGGAGAGTGTAGCTCTTCAACCTTTCCCATGCTTCACAAAATGATTTATTGCTGTGTTGGGAAAAGCTTGAGATGTTGTTCCTCAGATTTTCAGTCCTAGCATTGGAGAAGAAATTGCTCAAAAACGCATTCTTGAAGTCATTCCAAGAACTGATTAAACCTTGTGGAAGTTTCTTCTCCCACTGATGTGCCTTGTCTCCTAGACTGAAAGGAAACAGCCTTAGCTTCAAGCCATCTTCACTCACACCTTGGATCTTTGTCATGGCGCAGATTCTATCAAACTGGTCCAAATGATCCAAGGGATCCTCCATTGGTAACCCATGAAATCTGTTTGCTTTCACCATTTTGATAAGCCCAAGCTTTATCTCAAAGTAGTTTTGCTAAACAGGAGGGACTAGGATACCGTTCATGTTAATGTGTGTATTATCGCATCAGCAGCTCCTATTTTCCTTGGAGCACTAACACCATGCAATGGAGCTCTCTCAAACTTTGGGGCTTGGACATTTTCTGCACCTCTTGGAGCTTGTGCATCTGGTGCTTGTGCAATATGAACTTTCTAATGAACCTGATCAGCCATTGGTAACCCTTGCTGAATCGCTGGTGTTTGTCTCCTTGCTTGATGCATTCTTGCTGGTGCCTCAACATCAGTAGTTCTTGAAGGATGCAGTTACAAACACACAGAATAAGATGCAAGAAATGGTTGTTCTTACTCATAAGGTTAGTGCCATCATACAACAGCTTCCTCCGCCAAAGAAGCTAGGAGATACCATGCTCCATTGGACCTCTCACATTCAACAACTGCTTGTGTGATCTTGGAGCAAGTGTAAGTCTGATGCCTCTTACTACTGCCAAGCGCCCAGGTTTTACAAGTTTTAGATCAAGCAGGATAACTCTTGTGCTAGCTGACCGCTCTATTAGACATCCCATTTGACTGCTTGAGAACCTTCTTGTCCAAGTTGGGAGTACTGAAGTCCCTATTGACTTTGTTATTTTGGAGCTTGATGCTGATCCAAAAGATCCTTTGATACTTGGGAAACCCTTCCTTGCCACCACTGGAGCAATTATAGATGTCAAGGGAGGTAAGATTGAGCTGCATTTAGGAAAGGATATTATCCTCAGATATGACATAAACAAGGTCATAAAGAAACCCAAAATAGAAGGGCAGATCTTCAGCGTGGTGATATTACTATATATTTTGCATATCTTGCATGCATTTAGGATAGTTTTTCATGCATTCATCTTGCATTATAGGCTAGTTTACACCATTTTAGGTCATAAAGCACTTTTGCATTAGCATTCGCATGTTTCTTGCATTATGCATCATATTCAGGTTGTTTTTGGACACTTTGGAGCTGTGGAGGATTCATGGACATGCTAAGGCTCGTGAGGAAGCTTGTGCACATTTAGCGAACTCAACCATTCAGCAAAGGACCTGAGATCGAGTTGTGGATCGGGCAAGGCAGATCGATCTAGACGAGATCGGGCAAGGCAGATCGATCTAGACAAGATCGACCAGAAAATCGAGTGACCCCCAGTCGATTCAAGAGGAAGATTGAGTATGAGATCGAGTGAGGAGGTCGATGGAGAGTACGGGCGTGGGCCATGCCATGCAGATCGAGGACCAGATCGAGTTCCCGACCCGATCATCAAAGGATCGACTCAAAGATCGAGCGAAATCATCCGATCCAAGAGAAGGTCGAGCCAGAGATCGAGTGACCCGAGTCGATCCCAGACTAACCTTATCCGTCCAGCTGGTTTTGGCAGCTAGCGAAGGGGGGGACAATTTGCGGTTTAGCCATTTTTGGCAAACCGCAGCCATCGCTTTCATTATCCTCCATTCTGTCTTTTACTTTTACGCTCTCCTCTTCATTAGGCAATTTTCGCCATTGTAGACTTTAAGCTTTTCTTGCATTTTGAACCTTTGAATCTTGAAATCATTAAGTCTTTTGCTTTAATCCATCGTTTAATCATGATTAGCTGTTCATCCTTTGCATTCTGTTCGGTTTTATTTATGAATCGCGATTCAAAAAGGGACAAAAGGGTTTAAGTTTTGTGTTTTCCTTGTTCTTCATACCTTCTCTTCTAGGATCTTGGGATCTTAAAGCCTGGAGAGCCTTGGAAAAGGTCTCTATGAACTAAAGGCTGATCATGATGTATAATGCAAGATTTTGCATATCTTGCATGCATTCATCTTGAATTATAGGCTAGTTTGCACCATTTTAGGTACTAAAGCACTTTTGCATTAGCATTCGCATGTTTCTTGCATTATGCATCATATTCAGGTTGTTTTTGGACACTTTGGAGCTGTGGAGGATTCATGGACATGCTAAGTGATAGGGTCAGGTTTTACCCAAATAAAACTACTGCAAGTGCACAGCAAAAGCAGTTGTAGTACAAGGGGTTATCGAATCCCAAGGGAGTATGTAAACCACACTAGCGATTATAGATTTGGACTAAGCTAAGCGAAATATGATGTATGTAATGCGAATGAATAATTAGAAATAAGCAAACGATGGTATGATATGTTCTAAGTTCAGGAAGACTAAAAGCGCTAAGCTAGGGTAATTTGCAGGTATGAATCCAAGAATGGAGAATGCAGGGAATCAGGAATGATTAAGAACCGTTTTTAAACATGAATCTCTAATGCATAACTAATCAATTCTCATTGCAGAAGTTATCTATACCTAGATCACAGAGTTTCAAATCTCTTTGCAAACCCTAACAACCTAAGTATGCAGGAATGATTAGGTTCAATTGTTTACAAAACTCCTAAGCCAAATCTCTTTGTACTAAGTTGTTTTGCTCATCAAATACTAGTTCAGGTTATGAATAATGCTCTCACATATATTTAACAACCTATGATTTTCGGATTCCTAGATGATGTGTCTCAGAAATTCGATTTTAAAGCAAGCAGAGATGAAAAAGTATGAGATAATCCTAACAGATAGCGATTCTACACTCTTTTCATCAACCTTTGAAAAACCCTAACTTAACTAGCAGATTACTCAGACATGATTATGAGATAACAAAGCATAACTGAATAAAATTGCATTAAGAGAAAGAGTAGAAAACAAAGGGGGTTCGAAATCTTCTCCTAAGAGTACAGGATTTGTCTCCCCAAAAAGCTCTGAATAAAATCTCTCTCTAGCTCTCTCAATTCTCAAAAACTCAGATCCCTGCCAACAGTGGCTGAAAAACCTAATAAATAGGGGCTAAACACGATCTGGGGTCTTCATATAAATAAAGGAAACTTCTGGGTAAGTTCTGCAATTATTCTTGATACTTTTAACAAATAGCCACGCTCCTTCCTATCTGGGTGACGAGCGTCACCAATGGGGTGACGATCATCACCATTAGTGAATACTTTCTGCTTCGATCTTGGTACTTCGTGGCTTCAACTCAGAATGCTCCAAAAGGTTCCAATATCTCCAATTATGCTCCAAACATGCTTTAACCTGCAAAGACTCTTCTAGGACTCTAAAAAGACCAAAAAGACTCAATAAAAAGGACTTATATCATGGTTAAAAACCATAAAAACCATGATATATCAACTCCCCCAGACTTAGCTTTTGCTTGCCCTCAAGCAAACATCAGATAGAGTACAGGGTCGAGGTTTGAAAACAAGAAACAGTCAGTTAGTCATCAGAAACACCATACTAGTTAAAGTTTTCGAATCCACATACCACATAGTCAACACAAGATCAAATTTCAGTCTAATCATCACAAGCTTAGCAAATCTCTCAAGTCCAGTCCAAATCCCTTCAAGAAATCCGAAATTTCTACTGTTAACTCCTTATTTTTTTTAATCTAAGTGTGAAGTCTCATCAAGGCTCTATCATCTCAATCACTTTACAGATTCTTTTCCCTTCCTAACAACTGAACAAATCAATCTCAACACAGCTTTCCTATTTTCTCTTCCCTTAATCTTTTTCCTTAGGATATTTTCGATTTTTCACTTCTTTTTCTCAACTTTTTCAGTCTAAGATATGGTGCTACTCAATACTTGTGTTCCTTGTGAGGAGACAGGTTCTTTGAGTGTGTTCACTACTGTTGTTCCTTGTGAGGAGACAGGGTCATGAATGCACCATTCTTTGGACTTTAACTTTTTAAAAACTACATCAGGGAAGATCAAAGAGAGACTGTATTTTAACCTTATTGTCAGTGCTTAAAGAGAGAATCAAGATCAATAAGAATCAATCACCAAGACAAGAAATTTAAAGTTCATTAAGGTGGAGCTAACAGCAAATTTTCCAGATTCTCTAAGTATCTAAACCTTCATTGCTAGACTGATCTACCTATGACTTTCAACTTAGTAAGACTTGTAATCAACTATTGTGGCAATGGTTCTTATCAGCAAAAACGTCCTATGGCTAGTTCCAAGAAAAACTAACAGTTTCAAAAGTTTTGACTCTAGAAAAACAGGTTTTTTTACTCAACTTTAAGACTCTATAAACATGACACAAAGCACACAATGTCAGTAACCACCTCCCCCAGACTTGAACAACACTGTCCCCAGTGTTATTAAGCCAAGAGTTGGTCAGAAAAATGAATGAAAAGTCGAAAAACCAAGTCAGAAAAGTGTTACCTCGCGTGGGGTCGGGTGACGAGCATCACCAATCTGGTGACGAGCGTCACCACGACCTGTATTGCATAAATCTTATGGTAGATGTTAATTAACGAAGTGTTTGCATGTGTACTCGAAAGTTAGACTTTTTGAGCATTCAAACACATAATTAACAACATCCAAACATAGCAATAATAACCTGGTTCAACAATCTCACAAAACATCATCAAAGAAACTGACAACTGACTCAAAAGAAACATAAAAATGACTCAAAAGAAGGAAAAATAAAAAGGGTAAAAGGAACAAGTAACCAGATAATGAAGCCTCAATCCTCATCCTCACAAGGCTCAGTAGTGTAGTGGGGGGGGGACACAACCACAGTTGCTAAGTGTAGCAACAGCATCCCAGAGTCCCTCAAAGCTATCAATGACATACTCCTGAAAAGCAGCCATATCCATGGGTGTCTGTGGTCGTGGAGGACGCCTGAAGGCAGCAGAAGAGTCACTCTGACGCGTAGAAGGTCCAGCATCAGTAGCAGCAGCAGTAGAAGCAGAGGGACCAGCTGTAGCAGCTCTTGCAGGGCGCAGAGTCAAGGGGCGCAGAAGAGTCTGTGCTGGCATGAAGAATAGCTGGCGTGGGTCTGTCTGGATAGTAGTGAGTGCTCTTTGTGGCAACTTAATGCCAACATACTCTCCAAAAGTAGTAGTAAAAGTCCAGACAACTCCGGTCTTCATCCAAGTGACATGGCGCAGATACTGCTCATCCATAAGCGATCTATCACTGCGCAGACTGCAAGGGGTAACATCGATCTGGAAATGATGGAAGATCGGTGTCAACAAGCTGCCCACACTCTCAGTCTTCTCCCCTGGACTGGTGAATGGCTTGGTCTTCAAAGAGACCAAATGCTCAGCAAAAACAGCACCTAAGTTGGCGCGAACCATACTATCAACTGGTATTGAATCATCCAGCATCTCATAAAGTCCGTAGTAAAGGAGAATCAGCTCGCTAACTCGAGTCTTGCTGGGCGCAGACTTGCACAGAATAGTATGACCAAAGAGGCGCAGAAGGTACCTCAAAACCGGATGTCTAACCTCTGTCTGCGTGCTGGTCTTGCTATCATAGACTCCATTCCCGAACTTGGACCAGAATGTCCTCATATGGGTCCACTGAGAGGGAAGGAGAACGCCTGTGGGATGGTCAGAGAAGCCATAGATCCCACAAAGCTCCATCAGACTGATCCGGTATCGAATCCCTGGAATCAGAAATGTCATAGTGCCTTCCTGAGCACGCTTCGCCAGCTCATTCGCGTAGTAGACGCGAACTGTAGAGAGAAACTGGCGGACCAAATCTGGGTACAAGTCATACTGCTGGAATGGCATAGTCCCCATGCCAATGCGCTCCAAAATCTCATAAACCTCCTCAAAGATCCCCATCTTCTGCAGAACAACAGGATCCGCGAGCCTAGTAGGGATAATCTTAACTCCTAGCCACGCATTGTAGAACAGCGTGTCATACTCATCCCACTCCTCCTGAATATCATGGAATACACAGGTATCCCGAGCCACTTCTTGCTTCGGAGTCCCTGCCCAAGCCATCTCCGAGGCTATTTTCCGATCCTCTCGTTTGGGCCATGGGGGCCTGCAAACCGGGTGCTGACTGAAGGAATCTGTAGACCCTGTTGCAGTGCTGGAAGACGAGCTTTGTCTTAGTCTTTTCTCTTGACGAGGCATCTGCAAATTGAGTACCAAAATCGACCAAAACCATCTCAAAAGTTAGCAAATTTTTCAAAGTTCGAAAAATCAACCAAACAGGATCAAATAGCTAATGGCGATTAATCTCTATACTACCAAGAACACAATTCAAGCATCAGTTCAACCTAAATCACCCAAAATTTCCAGATTTTTGCAACTTTCATCATGAACTCGAAAATACAAACAGTGCAAATCAACCGATTAAATCGCAGAAAGATGGTTCCATTCCTCTAATACAACCTAACTAACCATGATTCAACAGTTAAATCAAGCCAATCAAGTCAAAAATCGAATTTTACCAAACCTGAGGCGGACTGAAAATTGGGGATTCCGAAAACATACCTTGCGGATCGTAAAAACTAAGTTGATATTCAGAAAGAGGAGTAAAATCCACACGGATTAGACTCTTGAATCACTCAATTTGGTTAAGAAAATCAAAAGTTATGAAATTCCTATTTCTCTCTAAGTGTTCGGTTATTTTGCAGGTTTTGGCTCGAGGGAGAAGAAGAAGAAGTTAAAACCCGTGTTCGATTCTTATGGGTGACGAGCGTCACCATAAGGGTGACGATCGTCACCGGTTTTTTTTTTTTTTTTTTTTTTTTTTTTAACTGAATAAAATTCTAATTACTAGTTCTAAGCACGAAAATAATTCCTAAGTATTATATCTACAACTTACCAGTGGGTTGCCTCTCACTAAGCGCTCTTTTAAAGTCATTAGCTTGACTTTGGTTGGCTGTTTAGACAGCTGGTGCCTGATCCAGAGACACAATGTGTCCTGCTGGAATCTCTGCTTGTGCCCAGTAATGCTTCACCCTTTGTCCATTGACTATAAACTCCTCTCCTTTGGAGTTAATCAGGACAATTGCACCATGTGGGCGAGCCTCTTTGACAGTGAAAGGACCTGACCATCTAGAACGCAGTTTACCAGGAAAAAGCTGTAAACGAGAGTTATAGAGTAATACCTGGTCATTGGGCTCGAAATGCCTGGAGATGATCTTCTTATCATGATATGCCTTTGTCCTCTCCTTGTATAACTTGGAGTTTTCATAGGCTAGATATCGAATCTCATCCAGTTCATTGAGCTGAATCAAGCGCCTTTCTGCAGCAGGTTTCAGATCAAAATTCAGCTTCTTGATTGCCCATTCTGCTCTGAACTCCAGCTCTACTGGTAGATGGCACGCCTTGCCATAGAGAAGGTGGAAAGGAGTAGTCCCAAGTGGCGTTTTGTAGGCAGTCCTGTAGGCCCATAATGCATCATCCAGCTTTGCAGACCAATCCTTCCTTGTTTTCCCAACTGTCTTTTCCAGAATTTGCTTGATCTGTCTGTTGGAAACCTCGACTTGTCCACTTTTTTGGGGGTGATAGGGCGTGGCCACTCTGTGCTGTACACCATACTTCTTCAACAGCTTGTCAAAAACCTTGTTGACAAAGTGAGAACCCCCATCACTTATGACAATCCGTGGGACACCAAATCTGGGAAAGATAATGGTCTTAAACAGCTTCAAAACCACTGCAGCATCATTAGTAGGAGTAGCCAACGCCTCTACCCACTTAGATACATAATCAACAGCAACCAGAATGTATCTATTCCCATAAGATGAGGGAAAAGGTCCCATGAAGTCAATACCCCAACAATCGAAAACTTCAACTTCCAGAATGAAGTTCTGTGGCATCTCATGTCTCCTGCTGATTTTTCCTCTTCTCTGACAAGTATCACAGCTTGTGATGAAGGCTTGGGCGTCCCTGAACATGGTAGGCCACCAAAATCCAGCCTGCAAAACCTTAGAGACAGTCTTGAATGTAGCAAAGTGTCCAGCATAGTCTGATCCATGACAGTGGAAGAGCACGTCCTGAACTTCTTCTTCTGCTAAACATCTTCTGTAAATACAATCAGCACAATGCTTGTAGAGGTATGGCTCATTCCAATAGAATCTCCTAAGTTCTCTCAAGAACTTCTTCTTAGCATATCCTTTAAAATCATGTGGTTCATCCTCTGCAGCAAGGTAGTTTGCAATATCAGCATACCAGGGTCTCTTTGGATCATGTAAAGCATAAACAGGCTCTGCAAAAGCTTTCCCCAAGCTTGCACAAATCGCAGATAAGTGTGGAGATCGGTGACGAGCGTCACCAATGTTGGTGACGAGCGTCACCTCACTCGTATACTTTTGTCGCGAATGGTCTTGGTTGGTGACGAGCGTCACCCCCCTGGTGTCGCTCGTCACTCCCCTGTAGTTTCGTGAAAACTGCAGGTTTTCGACACTTTCCTCCTGTTCTCTGGTTTCCACTAAGTAAACATTCTCTTCAGGCAAGAAATCATTGATGGGAACACTGTCTTCGACCTGAATCCGGGATAAATGGTCAGCAACTCCATTCTCAACCCCTTTCTTATCCTTCACTTCAATATCAAATTCCTGAAGAAGCAGGATCCATCTCAACAGCCTTGGTTTTGCATCCTTCTTCTGCATTAAGTACTTCAGTGCTGAATGGTCAGTATGAACCACGACCTTGGAGCCAACAAGATACTGCCTGAACTTCTCAAAAGCAAACACAACAGCTAACAATTCCTTCTCAGTTGTTGCATAATTCTTCTGAGCATCATCCAAAGTCCTACTTGCATAGTAGATGGCGTGGAGTTTCTTGTCTTTCCTCTGTCCCAGCACTGCTCCAACTGCAAAATCGCTGGCATCACACATTACCTCAAAAGGTAAGTCCCAATCTGGAGGCTGCACAACAGGGGCTGTAACCAACGCCTGTTTGATCTGTTCAAAAGCAGATTTGCACTCTTCTGTGAACTCAAACTTCACATCTTTGCAGAGGAGAGCAGTAAGTGGACGTGCTATCTTGCTAAAATCTTTGATGAACCTTCTGTAGAAGCCTGCATGTCCCAGAAAACTCCTCACTGCTTTGACTGAGTCAGGTGCTTGCAGACTTGTCATCACCTCAATTTTTGCCCTATCCACCTCTCCTGAGACTCTGTGACCAAGTACAATACCATCCTGTACCATAAAATGGCACTTCTGCCAATTTAAAACCAAGTGTTTCTCTTCGCATCTCTGCAGAACTGCACACAGGTTGTCCAAACAGCTCTTGAAAGAAGATCCATAAACAGAGAAGTCATCCATGAACACCTCCATAAACTTCTCTATCATGTCTGTGAAAATCGACATCATGCATCTCTGGAAGGTTGCAGGAGCATTACACAGACCAAAGGGCATTCTGCGATAGGCAAAAGTGCCATAAGGACAGGTAAACGTGGTCTTCTCCTGATCATCTGGATGGATGGGGATCTGAAAGAAGCCTGAATACCCATCAAGGAAGCAGTAATACTTGTGATTCGCCAGCCTTTCTAGCATCTGATCGATGAAAGGTAGAGGAAAATGGTCCTTCCTTGTTGCTGCATTCAGTTTCCTGTAGTCTATACACATCCTGTGTCCTGTCACAGTCCTGGTTGGAATCAGCTCATCCTTGTCATTCTTGACCACGGTGACACCTCCTTTCTTAGGCACCACGTGCACTGGACTCACCCAAGCACTGTCTGAAATAGGATAGATGATACCAGCCTGCAACAACTTCATGATTTCTTTCTTGACCACATCTTGCAAATTCGGATTTAGCCTCCTCTGATGCTCAACTGATGATTTCGACTCATCTTCTAGGTGTATTCTATGCATGCACAAGTCTGGAGAGATACCTGAAATGTCATCAAGAGAATAGCCAAGAGCTTTGCGAAATTTTCGCAGCTTGCTTAGCAATAGGGTGAGCTCTGCATTGTTCAATGAAGCATTAACAATAACAGGATAGGTGGAGTTTTCTCCTAGGAATGCGTACCTTAGCCCTGCAGGGAGCTGTTTAAGCTCAACTTTTGGTGCTTTTACTGCTGACCAGTCACCCATTGTGGCGGCTTTTGCAGATGTGGAGACAAGTTCATCCTGTGCAACCAGTTGCATAACTTGTGCAGTAGCATCCATCATCTTTGTGTAGCCTGTTGCAGCAGCATCTAAATGCTCATACTCAGCTGTAGAAGTGGTCAACGCCCTTTCCAAGGGTTCATCTGAACTCATCTCATGGAAGATCTGATCAGCAATGTTTGTGAGAACATCAACATAAAAAGTCTGTCCATCTATGGTTGGCCTCTTCATCAGCTTGTCCATTTCGAATTTCATCACTAAATCGCCAACATTCAACTCTATTCTACCCTTCCTGACGTCAATAATAGCTCCTGCAGTGGCCAGGAAGGGTCTGCCAAGAATCAAGGGGTCTTTGGGCTCTTCTCCATACTCTAAAACCACAAAATCAGTAGGGATCATACAATCTCCTACTTTGATAGGAACATCCTCTATTACCCCTTCAGGAACTCTAACTGATCTATCAGCTAGGACAAGAGATATCCTTGTAGTTTTAAAATCAGTCATCCCCAAACTCTTTGCAACAGAGTGGGGCATGAGGTTCACACTAGAACCAAGGTCACACAATGACCTCTCAAACTTGTCATTGAAGATGGTGCAGTCTAAAACAAAACTTCCTGGGTCTGAAAGCTTCTCTGGAACTCTGTTCTGAATCACTGCACTGACCTGCTCGTTGATCATCATAGCTCCAACCTCAAGGCTCAAGTTGTTGGTCACCATTCTCTTCACATACCTCCTAATAACAGGAGTGATCCTTACAGCATCAATCAATGGGATCTCTATCACCAACTTGTCCATGATAGCCTTGCATCTGGCATCCTCAAGCTCCTGCTTAGACTTCTTAGGATGCTTAGGATAGGGTATCTTGGGTTTATACACGGTCTCCTTAGCATTATCTGAAGTCTTAGGCGAAACTGCAATATGTGGTGTCTGGTGACGAGCGTCACTGGACTGGTGACGAGCGTCACTCACTTTGGACAAGTCGGGGTCGAGTACTGGATTTGGGTGACGAGCGTCACTCCCTTGGTGACGGTCGTCACCAATAAGTGAAGAATCAGGCTCGGGGTTGTCCTCATTGGGTGACGAGCGACACCCATTATTGGTGACGATCGTCACCAATGGTTCTGCAGCAGAATTTTCTTCATCTTCATACTCTTCTACACCCACGAAATTTCTTGAGGTTATATCCTTCTGCAACACTGGTTGCAGGTTCCTTCCACTCCTCAATGTGATGGCATTCACGTGGTGTTTGGGATTAGCATCAGTTTTTCCTGGAAGAAATCCTTCTTGCCTCTGAACAGCTCTTGCAGTTTGAGCAACTTGAACATCAAGCTTCTTCATATGAGAGTTCAGACTCTCAATTTTCCCATTCAGGTCCTGATAGAGCGAATCTATCTTGCCATTGAAGTTCACAGTAAGCTTCTGTTGTCCTTCCAGAATCTGTTCTAACATTGCTTCCATTTTGTTCTCTTGTGGAGGTGCTGGTTGATAGGAAGTAGAACCATAGTTTCTGTAGTTTCCACTGCTCTGGAATGGCTTCTGATACTCTGTCTTCTGAAAAGGGGGTCTAGGAGTGAAACCAGGCGTGTTCTGTCCTCCTGTAGGGGCGTTTTTCTGATTGTTGTTGCTGTATCCTCTGTTCCACTGCTGATTCCCATACCTTTGTCCCTGAAATCCGCCAGAGTTGATGAAATTTACATCCTCCTGCTCAACTTCCTCTGGAGCTTCGAAAGTCTCTACTTCTGCAGCAAAGTGAATTGACTTCTTCCCTACCAAAAGGCTGTGCATATCATCCAACTTAGCCTTAACTTCAGCAATCTGATTTCCATCAGCTGCACCAGCTTGTTTCATTCTCTGAAAGTCTGCATTTTTAGTGCTGTTGCTGCAGACCAAGTTCTCAATCAGTCTCACCGCCTCCTCTGGTCTATTGGTATTGAAGTTTCCACTGCTTGAAGCATCCAGCGCCATCTGATATTTCCAGTCAATGCCTCTGAAAAAGATCCCAAGCAATTGCACCTGACTGAAACCATGATGAGGACAGTCCCTCTGATAAGACTTGAACCTGATCCAAGAAGCCTTGAAAGCTTCAGTAGGGCCTTGTGTAAATGATGCAATTTTCGTTCTCATGTCTTCTGATCTGGCATCATCATAGAAATTGTTCAGAAAAGCATTCTTGGTCTCCTCCCAAGTAGTTAGTGAAGCAGGTTCCAGTTGCTTTAGCCAATATGCAGCTTCTCCTCCAAGAGAATAGGGAAAAAGCTTGCAGAACAGAAAGTCATTGCTAACCCCATTAGCTTTGACACTGGAAGCTAGGTCCTCAAACCTCTCTATGTGATCCATAGGATGCTCATGAGGTAAACCATGGAAGGGATGCTGTCCAACCAGCTGATAGTAGACAGGTTTGACCTCAAAATCGTTCCTCTGGAAGGCAGGAGGTCGGATTGCAGCTCTGTTGGCATAGAACTGATCAGGTCTGTTGTAATCACCTAGAGTCCTCTGAACAAAACGCCCAGCAGCGTTATTGACAGCAACAGGGACTCCCACGTTCTCAGCCACTTGCTGAACCTGCTGTTCAACAATGACATTCCCCTCTTGATCAATTCTCTGCCCCTCTTCGTTCCTCCTATTTCCTTCCCTGTCAACCAAGTGACCTTCTGCATCTTCAACCAAGATCAGTGGAGCGACCATTGCAGATTGCTTCTTAGCTTTCCTGTTAGTTCTCTCCAACCTAGCAAGCTCGTCGATGCTCAAAGTCACAAGCTCCTTCTCTTTGTTGCTTATGGTTCTGCGATTAGGCATACACCTGAAACAGGAACAAAGAAAAGTAGCTGAAAATCAGTAAAGAAATAAAAACTTAGACAAAATCCTAATACTAAAAATCGATAGGCAGCTATTACTCCCCGGCAACGGCGCCAAAAACTTGATAGGGTCAGGTTTTACCCAAATAAAACTACTGCAAGTGCACAGCAAAAGCAGTTGTAGTACAAGGGGTTATCGAATCCCAAGGGAGTATGTAAACCACACTAGCGATTATAGATTTGGACTAAGCTAAGCGAAATATGATGTATGTAATGTGAATGAATAATTAGAAATAAGCAAACGATGGTATGATATGTTCTAAGTTCAGGAAGACTAAAAGCGCTAAGCTAGGGTAATTCGCAGGTATGAATCCAAGAATGCAGAATGCAGGGAATCAGGAATGATTAAGAACCGTTTTTAAACATGAATCTCTAATGCATAACTAATCAATTCTCATTGCAGAAGTTATCTATACCTAGATCACAGAGTTTCAAATCTCTTTGCAAACCCTAACAACCTAAGTATGCAGGAATGATTAGGTTCAATTGTTTACAAAACTCCTAAGCCAAATCTCTTTGTACTAAGTTGTTTTGCTCATCAAATACTAGTTCAGGTTATGAATAATGCTCTCACATATATTTAACAACCTATGATTTTCGGATTCCTAGATGATGTGTCTCAGAAATTCGATTTTAAAGCAAGCAGAGATGAAAAACCATGAGATAATCTTAACAGATAGCGATTCTACACTCTTTTCATCAACCTTTGAAAAACCTTAACTTAACTAGCAGATTACTCAGACATGATTATGAGATCACAAAGCATAACTGAATAAAATTGCATTAAGAGAAAGAGTAGAAAACAAAGGGGGTTCGAAATCTTCTCCTAAGAGTACAGGATTTGTCTCCCCAAAAAGCTCTGAATAAAATCTCTCTCTAGCTCTCTCAATTCTCAAAAACTCAGATCCCTGCCAACAGTGGCTGAAAAACCTAATAAATAGGGGCTAAACACGATCTGGGGTCTTCATATAAATAAAGGAAACTTCTGGGTAAGTTCTGCAATTCTTCTTGATACTTTTAACAAATAGCCACGCTCCTTCCTATCTGGGTGACGAGCGTCACCAATGGGGTGACGATCGTCACCATTAGTGAATACTTTCTGCTTCGATCTTGGTACTTCGTGGCTTCAACTCAGAATGCTCCAAAAGGTTCCAATATCTCCAATTATGCTCCAGACATGCTTTAACCTGCAAAGACTCTTCTAGGACTCTAAAAAGACCAAAAAGACTCAATAAAAAGGACTTATATCATGGTTAAAAACCATAAAAACCATGATATATCACTAAGGCTCGTGAGGAAGCTTGTGGACACTTGGAGAACTCAACCATTCAGCAAAGGACCTGAGATCTAGACGAGATCGACCAGAAAATCGAGTGACCCCCAGTCGATTCAAGAGGAAGATCGAGCATGAGATCGAGTGAGGAGGTTGATGGAGAGTACGGACGTGGGCCATGCCATGCAGATCGAGGACCAGATCGAGTTCCCGACCTGATCATCAAAGGATCGACTCAAAGATCGAGCGAAGTCATCCGATCAAAGAGAAGATCGAGCCAGAGATCGAGTGACCCGAGTCAATCCCAAACTAACCTTATTCGTCCAGCTGGTTTTGGCAGCTAGCGAAAGGGGGGGACCATTTGCTGTTTAGCCATTTTTGGCAAACTGCATCCATCGCTTTCATTATCCTCCATTCTGTCTTTTACTTTTTCGCTCTCCTCTTCATTAGGCGATTTTCGCCATTGTAGACTCTAAGCTTTTCTTGCATTTTGAACCTTTGAATCTTAAAATCATTAAGTCTTTTGCTTTAATCCATCGTTTAATCATGCTTAGCTGTTCATCCTTTGCATTCTGTTCGGTTTTATTTATGAATCGCGAGTAGTTTCCTTAGGGTAAGGGGTTGAGGCGATTCGAAAAGGGTCAAAAGGGTTTAAGTTTTGTGTTTTCCTTGTTCTTCATACCTTCTCTTCTAGGATCTTGGGATCTTAAAGCCTAGAGAGCCTTGGAAAAGGTCTCTATGAACCAAAGGCTGTCTTACCTTGACAGGATTCAGATGTCCTGGAAAACCAGATCCTAGAGGCTAATCCTTCCTTTCCCATACGCCATGGTTGTTTAAGGGATTAGTTAGGTCATTATTTGAAATCTGTCTTTCTTGCTCTTAGATCTCTTTTTCCACCAAACGCCATGGGTTTGGAGAAGAGATTGAAGAAGTGGAGCATACCACACGCTATGGATGGTTCTTGTTTTGTTTATAAGGCTTTAAGAAACCTCTTAAAAGACTATATATAATGTTTTCAAACCAAAGCTTAAATCTTTGATACCCTTGAATATGACCCTCGACCCTGACCCCTCCTTTTTAGCATTTTAAAACCTCTGTTAATCGTTTGCTTGTCATAAAGTTGCATCTTTGTTCATCCAAAGTCATTTCGCTTCAAGTTGTTGTTGGATCGATCCATTCTGCTCGATCTAGTGCTCGATCCTGTGGTCGATTCACTAGTCGATTTTTAATTCTTAGTAGTTTTGCATTTTTAATTTCCTGCTTGGTAATAGTGGTAGTTAACCCTCTTCCAGGAATCTTAAAATTGTTTTGCATTGCATTAGATCGCTGCAATTAGTTTTCCTTGATTTCACCAATCATTTATCCATTTTGCTTAGATTTTCTTCATCCTTGCATTCTTAGTGGCTCTTCCTGCATCCTAGGTTGGATTGATTCCTCTTGCACTATACTACATCTATATGCTGCTTGAGTTTTGATAACCTCCTTTCTTGCATCATAAAATCCTGTTATCAAATGGCGTCGTTGCCATCTTAGGATTGATAGGAAGCATTAAGATTTGGTGTTTAGTAAAGACTAAGCCTTTTCTTTCATTTGGGTTACAAATATCTTTCTCTTCACACTTGTGTCTTTCAGGTACATGAACTTATGCTCCAGGGGTAACAACAATCTACTTTCACCCCTGGACAGTATTCACCAACTCGGAAGTTCAAGAACAAGAAGAGCAAGAGAGCAAGCTAGAGCTTTTGGGGAGATTGTTCAAGCCGGTTCAGTAGACTTTGAAACAATGGCTGAGCAAGAACATCCTGAAGGACCTCCACCAGCTCACGGTGCTGTAGGAAGAGGCAATGGAAACTCCATCCACACGGCTAGACCCCCACGGATCATTGGTGCTGGAGATGCTCCTAATACGCATCACAATCGTTTTGGGATCACTCCTCCACCGGTTCAGAACAAAAACTTCGAGATAAAGCCAGGATTCATCTCTATGGTTCAGAATAGTAAGTTCCATGGGCTGGCAATGGAAGACCCCTTGGAGCATCTTGACAACTTTGAGCAAGTTTGTGGGATGATCAAAATTAATGGCATATCCGAAGATGCTTTCAAGCTGCGTCTCTTTCCATTTTCTCTCGGAGACAAGGCTAGACATTGGGAGAAGACACTCCCACAAGGCACCATTACCTCTTGGGCTGAGTGTAAGAAGGCGTTCCTCTCAAAGTTCTTCTCTAGCACAAGAACAGCAAGGCTGCAAAGTGAGATTAATGGCTTCACTTAAAGGAACAATGAGACATTCAATGAAGCCATGCAGAGATTCAAGGACTATACTATTCAGTGTCCTCACCACGGCTTCAGTGAAGAGACTCTCCTAAGCACCATCTACAGAGGAGCTTTACCCAAGATCCGGTTGCTACTTGATACGGCTAGTAAGGGTAATTTCCTTGGTCAAGAAGTAGAAGAGGGTATGGAGCTAATCAAGAACTTGGCATTAGGTGACGGCAACTATACTAAAGACTATGACCGTGCACCTCACGGTTCCGAGCTAGAATCTCACAAGAAGGAGCTCAAATCATTGCACTAGAAGATTGACAAGTTGGTGCTTGCTAATCAAAAGCATGTTCACTTTGTTGGTGAAGCGGATGAAGTCTTAGAGGAGCTATACTTGAGCCAAGAAGAAGCTAACTGGATTCCTGGTCAAAACTACAACAAGAATCAGGATTACTCACAAGGATACCAAGCGAACAACAATCTCTCTTACAGGAGCACAAATGTAAAGAACCCTAAAGATCAGGTGTACCCCCCTCAGCAAGCAAAGCCGTTTGTTCCTTACAACAAGGGTTTTCAAGAAAATAGTGGCTTTCAAGGACAGAGGCAAGGGAACTTTCAAGGTCAGCAGCAACAGCAGGGCAACAAGGGCTACACTCCTATGTATCCTCCCGGCTTCGTCCCACAATAACAGCAAATGCAACCCCAACCTCAAGATCTGGTACAGGCCATGTTCCAGCAGTTGCTTCAAGGTCAAGCTTCCACTAATCAGAAGTTTGACGAGATGAACAACCGCTTAGACTCCTCCCTTACTGACGTCTCAACTCAGATAACAAACCTGAATAACAAGATCAAGCAGTTAGAGAAGGGCAAGGCAACTACAAGCGGTCAAAGCAGCTTACCGGGCAAGTGTGAGCAAAATCCCAAGGAATACCCCAACGCCGTTACCTTGAGGAGTGGAAATGAACTTCCTCCGCATGTTGCTCCTATGAACAATGAGGACATTGTAGTCCAAGAGGGGGAGGGTAAGCTTTCAGCTGATGAAGAGATCAACTTTGATAATGTGTGGATTGAGGACCAAGAAAGGGTAAAGAAGTAGCTGAAGAGAAGAAGGTGGAGCAAGCTACTAAGGAGAAGGATACTTAATTGCCTCCACCGTATGTACCTAAGCTCCCTTTTCCTGGCCGCTTCAAGAAACAGCTTATAGAGAAGCATAGACTCTTGTTTGAGATGCACCTAAGAGTTATAGAGATCAAGCTGCCTCTCGTAGATTGCCTAGCTATGATGCCGAAGTGTTCTAAGTTCTTCAAAGAGACCCTTACAAAGAAGAACAAAGAGAGTAAAGAAGTATTGGTGCTTAGCGAAGAGTGTAGTGCCATTATTCACAAAGAGATTGTTCCTACGAAGCTAGGAGATCCAGGATCATTCACCATTCCTTGTGCTTTGGGTCTATTGAAGTTCAAGAGCTGCTTATGCGATTTGGGAGCAAGTATCAATCTCATGCCCCATTCTATAGCAAAGAAGCTCGGTTTTACACGGTTCAAAGAGTGTAGGATCTCTCTTGTATTAGCTGACAGAAGCGTGAGACTTCCAGTGGGTATGTTAGAGGATCTTCCTGTGAGGATAAGCGAGTTCAATGTACCAACCGACTTTGTTGTGCTTGAAATTGATGAGGAACCTAAGGATCCGCTTATACTTGGTAGACCATTCCTTGCAACCGCCGGAGCAATCATTAATGTCAAGAATGGGAAGATCAGTTCAGAGAACGACCCAGCAGCTCGATCTCCTGCTCGATCCCAATCAAATCGAGTGGGTGAATCGAGTGAAGTTGCTCGATCCGGACCAGAACGAGTGGAAGATCGACTGGATGACTCGATCTCGGAGAAGACAAAAGATCAAGAAAGCAGTCATTTGGGTCATGACTCGGGTTCTGAGGAGGCTACTAAGGACCACAACGCCAACACTAGCCACGAGGATGACTGGAGCGAGCTGATAGCCCCAAAGGTGGACCTAAAGGAGCTCCCAGAAGGGCTAAGGTATGCTTTCTTAGGGCTTAATGATACCTATCCCGTGATTGTGAATGAGAACTTAAGTGATGATGAGTTGCACTCGCTCCTCAATAAGCTGAGAAAGTATAGGAAGGTCATTGGGTACTTTCTAAGTGACACCAAGGGCCTTTCACCAATGCTTTGCACTCATAGGATTCACTTAGATAATGAGAACTCTTCTTCTATTGAACATCAAAGGCGTTTATACCCGAATTTTAAAGAAGTAGTTAAGAAAGAGATTCTTAAGCTGCTAGAGTCTGACGTGATCTATCCCATCAGTGACACCACGTGGGTTTCTCCTGTACACGTGGTGCCTAAGAAGGGAGGGATCACGGTCATTAAGAATGATAAAGACGAATTGATTCCTACAAGGACTATAACAGGTCACCGTATGTGTATAAACTATAGGAAGCTTAATTATGCTACTAGAGAAGGATCATTTTGCTTTACCTTTTATTGAACAATTACTTGAGAGACTTGCTAATCATCCTTATTATTGGTTTCTTGATGGTTATAGTGGTTTCTTTCAAATACCAATCCATCCAAACGATCAAGAGAAGACGGCCTTTACATGCCCTTATGGCACCTTCGCATATCGAAGGATGCCATTCAGGTTGTGTAACCCACCGGCTACATTTCAGCTGTGTATGATGTCGATCTTGTCTGATCTTATAGAAGAGATGGTAGAAGTTTTTATGGATGACTTCTCGGTCTATGGTGCGTCCTTTTCTGCTTGTTTGTTGAATCTTTGCAAGGTACTAAAGCGATGTGAGGAGACAAACTTGGTGCTCAACTGGGAGATGTGTCACTTCATGGTGAAAGAAGGGATAGTACTTGGCCACAAGATATCAGAGAAAGGCATAGAGGTTGATAACGCCAAGGTTGAAGTCATGATGAGTCTTGAGCCGCCGGTTAATGTAAAGGGAGTGAGGAGTTTCTTAGGCCACGCAGGCTTCTACAGGAGATTCATAAAGGATTTCTCCAAGATAGCAAGGCCCCTCACACGGTTGTTATGCAAGGAAGCTGACTTTGCGTTTGATGAGGATTGTCTTCATGCTTTCCTGACCATCAAGGAAGTTCTTGTATCCGCGCCAATAGTACAAGCACCAGACTGGACTCTACCATTCGAGATCATGTGTGATGCGAGCGACTACGCCGTGGGAGCTGTTCTTGGTCAGAGGAAAGACAAGTGGTGGCATGTAATCTACTATGCCAGTCGTACCTTGGATGACACGCAAGTCAGATATGCTACCACCAAGAAGGAGTTGTTGGCCGTTGTGTTTGCTTTTGAGAAGTTCAGATCATACCTCGTAGGCTCTAATGTTGTTGTCTATACAGATCATGCAGCTTTGAGGTACATCTATTCCAAGAAAGACACTAAACCGAGGCTCTTAAGGTAGATTCTCCTTCTACAAGAGTTTGATATGGAAATCAAAGACAAGAAGGGGATAGAGAATGGTGTTGCTGATCACCTCTCAAGGATGAGAGTCAATGAAGCTTTGCCATTAGATGATTCGCTGCCTGAAGAGCAGCTCATGATGATAGCCACGGCGGTATGTGAGAAGCTTGAAGACAAGTTTGATGAGGTTTTGAGTTTCAAAGAAGAAGACTTCCCTTGGTATGCTGATATAGTGAACTTCTTGGCGTGTGGAGAAGAGCCGTCTCATCTAGACCATTACACAAGAAGAAGCTTATGAGAGATGCCTCCCATTACTTTTGGGACAAGCAATACTTGTACAAGAGGGGAGTGGACAGCTTGTATAGAAGGTGTGTAACAAGGGAAGAAGCCAAGGACATACTTCTACATTGTCACGGCTATTCATATGGTGGTCATTTCGCTTCTTTCAAGACCGCTACAATGGTGTTACAAGCGGGTTTCTGGTGGCCATCTATCTTCGAAGATGCTCACGAGTTTGTTAAGGCTTGTGAGGCTTGTCAACGAGCAGGGAACATCACTAAAAGAAACGAGATGCCTCAGGTGCCAATATTTGAAGTTGTTGTCTTTGACGCATGGGGGATAGATTTTATGGGTCCATTCCCATCATTCTTACGGCAACAAGTTCATCTTGGTGGAGGTTAATTATGTATCTAAGTGGGTTGAGGCTGTAGCCTCCCCAACAAAGGATGCAAGAGTGGTGATAAAGCTCTTCAAGACCATCATCTTCTCATAGTTTGGTGTTCCAAAGGTAGTGATCAGTGACGGTGGCAGCCACTTCATCAACAAGGTGTTTGAAAGTCTCTCAAGGAAGTATGGCGTGAAGCACAAGGTAGCCACACCTTATCGTCCTCAAACTAGTGGGCAAGTAGAAGTCTCAAACAGGCAGATCAAGGCGATACTAGAGAGGACAGTTGGGGCTACTAGAAAAGATTGGGCTGTTAAACTCGATGATGCTTTGTGGGCTTACCGAACCGATGACAAGAAGAAGAGCGTATGCATCTTACCTAATGTGGATGAGACACACTTGGACAGCATATGCACCATCGAGTTTTGTCCAACTCAAGAGGAGTGTTATGCACCAATTGGAGCAGCCATGATCCCAACTCAAGCCGCTCGTGAGCCCTCAGAATCACCACCTTCAGACGTCATGATGCCAGCTGACTTTGAGCTCCCCAAGATAGATTTTGAGCCAAGGACCAAAGCGGAGAAATTCGTAGATTCGGTCATGGAGATACAGCACAAGATAACAGAGTGGCAAGGCAAGATGATCAAGAAACTTGCCAAGAAGGTCAAGGCACTTCAAGAGAACTCACCCGCGAAGTCTAAGCTGTCCATGAGTGTAGAGGTCGAGCACCCCGAGAAGAGGAGGAGATCGACTGGTGAGATAGTCATCTGTGAGCCTCAAGGCAGCACACAACAAGCACGTCGCTCCATCCATGAACCCCCAACCACAGACAAAGGCAAGGGCATAGCACGATGCTCCTCTAGCAAGAGCAGCTCTGCTGGAACATTCTCAAGTTCCAGCCGAGTTTAGCTCCAAGGTACCAACAACCATCCCTTGTATATACCATGCATGTTTTAAGTTTTTGCTTTGTGTTTTGAGCTTTTCTAGACTTTGTTTGCCACCGAGACGGTGTCATTCAAGTTTGGGGGAGTGTGTGGTGTGTTTGACATGTTTTCTTTCTTCTTATTTTCTGTTATCATCCTTTGAATCTTGCATACATCCTAAGGCATAGAAAAGAACAAAAAAATTGGTAAAATTTTTAAAAATTTCAAAAAAATTCATGTAGTTGCACTTGCATTGTAGAATATTTTAGGATTGAGTCTAGAATTTTTAAAAATAATTTAGGTTGCTGCATTTGCATAGGGAGTAAATGATAAACACTTGTTAAGTTGTCAATGTTTGAATTGTTTTCAATGCCTAAGTTGTTTGTTGTTTGATTGCGTCTAGTGAGTTTGAAGTTAAGGCTGCACCATACCTTGATTACTTGCAATTGATACTCTAGTCTTATGTTGAAACTCGCTTTGATTTGATGCCAACTCCATCTTATTAGAACCTTAATCTTGACATCGAAATATCTTGTTTGTGCAATGAAAGCGATTGCATGGCTTACCCTTATACATACTTGGATTATCTTCCTCCTTTCTTACCACTCTTGTTAATCCAAGTAGCTGATCCTCATCATAATGGGACAGTTAACCACGCCTTAAAGCTAACCTTCTTTCAAACCTAAACACTTTTGCATGAGTAGTGAGGCCTTTCATTGCATTATTTTCAATCCTATCTTAGCAAAAAGTGTTAGGAATAGGGCTGGCAAGGAGAAGCTCCCTTGTAGACACCAGCTTGCATTTTGAGCTTGATATTAGGTTAGGATTTTGGGGAAAGGGTCATTTGAGTGGTTTAAGAGTTTCATGTTTATATGTTTTCAAAAAGAAGAAAGAAGTATGGGTTAGTAACAAAGGGGGAACCAGTTAATTGTGGTTAAGTAAAATAGATAAATTGCTCTAAGTGTTAAGGAAAAGAAAGGCGCCAGCAGAAACAAAGCTAAGAAGAGGTCAACCGAAAGGAAAAATCTGACTAAGCTATCCACCAAAGGATAAAGGCGGCACCAAACAATAAACAATGAAGAGCAACATTCAAAAAGAAGTAGTCAACCACACGGCAAAGCCGAGAGAAGTTTCCCCCGTTGTGAAGAGTGAAGATAGCGCTTTGGAAAAGGGAAGAATTAAGGGTTAACTTTGGGGTTTGAACGCTTGTGTAGACTAAGCTCGGGTTCATTGCTTGGTATGATGGGTATGGCTAAATTTTTTAAAGTAGAACAACCTCTTTGCATCTTAGAACTTATAAGTTGGGCGTTGAATCGATTTCTCCATTGACATCTTTCTTTTGAGCTTCCACTTTAAAACCTCTCTTCCTTCTTGAATTTTGTTTGATTGAGGGCAAGCAAAAGGCAAGTTTGGGGGAGTTGATATTACTATATATTTTGCATATCTTGCATGCATTTAGGATAGTTTTTCATGCATTCATCTTGCATTATAGGCTAGTTTGCACCATTTTAGGTCCTAGAGCACTTTTGCATTAGCATTCGCATGTTTCTTGCATTATGCATCATGATCAGGTTGTTTTTGGACACTTTGGAGCTGTGAAGGATTCATGGACATGCTAAGGCTTATGAGGAAGCTTGTGGACACTTGGAGAACTCAACCATTCAGCAAAGGACCTGAGATCGAGTTGCAGATCGGGCAAGGCAGGTCGATCTAGACGATATCGACCAGAAAATCGAGCGACCCCCATTCGATTTAAGAGGAAGATCGAGCATAAGATCGAGTGAGGAGGTCGATCGAGACTACGGAGGGTCATGCCTTGCAGATCGAGGACCAGATCGAGTTCCCAACCCGATCATCAAAGGATCGACTCACAGATCGAGCGAAGTCATCCAATCCAAGAGAAGATCGAGCCAGAGATCGAGTGACCCGAGTCGATCCCAGACTAACCTTATCCGTCCAGCTGGTTTTGGCAGCTAGCGAAGGGGGGGACCATTTTCGGTTTAGCCATTTTTGGCAAACCGCAGCCATCGCTTTCATTATCCTCCATTCTGTCTTTTACATTTTCGCTCTCCTCTTCATTAGGCGATTTTCGCCATTGTAGACTTTAAGCTTTTCTTGCATTTTGAACCTTTGAATCTTGAAATCAATAAGTCTTTTGCTTTAATCCATCGTTTAATCATGATTAGCTGTTCATCCTTTGCATTCTGTTCGGTTTTATTTATGAATCGCGAGTAGTTTCCTTAGGGTAAGGGGTTGAGGCGATTCGAAAAGGGTCAAAAGGGTTTAAGTTTTGTGTTTTCCTTGTTCTTCATACCTTCTCTTCTAGGATCTTGGGATCTTAAAGCCTATAGATCCTTGGAAAAGATCTCTATGAACCAAAGGCTGTCTTACCTTGACAGGATTCAACCAGATCCTGGAGGCTAATCCTTCATTTCCCATACGCCATGGTTGTTTAGGGGATTAGTTAGGTCATTATTTGAAATCTGTCTTTCTTGCTCTTCGAATCTCTTTTTCCACCAAACGCCATGGGTTTGGAGAAGAGATTGAAGAAGTGGACCATACCACACGCCATGGATGGTTCATGTCTTGTTTTCAAGGCTTAGAGAAACCTCTTAAAAGAGTAGATTTAATGTTTTGAAACCAAAGCTTGAATCTTTGATACCCTTGAATATGACCCTCGACCCTAAACCCTCCTTTCTAGAATTTTAAAACCTCTGTTAATCATTTGCTTGTCATAAAGTTGCATCTTTGTTCATCAAAAGTCATTTCACTTCAAGTTGTTGTTAGATCACGTGGTCGGTTCACTAGTCGATTTTTAATTCTTAGTAGCTTTGCATTTTTAATTTCCTGCTTGGTCCTAGTAGTAGTTAATCCTCTTCCAGGGATCGTAAAATTGTTTTGCATTGCATTAGATCGCTGCATTTAGTTTTCCTTGATTTCACCAATCATTTATCCATTTTGCTTAGATTTGCTTCATCTTTGCATTCTTAGTGGCTCTTCTTGCATCCTAGGTTGGATTGATTCCTCTTGCCTATACTAAATCTATTTGCTGCTTGAGTTTTGATAACCTCCTTGCATCATAAAATCCTTGATTCATCTGCTTGCATCATAAAATCATGTTATCACGTGGATATCATGGAAGACCTGAGAACTGAATTAATGAAAGAGCTGCACACAAAGGATCATCTGAGCACAGCATTAACTAAAGCACCAGGAGAGTATGGGTATTTGAGTGAGGAAACAACAGAGTATGAGCAGCTGTTGAAGGAAGTTAAGCTGGATAGTCACCATGAGCAATTTATCATGCTAAGGAGGGAAATTGTGAGTTCAGTAAGTCAAGAAGCTTGTGGAGCTAAGGATAGCAAACCAGGAGCAAGCTCAAGGCACCCAATCTAGAACTCAAACCACTTCCCAAAGGGCTAAGGTATGTATTTCTTGGACTTAATGAAACCTATCCTGTGATAGTCAATGAACACCTCAGTGATGATGAAACCTGAGCTCTTGTTATGGAGTTGAGAAAGCTTAGGAGAGCCATTGGGTATTCACTAGATGATATCAGTGGCATATCTCCTAATCTTTGCACTCACATGATTCACCTAGTTGATGAGACAAAAACTACCATTAAATCTCAAAGACGATTAAACTCAAATCTTAAAGAAGTTGTGAAGAAATAAATCCTAAAACTCCTAGATGCAGGCATGATCTACCCTATCTCTGACAATACATGGGTCTCACCAGTCCATGTTGTGCCTAAGAAAGGAGGAATCATGGTTGTTAAGAATGAAAAAGATGAGCTTATCCCAACCAGAACTATAACAGGACATATGATGTGCATTGATTATAGGAAATTGAACTCTGCTTCTAGAAAAGACCATTACGCTTTCCCATTCATTGATCAAATGCTTGAGAGATTAGCCAATCATCCTTATTATTGCTTTTTAGATGGATATAATGGCTTTTTCAAATTCCCATTCACCCTAATGATCAGGAAAAGACCACCTTCACATGTCCTTATGGCACTTTTGCCTATAGAAGAATGCCATTTGGACTGTGTAATGCCCCAACAATTTTTCAAAGATATGTTACTTCTATATTCTCTGATATGCTTGAAGAAATAATGGAAGTATTTGATGTTAAGGTTTTTGAATCCTTAGATCAATCCTCAAACACACATGTCATTGTAGCACTTGAGGTGTCACTCCACTTGGGAAGTTAATGACAACTGAGATGCATAGAACTTTGATAAGCTAAACTAATATAGAAAGGGTTTTGATTCTAACAACCTAAGTGATCAAGCAAAGAAGCAAAATAAAGCAAGCAACAGCAATAAAAGCAATGAAAAATAGAGAAAAAACAGTGTAAAATCTAGACTTCAAAGATTAAAAGATGGTTCAAGATCAAGGCAATGGTGATAGGGTGATTCATGTTCATGTCTAGGGTGATCAAAACAAGCAATTCTAGACACTCAACCTTAGGTAAGGAACACTAATAAAGACTGTTCCAATCTCTTGGCATCAATCCCTTTGCTAAATCACATTTCAAACCCACTTTTGGTGGTGTATCTATGACAAGCAAGCATTAGAATTAAGTTCTACAAAACCAATTAGCATGCTAGACATCTAATCTCTTAGGCTAGGTTTACTAATATCTTATATAATAGATCAAACATCAACTCATATAGACATGCATAATCATGCATAATCAACATTTTAAGACAATTTTCCACCAATGTGGTACTAAGCAATAAGCACATTCAAGAAAGATATGATAGATGCAAAGACTCATGATTATCTAAACACCATTTTCATGCATTGAACTTTATTCAGGATTTCATCAAACACTTAGTGTGCATGTGAAAACCTAAGATCAACTTCTCCAACAAAGAGGTACTAAGCATTAAGCACAATCATATAAGAAAGGGAATGAGAAGATCTAAGCCCTAATCACCCTAAACAATCATTAAAATCACCTCATCTGCCCTAATCTCAAACCTAAAGGAAACTACTCACTAATCATGGTGAAACCCATCAAATCTATAAAGAAAAGATAGTTAAACATGATTAGGGAGACAAAAGATAAAGGAAAATGCAAACTATTATTGAAATAAACCAAGACCCAAATACAAATTATTTAAAATCTATAGAAGAAAAGAAGACTGCTGGATAGAGAGATGTTCACAAAAATTAGGGATCGGTCACTTTTGATCGATGGCAGTGATCATTGGTGCATCCGCTGGATTCCAATCGATTACTCCTTGATCGATGGTCTTGATCGATGGGCTTCTGCTTGATCCCATCGGCCAGTCCTTGACCGATACGCCTGATCGATGCAGGTTGAGCGGTTTCACGAAAACTTCTGTAACTTCCTCGCCGCTGATGGGAATGACCTGAACCCAACTCCAGACGCAAGATAACTCACGCAACTAAAACATTGATGAAGACTATTGAAACTGAATCTGGTTAGAGATGCTTTGTCCGAGCTGGTTTTGTCAGGTGAAGTTTCTAGCCGCTTCAACAAGGTGCACCTTCTTCTTGGCTCTTTTTATGCCTTGTGCTGCATCCGCCATCATACCCAATGCTCCTTGTAGTCTCCAAAATCTCCAAACATACCAGCCAAAGTCCTCAAATGCAGAAAACATGCAATGCACACCCTAAATCTACACTAAGTCCTAAACGAATGCAAATGGGACAAAAACAAGCAAAAATGCATGTATAAAGACTATAAAACAATGTAAAATGTATGCTAATATGGTATAAATAATGAGTATATCAACACTCCCACACTTGCCTTTTTCTTGTCCTCAAGCAAACAGGAACAAATGAGAGAATGGGGTTTGAAAGTAGGAGCTCAAAACTAAAGATGTCAATGGAAAAACGGATTCAGTGCCCAAGTTATAGGTTCTAAGATGCATAGAGATTGCCCTACTTCAAAAGCTTTAGCCATAACTATCATAACAAACAATGAGCTCTGGCTTAGCCTACACAAGCATTTAAATCAACCTACTCTTTAACATTCATTAATAGTAACCAATGGATCAAGTTTGTGCAAATCAAGAGAAAACATTTGGTTTAAGGGTTAAGGTTATGAGATGAAAATGATCTCATTCAAATAAGGGTTCAAAGATTCAGGGGATCACTCAATGAAATGATTCTATCTTAGGCAAAATGCTAAAGGTAAAAACACACTATGCATACAAGTCAAAGCTCTCTTCTACCCTTTTTACCCAAGATGAACCTAATAACTTCTAAAACCCCAAGTGAAACTTCTAAATCTACCATTTCCCAAAGTACTTCATCTTTTCCTTCTTCATATTTGGGGAAACTCCTTCTTCTTTTGCTTGTGTGGTTGAATTCGTTTTGGAACTTGCTCCTCTTTGTTGTATGATTGGCGCCATTTTCATCACCTTTGGTGGATTGTTTGGTCTGATTTCTCTTTTTGGATGATCTTTTGTAAGCTTTGTTGTTGTTGGCACGTTTCTTCTTTAACACTTGGAGCTTTCTTCCTAATTAACTTAACCACAAAATAAACTGTTCCCCCATACTACCAACCACATACTTCTTCTTCTTCTCAAAAGATTTGAACATTTAAAGCTCAAACCAGTTACATTACCCTTTCCCAATCTCCTAACCTATTACCAAGCTCAAAATGCAAGCTGATGTCTACAAGAGAGCTTCTCCTTTCCAAGCTTATTCCTAACACTTTTTGCCAAGATAAAATTGAAAATGATGCAATGCAAGGCCTCACAACTCTCACAATAGTGTTTAGGTTCAGAAAAAAAGGATTTGTTTAGGGTGTGGTTAACTGTCCCATAATGATGAGGATCAGCTACTTGGATTAACAAGAGTGGTAAGAAAGGGAAGAAGATAATCCAAGTATGTATATGGGTAGCCATGTAATCACTCTCAATGCACAAACAAGATAATTCAAAGTCAAGATTATGGTTCTAATAAGATAGAGTTGGAATCAAACAAAAACAAGCTTCAGCATAAGACAAGAATATCAGTGCAAGTAGTCAAGATATGGTGCAGCCTTAACTTCAAACTCATTAAAATTCAATCAAACAACAGACAACCAAGGCGTTGGAAACAACTCAAACATTAACACCTTGACAAGTGTTTATCATCTACTTCCTATGCAAGTGTATTCAAACCTATATGAAATCCATCTAGACTCAATCTTAGTTATGCAAATGCAACTAAATGATCTTTTTGATTCCAAAAATTCTGAAAATTTATGGATTTTTGGTGCATATAGATGAATGCATGAATGGATGAGACTCAAGTATGTAAAAGAGAAAATAAGAAAACAAAACACAATGTTAAATGCAATGCCCTCCCCCACGCTTAAATTACACAGTCCCTTGTGTAATAGAAACTTGAAGGAGGTGAATAAAACAAACTAAAAATGATTGCAAAAGGATGCATATAGAAAGAAAAGGAGTTAGGTACCTTAGAAGAGGTTTTGGCAGAAAGGAGGTTTTGGCACTAATTCAACAATACACTTGCTTTGAACTCCACCTGCTCCTAGGATCAAAAGAAAACACAAACACAAACTTAAAAGGCAAAAATATGTACAGGGACAACATGGGAATACCTCCCAAGAGTGCTTATTTAGAGTCACTAAGCTTGACTGTTCCTTCTCCTTTCATCTTGAACAATATAGTGTCTCCACAATAGAGCTTCTCCTTGGGTTTCCTGATTCTCTTTCTTGGTCCCCTTGGTCCACCATATAGCTTCACTTTGATTCCATCAAACAAGTCAAGAAGACAAGAACCATCAAAGGCTTCACCATCATACTCATTGTGATCAAAAGGGTCTTCATCTTCTTTTAGCACTTCAGCCTTGAATCCCCTCAGCTCTTTCTTGACTTCAGGTGGCTTCTTAGCAGCTTCTTTCTCAACATTAGTGATGCTTCCACAAAAGCTTGAAGTTGGAAGCATCATTGCATAGCTAACTCCACCATTCACCTTCTTGAGGGTGACTCTCTCTTTGGTGAAGTCAATGTCAGCGCCTGCTGTGTTCAGCAATGGAGTCCCAAGTAGTAGAGAAGGCTTCAGCATGTGAGCCATTTCCATCACAAGAAAATCAGTTGGTATCTTGCATTCTCCAATTCTCACAGAAAAGTTTTCAATGAGACCAACACGTGCGCTTGAAGATGAGTCCACAAAGGTGATTATGGAATCATATGGTCTGAGCTTGGTGACTCCTAATTCTTTTGCCAATTCTAGAGACATCATATTTATATTTGAACATGTGTCACACATGGCCTCTTCCACAACCAATTCACCAAGCTCACAAGAGACTAGAAACTTTCCTGGATTACCAAGCTTATAGAGGCTTGTTGGCTCTTCTTTCTTCTTCTCCTTGCCAACAAAAGAGTTCAAAATTGACTCCACCTTTTCTATGTTTCCAAGAAGGTTTTCGATGAACCTTGCTTGATCCTTCACTTGCATCAGAGTTTCTAGTGGAGGCAAGGGAACACCAGCCTCATCCATCTCTTTTCTGAACCTTGAGAGCACAGTCTTTTGAGCCTTTGTAAGAAATCTACCAGGATAAGGTATGGGAGGTTTGCACTCAATCTTATCCTCAATGTGTGATGCTTCATCTTTGATTAAAGGCTCTTGCTTCTTCTTCTTGGGTTCAACTTGTTTTTGGAGAGGTGACTCTTTTAAAAGCTCCTTGAGGGCATAATATACTCTAATAGTCTTATCATTCTCAGCCAAGTCAGCTCCTTGACCTCCACTTCAGCTTCAATAACCTCAGCTTCAATGGCTTTGTCTTCTTCATCAGCCTTGGCATCACCAGCTGAACTCAAGTGAAAAGCACTTCCCCCACACTTAGACTCAATGCCCACATTGATCTTCTTAGTGGAGCTTGTGGTGGAGAAATCTTCTTCAGCCCCATAAATTATTTCTTCAATCTCATTAATGGATGCTTTAGCCTCTTTGTTGAAGATGATGTCCTTGTCATGTAAGAAATGACAATACTCTTGGTGTAGGGGCTTACTCTTTCCAAGTAGTGAATATTGTTGTTGATGTGATGCTATTTCTTCCTCCAACTCAAGTTGCCCCACTCTTAGTGTAAGGTCTTCTAGTTTAGTGTCTAGCTCCAATGTGATGTGAGCCAACTTGATGTATATATTGTCCAGGCGCTTCCTGTAAATCTCTTCTTGAATAGTTTGCAGTTAAATGATTTGCTGCATGATCTCGGTGTCACTCAACTCATGAGGTGGAAGTGGAGTACTTTGGGCGTTGTATGGAGGGAAGGGATCAGAAAGCTGGTGTTGGTCTCCATAACTGCTCTGATAAGCAGCACCATAAGCTTTATAAGGGGACCCATGGTTGAAGCCACTTTGAGAGCCTTGGTAGTAAGCTTGAGGGTGATACATTGTACATATAAGGAAAACAAAATGAAAGAGAAAATCAGTACTGAAATAAATGCTTAGTCTAAGCAAGAACTCAATCTCAAATGCATTAAATACAATCCCAAGAGGCAACGGCGCTAATTGATGTTAAGATTTTTGAATCCTTAGATCAATCCTCAAACACACATGTCATTGTAGGACTTGAGGTGTCAATTCACTTGGGAAGCTAATGGCAATTAATATATAGAGAACTATGCTAAGCTAAGCTACTATAGAAGGGGTTTTGATTCTAACAACCTAAGTGATCAAGCAAAGAAGCAAAAGAAAGTAAGCAAAGAACAATAAAAGCAACAAACAACAGAGCAAAAACATAGTAAAAGCTAAACTTCAAAGATTAAAAGATGGTTCAAGATCAAGGCAATGGTGATAGGGTGATTCATGTTCATGTCTGGGGTGATCAAAACAAGCAATTCTAAACCCTCAACCTTAGTTAAGGAACACTAATAAAGACTAATACAATCTCTTGGTATTAATCCCTTTGCTAAATCACATTTCAAACCCACTTTTTATGCTGTATTTATGACAAGCAAGCACTGAAATCAAGTTCTATAAAACCAATTAGCTTGCTAGACATCTAATCTCTTAGGCTAGGTTTACTAATCTCTTATATAATAGATCAAACATCAACTCACATTCTCATGCATAATCAACATTTAAAGACAATTTCCCATCAATGTGGTACTAAGCAATAAGCACATTCAAGCAAGAAATGATAGATGCAAAGACCCATGATTATCTAAACACCATTTTCATGCATTGAACTTCATTCAGGCATTTCATCAAACACTTAGTGTGCATGTGAAAACCTAAGATCAACTTCTCCAACAAAGAGGTACTAAGCATTAACCACAGTCATATAAGAAAGGGAATGAGAAGATCTAAGTCCTAATCACCCTAAACAATCACTAAAATCACCCCATCTTCCCTAATCTCAAACCTAAAACAAACTACTCACTAATCATGGTGAAAACCATCAAATCTAAAAAAAAAATAGTTAATCATGATTAGAGAGACAAAAGATTAAGGGAAATGCAAACTATTATTGAAATAAACCAAGATCCAAATACAAATTATTCAAAATCTAGAGAAGAAAAGAAGAACTGCTTGATAAAGAGATGTTCCCAAAAATTAGAGATTTTAAGTATATATAAGAGTCTAAGCAAAAATGGCAAAGTTGTAAATAAATGGTCTTCAGTCTGGATTCCCATCGATCACTCCTTGATCGATGGTTCTGATCGATGGGCTTCTGCTGGATCCCATCGGTCAGTCCTTGACCGATATGCTTGATTTATGCAGGTTGAGCGGTTTCACGAAAACTTCTGTAAGTTTCTAACCGCTGATAGGAATGACCTGAAACCAACTCCAGACGCAAACTAACTCACGGGGATACAACATTTATGAAGACTGTTGAAGCTGAATTGGGTTGGAGATGCTTTGTCCGAGCCGGCTTTGTCAGGTGCTGTTTCTGGCCGTTTCAACAAGGTGCACCTTCTTCTTGGCTCTTTTCATGCCTTGTGCTGCATCCACCATCATACCCAATGCTCCTTGTAGTCTACAATCTCTCCAAACATACCTGCCAAACTCCTGAAATGCACAAAACATGCAATGCACACCCTAAATCTACACTAAGTCCGAAATGAATGCAAATGGGAAAAAACAGGCAAAAATGCATGTTTAAATACTATAAAACAATGCAAAATGTATGCTAATATGGTGTAAATAATGATTATGTCAGTATTCATGGATGACTTTAGTGTCTATGGATCTTCCTTTAGCGTCTGTTTGTCTAATCTTTGTCAGGTTTTAAAGTGATGTGAAGACACAGGTCTGGTACCGAATTTGGAGAAATGCCATTTCATGGTCAATGTAGGAATTGTTCTAGGACACAAGATCTCTGAGAAAGGGATAGAGGTGGATGATATCTCTTGTATTTACACCATTTAGGCTTGCATTTAGTACATGTTTTGGTTCCCTTTTGCATGTTTTCCTTATCTTTTGTCCCATTATCTTCTCCTTTTAGACTTAGGTTGCATTTAGGACATAGTTCGCATTTTCTATGCATTATGGATGTTTTTAGGTACCTATGGAGCTATAAGGAGCATGGGAAAGCTTTGAGGATGATCGAGGAAACTAGCTGGAACAAGAGGAGCAAAAGGGACCAAGGCAGACGATCTCTGCAGAGCCTATCGATCAAGGCACAAGACCTATCGGTCAAGGAGTGACCGATAGGATTCCTATCGACCAGACCTATTGGTCAGTGAAGTGACCGATAGCAGTGCACCGGTTATATTTCGGTCACCCTATCGGTCATCTTTCAGGCCGATAGGATCCCTATCAATCATTCCTATCGTCACAACTGACCAATATAAACCCAGTCTGAGCCTTGTTTTTATTACACTTTTGTCATTACTTTGGCGCTTCCTTCTCTTTTGTATAAATACCCTTTTTCTGGGATTTTCGACAATTCACCTCATAACACAGTTCTTGACTTTATTTTTCTGAGTTTGTAAGACAATTTCTTGCTTTATTTAATATAAATTTGTATTTGCCATTAATTTCTCTCTAATCTCTCTTCTTGGTTAATCTTGAGCTGAGACTTACCAATGTGGCTGATATAGAGCTGAGACTAACCAAGAAGAAGGTTCTAAGGTTTGACTCCAAGGGGAATAAGCTGGAAAATGAGCAAGCCTTCTTAATGGACATCAAGAAGTTGAAGCAGCTTGGTAAACATTAGTCAGAGTTTGAAGGCTATGTTGGTGAAAGTTTTGATGGTTGCTGCTTAACCAAGCTGTTTGCTGCTTAACCGAGCTGTTTGCTGATACCACTGAAGAGGAGAAAGTGGGAGTTTCTGATTGCATGAAAGAAGTTCTATTGGATGACAAGGAAGATGGGGTTGTCTTGAAGCCCTTTGTTTCTTGGAATGGTGAAGTCCACTACAAGATGAAGGGGAGGAACAAACCAAAACCCTTTCCTGAGTTGAAGGTTGATGGAGTCACCAGAAGGATCAAAGTGAGCACTGCAACACCAAGGAGTTCCAAGACTCCTTCTCACCACCTCCACTAGAGAGGTAAGCAAAGTCAAGCTTAGTGACTTTAAACAAGCACACTTGGGAGGTAGTCCCAAGGTATCCTTTTGTATATATTATGCTTTCTAGTTTTCTTTTTATGCTTTGTTAATGTGTATAGAAGTAGGAGTTCAAATTGGGGGTTGAGAAAGTCTCTAAGGGGCAAAGAACAGGTGCTTTCTGGCTGATATCAATCAACTGTATCGGTCATGACGAGGCCGATACTGAGCATATCGATCATGAGTATCGATCATGAGTGATCGATATCAGTGGAGCCGAATTGCACCAGTCAACCTATCGATCACTTTCGATCGATAGGGAAGGGAGTCTGAAAGTGAAAACCATATCGGTCATTCATATCGATCAAACACTGATCGATATAAACCCGACGTATGAATTTTGGTCAGTGTACCAATCATATGACAACCGATACGATTCACAGGAAGGGTATCGATCATTCGTATCGATCACTTGTGATCGATACTGAGTATATCGATCACTTGTGACCGATACCCGCCCGAGGTAAGTGTTTCATCTTTTCAAAAAATTTCCCTCCTTTGGTTTGGAGTCAAGGAGGTTTAAATTTAAACTTTGGATCCTTCCTGTCCACTTGCAGAGCTCCTGAGCACTTTTGTTCTTGTCCCCCACTCTTTAGATTCCTTTGGTTCCCTCACCAACTTTTGATTCCTTTGGTTCCCCCTTCTCCACTCTATTTAAACCAACAATCTCCTTCACTTCTCTTCACACTTCAGTTCACTACTTCTCTCACTTATACCACGAAAATCTTATCTCTTTCTCTCTTTTATTTACTTTCTCTAAGTGCTCAGAAGTTTCACTAAGGTTTGCTTCCTCAACTACCCATTCTTTGCTCTTAATCAATGCATGTGTTTATAATTGCTTAATTTATGATTTTAAGAGCAAGTTTTGATTAGTTTTAACTGTTGTGCTTTGATCTTGCATTGTGGATTTGTTTAAAGTGAGCAAGTTAGATGTTTAAGCTTTGTTTACTGTTCATCAGTCTCATTACTTGCTTGTTTATATCCTTTTGCATGATCATCATCTCCTTTGCCTAAGAACCACTTTGCTAGATTCACATGCATAGCTGTTTTATTTTTGTGAACTCTAGCTTGTCTAAACTGTTAGCTTTTGAACTCCTCTTGCTTTATGAAAGTTTAATCTTGTTTTTCAGTCTTGTTAAGCTTATCTTAGCCTATAGAATTTTCTTTTTATAGCTTTCAGTTATTTGGTTTTTCAGCTTTTGTTCTTTCACTTATCCTATCTTCAAGCTTTGTTTTTGAAGGTACCATGGGGAAGACAAAAATAGCTGCTACGAGAAAGGGAAATGCACCTCAGGAGGAAGCACCCACCTCACCAAGAGCCAGGAAAGATAAAGGGAAGGGCGCTGCTGCTGAGAATTCATCCAAAGCTGCTGGAAAGAAACCAGTTGGAGACAAAGGCACCAAGCAAAAAGGCAAGGGCAAGGCTGCTGAGGAGGAAGTTCCATTCAGGAAACACAGTGCAAGGGAGCTCATTGAAGCATTCAGTCAATGCACCTTCAAGCCCACAAGATACCCATGCACCTCCACAATGAAGGAGCTAGGGATCTATGAAGATTGCATGTGCATCTTTGAGCACATGGGGCTTACCGAGCTGTTGACAAATCCTCTTCCCTCCTATGAGCGCTTCACTCATCAGTTCCTTTCCACTCTCAAGGTGGTCAGTTATGAAATGAGTGAGCTCTCCGACCGTGATGGATGGATCTCCTTCAAGCTTGGGAAGCAAAGGTTTACAATCACCTTCCAAGAACTCTCTCAAGAGCTAAGGCTGAGGACTTATTTTCAAAGAGGAAACAAGTTCTCAATCAGAGAATCGCAGTACACAAAGCTATGGGTAATGATTGGAGTTGGGGAATTCAAAGTTGGAGCCACAAGAAACCAACACTTGAAGCATCCTGCAGTTAGATATGCACACAAGGCGCTTGCAAATACATTCTTTGCAAGGAAGGAAACCACACACCTGACTGGCAAGGAGAGAGACTTCATTTACACTGGATTGTATGCCAATGTAGACATGATGTTACTGCATATTGCATGTATTTTGCATACATATTAGTTAGATTTTCATGTATTTACATCACACTTTAGACTAGATTGCATCACTTAGGGTCCTAGAGCATTCTCGCACCAGCATACGCATGTTCCTTGCATTTTGCATCACATTTAGGTTGTTTCTGGCTACTTTGGAGTCGTGGTGGTTCGTGGAACGTCGGATGTTTGCTAAGGACCAGAGATCGGGGAGCAGATCGAGCATGGCAGGTCGATCTAGATCGAGAAGCCCAGGCGATCCAAGGGAAATGATCGAGATGAAGATCGAGTGGAGTAATCGATCAAATGGTACGGCGTAAATGACGCCATGCAGAGCGAGAGCCGGATCGAGTCCACCACTCGATCCGACCGAAGATCGATACCAAGATCGGATGCAACACTCGATCCGCCGAAGAAGATCGAGACCCAGATCAAGTAGAAGACACGATGTCCGGAAGTGATCGAGAGAGCCGCTCGATCCCGAAGTCGATCTCTGTCCTTTAAACCATTTTTGGCCACTAGCGAGGGGGGACCATCGAGCTGTTTTTACCATTTTGGGAAGGCGGCGATGATTTTTTACACACACACTTTTCATTCTTATCTTTTTATGCTTTTTTCTCTATGGTTTTGGAGACTCTCCGCCATTGTTAGACTTTGAGCTTTGTTCTTGAATATTTCGAATCGTTTAAGTTTTAAGTAATCGTTTTCATGTTCATCGCTTCATCTTTCATGTCTATTTCAGTTATTCTCATGTGTAGCGAGTAGTTTCATTTGGGTCTCGGGGTTGAGAGGATTCACGGGGTCTAAGGGGTTTTCAAGTTAGCAGTTTTCTTGTTCTTAATGGCTTTCTCTTCTAGGATGTTGAGTCCCTAAGGCTTAAAGACTCTCACGCCAAGATCGTTATGATCAGAGAGGTCTCTTACCTTGACAGGATCCAGAGATCTATGAAAATCACATCCTAGAGACTAGTTACCCTTTCCCAAAAGCCATGGAAGTTTAGGGACTAGTTAGGCCGTGTGTTTGAAATCTGAGTTCATTGCCCTTCAACCTCTCTTTCCACCAGAAGCCATGGGTTTGGAGGAGAGGATGAAGGAGTGATCGAAAGCCACGGATGGATCTTGTTTTTGTTTTCAAAGCTTAGGGAATCTTACAAAGTGAGTCGATTTAAAGTTTTCAATCCCAACTTGGACCCTTAAAACCTCGGACCATGAATCTCAACCCTAGACCCTTCTTTCTTAGCATTCTTACATCTTCGTTAGTCGTTCGCTTGATATTCGCCGCATCCTGGTCATTAGTTTCTTCATACTTGTATTTTTAGACGAGATCGATCCAAACTGCTCGATCTAATGGTCGATATTGTGGTCGATCCACTAGTCGATTTTTGTTAAATCATAGCCTTGCATTTTAATTTTTCTGTTTGTTCCTCGTAGTAGTTCAATCACTCTTGGTAATTTTAAAATAGTTTTGCATTCCATTCGGTCGTTGCATATAGTTTTTAGGATTTTCACAATATCGTCTGTTATTCGCTTAGCTTTACACTGCTCTTGCATTCTCTTTGATCTTTCTAGCTCCTAGAAATGGATTGACTCTCACTTGCATACTGTACTACAACCTAAGTGTTGCATTTGAGTTTGATAGTCTCATTGCATCCTCACCCTTGCAAAAGAAAGTAGTTATCAAATGGCGCCGTTGCCATTCTAGGAGTGTTAGAAAGCATAGAGATTTGGAGCTTAGTAAAGACTAAGCTTTACTTTGTTTAAGTTACTAATCTCTCTACTCTCAAATATGTTTCTTCCAGGTACATGCATCTTCGTTCCAGGGGAGACAACCATCTACTTCAACCTTGGACAACATCCATCAACTTGGTCATTCACGGCAAAGAAGAGTACGAGAACAAGCTAGAGCTTTTCAGGAGATTGTTCAGCACGGTTTGGTTGACATTGAAGCTATGGCTGAACACGAGCATCTAGAGGGACCACCTCCAGCTCATGGGGCAGTGGGACGGGGCAATGGAAATTCCCAACACGCGGCTAGACCCCCAAGGATCATAGGAGCCGGAGATGCTCCCAATACTCACCATAATAGGTTTGGGATCACTCCTCCTCCTGTACAAAACAACAACTTCGAGATTAAGCCAGGTTTCATCTCCATGGTGCAAAACAACAAGTTCCACGGTTTAGCAATGGAAGATCCCTTGGAGCACCTTGACAATTTCGAGCAAGTATGTGGGATGATCAAGATAAACGGCATATCAGAAGATGCTTTCAAGCTGCGTCTCTTTCCCTTTTCACTCGGAGACAAAGCTAGGCATTGGGAAAAGACCCTTCCACAAGGCACCATCACCTCATGGGCCGAGTGTAAGAAAGCTTTCCTCTCAAAATTCTTCTCTAGCACCAGAACGGCAAGGCTAAGAAGCGAGATCAGCGGCTTCACGCAAAGGAATAATGAGACTTTCAATGAAGCCATGGAACGATTCAAGGACTATACTATCCAATGTCCTCACCAAGGCTTCAGCGAAGAGACCCTTCTAAGCACTATCTACCGCGGAGCTTCACCAAAGATCAGGTTGTTGCTTGACACAGCTAGTAAAGGGAACTTCCTTGGTCAGGAGGTAGAAGAGGGCATGGAGCTGATTGAGAACTTGGCATTGAGTGACGGCAACCATGCTGAAGATTATGACCGTGCACCGAGAGGATCTGAGCTAGAGTCTCCCAAAAAGGAGCTGAAATCCTTGCATGAGAAGATTGATAAGCTGGTCTTAGCCAACCAGAAGCATGTTCACTTTGTTGGTAAAGCGGATGAGAATCAAGAGGAGCTTGAGTTGAGCCAGGAAGAAGCCAATTGGGTGGCGGGACAGAACAGTTACAAAACTCACGGCTACACCCAAGGCTACAACCAGAACAACAATCTCTCCTACCGTAGTACCAACGTCGCCAATCCTAAGGACCAAGTGTACCCTGCTCCGCAAGCAAAACCTTTCATACCTTACAACAAAGGTTTTCAGCCGAGTGGTGGCTTCCAAGGTCAAGGGCAGAACAACTTCCAAGGACAACAGCAAGGAAACAAGGGTTATACGCCAATGTACCCTCCGGGCTTTGTACCTCAGGAGCAACAACCGATGCAACAACAAGTTGATCCTGTCCAAGCTATGTTCCAATAATTAATTCAAGGGCAAGCCTCTACAAACCAGAAGTTTGCCGAGATGAACACTCGTCTAGACTCGTCTCTCACTGACTTCTCTACTCAGATCACCAACTTAAACAACAAGATCAAGCAGCTAGAGAAGGGGAAGGCGAGTACAAGTGGTCAGAATACCCTACTGGGCAAGTGTGAGCAGAATCCTAAGGAATATGCCAACGCCATCACGTTAAGAAGCGGCAAAGAGCTAGCACCTACGGTTACTCCTAAGGACAACGAGGACGTTGTAATTCAAGAGGGGGAGAGTAAGCTTTCCGCTGATGATGAGATCAACTTTGACAATGTCTGGATTCAAGGGCCAGGAAGAGGAGACAAAGCAGTTGTTGAGAAGAAAGCGGAGCAAACTACTAAGGAGAAGGATGCTTATGTACCTCCACCGTATGTACCTAAGCTGTCTTTTCCTGGCCGTTTCAAGAAGCAACTCATAGAGAAGCATAGAGTCTTGTTTGAGAAGCATCTTAAGGACGTAGAGATCAAGCTACCTCTCGTGGACTGCCTTGCAATGATGCCTAAATGCACCAAATTCTTCAAAGACACTCTCGTGAAGAAGAATAAGGAAAGTAAGGAGGTGCTTGTTCTAAGTGAGGAGTGTAGTGCTGTGATACATAAGGAAATTGTCCCTAAGAAGTTGGGAGACCCTGGAAGCTTCACTATACCTTGCGCTTTAGATCCTTTGGTGTTCAAGAGTTGCCTTTGTGATCTCGGAGATAGCATAAATCTGATGCCTCATTCCGTGGCAAAGAAACTCGGCTTTACCCGTTTCAAGGACTGTAAAATCTCGTTGATACTAGCTGACAGGAGTGTGAGATTACCCGTAGGATTGCTTGAGGACATGCCAGTGAAGATCAGTGGAGTGAACGTGCCTACAGACTTCGTTGTTTTGGAAATGGATGAAGAGCCAAAGGATCCACTCATCCTCGGTAGACCTCTCTTAGCTACCGCCGGCGCCATAATAGACGTCAAGAACAGGAAGATTGCCTTGCACTTGGGTAAAGATATAAGGCTAGACTTCGATATCAATGAGGTTTTGAAGAAGCCTACGATAGAAGGGCAAGCTTTCTACATTGATACATTGGATGCCTTAGCGGATGAGTTGCTGGAAGAGCTGGCTCAGGAAGATCATTTGAAGCTGGCACTGACTAAGGAGCCAAGAGAGTTTGGTTATGTGGATCAGAGGACTCAGGAGTACGTCAACTTGCTTGATTCGAGGAAAGTTGTGTTTGACGATGTAGGCGTTTGCCTAGAGATCGACTCCAAGATCGATGACATTACTCGATCCAGGGGTCAAATCGACAAGACAATCGAGAGCACAACTCGATCCGGTGCAGAAATCGACAGTCAGATCGAGGAGGGTGATCGATCCAGGAAAACAATCGAGTCCGAGATCGAGAAAAGCCTTCAGATCAATTTGAGATCCAATCCAGAGATCGACTCAGCGTCTCGATCTCTCACTCGATCCACATCAAATCGAGTGAGTGAATCGAGCGAAACTGCTCGATCTAGACGACATCGAGAGCAAGATCGACCAGACGACTCGATTTCAGAAGGGATAGCGGTTGGTGAAAGCAGCCTCAAGGGCCATATCTCGGGTTCTAAGGAAGGTTCTAAGAAGGAGAACAACAGCAACAGCCACAAGGATGATTGGAGCGAGCTGTTAGCCCCAAATGTGGACCTTAAGGAGCTCCCAAAGGGGCTAAGGTATGCTTTCTTAGGGCTTAATGAAACCTATCATGTGATTGTGAATGAAAACTTGAGTGATGATGAGTTGCAATCACTCTTAACTGAGTTGAGAAAGTATAGGAAGGCCATTGGGTACTCTCTAAGTGACATCAAGGGCCTTTCACCAATGCTTTTAACTCACAGGATTTACTTGGATAATGAGAACGCCTCTTCTATAGAACATCAAAGGCGTTTGAATCCAAATTTGAAAGAGGTTGTCAAGAAGGAGATTCTTATGCTTTTAGAGGCTGACGTGATCTATCCCATAAGTGACAGCACATGGGTTTCTCCCGTACACGTGGTGCCTAAGAAGGGAGGGATCACGGTCGTTAAGAATAACAAAGATGAGCTCATACCTACTAGGACTATTACTGGACACCGTATGTGTATTGACTATATGAAGCTTAATCTTGCTACTAGAAAGGATCATTTTCCCTTGCCTTTTATTGATCAAATGCTTGAAAGACTTGCTAATCACCCCTACTATTGCTTTCTTGATGGATATAGTGGATTTTTCCAAATACCAATCCATCCCAACGATCAGGAGAAGACGGCCTTTACATGCCCTTATGGTACCTTCGCGTATCGAAGGATGCCATTCGGGTTGTGTAACGCACCGGCTACATTTCAGCGGTGTATGATGTCGATCTTCTCCAATCTTATAGAAGAGATGGTAGAGGTGTTTATGGATGACTTCTCGGTCTATGGTGCGTCCTTTTCTGCGTGTTTGTTGAATCTTTGCAGGGTTTTAAAGCGTTGTGAGGAGACAAACTTGGTGCTCAACTGGGAAAAATGCCACTTCATGGTTAAGGAGGGGATCGTGCTTGGACATAGGATATCAGAGAAGGGTATTGAAGTCGAAAAAGCAAAGATTGATGTTATGACAAGCCTTGAGCCGCCAGTTAACATAAAAGGGGTGAGAACCTTCTTGGGACACGCCGGCTTCTACAGGCGTTTCATTAAAGACTTCTCTAAGATTGCACGCCCTCTCACTCGGCTGTTGTACAAGGAGGCTGAATTCGTCTTTGATGAGGAGTGTTTGCCAGCTTTCGTGACAATCAAGGAAGCCCTAGTATCCCCGCCTATAGTGCAAGCACCAGATTGGACTCTCCCATTCGAGATTATGTGTGATGCTAGTGACTACGCCGTGGGAGCTGTCCTAGGCCAAATGAAGGATAAGAAGCTGCACGTGATATACTATGCTTCAAGGACCTTGGATGACACGCAAACGAGGTACACCACTACTGAGAAGGAGCTATTGGCGGTTGTATTCGCCTTTGAGAAGTTCAGAGCTTACCTCGTGGGTTCCAAGACCATAGTTTACACGGATCATGCAGCTTTGCGCTACATCTATTCCAAGAAAGACACTAAGCCGAGGCTTTTGAGATGGATCCTCTTACTCCAGGAGTTTGATATGGAAATTAAAGACAAGAAGGGGATAGAAAACGGAGTTGCTGACCATCTCTCTCGGCTATGGATAAACGAGTCTCTGCCCTTAATTGATTCTCTCCCCGCAGAGCAACTCATGGCGATCACTATGGCTGTTTGTGGAAAACTAAAAGAGCAGTTTGAGGAGGTGTTGAGCTTCAAGGAGGAGGATCTTCCCTGGTACGCTGATGTTGTGAACTACTTAGCGTGTGGTGAGGAGCCAACACATCTCAACAGCTATCACAAGAAGAGGTTTATGAGAGAGGCGAGTGACTACTTTTGGGACGAGCCCTACTTGTACAAGAGAGGGGTGGACAGTTTGTACCAGAGATGTGTTACAAAGGAATAAGCTAAAGACATCCTCTTTCACTGTCATGGCTCATCCTATGGAGGACACTTCGCTTCATTCAAGACTGCCACAAAAGTGTTGCAAGCTGGTTTCTGGTGGCCATCCATCTTCAAAGATGCACACGAGTTTGTGAAGAGCTGTGAGGCGCGTCAACGAGCAGGAAATATCACTAAGAGGAACGAGATGCCTCAGGTTCCTATCTTCGAGGTTGACTTGTTTGACACGTGGGGCATAGACTTCATGGGGCCATTTCCTTCTTCATACGGCAACAAGTACATCTTAGTAGCAGTTGATTATTTCTCCAAATGGGTTGAGGCTGTTGCTTCCCCTACAAACGATTCTAAGGTGGTGATCAAGCTGTTTAAAAGCATCATTTTCCCGAGGTTTGGGGTACCAAAGGTGGTTATAAGCGATGGAGGAAGCCACTTCATAAACAAGATCTTTGAGAGCCTTTTGAGAAAGTACGGCGTTAAGCATAAAGTGGCTATACCGTATCACCCTCAAACGAGCAGTCAAGTGGAAGTCTCCAACCGGCAAGTCAAGGCTATACTTGAGAAGACGGTCGGAGCAACAAGGAAAGACTGGGCAGTAAAGTTGGACGACGCTCTTTGGGCCTACCGTACCGCCTTTAAAACACCGATTGGTACGACCCCTTTCACTCTGCTCTATGGCAAAGGCTGTCACCTCCCAGTTGAGCTGGAACACCGTGCATTATGGGCTGTAAAGAGGCTGAACTTTGACCTCAAGACTGCTCAAGAGAGGCGCCTCATCCAGCTACATGAACTGGACGAACTAAGGTTGAACGCTTATGAGAGCTCTCAGATATACAAGGAGTGGACTAAGGAAGCTCATGACAAGAAGTTGGTTGCCAAGGAGCTTAAGGAAGGAGGTTTGGTGTTGCTGTACAATTCAAGACTCAAACTCTTCCCGGGAAAGCTGAAGTCGAGGTGGAGCGGGCCGTTTGTGATCCAAGAAGTGCTGCCTTATAGAGCTGTCACATTGATGGGCAAGAGTGGCAGTGCATTCACCGTGAACGGACACAGGGTCAAGCCTTACTTGGCGGAAAGCTATGACAAGGAGAGTACCTCGGTGCTTCTCCAAGACCCACCATCTGCCTAAACCAAGTAAAGTCTAGCTAAAGACGTTAAAGAAAGCGCACTTGGGAGACATTCCCATGTCTATCCTGTACATATTTCTGCTTTATTTCTCTTTCAATTTTATGTTTTTCTTTTGCAAGTGTGTAGGAACAGGTATGAGGAGTCTAAACCTCGATCTTGAAGTCCAAAAGAGGCGATAGGGGTTAAGAAAAGGCTAGAGATCGAGTGCTAGATCGACTAATCCTAACTCGATATTTGCTAGATCGAGTTAGTGAATCGAGAGGAGCCAGTCGATCTAGACGAGAACGAGTGATAAGATCGATCTAGATGAAAACGGATCGATCGATCCCAAATGGATCGACCGATCTAATTTCTCTCGGGAAATCCTTAAAAGACAGATCGATCACTCGACTCGATCCATCACTCGATCTAAGCCAGGTCGACCCCCAAATCGAGGACGTAGCTCGATCACGAGGACTTAGCCGTGGAGCCAAAATCTCAACTATCGAGAGAGCCAATCGATCCAGGACTTGATTCACCATGAATCGAGTCACAAATCGAGTAACCCTCTCGATCTAAGCCATTATAGGCATGAGATCGAGTCCTAGATCGACCAAACGGACTCGATCTCATGCCGAGGTAACATTTTCTTTCCCTCCTTTATTCTTCTCCCTCCAGTTTTTAAATTTAAAACTTGGTCAAGGCAAGCATCTTTGACCATGAAAGATGTGCCTTGACCAAGACTTGTGTCAGAAACCACCTCCTTTTACCCACAGTTTTGTTTCTTGTTGGCCTTTAAATGTTTTCATCAACTTCACACCCTCTCATTCTTGTTTTCTCGAAATTTTAAGCAAAGAGAGTGAGAGTTTTCTGTTTCTAAAGGCTAACAAACTTCTTAACAATCTTTTCAAAAGGTATTTTCGGTTATTTAATAAAAATCATTAGGAAAATCTCTTTTTATTTCACAATTGATTGTTTTAGATGCTAGGGCGGTTTTGAATTTTTAAATTTAGCTAAATAATAGGAAAAATTTTGGATTTTCTAGTATCTCTAGATTCGATTCTCTATTATTTTGCTATATTTTTTATAAATTCCCCAAAATTCTAGGGTATTAAGTATATGTTTTCTTCTTTGCCTCTCTTCTTCTCTCATCCTTTCGCCGTTTTGCTCATTACTTTGCCTGAGAAACCTGTTTCAGGCACGATGGCCCCCAAGAGAACGAGAGAGGAGACAGCACAAGAAGGAGAAGGTCAGGAAGTGGCTGTTCAAGAGAGGGTCTGATGGAGTAAGGACGAGAAGAGGGATAAGAAGCGGCTGGAAAGGCTTCGGTTCGAGCCTACTAAGTTTGTGGACCGGGAGCTGCTGTTCAAGCTAGGGATCCTTGGAGATTTCGACCAACTTCTCAAGAACATTGGCTTAAGATGTCTGTCACGAATGGATTGCCCAACCATTCCAGAAGTGACAATAGACTTCCTTGCCACGTTGGAGTTTCGTTACGAGAACCCTAGCGCCCCCGTTCCTTCACAAGGCCGTCTCTCTTTCAAGGTTGGACGTCAAGCCTTCAGCCTCTCAATCCCCGAGCTGTGTCAAGCATATGGTCTCAACGCAGCCACCACCAAGATCGAGTTCCCCTCCTTCACGCGAGCAAACAATTGTTGGGACCTGATCAGCAACGAAGACTACAAGGCCAACACAACCAAAATCAAGAGAGTGAGAAGCCCGGTGCTGAGGTACACCTTGAAGCTGATCGCCAACACATTCAGCGGAAGGTCAGTTGCTCCCACAGTCACGATGACCGAGCTTTGCTTCTTGTTCCAAGACGTGAAGCATTTGTTGTGTGATCCGGCGGAGAATGAAGAGCCTATGGAGGATGAACTCGGCGACGAGGTTATCTATGGATGCGTACTTGCTGCCTCTTTGGTGAAGTACAAGGCTTATGCCTTGCGGTGTAAGGCAAGCTCTTCTTTCATTGGCGGCTTCCTCACTCCTCTATTCATACAAGCTGGTGTACCTATACACGATTTCACACCCGTCCCGGCTAGAGCTTTCATGGATGAGGTCTACATGAGGAATACCGACAGCTTGGGACACACACCAGCAGAAGGGTTCTATGCTTATCTTTTCACCGACGACGAAAACGAGAAGAGAGTATGCACCCTACCAAACAAGGACGAGACCAAGCTGCTTGGTGTTGGGAACATCGAGTTCCTGCCAACAGTAGAGGAGTGCTTTGCTCCTCCAGGAGGAACGCCTGCCCCAGCGATTGCTCCTCGTCAAAGGTCTGAGTCCCCAGCCACGGAAGATGAGATGCCCGAGGCTTACACCCTTCCCAAGATAGACTTTGAGCCGAGAACCGAAACGGAGAAGTTCCTAGCATCTGTTGTGGAGATGCAAAGGAAAATCAACAAATGGCAAGGCAAAATGCTCAAGAAACTAGCCAAGAAGGTCAAATCGCTTCAAGGAGGCTCGCCTAAGAAAGATGCAAGTGAAGAGGTTCAACAACCCGAGAAGAGGAGGCTTTCAACCGGTGGAGTTGTCATCCGTGAGACTCAAGGCAGCAACATTCAACCGACGCGTCTCTCTCTTCAAGAGCCAGGCTCCAAAGGCAAAGCCGTAGCATCTAGCTCCTCTGGAACATCCTCAAGTTCCAGCCGAGACTAGACCCTAGGTAACAACCTTCTTCCATTGTACATACCGCTCATGTTTGCTTCTTTTTGCTTTGTGTTTTGATGCTCCTTTGAATTTGTTTGCCATCGGGACGGTGTCAAGCAAGTTTGGGGGAGTATATGTGTGGTTTGACTTGTGTTTTCTGATCTTATTTTCCCTTTAGCATCCTTGAGTCTTCATTACATGAAAAATTGGAAAAAATTTTAAATTTTTTGAAAGATTCATGTAGTTGCATTCATCTTGTTAAACATTTTAGGATTGAGTCTAGAATTTTAAAGCATCTAGGTTGCTTGCATTTGCATAAGGGGTTAAGGTTTTCTTAAAAAGGTGTTTTATACTCATGAATTGTTTCGATACCCTAGTTAGTAGTTCTTTAATGATTTGCTCATACTTTGAAAGTAAGTTCTTACCATGCTTGGATCACTTGCTATGATTTTCGTGACTTAAGTTGAACATGCATGAATTGAATCCTTTCCTACTAAGTGAGAACCTTAATCTGAATTTGAATTATCACTCTTGTGCATTTCAAATGAAATACATGGATCACATATACATATTCAAGGTTTCTTACCCCTTTTTACCACTCTTTGTAAGTCTGAATAGAACTCCACACCCTGAACCTTGCCTTCCTTTCAAGCCAAATATTTCTTATGTGATGTGAGGCCTTATTTTCTGATTGAACTTGGCATAAAGTGTTAGGTTTAGGCGACATGATTAGGCTTTCATATTGATGCTAGCTTTGCATTTTGAAGCTAGTTTTAGGTTTGTTTTGGGGCAGGGATTTGCTGGTGTTAAAAGAATTTTGCTTATGTGTTTTCAGTTTAAAAAGAAATGGTGTTTGGGGTTTGAAAATAAAGGACTCATGGTTTTAAGTGGTGGTGTTGTTCTGTTTTTAAATAAAAGCTCGGTTATAAAAGAGAAGGAGGTAGCTCTCAAAAATAATAAAAAAAAAAATCGGAAAGAAAAGAGCCAAAGGCCAAAGTTTAAAAAGAAAAAAAATAATAATAATAAGAGAAGAGAGCTACCAAGATTTAAAGAAAGAGCTTTAAGTTTGTGTTTGACCACCACTAACCTAAGAAGAGTAAAGTTGTCTCCTGTTTTCGTGGGTTATGCTTGGCTTCTTGCCTTGTCGTTTGGGTAGTTTCTAGAGGGTGAGTGAGCTCGAAAAAGAAAGAAAATGAGAGGGGTTTAGGATCATTGTTAGTGTATATGGGTAGATGAGAGTCTAGTCATGTATGTATCAATTGTCTTTACCTTTAGCATTATGCATAAGTTCAATCCTTTTTGAGATAACCCATTGTTTGAGTTACCCGCTTGAATGAGATCATCTTTGTCCCATAACCTTGTCCTTAGCCAAATGTATTCTGTTCTAAGTGCATAAGTGTGATTCACGGTTTGATCATTAATTAAATGTTAAAGGTTAGGATTCTTGGATTGTTTGGAATATGAGTGTCATGATCTGAATTTCTTTGTGTGATGAGTATGGCTAAGTTCTTTGGAGTATGAGTGTGCGCATTGCATTTTAGAACTAGTAACTAGGACATTGAGATTGATTCATTTGAAAGGCACCTTTGCAAGAGGCTTAAACCCCCGTCTTTTCTAAAACCTCTCTTCCTTTCTTATTTTCTGTTGCTTGAGGGCAAGCAAGAAGTAAGTTTGGGGGAGTTGATGTTACTGCATATTGCATGTATTTTGCATACATATTAGTTAGTTTTCATGCATTTACATCACACTTTAGACTAGATTGCATCACTTAGGGTCCTAGAGCATTCTCGCACCAGCATACGCATGTTCCTTGCATTTTGCATCACATTTAGGTTGTTTCTGGCTACTTTGGAGTCGTGGTGGTTCGTGGAACATTGGATGTTTGCTAAGGACCAGAGATCGGGGAGCAGATCGAGCATGGCAGGTCGATCTAGATCGACCAGAAGATCGAGAAGCCCAGGCGATCCAAGGGAAATGATCGAGACGAAGATCGAGTGGAGCAATCGATCAAATAGTACGGACGTAAATGACGCCATGCAGAGCGAGAGCCGGATCGAGTCCACCACTCGATCCGACCGAAGATCGATACCAAGATCGGATGCAACACTCGATCTGCCGAAGAAGATCGAGACCCAGATCGAGTAGAAGACACGATGTCCGGAAGTGATTGAGAGAGCCGCTCGATCCGAAGTCGATCTCTGTCCTTTCAACCGTTTTTGGCCGCTAGCGAGAGGGAACCATCGAGCTGTTTTTACCATTTTGAGAAGGCGGCGATGATTTTTTCCACACACACTTTTCATTCTTATCTTTTTATGCTTTTTTCTCTCTGGTTTTGGAGACTATCCGCCATTATTAGACTTTGAGCTTTGTTCTTGAATATTTCGAATCGTTTAAGTTTTAAGTAATCGTTTTCATGTTCATCGCTTCATCTTTCATGTTTATTCAGTTATTCTCATGTGTAGCGAGTAGTTTCATTTGGGTCTCGAGGTTGAGAGGATTCACGGGGTCTAAGGGGTTTTCAAGTTGGCAGTTTTCTTGTTCTTAATGGCTTTCTCTTCTAGGATGTTGAGTCCCTAAGGCTTAAAGACTCTCACGCCAAGATCGTTATGATCAGAGAGGTCTCTTACCTTGACAGGATCCAGAGATCTATGAAAATCACATCCTAGAGACTAGTTACCCTTTCCCAAAAGCCATGGAAGTTTAGGGACTAGTTAGGCCGTGTGTTTGAAATCTGAGTTCATTGCCCTTCAACCTCTCTTTCCACCAGAAGCCATGGGTTTGGAGGAGAGGATGAAGGAGTGATCCATACCGAAAGCCACGGATGGATCTTGTTTTCGTTTTCAAGGCTTAGGGAATCTCACAAAGTGAGACGATTTAAAGTTTTCAATCCCAACTTGGACCCTTGAAACCTCGAACCATAAATCTCAACCCTAGACCCTTCTTTCTTAGCATTCTTACATCTTCGTTAGTCGTTCGCTTGATATTCGCCGCATCCTGGTCATTAGTTTCTTCATACTTGCATTTTTAGACGAGATCGATCCAAACTGCTCGATCTAGTGGTCGATCCCGTGGTCGATCCACTAGTCAATTTTTGTTAAATCATAGCCTTGCATTTTATTTTTTCTGCTTGTTCCTCATAGTAGTTCAATCACTCTTGGTAATTTTAAAATAGTTTTGCATTCCATTCGGTCGTTGCATATAATTTTTAGGATTTTCACAATATCGCATGTTATTCGCTTAGTTTTACACTGCTCTTGCATTCTCTTTGATCTTCCTAGCTCCTAGAAATGGATTGACTCTCACTTGCATACTGTACTACAACCTAAGTGTTGCATTTGAGTTTGATAGCCTCATTGCATCCTCACCCTTGCAAAAGAAAGTAGTTATCAGGACACCAACGAAAATGCAACACCTTTAGGTCCACCAAGAAAATTCCCATGCTTTATAAGACTGTTGATGGAGCAGCTGCTAACCTATCAGAGCTGGGTTCTAAACAAAGGAAAAAGAGAGAAGATTCCACAACTTCACATTGGAGGAGTTGTGACAGCTATACTCATGGCCTGTGGTGTGAATCTTGAGGAACATGCTGAAGATGCTCTAGGTCCTTCATGGATAGATATGGATTATCTGAAGAGAAGCCATCTCATTGAGAAGAGTATTCAAGACAAGCATGTCTAAAAAATCCTCAATGATCTCCAAGAGCCAGCAAGAGTCCTTCTCCCTAACCCAAGGCTCACCTCCTTCACCACAAGGACCAACATCAACTTCAATATGAGTGGAGAGGAGCTCTACAAAGGCAGCCCTATCCCTGAAGAGAGAGAAGAAGATAATTAGGAAGAACACACTGAAGAGATTGAAGAAGAAGCTGAAGAAGATCTCCAAGAAGATGCTGCTGCTGCTGCAGAAAACCAAGGGGAAGCACAAGATGAAGAAGATGAGCTTGAAGAAGAAGAAGTGTTGGGCTACAGTTCAAGGCAGTTCCACTATACACCTTATGAAGTACCCAGCCAAGGAAGCTCTTTGAAGGTGGCTCATGAGCACATCAATGCACTTGAAAAATGGTGTAAGTGGCAGGACAAAGCCATTAAGGGGCTTATGAAAATGGTTAAAGGGAAGTTCAAGAAGAACAAAGCTACATCAGCAAGAACTTACCATCAGAGCCACACTCATGAGCACACTTCTCATCAAGAAGAGCCTGAGCCACAAGCTGACCCAACAGAAGAAGAGGAGGCTGTTTGGAACCCCCCATGGAAGACATTTCTTCCATGCACAGCCTAGTGATCAATGGGAGACATGGGCACAACAAGGGCCTCATCATATGAGCCAAGTACCCATGTACCATTAGCTTGGGATCCAACTCCCAATCCCTATGAAGTTTAAGAATCATGGAAATGGGGTACACAAGGGGATTCTTCACAAGCAGAGAGGTTATGGTCAAGATGGGTTGCTCCCACATAAAAAGCAGCACCATCTACAAAGGTTTATGAGAGGGGGAACAAGAGGAGAGCTAGCAAGTCTCCTCAGATATCTGGATCCTCCCACCACTCCTACTATTAAACAAGGTACCACATCATATTCATTGTCTATACCATTGCATCTTTTTCAATTTTGTATTATATTTTGTTGCTTCTCTCTCTCATTGCTTTCATTACACAAGAGACTGTGTAATTTAAGTGTGGGGGAGAGATTTGGGATTTGACTTTGTGTTTTGTTTTCTTAGTTTTTCATTCTCTTTCACTTTGAGTCTCATGCATATCATGCATTCATATAAGGCATAGAAAAAAATTAAAAAATTTGAAATATTGATATACAAGAGTTTGGGGCTCTTGATGTCAATCACCCAAACTTGTACTAATCAGTTGTAGTATAGTATAGGGTTTTTATCAATCCAAATGGGTTTTAGTTGAAAGAAGAAGAGTTTAGAGTAGAAATCCTTAAGTCAAGCAAGCAGAAAAGGGTTTTTGTTGCCTAGGCAACCAATCTAATGTCCTAATATGATCAAGCAACCAAAAAAGTAAAGACCAAAGTAAAATAAGCAAAACTAAGCAAGCAAAACAAAGCAAAACAGAGCAATTCCGAAATTCAAATAAGAGGAAAGCAAGTTCTTAGATGTGGTTATTGACTTTGGGAAATTTATAGACTAACTAAGGCTGTTTCAAACAGCATTGATCAAGCTAACAAGTTAGCAATGGTGATTCCTAGACATAGATTTCACAAACAAGCAAGCTAGATCCAATATCTTGTAAAATAGCCCTTTGCTAAACATCTTAGTAAGAACTAACTCTCATTAGTGCTAAAACATTAAGCAAGCATTAATAAACAACTCTGTTTCAGTCAAGATGCTCCTCAAACAGTCAATCTATTGAGTCAAGGCCAGCAAATTCTCTATTAAACAATATCAGCATTTCATCAAACACTTGGTGGGCATAAGAGAAAGCTAACATCCTAGATGAGTGTGATCAAGACAAATATAGTTTAAGAACAGATTAATAGAGAGGAACCCATATAATGAAGCACTAAACAAGCCTTAATCAAGTCCTAATCTACCATATCTAGAAACTCTAAGCAAACTACTCACTAATACTCATGTTTAACACCAAATCACAAAGGGAAAGGATGCTAATCATGATTAAAGAGAGAATAAAGAAAGATTAAAGGCAAATACTCAATTATATTAAATAAAGCAAAGGATTTGTCTTACAAACTCAAAGAAAATGTTTAAGAACAGTAAATTGACAAGACTTGTCGAAAATCTGGAAAAAGAGGCTATTTATAGCCAAAAAAAAGAAGCCATACAGTAATGGCAAAAGTGTAAATCAAATAGGCTCGGACTGGGTTTGCATCGATCAGTTGTAACAGTCAGGGTTGATCGTTGCAAATCGTATCGGTTTGGGGAGTGATCGTTGCAGTGACTGAAATTGACTCGGTGCGTTTGTACCGATCACTTCTGATCGATACATCTGATCGATATGCTTGTATTGGTCACTTCTTGATCGATACTCCTGACCGAAAATCTTTTATCGATCACCCCTTGATTGATATCCTCCGTGCTCTGACCGAAAGGCTCTGCAGAGATTGTCTGCCTTGATCCCTTTTGCTCCCTTTGGTCCAGCTAGCTTCTTGGATCATCGTCAAAGCTCCTCCAAGCTTCTTTTTGCTCCATAAGCACCTAAAAACATCCAAAATGCAAAAAAAAATGCAAAATATATCCTAAATGCAACTTAAGTCTAAAAGGAGAAGAAAATGGGACAAAAACTAAGGAAAACATGCAAAAGAGAACCAAAACATGTACTAAATGCAGGTCTAAATGGTGTAAATACAAGAGATATCAACACCCCCACACTTGCCTTTTGCTTATCCTCAAGCAAATAAGAACAGATGAGAGAGTGAGGTTTGAAGGTGGGCATTCAGATTCCAAAAGTGCAAAGGTAAAGAGATGGTATCAATGCTTAAGTGCCTAGTTGTAGGATGCAAACATAATCAGCTATACTTTAAAGAACCTTGACATGCTCATCATGTTTCAAAATGATCTCAAATCCCAACCTAGGCAAATGCTCAAATCAACCAACTCTTTAATATTCAATTAAAATCAGAACCATGGATCATGCTTATGCAAATCAAGTGAAGACATTTGATTGAAAGGGTAAGGTTATGAGATAAAAATGATCTCATTTTAGCAGAGGGTTATTAAACATAAGGGATCACTCAATGAAAAGGATTTCATTTTAGGCAAAATGCTAAAGGTAAAAGCACACTTATGCATGCAAATCAAAGCTCCCTTCTACCCAAAGATGGATCCTATGCACTTCTAAACCCAAAAGTGAACCCCTAAGTTTACCTTTTCCTAAACTCTACCCTTTACCCTTCTTCATGGCTGGGGAAACTTATTCTTTTTGCTTGTGTGGCTGCTTCTTTTTGGTTGGGACTTGCTCTTCTTTGTTGCATTGGCACCTTCATCACCTTTGGTGGATAGCTCTTGGTCTGATTTTTCTTCTTTTGACCTTTCTAAGCTTTGTTGCTGGCGCCTTTCTTCTTTGTACTTAGAGCCCTTTTCTTTCCTTTACTTAACCACAACTCTAAACTGTTTCCTTTTTTATACAATTTCAGATCTTTTTTCTTTCAAAACATATATACATGAAGTTCAAACCACTTACACTACCCTTTCAACCCCAAAACTCCTATCCTAGAATCAAGCTCAAGATGCAAGCTGATATCTACAAGAGAGCTTATTATTGTCAGCCTTATTCCTAATACTTTTTGACAACACAAAATCGAAAATGATGATCAAAGGCCTCACAGCTCTCACAATAGTGTTTAGGCTCAAAAGGAGGTTTTGGTTAAGGGTGTGGATGTAACTATCCCATAAGTATGATGATCTGCTATTTGGATCAACAAAAGTGGTAGAAAGGAAAAATATGATCCAAATATGTATATGGTAGCCATGAATTCACTTTTCAATGCATAAGACATGATAATTAAAAGTCCAAATTAAAGTTCAAGTTGATAGAGTTGATTTTCAGAGGACAAATGCTTTTAGAATGAGATGAGAAGACCAAATCTAGCAATCTAAGCATGGTTCAGCCTTAACTTCTAGCAATCTTATGATGCATCATACAACTAGCCACTTAAACACTGAAATCATCTCTAAAATCTAAGCACTTTACAAGGAAAATTCATCATAATGCCCTATGCAAATGCTATGCAACCTATATGTCAACACTAGACTCAATCTTAAGAGAATGATATGCAACTATATGCTTTTTTTTGTTTGCAAAAATGCAAAATTTTCAAATTTTTTGATTTTTTTTGTTTTTCTATGCCTTATATGAATGCATGATATGCATGAGACTCAAAGTGAAAGAGAATGAAAAACTAAGAAAACAAAACACAAAGTCAAACCCCAAATCTTTCCCCCACACTTAAATTACACAGTCTCTTGTGTAATGAAAGCAATGAGAGAGAGAAGCAACAAAATATAATACAAAACTGAAAAAGATGCAATGGTATAGACAATGGAGAGGATGTGGTACCTTGCTTAGTAGTAGGAGTGGTGGGATGATCCAGAGGTCTGAGGAGACTTGCTAGCTCTCCTCTTGTTCCTCCTCTCATAAACCTTTGTAGATGCTGCTGCTTCGTGTGGTGGTTGAACCCAACTTGACGATAACTGCTCAGCTTGTGAAGAAGCACCTTGATGACCCCATTGCAATGATTCTTGAACTTCAGAGGGAATGGGAGTTGGTTCCCAAGCTGATGGTACATGGGTACTTGGCTCATCTGATGAGGCCCTTGATTGTTCCCATGTCTCCATTGATCACTAGGTTGTGCATGGAAAGAGTGTCTTCCATGGGGTTCCAAACAGCTTCTTTCTCTTCAGTTGGTTCAGCTTGTTGTATATGCTCTTCTTGGTTAGGAGCGTGCTCATGAGTATGGCTTTGGTGGGAAGTTCTTGCTGATGTAGCTTTGTCTTTCTTGAACTTTCCTTTAACCATTTTCACCAATCCCTTAATGGCTTTGTCTTGCAATTTACACCATTTCTGGAGGGCATTGATGTGCTCATGAGCCACCTTCAAAGAGCTTCCTTGGCTGGGTACTTCATAGGGTGTGAAGTGGAACTGCCTTGAACTGTAGCTCAACACTTCTGCCTCTTCAAGCTCATCTTCTTCATAGGTTTCTCCCTGGTCATCAGCGCTAGCAACAGCATCTTCTTGGTGATCTTCTTCTTCAATCTCTTCAGTGTTTCCTTCCTCATTGTCTTCTTCTCTTTCTCCAGGGACAGGGCCGCCTTTGTAGAGCTCCTCTTCACTTGGCCTAAAGCTGATGTTGCTCCTTCTGGTGAAGGAGGTAAGCCTTGGATTAGGGAGAAGGACTTTTGCTGGTGTGCTGAAGTCCTTGATGAAGTTGTATACATGCTTTCCACCAATGCTTCTTTCAAGGAAGTGGCTTCTCCTGAGATAAGCTATATCAATCCTTTGTGGCTCAATAGCATCATCTTCATATCCCTCAAGGTTCACTCCACTGGCCAGAAGAACTGCTGTCACAATTCCCCCAATGTGGATCTGTGGGCTTTTCCCATTTTTCACCTTACTCAGAACCCAGCTCTGGTAGGTTAGCAGCTGTTCCATCAGCATAGACACATAGCATGGATATTTTTTCGGCGCATTGAGAGGTCTCCCATCTTCGCTGGTACCAGCAATATCATACACCCCTTGGTATATCAGATCCATCTCCCTGGCTGTGAGTGCCTTGTGGGCATATCTCACAACAGGTTGTCTCAGGTGCTGATTCCTTGTTGTTCCAGAAATATATTGCCCAGTCCCAAAAACGCCCCACAGCTTGTTGTGCTGCCCCACGGAAATGTAGAAACTGCTCCGCTTGTTGGTGTAGGACCTTAGATTAAGAGCTTCAGCGATGGCCAGGAAGGTGGAGGTGAACTTCTGCTTGCCAATATTGAAAGAGAACCACCCATCTCCATTAGAAAGCTTACTCTCCTCATACCAGACCACTTGGAGAGTGGAGATAAACTGGTAAGTGAGTTGTTGGTATGATGGGAGTGGTGTTGTCATGAGGCTTTCAAGTTCCATATTCCCAAACACTGTCTTGCAGTCCATAAAGATCCCTAGTGCTTTCATTGTACTACCACATTGGTATCTTGTTGGCTTGAAGTTGCATTGGTTGAAAGCCTCCATCAGTGCCCTAGCACTTGGCTCATGGCAGCGGACTTCTTCCTCCACAGTTCTGTCCATTTCATTCTACTTGGTGCCTCTATCTCTAACTGGTCTTTTTCCAGCCGCCTAGGATGATTGCTCAGCTGCAGCACCTTTTCCCTTGCCTTTGCTTGCTCTTGGTGAAGTGGGTGCTTCCTTCTGATGTGCATTTCCCTTTTTCCCAGCAGCTATGTTTGTCCTTCCCATGGTACCTTCAAAAACAAAGCTTGAAGAGAGGATAAGTGTAAGAACAAAAGCTGAAAAACCAAATAACTGAAAGCTTTAAAAAAAAAAACTCTCTAAGCTAAGCTAAGCTTAACAAGTCCTAACAACAAGATTAAACCTTCAAAAAGCAAGAGGAATTCAAAAGCTAACAGTTTAGATAAGCTAAAGTTCATAAAAGTAAAACAGTTATGCATCTGAATCTAGCAAAATGGTTCCTAAGCAAAAGAGATGATGATCATGCAAAGTGATTGTAAACAAGCAAGCAATGAGATATATGAACAGTAAACAAAGCTTAAACGTCTAACCTGCTTATTTTAAACAAATCCGCAATGCAAAACCAAAGCACAACACTTAAAACTAATCAAAATTTGCTCTTAAAAACATAGACTAAGTGATTTTGAACACATGCATTGAATAAGAGCAAAGAATGGATAGTTGAGGAAGCAAACCTTGGTGAAGCTTCTGAGCACTTAGAGAAAGCAAATAAAAGAGAGAGAAAACTAAGAATTTCGTGTTTTAGGTGAGAGAAGTAGAGAACTGAAGTGTGAAGAGAAGTGAAAGAGATTGTTGGTTTAAATAGAGTGGAGAAGGGGGAACCAAAGGAATCAATGGTTGGTGAGGGAACCAAAGGAATCAAAAGAGTGGGGGACAAGAACTAAAGTGCGCAAGAGCTCTGAAAGTGTTCAGGAAGAATCTAATGTAATGGTAACTAAAGAGGTTATTTATAGCAAAAAAAAGGAAGCCCTACAGTAATGGCAAAAGTGTAAATCAAATAGGCTCAAACTAGGTTTGCATCGATCAGTTGTAACAATCAGGATTGATCGTTGCAAATCGTATTGGTCTGGGGAGTGATCGTTGCAGTGACCAAAATTGACTCGGCGCATTTGTACCGATCGCTTCTGATCGATACATCTGATCGATATGCTCGTATTGGTCACTTCTTGTACGATACTCCTGACCGAAAATATTGTATCGATCACCCCTTGATCGATATCCTCCGTGTTTTGACCGAAAAGCTCTACAGAGATTGTCTGCCTTGATCCCTTTTGCTCCCTTTGGTCCAGCTAGCTTCTTGGATCATCCTCAAAGCTCCTCCAAGCTCCTTTTAGCTCCATAAGCACCTAAAAACATCCAAAATGCAAGAAAAATGCAAACTATATCTTAAATGCAACATAAGTCTAAATAGAGAAGAAAATAGGACAAAAACTAAGGAAAACATGCAAAAGAGAACCAAAACATGTACTAAATGCATGCCTAAATGGTGTAAATACAAGAGATATCAAACATTTTGCATTTTTTGCAAACCAAAAAGAAAGCATATAGTTGCATATCATTCTCTTAAGATTGAGTCTAGTGTTGACATATAGGTTGCATTGCATTTGCATAGGGCATTATGATGAACTTTCCTTGTAAAGTGCTTAGAGTTTAGAGATGATCTCAGTGTTTAAGTGGCTATTTGTTTGATGCATTATAAGATTGCTAGAAGTTAAGGCTGAACCATGCTTAGATTGCTAGATTTGGTCTTCTCATCTCTTACTAAAAGCATTTGTTCTCTGAAAATCAACTCTATCAACTTGAACTTTATTTTGGACTGTTAATTATCATGTCTTATGCATTGATAAGTGATTTCATGGCTACCATATACATATTTGGATCATCGTTTTCCTTTATGCCATTCTTGTTGATCCAAGTAGCTGATCCTCATACTTATGAGACAGCTAATCCACTCCCTTAACCAAAACCTTCTTTTGAGCCTAAACACTATTTTGAGAGCTGTGAGGCCTTTGCATATCATTTTTGATTTTGTCTTGGCAAAAAGTGTTAGGAATAAGGCTGGCAATAATAAGCTCTCTTGTAGATATCAGCTTGCATCTTGAGCTTGAGTCTAGGATAGGATTTTTGGGTTAAAAGGGTAGTGTTAAGTGATTTGAACTTCATGTATTTATGTTTTGAAAGAAAAGGAAAAGGTTTGAAATGGTAGAAAAGGGTAAACAGTCAATAGTTGTGGTTAAGTAAAGGGAAGTAAAAGCTCTAAGTATAAAGAAGAAAGGCGCCATCAACAAAGCTGATTATGTTTGCATCCTACAACTAGGCACTTAAGCATTGAGACCATCTCTTTACCTTTGCACTTTTGGAATCTAAATGCCCACCCTCAAACCTCACTCTCTCATGTGTTCTTATTTGCTTGAGGACAAGCCAAAGGCAAGTGTGGAGTTGTTGATATCTCTTCTATTTACACCATTTAAGCTTGCATTTAGTACATGTTTTGGTTCTCTTTTGCATGTTTTCCTCAGTTTTTATCCCATTTTCTTCTCCTTTTAGACTTAGGTTGCATTTAGGGTATTGTTTGCATTTTTTCTTGCATTATGGATGTTTTTAGGTACTTATAGAGCTAAAAGGAGCTTGGAGGAGCTTTGAGGATGATCCAGGAAGCTAGCTGGGCCAAAAGGAGCAAAAGGGACCAAGGCAGACGATCTCTGCAGAGCCTATCGATCAAGGCACAAGATCTATCGGTCAAGGAGTGACCGATAGGATTCCTATCGACCAGGCCTATCGGTCAGTGAAGTGACCGATAGCAGTGCACCAGTTATATTTCGGTCTCCCTATCGGTCATCTTCCAGACCGATAGGATCCCTATCGATCATTCCTATCGGTCACTACTGACCGATAGGAACCCAGTCTGAGCCATGTTTTATTATACTTTTGCCATTACTTTAGGGCTTCCTTCTCTTTTGTATAAATACCCTTTTTCTGGGATTTTTGACAAGTCACCTCATAACACTGTTCTTGAGTTTATTTTTCTGGGTTTGTAAGACAATTTCTTGATTTATTTAATATAAGTTTGTATTTGCCATTAATTTCTCTCTAATCTCTCCTCTAATCATGATTAACGACTTTTTCTCTTGTGATTTGGTGTTAAACATGAGTATTAGTGAGTAGTTTGCTTAGGTTTCTTAGATGTGGTAGATTAAGGGGATTTATGGATTGATTAAGGTTTGTTTAGTGTTTAATTTCATGGGTTCCTCTCTATTAATCTGTTTCTAAGCTAGATTGTCTTGATTACACTTATCTAGAATTTAGGCTTTCTCTTATGCCCACCAAGTGTTTGATGAAATGCTGATCTTGTTTGATAGAGGATTTACTGGCCTTGGCTCAAGAGATTGACTGTTTGAGGAGCATTTTGACATGAATAGAGTTGGTTGCTATTGCATGCTAGATGTTTTAGCACTAATGAGAGTTAGATCTTGCTAAGGTGTTTAGTAAAGGGCTATTTTACAAGAGATTGGACTTAGCTTGCTTGTTTGTGAACTCTATGTCTAGGCACCACCATTGCTAGCTTGTTTGCTTGATCAATGCTGTTTGAAACAACCTTGGTTAGTCTCTAGATTCCCCAAAATCAATAATCACATCTAGGAACTTGCTTTCTCTTTATTGAATTTTGAATTTGCTTAGTACTCTGTTTATTTTGCTCTATTTTCTTTCTTGATCATTGCTAAACTGTCTTCTTTTAATTTCTCTTTGGTGATTGATCATTCTAGGTATTTTGACAAGTTGCTTAGGCAACAAAAACTCTTCTTTGTTTTGCTTGACTTATAGATCTCTGCTCACAACTCTTCTGCTGTCAACAAACCCATATGGATTGACATAAAACCCTTGCTATACTACAATTGATTAACATAGAGGGGTGATTGACTGAGCTTAAAAACCTCTGTGTCAGTGGACAAGGCAAAGATAGAAGTAATGATGCATCTAGCTCTACCAACATCAGTGAAAGGGATCAGAAGTTTTTTGGGACATACGGGTTTCTATAGTAGGTTCATCAAGGGTTTCTCCAAGATAACTGATATATCATAGTTTTAATGGGATTTTTGACCATGATATAAGTCTTGTTTATAGAGTCCTTTTGGTATTTTTTGAGTCTTTTCTAGTCTTTGCAGGTCTAGGTACGTTTGGAGCATAATTGTGGATTTTGGAGCCTTTTGGAGCTATGTTGAAGCTGATGCTGAAAAGACCAAGTCGGAGAGCATTCTGGAGCAGGGTGTCGACCAACGCCACTCCTTGGTGTCGATCGACACCGATCGTGGTCGCGAAGAAGAGCCTTAAAAACTCTTTTGAAGAATTGCAACTCGGCCCAAAAGTTTCTTATTATTTGCACACTTGCCCCAGTCGTGTTTAGAGTTGTATTTAGGTTTTAAAAGCCATTGTTAGGCCACTATCTGGATTTCATTGAGACTAAGAGAGAGATTAGATTCAGAGCTTTAGGGAACACAATTCTGTACTCTGTTAGAGAAGAATTTCGAACCCCCTTTGTCTTTTACTCTATCTTTTAATGCAATATTATTCAGTCATGATTTGTGTTTCAATTCCTATGTCTGAGTAATTTGCTAGTTAGGTTTTTGGTTATTCAAAGGTTGATAATGAATTGTTAGAATTACAAAACTGGAAGGATAAATCCTTTGGTTCTTCATCTAGATTGCTTTAACACTGGTTTTAAGATTGATCACCTAGAAATCAGATCTTCGGTTGTTTAATATATGTAAAAACATAATTAATCACCAGAACTATCTTAGATGAGCAAAACAATACAAGAAAACAAAGAATTTACGACTACAATTTACGTATATCAGTGAAATGTATACATTTGATATTTCACTGATCTATTTAGGAGTTTAGTTTTAATGCACATGCTCCTGCTTTGCTTTTGTAACTTCTTTACATGATGTTTTCATGTGTTTACAGGTTTACACGGGACAAAAAATCAAGCTTGGTTCAGAAGATTACTAAAGTTTTTACAAACAAATTCGATGGTGCCTACTATAGCTGGTCATGTGTGCCTCAGGAGAGAAAAGAGAGATTCTTCATCGAGTTCGCGGTAATGTTTTCTGTGCTATAGCCTTCACATGTAGGTTTACTAGTATTGCTTTCACTAACATCATTCTATTCTCTTTGTTTTATAGAAAACCCACACATGGGATCCCTTGATAACAGGGAAAGGTCAATAATATTTCAAGGATATATATCAACGCCGGATGAAAGACATGGTCAGCAATGTCAGGATTAGTCGAGAGTGACCGAGATGGATCGAGGATACTCTCTGGAAAAAGATGGTTGCTTACTGGGATACTGAAGAAGCATAGGAAAGGAGTAGCATCTATTCTAATGCTCGTATGTCTGACCGTGATGGTCTAGGTCCTCACATCCACTTATCAGGGCCCACGTCGTATCAACAAATCCAAGAAGATATGGTTAGTACCTTTAATATATAAATACATATACATGTTGTATATTATTCTTAGTCTTTCTTAATCTTTGTTTATTTTAAGACATTGCAGGAAGAGGAATTCGGAAGACTGGTGAGTCTTGGTGAAGTTTTCATTAAGACAGATACGAAGCCAGATGGTACATATGTTGACCGGAAGGCAGAAAAAATCGCTGCAAACTATAAGAAGAATGTGCAAGAGAAGCTAGCTGAGCTCGCAGCGAATTCATCTATTTCAGACGGTGCTTCACCACCTCCGGAGCTCACAGCAGATTGCTATACAGCCATCTTTCTTCAGCTAAAGTAACATTGCCCTTTTATCACTTCATTAGCTGTCTTGATGCATGTGAATTTCCGATTCTTGTGTGAATATGAGAGATGATGCATCTCAGTTTTGGCATTCATTATTATAACATTCGTTGTTTCACTTTTTTTTCACAGTCCACTGAGAAAGATTCACGAGGCAATCTTTATGAAGTTGGAAGCCTCAAGGAAAATCTTGAGAATCTTGTCACTGGCAAGAGGAAGCGAGACTCTTCATCGTTTGTGGCATTTGAAGAGCAACTGAAGGAATCTCAACGTAAAATCGAGGAGCAGGCTTCTTATAACAGACGACGTGATGCTGAAGTTGCTGCCCGTGAAGAAGAGCATTCCCGAGCTATAGCTGAGCAAAAGGACAAGCTCGAGCACTTGTCTTTGGTGGTAAAGTATCTGCGCCAAACTGATCCGGGCTTTCTTGACTTCATAGCAACTCATTCAGCTGAAGCAACGACTCATCCATCTGCTTCTTATGTCACGTATCAATCTCCTTTTCTGAACTCTCATGAACTTGTCCCTTCTATATATCTATGTGTTTTTTTATGTTGTGACTTATAAAAAACATTGTTTGAATATGTATTTGACTTTTTTTTATGTGTCATATTGCTTTTCGTTCAGTTTTAATTCTGGTTTTGGTTCTATTAGAATTTTGCAAAATTTGAGAATCAATTACCAAATTCAAAGAGGAAAAATATAGTGCCAAATATACAGTATCCAAAGATTAGTAGTCGTCTAATAGTCGTTAAAATAGTCATTAAATAGTCGTAAAATAATCGTTAAAATTTTACGACTACAACTACAATCTTTTGTGTTTATTCAGAGTAGTCGTAAATTAATCGTAATGTAGTGGTTAAAATTTTACGACTATGATACGACTACAGAAACAATCTCGTGTGTTTATGCAGAGTAATCATATATTAGTCGTAATGTAGATGTAACATTCAACGACGATGTTACAACTACTTTTACGACAATGTAATGTAATCGTTTAGTAGTTGTTAATTAACGACTATTCTTACGACTACGGGTTTTACCGACTAAGAATTTACGACTACATGATTTGGTTGCTAATTAGTCATAGTCTTTGATTTGGCGACTACGCTGCAACTATTTATGTTGTCGCAAATTCTCTGTTTTCTTGTAGTGAAATAACTGATTGCAAAAGAATGTGGATTAGTAATTTTGTGAACATATCGAACCTGAACCATAATGCTTGCTTAGGTTGTTAGAATTTGCAAAGGAATTTGGAATTCTAGAATCTAATCACAGATATTATTTGCGACGGAAGTCGATTGGTTTTACATTCGTGTTTTCGAGTTCTAGAACTGTTTTAACAAATAATCCTTTCAGTCTATAGTCTGCGATTTATGTCAACTTGCAAATTTCTCATTGCCTAGCGCCTTGTCTCATTGATTTTAAGAACCCATAATCCACTCCTACTCTTGTTACTTTTATTGGCCATTTCGTTTTACTAGTTATCGATTGCTTAGCTATATTTGAATCTAAAGTCTGTTGTGTAATATTCTTAAGTCCTTGTGGATTAGACCCCTAAGTACTACAATGATCTCTTAGTTTGAAAGAGTAGCTCTATGGGATAATTTGAGCATATCAAATTTTGGCGCCATTGGCGGGGACTTAGTTATTACTTTCAGATTTTTAGTTTTAGAATTTTGACTAAGCTTTTACTTTCTTTTCGCTAACTTTCTCCTACTTCTCTGCTGTCTGTTTCAGGTGTATGCATAATCGCAGTACCGGAAGCAACAAAGACAAGGAGCTTGTGACTTTAGGCATCAACGAACTTGCCAAGTTGTAGAGAACCATCAGAAAAGCCAACAAACAAACTAATATGGTTGGACCGATTGTTTTGAGGACAGATGTTGAGGGTCATTTAGTTGACAGGGAAGGAAACAGAAGGAATGAGGAAGGGCAAGGATAGATAAGAATGGCATTGTGATTGAGGAACAAGTTGTGCCACCAGTTGCTCAGAATGTGCAACAATAAGCTGTTGGAGATGCTGTTGGGCGTTTTTAACAGAAGACCCTTGGAGATTACAACAGGCCTGATCAGTTCTATGCAAATAGAGCTGCAATCCGTCCTCCCGCCTTCCAGAAAAAAGACTTCGAACTCAAGCCTGCCTACTACCAGCTTGTGGGTCAGCACCCTTTTCATGGGCTTCCATATGAGCATCCTATGGACCACATAGAGAGGTTTGAGGATCTGGCTAATAGTGTTAAAGCCAATGGAGTCAGCAATGACTTCTTATTCTGCAAGCTTTTCCCCTACTCTTTGGGAGGAGATGCAGCTCAGTGTCTGAAACAATTAGAGCCTGGCTCTTTGACCACTTGGGAGAACACCAAGAGCGCTTTTCTCAACAACTTTTATGACGTTGCAAGATCAGAAGAGTTGAGGACGAAAATTGCTTCCTTCTCTCAGGGTCCTACATAAGTTTTCAAAACAGCATGGTTGCGATTCAAGTTATATAAGAGAGACTGCCCACATTATGGCTATAATGAGGTGCAGTTGTTGGGTATCTTTTTCAGAGGCATTGATTGGAGATACCAGATGGATTTGGATGCTGCAAGCAATGGGAACTTCAACACTAGTGTCCCAGCTGACGCCATCACAATGATAGAAAACTTGGCTTCCATCAACAGTACAAAGAATGCTGATTTTGAGAGACAGAAGATGGCTGGGAATGCTGGGGACAATCGATTTGCTGCTGAGATGAAGGCTAAGCTGGACTCTGTTCATAACCTTTTAGTGGGTATGAAGTCTGTTCAGTTTGCTGCTGAAGTGGAGACATTTGACCCAGCTGAGGAGTTTGAAGAAGAGGATGTCAACTACATCAATGGAGCTGGTTTTCAGGATCAAAGATACAACAATCAGCAAGGAAACAGTGGATTCAATGGGAATTACCAGAGGAGCAACTTCACAGGGAACCAGAATTATTCTGGTTACACTCCCACGCCTTAGTTTCAGAAGACTGAATATCAGAAGCCTTACCAGAACAACAGCTTCACTAGGAACTATGGATCCTCTTCTTATCAGTCACCACCTGCACCATCACCTTCAAATAAGATGGAAGCCATGCTCAAGTTGGATTCTCAAGTTGCCCAAACTGCTGAGTCTATCAAGAGACAAGAAGGTTTTCTTCCTAGAAAGACTGACATCAATCCCATGCGTTATGTCAGTGCCATCATGGTGAGAAGTACAGGGAATTTCTTGGGACTTAAAGAGTTGAAAAAGACGACATTGCTGTTTCAGAGACGGTGTCGATCGACACCAAGGCCGAGTGTCAATCGACACCAGTAGAAGTTCGCGAATTTTCGAGCTCTGACGAAGGCTTATCGACCAGGGTCGACACAGACCAATGTGAACCGTCGACACTAACACCAGATACAACTGTCGATCAACACCCACCTATTGGTGTCGATCGACAGTCTTCGCGAACAAAGCCAAATCTTCCTGAAACTCCCAAATCAGCTGAAGAGAGAGTCTATCAGCCTAAAATTCCTTACCCAAGAGCTCCTAGGAAGTCTAAAGAGGAGATAGAAGAAGCCAAATGCAAGACAATGATGGACAATCTTATAGTTGAGATACCCCCAGTTAATGCAATCAAGCTTTCTTCTGCACTGAGAAGATATGTCAAGAGAATGGTTGTGAATGGTATAAGTCTTGAGGAAGGAGCATTGCTAACCAGAGACATCAGTGCAGTTCTCGTGGGAACAATTCCAATGAAGAAGAAGAAGGTGATTGTTTCTGAACAAGTCAGTGCTATAATTCTGCAAAGGATTCCAGAGACGCTACAAGATCTAGGAAACTTTGTGCTGAATTGCTCAATTTCAACAGAAATGTTTCCTCAATCTCTTTGTGATCTAGGTTCAAGCATCAACTTGATGCCTTCCTCTGTTGCTGCTAGACTTGGAATGACTGATTTCATGCCAGCTGGGATCTCTCTTATCCTAGCTGATCGATCAACAAGGACCCCAAAAGGTGTCTTAGAAGATGTTCCCATCAAGATTGAAGGCTGTTTGATTCCCACAGACTTTGTGCTTTTGGACTATGAAGAAGAACCTATAGATCCTCTTATCCTGGGAAGACCATTCTTGGCTATATCTGGTGCCATCATTAATGTGAGAAAGGGGAAGATAGAGCTTGATTTTGCTGATGTTGCATGAGTTTTGACATGGACAAGCTACGAGAGAAATCCACCATTGATGGCGAGACTTTCTCTGTGAGAACTTCCAGAGATGAAGAACCAATCATGAAGCATTCAGAAGACATTACTACTGGGTATGTTAATGAGTCAGATGCTAGTGAGCAAGTGAACAAGGTGGTTGTTCAAGAGGCAATGTCTGAAACTTCTAAGACAGCTGTTGGGTTTGCGGACTCGAGTGAAGATTATATCTTCAAGACTAGGCTCAAAGAAAAGGTTCCAATCAATAACAAGTTGTTGGAGGAAGACGAATTTGTGATGGAGGTAAGGATTACAGAGTTGAACTGCAGGAAAATAGTAGAAATTCGAGTTGCATGACTCAGTGTCGATCGACACCCGCCTAGTGTCGATCGACACCCTCTGCAGAGTCACCCAAAATCCACCAGAACAAGAGGTTTTCGGAAAGCTTCTTGTCATGAAGGAAAAAGAAGTGTCCCACCTAAAGACATATCCCGCCTTCTGCTGCCCCTTACTTCCTTGGAAGAGCTCATGCACCTACTGCTTATACACCACCATGGATGAGGAGACATTGTTCCCAGAGGCATTCATTGCAACTCTCTGATCAACCAGATCTCTGAACCGCGACACAGTCAAGCTAATGACTGAAAACAAGCGCTTAGTGGGAGACAACCCACTTGTAGGTATGATTTTCTTTGAATTTTCGTTTTGTTTTCACTAATTTTTTGTTTTGTTTTTCTTCAGTCATTAAAAAAAAAAATTTAGGACTCGCGACGGACGGTTATCGACCGAGGTCGACACCTTGGTCGATAATGAACAGTGTCAAGCGACACCAGCTAGTGTCGAACGACACCTTGACGAGACTGTGATTCTAAAAGTTCAATCATCCATAACATTCACGTTTCTTGGGCTTTTTGAGTTATTTAAAAGCCTAAACTGGTTGGATTTTTGTGCCCTTTCACATTCTATCACTCATTCATCCGACCGACAAGGTATGTGTCTCGAAAACCTCTGTTCACTGAGTTCTGATTCTTCTTTTCACCTACTTCAGGCTTGATAACACTAGGGACAGTGTTGTTTAAGTCTTGGGGAGGTGGTAGTTGCTAACATTGTGTTTTGTTTTGAGAGTCAGTTAATTGAGTTAAATTTATTGAGTCAAAATTAGTTGGGATCTAGGACCTTTATCTTCATTGTTTGTGTTAACTGTTTCATCTGAGTGACCATTGCTGCATGATTAATACCATAATGAAAAGTCCTTAGGCTGACCAGTTACCTAGAAACATCCATAGTTCTAGAAAGCCCACTTAACTTGAGCTTCAAAAAGACCAAGTTAGTATGTCTGATATTCATAGAGCTTGATTCCACATTCAAACCTGATAAATTACCTGCAATGTTTGAAAAGTAATGGTACTCATCTCCCTTGTTTAAAAAAAAAAAAAGAGAAATAAAATTTTACAAATTTCAAAAATTTGATATGAATCTCTTTGGATGAAGGGTAGAAAAATTTCCAATGATCCCAGTATTTCAATTTAAAGAGACGATCACAGGTAGAAGTAAGGTTAGGATTATCCCATGATACCATTATTTACCTACACCTGAATAATATAATGAAACATTAGAAAAAAATAAGTCTGGGGGAGAGAAAGAGTACCAAAGGTTGATAGATTGCAGTGCATATATCATTAGGTATAGTATAGGAATGAATCTAGAAGGTTCTTGAATATTTAGACTGCTAATGAGGTTTAGCAAGGATAGTTATTGGACAATGCTGTGAATTTATGTGTTGAATCTGGGATGCTGTGAATGTCTAAAGAGAAGTACATGGTGGTTCGATTTGGTTTAAGAAATGCAATGTGTGGATTACAAGATGAACAGTTGAAGCAATTATCTATGAGAAGGTGAGTTCCCGCATTTTCAAACCTCGACTATATATTTAGTTTTCTGTTTGCTTGAGGGCAAGCAAAAGCTAAGTCTGGGGGGAGTTGATATATCATGGTTTTTATGGGTTTTTGACCATGATATAAGTCTTGTTTATAGAGTTTTTTTGGTATTTTTCGAGTCTTTTTGAGTCTTTGCAGGTCTAGGTATGTTTGGAATATAATTGTGGATTTTAGAGCCTTTTGGCGCTATGTTGAAGCTGATGCTGAAAAGACCAAGTCGGAGAGCATGCTGGAGCAGGGTGTCGATTGACACCACTCCTTGGTGTCGATCAACACCGATCGTGGTTGCGAAGAAGAGCCTTAAAAACTCTTTTGAAGAATTGCAACTTGGCCCAGAAGTTTCTTATTATTTGCAAACTTGCCCCAGTCTGTAGAGTTGTATTTAGGTTTTGAAAGCCATTGTTAGGCCACTATCTGGATTTCATTGAGACTAAGAGAGAGATTAGATTCAGAGCTTTTGGGGAGACAAATACGTACTCTATTAGAGAAGAATTTCTAACCCCCTCTGTCTGTTACTCTATCTTTTAATACATTATTATTCAGTCATGACTTGTGTTTCAATTCCTCTGTCTGAGTAATTTGCTAGTTAGGTTTTGGGTTATTCAAAGGTTGATAATGAATTGTTAGAATTACAAAATTGGAAGGATAAATCCTTTGATTCTTCATCTAGATTGCTTTAACACTGGTTTTAAGATTCATCACCTAGAAATTCAGATCTTAGGTTGTTTAATAGATGTGGAAACATTATTAATCACCAGAACTATCTTAGATGAGCAAAATAACTGATTGCAAAGGAATTTGGATTAGTGATTTTGTGAACATATCGAACCTGAACCATAATGCTTGCTTAGATTGTTAGAATTTGCAAAGGAATTTGGAATTCTAGAATATGATCATAGATAATCTTTGCGACGGAAGTCGATTGGTTTTACATTCGTGTTTTCGAGTTCTAGAAAGGTTTTAACAAATAATCCTTTCAGTCTGTAGTCTGTGATTTATGTGAACCTGTGAATTTCCGATTGCCTAGCGCTTTATCTCATTGGTTTTAAGAACCCATAATCCGCTCCTGCTCTTGTTACTTTTATTTGCCATTTCGTTTTACTAGTTATCGATTTATTAGCTATATTTGAATCTAAAGTGTGTTGTGTAATATTCTTATGTCCTTGTGGATTCGACTCCTAAGTACTACAGTGATCTTTAATTTGAGAGAGTAGCTCTAAGGGATAATTTAAGCATATCAATAACTTGACCTTCACTAGGCTTTTGTGCAAGGAGACAGAGTTTGCCTTTGATGATGACTGCATGCAAGCTTTTCTAACCATCAAAGATTCGCTTGTGAGTGCTCCCATTGTTCAAGCACCTAACTTGAGTTTGCCATCTGAAGTAATATGCGATGCTAGTGATTATGCACTGGGAACTGTGCTTGGTCAGAGAGTGGACAAGAAGTTACATGTTATATACCATGCAAGTCGCACTCTAGATGACACTCAAACTCGGTATGCTACAACAGAGAAGGAGCTGCTAGCAGTTGTGTTCGTATTTGAGAAGTTTAGAAGTTATCTAGTGGTTTCTAAAGTCATAGTCTACACAGACAATGCAGCACTTCGCTACATCTATGCCGAGAAAGATACAAAGCTACGCCTGCTCAGATGGATATTTTTGCTTCAGGAGTTTGATCTTGAGATACTTGACAAGAAGGGAATAGAAAACGGTATGGCTGATCATTTATAAAGGATGAGGATTCAAGACCTTGTTCCTATAGATGACTCTCTTCCTGAAGAACAACTTATAGCTTACAAGATGCTGAAGGACTGGAATGAAGCAGCCGCTTTGCAAGACAAGAACCTACCTTGGTACTCAGATTTTGTGAACTACCTGGCTTCAGACCATTTTCCCACCTTCCAAAAGCCTTATCATAAGGCTAAGTTCTTCAAGGACTTATCTCAGCTGAATTGGGATGATCCATACTTGTACAAGAAAGGATCAGATGGACTGTTTAGGTGGTGTGTAGCAGAAGAAGAAGCCTAAGGAATCATTTTCCATTGCCATGGTTCTGCTTATGCAGGCAATTTTGCAACATTCAAGACTACTACAAAGATACTTCAAGGGGGATTTTGGTGGCCTAGCATCTTTAAAGACACTCATGAGTTCATCAAGAGGTGTGAAGCATGTCAAAGGAAAGGAAACATAAGCAAAAGAGATGAGATGCATCAGAATCCAATCCTTGAAACAGAAATCTTTGATGTATGGGGAATTAATTTCATGGGACAATTTCCTTCTTCATATGGAAACAAGTTCATCTTAGTGGCAGTTGACTATGTCTCCAAATGGGTTGAGGCTGTTGAGAGTCCTACAAATGATTTCTCTGTTATTCTGAAGCTCTTCAAGACTATGATTTTTCCAAGGTTTGGTGTGCCTAAAGTGGTGATAGCGATGGTGGAAGTCACTTCATTAACAAAGTCTTTGATAATCTTCTAAAGAAGATTGGGGTCAAACATAAAGTGGCAACGCCTTATCATCCACAAACAAGTGGTCAGGTTGAGGTTTCAAATAGAGAGATCAAAGCCATTCTAGAGAAGCCAATAGGGATCACAAGGAAAGACTGGTCAGCCAAGCCTTATGATGCACTTTGGACTTATAGGACTGCATTCAAGACACCAATAGGAAGATCTCCTTTCAGCTTGTTGTATGGAAAAGCTTGCCACCTTCCAGTAGAGCTTGAGTATAAGGCTCAATGGCCCATTAAACTGCTCAACTATGCCATTAAGAGCGCTCAAGGGAGGAGACTTATGCAGCTTTATGAGCTAGAAGAAATCAGGTTGGAGTCTTATGAGACTTCAAAATTTTACAAGGAGGGGACCAAAGCCTTCCACGACAAGAAGATAGTCCACAAGGAATTCAGAACAGGCGATTTGGTACTTCTCTACTCCCAAGGTTGAGGCTCTTTCCTGGAAAACTTAAGTCAAGGTGGAATGGACCATTTAGAATCAAAGAAGTTCTTCCCTATGGAGCAATCACATTGGTGGATACTGAAGGAAGGGAGTTCACAGTTAATGGACACAGAGTCAAGCCATACTTAGCCTTAGAAATTCTAACAGTGGAGACTGGTCTTAGTCTCCTTGATGTTCCCACCTAGCAAAGTAAAGAAGGTCAAGCTAAGAGACCTTAACCAAAGCACACTTGGGAGGTAATCCCACGCCTATCTATGTAAATATGCTTTCATTTTGCTTTTGATATGTTTGTTAAGTGTTTTTAGGTTGGAAAAACTAGTTGGGTTGGTCAGATAATATGGAAAACTAAAGGAAACAAAAAATCTGTTTCTGCATCGAGGTGCCATACCGAGCAAAACCTCAGCAAAATCTGCCCGATGCGTTTTATCTCGGGGAAGAAGCACTCCATACATCAAGCAAATTGCACGAGGGAGATCATATCGAGGTATTACATCAAGTAGAACCTCAAAGCACCTTGCTCAATTTGATCTCACCTGGAGCCTTTGTCCATACACCAAGGAGAAAAAGACCATTCACTAAGCAAGACACCCGAGAGTGATCACATCAGGGTGCCACATCGAGGAAAACATCGAAGGCCTAGATGGATATGGACAAATGCTCTTCAAAATACCAAAGCTGCAAGGATGCCTTGATCAAATGGCCCCCATTAATCATCTCCATTGATGAATGCCCATCCTCCACCCCTCCAACATCCACTACAAGTACACACCTTCCTCATCTTTTAATCCTTACACCTTCTGCTTTACACTACATTGTTTGCATTGTGGATTTGCCTCCTTTTGCATTTCTAATACACAGAGGACTGTGTATTCTAAGTGTGGGGGAGGGTTTGCTTGGACTTACATTCTGCATTCTCTTCACAGCTGCATTTACATATAGCTAGACAATCATGCATTGCACTTAAGGCATAGAAAATCACTAAAAATTTGAAAATTTTCGAAAAATAGATTTCTTAAAAACAGAGTGTTCATGTGCATTCATATAGGACTTAGACTTCATGCATTCTCTTAGGTTGTAGCTTGCTTGTTTAAAGTAGGGATAATGATAGTAAATCTTTGAAGATGCTAGTGATTTATGAAAATGATGCCCTTGTTCCTAGTTCGTTGACGCATTTAATGAAGCACTTGACATAAGGCTGAAGCACTTTTGGAATTTATGATTTTCAAACTATTATTTGAAATTGAAGCTTGCTTGATTTGATCTTGACCTTTATATAAGTGGAACCTTAATTTGGACATTGAATTATCTTGTTTGTATATTGAAAGTGATTGCATGGCTACCAGTATACATATTTGGATCATCTTCTACCTTTTCACCACTCTTGATGATCCAAGTAGTTGATTCTCATCATAAAGGGACAGTTAACCATACCTTGAGCCAATCTTTCCTTCTAAACCTAAACACTATTATGAGAGTTTGTGAGGTTGTGCATTATCATTTTCGAACTTATCTTGGCAAAAAGTGTTAGGAATAAGGTTGGCAAGGAGGAGCTCTCTTGTAGACATCAGCTTGCATTTTGAGCTTGATATTAGGTTAAGAGTTTTGGGGAAAGGGTAGAGTTAAGTGTTTGAGCTTTGATTGTTGGTATCTTTGAGAAGAAAAGAGAAGTGGAATTGGTGATATGAAGAGAATGATATTGTGGGGAAGATGATTGTATCTTGTGGTTAAGTGACACAGAAGAAAGCTCTAAGTTACAAAGAAGAAAAATCGCCAGCAACAACAAGCTTACGAAGGTCATCTAAAAGGAAAAAAACAGACCAAGCAATCCACCAAAAAGGTGATGAAAATTGGCGCCTATACAGCAAAGAAGCGCAAATTCTAAAAGAAGTCAGCCATACAAGCAAAAGAAGAAGAAGTCCCCCACATCACCATGCTGAATATTGTATTTGCTTAAGGGCAAGCAAAGACTGTCTGTGGGGGTGTTGATAGCTTGCTATATTTTAGTTATTTAGGCTGCATTTTATTCATCTTTTACCTTGTTATTGCATCTTTACTTAGCATTCTAGTCTCATTTGAACTTAGGAGTAGCATTGCATGCACTTAGTTTAGGATTTGCATACATGTGCATGTTTGTGGTGTAATTCAGGTGTGTTTAGAGGTTGTGGAACTTGGGAAGGAGTTTGGAGCAGCATACAGTTGAAGAAACGCTATAAGAAGAAGTCTTGCCGACTCTGCGTCCATATCGAGGAACAGCGTCGAGCAGAACACCTATGCAGCATGCCTGATGTGGATCGTGGGACAAGGAACAGGACATTGATCGTGGGTTTTAAGACTGCATCGGGTAGAGCATCGAGGAGAGGCGGCCATATAGGTCGATATGGAGAGACAGGATATATCAGGGTCCTGCATTGAGCAGGACACCCGACATTCTGCCCGATGTCTGTGGGGATGTTGATAGCTTGCTATATTTTAGTGATTTAGGCTGCATTTCATTCATCTTTTACCTTGTTATTGCATCTTTACTTAGCATTCTAGTCTCATTTGCACTTAGGAGTAGCATTGCATGCATTTAGTTTAGGATTTGCATACATGTGCATGTTTGTGGTGTAATTCAGGTGTGTTTAGAGGTTGTGGAACTTGGGAAGGAGTTTGGAGCAGCATACATTTGAAGAAACGCTATAAGAAGAAGTCTTGCCGACTCTGCATCCATATCGAGGAACAACGTCGAGCAGAACACCTATGCAGCATGCCTGATGTGGATTGTGGGACGAGGAACAGGACATTGATCGTGGGCTTTAAGACTGCATCGAGGTAGAGCATCGAGGAGAGGCGGCCATACAGGTCGATATGGAGAGACAGGATATATCAGGGTCCTGCATCGAGCAGGACACCTGACATTCTGCCCGATGTGATCCAAAATCTGTTGCCCACCGAGAAACTGCAAAAGTGACCGAACTGTGACTAAGGGAAATTCTGCATCGGGAAGGCATATCGAGCAAAACATCCGTCCGTACACCCCGATGCGTCAACACCGAGAGTTCACTAAATTTTTCTATTTTTTGTCAAACCTTATCTTTAAACCTATTTAAGCCTTTAGCTTATCTTTTTGGAGACTTATCTTTTTTTTTATCTTATTTTTGACCTGAGGAGAAACCCAAAAGGGGATTTGATGAGATTTTGATCAAGATCACTCTTTTAATAAAGTTTTGCACAACCTTTGTTATTTTCCTTTTAGTTCTTGTTTAATCATGTTTGATCTGTCTTCTCTGCTTGTTTCTGTTGGTTTCATGATGTGTTGTGTGTAGTTTCATATGGTTTGAGGTTAGAGCATATTTGGGGATGATTGGTTGATAACTAAGGGAGTTTTTGTTTAATTCATGCTTAGATTACTTAGCTTAGTTGTTCTTAGTGCTTCGTAACTCTTTTAGGGTGAAATTGATCTTAGGTGTTTGCTGCATCAAAAGTGATTGTTTAAATGCCTGAAAGAACTTTGTTAGGAACATTCTCCTAGATGATTATATTGGCGTTTAGGTAGCATGTTTGGTCTATAATAGTCTTGTACTTTCATGCTGGTTATGCACAAATACGCCATCAAAAGTGGGTATAATATGTACTTAACTTAGACATCTCTATTCTGTTTGCAGATTGATTGATTTAGTGGCTTGATACAGAGCTTGAACAGGAGCTTGGAAGAGTTCATAGACAAGAAGAGTGTGAAGCTGAGGAAGCTCTTAAAGGCCCCATGACCCGATCAAATACAAAAGTACTAACTCAAATACTTGGAGTATTTCTTAAAGATATCAAGTACCATCCAGATGATCACAAAGGTTATCAAACCACCATGGTTTTGATTCAAGCCCATCACTAAATGGACAAGTGATCCTTAAGTGCTCTTTTCCCCTTGCCTTTAGTTTTGTTCCAATGGGTTTTCCAAAGGAAGGATTTTAACGAGGCTTAAGGCTCATTTCTCATCCGTCCATTTGATGATCTATGAAGCTCATAAAGCTTCCCGTATGCTCTTTGAGAAAGTTATAGAATTTTGTCTAAGTATGTTTATGTTCAATGCTTGTTTCGAGTAGTCTTGATGACTTACTCTTTATCACATCTTCACCTTCTTGCTTTCTCTTTATAAGCCGAGTGTACTCCCTTGTTAAACTTATCTGTCATTTTTATCCAAACTCTTTTGTTAAATCATCCAGTAAATCAAAGGCTCTTTCATAACCTTTGTGTGACTCTACATTCCATTGGTAAATCTAAGGCCATCTGCATCCTTAGTATGATCTCTCGATCCATTTTCATATATCCCCTGAACCTTTTCCATCATCAATCATTCATACTCGTTGAATTATCCCATTCGTTGTTCATCACGACCCTTTGACTCCCGACCATCGACCCTCGGCCATCGACCCTGATCATTCCATTCTCGACCTTTAAACCTTCTCCAGTCACGAATCATCGATCATTACCCATCCACAGATCATTTACTTGCTCCCAAAGTGACGATCATAAGCAAGATCATATTAAGTGGTATAATAGCCACTTTGGAAGCTAAGTGTTTTAATATGTTTTATAATTGTTTTCGAGTTTATTCCATCCATCTGAATCCATTCAAACAAAACTCATCACCATCTAAGTTGTTAGATCAATTGTTGTCGAAATTGTTTTTCGAAACTTTTCATATTCATTCGACTCTTGAGTTTCACAAAAGGATCAGATCATTGAACAGTTTTGCTAGTTTTTTAGAGAGCATTTGTGTTTGTTAGAAATCAGAATCTTTCAAGTTAATTTTTTTAGGGTTTTGTTGTTATCAAATCGATATGTCTCTGCATCTTACCATGGAATCATTCACCGGAATTTTAGAATCATGATTTAGGGTTTATTAATTTTTGAACTAGTTTACTGCGAATTTTATTTTGTGAATCAGGTACCATGTTTACGTGAAGAAGAAGAAGAAGAAACAAGCAGACGACGAGAGAACAAGCTTCTCTTGGAGGCACTTGGTGCATAAATGGAAAAAGTCATTAATACGTTAAGAGTTACAACCCGAGACACAACCTGAAACACAGCCTTAACAGACTAGAACCAGAAGGACCAATGACAGAGAGCAAGATACAAATGACCTGACACGACAAGGCAGAGAAGCTAATAGAGGAAGAAGAGTTAACAATGTCTCAAGTGTGGAAGCAACAGATCAGTACTATAGGCATCATAGTGACTGAAACAAGGTGTTTTCAGTCCTTGAACCAAATATCCTTAACCTCTAATCAATTTTAGAATACGGATCAGGTATCAATTCATTTGTGGAAGATGAGATGCAAACAATGCCATAAGCTAAGCAATGATGGGGATTTGATTAAACCAGGACAAGTCTAACAACCTAACAATGCAATGGAAAGAAAACAAAAACTAAATGCAAGTAAATAGAACTAAGCAATGGACTTAAAGTAATAACTAAGCAAGAACTAAGCAGGAATGATAACTAAAGCAAGAACTAAGAAAAATGATCTTAAAAAAAATTGATTAAAAGCGAGACTCAAGGTTCTAAGCAATTGTGGGATAGTGGTTTTCAAGAGTAAAAATGGGGATTTCTAACAAAGGCAAGCATCAAGTATTCATAAGCAAGCAATTCACAATGTTGTACACCTGGACAAGGTATCTAAAAGGAACCAACTTGGCGTCAGTAAGCAGTTCATATTTAACAAGACTGAAGTGCCAAACCCACTTGTGATGGCGTATTCTTCAACCATGAGCATAAAGATCAGAATCATTCTAGCCTAAGAGATGTACTAATCAAGCAATCATTCTCTCACCCAAGCAAGAATTGAGATCAACTTATCAATCTTTTGAACCAATAAGGACCTAGTTAGCTAAGCACCAATCAAGAATATGGACTTAAACACACAGTTGCAACACCCTAACAATGCTAAGCAATGAGCAGGAATGAAACAAAGGCAAGATCTTTCAATGCATACTATCTAACCATCAAGCAAGAATCTCAAAACCAGCATTATCTAGCCCTAAGCAAATCATCTAGCAATGGTGAACTATCCCTTTGGTGTCACTAAACAAATGTAACATAGACCAATCCAAACTATCAAGCCAAATGAGGGAACCATGCTTAGAGATGAGATAACAGGCCATTTAGTGAACCATATGCATCAATCAATACCATATTCAATCAAAAAGAGCAAGCTTTATGAACAATAATCACTTTAGAAAAGAAAGAGACATTATAGAACAGTTAAATAAGCCTAAACACCCATTAATCACATCTTAATCACCACTTTCCCTACTTAGAACCCTAAACTACTCACTGATCATGTTTAATCCCATTTGTGTAGAGTTAGACATGACTAGATGAGATTAAAATGCAAAGATGATAAATCTAAACTACCAAGGTGCTAGAACAATGATCAAGAGACAAGATTAAACCATAAAAATGCAAACTTTATTAAAGATTAAGATTCTAAGGTAAATCGTCCTTTAAGGTTTAGAGAAGAGAGAGTTTTTTGATGAAAGACTAAACTTGGATAAAGATAAAGTTTTGTGGCTTCCTTTTTACAGTAGGGAGCCAAAAGGAGCATAAAAACCTAAAAATGAGATAAGCTCAAAGAAAATAAAGTGGTCAATGCGCGGATGAGTTGCATCGAGGTCGTACGGACGATATTATGCTTGATATGCGACCTCGATATAGCTCGTGCAGTGCGCATATGCTTCTTTGCTCGATGTTGGGCCTCGATGCAGACCAACGGCTTAGACTCCTCGTTCTGATCCTCTTCCTCACGTACTGCTGCTTACATCGAGCATACTCCATGGGTGTTGTGCTCGATATGCTTGCTCGATATGGACCAGACTTTGCAAACCACCACAAACATGCACATGTATGCAAATGTATGCAATCCTAAGCTAAATGCATGCCATGTTGATTCTAAGTGCAAATGATACTAAAATGCTAAGCTATAATGCAAAAACAGAGGAAAAGATTCATGAAATGCAGCCTAAAATGCTCTAAAATAGCAAACTATCAACACCCCCACACTTAGCTTTTGCTTGCCCTCAAGCAAACAAACACTTAACATGGTGATGAGGTTTTAAATGGGAACTCATATCTCTAAAAATGCTAAAAATAAATCAAAATAAAGTCCATGTTCATAATTCTAGAGTGCACTTGATGGAAGAATACTTTAAACACTTAGTAGCTTTCATCACAAAGCAAGAATGATCACAATGCTATCAACCTACACATGCTTATCAAATCAAACAATCTTTTTAACATTCAATTAAGCTCAAACCGTGAATCATGCTTATGTAAATACAAATATGTCATTTGGCTAAGGGACAAGGCTTAGTGGAATAAGAATCATCCCACTTGACAAACTGGTTTTGGTGTTTAAAGGGTTCTCTCAAGGAAAAGCATGGTTGTGCTTTGGCAAAATGCTAAGGGTCAAAGAACAACTTACACATACAAAGAAAGACTCCCATCTACACAAGATCTATAAGATGTGTTCCTAAATCTAGCCTATCAGTGTAAACCCACCTATGCTACCCATTTTTTAAGAATTTAAACCCCTTTTAAAAACCCAAAAACTCTTCTCTTTCAAGCGCTTCAGAGGACACTTCTTCTTTTAAACTTCAAGTTGTGGCGATTTGCTTCTTGAGTTTAGCTCCTTTATTTGGTGATGTTGGTGCTTGATTCGCCTTTGGCTTTCTGATCTAATTGTCTTGAACTTCTTATATCTTCTTTTCTTCTTTGAACATGAGCTTTCTTTCTTTGATTTTAAAATCGCCATTTCCACCTTTTGCTTGTATCACACTCCTTTTCTTTTGTGCCTTGACTTCTTTTCTTCTTTGCTTCTCTTAAAACTAATCCCAAGATAAATCACAAACCATTCCCCAAACATCCTAGCTTATCTAACTCAAGAGTGAGCTAGTTATACAATGGGAATACTTACCTTGTAGTTCCAACCCAACACTTTTCGCTAAGCAACAACCATGATAGAAAGAGGCCTCACAAATCACACACTATTAATGTTTTGGCTTGAAAGAAGGTTTAGTTAAGGGTAGAGAAATCTAAGTGGATATTTTAGAGAGTGGCAAAAGAGAATAAGAAGATCCAAATATTTTAAACTATCCATGACATCAATCACAAATGCATAAGGCATGATAATTGGAAATTCAAATTAGGTTCCACTTAAAAAAAGGTGGAAATCATTGAAGGGGCTCAGGTTTTACCCATATAAAAACTACTGCAAGTGCACAGCAAAGCAGTCGTAGTATAAGGGGTATCGAATCCCAAAGGAGTATGTAAACTACACTATGGACTATAGGTTCAGATTAATCTAAGCTGTAAGTAGCGTATGTAACGCGAAATAACAAAATAAAAGTAAGCAGGCGAAACTTGATTGATCTAAGACTTAGAAAACTAAAAGAGCTAAGTTAGGATAATTCGCAGGTTGAATCTGCGAATGTAGAATGCATGAAATCAGGAATGAATTCGAACCGTCTTGAACATGAAACGCAACTATATAAGTAATCAATTCTCATTGCAGAAGTTAACTATGTCTAAATCACAGAGTTTCAAATCTCTTTGCAAATCCTAACAATCTAAACATGCAGTAACGATCAGGTTCAATTGTTCACAATACTCCTAAGCCAAATCTCTTTGCACTAAATCGTTTTGCTCATCTAATGCTAGATCAGGTTATCAATAATGCTCTCACATCTATTAAACAACCTATGATTTTCGGATTTCTAGATGATGTGTCTAAGAAATCGATTTTTAAGCAAGCATAGATGAAGAACCAAAAGATATTCCTAACAGATAGCAATTCTACAAACTCTTCATCAACTTTTGAAAAGCCCTAACTTAACTAGTAGATTACTCAGACATGATCATAGAATCACAAAGCATAACTGAATAAAATTGCATTGAAAGAATATAATAAAAGACAAAGGGGTTCGAAATCTTCTCCAAAAAGAGTACAAGATCTGTCTCCCCAAAGCTCTGAATAAAATCCTCTCTAAAGCTCTATGAATTCTCAAAATCTAAGATAAAAGCCAAAAATGGCTGAAAACCTTATATATACAAGCTAAAACACTATCTGGGGCGTTTATGCAAATACTAAAACTTCTGGGCCAATTCTGTAAATAAGTCTACATCTTTTAAAAACAAGGCCATGACTCCTTCCTCTACGGGTGACGAGCGTCACCCCTAAAGGTGACAAGCGTCACCCAAGTCCAAATATTCCTTCTGAGTTGCACACTTAGTGGCTTCATCTTGCAATGCTCCAAAAGGCTTCAATATCTCCAATTATGCTCCAGACATGCCATAACCTGCAAAGACTCTACTAGGACTCTAAAAAGACCAAAAAAACTCAATAAAAAGGACTTATACCATTGTTAAAAACCATAAAAACCATAATATATCAATCATTTCAAAGCATACATCAGTCTCAAACAAAGCTCACACAAATGCAAATTCCAAAAGTGGTCCAGCTTTATGTCTAGTCAAAGGATTAAAAACAAGAGCTTCATTTTCATAAACTACTAGCATTAACAAAGATGTACTATCATAGTTCTCAATTTAAACAAGCAAGCTAGTCCTATATGAATGCATGAAGTCTAAATCCTATAAGAATGCATGAAAATCAAACCCTTTTTGAGAAGCAATTTTCGAAAAAAAATTCAATTGTTTTTGGTTTTTCTATGCCTTAGATGCTATGTAAACATGATGCATGGTTCCTATTCTAATATGCAAATGCAAATGCAAGCATCATTCCAACATACACCCTCCCCCACACTTAAATTACATAGTGCCTGTGTAATAAAAATGCTAAGAAGAGTGCTCACAAACATCAAGCAAACAATCACATGAAACTTAAAAACAATTGTGGTATTTATAATGGTTAGTGTGGTGTACCTTACTTCAGGTGGAGGAGTGGCGAGAGTCTGAAATCTCAATGGCATGGGAGGGTGAAGCTTCTTCCTCTGATGGAGTTTGCTGTCTAGCCCTTCTCTTCTTTCCTTTTTGCCTTGGAGCAGCTACATGAGATGAATGTCTGGCCGGTTGAGAAACATGTGTTCTTGGCCGCTCACTGATGTGGAATGAGTGTCTCTCTTGGACTGTGGCCTCTGGTGTGTCCTCAGACATGTCCTCAGCATCAGATCCTCCTCTTTGTGGCTCTACTTGGGCTGCTTGATCAGTTCTCTTGGCTGATGTAGATCCTCCCAACTTCTTCTTGAGCTTCCTCGCTTTCTTCTTCAATGAGTCAACCGATTTCTTGCTTGCTTTGACTGTCTTCAGCAAACCTCTGATGGCCTTTTCCTGGAAGTGGTTCCACCTCTCAAGAAGCCTAATGTGCTCATGTGCAGCCTTGAAGCTTCAGATGTGCATATCACATCAGAGGGGTCATATTCATAAGGGCGGCTATCATAGTCTTCATGTTTATTCTCCTCTATCCCTTGATGCTGAACCTCTTGTCTTGATGCTGCTCTTCAGTGTCTTCTTCCACATCTGAGTCTCTGATGGTGCTCGTGTTATTTACCTTGCTTGGCCTCATCAATGGTGGGTCAGTCCTTGGGTCATAAAGCTCATCTTCTGTTGGCATGAATCAGATGTTCTCATAGGTGGTGAAGTTGGTTAGACGTTGCTTGAGCAAGATGATCTTCCTCTTCCTGTTTTCCAGCTCAAACTGATAGCCAAATCCTTCTCAACAGCTCCTGAAAGGTATCCAATCTTACTAAGATAAGGGACATCTAGGAAGATCATGCTAACATCTGGTGTGCCAAGCTCAACTCCAGCACCAAGTAAAATAGGAGTGATCACGCCTCCATCGGATATCTTAGGCTTCTTGTCTCTTGTGTTGAAACCCCATTGTTGGCATGCTAGAAATTGCTTCATTAGGATTGTCACAAGACCAACTCCTAAACACTCTCCTTGAATCTTCCCATGCCTTGTTTCAACCATGATGTTCTTCAAGCCATTCACAAGCAACCCCATCTCTTCTTCTTTTGACCATACTTTGCTCTTTCCTATAGAAGAGTGTTCTGGTGAGGACTCTATGAACATATCTGATAGCTGGATGGCGGATGCTAGCACTCTTCAAATGACAGCTCTATAAGCATCATTCACTATCTCCTCCCACACATGTCTTAGCTCATCAAGCTTGAAGCGCATGTTTTGTGCTCTTGAGCCTTGATCAAATCCAAAAATTTCTTCAAGCTGAGTGAACCTCATGGTGTACCATGCTTTGTTGGCTCTGAACTTGATGAATCGATTACCAAAGTCTTCTCCTTCATCATATTCTTCATCAAACTTGTAGAAGTAGATTTTGAAGCTTGCAAGGAACTCACAAGAAAGTTGCTTGTAAGTTAGATAGCCAAGACTAGCAAATTTCTCCAGTCCAATGTTGCTAAACAGTTCATCCACCTCAGTCTTGATTCCCAGCTCTCCCAACAAACCAGGATCAACATATCTTGTAGGAGCGAAGTCCACTCTCCTCATCACTCTCAAGTAGTCCTTGAGCTTTAATGCTGCATCTTGGACTTGTTCTTCTTCAACAACTGGCCTTTTTTCCCTCAGCTCTATTTCTTGCAGCATCATTCGAGTCAAAAAATCTCCTCATCTCCTCTAATGTTCGACATAGTACCTGAAAATGCAATGCTTGAAGCAAAAATTAGTATACTATCCTTTGAGAGCACTGTGCAGAAAATTAGTTTTTCAAAACTTAATCAAGCACGGGAAAATTCTGTAAAAAATCACACTGATTACCAACAAACAGTGTCGAATTTAGCAAAACGTTTCAGCTCAAAAGGGTATACACAATGAAAACTAAAATTCTCACAGTAACAAGCAGTGATGAGAGCAATTTCAAGCATATGCAGCAAAAACATCATTCTCTCTCTACCAAACTATGAAAATGCATCAGATTCACCATTACTAGTCTAATCAGAAGCATTTCAATGGTTAATTATGCTGGAAAAACAATAGCATGCCTAGATTTGGCAAGAATCTAAACATAATGTCAAACTAAGCACAAAAACAGCATTTCCTAATCATTTTAACCATAAACTTTGAAAGAAAAGCACTAATGGTGACATGCAGATCAAAACCATAAACCAAAATTGTGTAAAACAGCTTCAACAATAATTCTAAATGCATCCTATTTCATTTTGCAAAGGTTAATCTCAAGAAGCAAGGAATCTAGCAAAGTTTTCCTTAATCCTTGAACCAAAAGATGAAGTTATAGAACAGAGAATGGAAGAGAGAGAAAGAAGATATGTTTGACAATGGTGTTTAGCTCGATATGGATGTGTGGAGAGAGATGAAGATGTTAGTTTTAAGGCAAAAAGATAAGGGAAATCTAAAATAACTAAAGATAATGCAAGAAAATCTCATTTAAAATTCAAAAATACATGTGAGGGAGAAAAAAAGATTCTTTTGCCAGCCATCAAGGTCCACAAAAAGGTTTTACTCAATTTACCTATATAAAAATTTTAAAAAAAATTTACACGGATCATATCGAGCAAAACACTCAAAGCCTAAAGCACAATATAGTTGTAGTATAGGTGCAAGAAGTGTCAATCCAGTTCAGGTTGATGAAAGAACACTAGGAATGCAAGAACTTTGTAAAGCTAAGTGAAATCGGATAAATATAGGAAAAAATCTATGAAAACTAAATGCAACAACCAAATGACCACGAAAACTAATTTAAAATCCCTACTGAAGGGTTAAACAACTACTAGATGAGTTCTAAGAATTTAAAATGCAAGACTACTAGTTTTAGAAATTTGAACACTAAAAGCAGACAAAACAGGAAAGTTCTAACAAGATAATTTTTAAGAAATTAAGACAAAAGATGCAAACTTTAGAACTATGAAATGATTACTTTGAGTTTTTAAAATGCTAAAAAAGGATTCAAGGTTGAGGGTCATGTTTAAGAGGTTCAAGATTCAAGCTTTGGGTTTGAAAACATAGATCTACACATTTGAGTGGTATCTCTAAGCCTTGAGAAACTAAAGCTAGATTTATCCATGGCGTGTGGTATAAATCATTTCCTCAATCTTTCCTCCTAACCCATGGCGTATGGTGGAAAAATAGGTCGAAAAACATTAAGCATAGATCTCAAAATATGGCTTAACTAGCTCCCTAAGCATCCATGGCGTTTGGGAAAGGATGAGTTAGTCTCTTGGATTTGGGTTTAAGGAATCTCATGAATCCTACTAAGGTAAGGAAATCCCTGAGGTCAAAGAGATCTTTCCCAAGACTTCCCCAAATCCAAGAAGAGAAATAAGTTAAGAACAAGAAAAGATCAAAGCTTAAACTTTTAAACCCCTTAATCACCTCAACCTTAAACCCATAAATGACTGCTCGCTACACATGGTTAAAACACACGAAAATGCAAAGAAAGAAAGATGAGCATGATTACTCCACTAAGCAAAAGAGGTTTAAGAGAAATACTTAGATTAAAAATGACATTAAAGTCTACAAAATATGAAAAGCTTAAAACTTAGACAATGGCGGTTTTCTAAAACATAACCATAGAAGATAAGAGACAATGTGTAAGATAAGGCTCCGCTCTCTTTTGTTGCCCCAAAAATAGGGTATAACCAAAAAATGGTCCCCTCACTAAACTCCAAAAGTGAGCTGTCCGGATAAGGTTTTAGAGATCAGTTTGGGTCATCGATCTCTAACTCGATCTTCTGCGCAGATCATCTTCCTTTGCTCGATCTTCGGGTCGATTTGGTTGGGTGGATCGAGTGCTTCCATCGATCTTCTGGTCGATCCTCAGGCGATGGATTTGTGGTCTCGATCTGGCTCTTGTTCTTCCCAGGCTTAGTTCCCGTGTCCGTACTCACGTTCGATCACCTTGGTCGATCTTGATCTCGATCCTCGTTCTTGAAACGACCCAAGCAACTCGATCTTCTGGTCGATCTCGTCTATATTGACCTGCCTAGCTCGATCTGCGCCCCGATCCCGGTTCCTTTGCTGCATGGCTGAGTTCCTCCACGTACCCATAGGTCTCCTCTCTATCCTTAGCACGTCCACGCACCCTCCATAGCTCCAGTGTATCCAAAACAACCTGAATATGATGCAAGAATGCAAGAAACATGCAAAATGCTAATGCAAAGTGTTCTAGGACCTAAAATGAGATAAATAGTGGAAACTCGCCTAATATGCAAGATATATGCATGAAAACTACTCTAAATGCATGCTAAATATGCGAAATATATGAGTATATCAACTTCCCCAAACTTGCATTTTGCTTGCCCTCAATCAAACAAAATTCAAGAAAGGAAAAGAGGTTTAAAAATGGGAGCTCAAATTTCCAAAAGTGTTTAAGCAAATGAATCAATTCAATGGTCCTAGTTCTCAATTCTAAGATGCAGCACACAAACTCATACTCCAAAGAACTTAGCCAGACTCATCACATATTGAATCTCAAATCATGATTCTCTTATTCCAAACAATCCAAGAATCCTAACCTTTAACATTCAATTAAGATCAAACCGTGAATCACACTTATTGCATTTAAAACCGAATACATTTGGCATAGGGACAAGATCATGAGATAAAAATGAACTCATTCATGAGGGTAATTCAAGCAATGGTTTATCTCAAAAAGGGTTGAACTTATGCATGATGCTAAAGGTAAAGGCAATTGATGCATACATGACTAGACTCTCATCTACCGATATACACTAACAATGATCATAATCCCTCTCTCATTCATTTTTTTTCTTTCTTTTTCAAGCTCACTCACCCTCTAGAGACTACCCACAACAACAAGGCAAGACGCCAAGCAAAACTCACAAAAACACATCATTTAATCCTTCTTATAGCTAGTGGTAAGGTCATACACAAACATTAAGCTCTTTTCTTTACTTCTGATAGCTCTCTTCCCATTTTTTTTCTTTTTTTACTTGGCCTTTTGGCTCTTTTCTCATAATTTTTTTTCTTTTTCTTTTGAGAGTTATCTTCTTTTCTTTTGAACTAGAGCTTTTATTTTAAACCAAGACCAACCACTTAAACCTATGAACTCCCTTTTTATTTAAACCCCAAACACCAATTTTTTCCAAAACCGAAACAAGTAAGCAATATCAAACAACACCCATGAATTCCCACCCCCAAACTTAAGCCTAAAACTAGCTTCAATATGCAAAGCTAGCATCAATATGAGAGCCTAATCATGTCGCCTAAACCTAACACTTTATGCCAAGTTCAACCGAAAATTAAAGGCCTCACAAATCACACACGGAATAAGGTGAGGAGTTTTATTCAGGCTTACAAAAGAGTGGTGAAAGGGATAAGAAAGCCTGAATATGTATATGTGATCCATGTATTCTTTCTCAAATGCACAAGTATGATAATTCAAAATTCAAGTTAAGGTTTCACTTGGTAGAAAAGGATTCAATTCATGTTTGTTCAACTTAAGCCACGAAAATCAAAACAAATGATCCAAATATGGTTAGAGCTTACTTTCAAAGTTTGAATAAAGCATCAAAGAACTACTAACTAGGGCCTTGAACTAATTCATGAGATTAAAACACTTTACAAGGAAAAATTTTGCCCCTTATGCAAAAGCAAACAACCTAAATGATTAAAATTCTAGACTCAATCCTACAATATTTGACAATGCAAATGCAAGCTACATGATTTTTTTTGAAAATTTTGAAAAATTTTATGATTTTTTTTTTTGTATTTTTCTATGCACTTAGATGATGCATGAAGACTCAAGGATGCTAACACAAAATAAGATCCAAATAAAAACATGTCAAAGCACATACTCTCCCCCAAACTTGAATGACATCGTCTCGGTGTCAAACAAGTTTTAAGAGGAGTTCAAACACAAAGCAAAAATAAGAAAAATGCATGATATTTACAATGGTTGAGTTTTGGTACCTTGGAGCTAGGTATGACTAGAGCTTAAGGTTGCTCCAGTCCTCCTGCTCTTTCTAGGAGTGTCGTGAAGGATCTCCTTGTCCTTGCTCTTGCTCGTGCCTTCGTGTAGAGAACGGCAGCTAGCTTGATCACTTCCTTGAGGCTCACGGATGTCCACTCCTCCGGTTGATCTCCTCCTTTTCTCCGGTTGGTCAACCTCATCACTCAATGACTCCTCAGATGAGCTTCCTTGTAGGGCTTTAATCTTCTTGGCCAGCTTCTTGATCATCTTCCCTTGCCACTTGTTGACCTTGCGCTGAATCTCTACAACCGAGGCAAGGAACTTTTCAGCTTTTGTTCGCGGCTCATAGTCTAGCTTGGGGAGATCAAAGCTTGGTGGCATCTCAGCATCTGAGGGAGGCGACTCTGATGGTGTACGAGCCAGCTGAGGTGGTGCTGCTGTTCCTCCAAGAGGCACGAAGCATTCTTCATCGCTTGGCAGGAACTCAATTGTGCCGATGCTGTCTAGGTGTGTCTCATCAGGATTTGGTAGGATGCAAACCTTCTTCTCATGATCACTGTTGTAGAACAAGTAAGCATAGAAACCTGGAGCTGGAGTAGGCCCCAAGGAATCAGTGTTGCGCATGTAGGTCACATCCATGTAAGCTCTCTCCGCGTAAGGCTCAAACTCTTGAAGTGGCACTCCCGCTTGTATGAATAAAGGCGTGAGGAAGCCTCCTATGAGTGCAGATCTCGATTTACACCTCATTGCCCAAGCCTTGTACTTGACTAAGGAAGAAGCCAAGATACAACCGTAGTTGACGTCTTCTCCAAGTTCATCCTCCATTGGCTCATCATTTTCCTTGGCATTGCATAGAACCTTCTTAACCCCTTGGAAGAGGAAGCACAGCTCGTTCTTGGTAACAGTTGGAGCCACGGATCTTCCACTGAAGTTGTTGGCTAGTAGCTTGAGGGCGTATCACAGCACAGGGTTACGCACCTTCTTGATCTTTGCTGTGTTGGCCTTGTAGTCCTCTTCACAAATCAAGTCCCATAGATCATTCGCTGACTTGAACTTGGGAAAATCCACTTGCGTGGCTTCAGCATTGAGACCATAAGCTTGGCATAGCTCAGGGATGGAGAGGCGGTAAGCTTGTCTCCTGATCTTGAACGTGAGGTGACCCTTTGGTGGAGTGGGGAGGCTTAGATTTTCATAGGAGAAGTCCAAGGTAGAGAGGAAGTCAAGCATGGCCTCGGGGTAAGTAGGTCAGTCCATCCGTGATAGACACGCAAGCCCCATGTCCTTGAGAAGCTTGTCAAAATCCTCCAAAAAGCCTAGCCTTTCCAAGAGGTCCCTGCTTGCAAATTTCGTAGGTTCAAACTGGAGCCTCTCAAGCCTTTTCTTTGCCTTCTTCTCCTCCTTACTCCATCTAACCCTCTCTTCCACCACTTGTTGAGTGTCCTCTTGAGTTGACACATCTCTACTTCTTTTCTTTGGATCCATTGGTACCTGAAACACAAGTTCTCAAAGAGAAGATGAGTATAGGCGGCGATTAAGAGATGAAAACAAGGCAAGAGAGAAAAACTCTAAACATAAATCCTAGATTTTTAGGGATTTTCTAAAAATTATCGATAAATAGAAGATGAAAATCTCTTTAGATGATATCAAATCAAGAAATTTTCCCTAATATTTAGATATTCCTAAAAATTTATCATAATCCCTAGCAACTAACATTCAACCAACTCAAGAAAAAGGAATTTTTCTAAAAACTTAAACATGTAATTCAATAAACTCGAAAATACCTTTGAAGTGGATGAATATAAGATGCTCTTATGTCTTTAAAACCGAAGTCACACTCTCTCTTTCTAGGAAAATCAGTTTCGAAATGCAATGGGAGAGAGTGTGAATGCATGTGCTTATAAAGACAAAAATTTTATGGATGCATGCAAGTGGTTCTGAAAAAGGTGTGGTCAAGGCACACATCCTCATGGTCAAAGATGTTTGCCTTGACCGCAATTCAAATTTGAAATGGAAGGGAAAAAGAAAGGAGGGGGGGGGGGAAACTTGAACTTACCTCGGCATGAGATCGAGTCAAATTGGTCGATCTTGACCTCGATCTCATGCCCATGTTAGTTGTGGTCGAGAGGGTTGATCGATTGGGGGCTCGATTTGGTTTGAATCGAGTCTTAGATCGAGTGTGCCCCATCGTTCCAAGATCCTACGTGGTTATGGCCATGCTCCTTAGATCGAGCTCCTTGATCGATTTTGAGATCATTTTGGCAAAGATCGAGTGAGCTGATCGAGTGAACTGATCGATCCAGTTCGAAGATCGAGTGAGATCAGTCGATCCACACCCTGTTTGTATTTCAAGCTAAACACATGGGTGGGTCATCCTCTCATAATCGACTGACTCACTCGATTGTCGACTCAATCTCTTCTAGATCGAGTGACTTCACTCGATTCACTAGCTCGATCTAGTAAAGATCGAGCCAGGATAGGTTGATCCATCACTCGATTGCTTACCTCTACTTCTCCTTTCCTTGCCTTGTTGACTCCAAGATCATGATCTCCGGTTCCCATCTCCTTGCACCTACACACTTTAATTAAAAAGCATAAAATTGAAACAGAAAGAAAGCAAGAATATGTACAATGATAGTCATGGGAATGCCTCCCAAGTGCGCTTGTTTTACGTCGCTAGCTTGACTTTACTTGGTTAGGCCAGAGGAGGGTCTTGGAGAAGCAGCGTGGTGCTCTCCTTGCTGCAATCACTCGCCATGTAGGGCTTGACTCTATGCCCATTCACCGTGAAACTCTGTCCACCCTTGCCAACCAATGTAACCGCCCCATACGGTAGCACTTCTTTAATCTCAAACGGACCGCTTCATCTAGACTTGAGCTTTCTGGGGAACAACTTCAAAAGTGAGTTGTAGAGCAGAACCAGACTTCCTTCCTTGAGCTCCTTAAGCACCAGCTTCTTGTCATGAACCGCCTTGGTCCTTTCTTTATAGATCTTGGCACTCTCATAAGCGTCCAGCCTTAACTCATCAAGCTCATGGAGTTGCACCAACCTTCTCTCTTGTGCTGTCTTGAGACTGAAGTTCACTTGCTTCACAGCCCAAAGAGCTCTGTGCTCTAACTCCACAGGGAGGTGACAAGACTTGCCATAGATGAGGTTGAAAGGTGTAGTACCAATGGGAGTCTTGAAAGCCATTCTATACGCCCAAAGAGCTTCATCAAGCTTGCTTTCCCAATCATTCCTAGTCACTCCTGCGGTTCTCTCTAGGATAGCCTTGATTTTCCTGTTTGAAACCTCTACTTGGCCGCTGGTTTGAGGGTGGTAAGGTGTAGCTACCTTGTGTTTAACTCCATACTTCCTCAAGAGACCCTCAAACACCTTGTTGATGAAGTGGCTGCCTCCATCACTGATCACCACCTTAGGGACTCCAAACCTTGGAAAAATGATAGTCTTGAAAAGCTTGACTACCACCCTTGAATCATTAGTTGGTGAAGCTATGGCTTCCACCCACTTAGACACATAGTCTACTGCTACTAGGATGTATTTGTTGTCGTATAATGATGGGAATGGACCCATAAAATCAATCCCCCAAGCATCAAAGACATCCACCTCAAAGATAGGTACCTGCGGCATCTCATTCCTCTTTGTGATGTTCCCAGCTCTTTGGCAAGCTTCACACGTCTTTAAAAACTCGTGAGCATCCTTGAAGAGTGTAGGCCACCAAAACCCGGCTTCTAGAACCTTTGTAGCCGTCTTGAATGAAGCGAAGTACCCACCATAAGCCATACCATGGCAATGGAAAAGAATGTCTTTTGCTTCTTCTCTTGTGACACACCTCCGGTATAAGCTGTCTACTCCCCTCTTGTACAGACAAGGGTCGTCCCAAAAGTAATGAGAGATGTCCCTCATGAACTTCTTCTTATGGTAGTAGTCCAGGTGAGTAGGCTCTTCCCCACAAGCCAAGTAGTTTACAATATCTGCATACCAAGGCAAATCCTCTTCCTTGAAGCTTAAGACTTCTTCAAACTTCTCTTCTAGCTTTGCACATACCACGGTGTTGACCATCATAAGCTGCTCTTCAGGGAGTTATTCATCCAAAGGCAAGACATCATTCACCCTCATTCTTGAAAGATGATCCGCTACACCATTCTCAGTCCCCTTCTCGTCTTTGATCTCCATGTCAAACTCTTGTAGGAGAAGGATCCACCTTAAGAGTCTCGACTTGGTGTCTTTCTTGGATTATATGTACCTCAAGGCAGCATGGTCAGTATAAACAATGACCTTAGAACCCACCACGTAAGACCTAAACTTCTCAAAAGCAAAGACAACGGTTAGAAGCTCTTTCTCGGTGGTTGCATACTTCACTTGCGTGTCATCCAAGGTACGACATGCATAGTAAATCACATGCAGCTTCAAATCCTTCCTCTGACCCAAGACAGCACCCACGGCGTAGTCACTCGCATCGCACATAATCTCAAAGGACAGGTCCTAATCCGGAGCTTGAACTATAGGCGCGGTGACCAAGGCTTCTTTGATGGTCTTAAAGGCTTGAAGGCATTCTTCATCAAAGATGAACTCGGCTTCTTTGCACAATAGCCTTGTAAGAGGATGTGCTATCTTGGAGAAATCCTTGATAAACCTCCTGTAGAAGTCGGCGTGCCCCAAGAAACTCCTAATGCCTTTCACATTAACCAGCGGCTCTAGACTCATCATAACCTCAATCTTTACTTTGTCAACCTCAATCCCATTCTCAGAAATCGTGTGCCCAAGTACAATGCCTTCTCTCACCATGAAGTGACACTTTTCCCAATTCAGCACCAAGTTTGTCTCCTCACATCTCTTAAGAACCCTGCAAAGATTTGACAAACAACCACCAAAGGAAGCACCATACACAGAAAAATCATCCATGATAACCTCTACCATTTCCTCTATAAGGTCAGAGAAAATAGACACCATACACCTTTGAAAGGTTGCTGGTGCATTACATAACACAAATGGCATCCTTCGATAAGCAAAGGTACCATAGGGGCATGTGAAAGTAGTTTTCTCTTGGGCATTAGGATGAATGGGTATTTGAAAGAAACCACTATAGCCATCAAGAAAACAGTAGTATGGGTGATTGGCTAATCTTTCTAGCATTTGATCAATGAAAGGGAGAGGGAAATGATCTTTTCTAGTGGCTGAGTTAAGTTTCCTATAATCAATACACATTCTATGTCCAGTTATTGTTCTTGTAGGAATTAACTCATCTTTTTCATTTTTTATAACCGTGATACCCCCTTTCTTTGGTACCACATGGACCGGAGAGACCCACGTGCTATCACTGATAGGGTATATCACATCAGCTTCTAAGAGTTTTAAGATTTCTTTCTTGACCACTTCTTTTAAATTTGGGTTCAAACGTCTTTGATGCTCAATGGAAGATGTGTTTTCATTCTCAAAGTGAATCCTCTGAGTACAAATCATTGGTGAAAGGCCCTTGATGTCACTTAGAGAGTACCCAATGGCCTTTCTATACTTCCTCAGCTCCTTAAGAAGTGAGTTTAACTCATCATCACTTAGATTTTCATTCACAATGACCGGATAAGTATCATTTGGTCCCAAGAAAGCGTACCTTAGCCTATCCGGAAGCTGCTTTAGGTCCACCTTTGGGGCTAGTAGCTCGCTCCAGTCCTCCTCTTGACTTATGTTGATGTTGCTGTCCTCATTCGCCTCCTTTGAACCCGAGTCATGAGCTTTCAAGCTGTCTTCTTGATCCGTTCCCACCGCAGAGATCGAGCCAGTTAGTCGACCTTTCCCTCGTTCTAGGCTGGATCGATTGCACTCCCTCGATTCACCTGCTCGATTTGATATGGATCGAGCAGGAGATCGATTCACCAGGTCGTTCTCTGAACAGATCGAGTTGTCTCGATCGATCGTGAGATCGATCTCTTGCTTGGATTGAGACATCTGCTCGATTTCCAGGTCGATCTCATGGCACTCTCCTTCATCTTCTTTCACCGCCTTGCGAGAATCAAGGATGTGAACATACTCCTGGGTTTGTTTGCTCAAGAAACCATACTCCCTACACTCATTTGTCAAAGCCAGCTGTAGATGATCCTCTTGTGCCAAATCCTCAAGCAACTCATCAGCCAATTCATCCAAAGTTTCAATGTAGAACGCTTGTCCACCAAGAGTTGGCTTCTTCAATACTTCATTGATGTCAAAGTTCAGCTTGATGTCCTTGCCAAGGTGTAGAGAAATCTTGCCATTCTTCATGTCTATGATGGCTCCAGCAGTTGCTAGAAAGGGTCTACCAAGGATTAGAGGATCTCTTGGTTCCTCATCCATTTCTAGCACTACAAAATCTGTTGCCATGTTAACATTGCGGATCCTCACGGGTAATTCTTCAAGTATGCCTACAAGGAGTCTTATACTTCGGTCAGCTAGAATGAGTGAGATTCTACACTCCTTAAACTTGGTAAAGCCTAGCTTTTTGGCAATAGAGTGAGGCATAAGATTAATGCTTGCACCAAGATCACATAAGCAGCTTTCAAACTTCAAAGGACCTAGTGCACAAGGTATAGTGAATGACCCCGGATCTCCTAGCTTCTTCGGAGATATCTCCTTGTGGATGATTGCACTGCATTCTTGACTCAATACGAAAACTTCTTCACTCTCGTTATCCTTCTTAGCAAGGGTATCCTTTAAAAACTTGGCATATTTTGGCATCATAGCCAAGCAATCAACCAAAGGTAGTTTGATCTCAATGTTCCTTATGTGCTTCTCAAACAAGGCTTTATGCTTCTCAATCAGCTGCTTCTTGAACCGTCCAGGGAAGGGGAGCTTCGGTTTGTAAGGTGGAGGCACGAAAGCTTCTTTCTTCTTGCTTACTTCCTCCACTTTTTTCTCTAAAACCGCTTCCATGCCTTTCTTTGGCCTTGCAATGTAGACATTGTCAAAGGTGATCTCTTGACCATTTGAGAGATTACTCCCCTCCCCCTCTTGAATTACAATGTCCTCATTGTCTTCAGGTACTGACCGTGGTGGTAGCTCCTTCCGACTTCTCAAAGTAATAGCGTTGGCATATGATAGGGCTCAGGTTTTACCCAAATAAAACTACTGCAAGTGCACAGCAAAAGCAGTTGTAGTACAAGGGGTTATCGAATCCCAAGGGAGTATGTAAACTACACTATAGAGTTCAGGTTCGGATTAAGCTAAGCAATAAGTAATGAATGTAATGCAAAACAGTAAAAGATGCAAGTGGGCGTTTTATGCTTGTTCTTAATGTTCAGAGGGCTAAAGGCGTTAAGTCAGGATAATTCGCAGGTTGAATCCGAGAATGTAGAATGCATGAAATCAGGAATGATTAAGAACCGTCTTGAACATGAATCGCAAAGGTATAACTAATCAATTCTCATTGCAGAAGTTAACTATGTCTAAATCACAGAGTTTCAAATCTCTTTGCAAACCCTAACAACCTAAACATGCAGTAATGATCAGGTTCAATTGTTCACAAAACTCCTAAGCCAAATCTCTTTGCAAATAGGTGTTTTGCTCATCTAACACTAGTTCAGGTGATTAATAATGCTCTCACATCAATCAAAAACCTAGGGTTTCGAAATCTAGATGATGTGTCTAAGAAATCGATATGAATGCAAGCACAGATGAAGAACCAATGAATTTCCTATAAGTTTTTAGCAATTCTACAAACCCTTCTTCAACCTTTGAAAAGCCCTAACTTAACTAACAAACTACTCAGACATGGTGATTTGTGAAAACATCATGAAAAGAATAGATTGCATAAAAGAAAGAAGAAACAGAAAGTAAAGGAGTTCAAAATCTGCTCTGAAGGAGTCTGATTTGTCTCTCCAAAAGCTCTGCTACAAATCTCTCTCTAAAGCTCTCTAGAATAATAAGATACAAGATATCTGCCAAAAGAATGGCTGAAAAACCTAATATACAAGCTAAAACACGATCTGGGGTTTTTTTGCAAATACTGGAACTTCTGGGCCAAAACTGCAAATAATCCTCTATCTTTTAGAAAACAGCCACGACCCCTTCCTTTCTGGGTGACGAGCGTCACCAAAAGTGGTGACGAGCGTCACCAAAAGTGGTGACGAGCGTCACCCATATGCATACATTTCTTCCCGAGTTGGATACTTCGTGGCTTCAACTTGCAATGCTCCAAAAGGCTCCAATATCTCCAATTATGCTCCAGACATGCTATAACCTGCAAAGACTCTTCTAGGACTCTAAAAAGACCAAAAAGACACAATAAAAAGGACTTATATCATGGTTAAAAACCATAAAAACCATGATATATCAGCATACTCCTTAGGGTTTGCTTCATACTTCCCGGGTAAGCTACCTTGACCGCTTGAACTGGCTTTGCCATTCTCTAGCTGGCGAATCTTGTTGTTCAAGTTGGTAATTTGTGTAGATACCTCAGTGAGAGAAGAGTCCAGCCTATTGTTCATATCAACAAACTTTTGATTTGTAGTTGCTTGTCCCTGAAGTAATTGTTGAAACATTGCTTGAACCGGATCTTGAGGTGGAGGTTGAGCTTGTTGCTGTTGAGGCACGAAACCAGGAGGGTAGCCTTTGTTCACTTGCTGTTGTTGGCCTTGGAAGTTGCCTTGTCTCTGTCCTTGGTACCCACTGTTTTGTGTAAACCCTTATTTGTTGTAAGGAACAAAAGGTTTTCCTTGTTGTGGAGGGTACACTTGATCCTTAGGGTTCCCCACATTAGTACTTCGGTAAGACAGGTTGTTGTTGCCTTGATACCCTTGAACATAGCCCTGTGGCTTAGTATAGTTCTGGCCTCCAACCCAATTCGCTTCCTCTTAGCTCAGCTCTAACTCTTCTAGAACATCCGTAGCTTCTCCCACAAAGTGTACATGCTTCTGATTTGCAAGTACCAACTTGTCAATCTTTTCATGAAGGGATTTCAGCTCCTTCTTGTGTGCCTCAAGGTCAGAACCTCTAGGTGCTCTATCATAGTCTTCAGGGTAGTTACCATCACTCAAAGCAAGATTCTCAATAAGCTCCATTCCTGCTTCTACATCTTGTCCAAGAAAGTTTCCTTTACTCGTTGTGTCTAGGAGCATTCGAATCTTGGGAAGAGCTCCTCTATAGAGGGTACTCAAGAGTGTCTCCTCAGTGAAATCATGATGAGGACATGGAATGGTGTAGTCCTTGAACCGCTCCATTGCTTCACTAAAGGTCTCATTCTGCCTTTGTGTAAAACCGCTAATCTCACTCCTTAGGCGAGCTGTCCTTGTGCTTGAGAAGAATTAGACAGAAATGCCTTCTTGCAATCAGCCCATGAGGTTATAGTTCCCTGAGGTAAGGTCTTCTCCCAATGTCTTGCCTTGTCCCCAAGTGAAAAAGGGAAAAGCCTAAGCTTGAAGCTGTCCTCCAAGATCCCATTGATCTTGATCATTCCACACACTTTCTCAAAGTTCTCTAAATGCTCCAAGGGATCCTCTATTGCAAGCCCATGGAACTTGTTGTTCTGCACCATTGAGACAAAGTCTGGCTTGATCTCGAAGTTGTTATTTTGCACCGGTGGTGGTGTGATGCCAAAATGGTTGTGATGAGTGTTTGGAGCATCACCCGCTCCAATGATCCTTGGTTGCCTTGGGGCGTGGTTGGGGTTTCCATTACCCCTTCCAGCAGCAGCACGGTGAGGTGGAGCCTCAGCTTGGTCTTGCTCAGCCATAACCTCAAAATCAAGAATATCTGGTTGCAATGTTTCCTCAAAGTCTTGTTCTTGTTCTACTGCCCTTCTTAGCCTTGCACTTTCAAGTTGATGAATGTTGTCTATAGGTTGTAGTAGATTGTTGTCACCACTAGATCTCAGATTCATGTACCTGAGAAGACAAGTATGAAGGTAGATAGATTAGTAACCAAAGTAAAAACAAAAACATAGTCTCTACTAAGCTCCAAATCCTAATACTTTCAAATCAAACCCAAGTTGGCAACGGCACCATTTGATAACAGGATTATTTCTAAGCTGTTTTACTATCAAAGCCTAAAGCACAATATAGTTGTAGTATAGGTGCAAAAGGTGTCAATCCAGCTCAGGTTGATGAAAGAACATTAGGAATGCAAGAACTTTGTAAAGCTATGTGAAATCGGATAAATAGAGGAGAAAATCTATGAAAACTAAATACAACAACCAAATGACCACAAAAACTATTTTAAAATCCCTACTGAATGGTTAAACAACTTCTATGAATTTAAAATGCAAGACTATTTTAGAAATTTGAACACTAAAAGCAGACGAAACAGGAAAGTTCTAACAAGATGATTTTTAAGAAACTAAGACAAAAGATGCAAACTTTAGAACTAGGAAATGATTACTTTGAGTTTTTAAAATGCTAAAAGAGGATTCAAGGTTGAGGGTCATGTTTAAGAGGTTCAAGATTCAAGCTTTGGGTTTGAAAACATAGATCTACACATTTGAGTGCTACCTCTAAGCCTTGAGAAACTAGAGCTAGATTTATCCATGGCGTGTGGTATAAATCATTTCCTCAACCTTTCCTCCTAACCCATGGCGTATGGTGGAAAGATAGGTCGAAGAACATTAAGCATAGATCTCAAAATATGGCTTAACTAGCTCCCTAAGCATCCATGGCGTTTGGGAAAGGATGAGCTAGTCTCTTGGATTTGGGTTTAAGGGATCTCCTGAATCCTGCTAAGGTAAGGAAATCCCTGAGATCAAAGAGATCTTTCCCAAGACTCTCTAGGCATTAAAACCCAGATCCAAGAAGAGAATAAGTTAAGAACAAGAAAAAGACCAAAGCTTAAACCTTTAAACCCCTTAATCACCTCAACCTTAAACCCATAAATGACTACTCGCTACACATGGTTAAAACACACGAAAATGCAAAGAAAGGAAAGATGAGCATGATTAAACTACTAAGCAAAAGAGATTTAAGAGAAATACTTAGATGAAAATGAGATTAAAGTCTACAAAATATGAGAAGCTTAAAACTTAGACAATGGTGGTTTTCTAAAGCATAAACATAAAAGATAGGAGACAATGTGTAAGATAAGGATCTTCTCTCTTTTGTTGCCCCAAAAATAGGGTAAAACCAAAAAATGGTCCCCTCACTAAACTCCAAAAGTGAGCTGTCCGGATAAGGTTTTAGGGATCGAAGTGGGTCATCGATCTCTAACTCGATCTTCTGCGCATATCGTCTTCCTTTGCTCGATCTTCGGGTTGATTTGGTTGGGTGGATCGAGTTCTTCCATCGATCTTCTGGTCGATCCTCAGGCGATCGAGTTGTGGTCTCGATCTGGCTCTCGTTCTTCCCAGGCTTAGTTCATGTGTCCGTACTCACGTTCGATCACCTTGGTCGATCTTGATTGTGATCCTCGTTCTTGAAACGACCCGAGCAACTCGATCTTCTGGTCGATCTCGTCTAGATCGACCTGCCTAGCTCAATCTGCGCCTTGATCCCGGTTCCTTTGCTGCATGGCTGAGTTCCTCCACGTACCCATCGGCCTCCTCTCAATCCATAGCACGTCCACGCACCCTCCATAGCTCCAGTGTATCCAAAACAACCTGAATTTGATGCAAGAAAGCAAAAAACATGCAAAATGCTAATGCAAAGTGTTCTAGGACCTAAAATGAGATAAATGGTGCAAACTAGCCTAATATGCAAGATGTATGCATGAAAACTACTCTAAATGTATGCTAAATTTGTGAAATATATGAGTATATCATAAACTATACTATAGAATTAAGTTCGGATTAAGCTAAGCGATCAGTAGTGTATGTAATGCCAAATAACAAAAATAAATGAAGGCAGGCAATTTGTGATCTCCATCGTGCAACCTGCTCGGTGTACGGACTGCTCCTTCCCCGAGATAAGCTGTATCGAGCAGCAATGACAGATGTTCTGCTCGATATGGTACCTTGATATGAAAACAGAGTTTTCTTTTCTTGGCTTTTAAACCATCTTACACAGCCATGGACCTGTTCTTTGACTTATAAAGCACTAAATAAAGACATTAGTAATAAAAGAAAGCATATTTACAAGGATAGACATGGGATTACCTCCCAAGTGTGCTTTTTTTAAGTCACTAAGCTTGACTTTGATGGTTTGAGGACTAGTGAGAAGAGGTTGATGGAGCTGGTGCTCCTTCCTCTTTCTTCTTGTAAATCCAAGTGCCCACTGACATCAGTTTCTTCTTGTCACAAGCTGCCTTCATGTTTCTCCTCTTCTTGACACTTGGTGTGATCAAGGGCTTCACTTCTTTGGTGATCAAGCCTTCATCCTCTTTCAACTCAGTGTCAAACTTCTGTTCTGACTCATCAAGGAGAGTGTCTCTCATCAGCATGCTCATTGTAAAGCTCATAGCATGCTCCACATGCTCTTTAAGTTGGTGTTGCTCACTCTCTTCTTCAACAATTGTTCCAAAAAAGCTATGGAAGGAGAGACAATCTTGTAGACTTTGAACTCATTAACATTCTTCAAAATCATAGAGCCTCTCTTCAAGTCTACTTGAGCTCCTTCTGTGGCTAAGAATGGTGTTCCTAGAAGAAGTGGCACTTCTATTGAATATGTCTTCTCCATAACCACAAAATCTGTTGGCATTAAGCAATTCCCAATCTTCAAATGGAAATCTTTCACCACGCCCAAGGGTCTTGTTGAGGTGTTATCCACAAAAGTGATAGACGCTTTGCAGGGCTTTAACGCCTTGATTCCTAAGGTTTGGCTTGAGTGGAGAGACATGACATTCACAGTTGAACCTGAATCACACAAAGCTCCAACATTGTCTAGCATCTCAAGCTCACAAGTGATGAGAAACTTTCCTTGATTGGGAAGCTTTGTCAATGTCTTCAGCCCCCATATTCTCTAGAATTGGCTCCACTACTTCCAGCTTTTCAAAGACTTCTTTGAGGAACCTGATTTGATCCTTCACTTCAAGCAAAGTAGTGCCATGAGGAAGCTTTATTCCAGCGTCTTGTATGTCCTTCCTCAACTTCGAATAGACTGTCATATGCGCCTTTGTAAAGTGCATTGTGGGATAAGGGATTGGTGGTTTGTAAGCTTGAACGTCAGGAGCTTTACCCTTCTCATTGTTGCTTGAAGAGCTGCCCACTTGGCAATCATACAATTCCTTGAAGTCTTCATGACTTTCTCTAGCCAAGACCATCAAAGCGTGGTATGTCTCTACAAGCTCTTTATCAGCTTCACTGAGCTCTGGTTTGGCTTCTTCTTCTAGAGCAACCAAAGTTTTTTCAGCCTCTTCCTTCTCAGCAGCTTCTTTTGCATCTCTCTCTTGCTCCAAGGCAAGCTCTTCTTCTCTGTTCAAGTTTTCATCCAACCCTTGGAGAAAATTTTCTACAATATCAACAGCTTCTTGATCATCAGTGGTGACATAGATAACATTCCCCCCCCCCCCCTACACTCAGCCTTTATGTCCACATGTAACAACATCTCTTGAATCATAATGCCAAGGTCTTCCAATGAATCATCATCATCATCAAACTCTTCATCCTCTTCAGCAAGTAAGTGGTAGAATTCCTTATGATTGGTTTCACTCTTTCCTGGTAACTGATTCTGAGGCTTTGAAGATGAAGCTCCTTTGCTTTCTAGAGACTTGACTCTTTGGTTCAGAGCATCTAACTTGCCATTTAGTTCACAAGTAGTGGCGTCTATCTTGTTGTGCACTTCAGCAAACTTCTTGTGCAGCTCTATAGGGGTGTTGGCTTAACCAGTCAACAGCTGTTGCATTATCTGCTTCAGATCAACATCTTGATTGCTAGAAGAGGTTTGTGTATTGTCAAAATCTGGTGGAACAAAATCTGGTCTTGGCTGAAAGTTAGCTTGTTGAAAACCGCTTTGAAATGGTGGTCTTGGAGCAAAGTTGTTATGCTGGTTAAAAGGAACAAAGGGTTTCGTTCATTGGGTTTGTTGAGCAGCTTATGATGGATAGACTTGGTCCTGAGGGTTAGCCACGTTTGTGCTTCTATAAGAGAAGTTGGGATGATTCCTGTAGTTGTTAAAGCCGCCTCCTTGTTGATTCATGTAGAAGGCTTCTTCTTCTACCACTGTCCCATTTTCTTCTTGTGTAGCAAGACTATCACCAACAAAGCTGACGTTCTTGAAAGACACACTCAGCAGCTTGTCTAACTTTTCACTCAAAGCTTTAATCTCCTTCTTTGTTGTGCTCTCACCTTCAGCACTTACAACAGCTCTAGATGTTCTGTCATACTCCTCACCATAGTTGCCATCAGAAAGGGCAAAGTTTTTGCACAAGAGCTATAGACCATCAACAACAGTGTTGCCCATGAAATTTCCATTTGATGCTGTATCTAAGAGCATCCTGTACTTTGGCGTCACTCCTCTATACAAAGTAGACAGCAAGCTTTCATTTGTGAAGCTGTAGTGTGGGCACTGCAAAGTGTATCACTTGAAACGCTCCCATGCTTCAGCAAATGTCTCATTCCCATGCTGAGTGAAACTGCTTATAGTGTTCCTCAGCTTGGCTGTTCTGGTGGAGCTGAAAATTTTGTTGAGGAAAGCTGTCTTGCATTCATCCCAAGTAGATATAGAGCCTTGTGGAAGTGTCTTCTCCCACTGATGTGCTTTTCCACCTAAACTAAAAGGGAACAAGCGCAGCTTCAAAGCATCTTCAAAGACTCCTTGAATCTTGGTCATACCACACACCTTATCAAGTAGATATAGAGCCTTGTGGAAGTGTCTTCTCCCACTGATGTGCTTTTTCACCTAAACTATAAGGGAACAAGCAAAGCTTCAAAGCATCTTCAGAGACTCCTTGAATCTTGGTCATACCACACACCTTATCAAACTGATCCAGATGATCCAAAGGGTCTTCAATGGGCAGGCCATGAAATTGGTTGCCTTGCACCATGTTGATCAACCCAAGCTTGATCTCAAAGTGGTTTTGGTGCACAGCTGGAGCATGAATGCCATTCCTGTTGTGGTGAGTATCAGGCGCATCACCAGCTCTTATTGGTCTTGCAGATCTAGGTGCGTGAACTGGTACTTGCAAGCTCTAGGTGTGTGAACTGGACCTCAAATTCATATAAGTACCTGAAAAAAATAAAGCACAGAAAACAAAGCAAATTAGTAACCTTAATGTAAAGAACTTAGTCTAACAACAATGCTAAACTCAAACAATCCACAAATGGTAACGGCGCTAATTTGAAACAAGGTGTTTTCAGTCCTTGAACCAAATATCCTTAACCTCTAATCAATTGTAAAATAGGGATCAGGTATCAATTCATTTGTGGAAGATGAGATGGAAACAATGCCATAAGCTAAGCAATGATGGGGATTTGATTAAACCAGGACAAGTTTAGCGACCTAACAATGCAATAGAAAGAAAACAGAAACTAAATGCAAGTAAATAGAACTAAGCAATGAACTTAAAGCAATAACTATCAAGAACTAAGCAAGAACTAAGCAAAATGATCTTAAAGACAATTGATTAAAAGCAAGACTCAAGGTTCTAAGCAACTGTGGGATAGTGGTTTTCAAGAGTGAAAATGGGAATTTCAAACAAAAGCAAGCGTCAAGCATTCATAACCAAACAATTCTTAATGTTGTACTCCTCTACAAGGTATCTAAAAGAAACCAACTTGGCGTTAATAAGCAGTTCATATTCAACAAGATTGAAGTGTGAAACCCACTTGTGATGGCGTATTCTTCAACCATAAGCATAAATATCAGAACCATTCTAGCCTAAGAGATGTAATAATCAAGCAATCATTCTCTCACCCAAGCAAGAATTCAGATCAACTTATCAATCTTGTGAACCAATAAGGACCTAGTTAGCTAAGCACCAATCAAGAATATGGACTTAAACACACAGCTGCAACACCCTAACAATGCTAAGCAATGAGCAGGAATGAAACAAAGGCAAGATCTTTCAATGCATACTACCTAACCATCAAGCAAGAATCTCAAAACCAGCATTATCTAGCCCTAAACAAATCATCTAGCAATGGTGAACTATTAATTTGGTGTCACTGAACAAAGGAAACATAGACCAAGCCAAACTATCAAGCCTAATTAGCGAACCATGCTTAGAGATGAGATAACAAGCCATTTAGTAAACCATATGCATCAATCAATACTATATTCAATCAAAAGGAGCAAGCTTTATGAACAATAATCGATTTGCAAGAGAAGGAGACAACAGAGAACAGTTAAATAAGCCTAATCACCCCTTAATCACATCTTAATCACCACTTTCCCTATTTAGAATCCTAAATCTAAGGTAGACTACTCACTAATCATGTTTAATCCCGTTTGTTTAGAGTTAAACATAAATAGATGAGATTAAAATGAAAAGATGATAAATCTAAACTACCAAGGTGCTAGAACAATGATCAAGAGACAAGATTAAACCATAAAAATGAAAACTTTATTAAAGATTAAGATTCTAAGGCAAATCGCCCTTTAAGGTTTAGAGAAGAGAGAGTTTTTTTATGAAAGACTAAACTTGGATAAAGATAATGTTTTGTGGCTTTCCTTTTATAGTAGGGAGCCAAAAGAAGCATAAAAACCTAAAAATAAGATAAGGTCAAAGAAAATAAAGTGGTCGGGATGAGTTGCATCGAGGTCGTACGGACGATGTTCTGCTCGATATGCGACCTCGATATGGCTCCTGCAGCGCTCATCGGCTTCCTTGCTTGATGATGGGCCTCGATGCAGACCAACGGCTTAGACTCCTCGTGCTGATCCTCTTCCTCACGTCCTGCTGCTTACATCGAGCATACTCCACGGGTGTTTTGCTCGATATGCTTGCTCGATATGGATCAGACTTTGCAAAAGCTCCATTTCTGACATCTTCTTCGATCATGGGCTGCTTCCATCTCCTTCCCAACTCCAAGAACCTCCAAAACACCTGAAAATTACCACAAACATGCACATGTATGCAAATGTATGCAATCCTAAGCTAAATGCATGCCATGTTGATTCTAAGTGCAAATGATACTAAAATGCTAAACTATAATGCAAAAACAGAGGAAAAGATAACATGAAATGCAGCCTAAAATACTCTAAAATAGCAAGCTATCAGTGACTCATCTCAAAAAGGCTCAAGGAGGAGTAGACTTGGAAGAGAAGGCAGAGAGAGAGAGCACGACAAAATCTTAGTGGACTCAAGATCAAAATACCATCTTTTCATGGGAAGAGTGATCTTGATGCTTATCTGGAATGGTAAAAGAAGATTGGACTGGTCTTTAGTGTTCAATAATATGCTGGTATCAACCAAGTCAAGGTGGCTGCTACTGAGTTTTATGACTATGCATTAAGCTGGTGGGATCAACTCGTGACAACCAGAAGAAGAAATCAGGAGTACCTTGTCCGTAATTGGGCTGAGATGAAGAGTCTAATGAGAAAGCGCTTTGTACCAAACCATTACCATAGAGATCTACACCAGAGGCTAAGAAAACATGTACAAGGTAATCGATCAATGGAGATTATTTCAAAGAGATGGAAACTTTAATGCTGAGAGCTGATATAGATGAAGACAAAGAAGCCACCATGGCTCGTTTTCATGGAGGATTGAGCAGATAAATTCAAGACAGACTAGAGACGCAGCATTACATAGAGTTGGAGGATATGCTACACATGGCAGAGATGTTGTAGCAGCAAATCAAGAGAAAAGATCCAACCCGAGCAACCCATGGAGCAACAACAAGTTACAACCATCCCAGCTACTCACGATAAGAGAGAAGTAGTCATCCAAGAGAAGATAAGAGTACTTATCAGAGAGAGAGTAAGCCGTTCCTGACCCCTGAACCTGATATCACTCCGAGTATTGACCTGAAAGGAAAAGAAAAGGAAGTCTTCACCAGAAGCAGAGATGTTAGGTGTTTTAAGTGTCATAGAAGAGGGCACTAAGCGAATGAATGCTCAAATCAGAGAGTTATGGTCTTACTTGTAACGACCCGGGCCCGGTCCATTTGAATAAGTTTAAATAGATTGATTTGGCTTCCTATGTCACCAAAGTGCACTTATCTTTTTGGTCATTGGTCCCGAGAGAATTCTACAGTTAAGGGTGCTTGAGCTGGAGAAGGACTAGGATGGGTGACCTTTCGGGAAGTGATTTCCGAAACCGTGTGAGTGAGGCCAAAACACGGAGAAAGATCATGTGGTGATTGCAGGGTCAGTAAATAAGTCAGTTGGGCTCCGGGAAAAATAACGCACCAGCCGTCGGACAGGGGCAGGGCCCATGAGCCCGACGGAGAGATGGGTGACTCGCCAGTAAGGGCGGTCGGGGTGTTACAAGTGGTAGCAGAGCCTATGAAGTCAAACTGGTTCTATCCCAGGAGACTGTCTTGGAGTTTGGGGGTTAAGGCTCACACTATCGGGATCTGAATTTGGGGGTGAATTCCCGTTTAGTGGGGGAGAATTGTAACAACCTGGGCCCGGCCCATTTGAATAAGTTTAAATGGATTGATTTGGCTACCTATGTCACCAAAGTGGACTTATCTTTTCGGTCATTGGTCCCGAGAGAATTCCACAGTTAAGGGTGTTTGAGCTGGAGAAGGACTAGGATGGGTGACCTTTCGAAGAGTGATTTCCGAAACCGTGTGAGTGAGGCCATAACACGGAGAAATATCATATGGTGATTGCAAGTTCAGTAAATAAGTCGGTTGGGCTTTGAGAAAAATAACGCACCGGCTGTCGGACAAGGACGGGGCCCACGAGCCCGACGGAGGGATGGGTGACTCGCCGGTAGGGGCGGTCGGGGGCGTTACATTACTTAACAATGGTGACATTGAATCAGAAGATGAAAATCTAGAGAAACCTGAGGAAGAGTATGAAACTTTAGCCATCAATGGAGAGTTGCTTGTAGTTAGAAGGACCCTCAGTGTTCAAAGCAAGACTCAAGAGCAGGAATAGAGAGAAAATTTGTTTCATACATGGTGTTTTGTTCAAGACAAAGTTTGTAGTCTTATGATGGAGGCAGTTGTACCAATGTAGCAAGTGACACAAGCATCCGACACCATACAAGCTGCAGTGGAGAAATGAAGGTTACTAATCAAGTCTTAGTTTCTATAGCCATCGGTAAATATGAAGATCAGATTCTGTGTGATGTTTTGTCTATGGAAGCCAGTTACATTCTCTTAGTCAGGCCTTGGCAAGCAGACATGAAAGTGGTACATGATGAGTTCACTAATCGACATTCTTTTGACTTCATGGTAAGAAGATTACTCTGGTTCCCATGACTCCACTTGAAGTTTATCTGGATCAGAAGAAGACATTGAAGTCATCAAAGCATCACAACTTTTTCGCCAAAGTCCAGTGAGTTTAAGAAAGCTCTTTATGCTAATCAATTAAGAAAGCTCTTTATGCTAAAAACTAATAACATTCACTCACAAAACATTATTTAAATATTGAAAACCACACATAACATCAAATGAAAATCAATATTTATAGAATTTTGTTTTAATAAAACATACCTTTTGGAATATTTAACCGGATATGAGTTCTTTTCTTTCATATAATCAAAATTTAATAAAATTTCTCTGATGATATCATCGTTTTTAATTTTATTTTTCCTACGGTATAAATGAGACCTATAGAAAACATTTCAGAGTTTGAAACTCTTATGTAGACTAAAACATTAACCTAGATAGAAAACAAATAAGACGACGTTGATATATATATATATAAAAAATAAATAAGACAACGTCGTATGAAGTATAGATATATAAATCTCTAACCAATAATTGGCATTATATAGATCTGGATTCCATCAACTCCCAATTTTACAACATAAGAATATAAGCCAAACTACTTTAACGTTGAGTAATAAAGAAAAGAGTTTAAAATAAGTATTTGCTTTTTGTAAAATAAATAAAATTATTTGCTTTTTGTTTTATTACAACATAAGAATTACAGTTTTTTATTTGTAAAATAAGTATGTGCTTTTTGTTTTTAAGTTAATGTCTTAATAAGCCCAAAAAACTTGCATAAAATTAAATTTATAAAAAGGTTAATATCATGTATAAACCCAAAATATTTAAAAATCCATAAAATAAAAATAAATATGTTGATGTAAACATTCTAGATTGAGAGAGAAATCTCTAATTATATATATGATTTATTATGATTTCATGTGTATTTAACTACTATATTTTTTCTTAATTATCAATGTAAGACTATGAAACTTAAAAAAGAAGTTTAATAATCCAATAAGCAAAATTGATTTAAAAAAAATCTTCAATGAAATTTCCAAATTGAAAAATAACATCACATTATTTGCTTTTCACATCCCCTAATGCTTGTTAGTTTATTCATAAACATAAAACTAGTATAATAAACAAAAATAATTCACTTTGAATTTAAAGCATTAATGGTGGATAAATGGCATTTGTTTTGCTCAAGAAAAAGAAGAAATGAGTCCACATGGAGCATATATATTGCTTTTAATTGTTTTAATTGATTGGTTATTGGAATTGGTTGAAAAAATTTATGAAAAAATTTGAATATTTTCTTTCAAATTTTAATATTCAAATAACGAAAATATAAGGGCGACGAAGAAACAAATTTAGAGGTGAGGTAGTGAGATTTTGTTTTTAAAAGAGAGAGTTATTTAATAAACTTTCTTTAGAAAATAAAAGATAGACATTTCAGATTCATATCCTATATTATACATGTATATGTTTTTAAGTTCTCTATAAAATGAAAAAAAAAACAAAATATTTGAAATAAAAAAACAAAAAGAATATGAAAAAAAGTTGGAAGGAAAACAATACTGAAAATGATAGAAAAAACTTGCAAAAATTTGTTATCGAACTTAAAAAAAAAAACCTTGGAAAGATATATGCATAAAAATAAAGCAAACATATGCATATAAAACAAAAAGTTTTTTATATACTATAAAAACTGCAAATAATTTATGATATAAAAAATTCAAAATGTTATTTTGAATATAACAAAGAGAGTGTGGAAAAGAGTTAGAATGCGAATAAATACAAAAATATGACCAAAGAACTTGCGTAGTTATCAAACTTAACTCGGAAAGACTTATGAATAAAAGTAAATTAAAATCATTCATATCTAGTTTACTGTAAAAAAAACAAATAAAGGTTTTATATAAATAAAAAAAGATAAAAGTGTTTAATCATATAACATGGAGATAAACTTAATCTATATGATGGAAAAAAATAAAATAAATGCATGATCATTTGTACTTCAGAATCAATGATAATTTCTAAGAATTTATAAAAACATGAAGAAGTTATTCAATTTAAAATGGATGAAATAAGTTGTGAATTCAAATTATTGATCACACTGAAAATAAGCAATATGAAAATAGATAGAAACCAATTGAATAATATATACAGTGGAGAACTTAGATACTTATGGAAACGTATAAATATAGAAGAAGTATTTTAACAATGAGCACATGTTAATTATTGTTAGAAAATGACTTTACAATAAATATATATATTTTAAGGCCATAAAAGAAACTAAAACAATATTTATAATTAAAAACAAAAATTAAACAACTATAAAACAATACAAACTAACTAGAAATAAACATAATATTAATAGAATTATATTTTATTGTATAAAGTATGGTGCAAGTAATTCACCTAATTGCGATACATGGTGATTTGAAATAATTAGATTTTTACATGTGTTAATTAAGAAAATCTTCCTATATAAAAAACAATTAAAATGAAAAAAAAAAAAAAACCGGCAAATAACATTAAATTGAAAATTTTTCTAATTATGATAGAAAAAAATCATATCATAAAACTATGATTAAATCAAAAAATCATATTAAAAATAATGTTTAAATAGAAAAAAATCATATTATGAAATAAAACCATATATCAGAGATTCTGATGTAAAACTGTATTTTCAATTTATTTTTAGAGATTTAAAAATAATAATCTGCATATATGTAGGTCTTATTCTTATATAATTATAAAGTATAAAAGTAAATTAACAAATAACTCTACGTAACATGTAGATCAAAACATAGTGATACTAAGTTGTAGTGGGTTTATAAGTATTCAGAAAAATTTATGGATATATTAAGATAGTATCACGAAAACAAAACTAAGTTAGGCCAACTTGTACTACTTAAAGTGTCCAAATAGATTAAAAAAACACAAACAACCAATATCCAAATAGATTGAATGCTAAATGGTTCATGGATCAACCCGACTCATTTAGTAAATGGTTTCAGACTTTTAGTAGATGGTGTGTTCTGTTTTGTTTTGAAAAATCCGTAACCCAATTTAAAAACTTCTGAAAACGTTTTTCTTTGAAAACACGTCTCATGGGTTAGAACTGGTTTGACTCGGTAAACTTGGCTCTGATACCACTTATGTAACGTCTAACTCTCATCATTTAGAGACGACGCATCACCCACTTTACTTTCTAACCAAATTAACACGCTTTGACCTCAAAATCAATACCAATTCATAAATCAACTCAAATAGTCTTGCAAATCCATATTAAACTCATAAATCATCTAAAATATCCTCAAAAGCAAACTATTTTAAAAGAAAAGCTAAGAGTTTTGGTCCCGAAAAATCAAACTAAAGAACCAATCACCACCATCACCTGCCAATCACGTCTGCTGGTCCACTACATATATCATTACTCAACCCATCAAAACCAAACGAAGAAGCAAAGTTTAACGATTCTTCTAACAATCAACAATCAAATAAGCATTAAAGCAAATCGATTATACTGGCATCCCACGCTACAAAACCCCACAGGTCATACCCCCATAAGTTGTGTATATCTTACACCCTTGCAAGGGGATGCATCTCCGCAAGAGTCTACGTCGCTGCACGACTGGTTCGTCAACCTGAGCGATACGTGACACTACGATAGGCATGACCTCTATTGCAGGCAGCAATCACACCAACAGTGCCTCTCACTATCTGGTCCTAATGCAGTCGTGTTTTCACACACTATATGCAATGCAATGTAGATTCATAATTCTCACAAGCAAAGCAATATCAATCAACAATCCACAGTATTAATCCATTTCTAGCTCTAGGTGCGATATTGAATAGCAACCTAGCAGACGTCATTGATCTACAAGTTACGACCTAAAGCAGAACTTATAGGATTTTAGAGGATTTGCAGATCAGATCTAACAGAACAAGCTAGACAACAATATCAAAGCGATCACATGAATACATCCTCACCTTTGCTTAATCGAATGAACAACTAAATAGGATTAGGTAGGGATCTAACGACGGAAAGCAAACAACTCAAGCAGACAACGCGACGGCGCACAGGAACGGTGATTCCTCTCTCCAGCGGCAGCGGCTGGCGGATCTCTGGCTGGTCGGCTAGGGTTTCTAATTTATATCTCTGATTGCTTTGGGAATTATGATAAAAATTATGACTCTCTACCTCTTTTTATATAAAAAGAATCCTGAGAAAACCGTAATGTATTACTCTTTTGGTATTCAAACTCATGGGTCTTTCCTTTTCTTATTGGATCTGAATCCAGGGTGTCACAGTTTTACTACTATATTATATCTAGAAAAAGAAAAACTTAACAAACCAAGTTCCTTTAAGTTAGAGAAAATAGAGGAAGAGAAAGATCGAAGTCGTGTAACTTAATTTATGTCTTCATAGCTGTTTGTATTCGTAATTCCTTTTTGTGTGTTTTATGTCTTATAACTATTTGGTATAACTGGTGTAACTGTTTGTATTTGTAACTTATTTCACATACTTTCTGTTATGCTACGACTAAGAAACAAAAAAAACAAAGAGTTTGAAACCAACTAACAAGTTTCTTCTTTCTTATTAAACTACTGCGATAACTAAATTAGGCAAAACAAATTTTAAAGTTTGTTCACTAGATACAAAACATCGTATTTTTACTAAACATATATTATACTTTATGATTAACTAGGAAAAAACTTGCGCAGATTTTGTTTATTGTGTGTTTTATTTTAGATTTTTATTTAGAATATATAATTTTATTTTGAACTTTTTAAGAACTGTTACTTTTAGAAAAAAATTTCTGTTGATCTTTGTAATCTATTCTATTTATTATTTTACGAAAATTATTTTGTTTCTCATTCTTCTAAATTTTAATATTATAATAATTTTTTAAGTTTTTGAAATTACCTTTTTGGTTTTATATATCTTTCATTGGTTTCATATTTTTGTATGTTTTAATTTTTTTTATGCTTTAAATGTTTATATGCATACTTATATTTCTTTATTGTTTTTTCTTTAAATAATTTGTTATCTTTGATTGTTTATTATATTTTTTTAACTTTTTCAAATTACCATTTTGAATTTTGTTTATATTTTTTCTTGTTGTCTCTACAATGTTTCATACTTCCAACAAATTCATCTTTTGTTGGATTTAATCCTGAGACTAACGTTACCTCCACGTTAAAACTGTGAAGACGATGAGACCAATAAATGAAGAGTATCACCCTTAAAGAATCCGTAGTCAATTAGGCACTAGTTAAAGAATCCGTAATAATCCTTAAAAAAGGATTGGAAATGTGATGGAAAAAGAGATGGAGAAACCGTTTCTCTGCGTTTGGACTCCTGAATGTCAGGGAAGGAAGCGAATCGAGCTGTGTCGGGGAGGAGATCACAAGTCTGTCCAACAATATCAGAACAGTCGTATCTCCATTTGAATAACCGGAAGCTGAGACAAATCTTCGGTCAGGCTCAGCAGCACCTCCTTTTGACCCACACGATCCTATCGTAGTTGAATCTCCTATACTTAGGGATTACTAATGACTAATTGAACGCATAAAGCTTACTAATGATTAATGGAAGACACAAAATCTCTCTTTCTCTCTCTCTTTAATCTAATAGGATGAAGACGACGACGAGAATGAAGGAAAATCTTTTGGAATTTTGGTAGTCCTCATGAATAGATTAAAATGTTGATTGGTTCATCCGCTACACCAGCAAACATAGCTTTTGCGGATGGTAACGGTATTTTGTGGTTGACAATAATTATATAGAACGCTTTTTACAGTTTTGTACCACAGCAGATTTCTAAAAATGATAAGCTCCTTTGCACCAGTGTTTGAGATTGTTGGTAGACAAATTCAAATTAAAAAAAAAATTATTTGAAACTAAAATAAAAAACTAGAGTATTCTAAATAAAAAATATATAAATAATTTTGATACATTTTAATTAATATTTACTAACACTTATTATATATTTATATCTATAAAATATTTAAACCAAAATTCTCTTGATAAATTTTCTCTTCATTACTCATATATATATATATATGACAATTAAAAGTCTTTTAGTCTAATTTAGTCTTAAAAACATATTTTAAGAAAACTAAGAAATAAATGTAAATATTATTCATATATAGTATATTATTTTTATTATGAATTATATTGAACTAGTAACTTTTTTAGTTATATAGTTTTTGATGTTTTTTATAATTATATAATATATTTATATTGTCAATTTATTAATTAATTGTTAGTATCCGCAGATCAATCAGTCATAAGTATCCCACAAATATACTTATTTGCAACCGCTATGCCAGTTGTACAAACCGCTCAGTAACATTATCGATTGCAATTATCCGATTTTATAATTTCTCGCACCCGCAACCGTAACCGCTGCATTTAAATGGGTAATCCGAATAGATAATGGTTGGATATGTTTTTCAGATTAATAAAAAAAAACTTAAGAACAATATCAATAGAAGGTAACAAATAATGTTAAAATTAGTTCTCTCTCATCAACAACAATCTTTACCATAGAAACCTGTTGACGTGCAACCCACTGAGAGATAAGAGAACCGATAAACCTAAGAAGCACATTGCCTACTGAAAGGAAACCAAACCCGAAGATAGGAAAAAATCAAACTCAACCAGCAATACTGCAACAGTACAGTTGAGATCTAACAACCACCACCATTGGATCAGTGAAGAAGAGCGATTGAGAAAAAACAGTATGAATGGATGATGATAAGTTTTTTTATTCACTTGTAATATCTGTAACCTGAGTTTGTGACGACAGTTTCTGTATCATATACTACAAGCTCTAAGAAGATGAATTTTTAAGATGCATTTTTCTATATGAGTACGTCGCTGCTTGTTTTACCAAGAACTAAATTTTAAACGCACAAGTACTCTTTGGAGAAAAGCCTCTTGAAAAGAACAGGGCTCAAGATGCAAAAATCCTGAAGACAGACCAGGAAAACGCCAACTAGGATCAACACTTTTCACATGCGGACACTCACTAATACAGCCTCAGAAACCTACATGCAAATGGCTGATTACCTGCTCGCAAGAGAAAAATTGAAGATCCAAACCATTGCTTTGTCTTGAAACCAAACCCAAGACTCCAGGAAGCCAAAGGATAATAGGAAATCAGATTATTCCACAATAGGATAGCATCTAAAAGACGAGCCCAAAAACCAAAATATGAACTACCTGGAAACCCTACAACAGCTAATGAAATGAGACAGGACAGCAACAAAAAGAAGCGTCAAAGCTTCCAAAACAAAACTGCTAACAGTGAATCTAAAAGCTTAACAAACAAAAAGGAAGGAGGCAAACAACCTGAATTGAAACTGACACACCCAGATTGGGCAATAAGCCACAACCCAAGACAAGAAATTCACCTCCAGCAAGCCAAAAGCCTAAAGACAGAGATAAATAAAAATTAAAAAAAAAATCAAAAATTTATTTGAAACCAAAATAAAAAAAAAACTAGAATATTGTAAATAAAAAATATATATAATTTTGATTCGTTTTAATTAATATTTATTAACACTTATCATATATTTATATCCATTAAATATATAAACCAAAGTTCTCTTGATAAATTTTCTCTCCATCACTAATACACACATATATATATACAAACAATTCTAATTCTTTTAATATAACTTAGTCTTAAAAACATATTTTAATAAAATTAAGAAATAAATTAAATATTATACATATATATTATATTTATAGTCGTATTATTAATTATATTGAATAAATAAAAAAATTAATAATATGGTTTCTCATGTTTTTATAATTATATATTGTATTTAAATTATTAATTTATAAGTTAACTGATAATACCAGCAGATCAATCAGTTATAAGTATTCCATAAATGCACTCACTTGCAACCGCTATGTCAGTTGTACAAACTGCTCAGTAACAGTGTTGATTGCAATTGTCTGCTTTTGCAAACTCTCACACCCGCAACCATAACCGATGTGCTTAAATGGGTAATCCGAATATATAATGGTTGGATATATAGTTTTTCAGATTAATAAAAAAACTTAAGAAAAATATTAATAGAAGATAGTAACTTCACCTCAAGGGATGAGTAACAGGGGTGTGTATTCTTTGGAATGAAGAAACTTCATCTAACGGGTTTGTCCTTTGGGGAGGATGAGTAATGTTTGAGTTGTTAATCGTATTCATTGTCTGAGACCTTAGATCACTTAGAAAACACAGAAGGTGTGTTTGGGAGAACCAGAAAGGACTTTTCTTCACAAAAGTTCTCTGGCCCTCAAATTTAAAACGCTTTACATGGAAAACGTTACTTAGGAGGGTAGGTTTTGATAAGATTATAGGGTGGAACACCATGTCTCCGGATCATGATGTTCATCTAACGCTGTAGTGAGGACCAAGAGGCTATGTATAAAGATGAAAGAGGGGTTGGAACTCTCTCTCTCATCTGATGAGTAGGGGACAAAGTTCTACTTACCTTACCGAACAATCTCTTGATGGAGTAACATAGATCCGATTTCACTAATTTTACTGCATAATACCACCAGTGAAGGGTTTTCGAAAGCCATGTGAAGGAGAAGAGGTCTGGTTTACTTTAGATCATAAAGATCGTAAAATACCACCTCTCTCTCTCTCTTTTCATTTTCGCTCATTCTCTCGGATGATTCTCTTCTAAGTTGTGTCTTTTCTACTATTTATACAGTTTTACGCTTTTCTCTCATTGGTTCCACGAACTCCGTCAACTAGGCATACCACCTAGGGAACTGGTGGAAATCCATTTGGTTGGATTCCTATCCTGCTCTTGAGTATTTTCTGTGCCTCTTTTGCAAGCTATCATGAAGCAGGTGCATAAGCGCACTTTCGAACGTGTTGCTCCCTCATTCGTCGTGATAAAATCGATCCCAACAACCACTTTATGATATGATATAATAGAAAATAATAAATTGAACAAAATTTTATTTTTTTAAGAACTTTTACGACAATAAAAATGGAAACTCTATAAATTGGTTAAACATTGAAGCTCTTATCGTTTCTAAAAATCATAACATGATTAGTGGCTCTTTGGCTTTTGTAAACAAGACAGGGAGATCAGGATTAAAATCCAGTTTCACCCTTTGTCGCGTGCTCTCTGCCTCCAATATTTATACCACCATCAGTCCTCTTTTGATGCTTACCTACTTTAGAAGCTATTCATATTCCTTGTCTTCTTTATATATTTATAGTTGCCAACACAAAAGATATTCTCATTACAATCACCGTTAAATTTTTGGGTAATCCAGACTTTGCTTTCATACCAATTGTTTTAGGCTTTTTCGTTTTTTTCTTGTTGTATCTTTCTCTTCTTTTTGTATTTTTAATTTACTTCGTTTGGGATTGTGATTTTGGTTTCTCTTATGTTTAAAATCACCGAAAATTACAAACTATATAAAATCTTGTTTATGTGGATGAAAATTACAAATTTATGAATTATTTATTACGTTAAGAATTAATGCATTTTAGATAAAATTGGGAAAACATAATACTTAGCTTATATATATGAATACCCCATTAGTATATTAGTTATTTTAAAGATTAATTAACTTCTATATAGTAGGATACAATTTCTACATATTAAAAAAAAGTTTAGAGGCTGCAAACAAAGAATACAAGAGATTGCAAACAAAGAATATAAAGTAATATTTGTTGAGAACATAAATATAAACATTTATGAATGCATTTTAGTTAAACTTGGGAAAACTGTATATTCAGTTTATATATATATATATATATATATGAATACCACATTAGTATATTAGTTATTTTAAAGATTAATTAACTTTTATATAGTAGGATATAATTTTTACAGATTAAAAAAATGTTTAGAGATTGCAGAATAATCATAACTGTATATAGATATGATATCTACAAATTCATCGTCTATAGGGAGTAAATAAGATATAATTTCTCAAATCTTCAACTAATGATACATGTTCTTGTTATTTTTTTAGAATTTCCAAGTTAGAATAATGAGACACTTTTATAAGTTTAGGTTTTAAATAAAGTACTTTGTAAGGGTGAGACATTTTAGAATATTGTTGATATTTTGATTTTATTTTGTTATCTCTATTAGTATGAGAAAGTATAAAGCTTTTTTTTTCTCTCTTATCAAATGTTTCTTTTTACTTTTTGTCTTTTTCTTTTTTTCGTAAATAATTTAAAATACCCATTTATACTTAACTTTCATTCTAATTCTGTGAATATTTTGTTTGATTTTCTTTTTGTAGTTTCTAATTTAATTACAATTTTTTAGATCAAGAAAAAAATCAACCGAATAGTTTTCGTTCCGTGTGGATAGCAGTACTTGGATACAAATTGATAATTTATGTAATTATAGATAAGTCTATGTGGATAGCAGTCCATGTATACAAATTTATGTATATGTGATAATGAATCATGGACAAATCTATATGGACAACAGTATGTGGATACATAACCAAGTCTGATAGAAAAAAACATGAAGCTTTTGTAAAATGTGGATACACGAGTGTGGACAATAAAACGTGAACAACAAATATGGATAATTGGTAATATGTCTATGAACTGTTGTCTATTTGTCTACGAAATCATTTGCATGAACGCATGTTTATTAAACTAAAACTCACGAAATTAGATTGTGTTATCTGTAATGGTGGAATTTATGGTGTTCATTGCAGGAATTTAAGATTGTGAATTACAAAAAAAAATATTTACCCAAATTCGTTCATAGAAAACAAATCTGTAAAACCTTAACAATACAAAATAAATTTTGCCCAGATAACACAATATTGCAGAAAACTCATAAATTTTTCTAGATCCTCAGAGAGTCGTAAGAGGAAGATCTGAATATGAAATCTTCAATAGCCTTCACGTATTTGTCTTTGAATTGTGTAGTTTGTGAAGATTAATCTTTAGTAGCATTTTACTGATTGAAAAATATAAATACAAAGAATTTGAAGCACATAGAAACAAAAGTGAATGAAAAAGGGTGTACTAAATTTTTTATCCAGAAAGTGTTTTGACACTAAAAAATCAATTTTCATAATAAAAAAAATATAGAGTTATATATTTTTCACCTAGTAAAAATTGAACGTAAGTAATGTCATTATCCAAGCCCATCGCTGGCCAGAACCAAACGAACAAGGAAAGATTAATGATTTCTGTAATAATTAACAACCAAATAAGCATTTAAACAAGTTGAGTATATTGGCATCTCATGCTACAGTACCCCACGGGTTATACCCCTGCATAGTTTCGTGTGTCTTACACCTTTGCTAGGAGACGAATCCCTGCAAGAGTCTAAGTCGTTGTACGACTGGTTCGTCAACCTGAGCAATACATGGCACTATGATAGGCACGACCTCTATCGCAGGCAGAAATCACGCCGACGGTGCCTCTCACCGTCGAGTCCTAATACAGTCGTGTTTTCACACACTATATGCAATGCAATACAGATTTATAATTCTCACAGGCAAAGCAATATCAATCAACAACCAACAGTATTAATTCATTTGTAGTTCTAGGTGCGATATTGAATATCAACCTAGCAGACATCATAGATCTACAAGTTACGATATAAAGTGGAACTTATAGGGTTTTAGAGGATTTGCATATCAGACCTAACAAACCAAGCTGGACAACAATATTGAAGAGATTGCATGAACACATCATCATATTTGCCTAATCGAATGAACAACTAAAAAGGATTAGGGTTTTAGGGATCTAACGATGGGAAGCAAACAAACTCAAGCAGACAGTGCGTCGGCGCACGCGAACGGCCAGCTTATAGATTCCATCTTCCGTCTGCTATAAGTCTCACCCCGGGTCTTACATCATCTGGTATCAGAACTATAAAGTTCCTACCACCTATTTTTTCATTGTTTTCTTTCAATTTAGTTTTTGTTATACAAAAGAAAAATACAAAAATAGTTTTCCTATTGATATAAGATCAAGGGGGTATAATCTTATAAATGATAGGTGAATGGATGGAAACAAGCAGCTGGACTGAAGTCTCTTTCTACTTGCTCAAAGGATGATCGAAGTGGATGGTGATGGGATCAATCTGCTGGACTGAAGTCTCTTTCAGACTTGATCAGTGGATGAAATAGAAGGATGGTGGGATGAAGGATGCCACTCAGCTTTATGGAATACGCAGAGATAAGTCTAGAACTCAAGAGAAAGGCTTCTCACACAATCTCAAAGAACTCTGGTTTTTGTTTGCAATTCTGTAAGAACAACAAAAAAGGTTTTTCTTATTAATCAAGTGTGAAAAATACATAGCTGAATGGAACCTTATATATGGTTCAAGCAGCTGAGGGCTTCCTTGAATTAATGCATGAATCATAAATGCAAAATCAAAGGAAAATCAAAGCAAGAAATATAAAAGTTCATAAATAAAAGATTGCTAATTTCAAGGGAATTATTTGTTGAGATCAAACAAAGACAAACACAAGGGATTAGCTAAAATATGATATAAATAATTCAAAGACTTACCTTGATTTGCTGTGGGCGGATTGATAGATTTGGAAGTCCGGTTTGATCTCTCCTTTGCTTTGATTCAGCTCGGTTTGATGGAAAATAAGGTGGTTCCTTGGTTGGATGATATAACCGGCCATGCTTCTTCATATTAGTTGAATTTGATGTATGGACCGTCCTGTTGGTGTTCTTCATGAACTTGAGTGATGTGGTCTTCAAGTGTAACTGTGAAGCTTCCTTTGAAGTGATGGCGAGTTTGTCAAGTTGGTCCGTTATTTCTTCAAGTGCTTGTTGGCTTATTAGACTGTCCACGGCTTGATTATACTCTTCTTGAAGTCTCTTTGTACCAGCTCTTGTCCTTGGTGGAAACCTCATGGCGGGAATCACATCTTCAGGTTTGATGTCTGCATCATTCCTTCCCTCTTGAGAGGGTTCTGACCTCAGAATTGTTTCTTCAACATCAAAAGGAGATAGGTCAGTGATACTAAAAGTGGGGGAAATGTTAAACTCACCTGGCAGCTCCAGCTTGTATGCATTATCATTGACATGTTCCAACACTCTGAATGGTCAATCTCCCCTAGGCGAGAGTTTGGACTTCCTCTGATTGGGAAAATATCCGGTCCTCATGTGCAACCACACCCAATCTCCTGGTTGAAAGGTGACTTATTTCCTCCCTTTGTCTGCTTTTTTCTTATACTGAAGTGTTTTCTTCTCTACATTCTCCTTAGCCTTGAGGTGTAGCTTCTTAACAAATTCAGCCTTTCTTTCTCCATCTTGGCTTGCATGCTCATGATGTGGTAGTGGAGAAAGGTCCAGTGGTGTAAGAGGCTTAAAACCATACACAATCTCAAAAGGTGAAAATTTAGTAGCAGAGTGTGGGACATGGTTATAAGCAAACTCAACAAATGGTAAACAGTCAAGCCAATTTTTCAAGTTGTTACCGATGGTGGCCCTCAAAAGGGTGGATAATGTGCGGTTGACAACTTCGGTTTGCCCATCTGTTTGAGGATGGCATGTGGTGGAGAAGAGTAACTTCGTTCCTAGCTTCCTCCAAAGTGTTTTCCAGAAGTGGCTGAGGAATTTGGTGTCTCTGTCTGATACAATGGTTTGTGGTAGACCATGTAAACGTAGCACCTCCTTGAAGAATAAGTCAGCTGTCTGTGTTGCATCATTGTTCTTTGCACAAGGTATGAAGTCTGCCATCTTAGAGAATCGGTCTACCACCACAAAGATGGAGTCCTTGTTCCTTATCTTGGGCAAACCTAGTACAAAATCGATAGAAACATCTACCCAAGGCATGTTAGGAATAGGTAATGGAATATAAAGACCATGAGGGTAGGACCTGGATTTTGCTTTAAGGCAGATGATGCACTGGGAACAGAACCGCTCAACATATCTTTTAAGATGAGGCCAGAAGAAATGCTCTACTACAATGCTCAACGTCTTGTCTACACCAAACTGTCCCATTAAACAACCTCCATGTGATTCTCTTAACAGTAAATCTCACATAGAACCTTGTGGAATGCACAATCTCTTGTCTCTGAACAAGAAACCTTCATGCTGATAGAATAGGCATACAGCTCCTTTGTAGCATTCTTTGTATGTATCTGCAAAATCAGGGTCTGTTTCATATTGTAATTTAATATGTTTAAAACCCATTACCTTAGCCTCCATAGTGGTGATGAGAGCATAGCGCCTGGAAAGGGCATCAGCCACTATATTTTCTTTTCCCTTCTTGTACTTGATAATGTAAGGGAAGGTTTCTACAAACTCCAGCCATTTGGCATGTCTCTTCTTAAGTGTAGTCTGTCCTCTAAAATGTTTAAGACTCTCATGATCTGTATAAATGACAAACTCTTTAGATAATAAATAGTGTTGCCAAGTTTTCAGAGATCTCACCAAAGCATAAAGCTCCTTGTCATAAGTGGGGTAGTTCAAGGCTGCTCCATTGAACTTCTCACTAAAGAAAGCTACTGGACATCCTCCTTGAGTCAGTACAGCTCCTATACCAGTTCCTGAAGCATCACATTTAATCTCAAAAGTCTAATCAAAATTAGGCAATACCAATACAGGTGCATGGGTGAGGCTGTGTTTGAGCTTGTTGAACGCCTCTTCTTGTGCTTCTCCCCATTGGAATGCAACATTCTTTTTGATGACTGACGTGAGTGGGGCTGCAATGGTACTGAAATCTTTGACAAATCTTCTGTAAAAACTTGCCAGCCTATGGAGACTTCTTACATGTCCAATAGTTGATGGAGTTGGCCACTCTTGTCTAGCCCTTATCTTCTCTTCATCAACTTTCAAACCCTGAGAACTTACAACAAATCCTAAAAACACAACTTGATCAGTGCAAAAAGTGCATTTTTTAAGATTAGAATAAAGATTCTCCAGCCTAAGTGTTTCAGGAACCTGTTATAGATGTTTGAGGTGATCTTCTAAGCAGGTGCTATAAATCAGTATGTCATCAAAATAGACAACTACAAACTTACAGATGTATGCCCTTAAGACATGGTTCATGAGTCTCATGAATGTGCTGGGGGCGTTTGTGAGACCAAATGGCATAACAAGCCATTCATACAACCCTCTCTTGGTTTTGAAGGCAGTCTTCCATTCATCTCCTTCTTTCACCCTCACTTGGTGATAGCCACTTCTTAGATCGATCTTGGAGAAAATAGTTGCTCCATTGAGTTCATCTAGCATGTCATCAAGTCTGGGAATGGAATGTCTGTACTTGATGGTTATGTTGTTGACAGCTCTGCAATCAACACACATCCTCCATGAACCATCTTTCTTTGGCACCGGAAGGACTGGAACTGCACAAGGACTTAAGCTTTCTCTGATGTATCCTTTTGACATGAGCTCTTGGACTTGTTTTTCTAGCTCCTTGGCCTCTTCTAGATTGACTCTATAGGCTGCTCGGTTTGGTAGAGGTGCTCCTGGTACAAGATCGATTTGATGCTTTATCCCCCTTACTGGTGGTAATCATGGTGGAATTTCATCTGGAAAAACATCTACAAATCGTTTAAGTAACTCAAGTACTTCTGGTGGTGGTTCCTTTTCATCTTGTCCTGAAAACAACACTTCATTGAAAACCATTAGTAGCACATTTTCTTGTGAAATAAGAGATTTAAACACAGATTTAAGTGAAATATAGAGATTAGTTTTACTCACCTCAGAACTCTTAGTCATGGCTCTTTGCATTTCATGTAGCTCTTGTGGGGTAAGAGGGGCTACATTATGCTTGCGGTTGTTGTGAGAAAAACTGTAGTAGTTACTCCTCCCATTGTGTATGGCCTCTTTGTCAAATTGCCAAGGCCTTCCTAGCAACAAGTGGCCTGCTTGCATTGGTACCACGTCACATACTACCTTATCTGCATACTTACCAATGGTGAATGATATTGTGACTTGCTCAGCAATCTTGAGCTCAGTTTCATCATTAAGCCACCTTAGCTTGTAGGGATGGGGATGCTTTGTCTTTTTTAAACCTAGCTTTTCAACCAAGTACTTGCTAGCTACATTAGTACAAGACCCCCATCAATAATCAAACTACATACCTTAGAGTTGATTGTACATCTGGAGTGGAAGATGTTTTCTTTTTGCAAGGTTTCTGAGTCACAAAGCATACTGAGTGCTCTCCTTACTACAAGTAACTCTCCAGTTTCAGGATAGTTGACTACATCATCTTCTGAATACTCTTGCTCCATTTCTGCTTCATCTTCAGACTCATATTCTCCATTGGGTGTAAGGATCATAACCTTCTGGTTTGGACAGTCTCTTGCATAATATCCTTTACCCTGACACTTAAAACAAGTAATGTCACGAGCTCTAGTGTTTTGTTGACTAGGGAACTTACTTTGCTTGGGTTTGGACCATTTGAATGTTTCTGGTGCTGGTTTCTTGAACCGTGAGTCCACTTCTATGGACTTTCCTTTGTCCACGTTTCTCTGAGCTTGTGGAGTCCAAGTATTCTTGATTTGGTTGGTAGAGGCTGTCTTCCTCTTGATATGTTGTTCAGCTTGGATTGCCAAGTGTAGAAGCTCTTCCATATCGTGGTATACTTGCCTTTCCACCGTCCTGGCAATTTTGTCTTGAAGTCCATCCATGAACTGAGCCATTAAGGTTTCTGGTGGATCTTCTACTTCCAGACGGTTCTTGAGGATCTCAAATTCATCATAGTATTCTTCCACAGACATGTTCCCTTGAGTGAGCTTGTGGAATCTCCTTTGCAACTCTCGGTGATAATAGGCTGGTACATATCTCTTCCTTAGGCTGAAACACATATCTTACCAGTTATTGATCTGAGCATGTCTATGCCTTCTTCTTTCTGAAACATATCTGTTCCACCAAGACAAAGCGTTGTTAGTTAATTGAGCAGCAGCTAATGATACTTTCCTTACCTCAGAGTATTGATAATAATCAAAGATGTTCTCCATCCTTCTCTCCCAATCAAGGTATGCATCAGGATTGATCTTCCCAGCAAATGTAGGTGGGGTGAGCCTGATGTATGTGCATTTGTCTCTAGCATAGTCATCTACTCTGCCTCCTTGACGTGGTCCTTCATTGTTGGGGTAGCCATCAGGATCAGGGGGCGGATCATCATCTAGTTCTGGCATATCGTCATCATTTTGTTGTTGGTTCCTTCGCCCATTAGCAGCTGGGCTAGCCTCTCTACGTGGTGCAGGAGCAGGAGCAGGAGCAGGTTGCTCTATCCTAGCTACACGTTCATCCAAGGTGGCAAGTGTCATTTGGATGTTGGCTAGAATGTTGGCAAGGCCAAGATCTTCTGGTGCAACAAGGTCAGTCATTTTTTCCTGCTTAAGACAAGGAAAACAAACATATCAAGTGCAATATGTGTGGTATGGAAACTTCAAACCCAAACACAATGTCAATGTTAAAGTATTTAAACTAACAATGACAATGGTGAATGCAATGAAATATGGCAATAACACAGCAATTTGTAGAAATGAAATGACAAAAGATCAAACAAATGTTAAAAAAAAAAAAAAAATTATTTTTAAAATAGATAAAGAAATAATCAACAGTAAGCAAATTATTTTTTTATGATTTTTAAATTTAATGGATGCAAAACAAAACAAGAAAAATAATTGCAAATTTTGTATTTGTTTTTTGACTTTTCTGGAAATGAAGAACACAAAAACAAAAATAAGAAAACAAGAACAAAAAGTTAAGAACAAGAGATAGATTCACCTGATTGTGGAGCCTAAGCTCTGATACCAGATGATATAAGATCAAGGGGGTATGATCTTATAAATGACAGGTGAATGGATGGAAACAAGCAGCTGGATTGAAGTCTCTTTCTACTTGCTCAAAGGATGATCGAAGTGGATGGTGATGGCATCAATCTGTTGGACTAAAGTCTCTTTCAGGCTTGATCAGTGGATCAAATAGAATGATGGTGGGATGAAGGACGCCACTCAGCTTTATGGAATAAGCAGAGATAAGTCTAGAACTCAAGAGAAATGCTTCTCACACAATCTCAAAGAACTCTGGTTTTTGTTTGCAATTCTGTAAAAACAACAAAAAGGGTTTTTCTTATTAATCAAGTGTGAAAAATACATAGCTGAATGGAACCTTATATATGGTTCAAGCAGCTGAGGGCTTCCTTGGCCAATTTATTACAAGAATTAATGCAAGAATCAAAAATGCAAAATCAAAAGAAAATCAAAGCAAGAAATACAAAAGTTCATAAATAGCTGTTGAGATTAAACAAAGATAAACACAAGGGATTAGTTAAAATATGATATAAATAATTCAAAGACTTACCTTGATTTGCTATGGGCGGATTGATAGATTTGGATGTCCGGTTTGATCTCTCATTTGCTTTGATTCAGCTCGGTTTGATGTAAAACAAGGTGATTCCTTGGTTGGATGATATAACCGGTCATGCTTCTTCATATGAGTTGAATTTGATGTATGGACCGTTCTGTTGGTGTGCTTCATGAACTTGAGTGATGTGGTCTTCAAGTGTCTCCTGTGAAGCTTCCTTTGAAATGATGGGGAGTTGTCAAGTTGGTTCGTTATTTCTTCAAGTGCTTGTTGGCTTATTAGACTGTCTATGGCTTGATTTATACTCTTCTTGAAGTCTCTTTGTACCAGCTCTTATCCTTCGTGGAAACCTCATAGCGGGAATCACATCTTCAGGTTTGATGTCCGCATCACCTATTTTCATTCTTTTATTTTATAAAATTCTAAAACCAAAAGAAAAAACTGATTTTTGATTTTGAAAACAAAATTTTTTAAAGAGTGAGAGAATGATGCAATATCAAATAACAGGAATATGGTTTTCATGGAATCCGTTCAAGATGGAGAGAAGAAAATTTTGCTTTGATTCAGCTCGGTTTGATGGAAAACAAGGTGATTCCTTGGTTGGATGATATAACCGGCCATACTTCTTCATATGAGTTAAATTTAATGTGTGGACCGTTCTGTTGGTGTGCTTCATGAACTTGAGTGATGTGGTCTTCAAGTGTCTCCTGTGAAGCTTCCTTTGAAATGATGGCGAGTTGTCAAGTTGGTTCGTTATTTCTTCAAGTGCTTGTTGGCTTATTAAACTGTCTATCGCTTGATTTATACTCTTCTTCTTGAAGTCTCTTTGTACCGGCTCTTATCCTTCGTGGAAACCTCATAGCGGGAATCACATCTGCAGGTTTGATGTCCGCATCACCTATTTTCATTCTTTTATTTTATAAAATTCTAAAACCAAAAAAAAAACTGATTTTTGATTTTGAAAACAAAACTTTTTAAAGAGTGAGAGAATGATGCAATATCAAATAACAGGAATATGATTTTCATGGAACCCCTTCAAGATGGAGAGAAGAAAATTTACTAAAATGGTTTACGTTGGTAAAAGAAGATTCTTTGACATCATTTGACGTACAAGGTGGTATTAAGGTGGTATTTCCTTATTCAAAATGTGTTCACACTTGGAGATTGGAGAATAAAGATGCCATTTATTATCTAATCAGGTATCAGTTGTTCAAAGAAGACCAAACAAACGAGATCTTCCATTATGAAGAATCAATCACATTTTTTCTCATAGTATTTTTCATGTAATTATTCATTAAATTGTAATAATTTTGATTCTTTTTCTATTATGGTTGTTTGACCTTATACAAATGTTAGAGGCTATAACAGATTTTTGGTTCATTGTATAAAAATATACAGATTTTTGGAATTAAAAGAAAATTCTCTCTAAAGCTTATACTTTATTTTGTTTATCAAAGTTAGATGAATTTATACTTAATAAACTTTTGAATTTATGTCTTTTGTATATGATTTCTTGAGATTAGATTTGTGAACCCATCATAATGGCTTTCACACTCTTGAGTGGCATTTTTCGATCTACCATCACTTTTATTCATTTGTTCAACAAGAGAGAGCGTTAAAGCTAACTTGTTTGACACCATCTCAGCTCAAGTCTTGTGGATTCAAGCCTTGTTCTATCATCAACCATCCACCAATTTGTAACAGAGAGCATGAAAGCCAGCTTAAAGATTCCATCTTCCGCCTGGTATAAGTCTCACCTCTGAGTCTTACATCACCCTTGTTTCAAATTAGCGCTGTTGCCGGAGATCGAACCTGGGTCACCCGCTTGACAGACGGGAATACTTACCACTATACTTGCCACAAGGACAAGCTTGCCACTCAGGCACCACAGGAATTGAGGTCGCCTACTCGCATGCTCTCTCTTCCTGATAATTTCCCCAACCTCTTCCCCCGGGGTATGACACAAGCATGTTCTTAAAACCCAGAAACTTCCGTGTATGCACAACGCAAAGACTGTACGGGCAAAAAGGGAGGTAACGCCCTCGGGAAACGCCCTACTCCGCACCAGCTACACTCGAGTAGCGCCTCCCCATTGCGTTAGTGCCCCACTAAACAAGAAGTAAAATTCCTCCATGGAGATGTCCACTAGTGGTCAAGCTATCAGTTCCTTCGGGGTGCCAATATCCTCCTATCTTGAGCAAGTGTCGTACTCCCCCGGATGCGCACCCTAATCAGGATAGGACCCAATCATCTAACTCCCATGGCCGATGGTGTACTCCTCCGGATGCGTAGCAAAGACGGGGTGAGTATCGTATTATATTTAGTTTGACGGTCTCACAGTTTGCTTCCCTCGGAAGTGTAATTCCTTCGGCCAATAATGTGCTCCCCTGGGACATATGAATAAGGTCAGAGTTGATATCTTTCTTTCGTTTGATCCTCCGACTATAACCGGACTCCTTCGCAATGCGTGGTAGGGTCGGAGTCGCTGCCATTTTCCTTTCTTCTCTGGAAGTCCGGACTCTCCAATCAGTACTGTATTCCATCGGAATATGCAGCATGGTTCGGGCGAGTCCCTATTCAAGAATCATCTTTAAGAACCTAGCTTCGCCCAGACTAGTACCGTATCCCTCGGGGTACGCGGCAAGATCATCGCATCGATGTCGCCTTTAATGGCAGACCTCTAGGGAATCGGATAACTTATGTTGATTGTGCAGGAAACCCAAAGGAAGTCGACTCCCCGACTCATTTCCCAATCATTCGAGAAGTCTGGGGCAACTGTTGGGACCGATTTTACCATCTCCAAGGATAATGTGACACGTGGACAGCGAACACCCTAGACACTGACATGGCTGAGCTAGCTCGGCCAACAACTCTCAAGTACTGTTCTCGGGCAGTTGGCGCGCTTTCCAGAATATGCATGCATCATTCCCTCCACCTGCTCTTCTAGCGCGCCGAATGGAGAGGACAGGACGGGGGGAAGCCAGTATAAAAGAATGAGATCCCCACAAGGGAAAGGGGGGTGGGAGGGCGAAGGGAGGAGACTGTTCTGGAGAGGGAACTCTTCTGGGAAACCCAATCTAAGGAAAATAACACCCTCAGGCCAGCTCGGAGGGCCGCCCACTGCCGAACAGCATGGTCGAAAGGGAACTGCCCCGTTCTCTCGAGACAACACCTATCAGGAAAAGTCCTTCCTTAACCCGGAACCACGCCTTTTATACTCGCTGAACCCCTTCTATTATATTATAGAACCCCCTCGAAACACTTGCAAACAGATAGATGTCTCGATCCGCGGACGAGATCTCTCACATGAACCCATAGAAACACCCTCCTGAGTACTTGTTTCCAGTAGGACGTTCATTGACTTGGGCATTGGTCTTCGCAGCCTTAATGCTTTTTGCTGGTTGGTTCCATTATCACAAAGCATCTCAAAAATTGGATTGGTTCCAAGATGTAGAATCTATGTTGAATCGGAGAACCTTCGGGAGGGAAACCCCCTTCCGGTCCCCCGAAGGTCCGATTTACCCTTTTTGGTAGTGTTTGCAGGCTCAGATCGATCTCTTCCCGCGCAGATGAGAGTAAGCCCAATAAAAACACCATTAGTATGGGTCTTATTGATTAATTATTAAACACCAATATTTAAAACATTTATGGTTATTTAAAATTTTCGACTACTATGTGTTTTCTATTATGAATTCATCATAAAATAACTATTTATGATATGTATTGTCTATTTTGTTTTACCTGTTTAAATTTTTTTTTTTAAAAAACTAATTTAAATAGTATATTGTATCTAATTTTTTCAAGTATTTAAAAAAATTGTTTTCTTTTTAAAGTTTATTACTGGTAAAAACTTGGGTTACTAATAGATAAATCACACAAATATATATGATTTAAAATATTTTTGATGATTTGCTTTTAGATTGTAACAATATATAATTTCTCAAATAAAATAAAAATTTAGAATTTATATATAAAGTTCTAAACAAAAATAAGCTCTTATATAGAAATATTTTATTTAACTTTGTAAAATGTTTTACTAAAATACTATATACTCACCATGTTTCATTCAATTAATGATCAAGGGTTTTTTTGTCTCAATTTATTTGATTTTCTCTTATATCTATACAAATTTTCAATTTATTTTAATTTATACTTAATTAAAAATATGTTAGTCAAAGAAGTTCAAAAGCCTTTTACCAATGGCTAACAATTTTTAAGTCAAAACATTATTTTAAATATGAATTAATTTTGTAATCTGTATACTGTTAGCTAGAACATCAATTAAAATGAGTTCATATATTTATACTTCTGTTTTGAAACAAAATCAACAAATAAAAGTCAATCAATCTTTCAGTACTAAATATCTTTGAGATACACGTGTTTTGGGTATACTAAAATCTAATTGAGATTGCATTTTATCATGTCAAGATATAGTTAGATCAAATTTTTGTAGCAAAAATATATTCGTCTTTGTAAATGCTATAAAATGACATAAAGTTTTTTCAAATCATATTTTTTCTATTTTCCTTTATAGTTTTTTCAGAGTTATTTACCTAGAATAACCTTATAAAATGGATATTGACTAGAATAACATCATTCTACAACTGACTAACTAAAATAACCTTACAAAGTTGCGCAAAGACATCAAAATCCAAATTTTAGATATAATAACAAAAATGCCATTTTGATTAAAATGATCAAAAATAATAAAATTGATAAAAGAAAATTCCATTTTGATAAAATTGATCAAAAATAAAAAAAATAATATTTTTTTAATTATAATGGAAAATTATTTAAAATTTTCGACTACTATGTGTTTTCTATTATGAATTCATCATAAAATAACTATTTATGATATGTATTGTCTATTTTGTTTTACCTATTTAATTTTTTTTTAAAAAAAAGAACTAATTTAGATAGTATATTGTATCTAATTTTTTCAAGTATTTAAAAAAATTGTTTTTTTAAAAAAAAATTATTACTGGTAAAAGCTTGGGTTACAAATAGATAAATCACACAAATATATATGATTTAAAATATTTTTGATGATTTGCTTTTAGATTGTAACAATATATAATTTCTCAAATAAAATAAAAATTTAGAATTTATATATAAAGTTCTAAACAAAAATAAGCTCTTATATAGAAATATTTTATTTAACTTTGTAAAATGTTTTACTAAAATACTATATACTCACCATGTTTCATTCAATTAATGATCAAGGGTTTTTTGTCTCAATTTATTTGATTTTCTCTTATATTTTTACAAATTTTCAATTTATTTTAATTTATACTTAATTAAAAAATATGTTAGTCAAAGAAGTTCAAAAGCCTTTTACCAATGACTAACAATTTTTAAGTGAAAACATTATTTTAAATATGAATTAATTTTGTTAATCTGTATACTGTTAGCTAGAACATCAATTACAATGAGTTCATATATTTATACTTCTGTTTTGAAATAAAATCAACAAATAAAAGTCAATCAATCTTTCAGTACTAAATATCTTTGAGATACACGAGTTTTGGGTATACTAAAATCTAATTGAGATTGCATTTTATCATGTCAATATATAGTTAGATCAAATTTTTGTAGCAAAAATATATTCGTCTTTGTAAATGCTATAAAATGACATAAAGTTTTTCAAATCATATTTTTTCTATTTGCCTTTATAGTTTTTTCAGAGTTATTTACCTAGAATAACCTTATAAAATGGATATTGACTAGAATAACATCCTTCTACAACTGACTAACTAAAATAACCTTACAAAGTTGCGCAAAGACATCAAAATCCAAATTTTGGATATAATAACGAAAATGCCATTTTGATTAAAAATGATCAAAAATAATAAAATTGATAAAAAGAAAATGCCATTTTGATAAAATTGATCAAAAAGAAAAAATAATTTTTTTTTAATTATAATGGAAAAAAAAAATATATATATATATATATATTAAATCTAATTTTTTTCTCTCTTATTTCTTTTCCTTCTCTTTTATCTCTCTCTCTCTCTCTCTCTCTCTCTCTCTTTGTCTTCTTCTCTCCAGCCAGATCTGGTTTTTCCGACCAGATCTGGTTTTTCCCATCATCTTTTTTATTTCTCTCTTCTTTCTCTTCCTCTCTCTCCTTTCCATTCTCTCTTCCGTCAAATCTGTTTTTTTACTCACTTGTTTTCTTTCTCTTCTCTTTCTATATTTTTTTTTTCTTCTCTCCGGCCAGATCTGCAGCGGTTGATCAATGGCCGATAGGGCTTGTCTCCGGATCGACTTTTTCATCTTCTCTTATGTTTGTTTGCTTTTTCTCTGGCGGAATTCCCTATGGAGGCTTCAAAAAGTATGTGAATCTCTTCTCCGAGATAGTGTTTTCAGATGGGTGAATGGTCCTCGCATTCTCTGGTGGCCGATCTTCTCAGAGATTAATGTAGCGGCGGCTTGCAACAGTTTTTCTACCTAGGGTTTTTGTTTTCCCGTTTTAATAGGTTTTGGATCATTAAAATTCCGGTTTCCCTTGATGGTAGATTTGATGTATAAATTTTATTAGTAGTTAAGTGTTATGGTAGATTTAATTATGGTATGAGATATATTTCATTATGGTGGTAGATTTTTAATATATGTAACTTATTTGGTATAATAGATTTGATAATGATGGTAGATTTGTTTGATATACCGATTTGGCTTCTATATATCATAGAGCCCGATGTAACTTCCAGTAATCGACATATACAAAGGGAGAAGACATTAATAAATATAAATCTACCAGCACGGTATGCATAAATCTTCCACTAAATCATGTATAAATCTACCACGAACATACATAAATCTAACAGCAAATCTACCAAATCAGAACATATCCTTACATTGAGTCCAAATCGTTATGTCAAAACATATGAGACATGGTTTGGCAGTATAATGGATTTAACACCACCTACAAACGTGAACCAAGAAGTTTTGCTGCCAAATGTTTTCAGCGTAGAAGATTTTCTAAGATTTGAGTTCTAATATCGTGTACTTTCTACTGTGTAATATGAATCGATACTTCAATCTCGATGTACTTCGTTCAGTGAACATCTCTAAGTACTTTCTATATGTACTTTCTTTAACTTGTGTGTCCACTAAGATCATCAAATTTTCCAATGCAATGAACGAGTGTTTAACAGTCGAAATACAGGTTTCTCAAACCAAGATGGGAATGCAGAGTGCTACTACAGATCTGTTGCCTAATGTTTTCAAAGTAGAAGAATTTCCAAGTTGCAGGTTCAAACACCCACTAATGTGTTGCCACGAGTGCTACCTTTTTCTTCAGTACCAACTGCTTAGATTTCAGTTTTAATAGCGTCTATTTTCTACTGTGGATCGCTTTATCTATCTCTATGCACTTCGTTCGTTGAACATCTCTAAGTACTTTCTTTCTTTAAGAACTGCTTCTCTATGTACTTTCTATAAATTTTGAAATGTAATGAACGTGTCTCCAACAGTCGCTATAGAGGTTGAATCTCTTCACTGCAATATTCGCATTCTTATAACGTCCAAAATCAACATCCCACTGATCAACATTTGATTTCAACGCTCTTCACCATGAAAAGTCTACCACTACGCAATCACGATATGTGAAAAGGTCAACTATCTACCAGCACATAATAAGTCTACCACTACGTAACACGATAAATCTACCACTGATGTTATTCTGGTAATTATGGAAAATATAACTCTACCACTACGAAAATGAAGTAAATCTACCACAACAGCAAAATAACTCTACCAGGATTCGTTTGCACTAAAAACTCTACCAAACAAAATAACTCTACCACCAAGTAAATACAGATTTAAGAGTAACAAAAATCTACCACCACAAATACTAAGTCTACCAAATGAAAATAAATCTACCAAGTCCAAAAGAAAATCTACCGCCATTCAAAGTCAATGAACGTAAAAAGTCAACTTATCACCCTCTGGTAGGGTCGAAAACAAAAAATCTTCCACAACATATTTTTAAGTCTACCAAGTTCTCCAACAAATCTACCGTTCTAGAAACAACTCTACTGTTCCCAAAAAGTCTACTGCATCATAAGCACTTCATCGTCAACAACAAGTCTACCAAACGAAACAAATCTACCAGAGAAAAACAAATCTACCAGCCGTTGACCAAACGAAACAAGTCTACCGTCAAACAACTCGCTGACGTGGCAAAGGAAAAGTAACGGCACAATCGTAAATACCGTTTTTGTTATCAAAGACTCGAAAGGCATAATTAGTACGCTAGATTAGTTTAGTAATTAAAAAAAAATTTAGCTATTCTAGCGAATACCCCTATTTAAAAGAGTATTATAGTAATCCTCCCTTTTTCTAATAAAAATATGTATATGTCTAATTTTAAAAATATTTTTTCTGATAAAATACTTATAATTTAATATACCAAAAAGTCATCTAAAAGTGTAAAAAAATAATCAAATTCTATTTAATAAAGATAATATTTACATGAAAATATATAATAATACTTTAATTCTTCTGATAAAAAAAATAACTTTTGTCATCATCTTTAGCTCAATTCTTATTATGTATTAGTTGTTTCAAACCATATCTAAATATTATTGCTTTCAAATATTTTTAATTTTTATAAATAATAGGTATAATATATTTTTTTTAATAATTATTCTTTGTAATAACTTATACCAAATAATGATGATCAAATTATTATAATATAATATATAAAATATTCTTTAAACACAACTTTATTTATATAATATGTAAAATAATATTTTATTATTAATTTTAGTAATAGATGATGATGCGTACTAATAGAACTGAATTTTTTAAATCCTATATGGACATCGTTAAAAGTTTATAACATCAACTTTTATTAGTACTAGGCTTTTAACTCGCGGTACGCGCGAGTCTGTATTAATAATTTGGTTTAATTTTTTGGTTAATATCTTTTAAATTATCAAAACTATAATATATTTGTAGAAATTTTATTTTATGTAAAAGAAAAATAAAGCATAATATGTAGTATTTCCTATTATTGTTTATAAAATTATAAATCTTATTAAGTAAAATCATAATAAAGACACCTAACAAATTATCCAACTTTGATGTGCATATGTTTGATTTAGAAAATGATTTCCTCACTAAATTTTTGGTGTTTTATTTTGTATCCTTAGGATTTCTATGGTTCTTTTTTTAAAAAGGTTTATATGTTTAAATATTTAGTTTCTTTACTAAATGTCTCACTAATATTGTGTACATATATATATATATATAATATGATATATATTGATTCAGATTTACTTTTTTAGTAAGCTACACTAATCGTGTAAAGCTGCTTTTTGCTTCTCCACCAGATCTTCTACGAATTTTTGTTTATATCTCTATTCAGTTTATAAGATATGTTTTATTTGCAGTCAACTATTTGCTAATATTTGTTTTTAAACATGTAAGATGATGTTGAGACTTCACATTATCACTGATTTTTTATCTTTTGTGTGTTTATTCATGTTTTGATTTGAATATTTTATCATCATATATTCCCATTTGAATTTGATTCATAACTTTGTCATATTATATTATTTAAATAAAATGTTAGGGGATGTTGCTCATGTGTTGTTCATGTTGACTAAGTTATAAGCAGTAAATATGTATACAAATCAGACTTTATTACTTATTATATTTTTAATGTAAAGTTACTTGTGTAGTATTTTACTTTGTTAATTTTTCAACCAGACGCAACCAAGGTATTAATCATTGTAAATTTAAATAATATATTTGATTTAGAAACTTGTATAACCTATTAAAACTTTATATGGTTATCCATAGTCAACACTAATATTTTAGAAATCATGAATGTTTTTGGAACTATATTTCAAACTAATTTTCTTCTTAGATCTTGTTTTTTGTTATTTTAGATATCTTCAATGGTAATTTTATATTTTTTTTAATTATCTAATTTTTCTGCAGGTTTGATATACTTAAAACATATCTATTTTTAATTAATCTCTTTTTTTATTGATTTTTCAAATAGGTAGCATATATATTAATCTAATATCTTTTAAATAAATTCTTTTTATTTGTTAATTTTATATTTTAAATTAATTGAAATGCTATTTTGACATGCTATAACTGGTTATTCTAAATTTTAAGTGAACTTCTCTCAAAAGCTTATACCATCATTTGCTTTTATTAGTTAATATTTATATGGTAGTTAGCATAAATTTTAAGCTAATTTTACATTATACAACTTTTTCTTTTTATAATTTACCTCTCTTGATATTGATTTTTATTTTATTTTAACACATCATTGTTTTTAAAATATTGATATTAGACATAATTTTTTTGTTAGTTAAATATTTTTATATAAATTTTTTTAAGTACTTAGTCAGATATCAAGTCAATATATTTTTAAGTGTTTTTCTAAAAAATAATATTTTGTAAAACTTAACTTTTTTTAGGTTTTTAGTTAATTAATTTCTTAATATTGATTTCTTAAATAATTAGCTTAAATATTTATATTATTTTTGTTAATTAAGTTTTTTAGTATTATTTAAGTTTTTTTATTCTCTTACTTATTCTGTTTATATTGATTTTGTTAAAAAAATAACATACATATTAAGTTAATATCCTTTTTTTGTTAATTTAACTTTCTCGGTATGGACTTTTATTTTAATTGTATTGACATGTTGTAAGAAATAATTTATGTTTTTTTTTTTGTTAGTTAAACATTTTTTTATATTGCTTTCTTCAGTAATTAGCATAAAGTATCATTTTTGGTTTGTTAAGATGTTTGTATTAATTTTTTAAATATTTCTCCAAAAATTATAAGTTTTAGATGACCTTCTTTTTTTATAATTTAATATAAATGTTTGTTTGGTAATATTGATATTTTTAAATAACAATTTTATATGTTTATATGAAAATTTAAATCTTAATATTTTTTCTAAATAAATTACTCATTTAAAATATATATGCTAATTTTTTTTTTAATTTAACTTTTTTGTTATTGATTTACAGATTTGTTTTTGCTAGTTTAGTTTTTGTGACAATGAGTTTCTATTTTATTTTCACAATAGATTTAGCCTTTTGACATAAATTTATTTTATTTAGTTATAAAAAATTATCTTAATGTTCCATTCTATTGTGTTAATTTTATATTTTTGTATGTTTTAATTTATTTAAATTATTAATAATATTTTTTAGTTTTTATATTTAATGAAAAACTCTGATATAGACTAATCAGATTGAGTATATATGTCATATGTGTACGCTCTCATTGGCCTAAGACATCAACACAGACCACAACTAATATATTTTAAGTTAGCAATTCAGATTTTAATTGTTTGTCGTGATTAAAATTTTAAAATAATTTAATTATGATTTTAAATACAGTTTTTAATAATTTTGTTTAATATATTTGATTTTTCTTTCTTAATCTATTTATATGTTAATTTACCTTTTTATTATTAATAGAAAAATAAGATCTATTTTCAAAACTCTCTTTTATTAATAAATAATTTAAATTTTAGAAACTTTCCTAATAATAACAAAAAAAATTAATTAAAATTTAGAAATTTTCCTTATAACAATTAAAATGAATTAATTAATTTTAATATACAATATATAATTAACTAAAAATAATGATGTTGTGTACCAATTATAATTGTATCTTTAAATCCTATGTGGACACCCTTATAGGTATTTAGCATCAACTTTTATTAGTAATAGACTAGGTATATAACTCGCGCTATGCGCGAGTCTTTATTAATATTTTGGTTTATTTTTTTTAGCTACTATATTTAAAATTATTAAAAATTATATATATTTATAGAAAATTTTCATTTATATAAGAGAATTTAATATATATAATGTGTAATTTATCCTATTTTTATTTATAAATTTTAATAAAACTATTAGGTAAATTAATAATAATGACACCTATTAAATTATCCAACTTTGGCGTACATATACATTTGACTTAGAGAAATATAATCTTGCTAAGATTTTGGTATTATTTTCTGTTTTTCATAGAATTTCTATAGTTCTTTTTTTCTTGAAGGTTTATATGTTCAAATATTTAGTTTTTTATTGAAAGTCTTATTGATGTTGTGTACCACTGTATATATAATCCATGATTCATGTTGATTCACATTTAATTTTGTTAGGAAGCTGTAATGATTAGGCAAAACCATTTTTCCTTCTCTATCATGTCTTCCAAGAGTTTTATGTTATATTTTTATTGAGTTTTCATTGTTTTAATTGTTAAAGCGAGTTGTTGTAGATTTTTTTTTTAATTGAAAATTGATAATTGTTACTTTTTTTATATACATGTACTGTTAATTGTTAATTTTTTATTTAACTATTAAATTTTTAAACTATATTAATATTTTTTGATTTAATAAATATGTTGATTTGGATCAATCATATTGAATTTACTTTTTTGTTGGACATAATTTGTTAAATTAACTTTTAATGTTTTAATTATACTTAATAATTTTTGGTTTGATTTAAAAGCTGATGTGGACCAATTAAATCAAGTTTTTCCGTTCTAATCATATTTAATATTTTTTTATTTAATGAATATGCTGATGTGGAGCAATTAGATCGAGTTTTTTAATCCCATGTGGACGCCCTCAATGCACTATGCCATCAACTTTTATATATTATATGATTCCTATTTAATTTCAAAGGATACTATATTTGATTTTTTTAATATAATTTTCTTTTCTATTTGTTACTTAAGCTTTTCTTTTCCCATCTATAAAACGAAATTAAGTTTTTTTTTTTTCTTGTCAATTAAATTAGAAATTAAAATTTTCCTAATCTACATTATAAGTTTGGGCTTTTATGATATTGATTGATTTTTTTGTTAGTTTATCTCTTTTGAAAACAAATTTCCATTATATTTTGAAGGATACTATATTTTTTTGGTTTTTTAACATAATTTTCTTTTTTATTTGAAAAGTACACATTATATATATTAAAGGTATATAACTCGCTAATTTCCTAGGTAACATTTTTACCTAATAATTATATAATATAATATAATATAATATTTTACTAATATAATTTTTTTATATTTTAAATATAATATAATATTAATATAAACCTAGGTATATAATACTTAACTAATTTACACATAATATTTTTACAACTCGATAATTTTTTAGGTATATAACTCTCTTTACGCGCAAGTCTGTATTAATATTTTGGTTTATTTCTTTTGCTACGATCTTTAAAATTATTAAAAACTATATATATTTACAGAAATTTCATTTATATAAGAGAAATTAATATATAATATGTAATTTATCCTATTTTTATTTATAAATTTTAAAAAACTATTAGGTAAAATAATAACAATGACACCTATCGAATTATCTAACTTTGACGTACATATACATTTGATTTAGAAAAATATAATCTTGCGAAGATTTTGATATTATTTTCTGTTTTCCATAGAATTTCTATAGTTCTGTTTTTCTTGAAGGTCTATATGTTCAAATATTTAGTCTTTTATTGAAAGTTTTATTGATGTTGTGTACTACTGCATATATAATTCATGATTCATATTGATTCGTATTTAATTATGTTAGGAAACTGTAATGATCATGCAAAACTATTTTTTCTTTCTCCATCATGTCTTCTAGGAGTTTTATGTTATATTTTTATTCAGTTTTTATTATTTTAATTGTTAAATCGAGTTGTTGTAGGTTTTTTTAAAAATTGATAATGGTTACTTTTTAAAAAAACATGTATTGTTAATTGTTAATTTTTTTTATTTAACTTTTAAAATTTTAAACCATATTAACATTTTCTGATTTTATAATTATGTTGATTTGGATCAGTAAGATTGAATTTACTTTTATTGTTGGACATAGTTTGTTAAATTAACTTTTAATGTTTTAATTATACTTAATAATTTTTGGTTTGATATAAAAGTTGATGTGGACCAATTAAATCAACTTTTTCCGTCGTAATCATACTTAACATTTTGTTATTTAATGAATATGCTGATGTGGACCAATCAGATTGAGTTTCTTAATCTCATGTGGACGCCCTCAATGCACAATGCCATCAACTTTTATATATTACTAGGTTTTTAACTCGCGCTACGCGCGAGTCTGTATTAATAATTTAGTTTAATTTTTTTGGCTAATATCTTTTAAATTATCTAAACAATAATATACTTATAGAAATTTTCTTTTCTATAAAAAAATTAAAACATAATATGTAGTATTTCCAATTTTTGTTTATAAAATTATAAATCTCATTAAGTATAATCATAGTAATGACACCTAACGAATTATCCAACTTTGATGTGCATATGTTTGATTTAGAAAATGATTTCTTTACTAAAAATGATTTCATTTTATATTTAATGAAAAATGTTCATATGGACCAATCAAATTGAGTTTTTATGTCTTATGTGGACGCTCTCATTGGCATAACACATCAACATAGACACAACTAATATATTTTAAGTTATCAGTTCAAATTTTAATTGTTTATCATAATTTAAAATTTGAAATAGTTAATTTATGGTCTTATATACAGGTTTTAACTATTTTGTTCAATATATATATGAATTTTCTTTAATAATCTATTTATATGTTAATTTATTTTTATTTTTAATAGAAAAAAATGATCAACTTTTAAATCTCTTTCTTATTAATAAGTAACTTAAAATTTAGAAATTTTCCTAATAACAACAAAAACAAAATTAATTAAAATTTAAAAATTTTCCGTATTAGAAAAACAAAATTAATTAATTTTAATATATAATATATAATTTATTATATATGATGATGATGTGTACCAATAGAATCTTTAAATCCTATGTGGACACCCTTAGAGGCATTTAGCATCAAATTTTATTAGTAATAGACTAGGCTTTTAAATTTTTGGCAAATATCTTTTAAATTATCAAAACTATAATATATTTGTAGAAATTGTCTTTTATATAAAAAGATTAAAACATAATATGTAGTATTTCCTATTTTAGTTTATATAATTATAAATCTTATTAAGTAAAATCATAGTAATGACACCTAATGAATTATCCAACTTCGATGTGCATATGTTTGATTTAGAAAATGATTTCCTTACTAATTTTTTGGTGTTTTGTTTTGTATCCTTAGGACTTCTATGTTTCTTTTTTTATAAAAGATTTATATGTTTAAATATTTAGTTTCTTTACTAAATATCTCACTAGTGTTGTGTACATATACATATATAATATATGATATATGTTAATTCAGATTTACTTTTGTTATATGATATATGTTAATTCAGATTTATATTTGTTAGTAAGCTATACTAATCGTGTAAAGCTGCTTTTTGCTTCTCCACTAGATCTTCTACGAATTTTAGGTTATATCTCTATTCAGTTTATAAAATTTGTTTTATTTGCAGTCAACTATTTGCTAATATTTGTTTTTAAACATGTAAGATGATGTTGAGACTTCACATTATCCCTGTTTTTTTATATTTTGTATGTTTATTCATGTTTTGATTTGAATATTTTTTCTTCATATATTTCCATTTGAATTTCATTCATAACTTTGTCATATTATATTATTTAAATAAAATTTTAGAGGATGTTGCTCATGTGTTGTTCATGTTGACTAAGTTATAAACAGTAAATATGTATACAAATCATATTTTATTACTTATTATATTTTGAATGTAAAGTTACTTGTGTAGTATTTTACTTTGTTAATTTTTCAACCAGACGCAACCAAGATATTAATCTTTGTAAATTTAAATAACACGTTTGATTTAGAAACTTGTATAACCTATTAAAACTTTATATAGTTATTCATAGTCTACACCAATATTTTAGAAATCATGAATGTTTTTGGAACTACATTTCAAACTAATTTTCTTCTTATATCTTTTTTTTGTTATTTTAAATATCTTCAATGATAATTTTATATTTTATTTTAATTACCTGATTTTCTGCGGGTATGATATACTTAAAACATATATATTTATAATTAGTCTCTTTTGTTATTGATTTTTCAAATAGATAGCATATATATTAATCTAATATCTTTTACATAAATGCTTTTTCTTTGTTAAATTTACTTTTAAAATTAATTAAAATTCTATTTTCATATGCTATAACTGGTATTTTAAATTTTAAGTGAACTTCTCTCAAAAACTTATACCATCATTTGCTTTTTTTTAGTTAATATTTGTTTGGTAGTTAGCCTAAATATCAAGCTAATTTTACTTTATACAACTTTTTCCTTTGATAATTTACCTCTCTTGATATTGATTTTTATTTTATTTTAACATACCATTGTTTTTAAAATATTGATATTTTGAAGACATAATTTTTTTTAGTTAACTATTTTTATATAATTTTTTAAGTAGTTAGTCAGATATCAAGTCAATATATTTTTAAGTGTTTTAAAAAAAAAGATATTTTGTAAAACTTAATTTTCGTTTTAGTTTTTTAGTTAATTAATTTCTTAATATTTATTTCTTAAATAATTAGCTTAAATATTTATATTATTTTTGTTAGTTAAGTTTTTTTAGTATTATTTAAGTTTTTTTATTCTCTTACTTATTCTGTTTATATTGATTTTGTTAAATAAATAACATAGATATAAAATTAATATCCTCTTGTTTTGTTAGTTTAACTTTTTCGATATGGACTTTCATTTTAATTGTATTGACATGTTGTAAGAAATAATTTAGTTTTTGGTTTTTGTTAGTCAAACATTTTTTTATATTGCTTTCTTCTGTAATTAGCAGAAAATATCATTTTTGGTTTGTTAAGATTTTGTGTTAAGTTTTTAAATATTTTCCCAAAAATTATAAGTTTTAGATGACTTTCTTTTTTGATAATTTAAGTTGAATGTTTTCTGGTAGTATTGATATTTTTAAATAACAATTTTATATATTTATATAAAAATTTAATCTTAATATTTTTTTCTAAATAAATTTCTCATTTAAAATATATATGCTAAATATGTTTTTTTTAATTTAAATTTTTCATTATTAATTTAGATATTTTTTTGTTAGTTTAGTTTTTGTGACAATGAGTTTCCATTTTATTTTCGCAATAGATTTAGGCTTTTGACATAAATTTATTTTATTTAGTTAAAAAATTATCTTAATTTTCCATTCTATTGTGATAATTTTATAATTTTATATGTTTTAATTTATTTAAATTATTAATAATATTTTTTAATGAAAAACGTTAATATAGACTAATCAGATTGGTTATATATGTCATATGTGGACACTCTCATTGGCCTAAAACATCAACACGGACCAAAACTAATATATTTTAAGGTAGCAGTTCAGATTTTAATTGTTTGTCGTGATTAAAATTTTAAAATAATTTAAGTATGGTTTTAATTATAGTTTTTAATAATTTTGTTCAATATATTATTTTTTGTTCATAATCTATTTATATGTTTATTTACATTTTTATTATTAATTAAAAAATAAGATCTATTTTCAAAACTATTTTTACTTAAAATTTAGAAACTTTCCTAATAACAACAAAAACGAAATTAATTAAAATTTAGAAATTTTCCTTATAACAATTAAAACGAATTAATTAATTTTAACATACAATATATAATTAACTAAAAATAATGAATCATAAATGTTATTAAGTAAAATCATAGTAATAACATCTAACAAATTATCCAACTTCGACGTGCATACGTTTGATTTAGAGAATAATTTTCTTACTACTTTTTTGGTGTTTTGTTTTATGTCCTTAGGATATCTATAGTTCTTCTTTTTAAGGTTTATATGTTCAAATATTTAGTTTTTGATTAAATGTCTCACTGATGTTGTGTATCTATGTATATATAATATATGATTCATGTTGATTTGGATTTACTTTTGTTAGGATGCTACAATAATCATGTAAAGCTGCTTGTTGCTTCTCTACAAGATTTTCTATGAATTTTAGGTTATATCTCTATTCAGTTTATAAGATCCGTTTTATTTACAATCAACTATTTGATAATTTTTTTTTTAAAACATGTAAGATGGTGTGAAGTCTTCATATTATCACTGTTTTCATATTTTGTGTGGTTTATTCATGTTTTGATTCGAATAGTTTATCTAGATATATTTTAATTTGAATTTGATCATAACTTTGTCATAATTTAGCCCTGTTCTTCTGCTCGTCGCTGTGTCTGCGTCTGCGACAGAATAAAACGATGGTTATTGTAGCAATCAACAAACTAAACGACTTCGTCGGAGGCGCTGATGGAGAGAAAAGTAACCGCAGCAGTGGTCGCGTCAACTTAAAACTACCGCCTGAAAAATTAAGCGTTTCACAAACAACACCGGCGGCCATCTTTAACAACAGCAGCGTTCATTTTCAGCGGCAATTTTTCTCTCTGTTGCCGCAGTCACTTGCTTTGTTTTTCTTGCAGTCACTTGCCGCAGCGATTAATAAACGAACAGGACCTTTTTTATTTAAAGGAAATTTTAGAAGATGTTACTCATATGCTGTTCATATTGGCTAAGTTATAAGTAGTAACTATGTATAAATTAGTTCTTATATTTCGAATGTAAGCTTACTTGTGTACAGTATTTTTTGTTAGTTTTTAAACCATATGCAGCCAATGTATTAGTCATTGTAAATTTAAATAAGATGTTTGCTTCAGAAACTTGTATAATCTACTGTAACTTTATATGGTTATTAATATTCAATACCAATAGTTTATAATCATAAATTTTCTAGAACTAAATTTTAAACTAATTTTCTTCGTAGATTTTATTTTTTGTTATTTTACATATCTTTCGATGGTAATTTTATATTTTATTTTAATTTATCTAGTTTTGGGCATGTTTGTTATATTTTAAAGATATATATTTTATAATTAATTTCTTTTGTTATTAATTTCTAAATAGGTGACATATATCAATTTAATCTCTTTTACATAAATATTTTTTCTTTGTTAAATTTATTTTTCACATTAATTTTTATTTTAATTATAATGCTATTTTGACATGCTATAACTGGGTATTCTAAATTTTATGTGGATTTCTCTGAAAAGCTTATACCATCATTTGTTTTTTTAGTTAATTTATTTATGTTAATTTTCAAAAATATTAGCCCAAATATCAAGCTAGGTTTTCTTTATACAAATTTTTCCTTTGATAATTTATTTCTCTTGATATTGATTTCTATTTTATTTTAACACATATTTTTTTTAAAAATATTGATATTTTTGAAGGCATAACTTTATTTTTTGTTTTTTTGTTAGTTAAATATTTTTATATTGATTTCTTAAGTAGTTAATCAGATATCAAGTCAATTTCTTTTTAGGTGATTTTTTAAAATTTAATATTTTGTAAAACTTAATTTTTATTTTGTATTTTTTTGTTAATTAGTTTCTTAATATTGATTTCTTAAATCATTGGCTTAAATATTTAACTTCTTTTTGTTAGTAAAGTTTTTTAGTATTGCTTAAGTTTTTTTATTTTCTTACTTATTTTTTTTATATTGATTTTGTTAAATAAAAAATAGCATAGATATCAAGTTAATATCTTCTTTTTTTCATTAATTTAAGTTTTTCAACATGAATTTTCATTTTAATTGTATTGACATGTTGTGAAAATTAATTTATGTTTGGTTTTTTTGTTAGTTAAAAAAACATTATCATAATCTTCCATTCTATTGTGATAATTTTATAATTTTATATGTTTTAATTTATTTAAATTATTAATAATATTTTTTATGTTTAATGAAAAATGTTAATATAGACTAATCAGATTGGTTATATATGTCATATGTGGACACTCTCATTGGCCTAAAACATCAACACGGACCAAAACTAATATATTTTAAGGTAGCAGTTCAGATTTTAATTGTTTGTCGTGATTAAAATTTTAAAATAATTTAAGTATGGTTTTAATTATAGTTTTTAATAATTTTGTTCAATATATTATTTTTTGTTCATAATCTATTTATATGTTTATTTACATTTTTATTATTAATTAAAAAATAAGATCTATTTTCAAAACTATTTTTACTTAAAATTTAGAAACTTTCCTAATAACAACAAAAACGAAATTAATTAAAATTTAGAAATTTTCCTTATAACAATTAAAACGAATTAATTAATTTTAACATACAATATATAATTAACTAAAAATAATGAATCATAAATGTTATTAAGTAAAATCATAGTAATAACATCTAACAAATTATCCAACTTCGACGTGCATACGTTTGATTTAGAGAATAATTTTCTTACTACTTTTTTGGTGTTTTGTTTTATGTCCTTAGGATATCTATAGTTCTTCTTTTTAAGGTTTATATGTTCAAATATTTAGTTTTTGATTAAATGTCTCACTGATGTTGTGTATCTATGTATATATAATATATGATTCATGTTGATTTGGATTTACTTTTGTTAGGATGCTACAATAATCATGTAAAGCTGCTTGTTGCTTCTCTACAAGATTTTCTATGAATTTTAGGTTATATCTCTATTCAGTTTATAAGATCCGTTTTATTTACAATCAACTATTTGATAATTTTTTTTTAAAACATGTAAGATGGTGTGAAGTCTTCATATTATCACTGTTTTCATATTTTGTGTGGTTTATTCATGTTTTGATTCGAATAGTTTATCTAGATATATTTTAATTTGAATTTGATCATAACTTTGTCATAATTTAGCCCTGTTCTTCTGCTCGTCGCTGTGTCTGCGTCTGCGACAGAATAAAACGATGGTTATTGTAGCAATCAACAAACTAAACGACTTCGTCGGAGGCGCTGATGGAGAGAAAAGTAACCGCAGCAGTGGTCGCGTCAACTTAAAACTACCGCCTGAAAAATTAAGCGTTTCACAAACAACACCGGCGGCCATCTTTAACAACAGCAGCGTTCATTTTCAGCGGCAATTTTTCTCTCTGTTGCCGCAGTCACTTGCTTTGTTTTTCTTGCAGTCACTTGCCGCAGCGATTAATAAACGAACAGGACCTTTTTTATTTAAAGGAAATTTTAGAAGATGTTACTCATATGCTGTTCATATTGGCTAAGTTATAAGTAGTAACTATGTATAAATTAGTTCTTATATTTCGAATGTAAGCTTACTTGTGTACAGTATTTTTTGTTAGTTTTTTTAAACCATATGCAGCCAATGTATTAGTCATTGTAAATTTAAATAAGATGTTTGCTTCAGAAACTTGTATAATCTACTGTAACTTTATATGGTTATTAATATTCAATACCAATAGTTTATAATCATAAATTTTCTAGAACTAAATTTTAAACTAATTTTCTTCGTAGATTTTATTTTTTGTTATTTTACATATCTTTCGATGGTAATTTTATATTTTATTTTAATTTATCTAGTTTTGGGCATGTTTGTTATATTTTAAAGATATATATTTTATAATTAATTTCTTTTGTTATTAATTTCTAAATAGGTGACATATATCAATTTAATCTCTTTTACATAAATATTTTTTCTTTGTTAAATTTATTTTTCACATTAATTTTTATTTTAATTATAATGCTATTTTGACATGCTATAACTGGGTATTCTAAATTTTATGTGGATTTCTCTGAAAAGCTTATACCATCATTTGTTTTTTTAGTTAATTTATTTATGTTAATTTTCAAAAATATTAGCCCAAATATCAAGCTAGGTTTTCTTTATACAAATTTTTCCTTTGATAATTTATTTCTCTTGATATTGATTTCTATTTTATTTTAACACATATTTTTTTTAAAAATATTGATATTTTTGAAGGCATAACTTTATTTTTTGTTTTTTTGTTAGTTAAATATTTTTATATTGATTTCTTAAGTAGTTAATCAGATATCAAGTCAATTTCTTTTTAGGTGATTTTTTAAAATTTAATATTTTGTAAAACTTAATTTTTATTTTGTATTTTTTTGTTAATTAGTTTCTTAATATTGATTTCTTAAATCATTGGCTTAAATATTTAACTTCTTTTTGTTAGTAAAGTTTTTTAGTATTGCTTAAGTTTTTTTATTTTCTTACTTATTTTTTTTATATTGATTTTGTTAAATAAAAAATAGCATAGATATCAAGTTAATATCTTCTTTTTTTCATTAATTTAAGTTTTTCAATATGAATTTTCATTTTAATTGTATTGACATGTTGTGAAAATTAATTTATGTTTGGTTTTTTTGTTAGTTAAAAAAACATTATCATAATCTTCCATTCTATTGTGATAATTTTATATTTTTGTATGTTTTAATTTTTTTAAATTATTAATAATATATTTTATTTTTCTTTGTTTAATGAAAAATACTGATATAGACTAATAAGATTAAGTATATATGTCATATGTTGACGCTCTCATTGGCCTAAAACATCAACACATATCACAACTAATATATTTTAAGTTAGCAGTTCGGATTTTAATTGTTTGTCGTGATTAATATTTAAAAATAATTTAGTTATGGTTTTAAATACAGTTTTTAATAATTTTGTTCAATATATATGAATTTTTTTTCATAATCTATTTATATGTTAATTTACTTTTTTTATTGTTAATAGAAAAATAAGATCTATTTTTATTTTTATTAATAACTAACTTAAAATTTAGAAACTTTCCTAATAACAACAAAAACAAAATTAATCAAAATTTAGAAATTTTTTTTATAATAATTAAAATGAATTAATTAATTCTAAGATATAATATATAATTAACTAAAAATAATGATGATGTGTACCAATAAAATTGAATCTTTAAATCCTATGTGGACACCCTTAGAAGCATTTAGCATCAACTTGTATTAGTAATAGATATGATGTGGACTCAATGCACTATGCCATCAACTTTTATATGTTATATGATTAAATTAATAATATAAAATCTAACATATATTAAACATGAAGCATTAGTGGCTTATGTGTCATTATCTCAGAATTTTAAATTTTCTAAATTTTAATATTGGTTAAAAACTTAAATAATTTATTTTTGCAACCAAACACAATCTTGCTTGCAACCAAACAAAAACTTCTCTAATTATTTATTTTTAATTGCATTTAATCTTTTAAAAATCTAAAATTAATATATTTAGGTTTTTTGTATGTAGTTTAAACAATTCAATTTAAATAAATATGACAGAAGATTTATGTGAATTGTTTTTTTTTTAAAAAGCAGCTAACATATATTAAACATGAAGCATTAGCTTAGATGTCATTATCTCTTTATTGATTTATTTTTGTGTGCTATCCTTATTACCAAATACTTTATTTAAAATTACTTAAATTAAATCGAATTTAAATCGAACAAATCACAAATAATTTGATAATTTTATTGGTTTAGTAAATTAAATTAGTTACCAGTTTTATTAATGAAAATAAAATTTATTTCCATGTTTTAGATCTACGAGTATTTATTATTTTGCAACATCTTTGATTCACATATTATAAAAGCGAAAAAAATATTATTTTTCAAAACCTCAGACAAAAATAAATGTAAATCTCGTTTTGTATAAGTTTAAGTTAAAAACAAAAATATCTAAATTTTTTCAAATCTCGACTGAACATTTTTAGATACCCAAATATTTTTCAAAACTTAATAAATTATAGAATATCTCTTAAATATTTTTACAAACATTACCCTGTACAAACGTGCGGACAATAACCTAGTATTTTATAATACCAATCGCTAATTAGTTATTTTTAATTTGAGTAATTTCCCTTTTCGTCGAACTCTTTTATTCTGTTTAGGGCTTTAAGCCCATTGAGACTTTTTTTTCGTTCCGTTTTTGCATTTTTATGTTAGCGACTTTTGTTTACTTTTTTTTTTTGTAACAAGGCCACTATTTGTTTACTTCGGCTGGGTTTTTTTTTCTCTCATTTTCCAAGCGTTTCTCAATTCCAAAAGAATAACGATGTGGTTGGAGATCATCTGTGGTCTCGTCATCTACAAACTCGTCCGTCGTTTCTTCTCCGACGACGAATTTTCCGACGTAGAAACCTCCGATTCCACTGCTCTCTTCTCCGTTGCTCACAGGTACAAAGACAACCCTCTCTTTTCCCCGATTTTTCTGATTCCCGATCTTCAATTCTCGATTCCTTGAACTCCATCGATTTCGTAATTCGAACTGATTTTTCTCTTTTCTTCTAAACTTCAGACTTGAGAAGCTTTATGGAGGAAAAGCTTATGTAGGTCTTCGAATTCCAGATGCAGACACTGCTTCCAGACAGGACATCGATGTTGTTCTCGTTACTAAAGGGTAAATTTCTCACTTGTTATATCCGTTTCTTCGAGGTGAGCGAACAATATGTGTTAACTTGAAGAAAGAAATGTTATGTTGGTTTTAGAGAAGTTGTGGTGGTCGGTGTTAAGAATCTATCGGGGTTCGTCACGGTAACGAGTGATGGAAGCTGGGTCTGTGAAGGTGGGAAGCATCATAGAACTGAGACTTACCCTGATCCAGTAAGTATATTTTGTTTCAATTGGTTGTTTCGTTTGGTTTACATGAATCTTATTCTTTGTGCAATGGTTACACAATGGTTCCAGTTAGAACACCCATGGCGTTTACTGTTGTTGTTGGTGATTTTCTTAACTTTGATATTCTGGTTAGAAGATGGATATTTTGGAACTCTGCTATTATTGTCATGTGGATTGTAACTTTATGGTCATGACGTTCTGCAAAAACTCAACAGCTGATAACTTATAGTTTACTGGGCTTTTCTGTTTATACGGATATAGTTAGTGAGAAGTGATTGAAGCGTTAATCTGTGAAATGAGTAAGTTCACTACATGTAAGGTTCCTTGTCGGACAAACGAATGTAAATGTGTCTATATATGTGTTTTGGCGAAGTGCAAGTTTTTGAGTAGCATCTGAAACCAGTATGGTTGTCGCTTGAGTAGATTATGATATAATTTAGGACTGCTGGTGAAAGAGGTGCTTCTTGTTGACTAAGAGAATGTGCTTGTTTCTCCTTTCTTTTCTCCTGTATCGTATACCAGTTGGACAAACCAGTTGACTACAAGATGATATAACTAAGTTTCTTAAATCAAATGTCCAGAGTTTGGCTTGACGTAGCTAGAGAAAGAAACATCAATTGCAATTACAGATCCATATCATGGATGATGTCAAGACATATATCAATTGAATTAAGAAACTTTTCCATATGTTAAATTGCTGACCTGCATCATCCATATATGTTACTTTGCTTTAAACTAGTAGATGTGTGTTTTCTCAGCTGGCTGAAGTCAAGAAACAAGCTTCAGTTCTTGAATCATATCTTGAACAGAGGGGTGTTACTTTGCTAGAAGGAAAACTGTCTTGCAGAGTTATAATTCCCAATCCAAGTTTTCGGTATGTATTGTAACTCAGTATTTCATGGTTCCGCTTATGTTTGCATACCGCTAGAGAGAGAAACGTCAATTGCAATTACATAACCTTTTGATTTTCTAGTGATGCAAAGACATATTTTCTTGTTACTTTTTCAGTACCATTCATGCATTCCCGAGTGAGGTAACCACGTACGAAGAGTGGCAGCATCTGAAACCAGTATCGAAAAATAAACTTACTGGTTGGGTTAAAGGCGCATTCAGCACAGGGAAAGAGATGCAGGAATCTTCGCATCAAAAACTTGATTTCATCCTTGGCACGGCTCCAATGTGGGATAGGTCATACCTTTTGTCTTTATTGAAATTAAATTAAAGTTTTGTTCGAGGTGGTGAGAGTTTTTGGGTTCTCTCTTTAACCCTGGGTGAAGTAGTTCTGTTCTCTAAAGGTTGATTATGATGCAGGGTGGAGCTCAAAAGTAGCAAAATCGTGTTAGGGGAGTTCCTCGAGTTTAAAGGAAAGCAGGAAGACACTTTAGCTTTGCGACATATCAAAAGATCAAAAATTGACCGTATCTCTATTCAGCAAACAAGCATGCTTGGATTCGGTAATTTCTTTTTCTTTAGGCCTCGAGTATTTGTTTGCATTTGATTTACAGGTAGTGTGCTTTATTTTAAACGAACCACAATCTTTAGAAACAAAATTTATCCATTAATCTTGCAAATGCAGACGCTAAATGCAAAAATGTTTTCAAAGTTAAATGAAAAAAAAAAACCGAATTGTTTTTAGAATATTGTTTTTGCATATGTACAAAAGATTGATGTTCGGAACAATTAGGACCTTGATCTGCTTCGTTTTCGTTCCCAGTGATGTGATTTCAATTTACGAAGTGTGTATTTGTAGCGAAAATGGTAGAAATCGAGTGAAACTAACTAAAAAGTGAATCGGGGTTTGCAGCTCCCTCGAGGTTGCAGGTTCTGTACTCGTATAGAGACTACAGAAGTGAAGGCAGTTCAGGATCAGAGTCGAAGGAAGTGACCGTAAGGTCGAGCACCGAGGTTGTGTTTCAGCCACGGGACTCCGCAAAGATCAAGAAATTCAAACTATCGTCCCTCATCTCCCTTTCACTAAGTGCCTAACTGTTCATTCTAAACAGCAGAGAAAGGTTGTTAATGTCAACTATATGAATTACTTTGGCCATGAGATAAGTAATTTTGTTAATCACATATGAATTTACAGAATTATCAACCTTTTTATTCAACAATAGTCTTTCTCTTCTTTAGTATTTTGCTTTATACTTCACACCACTTTTATATGCGAATCCATGCCAAATAGGCGTACAATTGAAACGATCATGATGAAGACCAAATGATGATCAAGATAAGTTTAAGCAAACTTGTATCCTCCTCATTATCTGAACATATAAATTATGAATCCGACCATAACTCACTGTTTTGCACTTAGCTTAACCTTGTCGTCTCCATAGTGCTTGATTTTGATTAATAGCCTTGTTTGTGAGTTTTTACTACAAAACTTATATTTAGTCAGTTTTTATATTCATCTTCTATTTATATATATATATATATATATATATATATATATATATATTCTCTTACAGGATACTAGATTAGAACCCGTGTATATATGGATTTGAAAATTATTTTAAAACTTGTAAATAATAAATTGAAAATAAAAATAAACAGTTTTAATTATATTTATTTCTGTATTTATATTTGACTTTTGTTAGTTAAAATGTTTATTACATGTGGTAAATTTTGATTAATTGATTCTCATACATTTCAAGTATTTTAACTTAGACTGTGATATCTATATACATTGATTTATATTAATTATTACATAACCAATTGAAAAGAAACTGAATATAAAAAGGTAAAAAAAAAATTATATCATTGTGAATATTAAAAATTAAGATTGAGAACATTTTTGCAAAACCAGATTGAAAAAATTGCCTTTTCCTTCGTTTCATGTTTACTTTTATATTAATAACATGAAAAGGTAAAAAAAACAAAATTAGATCATTGTGAACATTAATAAAATAAGATTGAGAATATTTTCGTAAAACACTTATAATGATTAAAGATAAAAGAAACTGGCTTTCTATTTCATTCCATGTTTACTTTCATATTTTTTTCACAAATATGAATGAACATAAAAAAAGCATAAAACAAAATTAGATCACTGTGAACATAAAAAAAATAAGATTGAGAACATTTTCGCAAAATCACATATATTAAAACTGATTAAATAAACTAGTTTTTTCTTTCATTCCGTATTTAATTTTATATTTTTCACAAATATAATTTTTCTCTAACAAACTCTTATTGCATTTCGTAAATGGTACCAGAGCAAAGTTGGTATTCTCCTTCATTTTGCTTTCACAATTCTGATTGTTTTTCGTCGCTTCATTAGTTTTTCATCTTATCCAATTGATTCGAGTTTGCGAGAAGAATCAGCCTGAAAAAATTATAAAGGTTTTTATGTATTTATCAAGATGTGAGTAATAATTTTATTTTTTTTATATAATTATTTTTTACTTTGTTTTAAACTGTTTTTCCTTTTTAGTTGAAATATATATATATATATATATACCCTTTTTAGATATTGTAGTAGTTATATTTTCTCATTTTTTATTTTTCTAATAATTACGATATTTCCTAAATTTATGTTTTATTTTTAATTTAGTCGCGACACGTGTCAAAATCTTAATCGAAAAACTCGATATGTGCACGATCATGTGAATTACTAACATATAAATTTTTTTAGATATTTCAAAAGAAAATTAGATTTCTTCTTTATTTTGCTTCCTCAAATCTGATTATTTTTCATCGATTCATCAATTTCTCATCTTATTCATTTGATTCGAGTCTAAGAGAAAAATCAGTCTAGTAAATTATAAGAGATTTTATATGTTTATAAAAATGTGAGTAATATTTTCTTTTTTTTTCTTTTAGGATTAGTTTTTACTTTTGATGAGAAAAATTCTCTTTTCTTAATTAAATATATTATTTTTATTTTTAGAATTTTTTTAAAATATTGTAATAGTTTTATTTTCTTAATTTTTATTAACAATAGTGATATTTTTGAATTTTAAATTTATTTTTAATTTAGCTAACTATGGTCATATTGGGACACAAAATAAAAAATATAGCCATATAAACTATTTATAAATGTAGGAAGTAACCATGACAATATTTTTTGAACTAAAATATCCCTTTTTTACTAATGTGTGCACGTGGCGTCGTGGCCTATGAAGAGAGAGAATGAATTTTGTGTATTAAATTGTTTTCTTAAACTCATAAACATAATTACCCGATTCAATTTTATTTGTTATCTTAATTTCATACTAATATTTACCTAAATCTTGCATTACCACAAATATAGATTTTTTGTGCATACAACATGATTTGAATTTTGCAAAACGGATATGTGATTCATAAACAGGTGAATAGTAACATAGTTCAATATAAACATAACAGAATAACATTTTATAGTATGATAAGAAATAGTATATAACTATCTCGTGTTCAAAATAAAAATTAGTTACTATTTTATTTCACATAAATTTTGAAATTATTTGAGATCTTTGTTTCATATGATATTACTCACTATAAGCTTTAATCCGTTATAGACAACTAAAACTAAATCTACATATTTTAAAATTAAATTTAAACCACTACGTACTATAATATAAGCGTTACTCTGTTATATAATATATGAACTAAAAGATAGATAAGCCTATCTATTATACAAATATTACATGTAGAATAATATTTATATGTGATCAGCCTATAGATCTTCAAAATAAATTCAAAATTTTTTAAACGAAACTTAAGTTATTAATTACTATACCCAAAAACTCGTATATAAACCCTCATTGCATAAAATAGTTAGAGTGGGAAAATTTTGAATTAATTAAGTGAAAAAATCATGGAGTTTGTCAATAAAACTGGTAATATAATATAAACTTGTTACGAGAAAAAAACCTCACATGATTAACAAGTTAGTCTATAATGTATTTACTATTTTGTCTTCCATCCAATACTATTTTATCTTGTAAAATAGTATAAACTTGTTATGCGAAAAAAACCTAACATATTTTAAAACTAAACGCAGACCACTATTTATTATACCCAAATCTCCGAATATAAACCAAAGTTATTAAAATATATAGAATAAATTCACATATTTAAAAACTAAACCCAAGCCACTACTTACTACCCAAATCCCCTGAGCTTAAATCAAAATTACTATGTATATAGACACTTAGATTATTTAAAACTAAACTCAAGCCACTACAAACTATACCCAAAACTCTTTTTAGTTATACTATAATCCTTTTAGATTATACGCACGGTAAGCATGACTTTGTTATCTAATATACAAACTGAATGAGAGATAAACCCATCTATACTACATGCATATTGCATATAGAATAGCATTTCTCAGTCCAACTAGACAATGTTGAGATAGTTTAACTATTCTAACTACAAGTCTCAGGCAGTGCATGATTAACGCCTCATTTGCAGAAAATTTACAATATTATAATAAAGGAGTATAGAACTGTCATTATATATATGATCTAGTATAGCTGCGATATATAAAAAATAGTATAATATTATATTTTTTCACCTATATGAATTATAAGAGTAGTAAAGAGAGATATGAAACAATAAACAATAAATATTAAATTAAAATTAAGAAAAAAATTGAAAGAATGATGAAAGACGTGAGATAGGGGGAGAAAGGAGAGATGACAGGATTAATTTGGGGAATATTACATAAAATACAGAGAATATCATGACCATGCTCCAATATGGTTAGATTACCAATATTGCATTCCAATATGGTTATCTATTACAATTTCCCTAGTTTTTACTTTGATGAGAAAAAAGTTCTCTTTTCTTAATTGAATATATTATTATTATTTTTATAAACTTTTTTATTTTTTTTAGATATTGTAGCAGTTATATTTTCTTAATTTTATTAACAATAGTTATATTTTAAAATAAAAATTTATTTTTAATTTAATCGCGACACATGTCAAAATCTGATTCGAATGATTTTGTCACATGTCACAATCATATGAATTAATAACTTTGATGCATCTAATTTTATATAATAAGATAAGATAAAAGTTATTTATTATAACATTAAATAAGTTATTTTTAATTTAACACTTTCCATTTTTGACAGAATAATCAAATAATTTCTCCATATTCTTTATTTTTATTGTTAAGAATACTTTTTTTTTCAATAAACAACCATAAATTAGGTCAATTTAGGTTAATGGTTACAGTTTCTGAAGATTCTATTTCCATTAACCGAGTCTGACTTACATGGAAAAAGATAAATCCTCCTGCTCTTGCCATTTTGGCGAGAGTATCAGCACGAACATTTTGACTACGAGGAATAAACTGAATAATACATTCCTCAAATGATGTTCTAAGCAAAAACAAATAATCGAGTTCCGATCTAAAAGCAGGCCAATCCACGGGGTTCTCAATCATCTGAACCAAACTTGAGCAATCTGTCTCGATGCAAACTCTCTAAAATTTTCTATCTTTTAGGCATGCCATTGCTCAAAGAAGCCCATCCAGTTCTGCATGTAGACCTGGCAGACTTCTTCTGCATCTCTGTTGTCCAGTGGTGATGAATCTCATTGTGTCTGTCAAGTACCACCCAATTCCACTGACCGGTCCATAATCAATCCAAGAGGCATCAATGTGACAAGTCGGGATTTGGGGAGCCACAAGGAGCTCGACCGGGGTGTCTCGACCATACCCCTCTTCTCTCTCCTCTTCCATCTCCTTTTCTTTTGCTTTTTGCCAACTTTCCGCTTCTATGGTAGCATATTGGAGGGTATCCATGGCTGATACGACTTTTCCATTGAATACCTTGTCATTTCTTACCTTCCAAATGAACCAAATAATCCATGGGAAAATATCCCTTTGAGGTGCAGGTAGCTACCTTTCTTTTATCCTCCAAAATAGGAAATCTAGGTTTCCATATAGAGATGAACACGGGAAGTAACCCGGAAGGGACAGAAAGTCCGAAAGAGCCCACACCTGCATAGCAAGGGGGGCATTCAAACAGCATGTGATTAATAGTTTCCTCTGAGTCTCCACATCAGGGGAAACTTTTATCTGTGCATACGTGTCGATAAATAAGCCTCTGACAAGTACCCACACAACCTGATAAGGCTTGCCACACAAAGTGTTGAAGTTTCGGAGGCGCTTGAATCTTCCAAACATGGCTCAGGAGGCAGATGATGCTTGGTTCCGTCATCTCAGTCGGCTTCTGGGCAGCTTTTAAACTCTGTGATAGTTCATATCTTGATTTGACCGTGTAGGCTCCCGATTTTGTGTAGTTCCATGCGTATCCATCCATAATCAATGTCTGGCTAGGTCTCATCCCGAGGATAAGGCGTATATCATCGGGATGGAATAGTTCGCGAAGAGTCTGAGTGTCCCACTCTTTGGTATCCCTCCTCATGAGATCACGGACTAAAAGGTCTGGATTCCTGTTAATCACCGGGATGATTCCTCTAGGGGGGCCTCACTAGGATAACTGGGATCCAAGGTTCGCTCTAAACTCTAGTGTTACATCCCGATCCTATGGTCTTACGTAAGCCTTAAATGAGAAGGGGTCTTGCAGCCATGATGCTACTCCACCCATACGATGTGGAATATGATTTGTGTACATCTAGAGGGCTTGATAGACGATAATATCTCCCTCGCAGCACCTTAACCAAAAGGGAAGATGGATATTCTATTAAGCGCCATAGTTGCTTTGCTAGTAATGAGATGTTGAAGTCATGTAGATCTTTAAAACCTAGTCCTCCCTTTTCTCGAGATACACAAATCTTGTCCCATGCAATCCAATGCATACCTCTACTGTTTTGCTTTGAACTCCACCAGAAGTTTGTGATTGCACTTCTAAAATTATCTATTACATTTTGGGGAATCAAGAGACACGACATAACAAAAGTCGGAAGTGCTTGAGCTACGGATTTTATTTGAACTTCTTTCCCTCCTTTTCGAAAGTAATCTTGCAGACCAGTTGTTAATCTAATTGTTCAGTCGGTCTTGTACATATGCAAAGACCTTCTTTTTTGATCCACATATATGTTCAGGAAGTCCTAGATACATTTCCATGCCTCCTTCATTGGATATTCTGATACCCCTTTTCATCTCTCGACGAGTGGATTGTCCAACTTTATTCCCAAAAAGAATCAAGGATTTTACGGTGTTCAGTTGCTGTCCCGACGCTGTTCCATATGAATGAATTATTTTTAAAATCTCTGCACCTTGCAGGACATCTGCATTGCAGAAGAATAAGCTGTCATCTGCAAATAGAAGATGAAAAACTCGTGGATTTGCTCTTGCAATCCTTAGCCCTGTAATTCAGTGTTCTTCCTCTGCTCCTTTAAGAAGGGAAATGAATATAATTGTTAAGAATACATGTGTGTCAATCATCACGCGTTGATGATATAACCTCTGATACTATGAAAGTAAGTTAGTCTATGTTCAGTTTTGTGATTAATATTATGGGAGTAGGTTAGTTTAGATTCGAGTTCTAGAACTCCATCCATTTTTTATGTTTAAATATCTTGTTTGATTGATCTCCCTGAAACCGAATGCTTTGTTTGCTTGTTTTTTTTTTCTATTACCGCATACTTACTTTTCTGTATAACACCACTGCGTGATATATCATGGTTTTTATGGTTTTTAACCATGATATAAGTCCTTTTTATTGAGTCTTTTTGGTCTTTTTAGAGTCCTAGAAGAGTCTTTGCAGGTTATAGCATGTCTGGAGCATAATTGGAGATTTTAGAACCTTTTGGAGCATTCTGGGTTGAAGCCACGAAGTACCAAGCTCAAAGCATAAAGTATCACATATGGTGACGCTCGTCACCACCTTTGGTGATGCTCGTCACCCATCAAGGAAGGAGCGTGGCTGTTTCATTAAAAGTATGAAGAAGATTTGCAGAATTGGCCCAGAAGTTCCTTTATTTACATGAAGACCCCAGATCGTGTTTAGCCTCTATTTATTAGGTTTTTCAGCCATTGTTGGCTATTATCTTAGTTTTTAAGAATTCAGAGAGCTGAGAGAGAGATTATTCAGAGCTTTTTGGGGAGACAAATCTTGTACTCTTTTGAGAAGATTTCGAACCCCCTTTATTTCTTACTCTTTCTCTTAATGCAATTTTATTCAGTTATGTTTTGTGATCTCATAATCATGTCTGAGTAATCTGCTAGTTAAGTTAGGGTTTTTCAAAGGTTGATGAAAAGAGTGTAGAATCGTTATCTGTTAGGAATATCTCATGGTTTTTCATCTCAACTTGCTTTAAAATCAAATTTCTGAGACACATCATCTAGGAATCCGAAAATCATAGGTTGTTAAATATATGTGAGAGCATTATTCATAACCTGAACTAGTATTTGATGAGCAAAGTAACTTAGTGCAAAGAGATTTGGCTTAGGAGTTTTGTAAACAATTGAATCTGATCAATCCTGCATGTTTAGATTGTTAGGGTTTGCAAAGAGATTTGAAACTCTGTGATTTAGGCATAGATAACTTTTGCAATGAGAATTGATTAGTTATACATCAGTGATTCATGTTTAAAACGGTTCTTAATCATTCCTGATTTCCTGCATCATACATTCTTGGATTCAACCTGCGAACTACCCTGACTTAGCACTTTTAGTCTTCCTGAACTTAGATCATCTCACACAATCGTTTGCTTACTTTCATTCATTCATTCGCATTACATACATCATATTTTGCTTAGCTTAATCCGAATCTACATTCGATAGTGTAGTCTGCATTACTCTCTTAGGATTTCGATACCCCTTGTACTACAACTGCTTTTGCTGTGCACTTGCAGTAGTTTTATTTGGGTAAAACCTGACCCTATCAAGTTTTTGGCTCCGTTGCCGGGGAGTAATAGCTGCCTATCGATTTTTAGTATTATGATTTTGTCTAAGTTTTTATTTGTTTACTGACTTTCAACTACTTTTCTTTGTTCCTGTTTCAGGTGTATGCCTAATCGCAGAACCAGAAGCAACAAAGAGAATGAGCTTGTGACTTTGAGCATCGACGAGCTTGCTAGGTTAGAGAGAACTAACAGGAAAGCTAAGAAGCAATCTACAATGGTCGCTCCACTTATCTTGGTTGAAGATGCAGAAGGTCACTTAGTTGACAGGGAAGGAAATAGGAGGAACGAAGAGGGGCAGAGAATTGATCAAGAGGGGAATGTCATTGTTGAACAGCAGGTTCAGCAAGTGGCTGAGAACGTGGGAGTCCCTGCTGCTGTTAACAACGCTGCTGGGCGTTTTGTTCAGAGGACTCTAGGTGACTACAACAGACCTGATCAGTTCTATGCAAACAGAGCTGCAATTCGACCTCCTGCCTTCCAGAGGAACGATTTTGAGGTTAAACCTGTCTACTATCAGCTGGTTGGCCAGCACCCCTTCCATGGTTTACCTCATGAGCATCCTATGGATCACATAGAGAGATTTGAGGACTTGGCTTCCAGTGTCAAAGCTAATGGGGTTAGCAATGACTTTCTGTTCTGCAAGCTTTTTCCTTACTCTCTTGAAGGAGAAGCTGCATATTGGCTGAAGCAACTGGAACCTGCTTCATTGACTACTTGGGAAGACACCAAGAATGCCTTTTTGAACAACTTCTATGATGATGCAAGATCAGAGGACATGAGGACGAAAATTGCATCATTTACACAAGGCCCTACTGAAGCTTTCAAGGCCTCTTGGATCAGGTTCAAGTCTTATCAAAGGGACTGTCCTCATCATGGTTTCAGTCAGGTGCAATTACTTGGGATTTTCTTCAGAGGCATTGACTGGAAATATCAGATGGCGCTGGATGCAGCAAGTGCAGGAAACTTCAACACCAACAGACCAGAAGAGGCGATCAGACTGATTGAGAACTTGGTCTGCAGCAACAGCACTAAAAATGCAGACTTTCAGAGAATGAAACAAGCTGGTGTAGCTGATGGAAATCAGATTGCTGAAGTTAAGGCTAAGTTGGATGATATGTACAGCCTTTTGGTGGGGAAGAAGTCGGTTCACTTTGCTGCAGAAGTGAAAACTTTCGAAGCTCCAGAGGAAGTTGAGCAGGAGGATGTAAATTTCATCAATTCTGGTGGTTTTCAGGGACAAAGGTATGGGAATCAGCAGTGGAACAGAGGATACAGCAACAATAATCAGAAGAACGCCCTTACAGGAGGACAGAGCACGCCTGGTTTCACTCCTAGACCCCCATTCCAGAAGACAGAGTATCAGAAGCCATTCCAAAACAGTGGAAATTACAGAAACTATGGTTTTTCTTCCTATCAACCAGCACCTCCACAGGGGAATAAAATGGAAGCAATGTTCGAACAGATCTTGGAAGGACAACAGAAGCTTACAGTGGACTCTGCGCCCTGCTAGAGCTGCTACAGCTGGCGCCTCTGCTTCTACTGCCGCTGCTGCTGACGCTGGACCTTCTACACACCAGAGTGGTTCTTCTGCTGCTTTCAGGCGTCCTCCACGACCACATACACCCATGGATATGGCTGCTTTTCAGGAGTATGTCATTGACAACTTTGAGGGACTCTGGGATGCTGTTGCTACACTTAGCAACTGTGGTTGTGTCCGCCCCCATTACACCACTGAGCCTTGCGAGGATGAGGATTGAGGCTTCACTATCTGGTTACTTGTTCCTTTTTCCCTTTTATTTTTCTTTCTCTTGAGTCATTTTTATGTGTACTTTGAGTCAGTTGTCAGTTTCTTTGATGATGTTTTGTGAGATTGTTGAACCAGGATACTTTTGATATGTTTGGATGTTGTTAATTATGTGTTTGAATGCTCAAAAAGTCTAACTTTCGAGTACACATGTAAACACTTCGTTAATTAATATCTGACATAAGAATTGGGTAATACAGGTCGTGGTGACGCTCGTCACCCGACCCCACGCGAGGTAACACTTTTTTGACTTGGTTTTTCGACTTCTCATTCATTTTTCTGACCAACTCTTGGCTTAATAACACTGGGGACAGTGTTGTTTAAGTCTGGGGGAGGTGGTTACTGACGTTCTGTGCTTTGTGTCATGTCTATAGAGTCTTAAAGTTGAGTCAAAAACCTGTTTTATAGAGTCAAAATTTTTGAAATTGTCAGTTTTTCTTGGAACTAACCATAGGACGTTTTTGCTGATAAGAACCATTGCCACAGTAGTTGATTACAAGTCTCACTAAGTTGAAAGTCATAGGTAGATCAGTCTAGCAATGAAGGTTTAGGTTCTTAGAGAATCTGGAAAATTTGTTGTTAGCTCCACCTTAATGAACTTTAAACTTCTTGTCTTGGTGATTGATTCTTATTGATCTTGATTCTCTCTTTAAGCACTGACAATAAGGTTAAAATGCAGTCTCTCTTTGATCTTCCCTGATGTAGTTTTTAAAAGATTAAGTCCAACGAATGGTGCATTCATGACACTGTCTCCTCACAAAGAACAACAGTAGTGAACACATTCAAGAACCTGTCTCCTCACAAGGAACACAAGTATTGAGTAGCACCATATCTTAGACTGTAAAAGTTGAGAAAAAAAAAAGTGAAAAGTCGAAAATATCCAAAGGAAAAGATCTAGGGAAGAGAAAATAGGAGAGCTTTGTTGAGATCTATTTGTTCAGCTGTTAGGAAGGGAAAAGAATCTGTAAAGTGATTGAGATGATAGAGCCTTGATGAGATTTCACACTTAGATTAAAAAAAATAAGGAGTTAGCAGTAGAAATTTCGGATTTCTTGAAGGGATTTGGACTGGACTTGAGAGATTTGCTAAGCTTGTGATGATTAGACTGAAATTTGATCTTGTGTTGACTATGTGGTATGTGGATTCGAAAGCTCTAACTAGTGTGGTGTTCCTGATGACTGACTGACTGTTTCTTGTTTTCAAACCTCGACCTTATTCTTTGCCTGATGTTTGCTTGAGGGCAAGCAAAAGCTAAGTCTGGGGAAGTTGATATATCATGGTTTTTATAGTTTTTAACCATGATATAAGTCCTTTTTATTAAGTCTTTTTGGTCTTTTTAGAGTCCTAGAAGAGTCTTTGCAGGTTATAGCATATCTGGAGCATAATTGGAGATTTTGGAACCTTTTGGAGCATTCTGGGTTGAAGCCACGAAGTACCAAGCTCGAAGCATAAAGTATCACATATGGTGACGCTCGTCACCACCTTTGGTGACGCTCGTCACCCATCAAGGAAGGAGCGTGGCTGTTTTATTAAAAGTATGAAGAAGATTTGCAGAATTGGCCCAGAAGTTCCTTTATTTACATAAAGACCCCATATCGTGTTTAGCCTCTATTTATTAGGTTTTTCAGCCATTGTTGGCTATTATCTTAGTTTTTGAGAATTCAGAGAGCTAAGAGAGAGATTATTCAGAGCTTTTTGGGGAGACAAATCCTGTACTCTTTTGAGAAGATTTCGAACCTCCTTTATTTCTTACTCTTTCTCTTAATGCAATTTTATTCAGTTACGTTTTGTAATCTCATAATCACGTCTGAGTAATCTGCTAGTTAAGTTAGGGTTTTTCAAAGGTTGATGAAAAGAGTGTAGAATCGCTATCTGTTAGGAATATCTCATGGTTTTTCATCTCAACTTGCTTTAAAATCAAATTTCTGAGACACATCATTTAGGAATCCGAAAATCATAGGTTGTTAAATATATGTGAGAGCATTATTCATAACCTGAACTAGTATTTGATGAGCAAAGCAACTTAGTGCAAAGAGATTTGGCTTAGGAGTTTTGTAAACAATTGAATCTGATCAATCCTGCATGTTTAGGTTGTTAGGGTTTGCAAAGAGATTTGAAACTCTGTGATTTAGGCATAGATAACTTTTGCAATGAGAATTGATTAGTTATACATCAGTGATTCATGTTTAAAACGGTTCTTAATCATTCATGATTTCCTGCATCATACATTCTTGGATTCAACCTGCGAACTACCATGACTTAGCACTTTTAGTCTTCCTGAACTTAGATCATCTCACACAATCGTTTGCTTACTTTCATTCATTCATTCGCATTACATACATCATATTTTGTTTAGCTTAATCCGAATCTACATTCGATAGTGTAGTCTGCATTACTCTCTTGGGATTTCGATACCCCTTGTACTACAACTGCTTTTGCTGTGCACTTGCAGTAGTTTTATTTAGGTAAAACCTGACCCTATCACTGCGACACTCACAACTACTAATTTAAAGGTAGGAAATACTGTTTTAAGACTTTCCTCTAATTTTATTTTGCTTCTTTGCCTTTGCATGAACCATCCGAGATGAGGAGTTGAAGGTTCATCTCTCTTGATCAATAATCGTCCTCCATGATGTCTCAAGACATCGAGGGACCAGTTCGTGGCTGTGAATGGAACCATGATGCAGTCATCAGACTAGTAGCTGAACCAGAGCTTCATCAAACATACCACTTTAGCCACCAAGGATCCGACCAGGACACATGTGCCTTTGATAGAGCATATCTAGCCAACCAGAAGGAGTTAAGAAACGAATCTGCCTGTTACAGAAGCTTGACTCAAAAAGGATTCACGTAGAAGTTGAATCATTCAAATAAAGATTATGATGAAGAAGTTATTCAACTTACAAAACTGATGATCTCGAGCTTAGCCAAATCGGACATACATGCATTGAATGGAGGATTCTGACCAGACCGGGAGGAACTAAGATACAAACCGAATTGTTTTAACATCTTGGTCCAACGGAGAAGCTTTTACAGTTGGATTCATATTAATACCGGTTCATTCTTGGAAGTTATTAATCCTATAAGTAGGTTGACTTGCTTCAAAGTCAACTACGCGACTAGGCCAGATATCGAGCTGCACAGCCCAACTCAGCAACTTTCTTGACCCGAGACCACTTGGAGTTTATTAATGGGCCTCTCCTGGTTCCTTAAAGCTCAATATCCGAAGCTATGTCTTCCGAAGTCTCACGTTATGCTCCATCTATCAAAACGGGTCAAGTTTGTTCTATTCCATGCAAGTTCTATTCATGATTGGTTTAGCACTTGTCAAAGTTATGTGTCACGACCAGGAGACTTTCCTAATCATTTAAAAGCTATCAACAACGTCCCATCATGCACCAGAAAGCAGATGATCAGTTGAATCACTTCACAACTAAGCTTGCCATATTTAGAACCAATTATATCAAATTTGGTCCAAAGGATATATCTGTTTGAATTATTAGATCCAGCTTGCTTGGAGATTATTTTCATGGTCTATAATGTTCCAAGGCGTCATCACTTCATGCCCAAGCTGTCCAGATACAAAGAACTTTCAAAACTTGCTCATTTTGGCCAACAATCGAGCATTAAAGGCCAAATCAATTAAGCCATTGATTGATCCATTATTTATGCTGAATTATTTGTATTTAAAATTGAATTATTTTATTTAAATATTGTACTAGGTCAATGATCCATATTTCTCAAGTTCTTCAAGACATTCAGTGGACCTGTATGCACAAGAAAAAATAAAAATACAACGGTCTCAACACTCTACAACCGTTGCACACGCTCCAAAAAGGAAGAAGATGGAATTTCAGTCTCCAAAATTCAGAGAGAAGAGTTCCCGAAGACTAACTCCTCTTTTCCACGACCAAGATCTTTACTTAAGCAAGTAAAGATTTCATATGACATTGAAGTCCAAGCTAGCAACGCCTGTCTTCTGGGTGCCTGAACACTTTGCTGGATAGGCCAGCACCAATCCAAACTTTGCATTTCAATGGTGATGCAGTTTTTAAAACCACAAGTCTATAAAATTTTCCATCTTTTATTCAAGGTATTTCCAAGGTCAAGTTATAAGGCGAGTAATGCACAACCAAAATAATCAAAAGAGAACCATAAAGGAGAGTCAATCACCATCAAATGCCTAACACCATCATCAACATGGCTAGCATCCAAAGCATGAAGGAAGCTCAACATAACCACCATTTTTCGAGCTAAGTTTTCGATTTCTAAGCTCAAAGCAATAAATTCTAAGCAAGGATATAAGGAGATCAAGCAAGTCCTCTACTCTAATCACAACACACGACCACCCACCTACCCAACCGAATCACGCGTCACTTTTAAGTAAGTTTTCACAAGCTTGTACTTAACTATATATTACACCTCTACTCAACTTTTTTCAAATTGGGGACAATTTGATTTAAATGGGGGGGTGGGGGGGGGGGGGGGGGGGGGGGGGGTGGGGAGGGGTTTATTTTACTAATCTATCTTTATATTATGAGTATTTTGCATACATTTTTCTTTTCATTTAGTCGTTTTATAAAGTCTTTTTTTTTAATTGAAAATTTGGAAATTTGCTAGGTACAAATCGTTTTGAGCAAGTCGAGCATGCTATGTCAAAATTAGAGTGGATTGATCTACATGAGAAAGTTTAGAATCTCTGATATACATGAAGGATCTTGCATTGACTTCGCACCTAATGAATCAAAATTTTTCGTCAATGGGCTTGAAGTATATCGAACTTAACTCTTCTTGTAGACTCTGACATAATGCGCTACATGAACACTCTCTTTGATCTTCCTTGATAAAAAAAAAAGAGAAAGAGACAAAGAAAGACAAAAAAGCTTGGTTTAAGAACAATAACTAGAGTTCAGCAAAGTGATAGGCTCAAAGTTTCACCAAAACAAAACTACTACAAGTGCACAGCAAAGCAAATGTAGTATAAAAGGTATCGAAATCCCAAGAGACTTAAGGAAGACACACAACAGATTTAAGATTTGAATTAAGCTAAGAATAAATAAAATGTAATGCAAATAAACTAAATAAAAGCAGCACATTCGATTTTGAGGGTTTTAAAATCAAGAAAACATAACGATAGACTTTGGGAAATTCGCAGGTTAAAATCAAAATTGCAGAATGAAAACTGTCAGAATATTTATTAAGCACCATACTAGAACTCGAAACACAAATAGAAAATCAATCAAATCTCGCTGCAGAGATTTTCTATATCTAAATCCTGGAATCTCAAAATCTCTTTGGAAATTAAGCAATAAGGTTAGGTTCGACCTGTTCACAAACTCTCTAAACTAAATCTCTTTGCAGATGGATATTTTGCTCATCTAAGATTATTTCAGGCAATTAATAATACTCTCACATCCATTAATCAACCTAATATCAGATTCTAGGTAGTGATTATAGAGTAACCAATAAACACAAATCTAGATGAAGAATTGACAGATTAATCCTAACAGTAATTCAATTCTAACAATTCATAACCAACCCTCGAAAGATCCAAAATCTAACTAGCAAATTAATCAGACATGGATAATGAAACACATATTATAACTGAAATAAATTGCATAAAAAATAAGTATAGAGATTAAAGGAGTTCGAAATCTTCTTTGAATGAGTCTGATTTGTCTTTCCAAAAGCTCTGCTATAAATATTTCTCTTTGTCTTTCTAAAATTAAACTTAGGTCTAAACAATGACCTTAAAATCCTATATATAGTCCTAAAACACGAATGAGGAAATTTTGCAATTAATGAAACTTCTGAGAAAAAACTTTAATTCTTCCTTCATCTTTTAAATAAAGTCGCGATGCATTCTCAGAATAAGGTAACAAGCGTCACCCATTAAGTGGTGACGATCGTCACCAAAAGCACAACACGTCTCCTTGTTGCTCATGTCGGGAAGAACTCCTGTTTTGCTCCATAATGCTCCAAAATCTCCAACTATGCTCCAGACACGGATTAACCTATAAAGACTCTAATAAGACTCTACAAAGACCAAAAAGACTCAACAAATAGACTTATATCATGGTTAAAAATCATAAAAACTATGATATATCACTAAAAACAATGACATCTCACAGCCTCATGAAAGCGTCTCCTCACAACGAACATAAAAGTGAGCGCTCTTGAGCTAAAGAAAAAAAAATATAAACATCCTAGAAAAGTAGGGATGAAAAACGACTAAGGGAAAAGAAAATAATAGAGTTGTATTGAAAACATAGGGAAGAAAAGGTATATTGTTTCTTTGACAAATACTCCCTCGAATGAGACCGTACTCTAATGAACATTGAGAAAGCTCGAAATACTCTAAGCGACCATGAACCGTATTTAGAACAGACGAAAATCTAAATGTATGTGGCCGAAACGCTTTGGAGGTTCAACAGTTAATGGTAGACTCAATGAGTACCATAGTATTGGTAAGGTTCCCTGACATGTTATGCATTTTCTCAGAAGAAATAAGAGAAGAAATGAAAATTTGATCACCAAGTGATCTCCTTGTGGATCATAAAGATATAATACTAATTACTGTGCCATCCCCTCCACAAAATTTCCTTTCTCTATTCGTTACAAAACTCCAAAAACACACATTTTTCTTTTCATTTAGTCGTTTTATAAAGTTTTTTTTTATTGGAATTTAGGAAATTTGCTAGGTACAAATCGTTTTGAGCAAGAAAGTCGAGCTTACTATGTCAAAATTAGAGTGAATTGATCTACATGAGAAAGTTTAGAATCTTTGATGTATTTGAAGGGTCTTGTATTGACTTCGCACCTAATGAATCAAAATTTCTCGTCAATGGGCTTGAGGTATATCGACTTAACTCTTCTTGTAGACTCTGACATGATGCACTACATGCAAACTCTCTTTGATCTACCCTGATAAAAAAATAAGAGAAAGAGAAAAAAAAAAGCTTGGTTTAAGAACAATAACTAGAGTTCAGCAAAGTGATAGGCTCAAAGTTTCACCAAAAGAAAACTATTACAAGTGCACAGCAAATGAGATGTAGTATAAAAGGTATCGAAATCTCAAGAGACTTAAGGAAGACACACAACAGATTTAAGATTTGAATTAAGTTAAGAATAAATAAAATGTAATGCAAATAAACTAAATAAAAGCAGCACATTCGATTTTGAGGGTTTTAAAATCAAGAAGACATAACAATTGACTTTGAGAAATTCACAGGTTGAAATCAAAATTGCAGAATGAAAACTGTCAGGATATTTACTAAGCACCATACTAGAGCTCGAAACACAAATAGAAAATCAATTAAATCTCGCTGCACAGATTTTCTATGTCTAAATCCCGGAATCTCAAATCTCTTTGCAAATTAAGCAATAAGGTTAGGTTTGATCTGTTCACAAACTCTCTAAAGTAAATCTCTTTGCAGATGGATATTTTTTCTCATCTAAGATTATTTCAGGCAATTAACAATACTCTCGCATCCATTAATCAACCTAATATCAGATTCTAGGCCGCGATTATAGAGTAAGCAATAAACACAAATCTAGATGAAGAATTACACATTAATCATAACAGTAATTCAATTCTAACAATTCATAACCAACCCTCGAAAGATCCAAAACCTAACTAGCAGATTAATCAGACATGGATAATGAAACACAAATTATAACTGAAATAAATTGCATAAAAAAATAAGTATAGAGATTAAAGGAGTTCAAAATCTTCTTTGAATGAGTCTGATTTGTCTCTTCAAAAGCTCTGCTAAAAATTTTTCTCTTTGTCTCCCTAAAATAAAACTTAGGTCTAAACAATGACCTTAAGATCCTATATATAGTCCTAAAACACGAATGAGGCAATTTACAATTAATGAAACTTCTAAGCAAAAACTCTAATTCTTCTTTCATCTTTTAAACAAACTCGCGATGCTTTCTCAGGATCGGGTAACAAGCGTCACCAATTAAGTGGTGATGATCGTCACCAAAGGCATAACACGTATCCTTGTTGCTCAAGTCGGGAAGAACTCCTGTTTTACTCCATAATGCTCCAAAATCTCCAATTATGCTCCAGACACAGATTAACCTGTAAAGACTCCAATAAAACTCTACAAAGACCAAAAAGACTCAACAAATATGACTTATATCATGGTTAAAAATCATAAAAACCATAATATATCACAAAGAACAATGACATCTCACAGCCTCATGAAAGTGTCTCCTCACAACGAACATAAAAGTGAGCGCTCTTGAACCGTTGCACACGCTCCAAGAAGGAAGAAGATGGAATTTCTGTCTCCAAAACTCAGAGAGAAGAGTTCCCGAAGACTAACTCCTCTTTTCCACGACCAAGATCTTTACTTAAGCAAGTAAGGATTTCATATGACATTGAAGTTCAAGCTAGCAAAACCTGTCTTCTGGGTGCCTGAACACTTTGCTGGATAGGCCAGCACCAATCCAAACTTTGCATTTCTATCGTGATGCAGTCTTTAAAACCACAAGTCTATAAGATTTTCCATCTTTTATTCAAGGTATTTCCAAGGTCAAGTTATAAGGCGAGTAATGCACAACCAAAATACTCAAAAGAGAACTATAAAGGAGAGTTAATCACCATCAAATGCCTAACACCATCATCAACATGACTACCACCCAAAGCATGAAGGAAGCTCAAACCACATAACCACCATTTTTCGAGCTAATTTTTCGATTTCTAAGCTCAAAGCAATAAATTCTAAGCAAGGATATTAGGAGATCAAGCAAGTCCTCTACTCTAATCACAACACACGACCACCCACTGATACAAGCTCGAGTAGGGGACGAGCTAGTGAGGGTTCCGGTACGAGCGTGGAACGTTCAACTCAGGTGAGACGGTATGGATGGACAGAGGATGTTCTATAGCCGAGATGCTCAGGCCAAGGAATGGTGGGATGCGGTACGAGAGTGATGGTCACGCGGTACGGGGGATATTGTCACGCGGGTCGAGAGATGTGGTCTCGCGGTACGAGGGATTGAACTGTGGTACGAGCGGGACGGATGTAATGGTCGTATGGTCGAGATACTCAGACCGTATGACCGGGGGAACGAGTGGGATGGTTAGACTGGAACCAGGGTGGAACGAAGTGTACCACAAGGGCTATGACAAATCCCTTGATACAATACGATAACTCTTGATACTTTGGAGGAACTGGTCTCACAAAATAAAGAGCAACAACTCAAGAAATATTCTTGAAGAAAATTCGGTATTTTATTGATCAAAAGATGAAGATACACTGCTGTGAGAGGGGACTTTATAAACTAGTCCAAACAGTTATGCCCTTTTTGGGGTCTTTGGAAACAAATTACATGAAATAAAATGCAAAATAAAATGCAATGAAATCAGGCTAACATTTGCCTTTATTGTTAACGTAAATCAATATAAATGTAATAAAAATCAAAGACTGAGTTTTATGCTGCAATCACCAAAGAGATAATAACTTGATTAGTCAAAATATAATTAATATAATTCAGTAAACACTTACCTTCTTTATTGGCTCGTCCACGGTTTGGTTTTAATGTAAGTAGTAAGTCTCCTTTTGATGATTATAACCATGGTGAATCCTTTACTTTCAGTAACTCTCTTCTTGGGCTTCCTGTGTGATCGTGAGCAAGTTGTAGAGGCCTTGACTTGGGAGGATTGGACAGCTTTCTTGTTTGGCTGAAGTTGGGCTGGTATCTCTATCTTCAAGTAGTCCACTATAAGCTTGTGTTGTCGTTGTGGAGTCTTTATGATCCGCTTGAATAATGGCTAATGAGATGGCTTGGTTGTATTTATGTTGTAACACTCTTGCTCTTTCTCTAGTTATAGCTCCGGTTGGCACTTCTAACACTTGGGGCTCGGTTAAGTCCGGTTCCTCTTGTATATCTTCATCACCCACCTACCCAACCGAATCACGCGTCACTTTTAAGTAAGTCTTCACAAGCTTGTATTTAACTATATATTACACCTCTACTCAACTTAAATGGGGGGGGGGGGGGGGGGGGGGGGGGGGGTTCTTATATTACTAATCTATCTTTATATTATGAGTATTTTTCATATGTTTTCTTTTCATTTAGTCGTTTTATAAAGTCCTTTTTTTTTAATTGAAAATTTGGAAATTTGCTAGGTACAAATCGTTTCGAGCAAGTCGAGCATACTATGCCAAAATTAGAGTGGATTGATCTACATGAGAAAGTTTAGAATCTCTGATATACTTGAAGGGTCTTGCATTGACTTCGCACCTAATGAATCAAAATTTCTCGTCAATGGGCTTGAAGTATATCGAACTTAACTCATCTTGTAGACTCTGACATGATGTGCTACATGCAAACTCTCTTTGATCTTCCCTGATAAAAAAAATAAGAGAAAGAGAAAAAAAATAAAAAAAAAGCTTGGTTTAAGAACGATAACTAGAGTTCAACAAAGTGATAGGCGCAAAGTTTCACCAAAACAAAACTATTACAAGTGCACAGCAAAACAGATGTAGTATAAAAGATATCGAAATCTCAAGAGATTTAAGGAAGACACACAACAGATTTAAGATTTGAATTAAGCTAAGAATAAATAAAATGTAATGCAAATAAACTAAAGAAAAGCAACAGATTCGATTTTGAGGGTTTCAAAATTAAGAAGACATAACGATAGACTTTGGGAAATTCGCAGGTTGAAATCGAAATTGCAGAATGAAAACTGTCAGGATATTTATTAAGCCTCATACTAGAATTCGAAACACAAATAGAAAATCAATCAAATCTCGCTGCAGAGATTTTCTATGTCTAAATCCTGGAATCTCAAATTACTTTGCAAATTAAGCAATAAGGTTAGGTTCGATCTGTTCACAAACTCTCTAAACTAAATCTCTTTGCAGATGGATATTTTGCTCATCTAAGATTATTTCAGGTAATTAATAATACTCTCACATCCATTAATCAACCTAATGTCAGATTCTAGGTAGCGATTATAGAGTAAGCAATAAACACAAATCTAGATGAAGAATTAACAGATTAATCCTAACAGTAATTCAATTCTAACAATTCATAACCAACCCTCGAATGATCCAAAACCTAACTAGCAAATTAATCAGACATGGATAATGAAACACATATTATAACTGAAATAAATTGCATAAAAAAATAAGTATAGAGATCAAAGGAGTTCAAAATCTTTTCTTGAATGAGTCTGATTTGTCTCTCCAAAAGCTCTGCTAGAAATCTTTCTTTTTGTCTTTCTAAAATTAAACTTAGGTATAAACAATGACCTTAAAATCCTATATATAGTCCTAAAACACGAATGAGGAAATTTTGCAATTAATGAAACTTCTGAGCAAAAACTCTATTTCGTCCTTCATCTTTAAAATAAACTTGCGATGCATTCTCAGAATCGGGTAACAAGCGTCACCCATTAAGTGGTGACGATCGTCTTCAAAGGCACAACACGTCTCCTTGTTGCTCATGTCGGGAAGAACTCCTGTTTTGCTCCATAATGCTCCAAAATCTCCAACTATGCTCCAGACACGGATTAACCTATAAAGACTCCAATAAGACTCTACAAAGACCAAAAAGACTCAATAAATAGACTTATATCATGGTTAAAAATTATAAAACTATAATATATCACAAAGAACAATGACATCTCACAGTCTCATGAAAGCGTCTCCTCACAACGAACATAAAAGTGAGCGCTCTTGAGCTAAAGAAAAAAAAATATATAAACATCCTAGAAAAGTAGGGACGAAAATCGACTAAGAGAAAAGAAAATAATAGAGTTGTATCGAAAACGTTTGGAAGAAAAGGTCTATTGTTTCTTTGACAAATACTCCCTCGAGTGAGACCGTACGCTAATGAACAAAGAGAAAGCTCGAAATACTCTAAGAGACCATGAACCGTATTTGGAACAGACGAAAATCTAAAGTACGTGGCTGAAACGCTTTGGAGGTTCAACAGTTAATGGTAGACTCAATGAGTACCATAGTATTGGTAAGGTTCCCCGACATGTTATGCAGTTTCTCGGAAGAAATAAGAAAAGAAATGAAGATTTGATCACCAAGTGATTTCCTTATGAACCGACTAGTGGATTATAAAGATATAATACTAATTACAGTGTTATCCCCTCCACAAAATTTCCTTTCTCTATTCGTTACAAAACTCCAAAAACACACATGTTTGATTTTACCAACTAACACTGCGAAGTGCTAACTACTATGGTTTTTAATTTCATCGCAAATACAAGCCATTCTTCATCAGACTTCATATATTTGCTTTCCATTTAAAAAATTTGGTTCTTTCGGATCAAGTCTTCTTTGTCTATCGTTTCCGCTTCTTCTTTTGAGTGTTCTACATTCCATTAAAAGCCGTTGTTGTTTCTTTCCAAATTCTGCTTTTTTTTAAAGGCTTCTTTTTTTTCTTTGTCTTGTAATTGGGGTTATGACGACTTTTCAAGCTTTAGTGGGGACGATGTTCGGAAAAGATTCTTAAGCCATTTTCTCAGAGAGCTGGATCAAAAGTCGATTGTTTCTTTTAAAGACAACAAGATTGAGTGAACCCAATCAATAAAACCCAAGCTTAAATGAACAATTAGAACTTCAAGGATTGCAATGGTCATTTTTTTTTATAGTTACTCTTCTTCCAGTTGGTGCCTAAGCGAGTGGTTGGAGATCGTGAAATGCAAGGAAGAATTGGACCAACTTGTGATACCCATTTTCTATGATTTGGATCCTTCGCATGTAAGGAAACAAACGGGAGAATTTGGAATAGGATTTGAAAAGGCTTGCCAGACTAAAACAGAAAATAATATACAACTATGGCGCCAAGCATTGACTGATATAGCAAATATCCTCGGATATCTGATATGCCGCGAAGAGTTTATATTACGAAGAAGAAGAAGCTGAAGAGAAGTGACATGGCAAATTCAAGTGCTTAACCGGATTCAATTGTGATTTCTAGTTGGTTTGGGTTTGTAATTGGTTTTTTGAATAAGTACTTCAGGATTATACTTTTGGGGGGATCATTCAGAAATTGGGGGTTTGTGTGAGGCTCGTCTCGGAGAATTGTTCTGGGAACGAAAGTGAGCGATCTACAAGCATATAGACGCTTGGGTCTGTAATTCACCGTTCATAACAGAAAAGTGTTTGTGTTCTTATCAAATTGGTGCGTGGTGAGCGTTCTGGAGCGAACAATCGCGAAATGACAAGGAAGAATCAAAGCGACGAAGCTACTCCACCAGTATCTTTGGAATCGTTGGCAAAATCGTTGCAATCTGCGATTTCCTCTCAGATCGAGATGGAGAAGGAGTCTCGTAGGAGATTTGGGGATTTAGAAGACAAATTTGAAGCAATTTTATCGGTGCTGAATCGTGGTACGGTGAATCACCAGGAGACGACGAATGGAACGGAAAAAACAAATCCGATAGCACAAAAAGAGCAGGTACGTCCTCCTAACTGGGAACCTTGCCGTAGTCTTAGGCTCGAAGAGGCTGGGGTACGAAGTAGCCTGGAAAACAGCAGAGAAGGACTGTTGAAAAAAGTTGAGTTGCCGACTTTCTCTAGAGATGATGCGTATGGTTGGATCGCGTTAGCTGAGCGATTTTTCTTGATCGGAGGATATGATGAGTTTGGGAAACTCGATCTGGTATCAGTCAGTTTAGCTGGAGACGTCCTTAGCTGGTTCAACAGTGAGATGCACCGACGGCCGTTTGGGTGTTGGAAAGAGTTTAAGGATCGGTTGATCGCTCGATTCAGTAAAGAGAAACTGAGAGATCCGAGTCAGCCTTTCTTCAGAGTATCGCAGACTGGTTCAGTGGCGGAGTACATTCATTTGTTTGAGGATCTTTCAACACAGGCGTACGGCTTATCAGATGCTCAGAGAGAAAGTGTGTTCATGAATGGTCTAAAGCCTGAGATGCAAGAGGTGGTGAATATGTGCAAGCCTGCTAATCTTGAGGAGATGATTTCTTGGGCATACCAGATGGATCAAGCACGTTATATCGTGTGGTTTACAAAGAAAGACAACAGATTCCTAAGACATCTCAAGGAAGTGGAGTCTCAAACAATAAATCGTATTCTAGCCACCCTGCTAATAATACTTGGAAGTTGAGGACGAATCAAACTGGGGGTAATTATAATGCAGCTCCACCACCACGGATTGGGTTCTCTCGACCTCAGATCTGTTTAAGTCCGGAGCAAGTTGCAGAGAAAAAGCGCCTGGGGTTATGTTTTTACTGCCCAGAGAAATTCATAAGACAGCATATTTGTCCCAATGCATCTTGTCAGGTCTTAACCATGTTGAATGGCATTGAAGTGGAAATTGTTAACCAAGAAGAGTTCTCGGGTGATGAAGAAGAGATAGTGTGGGCTCCGGAGTTAACAGTTCTATCTTTGAATTCCTTCTTAGGATTGCCATCTCACACAACAACAAAAGTGAGAGGTTCTTTGAAGAAACAATCAGTGGTGATCATGTTAGACAGTGGAGCTACACATAACTTCATTACTCCGGACATGGCACAGCGTGCTCGTTTAAAGCTAGACAAGACGTTTCAGATGCAAGTGTTGTTGGGAACTGGTGTATCAGTACACGGATCTGGTGTTTGCAGGAATGTCCAATTAACGCTACAAGATATTCAAATCACTACTGACTTCATAGTGCTTGAATTGGGAAACGCAGATGTCATCTTAGGAGTTCACTGGCTGAGAACTTTGGGAAAATGTCTGGTGGACTAGGAAAACCATGGATTGTCGTTTTTACACAATGGCAAATGGGTCACTTTAATAGGAGATCCTTCTCTCCATGAGACATCAATGTCATTAAAGTATCTCAAATACAACTCAGAGGAAAAGCAGAAGAAGATTGTTTTGAGTAATACAGAGGTGATTGATGGAGATGTGTGGTCACTACCAACGCTGATCACACAAGCTTTGGTCAACTATGAAGAGGTTTTTCAGAAACCAACGGGATTACCACCGATACGCGGTAGTGAGCATGGCATTAATCTGCAACCGGGATTGGGACCTATTAGTGTGAGACCATACAGGTACCCACATGCTCACAAGGAAGCAATTGAGAAGTTAGTGCAAGAAATGTTATCAGAGGGATTGATACGCACAAGTCATAGCCCGTATTCAAGTCCAGTACTGCTGGTTAAGAAGAAGGACAAATCGTGGAGATTCTGTGTTGACTACAGAGCCTTGAATAGAGCTACAGTCCCAGATAAATACCCGATACCAATGATAGATCAGCTTTTGGATGAGCTATATGGAGCAAAGATATTCTCCAAGTTGGATTTGCGATCTGGTTACCACCAGATAAGGATGAAGGAGGCGGATATTGAGAAAACAGCTTTCAGAACACATGAAAGCCACTATAATTCCTGGTGATGCCGTTTGGATTAACAAATGCTCCAGCAACATTCCAAGCTCTAATGAACCGAGTGTTTAAGCCCTTTCTACGAAGATTTGTTCTGGTGTTCTTTGATGATATTCTCATCTACAGTGTGTCATTAGAAGAGCACGTGAAACACTTGAGAATGGTGCTAAAAGTGTTTAACGAACAACAGTTGTTTGCTAATCGGAAGAAATGTTCTTTTGCTCAGACTCAAGTGGAGTATCTTGGTCATGTGATTTCCCAAGAAGGAGTAGCCACGGATCCACAGAAAATAAAAGCAGTGAAGAATTGGCCTACTCCAAAAACAGTGAAGGAGTTAAGAGGATTCTTGGGACTCACGGGCTACTACAGGCGTTTCGTACACCATTATGGGTTATTGGTAAAACCTCTAACAGAGCTGTTAAAGAAGGAACAGTTCGACTGGACAATTCAGGCACAACAGGCATTTGATCAGTTGAAGGAAGCAATGATTTCAGCTCCTGTGCTAACATTGCCTGATTTCTCTAAATTGTTCATCATCGAGTCAGATGCTTCGGGGTATGGTTTGGGTGCCGTGTTAATGCAAGATAAGCATCTGATAGCCTATTTCAGCTATGGATTATCTGAGAGGGAATAACAGAAGCCAATCTATGAAAGGGAGTTGATGGCTATTGTCATGTCCATTCAGAAATGGCGATACTATTTGCTTGGCAGGAGATTTGTGGTTCGGACAGATCAACAAAGCCTTAAATATTTGTTGGAGCAACGTGAGATAACCTTGGACTATCAGCGTTGGCTAACTCGAATATTGGGTTATGAGTTCGATATTGAATACAAGGTGGGGAGTGAAAATAAAGTTGCTGATGGTCTCTCACGAATAATATCACCTCATACAACGGAGGCTTCCTCTTGGTTGTTGGCATTGACAGTTCCTGCTACTTTACAGCTTCAGGACTTGTTTAAGGAAATCGATGACAATGCTGAAATACAAGAGGTGCAGCAAAGACTTGAGGCAGGGGAAGAAGTACAGAAAGGGTATTCGTTGGTTAATGGAAGGCTCTTCTATAAACGCAGATTGGTGATCCCTCCAACATCCAAGTGCATTCCATTGATACTAAAAGAGAACCATGACAGTTTACTCGGAGGACATTCGGGGGTTTTGAAAACACTGCAGCGAATCCGATCTACCTTTTATTGGAAAAACATGCGTAAAACAGTGCAGCAGTATGTCTTCGAGTGTGCGATATGTCAAACACATAAGTACTCAACACTATCTCCTGCGGGTCTGTTGCAACCTATTCCTATACCGGTTCAGATATGGGAAGATCTATCAATGGATTTCATTGAGGGTTTGCCTGTGTCTCAGGGGGTAAGCGTCATTTTTGTTGTGGTGGATCGTCTCAGCAAATATGGACATTTCATCACAATGAAACACCCGTTTACTGCAGTGGATGTCGCGCAGAAGTTTGTTAAAGAGATAATACGCTTGCATGGCTATCCTAAATCTATCATTTCCGATAGAGATAAGATATTCTTAAGCAACTTCTAGCGTGAATGCTTTCGCTTATCTGGAACTAAGTTGAGGTTCAGTACAGCGTTTCATCCACAATCTGATGGACAAACAGAGGTTCTCAACCGTTGCTTATAAACGTATCTGAGGTGTTTTGCTTCGACACACCCAAAGACTTGGTCAAAGTTTATACCGTGGGCTGAACTTTGGTATAATACTTCCTACCATACAGCAACTCAAGCAACACTTTTTAAGATAGTGTATGGTCGAGACCCTCCAACCTTGTTGCGTTTTGAAGAAGGCTGTACTCAAAATTTTGAGCTGGCAAGACTATTACAAGAGCGTGATCTAGTATTATCAGAGGTGAAAGATCATCTGATTCGAGCTCAAGACATAATGAAGAATAATGCTGACAAGCACCGTCGTGATTTGGAGTTTTGCGTTGGTCAACGAGTTTATTTGAAGTTGAGACCTTATCGCCAATAATCAGTAAGTCGGAGACTATGTCAAAAGCTCGCAGCTCGCTATTACGGCCCGTATGAAGTTTTAGAACGTGTGGGTAAAGTGGCTTATAGACTGAGGTTGCCGGATTCATCTAAAATACATCCGGTATTTCATGTTTCTCAGCTTAATCCAGTGATTGGTAAGGGACAGCCAGTTTTGCTTCTACCACTTTCGGTGTCCGTAGATGATGAGTTGGTTATTGAACCGGAGAGTATACGGGATACACGTTATCGAGCAAGGCCATTTGGAGATTTTGATTAAGTGGAAAGGCTTGCCAGAACATGAGACATCGTGGCTTCGTGCGGGTGAGCTCAAACAGCAGTTTCCATCCTTTTCGCTTGAGGACAAGCTCAGTCTGCATACCGGGGGTATTGATATGCCGCGAAGAGTTTACATTACGAAGAAGAAGAAGCTGAAGAGAAGTGACGTGGCAAATTCAAGTGCTTAACCGGATTCAATTGTGATTTCTAGTTGGTTTGGGTTTGTAATTGGTTTTGTGAATAAGTACTTCAGGATTATACTTTTGGGGAGGATCATTCAGAAATTAGGGGTTTGTGTGAGGCTCGTCTCGGAGAATTGTTCTGGAAACGAGAGTGAGCGATCTACAAGCATATATACGTTTGGGTCTGTAATTCACCGTTCATAATAGAAAAGTGTTCGTGTTCTTATCCATATCATTCTCAGAATTGGTATGCTTTTATTTATTAATTTTTCATGAATCCATGTATAGGGACCATGTTCCATGTTTCTGAAATAATATTTAATTATTAGGTGTAACGAAGCACACATGATTAATCAAATTGCCAATATGATGTCTTGGATAAACTAAAAGTAACCCCATCGCAAGATTTTGAAGACTATATGGGGATGGAAGATCATATTACAAATATGAGTGTATTATTGCATTTGAAATCTGAGAAAGTGAAGATGGCTGGGATATGGGGTTGCTCAGGAATTGGCAAGACCACGATGCACGAGTTTTATACAATCAACTCTCTAGTCTCTTCCAAGCAAGTGTTTCTATGGATAGGCCTTTCATATCTAAGAGTATGGGTATTTATAATAGGGTCAACCTGGACGACTACAATATGAAGTTGCATTTGCAAAAAAAGTTTCTTGTGTGAAATTTAAGACGAAAAATACTTTAAGGATAGATTGTGCAAGAGAGACTAAAACTCCAGAAAGTTCTTATTTTCATCGATGATTTGGATGATAAAGTGGTGCTAGACACCTTGGTTGGTGGAACTCATTGGTGTGGATTTGGGAGCAGAATCATTGTGACTACAAAAGATATGCAATTTTTAAGGGTACATGGGACTATTCATATTTATGAGACATGTCTCCCATCCGAAGAGCTTTCTCTCAAAAAGTTTTGTCAATCTTCCTCAGAAGTTGCATTGTGTACCAGTAATCTTCCGTTGGTCTTAATGTTTTGGGTTCGTACTTAAAGGGTCAGATAAAAGAGGACTGGATTTGTAAAATGCCGAGGCTTCAAAATAGTTTTGATGGAAAAAGTGAGAAAACAGTAAGAGTCAGCTATGATGGGTTGGATAGCAAAGAAGATGTAGTATTAATTTGTCACATTGCATGTCCTTTTAATTATACGAAAGTTTATCACATCAAGATGCTGCTTTCAGATAGTGACCCCAATGTTAACATCGTAATTAAAAATTTATATGATAAGTCTCTCATTAAAGTATGAGATGGATATGTGGAGATGCACTGTTTGATACAAGAAATGGGTGAGGAGATTGTTTGTTCGCAGTCCAATGAGCCTGAAGAACGGAAAATTCCTTGTGAATTCAAAGGTTATTTGTGTTGTACTTGGAGATAATACTGTAAGTTTTCTTGTGCTCTTTTCTCGTATCTCACCTTATAAATTTAAAAGCATGTCATTTGCTAAATGATAATTGTGTAGGTTTTTGTTTTGCTTATGGATTTAGTCATTTTATTGATTTTTGTTTATAAATTCATGATACTAAAATGATTTTAGATTTATCATTGGATATAGATACGATTGATGATGAACTGCATATACATGAAAATACTTTTAAAGGGATGCATAATCTTTTTTATCTTAACTGTTTCACAAATATATGGATGTCAGATAAAGAAGTAAAATGGCATTTACCAGAAGGTTTCGACTATTTTCCCCCAAAACTTAGACTGTTTTGGCTGGGCGGATACCCGATGAGATGTATGCCGTATAACTTTTATCCGGAAAATCTTGTCAAGCTTGAAATGCGGGGTAGCAAACTCGAGAAGCTGTGGGGGATGGAGTTCGAGTGAGTTTCTAGTAAAATTATCATTATTTTTCAAGGTTACAAATGCTTATTTTACTTTCTAGATGACAATTTTTTTCAACTAATTTGTAACTTACTTCTACTCTAGGCACATACAAGACTTAAATATATGGATTTGTTGGGATCTCAAAATTTTAAGGAAATTCTAGATCTTTCTAAGGCAACTAATCTTGAGCCACTTAATCTTGTGTTTTGCTCGAGTTTAGTAGAGCTTCCTTTATCAGACATCTTAGTAAACTTGAGGAGTAGGACATATCATGATGCACAAATCTTGAGACCCTTTCAAAATCGACATTCAATATCTCAATCACCTCAACCTTAGTTGGTGCTCACGGTTGAGAATTCTTCCTAATTTTCTCAACCAATATTTCAAACCTCAGCCTAAGCAACACATCGATTGAAGAAGTCCCTACGTGTATCAATAACTTTTATAGGCTATCTAAACTAGATATGCATCGATGCAAAAATTTATATCGTGTATACCTAAATATTTCTAAACTGAAATATTTGGAAGAAGTTGATGTTTTAGAATGCGGGGCATTGACTGAATAGGTGGAACGATAATCCATGTGCGGCGGCAATGAAAACAGTTCAAGACGATGCTGAAAAATATAATATTCCCAGAGTTGAGCTTAGTTTGATCAATTATTTTAACTTGGATCAAGAAGATCTTCTTCGACAACATGCACTGTTGTTCAAGTCAATGATGTTATCATGTGAAAATCTGCCTTCTTATTGCATTTATATATGTTAGAGGGGAAATAAACACATTTTCTAAAAGGTTTTATCTAGTAATAACTTAAGTCCATCAGGACTATGAAGACCGCGCCGGCCTAGTTCGAATTAAAGGAAATACCCTAAAGATAACCATCGAAGACCGGAAATATCGGATCAACATGAAGGATAAAAGACGAATTTCATTATTGGTCGGAGAATAAGAGATATTTCCATATCGCAAATATGGAAATATTTACCAAAGGCAAAAAGGAAAAGAAATTCGGAGCAACCGACCTCCTATCCCTATAAATAAAGAGGACTTCGAAGCCAAGAAGAACAACGCATACATTCTAGAGAGCAGCAAAGCTAAACCCAGAGACTCCAACGCTTTCTAGTTTACTTCACAAATACCCTTTTCACTTCGGCATAACTTCTCGGTTATACCTTTCATTGTAATCGCTTCGCTTACTTGCTATTAATAAAAAGATCTTATTTTCTGAAATCCACAACTGTTAATCAAACCCTAGTGGTGATTTCTAGTTCAACAGTTGGTGCCGTCTGTGGAGACTAGGAGAATAAATTCTTGAAAAACTAGCAAACAAGAAGCCAAAGCGAAGAGTCTCCTGATCGATAACAGCGATCTCATTCACAAAGACGATGACACCACGCACACCGAGACGCCTGTTCTTAGCGAACAAGTTAACTCAACCACCGCAAATCCACCCACAGGAGCACCCCTAGCTCCTATCCTCGCCTCCGACCTCGCAGCAGCAATCCAGGCTGCCATGCTCCCCCTCACGCAGAACCTGGTGTCCAAGCTGGACACCCTTTAGGCCCAGCAAGCCAAGTACGACGAACAGCTCAGCGCCTTCACAGCCGCAACCACCGCGAGATCAGGACCAATTGGACGACGACTAATCTTCAAGACACCAGAGCAAGACGATGCCCGAGGAACGAATCTACCTACTGAGGAACTATCGGAGGAGCTGAATTCCGAGATCGCAAGGCTACAACAGCGAATCAACGCAATCGGATCCCAAGTCCACCGAGCCACCAGATCGGCACTCGAGATCTCGGCCATACTGTCAGATGCCGAACGCAATCCGTTCGCTCCGCGGATCACCGACGTACGACTTGGCGAGGCGATAAAACTAAAGCTCCTATACTACAACGAGATGGAAGACCCCAACCTTTGGCTGACCGGATTCAACGTCGCCATGAAGAGACAGCGCTTCGAGACCGACCTCGAACGTGAGGCAAACCACTGCCAAACCTTCGTAGAGCACCTCAGAAAGGACGCTCTCAAGTGGTTTTCTAACCTACCTCCGGCATCGATCAAATCCTTCAAGGATCTGACCCACATCTTCATAAAACATTACTCCATGTTCATCACGAAGAGGACGGTCAACCTATCACTCTAGTGCAGGAACGCGACCAACCACTCCGCGATTTCATTGAAAATTTCAAAAACGCCGCCGCAGCTTACGGCCAAATCCCACAAGCCTTAGCCATCGAGGCACTTATGAACGGCTTGTGGTTCGAGTCTTCCTTCAAGGAAGATCTACAGAAACACCCGAAGAAAAGCATAAAGCATAGAGGACGCGCTCCATCGGGCCCAGACTTTCATACGGATGGAGGAGGAAAGGAACGTTCTACTCCAAGAAACACGGCATGGACGTAGCAAGCACCTCGAAAGATAAGGAGCCCGCAGGCAAAAGCAAGCCATCCTCTCACGCTGTTGTAACAACTGGAGAGAAGCCCTGGAATCAGTGGACCCTAGGAGATCCCCCAAGGAGTACGAGCGATAGGGACGACAATCATGACCTCTACTGCTCCTTTCACGGCCGAACAGGACACGCTACCTCGGCTTGTCGACACCTCCATACACGCTGTATGAAAAGTACAAGGAAGGCAAAATCAGCGTTAACGGTGATAGATCCTAAAAGTAAAAACTCCTATTCACGCAGTTCCAACTCTAGGGATTCGCGCAAAAACACCTCCAGTAGGGATCACCGGGATTCAGGGAAAAGCAGTAGCTGAGGCGGTTCTGGCGGACATCGACGAAGTCGTTCACCCGAGAAAAAGCGCGAAGAAAAGGAAAAGGAAAAAGGAGCAGAGCGACAAAACGATGAAGACGAACACAACAACCCACCCCCTCCGCCAAAGCGGCGGGTTAACATGATCATGGGAGCACTTCCCGATTGCGATGATTCAGTTCGTGCCATCAAAGAGTATGGCCGCAAAGCAATCGCGTCGCGAAAATTTCCTCGTCGGGTGAACTACCACCCAACAATCATATTCACATCAGAAGACATGCACGGGTTACACACCCCGCATAACGACCCGCTAGTGGTCAAACTACACATCCACGACAGCGAAGTAGCTAAAATATTAGTGGATACCGGCAGCACTGTCAACATCATCTTCAAAGATACGTTGACCAAGATGGGATTCCAGGACAAAGACATCAAGGCAGCACCAAAGCCTCTGACTGGCTTTGCCAGTGAGTCCTTCTTCAGCCTCGGCACCATACGACTCACGGTCTACGTCGGCGGAGTGACAAAAATTGTCAAATTTACTGTGATGGATAAACCAGCAATTTACAATGCCATACTCGGCACACCTTGGATCCACGAGATGAAAGCTATCGTGTCAACTTATCATCAATGCATGAAGTTCGCCACCTCGGCCGGAGTTTTTACGCTCCACGGAAATTAGCTCGGCGCATAGAGTCATATTTCCTTATGCGAATGCATCTTGCTGGATCGAGTGTTCTGGCCAAAAATTCGATTCGAAAAAGCAAACATCACAAATAAAAATTAGTGGCTGATCACCACTCCTTTGATACTTCGGTTTGATTTAATTACTTCCGAAGTGGATAAGAAGAAAGCCGAGGACAATACTCGCACGACCCTCGATCATACCTTTTGGGCCGCAGTGAATCCCAAAAAATTGGTATTCGATCTTGATCATCGTTTGGTGTAAGACGGGCAAAGGAATTCTGCTTCCAAACTAAAAAGTTCCATTACACATACACAAAAGAGGAAGCATGAAGAAACTTTCATTATAAAAAAATAATAATAGGCCCTCTCAGGCAAAGTTCTTACAAAAGAAAGAAGAAAGATAAATTGATGGCCTAATACACGCCATCTAGCTCACTTTTGCAGGCTATCAATCTCTGATCTGCTCGGAAGATTAATGTCCTCACTCGTAATAACTATCTTGTCGATAGCATCACTGGTCGCCTTCCACTTGGCGAACTCCTTATCGAAAGACGGAAGGGTCCCGGCAGGGAGCTCCCACCCTTTATCCTGCATCCTCTTCAAGAAGGCCACCATGTGGCTACTTTTCTCCACGCCGACAAGGGCTGCTTCCACCTCTTCGCGTTGAACCAGCGAAGCCTGAATCCGATCTAATCGTGGCTTAAACCAAGCGGTCATACTATCAAAAACTCTGTCAGCAGCACCTTGAGCGGCTTCCTCACAAGTCTCTTGAAGCTTTTCCTTCTCGGCAAGGAATCTCTGTAAGTTCTCTTCATTCCGCTTTTCGAGAGACTCGTTCTGGGCTTAGAGAGCGGTGACCTGCTTGCGAAGTTGATTAGCTTCGGTCACCTCGCCTTTAAAGGTTTCAACGGTGCCTTCCAGCTGAGCACACCTCTCCTTGAGAAGTTGGTTCTCATCTTCTGCCTTTTTGAGCTCCTTGATCTCAGTACAGGCGGCGTCCAGTATCATTTCCTCTTGGCAGAAATTGTCGTCATACGCCGCGAATGCGGACATATACGCTCCCAAGCCCTACATCGCAACCTATTGTCAGAAAACACGCAATAAAAGGGGCACAACACATTTACAACCAAAGAATAAACGAAAAATACCCGAGCTATCATTTGACTCGCTGAAGATATGGAATCCGCCAGCTTCAGCTCTCGAAGTGGCTTACCCCATCGCGGTTTCTTCCTACACTTCCAGATCAGGTTTGCGGCAAACTCGCGATTAAGCATCACTGGAGTAGTTCCATCCCATCTCGCGCAAAAGTGGTGAGGATTGTAATCGAAAGACTCCTCCTCCTGCTTGGGCTCGGTCAGAGCACTCGGATTGGCACCATCAGTGCCCTAGGCCTTTTGAGAAGGAGCAACCTCCTCAGGAGCGCTAGGACTAGAATCTTCCGTGTCCGAAACAACTTTGGAAGGGGTCGGCCCTTCATAATGAGCCGCGGCAGGCTCCTCGATCCTTTCCCGACCTACGTCTTCTGCGACATGAGTCTCAGGGCTTTGAGGCACATCTGTCCGAGGCAGTGAATGAATGTCCGCTCGGGGCGACAAAGGTACATTGGTCCGGGATGCCGAAGGGATATCAACTTGGGGAGGGGAGGAAGCAACCTCGCAACGGCTCCCAGCAATGTCGGAAGTGACCCATCACCACCATCCACGACTCGAGAGGTGGGGTTTTGAGACACTTCACCCTGAGAACCCCTCGCAGCTTTCCCAGTCCGCATCTACCTCAATCTTTCTAGCGCTGCTGCCCTGGAGAAACTTTGAAAAACAATAACAATGTAACGTCAAAAGATCATCTCGGCATGATAAAATAACATGCGAAGCCAGAAAATGAGTTTACCTCGCAAGAGTCTCGTTCTCAACAGCCAGTTCGGTATCATCAGAATCCACCAAGCTAGGTGGATCCTGGGAAGTCATCTTCTTCTTCTTTACAGAAGAACTCGCAGAAGCATCTGCGGCACCCGGCAAAGCCGCCTTCCTCTTCTTTCGGCCAGCCCTTACAGGTTTCGGCTGCGAAGTCCTCTGAGGAGCTGAAAAACAAACGCGTCAGTAAGATCTCATCACCAAGCACTAATTAAAACTGCTTCAATCTAGCAGTCTACCTGCTTTTGGAGAATTGGTCTTCTTCTCGGCCGGTTTTGCTGCTTTCTTTTTCTCATCAGCGGTCCCTTTTTTCCCTTTTCGGACCACAGCTGCCGGCTCAGGACGCACAGCCTCTTAACATCGTCGTCAAACCCGATCGGGTCATCTCCAAGACGTATTGCTACTACCATACCAAAACAAATACACATTAGCATCCAGGAATTACCAAAAAAAGGGGGGGGGTGTGGGGGGGTAAAAGAAACTCAGTTCGCCTTACATGGCGTCGACCTCCAAGTCTTGAGAGGTAAGCTCAGAACTGCAAATGTATGCTTCGTTAATCTTCACGTAGAAGAAAAATCGGTCCCACTCGTGAACCTTACTCGTCGGGTCCCCACCGATGATTCCCTCCTTCATCGCGGTATAAAAAAATGGTGCCACCCGCCACGGTTTATCCTTTCTTTCTTCAGGATGGATATCCTTTCAAAGATATCCCAGTTAAAAGGAACCACTGCTGCGCGAGCAACCCCCGCCAAGCTGTTAAAGTGACGAATTACAGCATGAGAAAGCTGTGCCACCTGCATTTTCCTCCGTTCACAGTAACGGAGAAGCAGTGAAATCGGGAACTGGAGGCCGAACTCCGCGAAGTGGCACTCGTAAGAACAAAAATAACCTTCTGGGGGGTGTGGTCACTCTCTCGTGAACCTGGGGAAGTAGAAGCTCGACCCCCTCGGGAAAATGGCATTTCAAGCAAAGCTCCTGAAGTCTTTTCGCAGTCATCCAGGTCCTTCCGTCTTTAACGCCGGTCCTGTGCTTTGACATTGTGACCTTCTGCGGAAGACCTTCGATTCTGATCTCTGACTCAAAACCCAGTGGTTCGGGACCATCCAAGTCCATTTCGGAGTCCGCGTCAGGATGATCCGACGGAATTTCATCCCGATAACCCGAGGACCCCTTGGAGTTAGAAGAAGAAGAAGCGACTGGACTAATCCAGGCTTGCCTGGCACGGTCGGCGAGACAAATCTCGTCATCATCAAAAGAAGAGTTCGAAGACGAAGCTGACATTTTTGAAAATTTCTGATTGGATTAAAAGAACAAATGGAAAATCGGCGAAAAAAAAAGAAAAATTATCACAAAACAGAAGATAGTTAAGAATTTTATGGAGTAAGAAGGCAAAGAGATATCTGGAGCAAAAAGACGAAGAAGTAAAGTAATAAAATCAAAAAGAAATATCAACAGTTTCCTAAAAGGACGCGTGTCAAGATTCGCGTAATCTCGCCGCTTGGCGAACCCTTCGATTTTCCCGCTTGAAAGCAAAACCCTAAAAATGGGTCGGGGTATATAATAATTAAATTCTTGAAGAGCGCCATGCGTCAAGTCTACTTAAAATCGGGCCGAGCTGGCCATCGTGAAACAATGCTCTTGACGAGCTAACACTTATTGCGAGATCAAACCCACTTAAAAACTTCATGAAGCTCGCCGATCTGATTTACAATCAGTCTCGCCGAACTGAGGGGGACTTACTGTTAGAGGGAAAATGAGCATATTTCCTTGAAGGCTTTCTCTAGCAATAACTTAAGCCCATCAGGACCATGAAGACCGCGCCGACCTAGCTCTAACTAAAGAAAATACCCTAAAGATAACCATCGAAGACCGGAAACATCAGATCAACTCGAAGGATGAAAGCGAATTTCCTTATTCCTTGGAGAATAAGGGATATTTCCATATCGCAAATATGGAAATATTTACCAAAGGCAAAAAGGAAAAGGAGTTCGAAGCAACCGACCTCATATCCCTATAAATAAAGAGGACCTCGAAGCCAAGAAGAACAACTCATACATTCTAGAGAGCAGTAGAGGTAAACCCAGAGACTCCAACGCTTTCTAGTTTACTTCGCAAACACCTTTTTCACTTCGGCATAACTTCTCGGTTATACCTTTTATTGTAATTGCTTCGTTTACTTGTTATTAATAAAAAGATCTTATTCTCCAAAATCCACAACTGTTAATCAAACTCTAATGGTGATTGTCTGGTTCAACACCATACTACTGGAACCTCTCTGTCCATCTCTCTACTTCACACATCTCCATCTCAACAGTTCTTCAAATTTAAGACTTGCGTAATGATTAAGTGTACGTCCATAAATTATATTTCATTCAGCATCCATCTCTCTACTTCACACATCTCCATCTCAACAGTTCTTCAAATTTAAGACTTGCGTAATGATTAAGTGTACGTCCATAAATTATATTTCATTCAGCATCCATGTATGTTGTCATTTCACAGACAAATATAGGAACCACTTTGCTTCTGATGATTGGCCAATACACTATCAAGAAACTATGTTGGGTAGTCATATGGTTTTATTGAACTATTGTATCTATATAGTCGAAGAAGGTGTTCCTCTAACGAATTCAAATTAATAGGATGCGGTATACGACGCCTTGAGGACAGTCCATACTGATAATCCAAAGATTCTTCCACGTGTATGTGAAAGCGGTTAATTTTGCAAGCCATGAGACTGAACATGGAGAAAAATGGAGATGGCGTTGTAGAGAGTAGAGACAAAGAGAAGCTGGAAGCGAATACGAGTGGTATGCAATTGTAATAAATTACTTAATAAAATTATTTATCCCATAGTTCTTTATCAGGATAAATTGCAAACTATATTATATACAATGTTTTGAAACCCGACCCGGAAAGAAAACTGGAATGTTTATCGGATCACTGGATTTCCGAGTCAATCTGAATTGACTCGGGTTAATCGAGGGTTAACTAATTAATAAATTTTTATATAATATATGTAATATATAGTTTTAAAAATAGAAAAATAGATTTAAATATAAAAAATATAACATAAACTATTTAAATTATTAAAAATAAAAATATAACATAAATTGTTCAAAACATAATAGAAGCAGCTGAAAAAAAAAAATCAATGTTGATACATATTACAAACCTTAAAAATCGATAAAAGTCACAAAATAACAAAAACCTATAATTTAATTAGGGATTTTTTATATTAAAAAGATTTTTTTATTAAAAAAATAAAATTATTGGTTTAACCGTGTTAACGGATACTGAGTTACAAATTACTTGCAGATTTTTCTAGATTTTACCGGGTTAATAAATTTTAGATTTGAAAAGTAGAACGACCCGGATTAGTGATCGAGTTTCGGTTTAACTGGACGAACCGACCGGTTCGGGTCGGGTTTCAAAACATTGATTATATATTATGGTCTATTTAGTTATTCAGTCAAACTGTAAGAAATATTATGGGATGTAACCTTGCATCTTTTATTAAAGTTCACTAACGATATTTTATTATTATTATTTAGGGAAATTCAGTGCAATGCATTGTTACTCTCTTGGAGAGACAACTATAATGACAAATAGAATAACGATAGATGAGTCTTCTTTGTCTTGTCAGTTTTTCTGACGATTTTAGGTAACTCAAGAGAATTTCACAATAATCTTATGGTAAAGAATATGAACAGACTCAAATTTTGTCAAAAATACCGTTTTTTGCCTAGAGAAAAGTTTGCAAGAGGTAGTGATTAGGATAGAGTTTCGCCATTAAGTGAAGAATGGTTCTTCGTTTGTTTTGTTTTAATGTCTTTCCTGATCTGTCCCAGTATTGTGTATTGTATTGTCCATAAATCTTAGTTTTCTTGTTTTAATCATAACTTATACAGTTTAATTTATCTATATGAATAACTGAGATTGTGGAATTTATAATTCTTAAGAAAAATTATAGTTGTTTACCTGATAGCGAACTAAACATTTTCAGGACAATGAACTGCATGCATTATCAATATCTTTTTTGTGTTATTTTTCAGATTAACTGGAAAAAGATATTATGTAATAAGATCAAGTCTTAGTTTGATAATTATGTTTTATCACAACCTTGAACTCTAAGTTTGTAAAAAAATACAGAATGTAACAAAAAAAATTTATTCAAAGTTAACTGCGAGAGATCCAACAAAGCCTTGCATGAAAAATGGTTGACAATTCATATACAGGAAAACTTAGGCTAACAACTAACCAAAAAAATACAGCAATTCTTCTTCATATGTAACCCTGCTTCTATACAGATAATGATTGAAATGTTCAATCTTTGCAGTACGCTAATACCCACCACCCACGAAAAAACAAAAACAACTTCAAGAAAGAACAAAACAAAAAGAGAACAAGATCAAAGGGCAAGTGTAATGTCACAGACAATCTAAATCTTGATTGGTAGCCATGTAAAAGCATATATCAAATTCAAAGCTATACTCTTAAAGATAATATCTATAAACCAAGAAATGCTCATTTGGAAAGAGATCATCATCTTCCTCTACTTCTGACTGCTGCTGCCTGAACTCTTCTTTTTAAGCAGGTTTCCAAATTTCTTGAGCAACGGTTTCTTTTTTTTCATATGGTATTTCTTTAAGAGCAGACTTCCAGAACCTTCTGTGTGGTCTGTTGAAGATAAGCCACTGCTGAACTGATCCAAGTTCTCACTGCCTTCTGCTTTCGACCCAACCTCCTCTTCGACGGAGCCGAGCTCGGTCTCTCTCTCTGGTGATACTTCGCTTCTTTCTATCTTGTAGCTCTCCCACATCTTGAATTCAGACTCTGTTTTTTCTTCTCCTTCAATTCTGTGCCCTACCTTATGCGTTGCTTCTCTATCACCCATCAAATGTTTATCAGTTGCTTCCAGGGGGCTTTCTTGCACCTTGTGGTCTCTGCTTCTGTTATGAAAGGGATCACTCTTTGTGTTTTCCTCCGCACTTACTTCGGAAAACTGAACCACGTCATAATCGTTACCGATGCTGATAAGCTCACTGTTTTCAAGAACTGGTCTCTCTTTTGTGGGAGAGGCTTCCTCTAGCATCTTTGATAATTCCTCCATTTTCTCAAGAGAGGCAGCTTCTTTGCCTTTCAGCTCATCATTATCTTGGATTACAGTCTGAAACTCGGTTCTTTTGTCAAGTAAACTCTCTTTCAGCTTCGACAACTCCTCTATTTTCCTTGCTGCTAAAGCATCCCGCGTCTTAAGCTCTTCGTTTTCTTGAGTAACTCTTTGAAACTCACTTTCCTTATCAAGCCAACTTTGCTCAAGGTGTAACAACTCATCAATCTTTTTCAAAGACGAAGCCTCCTTGGCTTTAAGCTCCTCGTTTTCTTGAAAGACGCCCTGCAACTCGTTCTGCTTATCAAGCAAACTCTGTTTAAGATTTGTCAGCTCTTCAATCCTCTGAAGGGATAAGGCTGCTTCGGACTTGAGCTTCTCATTTTCAACGATTGCAGCCTTCAGCTCCTTTTCTTTATGAAGCAAACTTTGATTAAGATCTGATAGCTCGTCTATTGTCTTTAGTGATGAAACCTCCTTCGACTTCAGATCCTCGTTTTCGCAAACGATAGCCTGTAACTCATTCTCTTTAACGAGCAAACTTGTATTGAAATTTGATAACTCTTCTATCTTCATTTGGGCTAGAGACTCCTTAGATCTAAGATCCTCAATCTCCACAACCATACAGTGCAACTCACTTTCTTTTTTAAGAAGATCCTCTTGCACCTTTGACAACTCTTCAATCTTCTTAAGATAAGTAGTGTCTCTTTCTTTAAGCTCCTCCTTTTCAAGAATAGAACTCTGGAGTTTGGTTTCTTTATCAGCAAAGATTTCATGTAACTTTGATAACTCCTCAATATTTTTAAGATAAGCAGACTCTCTTTCTCTCAACTCCTCATTTTCCTGAACAACTGTCTGCAATTTGGTCTCTTTATCAACTAAGCTTTCATTCAACAGTGACAACTCCTCTGTCTTCTTAACTAATTCAGTCTCTCTCTCTCTGAGCTCCTGACTTTCTTCAGAAATTTTCTGCAGATTGGCTACGTTACCAGCCAAGCTCCCATTCGCTATTGACAATTCCTCAATCTTCTTAAGATAAGCAGCCTCCCTTTCTCTGAGACCCTCGCTTTCTTGAATGACGTTCTGCATATCAACCAATCTCTCATTCGCCTTTGACAACTCCTCAATCTTCTTCAAATGAGCAGCCTCCTTTCCTCTGAGCTCCTCAGCTTCTTGATCGATGCACTTCAGTTTGATCTCTTTATCAAGCAAGCTCTCATTTGCCACTGACAACTCCTCAATCTTCTTAAGATAAGCAGCTTCCCTTTCTATGAGGTCCTTACTTTCTTGAGCAATGCTTTGCAGATCCGTTACGCTATCAACCAGGCTCTTATTCGCCAATGATACCTCCTCGATCTTCTTGAGATAAGCAGCTTCCCTTTCTCTGAGATCCTCACTTTCTTGAGCAATATTCTGCAATTTGGCTACGTTATCAATCAAGCTTCCATTCGCCATTGACATCTCCTCAATCTTCTTCATATGAGCAGCCTCCTTTACTTTCAGCTCCTCAGCTTCATGAGCTAAGCTCTGCAGCTTGGTTTCTTTGTCGACCAAGCTTTCTTTTACCTTTGACAACTCCTCGATTTTCTCAAGTACAGTACCTTCCCATTCTCTGAGGCTGTTGTTTTCTGTAATGGCGTTCTTTAGCTCATCTTCTTTGTCCAACAAGCTCTCTTTCAATTTCATGCTTTCAGCTTTTGCTTCACCAAGTGTTTCCTGTAGATACTTTATCTCCTCTTCAGTTTCTTTGATATTATTCTTCAGATTGGCTTCAACCTCCTTCCTTGCACATGCATCTTCTTCGCTTTCTGTTAGCAGATTGACCAGCCTGCTTACTTCTTCCTGCAAAGACGAAATCTCTTCTTCTGATTTCTTCACACAACCCATGAGATGAAGCTCTTTATGTTCCCACTCAGCCTTAGAGTTCTCAAACTCATTCCTCTTGCTATCTTGATCACTTTTCAAACTATCAGTTTCAATTCTTGCTTCCTCAAGAATTTTTCCATACTTTTCATTTGTCTCCTTTGAATCCAACTTCAAACTTTCAACCTCGGCTTCGCGGCACTCGAGCTCCACTTGACCTGCCAAGAGCTTCTCCTTAGCTTCCCTTGCTTCAGTAGATGCTTCCTGCCAAGCCAACGTTAAGCTCCCAATATCTTTCTTGCTCTTCTCTTCTTCCATCTTACATCGTTCCAGCTCTACCGAAAGTTCCGCCTTTTCATTCAATAGACTCTGAATATTTGAAGTTGCAGCCTTTTCGTTGTCCAAGGCTTTAGTTTTCTCTTCTTGGGAGATCTCAAGGTCAGATTTTATTGATTCAACAAGTTTTTCCATCTTAGAAGCTTCTTCTTCAGCAACGCAAACCTGTCGTACAGATTCCTCGAGATCTTTTCTCTGCGCTTCAATTGTTCTCTCTAGATCCTCAATCTTTTCTTTTTGTGCTGAATTATCTGAGTTCGTCTCATGCAGAACTTGATTACATTCAGCAAACTGCTTCATAACTGACTCCATAGACTCTGAAGCAGATATCTTCAACCTATTTGATTCCTCAACTTGTTTCTCAAGTTCATGAGCCTTGTTCTTCCATTCTTCTGCCAAAACATTAGCTGAAGATTCAGAGATTTTAGCAGCTTCTAGATCAACGTTAAGCTGTTCTATTGATCCTTCTCTCTCTTTCATACTACTCTCAAGTATACTTACTTTCTCAAGCTCCTTTCTCAACATTTCAATTTCACACTTCAGTTTAGAAGCAATCTCGTTACCTTCAATAGCTTCCTTTTCTTCCTTTGAACCGAGTAACGCCTTTAACCGACCTAACTCCGAAGCAAGAATCTCGGCCTTCTCAGCGTGGATTTCAGCAATCTTGGTCGCTTCCTCGGCATGGCTTAGCGCCTTGTTTTTAGCATCGGCGGTCATAGCCAATTCATGTTTGATCCTCTCGAGTTCTTCTGTGGTAGAGAGGAGAGCTGAGATGTCCAACGCGTGCTGGCTTCTAACATTCTCTAGCTCGTTCCTCGACGTTTCTGCTTCGAGTCCAGCCTGCTCCAGTTCAACAGCTCGGAATTTCTCGACCTGGAAACTCTCCTCAGCTTGTTTCTGAGCAGCTAATGCCTCCCTGAGTTTCTCACTGGCTTCTTCTGCGAGTTTCTCTGATCCTTTAAGATCATTTATGGCTTTAGCTTTCTCTTTCTTGAGCAATGCTATTTGCTCCTCAGCTTTCTTTAACTCCTCCTGGATTTGATTCAACTGCGCCTGAAGCTCCGACCCTTTTACCAACCGTGATTGCACTTTCTGAAAATGTCAAACGGTTTTAACAGATCAGTTATTTTCACAAACAACAGAAAAAGCAAGAAACACATAATGTTGCAGAGGAGAAACAAGATTTTAATTTACAGGCTAACTACTGGGAGATGAGAAAATCGACCATAGCAAGATTATGGAAACCAAGAAGATTTTAGAATGATAGAAAGCTAAGGAGCAAATAGCATTGCCCCAATCTTCTGGATCATCATTCTACATATTTCAGTATTTCTTGATTTCCGTAATCTTGATCTTCTCGATCTCCCAATACTAAGCTTCATGAAGCATATAAAATGATCAGTTACTTGCCTCGGGTGTAGGAACTCTAGCAGTCCGAGCAAGCTTTGAGCTAACTGTTTGAGGAGAACGGTCGAGCGAAAGACGTGTATTTGGTACCGGGGAAGCCGAATTGCCATCGGATTTAGCACCATTGAGTTTACTAACTCGAGGAGGTGGTGGTGATGGTTTACTACGAGGAGTCTCCATCAAACCCGTTCTACAGGAAAATGGACATATATTATCAAATACAAATTATACAAGGTTACTTACATTCATATAATATATATGATCAAATACAAATTATCCAGTTATCAATTCACAGATCATATGCATTTAGTAGAAGACAGATTATCCAAGAACAAGAGTATTACCATAACAATATTTCAATTAACTAAATCAACTACATTTCAAGCAATTTAGGATTCACTATTCAGCTCAATTCAACACAAAATACAGATCCAATTATTAATTCACAGATCATATGCATCTACTAGAAGAAAAGTTATCCAAAGAACAAGTTCTGGAACATAAATCTGGATATCAAAAGATAAGAATTGGGGTTGAACAAGTAAAATTTTGGAGAGTTAATAAGGAAACAATAAAGCATGACAAAAATCATTTTAAATGAGAGATAAACGAAACAAAAGCACATCATAAGTTAAGAAGAAACTAAATTACAAAAGCTGCCTTAATGAGCCACATAGTATCGGACAAACAATAAAATGGAAGATAAGCATCTCAGATCCAATTTGATTTAAAGTTCAAGAGTTTATTATGGAGAAGAAAGAAAAAAAAACTACTCACTTGGTTCTAGACGCCATTGCTGACGCAGAAGAGCTTCAAAGAAAGGAGATGGAACGAAAATTGGAACACAGAAGACGACAGAGCAGAGAGTTAATGATTGGCCGCTAAATTCCCAGTATTGCTGCAAGAGAGAAGAAAGAAGACAGATCGATTCAGGTCTGATTGTTACTCCACAATGTCTTGAGCATTAGCAAGAAAAACAAAGTTTTTGTTTTTGTATATAAGGAGAAAAATAAAAGATGGCATGAAAAATAATGAGTAAATGGGTTGCGCTGTCTCCATAGTGGTCACCCTCTCTCTTCATTACAAACTTTTCTTTCTCACCGCTTTATCTTGTTTACTTCATTAAATATAGGGAATTACATAGGAAATCATTTCGACTTTGCTAATATAAAAAAAAAATCACTTATAGATAAAGAGTAATTTGCATTATTTTACATACTTAAAAACCCTAATTTACTTTTAATGAAGAGTGACTTTTTTTCCTTTTGATTTCGTCTTTCTTTACCGGCCGAATGAACATTCTATCATGGACACACCACATTGACATGAACAATCCCACATGTAAAGAGACTTGTAGACACTGAAGGTGTCTACTCGCTGCTATCCACATCGCTGCTATCCACATCGCTGATATCCATATTTGTGTGTCCACTTGTTTCGGTTACGCTGATATCCACACTTGTGTGGCCACTTGTTCGGTTATGTACAAAATTTGAAAATTCTTCTCTACTAATATATAGAGGGATAAATGTACCGTTGGTTCTCTCTTTCTATCTCTCTCTTTTTTTTAAATTTTATCAAACTTAGATTTTATCATAAAAAATTATCTACAAATTTTGTTGTTGTGTTGAATTCGCAATTAATTTTTTCACGATGTTTCTTATCTTAATAGTAGAACATATAAGTAGTGTGGTTACTCGATATTGTGTTAAAAAAAATTCCAATTTTAGTAAATAGATCTCTCTCTATCTCTCTCTCTCAAATTTTGCCAGACTTAGATCTTATCATATAAGATTATCTACAATTTATGTCAGTGTTGAATTCGCAATTATTTTTTCCGTGATATATTTCTTATATTTTCTGATTAGTTTTGTATGGATCCTTCATAGTAGAACATATGAGTAGTGTAATTACTTGATATTGTGTTAAGGAAATTTCCAATTTTTGTAAATAGATACATCTCTCTCTCTCTCTCTCTCTCTCTCTCTCTCTCTCTCTCTCTCTCTCTCTCTCTCTCTCTCTCTCTCTCTCTCTCTCTCAAATTATGCCAGACTTTGATCTTTTCATATAAGATTTATCTACAATTTATGTCATTGTGTTGAATTTGCAATTAAGTTTTTTATGATATTTCTTATACTTTCTAATTTCAAGGTTTTCTGTAGATCCTTAATAGTAGAACATATGAGTAGTGTGGTTATTTGATATTGTGTTAAGGAAAATTCCAATTTTTGTAAATGGATACAGCAAGAGAAGAGATTTGAAAAAGGTAATTAATGGAACACTTCATCACTTTCTATTTAGAAGATTTGTTCAAAGATGAAGTAAGACCTATCTTTAGTGAGAGTGAATACTAAGTCTCATGCTTTAAGTCTTCCACGAAGAAAACTTCATTGATATCTTTAACAATTTTAGGTTATATGCGTAAATAAACAAGAGGTTTAGCTATCTGATTCTCTTTAACATTGTATAATATGATTGATCATTGTATTACAAAATGTTTACATGATCTTGTCCATAATAGGATATTCAATATAATTTGTCTACAATTACTTTATCACATTGATCTTGTACAAAACGTCATTGCCTTCCTTGAGGATCCGGCTATGCGATCTGGTGTCATCGAATCTACTATTGGTTCGTGCTTATTCTATTGCAGTAAAAATCAGATATTTCAGATTAGTAACACACATTAATGCAAAATTTAAACACAAACAATCTTTTTGGATCTCAACATAATAGGCTGTTCAATATAAATTGTCCACAACTACTTTATCACAATGATCTTGCATAAAACGTCATTGCCTTCCTTGAGGATCCGGCTATGCGATCTGGTGTCATCGAATCTACTATTTGTTTGTGCTTTTTCTATTTCAGTAAAAATCAGACATTTAAGATTAGTAACACACATTGATACAAGGTTTTCTGTAGATCATTAATAGTAGAACATATGAGTAGTGTGGTTATTTGATATTGTGTTAAGGAAAATTCCAATTTTTGTAAATGAATACAACAAGAGAAGAGATTTGAAAAAGGTAATTAATGGAACACTTCATCACTTTCTATTTAGAAGATTTGTTCAAAGATGAAGTAAGACCTATCTTTAGTGAGAGTGAATACTAAGTCTCATGCTTTAAGTCTTCCACGAAGAAAACTTCATTGATATCTTTAACAATTTTAGGTTATATGCGTAAATAAACAAGAGGTTTAGCTATCTGATTCTCTTTAACATTGTATAATATGATTGATCATTGTATTACAAAATGTTTACATGATCTTGTCCATAATAGGATATTCAATATAATTTGTCTAAAATTACTTTATCACATTGATCTTGTACAAAACGTCATTGCCTTCCTTGAGGATCCGGCTATGCGATCTGGTGTCATCGAATCTACTATTGGTTCGTGCTTATTCTATTGCAGTAAAAATCAGATATTTCAGATTAGTAACACATATTAATGCAAAATTTAAACACAAACAATCTTTTTGGATCTCAACATAATAGGCTGTTCAATATAAATTGTCCACAACTACTTTATCACAGTGATCTTGCATAAAACGTCATTGCCTTCCTTGAGGATCCGGCTATGCGATCTGGTGTCATCGAATCTACTATTTGTTTGTGCTTTTTCTATTTCAGTAAAAATCAGACATTTAAGATTAGTAACACACATTGATACAAAATTTAAACACAAACAAAATGTTAACTCATCTAACTAAAATGCATTTGTGACCAGCTAAAGATAGGACCAAACATTGTTGGTCTTTTTGGATCTCATCATATAAGATTATCTACAATTCTTGTCATTTTGTTGAATTCGCAAATAAGTTTTTTTGTGATGTTTCTGATTTCAAGGTTTTGTGTGGATTCTTAATAGTAGAAAATATGATTAGTCATTGTGTTGAATTTGCAATTAATTTTTTCATGATATTTCTTATACTTTCTAGTTTCAAGGTTTTGTGTAGATCCTTAATAGTAGAACATATGAGTAGTGTGGTTACTTGATATTGTGTTAAGAAAAATTTCAATTTTTGTAAATGGATACAACAAGAGAAGAAATTTGAAAAAGGTAATTAATGGAACACTTCATCTCTTTCTATTTAGAAGATTTGTTCAAAGATGGAGTAAGACCTATCTTTAGTGAGAGTGAATACTAAGTCTCATACTTTAAGTCTTCCACGAAGAAAACTTCATTGATATCTTTAACAATTTTAGGTCATACATGTAAATTAAACAAGAGGTTTAGCTATCTGATTACCTTTAACATTGTATAATATGATTGATCATTGTATTACAAAATGTTTACATGATCTTGTCCATAATAGGATATTTAATATAATTTGTCCACAATTACTTTATCACATTGATCTTGTGCAAAACGTCATTGCCTTCCTTGAGGATCCGGCTATGCGATCTGGTGTCATCGAATCTACTATTGGTTCGTGCTTATTCTATTACAGTAAAAATCAGATATTTCAGATTAGTAACACACATTGATGCAAAATTTAAACACAAACAATCTTTTTGGATCTCAACATAATAGGCTATTCAATATAAATTGTCCACAACTACTTTATCACAATGCTCTTGCACAAAATGTCATTGCCTTCCTTGAGGATCCGGCTATGCGATCTAGTGTCATTGAATCTACTATTGGTTTGTGCCTTTTCTATTGTAGTAAAAATCGGACATTTAAGATTAGTAACACACATTGATACAAAATTTAAACACAAACAAAATGTTAACTCATCTAAGTAAAATGCATTTGTGACCAGCTAAAGATATGACCAAACATTGTTGGTCTTTTGGGATCTCATCATATAAGATTATCTATAATTCTTGTCGTTTTGTTGAATCCTCAAATAATTTTTTTTGTGATGTTTCTGATACTTTCTGATTTCAAGGTTTTGTGTGGATTCTTAATAGTAGAACACATGAGTAGTCATTCTGTTGAATTTGCAATTAATTTTTTTCATGATATTTCGTATACTTTCTAATTTCAAGGTTTTGTGTAGATTCTTAATAGTAGAACATATGAGTAGTGTGGTTACTTGACATTGTGTTAAGGAAAACTCCAATTTTTGTAAATGGATACAGCAAGAGAAGATATTTGAAAAAGGTAATTAATGGAACACTTCATCTCTTTCTATTTAGAAGATTTGTTCAAAAATGAAATAAGACCTATCTTTAGTGAGAGTGAATACTAAGTCTCATGCTTTAAGTCTTCCACGAAGAAAACTTCATTGATATCTTTAACAATTTTAGGTCATATCTGTAAATTAAACAAGAGGTTTAGCTATCTGATTACCTTTAACATTGTATATTATGATTGATCATTGTATCACAAAATGTTTACATGATCTTGTCCATAATAGGATATTCAATATAATTTGTCCACAATTACTTTATCACATTGATCTTGTACAAAACGTCATTGACTTCCTTGAGGATCCGGCTATGTGATCTGGTGTCATCGAATCTACTATTGGTTCCTGCTTATTCTATTGCAGTAAAAATCAGATATTTCAGATTAGTAACACACATTGATGCAAAATTTAAACACAAATAATCTTTTTGGATCTCCGCATAATAGGCTATTCAATATAAATTATCCACAATTACTTTATTACAATGATCTTGCACAAAATGTCATTGCCTTCCTTGAGGATCTGGCTATGTGATCTGGTGTCATCGAATCTACTATTGGTTCGTGCTTTTTCTATTGCAGTAAAAATCGGACATTTTAGATTAGTAACACACATTGATACAAAATTTAAACACAAACAAAATGTTAATTTTTGTTGTTGTGTTGAATTTGAAATTATTTTTTTCGTGATGTTTCTTGTACTTCCTGATTTCAAGGTTTTGTGTGGATCCTTAATAGTTTAACATATGAGTAATGTGGTTAGTTGATGTTGTGTAAAAGAAAATTTTAATTTTCGTAAATGGACAAGAGAAGAGATCTGAAAGAGGTAATGGAACACTTCATCTTTTTCATTTAGAAGATTTGTGCAAAGAAGAAGTAAGACCTATATTTAGTGAGAGTGAATTCTAAGTCTCATACTTTAAGTCTTTCCGCAAAGAACAGTTCATTGATATCTTTATTTTTTTTAGCTCATGTGTGTATGGAAAAGAATTAAACAAGTGGGGACGTGTAGCTATTTGTTTACCTTTAACATTGAATAATATGATTGATCATTGTATTACGAAATTTTTACATGATCTTGTCCATAATAGGATAGTAATTGTCCAGAATTACTTTATCACAATGATCTTGTACAAAATATTATTGCCTTCCTTGAGGATTGTGCCTCCACATATTGTTTTAATTTATTGCTTTTAAATTATTTTTTTAAATTACTGTCTTATTCTGCTTTATCATGATTTAAAGATTTCAAAGTTTTACAAAAAGAATTTTTATTAAATTAAATATGTTAAATTTTTGTTACTCATAAATTATGTCAAACTTGACAAAGCTCAAGAACACTGCTTTTGAATTATGTGAAAAGAATTATATGACTAGGGCGGTAGGTGCAAGATTGCATCTAAGAGGAAACAGTCTCTTAAGCACCATTGATAAGTCGAAAACGATTTCAGATGAGAATAAGGCGAAGGCCATGATATTTTTACTCCACCACATCCATGATGGTTTAAAAGATGAATACATCGTGAAAGAAGATCCTGCAGATCTCTAGCAGTCACTTAAAGAAATGTTCGATCACCAGAAATATATGATCTTACCAAAAGCCAGACAAAAGTGGTTGAATCTCCGGCTCCAGAATATAATTCCGCGATGTTCGGAATCACATCCAGGATGATGTTATATAAAGATAAAGTGAGTGATTATGATATGATTGAGAAAATTCTCTCCACATTCCATCCTGGAAATGTAGTCCTGCAACAATAATAACGAGTGAATCGCTACACTTCTTATTTGGAGTTTATGCGAGTCCTCCTTGTTGCAGAAAAAAATAATGAGCTCGTGTTGATGAACCATCAAAGTTGTCCAACTAGATCTGCTCCACTCCCTGAAGCGAATGTAGCGTCATCCAATTATAATAATGGAAGTGGACGTAGACGCGGTCGATTCCGTAGTCGCGATCATGGACGCGGACGTGATCGATGCCAAGGAAGAGGATATTGGCCAAGTGATTCCAACAGAGAAAGAAACAGTAAAACTTTCCAAGAAAGTGATGATAAACAGGAAGTCAAAAGACAAAGAGAAACTGTTTGCTACAGATGCGGCATGTATGGACATTGGGTACGAATTTGTCATACACCAAAACATTTAGCCGATCTGTACCACGAATCACAAAGGGCAAAAGAGAGAGAAAATGAAACTAACTTTGTTTCTGCCGAAGCCGGACCCTCTTTCCATGGCCTAGATGATGATACTAATCTCGATGTTGCTGATTTCCTTGTTGATCCTGAAGAATCACAAAAATAAAAAAAAACTTAAATCGATGATTATGTCTCCTAAAGAAGACTAGTATAATAAAATTTAATCATGTTTTTAGTATGTAATATATACTTTTATTTTAATCAAGGTTTTTAATGTAATATATTAATTTTTTTATAAATGTTAATGCTTTTTATTAATTATTGCATCATTTTAAGTATTGTGGACCATAAGATGCCAAAATTTGAGACTCAAGATGGAGATATATGTCTGGCAGACAATGTTTCAATGCACACAAAAATTAAAGATAAAAAATATTTCTCATGTCTAAAAATAAAGGACTTCGCCGGAAGCATGAGTACCATATCAGAAAATGCAAAGATTAAACTTGGCTACGGAAGAGCAAGTTTTTCCAATGCCAAGGGGAACAAAGTTTGAAATAAATGATGCATTATATTCCCCCAAGTCTCACAGAAATTTGTTGAGCTTTAAAAATATTCGCAGAAATGGGTATCATATTGAGACAAAGAGTAAAAATGGCATTGAATATCTTTGCATTATAATGGAGAAGAAACATAAATTGGAAGAATTACCAATGATGTCCTCCGTATTATATGGCACAAAAATAAACATGACTGAATCATATGTTACAGTAAACCAGAAATTTACTAGTACATTTAAGATTTGACATGAAAGACTAGGGGGCATCCTGGTTCAGTCATGATGAGAAAAATTGTGCAAAACACTAATGACCATCCGTTGAAAAATGAGAAAATTTTGCAATCAAATGAGTTTTCATGCAAAGCATTTTCTCAAGAAAAATTCATAACTCGACCATCACCATCCAAAGTTCATAATTTTTGGAAAGAATACATGGTGATATATGCGGGCCGATCCATCCACAGTACAGGCCGTTCAGATATTTTATGGTATTGAATGACACATCTAGTAGATGGTCACATGTGTGTCCATTGACAACACGAAATACAGCTTTCTCAAGATTCATTGCCCAAATAATCAGGTTGAGAGCACAATTCCCTGATTATACTATTAAGAGAGTTAGATTGGATAACGCTGGTGAATTCACATCCCAATTCTTTAATGATTACTGTATATCTTTAAGAATTAATGTTGAACATTTGGTGCCACATGTTCATACACAAAATGGCATGGCTGAGTCATTGATTAAGCAGTTGCAATTGATTGCAAGACTATTAATGTTGAGAACAAAACTCACAATCAATATATGAGGACATGCTATATTTCATGCAGAGGCATTGGTCCAAGTGAGGCCAAGTTCATATAATGAATATTCTTCCATACAGTTAGTATTTGGCCATGAACCAAATATATTCCATCTTCGTGTCTTTGGATGTGCGGTTTATGTTCCTATAACCCCACCGCAAAGAACAAAAATGGGGGCACAAAGAAGATTGGGGATATATATTGACTATGTATACATTGGGGATATACATTGGCTATGTATCATCAAGTATAATTCGATACCTGGAACCAGAAACTGGTGATATGTTTACAGCACGTTTTGCCGATTACCATTTTAATGAAGTTGAATTTCCCGCGTTAGGAGGAAGATTGAGAGAATCAGCATATGATATCACCTGATGTACACACTCTTTGGCTTATCTTGATCCTCTTACTAATCAATGGGAATTTGAAGTTCAGAAAATTATACATTTGCAAAATATGGCAAATTAATTACCTGATGTCTTCACAGATACGAAATGGGTGACAAAATCCTATATCCCTGCTGCTAACGCTCCATCAAAGATAAATGTTCCTGAAGAACATATTGATGTAGATAGAGCAAATGAACCGGTTAAGCTAAAGCGCGAGAGGCCAATATAATCAAAAGATAAAAATCCCCGAAAGAGAAAGAAATTAGGAGTAACAGTTCCAGAAGAACTAAAATGTCCTGAAGACATTTGTAAATAAGTTCCAGAAGAGATTTGTCCTGAAGACGAATCTGGAACAGAAAAATATGAGATTTCCATCTCTTTTGCCCTAAGTGGAAAATTATGGGCTAGAAGTGATATAGATGATAATGATGGAACATTCTCTTTTTCTGTATCCAAAGAGATCGATCATGAATATTATGATCCAGACCCAAGGTCCATATTAGAATGTCAGGAAATACATGATTGGGAGAAATGGAAAATGGTCATAGAATCAGAATTACTCTCCCTCAGTAAAAGAAATGTTTTTGGACCAATTGTCATAATACCTGACGGTGTAAAACCGGTCGGATACAAGTGGGTCTTTATAAGAAAAAGAAATAAGAAAAATGAGGTCACATGATATAAGGCCCGACTTGTGGCACAAGTATTTTCTCAAAGACCGGGAATTGATTATGAAGAGGCATATTCCCCAGTAATGGATGCTATCATATCCAGGTACTTAATGATCTTAACAGCTTCTAATGATTTAGAGATGTACCTGATGGATGCTGTGACAGCATATCTATATGGGTCGCTTGATAGTGACATACATATGAGAATCCCTAAAGGATTAAAAATGCCTGAATCATTAAAGTCAAAATCTAAAGAGATATGTGCGATCAAATTACAGTGATCACTTTACGGATTAAAACAATCCAGATGCATGTGATATAATCGCTTAAGTGGATATTTATTGAGTAAGGGTTATGTCAATAATGCGATATTCCCTTGTGTATTTTAGAAATCCGCGTCAGGATTTGTGATCATAGCTGTTTATATTGATGGTCTAAACATGATTGGGACTCAAAAGGAGATTAATGATGCAAGAGATAATATGAACGAAAAGTTTGAAATGAAAGACCTTGGAAAAACAAAGTTTTGTCTTGGGCTCCAGATCGAGCATCTCGAGATGGAATATTTGTGCATCAATTACATTACAGTATAAGGGTGTTGAACGCTTTAGTGTGGATAAAGCGACTCCTTTGAGTACTCTAATGGTCAATAGATCGCTTGATGTTAACAAGGATCCATTTCGGCCTTGTGAAGGTAACGAAGAAGTATTAGATTCTGAAGTACCATACATGAGCGCTATTGGTGCACTTATGTATCTTGCAAATTATACTAGACCAGATATTGCTTTTGCTACTAACTTACTTGCAAGGTATAGCTCATCACCAACACGCAGACATTGGAATGGAATAAAGCATATATTCCGTTATCTTCAAGGTACGATTGATTTTGGATTATATAATTCTAGAAATTCCGAGGTTGGTCTGCTTGGTTTTGCAGATGTAGGATACTTATCAGATCCGCATAAGGCTCTATCGCAAACCGGCTATGTTTTCACTATTGGTAGGACCTCAATCTTGTAGCGTTCACAAAAGCAGACTTTGGTCGTTGCATCTTCAAATCATGTAGAAATTATTGCACTTCACAAGGCTTCTAGATAATGTGTGGCTAAGATTTATGACTAATCATATCTAAGAGGCAAGTGGCATAGTCATCAATAAGAAGCCAACAAAAATATTTAAAGATAATGCAGCATGCGTTGTTCAACTCAAAGAAGGCTATATTAAAAGCAATAGAACAAAACATATCCCTCCAACATTTTTCTCTTACACTCACGAACTTGAGAAAAATGAAGAGGTGGATATTAAATATGTTCGCTCATGTGACAACGCAGCTGATCTCTTTACAAAGGCACTTTCAACTACAATATTCAAGAATCATGTTTACAACATTGGAATGCGACATCTTCGAGATCTGTGAAGAGAAAATGAAATCCATCTTTTCCAGAGGGAATTTTCTGTTGCTGTATTCTTTGTTCCTTTTCTCATGGTTTTTATCCCACTAAGTTTTTTCATGGAAATATTTTTAATGAGACAGCACGCAACTTCACAGTGATGGATACTCAAGGGAAAATGTTAAAAAAAATCATAATTATCCATCATGATGCCACATAATAGACACTTATCTATTTCATGCAATAAATAGGCACTAAACTTGATCAAGGCCGTATCTACTAAAGAATTAAAAAAACCTTTGCCTAAAATTTTGAAAGCAAAAATAAAATATATTAAATCATATAATGTATCAATAAATATTCTAAACTTCTATTATCACCATTACTACCTCAAGACTTCTTTTTAAAATGTAAAATCAACTAATTACATCCATATTTTTCTAGTCCTTAAAATTTGTTCTTTATATTTATGTATTGACACATTTATCTTTATTTTTATTTTTTCCTATTTTTTTACCATATTTATATTTGACCAAAATTTTCTTTTTCTATTATATCTTCTCTTTACTTATTACTTATCTTTAGTTTATAATTCAACAAATATGTTATATACACAATACTGTATCTTATGTATTACAATTATATATAAATACACACATCAAACATAAAATAATTTTAAATCTATCTTTTATAAATAAATCTACTAACATTTTATTTCAGACAAAATTAGTTATCTTATATAATAAATAATTCTTGAATAAAAATATTATTTTTGTTTTTTTTTTGCCTACGGCAACAAAAACCTTAAGCACGGTTCTGAACTTGATTATTATCCTTATCACCATAACACATATCACTAGCTCCTTAAATTTTTGAAAGCTGTTTGTATACTTCTTTCACTCTAAAGAAGTGGTTGTAGTAGAGAGAGTAAAAGTAAGAAATAACACAAGTTGTAACCACATAAAAAAAAGGTGAATAAGAGTATTTATCTTTCTCTCTCATCATAAATAACGTCTTTGATTTCCTGTTACATTCAACATAGAATACATTTTTATTGTCATGTGAACTTGACAATTTTTTAGAATATTTATTTTTTCATTACAACACAGCTAGTTTATCTTTGTAGCAGGTTATATTTTTCTTATATATAAACATTGAAGTCATAAAAAGAGTTTTATATATATTTTAATTATCGTTTAAATGCAACAAAATGTCATATAATTTTGTAAAATTTTTTATCTTATTTTCTATGTAGAATTCTATGTATATTATGATTAAATATTGTAAATTATATATCATTATCTAGTATGTCAATATATTTATATACAAAAATATTAATTAAATATAGTTGTTTATAGCATTGTTATATTTATAAGATTTATGTTATTTGGTATGGTTGAACATAGAACGTACATTCGTTTATTAAAGGATAAAAAGATACTTAAATGATAGATCGTCTTTTATTTGTGATACTTAGTGTAATGATCCGAATCTGGCCTATTTGAATAAGATTAAATAGATTGATTTGGCTATTTATGTCACCAAAGTGCACTTATCTTTTTGATTAGTGAGCTTGAGAGAACTCCAGAGTTAAGCGTGCTTGAAGTAGAGCAGGACTAGGAAGAGTGAACTTTCAGGAAGTGATTCCTGAAACCGTGTGAATAAGACCAAAATACAGGGAAAGACCATATGGTGATTGCAGGGTTAGTAAATAAGTCAGTTGGGCTCCGAAAAAAATAAAGCACCGACCATCAAACAGGAGTGGGACCCACGGGCCCGAGAGAGGATGTGGGTGTGCTCACCGGTAGGGGCGGTTGGGAGCGTTACAAGTGGTATCAGAGCCTAGGAAGTCAAACTGGTTCTGTTCAGTAGACTGTCTTAGGGTTTGGGGGTTAGGGTTTACACCATCCGGATCGAGAATTCATCCCGGTTCACACCATCCAGATCGAGAACTCGGGGACGAATTCCTGTTTAGTGGGAGAGAATTGTAACGACCTAGGTCCGACCTATTTGAATAAGTTCAAATGGATTGATTTGGCTACCTATGTTGCCAAAGTGCACTTATCTTTTCGCTTATTGATCCTGAGAGAACTCTAGAGTTAAGCGTGTTTGAGCTGGAGCAAGACTAGGATGGGTGACATTTTGGGAAGTGATTCTCGAAACCGTGTGAGTGACGCCAAAACACGAGAAAATGTTTTTTGGTGATTGCAGGGTCAGTAAATAAGTCGGTTGGGCTCTGAAAAAAATAACGCACCAACCGTTGAACAGTGTGAAGCCCACATACCCAAAAGAAAACTTGGGTGTGCTTACCGGTAAAGGCGATCGAGGGCATTACACTTGAGATTTTAGGCAAATGCATTTTTAAAAAAATTTATGAAAAAAAAATTTCTTAACAAAAGTTTTCAACGCTCAAGTCAAACATATTAACTGAACACATATAATCATAATGTGTTTCCTTAATAGATCGGGAATCCCATCTACTAGTTTGGTAGTTGTACGTACTACAGACTGCCAACTATGTCATCTAAAAGTAGGTTGGAGGTCTTATATTGACCAAGGGCCTATAGGAGGTATATACTAACTTGGACGGATACCCTTATGATATAAAGACATGGAGAGGCTCTTGTCTTAGGGACTCTCGTGGATGTCCATGATCTGTCAGAAATCTTCAGGTGTAGACCCTGGCAATGCCGAATGGCTTCTAGGAGCTATTATTGATAGGGTCAGGTTTTACCCAAATAAAACTACTGCAAGTGCACAGCAAAAGCAATTGTAGTACAAGTGGTATCGAATCCCAAGGGAGTACACTATCGAATGTAGATTCAGATTATGCTAAGCAGGATATAATGTATGTAATGCGAATTAATAATTAAAAGTAATCAAACGATTTTTGGTAGATGATCTAAGTTTCAGAAGACTAAAAGCGCTAAGTCAGGACAGTTCGCAGGTTAAATCCAAGAATGTAGAATGCATGAATCATGAATGATTAAGAACCGTTTTAAACATGAATCACTGATGTAAAACTAATCAATTATCATTACAGAAGTTATCTATGCCTAAATCACAGAGTTTCAAATCTCTTTGCAAACCCTAACAACCTAAGCATGCACGAATGATCAGATTCAATTGTTCACAAAACTCCTAAGCCAAGTCTCTTTGCACTAAGTTGTTTTGCTCATCAAATACTAGTTTAGGTTATCAATAATGTTCTCACATATATTTAACAACCTATGATTTTCGGATTCCTAGATGATGTGTCTCAGAAATTCGATTTTAAAGCAAGCAGAGATGAAAAACCATAAGATATTCCAAACAGAATAGCGATTCTACAAACTCTTCATCAACCCTTGAAAAAGCCCTAACTTAACTAGCAGAATAATCAGACATGATCATGAAATCACAAAGCCTAACTGAATAAAATTGCATTACGAGAAAGAGTAAAAGAATAAGGGGGTTCGAAATCTTCTCAAAAGAGTACAGGATTTGTCTCCCCAAAAAGCTCTGAATAAATCTCTCTCTAAGCTCTCTGAATTCTCAAAAAACTAAGATTATCGCCAATAATGGCTGAAAAACCTAATAAATAGAGGCTAAACACGATCTGGGGCCTTCTTGTAAATAATGAAACTTCTGGGCTAAAACTGCAAATAATCCTCTATCTTTTAGAAAACAGCCACGACCCTTTCCTTTCTGGGTGACGAGCGTCACCAGGTTGGTGACGAGCGTCACCCATATGCATACTTTTCTTCCCGAGTTGGATACTTCATGGCTTCAACTTGCAATGCTCCAAAAAGCTCCAATATCTCCAGTTATGCTCCAGACATGTTATAACCTGCAAAGACTTTTCTAGGACTCTAAAAAGACCAAAAAGACTCAATAAAAATGACTTATATCATGGTTAAAAACCATAAAAACCATGATATATCAATTATGCAGTTGTTGAGTCATATAGGGGATGTCCATGAACTTTTATTCTTTGGACCCTCTTCTTACCCACGACTTCTCAGTCTAGCTTTCTGCTCTATAATACAATGATATATTTCTATCATTGGTTTTTCCATTGCTGCCCATTCATCCCATATTTCTCTAGGTCTGATAAAGTTTTTGTTATTCTGCATCGCTAAATTCTTCTTACACATTTAGTATCAGTCAGATCAGACATATATATTGTTGGATAATTTCAATGACTTAGGGTAGAAGTTATCTCTTAAGGAGTAGCTTAAAGAGATTTAGAATGTGAAATATCAAATAAGGAAAAGATGAGATTTGTATTTCCTAATAGAACAAGGAGTTTCTTGATTCTATAAATAGAGAGCTTATGGAGAGTTGTTCCATAAGACTCAAGAGAGAGGTTTAGTTTTGAGAAGTTTCTAAATCTAATAAGATGAGCAGCTCTTATACTTTCTTGTGTTTGATATACTATATCGACTTGAATTAGTATCAGAGCTTCAAGGAGGAAGTCTCAGACCTTAACAAGCTGGTATATCAGCTATGGCAGATGTGAATAATCCGCAGCCACGAGCGAGGGAGACTGGAACCTCATCCATCCAATGTCCGATGCTTACGTCGACAAACTACACAGTTTGGTGGATGAGGATGAGAGTGATACTTCGAGTGAATGAAGTATGGAACACCATCGATCTGGGGTTAGCAGATCCAAAGAATAACTATGCAGCTATAGCTCTTCTTTTCCAATCGATTCTGGAATCACTTATTCTACTAGTGGGGGAGCAAGAGACTTCAAAAGGCGTGTGGGACGCCATCAAATCTCGACATCTCGGAGCAGACCGTGTGAGAGAAGCGAGACTGCAAACCTTGATGTCGGAATTCGATAAGCTAAGTATGAGCAACACGGATTCGGTTGATGACTTCGCCGGAAAGATCTCAGGGTTAGCGTCAAAAGCAGCTTCTCTTGGAGACATCATCGAGGAGCCGAAACTTGTGAAGAAGTTCTTGAAAGAACTCCCACGAAGGAAGTACATTCAAATCGTTGCTTCACTAGAGCAAGTTCTTGACCTAAACACTACGGGATTTGAAGATATAGTCGGAAGACTAAAGGCGTATGAAGAACGAGTTGGGGAAGACTCGCAGAGAGAAGAACAGAACAAGTTAATATGGTCTAGCAACGACCAAAAAAATCGCTAAGAACAGAGTACCCGCAGCGGACACGCAGGTTCACGAGATAGATCGAGAGGTGGTGGCAGAGACAGAGGTCGAGGTCGTACAAACCAAAACTTAGGAGGAGAAACCAGAGACAATGCTCAAAATCGGAAGAAAGACATGAGCAAGGTACTCTGCTGCAGATGTGATAAACCGGGGCATTATGTATCATCGTGCCCTGATTTACCAAAGAATCAGGAAGCAAACCTGAACGAAACAGAGGAACCAGAAGCCTTATACATTCACGAAATAGTGTTTTTAAATGAGGATAAAGTGTTTTCGAAACGTTATGAGATCTGTGATGATAAGACAAGCATCTGGTACGTCGATAATGGTGCAAGCAACCACATGACGAGAAACATAGATTTCTTCTCAAGCTTAGATGAAAACGTCAAAGGGAAAGTCAGATTTGGTGATGGCTCGAGTTTTCAAATCATGGGAAAAGGATCGATAGTTTTCGTTGGGAAGAACAGAGAAAGACGAGCACTTAAGGATATACGTGGATGATCTATTTATGACAGGTACTTCGTGATCAGTTATCGAACAGTTTAAGGGTGATATGTCAAAAAGGTTTGATATGTCAGATCTTGGGAGACTTAGATATTATCTAGGTATCGAAGTAATCCAAGGAGCAGATGGAATTATGATAAAACAAGAGGGATATGCGCAAGGGATTCTTATTGATAATAAGATGGATACATGTAACCCGACTCATGTACCAATGGAGTCAAGCCTGAAACTGTCAAAAGCAGAACACGAACCAGAGATTGATGCGACAAAGTATCGAAGAGCTATAGGGTGCCTAAGATACTTGCAACACACGTGACCTGATCTTGCATATGCCGTAGGAGTGTTGAGCCGCTATATGCAAAGTCCAAGGGAATCTCATGGACAAGCCCTCAAGCACATTCTGCGATACATAAAAGGAAGAACAAGTATGGGGTTGTTCTTCAAAAGAGATGGGACAAAGAGACTTGTGGGTTACAGCAATAGTAGCCACAATATAGACGTTGATGACGGAAGAAGTACATCAGGACATTCTATTACGGATCATCACCAATCAGCTGGACATCTCAGAAATAGCCAACGGTGGCGTTATCTTCCTGCGAGGCTGAGTTCATGGCGACTACAGAAACAGCAAAGCAGGCGATATGGCTTAAGGAATTGTTAAACGAGACTCAAAACATTGACAAGAGGGTCATGTTGAGAATAGACAACAAATCGGCTATAACGCTCACCAAGAACCCTGTCTTTCACGGAAGAAGCAAACATATACTCTCGAAGTATCATTTCATTCGTGAGTGTATGGAGAATGATCAGATCGAAGTCGAGCATGTTCCTGGCACAGAACAGAAGGCTGACATTCTCACCAAACCATTAGTAAGGATTAAGTTCAAAGAAATGAGGAGCTTGATCGGAATGGAAGCAATCGAAGGACCCAAGATTCAAGTTGAAATTAAGGAGGAGAATGTTGGATAATTCCAATGACTTAGAATATAAGTTATCTCTTAAGAAGTAGCTTAAAGAGATTTAGAATAGGAAATATCAAATAAGGAAAAGATGAGATTTGTATTTCTTAATAGAACAAGGAGTTGCTTGATTCTATAAATAGAGAGCTTATGGAGAGTTGTTCCATAAGATTCAAGAAAAAGGTTTAGTTTTGAGAAGTATCTAAATCTAACCAGAAGAGCAGTTTTTATATTTTCTTGTGTTTGATATACTATGGCTGTAATTGATTAATGAGGAATTGTGGAATAAGAAGAAATCTAGCTGAATATTTTCTACATGTCACCAGTTATATATAATTGTAGAATTGAAAAGTAATTGTGGAATCACTAAATGACAAACCAACAATATTTTAATTTAATAATAGTCAAAGTTTAGAAATATTGTCTTTCTAATTTGATATTTTAAGTTTTGAAAATTTTATTGTTATTAATATTATGGTAACTTCAAAACAAAATTAAAAAGACAAAAGTTAATAAACTAAAAAAATACATTTAGAGGAATTGAGGAATATGTTGAATTTTGAATTATGTGCTGAATTTTGTGTTGCTCTTTTCATAATTCAATTCATATGAATAATGTGTTTAATATTGTGTGCGTATTTCTTTCCATCAGTTATTATATTATATAATTAATTTATTATAATTAGTTTTGATTAATATAGTTTATTTACATACGCTAATATTTTTAATTAAAGTTTAAATACATAATATCATACAATTATATAATATTCTTATATAATATCAATAAATTAATGTATTTTTTAGTTTATTAACTTTTGTTTTTAGATTTTCATATTCTATAATACATCAATAATATATTAAAATAGTTATATTTTTAATATATTTATTCATTTAATTTATATTTTTAATTTATAAAAATAAATTCAGCTATTCTGTAATTCTTCGGTTACCATTTACATTATTAATTATTTCGCTAGATTCAGCTAAAAATTACCCAAAAAATTCACAGACTCTGTATTCTGCCAGATTCCACATTTCACCAAATTATTTGATATATTTCAAGTAAAACTGATTCCAATAGTAATACTTATTAAAAAGTATATTAATAAAATAACAAGTTACATTTTGTAGAAAAAGTTTGACGGCAGAATTTATTATTCTGTAAATAAATCTTCATTCTACCGCATTTATCAACTCAAAAAGGATAACGTGGAGAAAAAATGACAAAAGTTTGTCCTGGTAAAAGCTGTGAGTGAAGTGGTATTGTGTGGACCAACATTTGGCTTTATTTAATAATGGAGGTGTGATGTAGCCATCTAGGCAGAGAATAAATCTTCAACTAAGCCTGTGCGTACAGCGGATATCCGATAAATTTTACGTATTTGTGATTTGTTTTATTTTTATTGAATATTTAATTTTATGATTTATTTTATTTTAAAAAAATACAAATATCCAAAAATATGAATATTAAAAAAATGTACAAATATTTACCGATATTTAGGTATATTGAACTTATTTTATTTAATAGAAATAAAAACTGAAAATACATGTAGTTTTTTCAAATATGAGCTATCAATTTAAAAAACTAAATAAAACAACTATCTTTATTTATAAAAATGAGTATAAATATTAAATTATAATAGTAGAAAAGGAAAACAGTGTTTTATATTCTGAAAAATAATATTAACTATTTAAAACTCTAATATAATTTTTAATCTATTTTGAAATATTTATTAACTAGTATAGATGTTTATTACCTACTATAGAATTATTTAATGTATTTTTTATCATGTATGTTCTTTTCTATTTATTAAAAAGATAATTAAACTGTATAAAAACATTAAAAATATATAATATCAATATGTATATATATAATTTACGGATTGAAATGATATCTAAATTTTATGAAATTAGTATTGCGATTTGATTTATTTTAGATTGATATTATATTTTAATATTTACTTTGCTTTAAATCATTATGAATATTCGGATTTTTTGGATTGAATCGAAGTAAATAATGAATCGAATTAAATATAACTAATAATATGCTCACCCCTATCTCCAACGATCTCATTTTACAAAACTGTTTAATTTAAGGTAAATAGTTGAGATCCATTTGGACTGTTTAATTTAAGGAAAATAGTTGAGATCCATTTGGACTGGGTCATGTGGACTTCATGTGCTCTAATTATTTTTTTGTATCGATGCCATGTTATATAGAAAAAATCAGATCCGATGTGTTTACTTTTCCCTTTTTGTCAACTATTTTAAAAAATATTCTAAAAAGAAAAACTAAAATTTCGTGAACGAATCATTAAAACAGTGAAATGATACAAGAAAATGATACTTGAAATAATATAGAGAAGTAATATAGAGACGGTACAAAAAATAAAATACATAAACCACACACCACAATTTATTATGCTATTAAAGAAAAACTTCACCCTAGTTTTGGAGAAGCTAACAAAGAACATTTATCGAAGATATCCACAACCAAGCAATGATAACTGAAATTCTTTGAAAAAACACACAAACAATTTTTCAACTCAAAATCCACGGCTTTATAATCCGGCAAGACAGACACACTAAAATCCTCGGATGCGGCTAAGTGGATGAAACGACGGAAACATCTAGATAGAAGCACAACTGAAGAATGAGCTCTCGATCAGAAAGAAAGGAAACAGCAAGGAGAGAATGAACCATCCCAGACAACACCGCACTCCAATAAATGAAATCGAGTAGATCGAACTGGAAGGAACCAAACCAAAGCAAACTCCACGGAAGCATCACGAAGCTTGGAGGCCAAAAAAAAACTTAGAAACGGCGAAATACAAACCTAACTTTTAGATATTGGATGAGAAACAAGAGGAAGTGGCTAAAGTGGACACACCACACCATAGATCTAACATATCTGGAACCACCACCCTCGCACCTACCAAAATCCGGCCAGATAAACCATGATTGTCTCAAAAAAATACCCAATAAAAGAAAAGAAAAAAGAAATACGAAATACAAACTTCTCACAATACCGGCGAGGAGCACCAGACATTGGAGAAGCAAACTAAAGTGAATTCTAAGGTTTCTCTCTTTGGCGGTTCACTAGGACGGACTCCAAAAGAAACATCCTTCTAAGACTAGGAAATTGGTCAAAGATTTGCTTAAAATGCTTAGCACAAGCCCAAAATTGTAATATCTGACAGAGAACAAAATACCCTCCAAAAATAAATAAAAATACATTAAAACACTTAAAAGGTATTTGAAAAGCTTTGAGATAACTTATATTTGAATACACTCTTTATGAACTTGTTCAGTTTCTTGTGTATATGTTACAAATGAGAGAAAATTGAGCTAGACCTCGAAACAACAATTTTTTTTACAATTTTTGTTATAATTTCTATATATCTCTACCATAATATCTATTTCATAAATTATTTAGATTTTTTCGATATATATATATATATACACTAGGTGATTGATCCTCACCATGTGCATACTATAAAATATTTTATATGTTCAAAATATGATTAATATAGTATATTGAAAATACTTTATTTGTATATAATTAATTATTTATTAATAATAACAATATATAAATATTTAATAATTAAAATAATGATAAATCAAAAATAAAATGTTATAGATTATAATTCAAATTGAAAAAAAGATATTAACCAAGATTTTAAAATACTTTTTTACATAAAAAGTGTAAATATGATAATTAGATAAAAAAAAAATATTAAAATATATAATAATTTATTTAATTTTTATTTTTGGACTGCACCCATGTGCATGTATAATTTTTTTATAGACATAATTAGCTGTAATATTTAAGTATAAATTAATTTTCTTATACATTATGTAAACGTTATATTTTTATACATATACTGTTTTAGTATTTAACAACAGTCACACAAACGTTTCTTATCGTTTTGTGTGTTTTGACAATTTTTAAATTTTCTAACGTTTACAATAACATATAATTGCAAATATAAAAGTTATATTAAATAATAATTAAATTCTTATAATATGTTTTGAATATTATCTATACTATGCTTTTTTGCCTTTACATATTATAATCTTGCCAATATATATATTTTTAAGTATATATTTTTCCTTGACCTATTGCTAATTAAACCATAATAGATTTTACCATCTTTACTTATTCTAAGAGTGGATAGATGGTTGGCTGCACATTCGTGTGTACCAACCACCTCAGTGCTCTTAGGATATATAGAGATTAAAAAATATATTTATCAATTGTCTAATAACTAAAATTAAAATTAGATTGTAATTGAGGCTAACAAAATATATACACGACAAGTTCGCATACGACTTTGACTTTTGCACAATTAGTATTTATATCTATATGCATATTTGTGAAAAATTAAAGTATGGCTTTTATGTGTTAAAAGAAAATAACAAAGCATATGTTTTGTAATATATATTTTTATGATATATGGTTGAATATTTAAAAAAATATAATAATATGTATTTATGAGTTAGAAATAAGTCAATTGTCATATTTAGGTGTTGGTTAGTTTTTAAGATATTTTCTCCAAATGTTATGTTTTTACACGATGCAGTTTTTGGCGTTTAACAACGACCACAAAAATCGTTTATATCATTTTGTATTTAATCAAAAAATCTATTTTTAGTGTGATATATGGATTCTCAATAAAAAATATAAAAAACATTTATAATAAAAATTTTTAAATCATATTTGTTGGAGCTGGATTTCGCACAGTAAATCCGGCACACTCAAACCCAACATATCCAAACTAAACATAAATTGGCTGGGCTTCGTTTATACAGTCCAAGCCCAATCCTTACAATGATCCAAGCCCGAGCATTAACGTTCCGTTCTGCGAGGTCGAGCTCTAGCTCGACCAAACTCCAAAGAAAAAGGAAGGATCCAGACCAAGTCAGAGCATATTCCCGCGAGTTCAAACGAGCCTGAGATTTTTGGGAGAGATTGATGCACATGGTCGAGATACGCGCTGAAGGTTGAAGCTCGACAATGCGAAGTATATAAAGGAGGCAAATGGCTTAGCTGAGGGGATCTTCGGCTTGATCTTCTTCTACACTTTCTGATACACGAAAATTCTGTAACGGCTCTCCGAGCTCTTTTCATTTCATCTCTTTCAAAGAATCCTTTGTAACCGTTTAATTCACCTGATTAATATTAAGTTCTTATTTTAGTTAATGCTTGCTTATACAGTCAATATGTTCGAGAGAATCTAGCCCTTAATTCTCCTAAAGTTCTTTCCTTACAAAACACATAAATTTCTGAGTGTGGATTTCTGTATCCACATTTTGGCATCGTCTGTGGGGAAGATCTATAGATTTCTCTTACTCAAGAGCAGATCCTAAGCCATCTGAAACCGAAATGGATTCAACTCAACAAACCTCGGGAAACATCTCACCGATTCCGATCTTTCTAGATCAAGTCACTCCGACCGGCATCGTCAACCAGACAACCGGCGGAAACGAACCCATGGACACCACCCTCATCGACACCACCGGCACGAACTCTAACGTTCACAACTGCGTGGAACCGATAGTGATCAACCTCGTTACCCCACCGGGAACAACAAGTAACCACTCACAAACAGTCGAGAGGCATGCCTCTCGAACCTGGGTGTGATCTGAGAATCCACCTACAGCTTCAGCATCTCAGAACCGGGCAGCTCCCACCTCTCTGCCACCACTTGTAGCTTCTAGGAGTGTAACAGAATCGGCGGAGATACTCCAAATGCTCACGCATCTGATCGATCAACAACGAGATCAAGAGATCAGATTATAAAGGCAGGAGAGGCGTCAAGCCGCAGCTAGATCCGCTGCGAGTCCACCTCCACAGAATCAGCTCGACGTTTTGTCGATCCCTGCTCCAAGCAATCCATCCAGACAGTTTGCGACACCTTTGCATGCTCCAGGACCGTCAAACTTTGCCCCTGCGGCAAACCAGACACCAATCATAATGGTAATTCTGGCTCTAGGAATAGCGGAGATGAGGCCTCGCCCCACGACGAGATATCCATCTCCACCTGTGCCAGCACCAGGAATACCTGAAATGGGACCTCATCCCAACCCTAGATATCCATCTCCACCTTTAAGACAACCTGGAATCGAGCTAACTTGTCAGAGATGGCTTGGATCCCTAGCCTTCGCTTCGAGCTCACAGATACCGCCCTAGTTCGGCCAACAACCGAACACGACTTCGAGCTCGAGACTCCCTAACGGAACCCGTGAACAACCTATTGGGTTTGTTCATCAGCAGCTTGGAACTCATGTTCCAAATGATCTAACTCGGGCTGACCACCATGGCGTCGGTTCAAGAAACTTTGTCGACTGCGAAGATTCTAGAACCATACCAACTTTGCTTTTTGGCATATGAACTTTATGTTCCATCAAGCCACTAGCTCAGCTTCTGACATCGATCGAGTAATCCAAGAGACCCAATAAACTCTGTTCTCTTACCCGATTATGAACACATACCTCTGAGACACTACTAAAGTACGAGTCTCGGAGTACGCAGGAAACAGTGACCTAAAAGCTCATATCTGACTTTTCAACCTCCCAACTATCCGAGCTAATTTCTCACTAGAGGAAAAAGAAGCGGGATACTGCAGGCTCTTCGCCGAATACTTAGTCGGACCAGCCCAAGAATAGTTTGCGACACTGGAAGAAAATGCAATAGGGAATTTCAACGAGCTCGCTGTAGCCTTCCTCAAGCAATATTCGATCTTCATTGAAAAACGAGAATCCGAAGCCGATCTCTGGAAGCTAATCCAAGCTCCAGATGAACCACTTCGATCATACATTGCAAAATTCAAGGCGATCAAAGCGAAAATCGCTAACCTTAATGAAGCAGTAGCCCTGCTCATCCTCAGAACCAACCTCTGGTACAAGTCAAAGTTCAAGGAAGAGCTCATGATTCGACCTACAGACTCACTTGATGATGCACTCCACCGTGCATCCATATTCGCTAACTTCGAGGATGAAACGTCCGCCTGCGAAGCAAAATAGAGTAACGAACAGGTCTACCTCGCACCTTCCATGTTAAAGAAAGCTAACGTTCCACCTCCCAAAAGGGAGTCGCAAAGCAAAGGTCAGCATTCATATGCTATAGAGAGCTCGTCCCCCGAAAAGGAGTCGAGCTTCAACCAAAACAAATATTGCGAACACCACAAAAGAACGGGCACTCCCCCGAGGAATGTCGAACTCAAGCTAAAATCCTAGCAAGAAAGCTTGCCAAAGAAAAAGCCGAGAAGACCGAGGTAAAAAACAAAAAGCCTAAAAATACATCGACCAAAAACAAAGATGAAGACCTCGACAAAGCATCTCAAAAGCGAGATCGCGAGGTCGAAGTTCAAACTCCAAACTCTCCTCCTTCGGCGAGAAAGAGAATCACCTTCATCTGTGGAGGCTCGAAGATGTGCCGAGACTCAATCAACTTGATCAAGGCATATTAACGCAAGGTCGAGTCCGCCACCGTAAACGTACCTCTAGACGGACTTGACCACCAAATAAGTTTTCTAGAAAGCGAAATGCTATCTCTGGATAAACCACATGATGATGCACTTGTCATCCAGATCGCTGTAGGCGGTTTTGACCTTGCAAGGGCCATGATCGACACTGGTAGCTCGATAGACGTGCTATTCTTTGACGCTTTCAGATGCATGGGATACCAAACATCCATGCTGTTGAACGATCGAACTCCACTCATCGGCTTTGCCGGAGAAATCACCTACTCGTTAGGAACCATCCAGCTCCCAGTCAAAGCTGGCGGAATCATAAAAAAAATTGACTTCGTGGTCGTAGATCGCCCAGCTCCATTGAACGCCATACTCGGCATACCGTGGCTCTACGCAATAAAAGTTATAGCTTTCACTTACCACCAATGCGTCAAGTTTCCAACCCCTTGGGGTACCAAAATGATACACGGCTCCCAATGAGCCTCGAGATATTGCTACATGGGCAGCTTCTTTCGAGCTGAGAAAGCTCCCATATAACAATTACAGAAAGAGGGGGAGCTCGCAATTCGACAACTCAAACACAACAAAGACCCTTCTATCTGCGAACCTCGAACATAATTAATCGAGCAAGTATGCATAGACGAGGCCAACCCCAAAAGGTGTGTTGGCATCGGGGTCGATCTCCCGATGACAATTCGCGATGAGCTAATCGATTTTTAAAAGAAAATATAAGCACATTTGCATGGTCCACCTCGGATATGCCGTGCATCGATACAGAGACCGCCACACACGAACTCAACATCGACCCAACTATCAAGCCTGTCAGAAAAAAACGTAGAAAGCTCGGCCCAGATCGAGCTAAAGCAGTAAGTGAGAAGGTATACATGCTACTTAAAGTGGGATCAATCAGAGACGTAAAATACCCCAACTGGTTAGCAAACTCCATGGTCGTCAAAAAGAAAAATGGAAAGTGGAGAGTCTGCGTCGACTTCACCGACCTAAACAAAGCTTGTCCGAGAGACAGCTTTCCACTTCCACACATCGACCGCCTGGTCGAAGCCACAGCTGGCCACCGGCTCCTGTCCTTCATGGATGCCTTTTCTGGATATATTTAAATGAAGATGATTCCAGAAGATCAAGAAAAAAACAGCTTTCATTACCAATTGAGGTACATACTGCTACAAGGTAATGCCTTTCGGCCTGAAACATGCAGGAGCAACTTACCAAATGCTAGTGAACAAAATGTTTGCTAACTAGCTCGGTAAAACTATGGAAGTCTACATCGACAACATGTTGGTCAAATCCTCAAAGGACACTGACCACGTCGCTCAGCTAAGCGAATGCTTCAAAATCTTATATCAATATGAGATGAAGCTGAACCCAACCAAGTGTACTTTCAGAGTCGTTTCAGGTGAATTCCTCGGTTACCTAGTAACCGAACAAGGTATCGAGGCGAACCCAAAACAAATCACGGCGTTCCTCGAAATGCCATCTCTTAGAACAACTCGGGAAATACAACGCCTGACCGGTCGAGTTGCAGCCCTCAAGCGATTCATCTCACGGTCAACTGACAAATGTCTTCCATTTTACCAGCTCCTCAATGGAAACAAAAAATTCCAGTGGGACGAGAAATGCAAGGAAGCACTAACCCAATTGAAAACCTACCTCATTGAACCTCCCATCTTTGCTAAACCACTCAAAGGATAACCTCTATACCTCTATATAGCAGTCTCTCCAGGTGCAGTAAGCGGCATCTTTGTTCGGGAGGAGCTAAACGAGCAGAAACCAATCTTTTATGTAAGTATAACTGATATGATCCCTCTTATGATCTTGACCTTACAAACCAAGTGATGAACGTACTGATCCGTGATGATGAGATGACTTGAAAGTTTTGATGAGGAGTGAATCGTTTGTAAGGGAAAAGGGGGAAGAGTGAGTATGGAATGTAGCAAGAGGTACGGATGTCTCTTGATACAAACTGTTAGAACACAAAGGATATGTCACACCTATGATTCTAAGCAGGGTTTCTCGTGGATTTTACACACCAAGAGAGGTTGATCTACTTTCAGAGAGAATTTTATTAAAAAGATAGATGATCACCACACTCAACCAAACACACGGTTTTAAGGAGAAAGAGGAGAACAGACAACAAGAAGGCATTAAGTTAGTCTTGGGACAAACCCCCTTGACTAACCATGCATGACTCGGTTCAAACTTACACAAAATACAAGACAAAATAAACGACTAAGGATAGAAAATGAATCTAGACACTCCAAGCCGCGGATGGTAGAAAGAAGTGGACTTGGACAAATGGCAAGTTAATGGGCAATGATGTTGTAGAAACAATTGCCTCGTTAAAAACCTTAGTGAGAAAACCCAATGGTACAAAACTAACTAAGAGAAAAAGAGCACAAAATGCTTCTACAAACCCCTTAACTAGTCATCGGCTATAATGCATACCAAAGCAGTATGTATAGCCTTTTTATTATCATATGCTTCATGAATGGACCGATTAAGCAATACTTCTAAGGCATTATGAAATGCCTTAACCTTTGAACGGGTCATGGGACCTTCATGAACCTCTAGAACATCATCAGCTCCATGTTTGTTTAGATCTTGTTCCTCTGCGGCTGCAAGCTCACCAATGTCTTCCATGATCATATCATCCCCTCCATCTTGAAAAGGATTTGACCTCAAATCCAACTCATCTGCAACATAGGGAATTAAATCAGTAACATTAAAACTGGAACTTATAGAATATTTACCTTGGAGGTCAAGCTGATAAGCATTGTCATTGATTCTCCTTGTGACGGTGAAAGGACCATCAATTTTTGGCATCAACTTGGATTTTCTTTCGGCTGGAAAGCGTTCCTTTCTCAAATGTACCCATACTTGATCACCAGCTTTAAAAACCACTTTGATCCTTCCTTTATTCGCGTGTTTGGCATAAAGCTTAGTCTTTTCTTCCAAGTTCTTCTCAGCATCCGAGTGTATAAGCTTTATTAACTCGGCCTTTGTCTTTCCATCCATACTCAACCTTTCACTCAAAGGTAAAGACATCAAATCCAAAGGAGAGGTGGGATTGAACCCATAAACAATTTGAAATCGTGAGTATTTAGAAGCAGATTGCATGGCATGGTTGTATGCAAATTCTACATGAGGCAGACAATCTTCACAAGACTTAAGGTTCTTTTTAGTCAATGCTCTCAACAATGTTCCTAAAGTCCTATTTACAACCTCAGTTTGACCATCAGTTTGCAGATGACAAGTGGTAGAAAACATTAGCTTAGTTCCTAGTTTTGACCACAAGGTTTTCCAAAAGTAACTAAGGAACTTAGTGTCTCTATCCGACACAATGGACTTAGGCATGCCATGAATGCGAACTGTCTCCTTAAAGAAAAGATTGGCAATGTGAACAGCATCATTATGACACACAATAAAATGAGACATCTTAGAGAATCTATCTACAACTACAAAGATAGAATCCTTACCTGTCTTTGTTCAAGGCAAGCCTAAAACAAAGTCCATGGATATGTCATGCCCCGGATGAGATGGTATGGGCAAAGGGGAGTACAAACCGTGATGTTGTGTTTTAGATTTGGCTTGTTTGCATGTGTTGCACCTTCCGCACACTCTCTCAACGTCACATTTCATATGTGGCCAATAAAAGTGATCTTTCATCACCTGTAAGGTCTCAATCCACCACCGTGTGCTTCCCTGATGAACAAGTCCGTTATAGAACAGTTAGGTACACAAAGACGGTTCTCAAAGAAGAGAAACCCATCTTGTATAAAGAATTTACCCGAAGGAGATTTAGAGCAAGCAATAAAAATATCTGAAAATTCAGCATCAACTTTGTATAGCTCTTTAAGCTGATTAAATCCTAGTAGCTTAGCTTCTAAAGTAGAGAGTAATGTGTACCTTGTCAAGCATCAGCCACCACATTTTCCTTACCTTGTTTATACTTTATAACGTATGGAAATGTCTCTATAAACTCAACCCACCTTGCATGTCTTATGTTTAACTTTTGCTGACCTTTGAGATGTTTTAAGGACTCATGGTCGGTGTGAATGACAAACTCCTTAGGCCAGAGGTAGTGTTGCCATGTTTGTAGTGCCCTTACCAAAGCGTATAGCTCTTTATCGTACATTGGGTAGTTGAGCATTGCACCACCAAGTTTTTCACTGAAGTAGGCTATTGGTTGTTTCTCTTGCATCAGAACTGCTCCAATCCTTATCCCTGATGCATCACACTCAATCTCGAAAGTTTTTAAGAAATTAGATAAAATAAGGACAGGGGCGTTAGTAAGCTTCTCTTTCAGGCTTTGAAAAGCCTCCTCTTAAGCCGTTTCCCACTTAAAACCAACGTCCTTCTTAATGATCTCGGTGAGTGGAGCTGCTATTGTGCTGAAATCCCTCACAAATCTCCTGTAGAACCCGGCCAACCCATGTAAACTTCTTACTTCTCCCACGGTCTTAGGGTTTGGCCAGTCACGGATGGCCTTCACCTTTTCCTCGTCCACTTTGACTCCCTCTGAGCTTACTACAAAACCGAGAAAAACAAGACTAGAAGTGCAAAACGTACACTTCTAAAGGTTAGCGTATAGCTTCACTTTTCTGAGCAAATCAAGAACTAACCTAATATGTTCTACATGCTCTTTTAGGCCTTTCCTATAAACAAGAATGTCATCAAAATAAACTACCACAAAGATGCCTATATATGTCCTAAGAACATGATTCATCAAATGCATAAAAGTGCTAGGGGAATTAGATAATCCAAACGGCTGATGTTACTGCATATTCAATGTATTTTGCATACATATTAGTTAGCTTTTCATGTATTTACATCACACTTTAGACTAGATTGCATCACTTAGGGTCCTAGAGCATTCTCGCACCAGCATACGCATGTTCCTTGCATTTTGCATCACATTCAGGTTGTTTCTGGCTACTTTGGAGTCGTGGAGGTTCGTGGACGTGCTGAAGCTGTTGTGGTGGTTCATGGAACGTCGGATGTTTGCTAAGGACCAGAGATCGGGGAGCAGATCGAGCATGGCAGGTCGATCTAGATGAGATCGACCAGAAGATCGAGAAGCCCAGGCGATCCAAGGGAAATGATCGAGACGAAGATCGAGTGGAGCAATCGATCAAATGGTACAGACGTAAATGACGCCATGCAGAGCGAGAGCCGGATCGAGTCCACCACTCGATCCGACCGAAGATCGATACCAAGATCGGATGCAACACTCGATCCGCCGAAGAAGATCGAGACCCAGATTGAGTAGAAGACACGATGTCCGGAAGTGATCGAGAGAGCCGCTCGATCCCGAAGTCGATCTCTGTCCTTTCAACCGTTTTTGGCCGCTAGCGAGGGGGGACCATCGAGCTGTTTTTACCATTTTGGGAAGCGGCGATGATTTTTTCCACACACACTTTTTCATTCTTATCTTTTTATGCTTTTTCTCTCTGGTTTTGGAGACTCTCCGCCATTGTTAGACTTTGAGCTTTGTTCTTGAATATTTCAAATCGTTTAAGTTTTAAGTAATCGTTTTCATGTTCATCGCTTCATATTTCATGTTTATTTCGGTTATTCTCATGTGTAGCGAGTAGTTTCATTTGGGTCTCGAGGTTGAGAGGATTCACGGGGTCTAAGGGGTTTTCAAGTTGGTAGTTTTCTTGTTCTTAATGGCTTTCTCTTCTAGGATGTTGAGTCCCTAAGGCTTAAAGACTCTCACGCCAAGATCTTTATGATCAGAGAGGTCTCTTACCTTGACAGGATCCAGAGATCTCTGAAAATCACATCCTAGAGACTAGTTACCCTTTCCCAAAAGCCATGGAAGTTTAGGGGACTAGTTAGGCCGTGTGTTTGAAATCTGAGTTCATTGCCCTTCAACCTCTCTTTCCACCAGAAGCCATGGGTTTGGAGGAGAGGATGAAGGAGTGATCCATACCGAAAGCCACGGATGGATCTTGTTTTCGTTTTCAAGGCTTAGGGAATCTCACAAAGTGAGTCGATTTAAAGTTTTCAATCCCAACTTGCACCCTTGAAACCTCGAACCATGAATATCAACCCTAGACCCTTCTTTCTTAGCATTCTTACATCTTCGTTAGTCGTTCGCTTGATATTCGCCGCATCCTGGTCATTAGTTTCTTCATACTTGCATTTTTAGACGAGATCTATCCAAACTGCTCGATCTAGTGGTCGATCTAGTGGTCGATCCACTAGTCGATTTTTGTTAAATCATAGCCTTGCATTTTAATTTTTCTGTTTGTTCCTCGTAGTAGTTCAATCACTCTTGGTAATTTTAAAATAGTTTTGCATTCCATTCGGTCGTTGCATATAGTTTTTAGGATTTTCACAATATCGCCTGTCATTCGCTTAGCTTTACACTGCTCTTGCACTCTCTTTGATCTTCCTAGCTCCTAGAAATGGATTGACTCTCACTTGCATACTGTACTACAACCTAAGTGTTGCATTTGAGTTTGATAACCTCATTGCATCCTCACCCTTGCACTGGCGCCATTGCCATTCTAGGAATGTTTGCAAGCTTTCGTGACAATCAAGGAAGCCCTAGTATCCGCGCCCATAGTGCAAGCACCAGATTGGACTCTCCCATTCAAGATTATGTGCGATGCCAGTGACTACGCCGTGGGAGCTGTCCTAGGCCAAAGGAAGGATAAGAAGCTGCACGTGATATACTATGCTTCAAGGACCTTGGATGACACGCAAACAAGGTACACACCTACTGAGAAGGAGCTATTGGCGGTTGTATTCGCCTTTGAGAAGTTCAGAGCTTACCTCGTGGGTTCCAAGACCATAGTTTACACGGATCACGCAGCTTTGCGCTACATCTATTCCAAGAAAGACACTAAGCCGAGGCTTTTGAGATGGATCCTCTTACTCCTGGAGTTTGATATGGAAATTAAAGACAAGAAGGGGATAGAAAACGGAGTTGCTGACCATCTCTCTCGACTAAGGATCAATGAGTCTCTGCCCTTAGATGATTCTCTCCCCGAAGAGCAACTCATGGCGATCACCACAACTGTTTGTGGAAAGCTAGAAGGGCAGTTTGAGGAGGTGTTGAGCTTCAAGGAGGAGGATCTTCCCTGGTACGCTGATGTTGTGAACTACTTAGCGTGTGGTGAGGAGCCAACACATCTCAACAGCTATCACAAGAAGAGGTTTATGAGTGACTACTTTTGGGACGAGCCCTACTTGTACAAGAGAGGGGTGGACAGTTTGTACCAGAGATGTGTTACAAAGGAATAAGCTAAAGACATCCTCTTTCACTGTCATGGCTCATCCTATGGAGGACACTTCGCTTCATTCAAGACTGCCACGAAAGTGTTGCAAGCTGGTTTTTGGTGGCCGTCCATCTTCAAAGATGCACACGAGTTTGTGAAGAGCTGTGAGGCGCGTCAACGAGCAGGAAATATCACTAAGAGGAACGAGATGCCTCAGGTTCCTATCTTCGAGGTTGACTTGTTTGACACGTGGGGCATAGACTTCATAGGGCCATTTCCTTCTTCATACGGCAACAAGTACATCTTAGTAGCAGTTGATTATGTCTCCAAATGGGTTGAGGCTGTTGCTTCCCCTACAAACGATTCTAAGGTGGTGATCAAGCTGTTTAAAAGCATCATTTTCCCGAGGTTTGGGGTACCAAAGGTGGTTATAAGCGATGGAGGAAGCCACTTCATAAACAAGATCTTTGAGAGCCTTTTGAGAAAGTACGGCGTTAAGCATAAAGTGGCTATACCGTATCACCCTCAAACGAGCGGTCAAGTGGAAGTCTCCAACCGGCAAGTCAAGGCTATACTTGAGAAGATGGTCGGAGCAATAAGGAAAGACTGGGCAGTAAAGTTGGACGACGCTCTTTGGGCCTACCGTACCGCCTTTAAAACACCGATTGGTACGACCCCTTTCACTCTGCTCTATGGCAAAGGCTGTCACCTCCCAGTTGAGCTGGAACACCGTGCATTGTGGGCTGTGAAGAGGCTGAACTTTGACCTCAAGACTGCTCAAGAGAGGCGCCTCATCCAGCTACATGAACTAGACGAACTAAGGTTGAACGCTTATGAGAGCTCTCGAATATACATGGAGCAGACTAAGGAAGCTCATGACAAGAAGTTGGTTGCCAAGGAGCTTAAGGAAGGAGGTTTGGTGTTGCTGTACAATTCAAGACTCAAACTCTTCCCGGGAAAGCTGAAGTCAAGGTGGAGCGGGCCGTTTGTGATCCAAGAAGTGCTGCCTTATGGAGCTGTCACATTAATGGGCAAGAGTGGCAGTGCATTCACCGTGAACGGACACAGGGTCAAGCCTTACTTGGTGGACAGCTATGACAAGGAGAGTACCTCGGTGCTTCTCCAAGACCCACCATCTGCCTAAACCAAGTAAAGTCTAACTAAAGACGTTAAAGAAAGCGTACTTGGGAGGCATTCCCATGTCTATCCTGTACATATTTCTGCTTTATTTCTCTTTCAGTTTTATGTTTTTATTTTGCAAGTGTGTAGGAACAGGTATGAGGAGTCTAAACCTCGATCTTGAAGTCCAAAAGAGGCGATAAGGGTTAAGAAAAGGCTAGAGATCGAGTGCTAGATCGACTAATCCTAACTCGATCTTTGCTAGATCGAGTTAGTGAATCGAGAGGAGCCAGTCGATCTAGACGAGAACGAGTGATAAGATCGATCTAGATGAAAACGGATCGATCGATCCCAAATGGATCGACCGATCTAATTTCTCTCGGGAAATCCTTAAAAGACAGATCGATCACTAGACTCGATCCATCACTCGATCTAAGCCAAATCGACCCCCAAATCGAGGACGTAGCTCGATCACGAGGACTTAGCCGTGGAGCCAAAATCTCAACGATCGAGAGAGCCAATCGATCCAAGACTCGATTCACCATGAATCGAGTCATAAATCGAGTAACCCTCTCGATCTAAGCCATTATGGGCATGAGATCGAGTCCTAGATCGACCAAACGGACTCGATCTCATGCCGAGGTAACATTTTCTTTCCCTCTTTATTCTTTTCCCTCCAGTTTTTAAATTTAAAACTTGGTCAAGGCAAACATCTTTGACCATGAAAGATGTGCCTTGACCAAGACTTGTGTCAGAAACCACCTCCTTTTACCCATAGTTTTGTTTCTTGTTGGCCTTTAAATATTTTCATTAACTTCACACTCTCTCATTCCTGTTTTCTCGAAATTTTAAGCAAAGAGAGTGAGAGTTTTCTGTTTCTAAAGGCTAACAAATTTCTTAACAATCTTTGCAAAAGGTATTTTCGGATATTTGATAAAAATCTTTAGAAAAATCTTAGATGCTAGGGCGGTTTTGAATTTTAAAATTTAGCTAAATAACATGAAAAATTCTGGATTTTCTAGTATCTCTAGATTTGATTCTCTATTATTTTTCTATATTTTTTATAAATTCCTCAAAATTCTAGGATATTAAGTATAAGTTTTCTTCTTTGCCTCTCTTCTTCTCTCATCCTATCGCCGTTTTGCTCATTACTTTGCTTGAGAAACCTGTTTCAGGCACGATGGCCCCCAAGAGAACGAGAGAGGAAACGGCACAAGAAGGAGAAGGTCAGGAAGTGGCTGTTCAAGAGAGGGTCCGATGGAGTAAGGACGAGAAGAGGGATAAGAAGCGGCTGGAAAGGCTTTGGTTCGAGCCTACTAAGTTTGCGGACCGGGAGCTGCTGTTCAAGCTAGGGATCCTTGGAGATTTCGACCAACTCCTCAAGAACATTGGCTTAAGATGTCTGTCACGAATGGATTGCCCAACCATTCCAGAAGTGACAATAGACTTCCTTGCCACGTTGGAGTTTCGTTACGAGAACCCTAGCGCCCCCGTTCCTTCACAAGGCCGTCTCTCTTTCAAGGTTGGACGTCAAGCCTTCAGCCTCTCAATCCCCGAGCTGTGTCAAGCATATGGTCTCAACGCAGCCGCCACCAAGATCGAGTTCCCCTCCTTCATGCGAGCAAACGATTTTTGGGACCTGATCAGCAACGAAGACTACAAGGCCAACACCGCCAAAATCAAGAGAGTGAGAAGCCCGGTGCTGAGGTACACCTTGAAGCTGATCGCCAACACATTCAGCGGAAGGTCAGTTGCTCCCACAGTCACGAAGACCGAGCTTTGCTTCTTGTTCCAAGGCGTGAAGCATTTGTTGTGTGATCCGGCGGAGAATGAAGAGCCTATGGAGGATGAACTCGGCGACGAGGTGAACTATGGATGCGTACTTGCTGCCTCTTTGTTGAAGTACAAGGCTTATGCCTTGCGGTGCAAGGCAAGCTCTTCTTTCATTGGCGGCTTCCTCACTCCTCTATTCATACAAGCTGGCGTACCTATACACGATTTCACACCTGTCCCGGCTAGAGCTTTCATGGATGAGGTCTACATGAGGAATACCGACAGCTTGGGACGCACGCCAGCAGAAGGGTTCTACACTTATCTTTTCATCGACGACAAAAACGAGAAGAGAGTATGCATCCTACCAAACAAGGACGAGACCGAGCTGATTGGTGTTGGGAACATCGAGTTCTTGCCAACAGTAGAGGAGTGCTTTGCTCCTCTAGGAGGAACGCCTGCCCCAGCGATTGCTCCTCGTCAAAGGTCTGAGTCCCCAGCCACGGAAGATGAGATGCCCGAGGCTTACACCCTTCCCAAGATAGACTTTGAGCCGAGAACCAAAACGGAGAAGTTCCTAGCATCTGTTGTGGAGATGCAAAGGAAAATCAACAAATGGCAAGGCAAAATGCTCAAGAAACTTGCCAAGAAGGTCAAATCGCTACAAGGAGGCTCGCCTAAGAAAGATGCAAGCGAAGAGGTTCAACAACCCGAGAAGAGGAGGCTTTCAACCGGTGGAGTTGTCATCCGTGAGACTCAAGGCAGCAACATTCAACCGGTGCGTCTCTCTCTTCAAGAGCCAGGCTCCAAAGGCAAAGCCGTAGCATCTAGCTCCTCTGGAACATCCTCAAGTTCCAGCTGAGACTAGACCCGAGGTAACAACCTTCTTCCATTGTACATACCGCTCATGTTTGCTTGTTTTTGCTTTGTGTTTTGATGCTCCTTTGAATTTGTTTGCCACTGGGACGGTGTCAAGCAAGTTTGGGGGAGTATATGTGTGGTTTGACTTGTGTTTTCTGATCTTATTTTCCCTTTAGCATCCTTGAGTCTTCATTATAAATTTTTTTTTCAAAGATTCATGTAGTTGCATTCATCTCATTAAGCATTTTAGGATTGAGTCTAGAATCTTAAAGCATCTAGGTTGTTCATATTCGCATAAGGGGTTAGAATTTTTCTTAAAAAGGTGTTTTAAACTCATGAATTGTTTCAATGCCCTAGTTAGTAGTTCTCTAATGCTTTGCCCATACTTTGAAAGTAAGTTCTTACCATGCTTGGATCACTTGCTATGATTTTCGTGACTTAAGTTGAACAGACATGAATTGAATCCTTTCCTACTAAGTGAGAACCTTAATCTGAATTTGAATTATCACTCTTGTGCATTTGAAATGAAATACATGGATCACATATACATATTCAGGCTTTCTTACCCCTTTTTACCACTCTTTGTAAGTCTGAATAAAACTCCACACCCTGAACCTTGCCTTCCTTTCAAGCCAAATATTTCTTGTGTGATGTGAGGCCTTATTTTTGGATTGAACTTGGCATAAAGTGTTAGGCTTAGGCGACATGATTAGGCTTTCATATTGATGCTAGCTTTGCATTTTGAAGCTAGTTTTAGGTTTGTTTTGGGGCAGGGATTTGCTGGTGTTAAAAGAATTTTGCTTATGTGTTTTAAGTTTAAAAAGAAATGGTGTTTGGGGTTTGAAAATAAAGGACTCATGGTTTTAAGTGGTGGTGTTGTTCTGTTTTTAAATAAAAGCTCGGTTTTAAAAGAGAAGGAGGTAGCTCTCAAAAATAAAAAAAAAATCGAAAAGAAAAGAGCCAAATGCCAAAGTTTAAAAAGAAAAAAAAATAATAATAATAAGAGAAGAGAGCTACCAAGATTTAAAGAAAGAGCTTTAAGTTTGTGTTTGACCACCACTAGCCTAAGAAGAGTAAAGTTGTCTCCTGTTTTCGTGGGTTATGCTTGGCTCCTTGCCTTGTCGTTTGGGTAGTTTCTAGAGGGTTAGTGAGCTCAAAAAAGAAAGAAAATGAGAGGGGTTTAGGATCATTGTTAGTGTATATGGGTAGATGAGAGTCTAGTCATGTATGCATCAATGGTCTTTACCTTTAGCATTATGCATAAGTTCAATCCTTTTTGAGATAACCCATTGTTTGAATTACCCGCTTGAATGAGATCATCTTTGTCTCATAAACTTGTCCTTAGCCAAATGTATTCTGTTCTAAGTGCATAAGTGTGATTCACGGTTTGATCATTAATTGAATGTTAAAGGTTAGGATTCTTGGATTGTTTGGAATATGAGAGTCATGATATGAATTTCTTTGTGTGATGAGTATGGCTAAGTTCTTTGGAGTATGAGTGTGTGCATTGCATTTTAGAACTAGTAACTAGGACATTGAGATTGATTCATTTGGAAAGCACCTTTGCAAGAGGCTTAAACCCCCGTCTTTTCTAAAACCTCTCTTCCTTTCTTATTTTCTGTTGCTTGAGGGCAAGCAAGAAGTAAGTTTGGGGGAGTTGATGTTACTGCATATTGCATGTATTTTGCATACATATTAGTTAGCTTTTCATGCATTTACATCACACTTTAGACTAGATTGCATCACTTAGGGTCCTAGAGCATTCTCGCACCAGCATACGCATGTTCCTTGCATTTTGCATCACATTTAGGTTGTTTCTGGCTACTTTGGAGTCGTGGAGGTTCGTGGACGTGCTGAAGCTGTTGTGGTGGTTCGTGGAACGTCGGATGTTTGCTAGGGACCAGAGATCAGGGAGCAGATCGAGCATGGCAGGTCGATCTAGATGAGATTGACCAGAAGATCGAGAAGCCCAGGCGATCCAAGGGAAATGATCGAGACGAAGATCGAGTGGAGCAATCGATCAAATGGTACAGACGTAAATGACGCCATGCAGAGCGAGAGCTGGATCGAGTCCACCACTCGATCCGACCGAAGATCGATACCAAGATCGGATGCAACACTCGATCCGCCGAAGAAGATCGAGACCCATATCGAGTAGAAGACACGATGTCTGGAAGTGATCGAGAGGGCCGCTCGATCCCGAAGTCGATCTCTGTCCTTTCAACCGTTTTTGGCCGCTAGCGAGGGGGGACCATCGAGCTGTTTTTACCATTTTGGGAAGGCGGCGATGATTTTTTCCACACACACTTTTTCATTCTTATCTTTTTATGCTTTTTCTCTCTGGTTTTGGAGACTCTCCGCCATTGTTAGACTTTGAGCTTTGTTCTTGAATATTTCAAATCGTTTTAAGTTTTAAGTAATCGTTTTCATGTTCATCGCTTCATCTTTCATGTTTATTTAAGTTATTCTCATGTGTAGCGAGTAGTTTCATTTGGGTCTCGAGGTTGAGAGGATTCACGGGGTCTAAGGGGTTTTCAAGTTGGTAGTTTTCTTGTTCTTAATGGCTTTCTCTTCTAGGATGTTGAGTCCCTAAGGCTTAAAGACTCTCACACTAAGATCTTTATGATCAGAGAGGTCTCTTACCTTGACAGGATCCAGAGATCTCTGAAAATCACATCCTAGAGACTAGTTACCCTTTCCCAAAAGCCATGGAAGTTTAGGGGACTAGTTAGGCCGTGTGTTTGAAATCTGAGTTCATTGCCCTTCAACCTCTCTTTCCACCAGAAGCCATGGGTTTGGAGGAGAGGATGAAGGAGTGATCCATACCGAAAGCCACATATGGATCTTGTTTTCGTTTTCAAGGCTTAGGGAATCTCACAAAGTGAGTCGATTTAAAGTTTTCAATCCCAACTTGGACCCTTGAAACCTCGAACCATGAATCTCAACCCTAGACCCTTCTTTCTTAGCATTCTTACATCTTCGTTAGTCATTCGCTTGATATTCGCCGCATCCTGGTCATTAGTTTCTTCATACTTGCATTTTTAGACGAGATCGATCCAAACTGCTCGATCTAGTGGTCGATCCACTTGTTGATTTTTGTTAAATCATCGCCTTGCATTTTAATTTTTCTGTTTGTTCCTCGTAGTATTTCAATCACTCTTGGTAATTTTAAAATAGTTTTGCATTCCATTCGGTCGTTGCATATAGTTTTTAGGATTTTCACAATATCGCCTGTCATTCGCTTAGCTTTACACTGCTCTTGCACTCTCTTTGATCTTCCTAGCTCCTAGAAATGGATTGACTCTCACTTGCATACTGTACTACAACCTAAGTGTTGCATTTGAGTTTGATAACCTCATTGCATCCTCACCCTTGCAAAGAAAAGTAGTTATCAACGGCATAACCAGCCATTCATATAAACCATGCTTGGTTTTGAATGTGGTTTTCCACTCATCCCCTTCTTTCATTCTAATCTGATGGTAACCACTCTTTAAATCAATTTTAGAAAAGATGTTAGAACCATGCAACTCGTCTAACATGTCATCTAATCTAGGAATGGGATGGCGATACTTCACCGTGATATTTTGATTGCACGACAGTCAACACACATCCTCCAACTACCGTCTTTCTTAGGAACTAGAAGCACTGGAACCGCACAAGGGCTCATGCTTTCCCGGATATGACCCTTAGCCATCAGTTCATCCACTTGTTTTTGTAGTTCCTTAGTTTCTATGGGATTGGTACGGTAGGCGGGACGGTTTGGCAAGGATGCTCCTGGAGTGAAATCTATCTGGTATTCAATGCCTCGGATGGGAGGTAGACCAATGGGAGTCTCAGTTGGAAAGATGTCCTCAAACTCCTGTAAAAGAACTTGCATTTCACTCGGATATACCGGTGTAAGATCAGCAATGGTGGTTAGAGTTTCTTTAAAAATAAACAAAATCATAAGTGATTTAAAATGAAAAGCTTTCTTAACCTCTCCGGCTTTAGCAAAGAAATTCAAATGTTTGGTTGACCTTAGAGTTCGTTTCTGATCCTTGTAGGCTTCTTGAGGAGTCATGGGAACCAAAACATTTTTCTTACCCTTAAACTCAAAGGAGTGACGGTTTGAAAAACCATCATGTATAACATGGCGGTCAGATTGCCATGGCCTGCCTAAAAGGATGTGGCTTGCTTCCATATGTAGTACATCACATAGTATCTCATCCTTGTATTCTCCAATGCTCAAAGGAACTAACACTTGCTCGGTGACCTTCATCTCTCCCTTTTCATTCAGCCAATGCAACTTATAAGGACTCGGATGAGGAGTAACTTGCAATCCCAACTTCTTGACCATGATATTACTTGCAACATTAGCACAACTCCCGCTATCTATGATCAAACTAAAAACTTTCCCTTGAACCAAGCAACAAGTGTGGAAAAGGTTTTCACGCTGATCTTGTTCCTCTGGTTTGCTTTGCATGGTTAACGTCCTTCTAGCTACGAGTAAATCCCCTTGAACTGGTAACAACTCGTGTTCCTCCTCAGTTTCCTCTAGCTGCTCATCCTCTGATTCTATTTTGCCGTTGTCCAGCAAGATCATGACGCGTTTGTTGATACACTCATTGGCATAGTGCCCTCGGCCTTGGCATTTGAAGCACTTCACATCACGGGCCTTAGTACTGGCTTCCTTAGGTTTTCCATGTAGAGGTGTTGCTTCGAGCTTTTGGATGAATGGCTTACTTTCCCTTGGGTGATTCTTATCGTCCCGCAGGTAGGCTGTCCCGCGGGTAAGTGTTCCTGTCGTCCCGCGAGTAAGTTGTCCGACTGTTTGGACCGGTACCAGGACCTGAACGGTAAGACCCTCTCCTCTTTACTTGCTGCTCGAACAAAACTGCCTTATGAAGCATTTCTTCCAGGTCAACATAGTGTTGTGTCTCTAGACAGTCCTGAATCTCGCGGTTAAGTCCACTGAGGAACCTAGCCATCGTAGCTTCCCTATCTTCCAAGATGTCCGCTCTAAGCATGAGTGTCTCCATCTCTTGAAAATATTCTTCCACGGTTCGGTTGCCTTGTGCCAATCTCCTAAGCCTCTTATGGAGTTCCCGGTGGTAGTGGCTCGGCACAAATCGCTTCCTCATCAAGTTTCTCATTTCGTTCCATGTAGTAACCAAATACTCTTGGTTGCGCCTCCTAGTTGTGACAAGCTGATCCCACCAACTCAAGGCATAGTCATAGAATTCTGTTGCTGCCACCATAACTCGATTCTCTTCTGTATAGTGTTGAACATTGAAAACAAGTTGTATCTTCTTCTCCCATTCAACGTAAGCATCCGGATCACACTTGGCATAGAAGGAGGGAATCTTCAATTTTAGCCCGGCCAAATTGTCCTGCGCTCTGTCTAGAACTTCTCCGGCCACTCCTTGAAGAACCATTGCCTTTGTAGTACTGGTCTATATGATGTCCGCTGGCTTGATCCTCTTGATCATTTTCTCTCATAGTTTCTTTCCCTGGACGTTGATTGACCGGCTCTCTTTGTTCAAAATCCTATCTGATCTTTTCCACTTCCGTGTGTAACATCTTCTTTAACTCGGTTGTAACAGCCTTAATCAATATCCTTTGGCTTCTTCCCATCTGACCCTCCGGATAATCTTCTCCGGCCATGGTTCCTGAAAAATTAAGGAACAAACTGCAATAAATAGTTATTTGAAAGATTAGAATTAATAAAAATTCAAAACTATTTTTAAAAATATTTTGCAAATTACTAGTGACTAAATCCGTGATGAACAAGATTTTTAAAATTGTTTTTGAGAGTAGATGAAGAGACAAAAGTTGAATCGACAAAGATAAAGAAAACAGATCAGATCAGAACACTTAGCTTTGGAAGGTTTGCTCTGATACCACTTGATATGATCCCTCTTATGATCTTGACCTTACAAACCAAGTGATGAACGTACTGATCCATGATGATGAAATGACTTGAAAGTTTTGATGAGAAGTGAATCGTTTGTAGGGGAAAAGGGGAAAGAGTGAGTATGGAATGTAGCAAGAGGTGCGGATGTCTCTTGATACAAACTGTTAGAACACAAAGGGTATGACATACCTATGATTCTAAGCAGGGTTTCTCGTGGAATTACACACCAAGAGAGGTTGATCTACTTTCAAAGAGAATTTTATTAAAAAGATAGATGAAAACCAAACTCAACCAAACACACGGTTTTAAGGAGAAAGAGGAGAATGGACAACAAGAAGGCATTAAGTTAGTCTTGGGACAAACCTCCTTGACTAAACATGCATGACTCGGTTCAAACTTACACAAAATACAAGACTAAATAAACAACTAAGGATAGAAAATGAATCTAGACACTCCAAGCCGCGGATGGTAGAAAGAAGTGGGCTTGGACAAATGACAAGTTAATGGGCAATGATGTTGTAGAAACACTTGCCTCGTTAAAAACCTTAGTGAGAAAACCCAATGGGACAAAACTCACTAAGGGAAAAAGAGCACAAAATGCTTCTACAAACCCCTTAACTAGTCATCGGCTATAATGCATACCAAAGCAGTATGTATAGCCTTTTTATTATCATATGCTTCATGAATGGACCGATTAAGCAATACTTCTAAGGCATTATGAAATGCCTTAACCTTTGAACAGGTCATGGGACCTTCATGAACCTCTAGAACATCATCAGCTCCATGTTTGTTTAGATCTTGTTCCTCCGCGGCTGCAAGCTCACCAATGTCTTCCATGATCATATCATCCCCTCCTTCTTGAAAAGGATTTGACCTCAAATCCAACTCATCTGCAAAATAGGGAATTAAATCAGTAACATTAAAACTGGAACTTATAGAATACTTACCTTGGAGGCCAAGCTGATAAGCATTGTCATTGATTCTACTTGTGACGGTGTAAGGACCATCAATTTTTGGCATCAACTTGGATTTCCTTTCGGCTGGAAAGTGTTCCTTTCTCAAATGTACCCATGCTTGATCACCAGCTTTAAAAACCATTTTGCTCCTTCCTTTATTCGCATGTTTGACATAAAGCTTAGACAAGGTATCCAGCTATGGAAAAACTAGCACTAGCTGTAGTGATGTCAGCTCACACGCTTCAACCTTATTTTCAGTCACATTCAATCATGGTAATGACTTCGAAACCTTTACAAACTATACCCACAGTCCCAGCCAATCGGTATGCCTCGTGAAATGGGTCTTCGAGCTCAGCGAGTACAACATTGTATATTGGACCTGGACATGCGCAAAAGCCCAAGTCCTGGCAGACTTCACGGTCGAGCTAGCCCCAGAAGCTAGCTCCGAAAACCTATCATCCAAGACCTGGACTCTCTACGTATATGGAGCATCGTCCAAACGAGGGTCTGGAGTCGGGGTCCAGCTCACCTTTCCGACAGGAGAGGTAATGGAACAATTTTTTCGTCTTGGATTTATCTCGTCTAACAACAAGTGAGATCAAAGCTCTCAACAACTCGAGACTCGTAACCGCCCATTACAGCGGCGAGTATGATACAAGAGAGGAACGCATAGAAGCCTACTTAACCATAGTTCGCAGCCTCGTGGAACTGTTCACTCGTTTAGAGCTCGTCCATATACACCGAGGAGAAAATACAGCAGCAGCCGCACTAGCAGCCCTAGCTTCCACCTCGGACCCCACGATGAAACGAATAATCCTAATCGAAGGGATTGAGAAGCCTAGCATAGTTCTAGCACTTAAAACACCGGTTGTGAGCGCCATTACCACGCGACCATCAACCCGGTCATAAACGCAACAGTTCTAAGATCCGGGACCATCTAACGCAGTCGGCCATCCTGACAAGGTTGACCCAGCCAGCACTCCACCCGAGGATAAGGAATCAAACCCGATATCCTCCCAGAATACTCATAATTCAACAATCCATATAGTACCTACTACGCTCGCAGACGAGCCAACCTTCAAAGACGAGTTCGTCGCCAGAGCAGACTGGAGGATACCCATCCTTGAGTACATCATACATGGAACAGCTCCCTCCGACATGTGGGAAGCTCGAAAGCTCAAGGTTAAAAGTGCCCGTTATAGCGTGTTATTTGTTGACAAGTTATACAAACGAGAATTTTCTGAACCGTACCTTAAATGTGTGCACGGTGAGGAAGCCTACTCTGTAATGTCCGACACTCATCAAGGCCCTTGTGGAAGCCATGCTGGAGGCCGAGTACTCGTTATTCGAATTAAGAAACTTGGCTATTTCTGGCCGACCATGATAGCGGAAAAACTGCAACAAGTGTCAAAGGCATGCTCCAATCATCCACTGTCCAGCCGAAAAACTTTCGTCGATCTCGGCACCCTACCTATTCATGAGATGGTCAATGGACATAGTAGGACCAATGGTCCCTTTCGACCCAAGCAATTAAGGTTTCTGCTGGTTCTCACCTACTACTTCACCAAATGGATAGAAGCTAAAGCTTATCAGCAAACAACCAAACTCCAAGTACGCAGCTTTATCTGGAAAAACGTGATTTGTCGTCACGGGCTTCCTTATGAAATCGTTGCAGACAACAGTTCACAGTTCATATTTCAAAACTTCAAAGACTTCTGCGCGAAGTGGATGATAAAAATCTCTTACTCCACACCTCTTTATCCTCAGGGAAACGGGCAAGCTGAAGCAACAAACAAAACCATCTTGAGCAACCTCAAGAGATGGCTCGACGCCAAAAAAGAAAAATGGTCCGAACACATTTCAGCCATACTCTGGGCTTGTCGGACCACACCTCACAAAGCAACCAAAGAAACACCGTTCTTATTATCTTATAGGATGGAAGCTGTAATCCCAACACCAAACTCAACGAACAGCTCTTAAGGGATCAGCTCGATCTGATCGCTGAACGTCGATATCAAGCATTGGTCAGGATCCAAAATTACCAGCAGGCCGCAACTCGCTACTACAACTCCAAGGTCAAGCACCAGAGATTCAACGTAGGAGACATGGTTCAGTGTAAGGTACAAGATTACACCAAAGAGACCGGTGCGGGAAACTAGGAACCAACTGGGAAGGTCCCTATCGCATCACCGAAGTAGTTCGCAATGGCGTCTATAAGCTCACGAAAGTGCGAAAAAGGGAGCCCGAGATAAGACCTTGGAACATAATGAACCTCAAGAGGTATTATCGCTAAAGCACTTAAAATAAATGAACTACATCACGGTTTGATCCCCTTACGGGATACATAGGCAGCTCGACCCACGAGTTCAGCCACCATCTTTTTTTATCAAATTTTTATCTCTTAGCATGACAACATTAATAGGCGAGCTACACGCGACGGTCTTACTTTGTATCATCTTCCCTTTTCGTTTTTACTTGGAATAATAATTCATTACTCAGTAACAATTATATTTGTCAAAACCGAGATTACGAACCAAAACAGTTCGGACCACCCTCGTCATACATTTATAAGCTGAAATACATCAAATTAAACTCGAGCTCTAAAGCTCGGCATCGAGGTCTAAACATACCCCACCCACCCGCACCTTGCAAAAAGCGAGCTCTAGCTTACGCACCGCTCCCTCGTTCGGGGGGGAGGTGGAGCCCTATCCCACCGACCTCAAAGCCCAAGCACTCCCACCCTTCCATGTCTCGACACAAGTGAGCTACAGCACACGCATACCTCACTCTTTCGGGGTGGGGGGGGGGGGGTGGGGGGAGCCACCTATTCTAGATGCCTTTCCCAAAAAAGACTAGGTACACATTCTCATTTCGCAAATTAACCAAGTTCGGGGTCCTACTCCACTTCACATGTGCGGTCAGGTTTACAGCTCGACTCCAAGCATAGCTCGAGCTCCGGGCCTCGAATCGGCGAGCCCAACGCGGCTTGCAGTTCGTCAGGAATGACCAAGCCATATGTCTGGAAACTCAGATGAAAAATCGAACTCCCTTCTCCATTTCAAAGCTGAAACTGAGAAATTCCTAGTTTAAAGGAAAACAAACTTCACTTTGAACAATGAAACTTCATCGGGAAGCAGTTTGACCTTCCTTCTAAAAACTAAATAAAACTCGAGCTAAAAAACTTAGCCACATATTTAGAACGAACAGATCGTACTCCGTGACTTGATCGTTTTATCTGGTCTAACAGGTCGAGCTATGAGCTTGCGACTAACAAGTTGAGCATCGTGACCCGCGACTAGCAAACTAAGCTGCGAGCTACACAACTCTAGTCCGCTCCCCTAAGTTAGCAAACAACTTAGCAAAAATCCTACTCGAACAAACCAAATGCAAAAGACAAATAAACGAGTCTAAGGCACAAGGCCCGAATGCATTCAAAATAAACCCCTTTCGGGCACAGACGATTTCAAAACTAAAGGATAAAAGCCCCGCTGGGCAACCAAGTTCGAAAATAAAATTTTAAACAGAGGGAGAAGGGAAAGAGAAAGGAGCCACGATCAGCCTCTGAGCTAACCACCTGCCTTCTCATCTTCACCTCCCCTCTTTGCTTCGTTACTGCCATCCTCCTCGACGTTCGACCCGAACTGATTGAGACGACGAGGTGCGCCTGAAGTTGGATCCAATTCCATCGCTACTGAGTCTTCGGAGATCATTGGGAGGTTCAGCTTGCTGATCGAGAAATCTGAGACCTGGGCGGCCTTAAAAACCACTCCCAAGTCCACCTCATCTTTCTTCACCCTCTCCAGCTCCTCCTCGATAGTTCTGGTCCCGGCGATGATCTGTTTGAGCAACTCCTTCTTGGCAGTGCCCTCTTAGAGATCACACTCGGCCACCCCCTCGGCCTTCTTCCTCTCCCACTTCATCTTGAAGCCTTCAAGCACCTCCATGAATTTCTGGGACATTTCCTTCCGGACCTCATGGCTGGCTTGGCGAACAGCATCCTCGTGCTCGCGGATCAGACGGAGGTTTCCCTCCCTCGCGTCGTAGGCTTCGTTCAGAGCCTGCACCGTGTCAGCCTGGGCTTCGAAGAGCTGATTGGTGGCAGCCTTGAATTTCTCGTTCTTGTCGACCACCTAATTCTCGAGATCGGCAATATGAGCCCACTGGCCTTTGAACTGCTTGAGGAGGTTAGTTTGGCGAGTGACCTGCGCATTCACAGCATCAATATCGGCTACAGCATGCCGACTATTCTTCCCATCTCCTTGATCTCCCCAGGGTGAGGGACTAATATACAAAGGTTTTTTATGGTTTTTAACCATGGTATAAGTCCGTTTTATTGAGTCTTATTGGTCTTTTTAGAGTCCTAGTAGAGTCTTTGCATGTTATAGCATGACTAGAGCATAATTGGATACTTTGGAGCTTTTTGGATCATTGCAAGGATCATTCCCAAAGGAAGCAAGTCAGATGCGTTGTTATGCAGTGGGTGACGATCGTCAACACTTATGGGTGATGCTCGTCACCAGCCTATGAAGAGAAATCGCGACATTTATCAAAAGATAGAGAGGAAATTGCACTTTTATCCCAGAAGTTTCACTAATTACAAAAGTGTTCCAGCTTGTGTTTTAGCTTGTATATATTAGGTTTTCAGCCATTGTTGACTTTTATCTTGTATCTTAATTTTCTGGAGAGCTTTAGAGAGAGATTAGTTTACAGAACTTTTGGAGAGACAAATCAGATTTCTTCAGAGCAGATTTCGAACTTCTTTATCTTTATCACTTAGTTCTTTTATGCAATATATTCTTTTCAAGATGTTAGTTTCATTCACCATGTCTGAGTAGTTTGTTAGCTAAGTTAGGACTTTTTAAAGGTTGATGAAAAGTTTGTAGAATTGCCAAACTGATAGGAAATCCATTGGTTCATCATCTGTGCTTGCATTCATATCGATTTCTTAGACACATCATCTGGATTTTGAAACCCTAGGTTTTTTAATAGATGTGAGAACATTATTAATCACCTGAACTAGTATTAGATGAGCAAAACGCCTACTTGCAAAGAGATTTAACTTAGGAGTTTTATGAACAATAAAACTTGATCACTACTACATGTTTAGGTTGTTAGAGTTTGCAAAGAGATTTGAAACTATGTGATTTAAACATAGATAACTTCTGCAATGTAAATTGATTAGTTATACCTATGCGATTAATGTTCAAGACGGTTTTAATTCATTCCTGATTGCATGCATTATACACTCTCGGATTCAACCTGCGAATTGTCCTGACTTAGCGCCTTTAACTTTCTGAACTTTAAGAATAATCATAAAAACGCCCACTTGCTTTTATTTTGCTGTTTCACATTACATTCATTACTTATTGCTTAGCTTAATCTGAACCTGAACTCTTTAGTGTAGTTAACTTAATCCCTTGGGATTCGATAACCCTTTATACTATAACTGTTTTGCTGTGTATTTGCAGTAGTTAATTAATTGGGTAAAACCTGAGTCTTATCAGGAACGTCCTGCAGCCTCTGCTCAAGACGAGCATAGAGCCGGTTGCCAACCTTCACAGCCTACAAACATCAACGACCAAATCATTAGGTCGACAAAGCTTAACCAAAAACACAAAGAAAAGGGGGACACCCTTTACTTTTCCCTGAGCCGACGCCATCTCCACATAGAACTCCCTCTCAGTCATCTTCTTAAAAGCAGGAAGCTGGAAACTAGCGGGCTTAAAGTGGCTCCACACTGCCGCCATACCCTCGACATTATCCGTGATCAGACAATCCTTGGTGTGCTCAAACTTTCAGTGGAATGGCCGGCTACCCGTCGAACCACCGCTCCCGTTGGACGCTACCGGACGTGCCTCCGAGGCACGACCCCCCGCCTCACCTCTTGGCCTCTTCAAGGCAGGTCATGATGAGTGCTCGGGCTCTGGATCATCAGCAGAGCGTTGGTTCTTGCCCGAGCTGGCAAATATCGCCCCTACTAATCGGAGAGGAGGGTCAGCCCGAGGGTTCATCGTCTGCTCAACCTCCTCGTCATGAAGGTGAGGTGTGGGTGCGACAGTCGAGGCCAGCACCGCCTCGAGAGCCTCCTTGTCAATACTAGAGCGAACCCTGGAGTCGCTGGGACCAGCTGGGGCTTTCCCGGCTCTTTGACGGAAGGTCGTCTTGCGAGACTTGGCGGACGTCGAGCTTGCGGAACTGGAAGCTGGAATCGAGCAGAGAGGTAAGACTCCAACAGCCAAAAAAAAATTTACACGTTATTTCAAACGATTCATTAAGAAGAAATCTCGTAGCACTAGCTCGACGAAAAGCTTACCGGATTGAATGACCGAGGCCGGTATGGGCGAGGTGAGAACTCGGCGGACTCATTCTTGCGTGAAAGTCTTCCAGATAACATCGCCTCGTCGAAAAAATCCTAGCCGGTACTCTACGTCAGAATCTCTTGGTGCTCGGGATAGTTGGCCTGGAATACAAAAGACAGTAAAAGAATCAGGTAACTAGCCAAGTAAAAAGAAAC